>CM066615.1:0-2400000 GCA_033884665.1 Argynnis bischoffii washingtonia
ATACTGTACTCATTAAAGGCGTTTAGTTTTCATATTTTTTGCTTTTTTTCATAGTTATTTTTCTCATATAATTTTTCAGTAGTTAATAGTTTTGTTAATTTTCGTATATGTTTTCAACAAACTAGAAGTTTTTTGTTTTAATAATATTACTGTAGTTTTTAGTCTTCTAAGTGTTAACCCCTCGAGGACCGCATACACGCCGACGTGTACGATAACAATTGAATTCTCGGAAATTCGCACGAATTTCTTCTGAAATTATCCTGGAGAGACTACATGTACTCATGCAGTTTATAAACGTAAGTAGACTGTTTTTTTTTTATTTAAGTGTATTATTTATTTTCGATTAAGTGATACTCCGACTTGGATAACTTAGGTTAAGAACACTGTTCGCAACCGTACGATACCTAATTATACAATTAATATCTACAATAATTTCATAACTACGTATAACTCGTGCCACGAAAGAAGAGACTTGACGAGCGTCAGTAGTGGGGAGCTTGCGCAGGTACAGTCGCGTACGAAATAGTTATCTATAATATTTTATTTTTATATTAAGCTTTGAACCGTTATTTGAAGCCTATATTAAATATTTGAGAGAGGCTGAACTTGATTTCCGGTAACGAGTCAGTTTTTTCTCGAATTCTCATTGGTCGTCCCCCACCATTTTAGTTCCCTCGTTGTACACCAGGTAGCGCTACGCTCAGAAGATGGCGAGTGTCAGCGCCTTGCTTCATTGGCGATTTGTTTTCCGTAACAGTCGGTCGTGTTTAAAATCTCCAAGTGAGTTTCAGATACATATATTTTAAGTATTATAAATTGTAATATATTGTAAATTATAATAATAATATTATAATATAATTATATATTATAATGTATATATTTTTTAAACGATTTTATCGTTCGTTATTTTTTAATATTTTTTCATTTTTTCTTTAAGTACCATACATTATTTGGCTCAACAAGTAAGTGGTATACAAAATTATATTGCGAACAGTAGCGTTGCTATTCAACCTACTTGTCACTCTAGTGTTTATGTGCCTGATGAAGGACAAAACATAGATATTACTGCAGATGTTAGTGGTGAGCTATATACCAGTGAAAATTGTGCGGAGGAGCCAGTGCAGACTTCTGAATTACCCGTAAGTTTCAATTTTTCTCTTAATACTGTGTTGAAAGAACCATCAATATAGAAGTCTTCCCAGGCTCGCGTAAAGTTAATTAATTCGAAACAACATTTTGATACTGAAGATTCGAATAACGTACGCTATGCAGAGGTCCAAAAGCAGTACTGTTTCTGCTCCGGTTTTACATATTTAGAGACTAATGAAGAAATCAAATCATATGATAAATATATTTATCTCTTGCGCTTATTGAGCGAGGTTTCGCTGCCGGGCAATAATATAACTGCCAGATCACTGCATGAAAAAGTGAGTGAATTATTTATTAAAGGGAATTTTCAAAAAATTAGTAGCGATGTTTTACAGTTAGCTTGTGGTCACAGAGCTAAATTAGTACAACAGAGGCGTGATAGTATTTTGCGTTCAGTAAAAGATAGCTTCGTGAAGTTAAGTTTACGTAAGATTCCTTCCACTAGTGAGAATCTGTTTAATAAAGAATCTTTTTCTACTGCTATCGAAATATCTGGGGGTATGTCTAAAGTTTTCTGGCCGCTCCGAGCGTCGACACGAAACAAAGCTGCTGCGTAAGCACATCCCCATCAGCAGACTCAGGTCATACCTAGTCATGCAATAAGAATGCCTAGTGTAGTTAATTATCACTATCGTCAATTTTGATTATATAAATAGGCCGCCTTTTTCAAGGTGCCTGGTATGTCTAAAGTTTTCTGGCCGCTCCTAGCGCCGACACAAAACAAAGCTGCTGCGCAAGCACAGCCCCATCAGCAGACTCAGGTCATACCTAGTCATGCAATAAGAATGCCCAGTGTAGTTAATTATCACTATCGTCATTTTTTGATTATTTAAATAGGCCGCCTTTTTCAAGATGCCTGGTATGTCTAAAGTTTTCTGGCCGCTCCTAGCGCCGACACAAAACAAAGCTGCTGCGCAAGCACAGCCCCATCAGCAGACTCAGGTCATACCTAGTCATGCAATAAGAATGCCTAGTGTAGTTAATTATCACTATCGTCAATTTTCATTATATAAATAGGCCGCCTTTTCAAGGTGCCTGGAATACTTTTAATGTTAATAGTCAACGACGCGAATACGCTCGCCTTACCTTTAGATCAAATCAACTGCAACAATTAAGGCCTTCTCGTCAAAAGCCAGGATCGCAAAATTTTCAAAATTCAGACATGTACTCAAACTCAGGTAGGGGATCAAGTAAACAATGTGTACAGTCATGATCACGTCGATCAAAAAGAAAATATTGACGATGTCCCATTCCGGGTGGGTCGCTTACCGGAGTTCCTGGAACATTGGAGTTGCCTACAAGCACCTCTAGGTCTAATAAATATTATACAGAATTTTTCGCATCCCATTTTTAGCCAGGCCACCATTAATAATACCAGACCTAGTCTCCCATCGTTTTCAAACTCCAGTATCGAGAGACATGGACGTAATTATAAACCAATTAGTGAGAATGGGGGTCTTAGAGCGGGCTCCACTCAGCCCCAGTTTCGTGTCACAAATATTTCTAATACCTAAGGGCGACGCGTCCATGCGTCCAATATTCAATTTAAAAAGCCTAAACAATTATGTGTTTGTAGATAAATTCAGACTCATAAATATACACAAAATAGTGAGGTTTTTGCAACCAGGGGATTGGTTAGCCAAGAATAATTTGTCCAATGCCTACTTCCACCTACCTGTGTCCAAAGCACATCGATGCTTTCTCGGAGTCATTTACAAAGGTCATCTATGGCAAATGACGCCTACCTTTCGGCCTAGCATGTACACCGAAAATTTTCGCATCTCTAACGAATTGGGTGGCACAAGTTCTTCGGAGGGAAGGCATTCGAACTGTGGTGTACTTAGACGACTATCTATTAGCCTGTCAAGATCCGCTGCTCCTAAAGCAACAGGTTCGGGATGCTCTGAGCATTCTACAAAAACTAGGTTGGCAAATAAACTTCCAAGAGTCGGTCCTAGTATCACAAACCAATGTACAATATCTGGGAATTGTTTGGGATACTCATGCAAATCTAAAAAGTCTACCGAGAAAGAAGTGCAGGGATCTCCAAGCAAAGATTTTGACATTGTTAGAAAGAAAAAGGGCCAATCTAAAAGAAATTCAAAGCTTAGTGGGGTCAATGAATTTTGCCAGTTTTCCAGTGCACAGGGGACGTTTACATTATCGAGCCCTCCTGAAACATTGCCAGCAGTTACTGCGTTGCGATCCTCGTCTGCAATTTCCAATACCAAGCGCGGTCTTGAAGGAGTTGAATTGATGGAAAATCAACCTGACTCAGCCCTCGCTCCTTCATTTCCCTCTCATTTCGCATTACCTGATCACAGATGCCTCAGAAGTAGGATGGGGAGCTCAGCTGTATAATCTGAGGCTGTCGGGTCATTGTACGCTAGAGCAAAGACGATTACATTCCAATCAAAGAGAAATGCGGGCTGTGTGGTACGCATTAGAAGATCATTGTCCGCACCTAGTGGGATCTTCGCTGCTAATACAGAGCGACAACCGGACAGTAATTGCGTACTTACGAAACGAGGGGGGTACGAAGTCGGGGCCTTTGATGGAAATTACTTACAAAATTTTCAGGTTATTGGATCTGTTCAATATTCACATAGAAGCCCATTACATTCCAGGCCGCTACAACGTAGTAGCCGATCGGTTGTCACGTTCGATTCGTCTACCAGAATGGCACCTTCTACCCAAAATTACGTCCATAATTTTTGCGAGATGGGGCCTTTCAGTAATAGATCTGTTTGCCTCAGCGACAGCTCACGTTGTCCCAGTTTACGGTACACTGAATGTGAGAGACTGGCAGGCACATCTTTACGACGCATTCAGTCAGGAATGGCACTTCTCCCTAGCATGGGTATTCCCACCTCCATTTCTAATTCCCCGGGTATTACAGCATTTCAACTCGGCAACGGGAATATATTTGGTTGAAGCACCGAGATAGACCAAGGTATTTTGGCGGCCAGACTTGAAGAGTCGCGCTCTGAATCCTCCTTTCACAATACGGAACTTAGGCCTAGTTCTGATCGACACAGTAACCAATCAACCACCTCCACTGACACCAGACATGTATTTGGAGGTATGGAGATGTGGACGTGGACGGAATGTCTAATAGGTTGGTCGGATAGGCAGAAACAATTTTTACAAAAAAGTTGGCGGGATTCTACTTTAACTACCTATAAGTAGCATGGCAAAAATGGTGAAGGCAAACTTTGTCCCTATCAATCATCCCACTGGAGCTGACTTTGCTAGGTATCTTATAGACCTACACCAAATGCAAGGGTTAGCATAAAATACCATTTTAGTCTATAAATCTGCTGTTTCAGTTTTATGCAACCCGAATGCAGAATCCCGATTGAGTTCACATGTGTTGGTAAAACAAGCTTTGAAAACTATTTCTAATAGTCAATCAGTCAATAATAATAAAACAAAAGCTCCAATATGGGATACAGATGTACTGACAGATTGGTTACAAAATAACTTGCCAAACATGAATAGTTCATTTAAATGTTCTGCGCGTGCAGCTGTGTTATTGATATTATGCTCTGGCCGTCGTGTACATGATCTTACATTACTGGATATTGAAAACAATAATTGCTTGTTAAAGGATGAATCAATAATTTTCTGGCCTAAATTTGGTCCAAAACTGACACGGTATGTAATAGACAGTCAGGATGGCGTATTTATAGAAACAAAGATAATCAAATTTTTGGATACAGAAAGTTATTGAGTTGTCTCAGTCTAGGCGTGTAATCTGCAAAAAGACTAGCTTATTCTTAACAATATGTGGTCAACCAAAAGAAGCTTCGAGTACCAACATTGGTAATTGGGTTAAGAAGATTTTATATCAAGCGGGTATCGAGTCTAGCCCAGGTAGTTGTCGACCCGCAGTTGCTTCAAAGAATTGGATCCAAAATTGTCCGTTAGATGGCATACTTGCACGAGGGAATTGGAGATCAGGAAATACTTTTCTAAAATATTACTGCAGAGAAATTCAAAGTTCTTCATTACCATCTAGCTCTAAAGCTGTATCGCAATTATTTACCCCTATGCTTTGGTTGTTTAAAGTTTATTTATTAATAATAATTTGATTAGTTGTTATATATCTATTGTTACACATGAAATAAAATGTTTCATTCGAAAAGTTCATGTTAAATTATCGTTATCATATTCATCAAGTTGTGATTATTAAGATAATAAGTATTACATAGGAATGATTATATTATAAACTATGTGGTGGTTAAAGTTCATTTATCTATATTAAATTAATAAAAATACATGGTTGTTCCTCATTAACCTATATCACCTTTCACTTTACTTTCTACTTACATATTTACCTACTGTTGGTAATTTTAAAATTATCCTTGTTTGTTAACATATTATCACATTGGCTTTCCATGTACACCAGGCGATAACAGACAGATCTCAAATATTTAATATAGGCTTCAAATAACGGTTCAAAGCTTAATATCAGCGTTTTACCTACCAATAAAACGCTTATTAAGCGATAACCTTATTTGAAGCCTATTATATGAACTCTGCCTGGTGAAAAATTTTTCTATATTATATTTGAGATCCAATGAAGCAAGGCGCTGACACTCGCCATCTTCTGAGCGTAGCGCTACCTGGTGTACAACGAGGGAACTAAAATGGTGGGGGACGACCAATGAGAATTCGAGAAAAAACTGACTCGTTACCGGAAATCAAGTTCAGCCTCTCTCAAATATTTAATATAGGCTTCAAATAAGGTTATCGCTTAATAAGCGTTTTATTGGTAGGTAAAACGCTGATATTTATTTAGGGATTTTTTGATGACATCGGAATAAAGTATATAGCTATGTATACACTTATATGTTAAAAGAAGCAAAAGATTATGCCACTTTGTATCTTAAACTTTATCATTTTGTAATAAATATTGTTAATAATTTTAATATAATATATTATATAATAAATTTTAATATAATATATTATATTAAAATTATTAACAATATTTATTACGAAATGATAAAGTTTAAGATACAAAATGGCATAATCTTTTGCTTCTTTTAACATATAAGTGTACACGTCGTAAATCATCTTCCTATTTTGTCTACTTAACGTTTTACCTCGAGGCATAATGAAAATTTTACAAAATTGCACTCGTATACAACACAAATATAAACAAAGTAGAAATTTATAAACACAAGTTGCACTCGTCTGTACTGCGGAGGCAAGCGGGGCGTGCACGGGGTGAGGAGAACGGTAGGCAACTAATACGCATGCGCAGCGCCGTGCCGCCGCTCCCGCGCTACTTCCGACGCCCCGATGACGCCCGATCATCCCTCCGCCTCAGCCCTCGTACCGCTAAAGATACCTATAAATCGTGTTGTGCGCAAGTTAAACCACGTGGTTTGTCAAGTCTCTTCTTTCGTGGCACGAGTTATACGATGTACGATGGTACACTACTATCGTACGCAGATTGTACGATAATTTCCATTATGATGCAAAATTTGATGATTACGCTGCGTTGTACTGTTAAGATTATTTCTACAGAAGAACTACTTTCTGATGACACAAAAATAAAATTTTATATTGGACTAGCGACTCACGCTCGCTTCGCTCGCGTTCGTCCCTAGGTACGTTTTCACGGTTAGCTATGTTTATCCATAAATAGTAGCTTGCTGCTCCTAGATATTCATATAAATTATATAGCGATTTATCCTCGCTTCGCTCGAATGCGTACGCCGTACGCGGATTTTATTCACAATTTCATGGGTTTTGATTTTTTTCGCGGAACCCTGATTCTTTTTCTGAAATAAAAGTAGCCTAAGTTACTCCTTATAACAGCAGCTATCAGTGAAAGTCCTGTCAAAATCGGTCCAGCCGTTTCGGAGATTAGCCGGAACAAACAAACAGACAGACAGACAGACAAAAATTGTAAAAAATGTTGTTTTGGTATATGTACCGTGTATACATCCATATGCATTTAGTAAAAAGCGGTTATTTTAATATTACAAACAGACACTTCAATTTTTTTTATCTGTATAAATTTGAAACATATAAAATAAAACTCTTCAGTACTTTATGCCTAATGGCTTATAACTTGTGTTATAAATTATGCAATGTAATTTCTCTAAGTGTGGAAGATCAGTTTCTATTAACATTAATGAAACTGATGCGTAATTATTGTGACTTTGAACTATCAAATATATTTGGTGTCAGCCTGTTTATCGTATCAAATATATTTGTAACCTGGCTAAATATTATGTATGATACTTGATCCGCCCTGCTCAGATCTGTGCAGTACGTTGGAATTAATTGATTTATTTTTTTTTTCAATTATAAAAAAACAGAAGTTTACAAGTTTAAACTATGAAGCATTTGCAACATATTATTGTCACGTTTCATATGATTTTTAATGTATTATTAATTATAGCTAGAGATGTGACTTGGAGGGGAATAAAACTGAAAAAGAAACCATGTTTTTATTTCAACTTAAATAATAAGGAAACTGAATAAGATTATTGCTACTAATTTTTAGTACTATTTAACATTTTATTGAAATGTACCTATATAAAACAAAACCTTTACCTATTGTCTCAAAACTAAAATACAAAACAAGTTATTATTTAAATGTTAAGTTTGATTAAAATGACCTTTTATTTTGGTCTCAAAATTAAGATGCAAAAGAAAACTTATTTTTAGTTTACAAAATAAGAAAAAACTAATACACAATATTGCCACAAATGTATCACTTAGCATTTGACTAACAACAAATTTTATCCAACAAACAAAAGATCAAACAACACATATGTTATCTTTTTTACTTAAAAAAAAGAAAGTAAGTAAAACAATCGATTCCATAAAAATCGGTATTTAATATTTAGAGAAACGATTATTAAAAATCGATTACAAGAAAAAATTAATCGATTAATATAAAAATTAATTATTTTTTCACATCCCTGATGGGTACGATAATTTTAATCCATATATTATATTCACGATAATTTTACAGCCCTGGGTACGATAGTTGCCTGGCATCTGGTTGTGAACACCGATTCCCACCAGAATATCGGCCATCCCTAATTGATAATACGACTGTACGATATTTTTCAATATTTTAAAGATCGACTCGCATGAGCTCCATTAAAATACGAGAATATTTTCAATCGAATCGTATGCTATGCATAACGATTAAAAAAATCCATTACCACCAGAATATCGGCCATCCATAATTGACATTACGACTGTACGATATTTTTCGATATTTTAAAAATCGACTCGCATGAGGTCATTTGCATTTGCAAGTGCTTTTAATTCCGATGTTAGTAATTATGGTATTTTGGAGCTGATCTGATAGTGAGGCCAGAATATGGTTAGTGGAACTCTTCAACGACGCCTAGTAAATAGTTTGAATTTGCGCTATTTGGTTTGATTTAATAAGTCCAATAATATATTAGAATTGGATTTTAGAGCTTGGTTTAACCGACTTGCAAAAAGAGATCAAGAAAAAAGTATGAAATTTGAGCTATGTTCACAGATCTAATTAGTCTTTTTTAACTACGTCCAATTGAAACTTTGTAAGTTTTTGTATTTCTGATGATAATATAGTCATTTCATATTATCGAACTGATATGATCGTGAGGCCAGAAGGTGGACAGGGAAACTCTGTAACGGTTACTAGTAAATACATTGAGTTTGAATTTATTTGGTTTTATTGATAGCCCAATACGTTAGAAATGGATTTTAGAGCCAGATTAAAAATTAAATAAATATGTTGACATTAACACACAGCACCATCTAGTTCAATGGTAAGCTACGAGGCCTGTGTTATGGATACCAGATAGTTGATACACTACACTTATACATATAACTTTGAATACATATATATTATAAATATAAACACCCATGACTGGAGTACAAACATTCGTGCTCATCACACAAATGAATGCCCCCAGCGAGACTCGAACCCGCGACCGCTGGCACAGAAAGTAGGGTCACTAGCCAAGCCAAACGTGCCGTCAAAATTAAATTATTAGTCAAAATTAAAAAAATTAAATTATTTCCTTTAATTTTTTGGCCAAGGATTAAAAAATAACAGTAGGAATTTTTTATTCTTTAAATATTTCCAACGTCTCGTCGATAAATGGCTTCTTTGTGGGGTCGTTGTTCATCGAGTGTTCCGTAGCATGAAAAATTAGATTATTTATATTTTATTTTTCAACATAGTAATTGTTATATTAAAAATAAAAGGATATTAACTCATCTGTAATATTCACTTATGGATGTCATAAACAAGTAGGTATGTATTGCAGAGTATTACCAGTTACTACAGTGTACCAAAATAATAATTTATAGATTGTGGTATTACTATGAACACGTAAAAATTAATACTTTCATAGATTTACGGGAATATTTGACATTTTAAATAAAACGATATTTTCGGATTCTTTTGCGAATTTATTTTGATTTTTGGTTTCCGACGTTTCGAATGCTTAACAGCAATCATGGTCACGGGAGAGACTGAAGTTTAAGATGTCTCAAAGGCATTATATAGTTGTTACAGACAGCCTACCCACAAATTAACAAAAAGGTTTAACTTGTAGTTAATAGATATTATATTTTAAATAAAACTATCTTTTCGGATATTATATTACAATATATTATAGTAAAAATACAAAATCTAATGTAGATAAATGCGTAATATTCGTATATTCGTAATGTCAGTCCGCGGCGAGCGCCCGGCGCAGCGCGCGCAGGTGGCGGCGGCGGCGCTCGGCGGGTGCGCAACCGCGCAGCAACGCCAGTGCGCCACAGCGCTCGCGTGTCTCCTCACGCAGGCGCGCGCCACCGCCGCCGCGCGACGTGATCTCCGTCTCCGTCTCTGAGTAATCTGCCAAATATTTTCATCATAACTATAATAATTACCTCCTAATTTATTTCGGCCACAGCGGCTGATCTTAATAAGACTAGACAACCGGTTTACCGGTGGTAGGACTCTATCAAGCCTGAGGAGTCCGACTGGATGGGTACCACCCCCTTATCTATTTCTGCCGCCAAGCAACAATGATTGCATTGTTGTGTTCCGGTACGAAGGATAAGGTAGCCAGCGCAATTACAGGCAAGAGGCATATCATCTTAGTCCTCACAGTGTCAACGCACCTGTGGTTCTGTATTTTTGTTACTTTAAACCTAAGTGCATGAACCGTAGGTGTTATGGGCGACAGGTGCTGCTTTCCATCAGGTGGTCTGTCTGCTCGTTTGTCACTGAATGTCATAAAAATAAACAACTGCGCACGATGTTAAAATGCACAAGTGCATGCTTGCCGTCATACCATAGGAGTGCATACATACCATCGGAGTTTAAGAGTGACAGAAGAAAGTCCACTTGTGTTTGGACGTATGTCCAAAGAAGTGTACTCTCTCCGGTCACTCTTAAGCTCCGATGGGACAAATAACTCGACAGGACCGGTGAAAGATCAGATGGAGGGCTTACTACTTTACATGCTCTTCGAGTACGGAGATAGAACATCGTCAACTTGTCAACTTCGGATTGTTATCGAGTCTTAACAAAAATAACTTAATAACAACTCTCGAGACTCGAACCAGAACCTTCAGATGTGACTCTAGTTCCGAAGCAGCTCATTATAATTTGAGCTAATTATGTACAAGGTATAATAACAATATGATAAAAAATAAATTCAATAATATTCCCGCACATATAACAATAACTAGATTTACTATAATATTGCTCTGTGCTTTCCATAAATTTATAACAATCTGACGGTGTATATTTTATAAAGTAAGGCGAGGTACCGCAGAGACTTGGCCAGGGCAGTAATGGCAGGCGCTGGCAGCGCTGGTCGCTGAGCAGCAGGCGGTGCGCGGCGCCCGCGTGGTGCTCCAGCGTCGTTCGCCCGGCGCAGCGCGCGCCGCACTCGTAGCCCACCGCGTAGCGCCACATCGTGTAGTTGTTCCACTCGTCTTCAATCCACCACGACCCCGACCTGCGACACGACAATAGTTTATATTCAAATGACGTATGAATTTTCAATCAAGTTCCTTTGTCTTTGTCAATAACGTAACTTTCCATTTATATAATGTGCTCTTGACAACGACTGCCTAAAGAGACATTGATACTAAACAGTGGTGTAATGAATATTCGCATTCGCATTCGCGAATATTCGCATATTTTTTGACATTTGCATTCGTATTCGCAAGAAATGATGCGAATGTTTGGCGAATGGACTTGACAAACAAAAAGGAAATTATATATGAAATGGAACGGATATAGAATGATAATACAACTGTACTTTACTCATGTTTTTTTTATCACTTTGTCATTTTGACTAGGTATTTAGTTAAATTTGACAGAGGCCATAATACTGAACTAGCCTCAAATCACAACAAATCTTTTCGAATGAACTTTGTGTGACTAACTTCGTTCATTTAACTTACATCGGCTCGGCTATGTTTGGTTTAAGCATAGCCGACACGAAATGTCAAACCTGCATGTTTAACATTTTTCGAGCGCTTTATTTGAAAGTCAACATCGAATTCGCGAATATTGGAGATGCATATTCGCTTTCGCATTCGTGAATGTGAACAATAGAACATTCGTTATATCACTAATACTAATTAACTGCGCAGGAGATATTAAAGAGCGCTTTGCGCGTAAACACTTTATTCCATTCACTCACAAAGTCCGGTTTGATGACAATTGGTCATCACACCGGACATCACTGGTGACAGTTCAGGCGCAAGACCGACGATTTTACCTGCTCTCCGAAGCACGAAAGTGTAAAGTGTAAACACCGCCAACTTCATAACTCCGCTTCGGTGTGCTTTGATTTGTATTGGCTGGCACCGACTTCGAAAATATCTGATTAAGTATCTATTCTAAATGAAAACCCCCGTTTAGTAATTTTTTACTTTTCAGTGCCTGGAAGTCAGTTTTTTTTTTAAGTTTGTATTTTTCCATTTTTAGTGTAGACGTATCATCAATACAAATTAATCAAGCCCAAACACCAGGTAATTGCTGTAAATCGTTGAGGAGTTCCCTCGACTATCTTTCGGGTCCATCATCAGATCGACTCCAGACCTTCATTAAATAGTATATAGTGCTTTAAAATACCTAATGAAAATGTTATCAAACGCACTAGTCGCCGCTACAATTTTCGAAAGTTTTCCTGGATTTCTCTGGGATCCCTTCATCAGATCCCGGTTTCCTTATCATGGGACCACTCTTGGGATATCTCCTTTCCAACAAAAAAAGAATTATCAAAATCGGTTCATAAACGACGAAAAAATCCGCGAACAAACATAATATATATATATATATATACGGCAATCTCATATGGTAATATTAAGTAACATTAACTCACAGATGAGGGTAGAGCTTGGGATGGTTAGTGAAGTCGGCGAGGAAGTGCGCGAGGTGCGCGGGCGAGTGCTGCGGGAAGTCCGCGTCGAGGCGCGCGGTGCGCGGCAGCCGCAGCGTGAGCAGCGCCGCCAGCGCCGCCAGCGCGCCCGCGCCGCGCCACGCCGTCCGCCCGCGCCACCACACCGGGCGCATGCTGCCGGCTGCGTGACGCGTCGACTGACTCTCACTTTTGTGAACAATATATCGCAATCATGTTATTATTAAAAGTTATAAAAGTAAACAATGAATAAACTATAATACCACCAGAAATAAGTAACGCGCGGTATTTTTAAGTCCCGACGCAAAAACGGGTAGATGTAAGCTTAACATGTATATCTGTCTGTGGCATCGTAGCTCCCTAACGGATGAATTAATTTTAATTTGTTTTTTTTTTAAACTTGATCGAGTGTCCATAGTTACCTATTAAATCCATAAAATCCGTCCAACCATTTTCAGGTTATCAGCTGTTCTAGAGGGTAAAAGGATATGTGAATAACATCCATAGATCTACTCGATTCGAAAGTTAAGGTATTGCTATACTTTAACGACAACGATACGATAATAATATGGTAGCCTAAGTCTGAACTTTGTGTATATCTATATGTTACGCGCTATATCTTTCCTTTCGAAATTCTTTTTTTGATGAATAAGTAGGTCTCCCTCCCATATTTGAATTTCAAAAGAAAATTCCACCCTAAAAGGTCGAATTTTAAAGTGTAATAAAATTTTTGCATTTGTAAGTTTGAAATGTTATTTAATTTACACTATTATAGCTTCCCACCCTCGCTTTGCTAGGGTTCGCCTCTTAGACAAACAAAAACAAATCTATCCCACGGAAACCGTACATTTTTCCATGATAAAAAGTAGCCTATTTGTTATTCTGATGTATGAACTATATTAGTGTAAAGTTTCATTAAAATCCAATCAGCAGTTTTTTTGTACTAAGCAATATAAGTTACGATAGTTTTTTAACTATCCCACGAGAACTCTTTAATTTTCCGGGATGAAAAAGTATCTATCTAAAATGTTGACCGGGGATAAAAGGTACCATCATGCAAAATTTCATTTAAATCGGTCCAACAGTTTCGGAGATTAGCCTGTACAAACAGCCGGAGAAACAAAAAGGTTGATTTATTCTATTTCTCTTCTTACAAGCCCCTAACTCGGTTTTTAGCATTTTTTTCTTCTGTGTACAGACACTTTACCTCTATAGTTTTATTATATGTATAGATTTCTTACGTAGAATACCTTTAAGTTTTCTAGATCTATATTTTTACAGTTATTTTCCACATTAATGAATAATTAAGCCAAAATGTTACAATACAAACCTTCACTAAAAACAACGGTCTAGCAAAACAAATAAAAACACACTCGTCTGGAACTGCAGCGTGACCTCGCCTCGCGCCGCCAGATAGCTAACGATATGACGCACTGATAGCTTTATAATTGCAATTTACGAGACGCCACTTTGTGACTTAATTGAACAGAAACACTTATTGCTCTGTATTTTGGTGCAGATAAGACTAATGATGAAAGTGTGTTGGTGCGAGGCGTGCCCGAGGCCGGAGCGCGGCGCGTGGGCGCGTATCACTTCCTGCGGGAGCGCGTTAGTAACTGTTTGGTTAAAATTAGAACCAAACATATGTACGTTTCGACTGAAGCACAAAAAACAATCCCTAATATTCGCGGACCTGGCTAAGTAGAACCGAAAGCGTTTTATTAGGGACTTTAAAAAAAGATTAGGTTTTCATTTCGAGTGCAAGTTTTTTATTTATGTCACCCAATAGTTTCGCCAATATGAACAAGGGAAGAACGAGAGTTCCGTTCTTACGAAGGAAATTATAATTTCGTCATGTCCGTTTGTCACAGCCAATTTACACGGAAACTTGAAGGTACATGACTGAAAATTGACAAATATATACGTCTTTCTTATAAACCGCTAGACAATTCTGCAGTCAAATCATTAGGTATATAGATTTTTCTAAGCCACGTTTTTGCTTAAGCTAATAGTTGTTTATGTACTTTAAAGTCGTAAACGTTGTATCTACCTCCAGCCACTTCTCCCCTTCAACTTTTGTAGTACAAGGTTCTAAAATAAAAAAAAGAGATTATGTAAAAATACTTTCAATTTTTTTTTATTTCGTATAAATCTTGTACCTTTTAGTCGAAAAAAACCAATTTCTAAGACACGCTCAGACGCGTAACGCAGCTGCTGGAGGTTAACGTTATAAAATTAAACATATTATTTTTGTAACTAGCAACTCACCCTCGCTCCACTCGGGTTCGTCCCTAGTTACGTTTTAACGTTTAGCTCAGAGATAATATATTTCCCCGCAGTAAAAATGTCCTATATATTGACCCAGATAACCAGCTATCATCATACCAAATTTCAATCAAAATCTGTCCAGTGGTTTTCCCGTGATGCGGTAACAGACAGACAGACCGACAGAGAAAAATTCTAAAAACTATAGATTTGGCTTCTGTATCGATAATAAAGTCTATTTCTATAAGATTTTCCAAAAAATATTTAATGTACAAATTCGGCTTAGTTACAATTTTATTATATGTAATAGATTATAAATTCATTGTATCTATAGGTATTTTCTGAAAGCAAATAAAACTATAAATTATAATATGTGTTCGACACTTATACACTAAGTACCTGGGCGACCGAGCTTCGCTCGAAGTTCTTTTTTTGTTAGGTATATCGTATTTTATAGATTAAAAAACTAAAACTTGTATAAATACAAAAAAATAAATAAATGTAAAAACTTTTCTATCCGACCGCGATTTAAAACAGGACACCTGTGATTGTCAATCTTACACCTTTACCGCTGGACCACGATGCTTATACCGTCTGTCTGAACGCGATAAACTCAAAAACTATCGAACGAATTCTCATACGGTTTTCACCAATAGGCAATAGATGAAGTGATTCATGAGGAAGGTTTGCATGTATAATCCATTAAGGTTTTGTGTAAAATGGCTAAAATATGATTGTTGAAGTTGTCGAAGAAAGTCATGACGACTGGGGGCTTTATTGGTGTGCGCCGCGTAAACTAATAAAGTTATATGAAAACAATGTATTACAGAATTATTGTCCTTAAAAAGATCTTCCTATTAAACTCGAAGCGAGGGTAAGTCACTAGTATTTACATATATTTTAATCTTATAATAGCCGTTATCAAGCAACAAGCTATTATTAGATATTATTGTAATAATTGACGGACACTTCTAAATAATATAATCTTACATACCTATATTAAAATTCTAAGCCGAATCTGTACATTAAATATTTTTTGGAAAATCTTATTGAAATAGATATTATTATCGAGACAGAGGCAGAATCTTTTTTAGAATTTTTGTCTGTCTGTGACCGCCTCATGGAAAAACCACGAGAGGAATTTTGATGAAATTTGGTATGAAGATAGCGGGCTATCTGGGTCAATATATAAGACACTTTTTACTGCGGATAAAATAATTAATTTCTGAGAAATATATACTAAACGTTAAAACGTAAGTAAGGACGAATTCGAGCGGAGCGAGGGCGAGTCGCTAGTAAATCATTAATGAATGACCTTGTTACGATTACTTTCAGATCACACACATTATGTGTATGTACATATAATGTAGTTCTTACATTTAATGCGAAGGACGGAAGGGTTCATGGACGTACTGTTGAGGGTTAGAAATGATACAAAATATTTAATTGTGATGCTTTACTTAATAATAATCTTAAAAATTAATTTGTTTGATTCATTGTTCGACAGTTACGACACCCTCGCTTAGCCTAGTCTATGTTAGCCGTGGGAGCTGCGCGGCGCGGCGCGAGGGCGCGACACCGCACAGTGGCTCACAGCGAAGCTTGGCACTACGATACTTGTACATCCGCGACCGCGGGCTCGGCGCTCGTCCGCGACACTCGCAGCACTTACATCACAACCTTTGAACATCATTCATATAATGATCGAGGGCGCGTGTATCAAGTTCTGCCATACAGTCTAATGTCTGACACAACGGTAACATTCGTGGAGGCGAACACAATACTCATCTAAAACATACTCGTCACATCTTAAATTACAATTATTACAATTTCCATCGGACGCGATGCATGCGTTAAATAACTTACTAAGTAATTATAATAAAACCACCTCGATGCGCTCGCAGACGTAAAAAAATAAATACATACAAGGATCCCTTCACTTCGGCACTCACACAGTCCTCACTGTCCGGTCGCGGCGGGCGAGGCGTCGCTACCGGCGCCGGCGGCCCTTGCGGTAGCCCTTGCCATACCAGCCGCCGCCGTCGGCGTCGCGCGCCCCGCTCTCCTCCTCGCCCTCCCCGCGCGCGCCCTCCTCCCCGCAGCACGCGCACAGGTAGCGCCGCCCGCGCTCGCGCCGCCACGCGCGCCGCTCGGGCGGCGTCGCGCGCGCCGGCCCGTACCATAGGCAGCGCCGCGCCGCGTACCGCCGCAGGCACCACGCGCACTCCGCCTCCCCGCCCTCCACCGCCCCCGCCCCCGCCTCCCGCGCGCGCCGCACGGCGAGCTGCGGGGCGGCGGGCGCGGCAGGGGCGGCGGTCGCGGCGGGCGGCGCGATGATGGTGTGCAGGCCGGAGTAGAGCTGCGCGCGGCACACGAGCACGGCGCGCCGAATGATGGCGGCGGCGAGCGCCTCGTCCGCGTCCTGCTCGCCATCCTCGCGTTTGAGCTTCACGATGCCGCACTTGCTATCGCCCGGCGCGCCCGCCTCCAGCTCCAGCAGGCGCCGCAGACGGGAACCGAGGTCCCACGACCCGTTTTCGGTTAGAGGCGGCGAGGATTCCTCCTTTTTTATTTTCACGGGAGAAGGAAACTCAATTTTCGGTTCTAGACCGTTGAGATCATAGTCAGGAAATCGATGGCCGTTAGTCGCGAGTCCGTTGAGCGCGGGGGGCGCGGTCAGCGGCCTGATTATCCGGTATCGTCTCAGAGCGTCAGTACTGCTGCGCGGCGCGGGCGCGGGCAGGGGTGGCGGCTCGGGGGGCGGCGGGTCGGCCGGTGCGTGCTCGGACCGCAGCAGAATGGTGGTCTCCCCCGACTGCATGTTGACCTGCGGACAATTTACATACATACACACTTTAATGATACTAATATGATAAATAATACAAAGTGTTATTAAATTGACTAACTAACCTGAAAGGAGTGCAAACATGGTGCTGATGCGCCCTCCGGCGTCGGACACGAGTCGTGCTGATCGGGCTGGTCTGGTTGGTCGAGCTGGTCGCACTGGTCACGTGGGTCGCGCAGCCGGTCCGCCAGGCAGCGCAGCGGCAACTCATCGTCGGAGTCGGAGCCGGAGGCCGAGGGGGAGGTGGAGGAGAGCGAGTAGTACGAGTCGCGGTCGTCGGCGGGACGCGGCGAGTGGGGCGCGGGGGGCGAGAGCAGCGGGCGGCGCGTGGTGTGGCGCTCGGGCGGCGCCAGCGGCTCGGCGTGCGCCAGCAGCGGGTCGGCACGCGCGCGATAGCGCGGCACGCGCAGGCGCAGGCGGCGCGCCACCTGCCGCATGACGGCGTCGCAGCGCGCGTTGATCTTAAGCGCGGCCACGGCGTCCTTGGGCGTCCACTGCAGGTTGACGATGTAGAGCGCGGGGCGCGCGCGCGGCGCGCTATGCATGCGCCATAGACGCGGGTAGCGGCGCAGCACCTTAAGGCTGGAGCCGAGGCACAGCACGACGTCCGCGGCGGCGGCGTGGCGCAGCGCGCCGGCCCAGTTGAGCGGCCAGGCGGCGCGGCCGCGCTCGCCAAAATGCACGATAGAGTCGCGCAGCTCGCGGCCGCAGGTGTGGCACAGGCGGCGCGTGGCGTGCGCGTGGCGCGCCGTGCGCTCGGTGGTGTCGAAGGCGCGCAGGTACACGCGGCGGCAAGCGGCGCAGCGCTCGGCGAACATGTCGCCGTGCAGCTCGGCGAGCGCGCGGCGCGGCAGGCCGGCGCGCACGTGCAGCCCGTCGCAGTTCTGCGACGCCACGAACTTGAGCGCGCCGCGCGCCCACAGCGCCGTCAGCGCCATGTGCGTGAACGTGGGCTGCGCGCGCGACACCTCCACGCGGCCGACAGTCTCGCCGCGCTGCAGCCGCGTCCACACGCCGCGCGGCCCGCGGTAGTCGGGGATGTCGGCCGCCGTGCTGATGCCCGCCCCCGTGTACACCTACAACATACGTTACCATACTTACAGTACACGTGACAATTTCATGAAAGGATAATTTTAATAAATAAATATGTTGTTGTTTTTCATATTTTAATGAGTAAAGGTTATTACTTTTTTTTTATGGGATTCAGTGACAAACGAGCAGACAGACCACCTGATGGAAAGCAGTACCTGTCGCCCATAACACCTACAGTTCATGCACTTAGGTTTTAGGTAAAATACAGAACCGCCGGTACGTTGTCACTATGAGGACTAAGATGATATGCCTCTTGCCTGTAATTGCGCTGGCTACCTTACCCTTCAAGCCGGAACACAACAATGCAATCATTGTTGCTTGGCGGCCGAAATAGATAAGGGGGTGGTACCCATCCAGTCGGACTCCTCGGACAGACAGAGTTGAGGACAGACAGCTTGACAGAGTCCTACCACCGGTAGAAATTAATAAGTATTGTCACTGAAAATAAACGTTGGACCTTCTGGATTTCTTTTAATTTTGTCTGATACGAGGCTCCCTTTTTAAAATAGTACACAGGTATATTAATGTTGTTATTTGTAATTTTTGATGTGTTTTATTAAAGTTTTGATGTCTATAATATCTATAATATAATTATTATTAAAAAGTATTTCTATTCTAATCTAACCACATTAAATACAGTTAAATCACTTAACATCAGCAGAACCCGCAGCTTCGCTCGCGCTAAAACTACAAAAACTAAAAAGGTAGGTTTCATACACACTTTCATCCCCTATTTTACCCCCTTAAGGGGTAAATCACGATAAATGCTAAAACACATAATTATTTAATTGTATTAAAGGGCATTAATACCATGTTTCAAGTTATTATATAATTACAAATAATTTGTTGTGTTGTATAATTATAACATGTTTTCCCATGGGAATGAGATATTCTTCCGCAGTAAAAAGTAGTCTATGTCACTTTCCAGTCCTCCAACTATCTCCACGCATAAAATTGAGCCAATCTGTCACTCTGTTTCAACATGAAAGAAGGACAAACAAACAAACACACTTTCACATTTATAATATTATAATATTAAATAAAATATATCACATAATAGGAAAATAAGATTACTAGTAAAATATAAATGTGTACAACATTGACAGTATTTGATAGAAATGTGCTCTCATGAATATAAAAGTAATACATAAAAACTTGACATAATATCTACAATTCAGTTTTAAATTACAAAAATGTATTAAATACAACATTTGTTTTATAGTCATATTTCATTAAAAACTAGAAAAATATACAGAATAAGAATGTTAAGTACTAATCCAGAATATTTAATGTTAAATACAAAATCTACTATATAAAATGTAAGTCAGTAAAAAGAAGTTCTTCTTATTTCTTGCACCAGCTCTCAGATTGAGGCATTATATTTTTAACTGGTAGTTATTAATTACACTACAAAAAATGAGATATTTTTGTGTATAATTTTTGTTTGACTTTTTTTGTAAGAAAAACAGATGACCAAAATATTGATTTTGGTATATCCTATTTAAAAATAATTATTGATACTATTTTATTTAATAATTCAAATGATATGATGTTGTAATGGTAGTTTAATTTAAATTTATATTAATTTTATGTTGTAAAATAATTAGTAAACATTTTTATTATTTCTCCTAGTCAAAACTACTTCAAGGGTTTTTGATTTGGTGAACCTTGGTGAACATAATTTTATTGCAGATTTTAGCAATTCATTCAAAGAATATAAAAAACACAATGTTAGTATTTTCCCATGGCTCTACTCACTTTGTTGGTATTTTAATGAAAAGAAGCCTTTGTAACTCCATTTAAATTTCTCTCAAATCTATTAAATAAATAACACACACAATCACTCACTCATAAATTTACAAAATCTCACAAATAGAAATGAAATTAGTATTTTTTTTGACTTACTTTTTGGTAATTATGTGGCAATGATTTTAATTACCCTTAATAATAATAAGTAACAAAATGTAATAGGTGTTTTAAATAAAAAGTATGACAGAAAAACGGTACCACAAGATGTTTGGCCTCGCGGAGTGCTCGAGCCAAGCGGCGGCATTTCTCTCTGAGCACCTGAGGGCTGTCCTCCACCTCCCGGGCGCGCTCGGCGGCTCGAGCGGCCCGCGCCTTGCGCAGCGCCGCAGCCGCCGCGCGCTCCTCTTCGGCGACCGAGTCTCGGGCCGCGGGCGCCGGTCCTGAACTGGCCGCCGTCGTGGCCCCGCTGAGCCGAGCACTGCTCCGGACACCCTCGCGGGCCGCCATTGCGGCGCCCGCCGCACACGACTACAATCCACCGCCACTCCGATCTTCCTTCTTGGTTTTGCTCCTGAGAGTTTCTTCGTGCATTTCGCCAGCCTTTGGCTGTACACGATGACCCTTCGGACACAATCACAATGTGTGACTATATGTTGTAAGTTGTGACAATTCTTGTGTATTTATTCTGTGAAACTGTCAAATTTTGTTAACTGACATTTTTCGACGCGACCTAGAGATTTCAGTAGGTATCGATAAGTATATCTATTACTATTAATATTACGATTAATTAGTAGCATTAATATATTATAGGGTTCAAAATTATAATAAAATATAATTCTAATAACGTGAATATATCCTACATGTTATTTCAATTTTAGAATCTTTATTTTTAAATTGTTGAGAGCTTACACATGAAATAAATATAAATTTGGAACGCTACGATAAAATAAATGTTCTGAAAACTATCATATTATATTTTTTCATTTCATTTTAAATCAGAGTAGACCAAAGGTGGACTTATTTCTAATTATTAAGATATATTTTCCTTCAGCCTCCCTAAGATGAGTATAAAAAATTGATACAAAGATCATGTTTTTATTTTTGATTTTTCAGATTTTAAAGACATCATGAGTTGTTGAATTGTTTCTCACATCAGTCATATCCAAATAGCACAAATCAGCAAAGTCAAGTATGAAAAGAAGGAACTCTTTGAACTCTAAATTTAAAAAAAGTATAAATTATTTACATAAACTAGAAGAAATATTTTTAATTTCTAACATGTAAATTGACTACAGTCGATAACATAAAGAATTTAACTTCTCAATGTTTAAATTAAGCTTATCTATATATTTTTTATATTAAGAATAATGATTTATAGTTTTTCTTTTGGAGCCTGTATACCACAAACTATATAGAAATGCTGCTCACATCTCTATTGCTCGTTGATATTTTATTTATCTATATCATTGGGTTATCTGTTAAAATAAATTGACATGTTCTTTTGCTGACTTTGACAGGTGCGAAAGGTTCAATGTTTGTGAAATTCTGTGAAATCTTTTAAAATCATTGGATAAATAAATATTTATTTGAATTTTTATTAATGAATTGTGCAATATTTTATATTTGACCAAGTATTTTATAGATATTTTTATTAATAACTAATTTTTTTCAGCCAAGTGCTAAAGATCGGCTTCATCATGGTAAGATTTATAACATGTTTATTATTTGAAAATAAATCAGACCTAAAATATTATTTTATTGATTATTTAATGTTATGCCATGACTACTAGCCACAATTGCCAGTAAATGTAGTTTATTTTAGTATATTTAAACAACTATTTACAAATGAAAACAATTGTTTTGTGGTTATATTTTATTAAAGTCATAATATATCTTGATGTCTAAAACAAAAGTTTTAGTTAATATTAGCATTTTTCTCATTATTAAAAAAGTACTGAAATCAATGTTTGAAAAAACTCACGCACTATTGATTTCTTTATTTCAGCCTCGTGAAATCAAAGACATTAAGGACTTTCTGCTGAAAGCTCGCAGGAAAGATGCCAAATGTAAGATATACGTAATTCTTTAATCATTTTGTAATTATAATTTACCACCTTCAATCATTGGGTGTTTAATTTTTAAAATTTTTATTTTAGCTGTAAAGATAAAGAAGAATCCTGAGAACGTCAAGTTCAAGGTCCGTTGCTCGCGTTTCCTGTACACATTGGTCATTACGGACAAGGAGAAGGCGGAAAAATTAAAACAAAGCCTTCCACCAGGTATTTAATACAACAGCTGTTCTTCTCATATAAATAAGTAGTTTCTTATGATCTGTTCAGTAATTAGGAATTTTAATCTTCCAAAATGATACTAATTTTCATTTCTGTGGTATGCTGAAGTATTGGTTAAAAGAACAATTATTTAATGGTAATAATAAACAAAAAAATAAATATATAATTATGAAACAGTAAAAATAAAATATTTAAAATCTATATAAATAAAAATAGTGTGATACTCAGTTGATAAGCATTTCACTTGAAAAGTGCTGGACTAGTGTGGCGTTTTTTTTGTAAAATAATTAATAAAAAAAGTAATAGGAATCTATTACTCTGTATGAGGTTATTAAGGGTAGAAGAGTAGATTTGATCCAAGAATTGGGAGAATTTGAGGACATCTGAAAGAGGGGCATTTCACATTAAGAGGACCATGAAAAAAAATGGAGCCTGTAACCTTTAAGCGTGGCTGACCGTTGAATTAAAACTTGTTGGCAAATATTGCAATTAAAACAATTTATTAAACAAGGCATATGACATATTACAATCATACATTTATAGAATATCATGTATGGAAAGAATATAATATTTTATATTTGTCAGACAATACAACGGTTACCATGGCAACATGGCAATGTATTCTATCTCATTCTCTTGCTGGCTTTATCCAATATATTTATATTAGTTTCTTTCTAGTGTCGTATTTTCGTTTCATCGAGATCCGAAATAAATCGCTTTATTAAAACGAATCAGTTTTATAAAAGAAAGAGATATATTTTCAGGAATGAACAGTACATCTTGTTTTGTGTGTTTTGCAGAGTTTCTAGTGATTATTGACTACTCTGCACAAGTGTTCTTTAACTATCGGGGATGTTAAAACAGAATGTGTTTCCTTCGAGATATACACTTATGGACATTTAAAAAACGATGCCATTTTTCAGCTTAATTTTTTGATTTTTTCTTATACAATATAACTTTAGGCGAACTGGTAAATTAGATTGATTAAAGCACCAATTAGTGATTACCATATGGAGCCATAACAAATTAAAAAAAGTTATAAAAAGTTTTTCATAATATTATTTATAGATTAATAATTTAAGAATGTTACTCACTAAGATTGAAACAACAAGTTAAAAAATAACGGAAAGCAAGCTTGGCTTGGTGTCATATTTCTATTTTTTTCTATTAAATAATTGATTCGTTTTAAAGATATGGTTCTTTTTATAACTAAAAGATGAGTTATTGTTCAAATTTTGTTGTCACAATATGATAAAATATCACAATAAATGTTTTATTTTCTTCTTTCTTTTTTCACATATTTTTATACAAAATAATATATTTTATTATAAATAGTTAGGAAATAATACATATCCAATATTATTAAAACTTAGTTTTAATGTGTCTTCACATCAACCAGCCGGCTTTGATAAATGCTATGTATATAATCTAATTGAATTATCTCCTTAAACTAATTAAGATTCTATTTTGCAATTTTTATGTTAAACTTAATATATATTATTTATTATAAGCTTTATTTTGCAGTAAAAAAGTGATTTAAAATGGTCAGTTATTTTAATTTTCGTTTAAAATATTTACTTCCAGTTTAATACTAGTAAAATAATTTGAATTTGAAAACTGATGTAAATTTTCTAAAAATTTATTAGACACTACAAAAATTTTCTATATTTTCTATAAATATATAAAACACTACATTTATTATGTTTTTGTTACAAGGTATATGTATACATTTCAATATCCCCTAGAAGTACAAATATATCTAATAAGAACGATTTTCAGAGCCTCACTTTTTTTTCGTTGTCCACTTCACGTGAAACGCACCAGCAGTTTTATTTTTAAGATTTGATATAAACTTAAATATGATGAATTTTATTTATTTATTTATTTACCAACCAATGGTAAGGTTATGTTAATTTCCAAGGCACTCCTTTTTTACTGATTTGTTTCTTTTTTTGCAGGTCTTCAGGTTAAGGAAGTTAAGTGATGTGACATAGGGTTAAGTTAATAAAAATCTTAAAAACATGTTTGTTTTATTTACTAAATCAAATTATAGTTATTTAATCATACTTTCATGTTTGCCTTTATACACATGTCAGAATACAGATGACAACATACTAGAAAATCATGCCCAGATTGAGTATACAAAGAAGTCTGACAGTGTTAATGGCTATTTTTTGCCTAAAAAACACAATTCTAAAGCTGTTGAACTCCTTTATTTTATAAAAAATGTTATATTAAGTATTTTAACAGCAGAATACAAGATAAATATCTGACTAATCATAAGTTACTTAATACCTTAACTGTTGGTAAAATATTCACAAAATGGAAATAACACTATCCATACATAGGAATAACATGACAAACTAAATACTGAATAGATACGTAATTTTATAATTATCTGTAATATTATGGAAATAGTAAACTATAGAGATTTAATATATTGGACTGTGCTGTCGATGAATATATCTTATTCGAATTATATGCTTAATGTCGGACCAGTATTATTTAAAAAAAAAAAACAAGTTATTGGTCGACACAGTTCTACGATTTGCCGGTAGAAGACGTGCTTGAATCTACTTACCTCGAGTCCCGACCACAGATATAAGGAGTTAGGAAACTACAGAGTACAATTTCGACTCGAACATTGATAACAAAAGGCCGCACCTATACGAGCTACTGTTGTGTCTAAAAAGATAATAGATGGCGTAAGCTACAAAACTGTCAACACCAAATGAAGTAAAATTTCTTTACCTGTGACGGAGGGATAAGTCGATACATTGGATAAATAGGTGTTGCGGAAGTGAGAGTCAAAATAATTAATAATTAAAAAATAATTATTATATGTATTTGTAGGTATTTTTATAATAATTATTTATTTTTATAATTTAATAATAATTTTTACTTATAAAAATGAATATTTATTACTTTGGGATGAATTTGCATAAATTAAATCAAAGCTACTAGGACTAATATAATATGTAGTGTGAATGAAAGAAGGAATGAGTGAAAAGGACAGTGTGTTCGGCCCGGCCGGCGGCCGCGGCAGCGCGGCATGTGAACGAGAACGGAGAAAGTTTTAGAGTAGTTTTATATCCTACTAGCGACTCGCACTCGCTTCGCTCGCGTTCGTCACTAGTTACGTTTTCACGGTTGTTAGGGATACATAAATAGTAGCTTGCTACTCCTAAGATCTTCATTTTAATTATATAGCTATTTACCCACGTTTTGCTCGGGTGCGTACGCTGTACTCGGGTTTCGTTCACAATTTCATGGGTTTTAAGTTTTTCGCGGAACCCTGATTCTTTTTCTAAAACAAAAATAGCCTAAGCTAATTCTTAACATCAGCTATCTGCCAGTGAAAATCCCATCAAAATCAGTCCGGCCGTTTCGGAGATTAGCCGGAACAAACAGACAGACAAAAATTGTAAAAAATGTTGTTTTGGTATATGTACCGTTTAGACATCCATATGCATTTAGTAAAAAGCGTTTATTTTAATATTACAAACAGACGCAATTTTATTTATCTATATAGATTTAAAAACTCCAATAGAATCTCATCAAAAGTGATAATAGCCTCATAGAAACCAATAAATATTTATTGGTTCATATTTATTGGTTTCTATTCTATTTCTTAATTTAATTGCGGTACCTGCCATTAGTTTTTCTTTTTATTTTATCTAACATATTGATATTATTTATGACTAGCGGCTTACCCTCGCTTTGCTCGGGTTCGCCTCTAGACAAACAAATACAAATCTATCCCACGGGAACCGTACATTTTTCCGGGATGAAAAGTATCCTATATATTATTATAAAGTTTCATTAAAATCCAATCAATAGTTTTTGTGTAACTACTTATAACTTACTTTTACTAAGCTGTATAAGTTACTATAGTTTTTTAACTATCTCACGGGAACTTTAATTTTCCGGGATGAAAAGTATCTATCATATTGACTGGGGATATAAGGTACCACCATACAAAATTTCTTTTAAATCGGTCTAACAGTTTCGGGGATTAGCCTGTACAAACAGACAAACAGACAGAGAAACAAAAAATGGAAAAAAAACTGGATTTGTTCTAATTCTCTTCTTACATCCCCCTGACTCGGTTTTTTGTATTTTTTTCTATGTACATATATTCGACCTCTACAGTATGTATAGATTATATCAAATTTTATTGAATTGCCTTTCGATTTGATTTTTGTTCTACGATTCATTAGATTTTGTGGTGTTAATTTATTTTGAGATGCATCCGATAGGGAGTGTGCGCGAACTATAGAGGGCAGCACTTCTGTCGAAAGGAGAGCGCCCTGGTGTTAAATAAGGAAACCATAGTTATGTAAACTGTGTAATAAATAATATTAGTTATTCCTAAATAATGCAAAAAATAATAAAGTTTGGTTTTTTACCGATAAAAAATGATCAGATTAGAGGTCAAAACAATGCTAAATAAAAAAAAAAAACCGACTTCCAGGCATTGAAAAGTAAAAAATAACTAAATGGGGTTTTCATTTAGAATAGATACTTTATCAGATATTTTGGTAGTCGAAATGCTTTGATTTGTATTGGCTGGCACCGACTTCGAAAAAATCTGATTAAGTATCTATTCTAAAAGAAAACCCCGTTTAGTTATTTTTTACTTTTCAGTGCCTGGAAGTCGGTTTTTATTTTTTTTTAAAAAGTTTTTATTTTACCATTTTTAGTGTAGACGTATCATCAATACAAATTAATCAAGCCCAAACACCAGGTAATTGCTGTAAATCGTTGAGGAGTTCCCTCGACTATCTTTTGGGTCCATCATCAGATCGACTCCAGACCTTCATTAAATAGTAGTGCTTTAAAATATCTAATGAAAATGTTATCAAACGCACTAGTCGCTGCTACAATTCTCGAAAGTTCCCCTCGATTTCTCTGGGATCCCATCATCAGATCCTGGTTTCCTTATCATGGGACCACTTTTGGGATATCTCCTTTATATTATGTATTTTAAACTGACAGGCCTCTTCATGCTTGACTGGTATTGTATCCTAGCATTTAATTGTTATTGGCGTCATCGGTAGATGTCGCTACGCATTTAGGTAAAAATATTCCAATCATTTTTAAAGTGTTTATTGTTATTATTTAGTTAGGTTAGGTTAGTTATTATAAAAACATTGTTGTTATTTCTGTTGAATAAAGTTCAACAAAATATCCCCATTTTATTGAAGTTTAATCTGTTTTTAAACTTTAAGTACCTATCTCGTATTAAATAATCATAACGTGAATTTACTCTCGTCCAAAGTCGACATTTAGTAATCTAAGATTTGTTTGATAATTTTTTTTTTAAATTCCGTAGAGTATCTAGTGGTCGATACACGACTTTGAAATTGGAGAAGCTCTGCTACATACCTACGTCTATATTTTTTAAATCAAAATAATCATTAATACATGACTACCATACCATGTTATTAGTAGTAAGTATAATCTGTGCAAGTACGTACATACTTATGAGCTGTAAGTTTGCCAAAGTTTTAAAAGAAAATATATGTAAATTATACCCGTATTCTGAACGAGACAGGTAATTTGTGTTACATTAAGAAGGCATGATTGTGTGTGCAAATACGAAAAACTTTAACAGCAAGATTTCTCTCTATTAAGATGCATAATAAGGTTTAATATTCTCTAGTAATAGCTACTTGTTACCGTGTAAAGCGCACGAATGAAAATTAGGTGTGCTCGTAAGTTTTAACAGCTTCAGACGATTCTGCAGCGACGTGTAGGTACTGTAGACTAGGTAGGTGTAGACTGTAGGGAGCTGGGAGGGAGTTATAAGGTTTAGCAGGTAGTCTGAGAATACGCCATGACCCAGTTCTTAAATCGCTGAATGCGTGAAGAAGTCGCGGCAGTGATAATTAAGTCGGAATGTTCATCGCTTGACGCTTCGCTACGAGTATGATAATTTTATTTTCCATTGCGACGTCGCGAGGCCAGCCTTCCCGCGCCGCCCGCCCACACCCGCCCTGTATCCGCCGCCCTAGCATAATCTACACTGCTGCTTCCCACGGACACGTTACGAGGCTCATTTTAAAATTTCCTTATTTCCACATGCAGTTACCGCCGCTGGCTTTCGACACACTTAATCCCTAACAACACTGCACGGGGGTAATTCTATTGTGAAACTCGAGCGAAGCAGTTTATTATATCGTAAATTTTAATGCGGCGTTTTCTCAGCAAACTCCCGCGCGTGTGAACTTCATAACATGGTAATAATTGAAACCCAACTATAGAGAAGTTTGCTTGCAATGAATAATGAAAGTCAAGTTCTGGTGTAAACAACGCAATTAAAACTTTCAGTTTTATGTCTATTTGGTAATGTTGTTTTTACTCTAATTAGATGTGACAACTGACATGTATCTTGCGAATCAAATTACATGTCCCTACTGAATGACTGCTTTATTAACCACCAGATAACTAAAATACGTATAGACATAAACTGCTAATGTTAGTAGCGTATACTTATTCTTACCTATCCAGTACGAAATATTTTTGAGATGTTATCTTATAGTGGGAACAGAATCGGTAGAATAATAAAGGTATATTAAAGATAGTTTAGTTTGACAGATAGATATAGGTACCTACATAATATGTATGTATAAAAGTCCAATTAGTTGAGTCACATAGGGATTTTGCCTGGGGATAGAAGGTAATAAGCCATAGACATGGTACACCTTTGTTTTGGCATTTTATTTGTTGGCTCAAAAGTCTCATGTAATCTCACCCACGTCGTAAGTTATCAGAGGTCAAACAAAGGTCGCGTAAAAATCATGGCATCGCAACAGGATACTCGATAACCAAGTAGGTATGTATGTCTGGTCTGGCATGTTTAAAACAAATTTTATCTCAAATACATAAAGCACCTAGTCTCTAGAAATAGAGCATGTGTGTATTGTATTTGTAAACATTGCTTTGCAGTAGGTACCTAAATGTCTTTACGATCGCGGATAGAATGTAAAAAATCTTTATTGAAGGAGCTTCTTTTATTGTTATGTAGGTAGTGGTTGGCGCGGTTCATGGTTTATTTAAATGAAAATGTTCGGGTTAAAAGCTACAGATGTTGTTCAAATTATTTTATAGGTATAATATGGAAATAAGGATGTTAATGTCGTTTATGTTTTCATCAATATTAAATACTTTTTCCGGAATTGAACAAATGTTTTTGGCCTTTTAACTTAATGAAAATGCATGCTTTACGAGAAATAAGATTATACTGTCAATGTAATACTTACTTGAGTCAATGAAGTACTTATTACATACAAAATTGGCAAGTTCATTTTTAAAATCTTACACTTAAAGCGTACGAATAAAATATTAACACAAATTTTTCGTTAAGAGATAGATTAAACAATGTTTTTACCCGAATGCGACGAAGCCTATAGAAGGCTTATTTATGTATTGACCACAAGGCCGATGTAATAAATCAGTTGTTTAACTTAAAACTAACGTTGAGACAATAAAAATATCTGGTTATCCTTAATCATCATAAAAAGGTCTTCCATTAAAATGAAAATTTAAATACATATCATAATAAGTATATTCACATAGTAAAAACTTAAAAAAAAACCGACTTCCGAAAAGTACAAAATAACAAAACGGGGGGTTTCATTTAGAATAGATACTTAATCAGATTTTTTCGAAGTCGGTGTGCTTTGATTTGTATTGGCTGGCACCGAACTTTTTTTTTAAATTTTGATTATTCCATTTTTAGTGTAGACGTATCACCAATACAAATTAATCAAGCCCAAACACCAGGTAATTGCTGTAAATCGTTGAGGAGTTCCCTCGACTGTTTTTCGGGTCCATCATCAGATCGACTCCAGACCTTCATTTAATGGTAGTGCTTTAAAATACCTAATGAAAATGTTAGCAAACGCACTAGTCGCCGCTACAATTTTCGAAAGTTCCCCTCGATTTTTCTGGGATACCATCATCAGATCCTGGTTTCTTTATCATGGTACCACTCTTGGGATATCTCCTTCCCAACAAAAAAGAATTATCAAAATCGCTTCATAAACGACAAAAAAAATCCAGGAACAAACATAAAAAAAATATATACGGTCGAATTGAGAACCTCCTCTTTTTTTTGGAAGTCGGTTAAAAAATAGTCAACGAACATTACTTCATACTTGAACACTGTCGTAAAACTATGAATATATTTGTAAAAATGTTTTCAAAATTATTTTAATAAGCATAGTTTTCATATGGTTCTTTGTAAGGCCAAAAGGAGTTTTTAAATAAAATTATTTAAAGCATGATTTAAGGCAATAATATTATTCAGAACTTATATATTGTTTTACCTTTCCCGATACGTATTTATAATTTAAAACTACATAAGTATTTTCATTTTCGTGATTCCTAAATATTCCTAGCAACGTCCTTGTGCTCTAACAAGGCTAACTATTAATTTTTTGATGATATTTTTTCGGCCTTACTTACGGGAGGAGGCCTTACTTAAGGAACTATTGGTTTTCCTAGGAACACTACCGATATTCCTTAGTACAATAACAAATCCTTATACATATGAATACAAATGAAAAAATATATTAAAGAAAATAATTTTAATAATCAGCCTTACAAGGAGTATGACCTTAAATGGTCTATCCACCTTATTTATACCTTCAACTAGGTAGTTCGCTTTTACGCAATCGGGTTTTATTTATGTACTAGCGACTCACCCTTGCTTCGCTTCGGGTTCGTCCCGAGACAAAAACAAATCTATCCCACGGGAACCGTACATTTTTCTGGGATGATAGCCTATGGCCATACACAGTTAACGGTTAAAAAGAATTTTTCAAATCGAATAAGTAGTTCCTGAGATTAGCGCGTTCAACCAACCAAGCAAACAAACAAACTCTTTAGCTTTATAATATTAGTATAGTTTTTTTTAAATAGCCATTTCGATTTCGTATTATATGTTAAAATATATTAATGTAGAGTGCGGTAATATTATTATATTAAAATGCTAGTGTATACATAGGTAATATTTCATATGAGGTAGTTATGTAGGCAAGTTATAGAACGAAGGACCTAATTTTTGAGATCTAGTAAAAATGCAAAGTTAAGGAAGCGGATCTCTTTCTCGTCGGACGTCCGCCGGGCGGCGACTGCTGGGCCGGGACCGGACGAGCATGATGGACGGCGCCAGTCGCCACACACCACACCACTCATACGGCATGAGGACTGACTCGAGGCTCTACGACGACGTCACCGCCGCAGATAGCGACCTGCATTTACTCATACAAACGGAAGCGGCTTCTTTTATTATTTGCCTTGCTAATATGTATACCTTCTTATATGTAATGTATATGTATAACTATCTTAGTCTCCACGCAATTGGGTTTTCGAAACACATTTTTTTTGTAATAAATGGAAAAATCATATAAGTTTTATAACAAAACTATTTTTAGTTTTTTTTTTTTCACTATAATTAAAAAGTTATATCAATTTGAAAAATAAATTTTTGAACCCAGTACCGAAAACATGCTGACAGGTCTCAAAAATATCATAGCGTGTGACGTCACAATGTTAATTCTACTCGTAGCACACAGATAATACAGTGTTTCGACTTTTAATCGATTAAATCTTGTTATTATCGTCAATATATCAAGAAAGTTATCGTGCTTGCTTTGTGTCATTATGTATGAAAACATTAAACAACTTCCCAAAAATGTTTTTAATTTTTCCACTAAATAATAAATGTCAAAATAAATGGTTTCAAGAAGTGCGACTACCCAAAAACAACTTGTTGTTCTTCATATCAAAAAAAAATTGAAGTTGAAGTTTTGGGTTTGTTGGAATTCATTTTGATGTAAGTATTTTATAATAACATATAGTAATTAATAATTATAATTATTTATGTAAACGTATAAATTGAATAAATAGAATTCGATAAATGTTTTTTTTTTACTGTAGGCTAACATAATCTGTATGTATGCAGGTGGTACGCGTAAATGAATTTCACAACGTTAGAAAAAGTACGTAAGGTGACAAAAGATCATTCTATCGGCGCTGTGCAACGCAGTTCATCAATAATGACCGGTGCACCTACGATAGATAACATTTATCATGAAATACTCAAAAACAGATAATTCTGCTATTTAAAAATATAAGCATTTGCAAGTATTTGTTTATATATTTTAATTAATTGTTGGATTGTGCCTAGATATAGGTATATAAATAGAAATTAAGACTTTTTGCGCGAGAGAATTGGAGGATAGATACATGTAAAAAGGAAAGTTCGAACTCAAACATCCGTATAGCTATCTCTATTTCCGCGCGGAAGGGTTTCTGAGAAGGAGTTGCTTTGTATTCAAAGGAGATAAATACAATAATTCGGAACATCAAAGAAAATAAATATTTTTCAGAACATTTATTTCGCACTATGAAAGCAATACGATAGGGAACGATAGGGAGGATACGAACTATAGGGAATGGAAGGCTAGTGAAAACTAAAAGTGTATAATTTGAAAGAAAAAAAGTATTTGTGATTTGTGTCGCGTCGAGTCGCCAGGAGACGTCGGGCGGCGCGCGAGTGCGGCCGCGAGGAGGCTGACGTAAGAATAGAACACAAAGAGCTTTTGTCTTACAGCAACCTTTTATAAAGGCCGTGCGCGTTGTTAATGACGGCAAAGGACATCCTCGCCGCTCCGAGCAGAGAACCTATTTATACACACACGTTCATATATATATGTAAATACGCTGAACGCATGTAACCGTTGAAGGTTCATCGCCTGTCCAATGTGACAATTAGACGGTGTGATGGTGGTGATGTATTTTTCTTTCCACTAGATGTTGATCAAACTATTTCATATCTCGAAATATTTGCATTTACAAGATGTGACTTGTCCCTGATTTTATTACTTGACCATTTAAGTACATTTTTCAAGCTCCGCAACTGTAGAAAAATATATTATATTAAAAAGAGGTAATAATACTTATATTACCCTAAACTTGTTATTAATTATTATACAATTGCTCTAATAAATAAAAGCATTTTGGAATTTGGACAGATAAAGTCATTATTCTTGTAAACATACATACGTACAATGTACTATTTATAATAACGTACGAAAAATTTGTTTAAATATTTTCAAGATTCATAATATTATAAAGCGAATAAATTCAACAACCAACATTATTTGACCATCTGGCGCAGTGGTCTAGATATCTGCACCGAAAACTGGATCTCTATCTATTCCGGGAGCTGCTGGTTCAACTCACGCTCAAGGCAAATATTTTATTTAGTCACTAGCGACTCACGCTTGCTTCGCTCGCGTTCGTCCCTAGGTACTTTTTGACGGTTAGCTGTTTGTTTAGGTATACATAAATAGTAGCTTGCTACTCCTAAGATATTCATTTAAATTATATAATGATTTAACCTCGTTTTGCTCGGGTGCATACTCCGTACGCGAATTTTGTTCACAATTTCGTGGGTTTTAATTTTTTTCGCATAACCCTGATTCTTTTTCTAAAATAAAAGTAGCCTAAGTTACTCCCTATAACATCAGCTATTTGCCAGTGAAAGTCCCGTCAAAAGTAACTACACAACTAAGGTATAGTATTATGTGTCTGCTAAGGGTGAACTAGTAAACTTATATTTGATATTAATTAAAATAAATTGTTAAGATGATTGTGATGTAATCCACAGTTCAGTTAGTGGCTCGTTTGTGTAGAACGTAGACTTTTCAGTGCCAGTGTTAGCGCCGGGGGCGGGCGGCCCGGCGAGCTGGTGGTGGGCGGCAGACTGCTGTGACTGTTGACTGTTGATGCCGGCCGGCGCTGGGTGCTGACTGCTCACTGCTCAATGTTGAGCGGTGCTCGCTCGCAGTAGGCGCGAGACCGGCGAGCGCGGCGGATGTGCCTTCAGACCAGTGACAGTTATTGCGTGTTTACGTTTACGTGTGTACGTTGAAACATGTTTGTGGCTTGCTCTCGTTGCGGACAACCCGAGTGAGACTGTGAGTAAAAAATCAAGAATAAAATCTCTAAAAGAAATATTTAAATTAATATATGTATTTTTACACGTTTTTTGCATTAGATATGAAGTTATTACATTTTTGAGTATCTTATATTTTTTTTAACTATTCAAGTCAAAAATTTGTAGCTTCAGTAATGGCCCAAAAACTTAGTGTGAGTACAACTTTTCTTGGAAGCTTGCACTTGTAAATAAATTAAGTTTGACGCTTGTATGTATTACATATATTACGATACGTTTTCAATTATTTTTTAATCTTAATCCATAGCCGGTTAAACACTAATAAGAAGTTAACCCATAAGTAAAGGGATAAATAAGTCTTTAGTGAGATTGAACTTACGTCCTTTGCAACGCATATTTTCCAACTCCACACACCCGTGGAAAAAAAACCTGTTATTAATATTTGATGTATAAATATATTGTATTTGTATGGGTTATACCATCAAGTGAATCGAATATCATATCAAATTAAAGGGTTCATCATGAGAAATACACGCATTTACAAATATACGGAATCCAATTAACGGGAGTTCAATTCACACTTGAACACTTTTTTATTTTAACTATTATATGTAAGTATATTATAAGATTGCTTATCAAATGTTAAAATATACATTCATAAAAATGCAATTTAAAACGAACTTATTATTGATGTAATAGTGTTAACAAAGAATATTTTAAATTTAAGTGTCGACTATCTCCATTTCCATCCGCTAACACGCGCAACTTTATTTTTCCTCATGCAAGTGATATCCTGAATTACTCGTATATCAGTTATGCATGCAAAATCGGATTAAAATGCAGTTCAGTCGCTACCACGATAAAATATAAGTTTTTTTACAATAATATTTCTTTTTTATGTTATTTTTATTTGACCTTAAAACAATTTATCCTAAATATAATCCAAAAGATAATATTTTGACATGTTAAATAAGAAAATAACTATTTCTATGTAATTGTGTACAATTTTGTCGCTAGATAGGTACCGTTTGTGATAACTAAATAATAACTTCTTTACTTATTTAATTTAACTGAGACATCTAAAATATCAGTCTCTTCCGTGGCCATGATAACTATGAGGTATTAAAAGTGGTAGCCCAGTGGTAATGCGCTCGCTTGGGAAACCGAGTGAAGCGGGTTTAAATCCCGGGTCGCGCACCTCTGATATTTTCATGTGCGAATCATTTCTAACAGGATTACCATTTGCCTTATGGTGAAGGAAAACATCGTGAGGAAATCTGCATGTTTGAGAAAACTTAGCAAGATTTCGAAAGACATGTGAAGTCCGCCAATCCGCACTTGGCCAGCGTGGTGGACTATGGCCTGATTCCCTTCGTAATGAAGGGAGGCCCGTGCCCAGCAGTGGGACGTTAAAAAGGGCTGAATACATACATACATTAAAAGTGTCAAGAATCAAAAACCAAAATAAAGCCGCTAAAGAATTTGAAGGAGAATTCGTTCTGTGTGAACACTACATACTCTAGGTCACAGAGTTAGAGAAGTTAATTCTGACTTCAAATTGTAATATCTTTTGATAGAGTGGGTCGAATTTAATAAAACAAAACTTAAATGTTGCTGACATAACTTAAATGATGACTGTATTTAATCTATTGATATTTTAACCCACTGAATGCTATTCAGTAGTTTTCATTTCAAACGCACAAACCGACAGTCAAAAATTCGAAAAATGATAGGTCTTTCTTATATTATTTCAGTTCCCCAAATATATTTTTTCATATTTATTTTATAGTAAAGATTCTATCTAGACATTAAATATATCAAATATATTTGTGTAAATCTAACAAAGTATGAAAATTTAAGGAAGTATAATATGTCAACATTTTGATAAAATAGACCCGTTTTGCGGATTTAAGCTAAAATTCAGTTTCCGTTGTCCGTGTTGTTGTTTCCGTCAAAGCCGTTGACGTTTTATTCCTTTGTATAAGCCACCGTCGGCTACTGGAATCAAAACTATCCATTTACAAAGTTTCACCAATATTAGTGTTTTTCACCGTGAAAAAACAACAAGCGTATAAATACTCTAATCTACATACATTACACAATTGTAATAGATTATTCTGCTTACGAAGTAATATTTAACTCTTTTTATATATCTTGTAATTCTAAGATGAAATTACTAAGATAAATGTGACATAGTATAAATTACTACAACTGTACTTTCCACACGTGAGCTGAACGTGAGCTGGCTCTCGGTGGGTACTCCGTAGGAGGTGGGGTCTCGTGAGGAAAGAAAAATTAATTAAAATATATGACATTATCTGTATCGATTTGATATCGATGTGTAAAATTTGTAATAGATGATAAATAGATTCAAAAATGATATATGATGGCTTTAAAAATGGTTTTAAGTTAACGAAAACAAAATAATGCGTTCGAAAATCAAGTTAACGTAATTTTACTGGTTATAAAAAAATCAGCACTCAGGTGTCAATCAGCAGCGGGTTCGTAGTGTGCGGCGGGGAGTTTAGTTAATTGTTTACCGTGGTTGGTTAAAAACTGTCAATATCACTGAAATTTGTTCAATTAAATTTAGAATAATTTTTTGCAATATTTATCATATTTTAAGTGTTTATAAAATAATCGATAACGAAAACTTGTGGATTAGTGGCATCTATCATTGGCATTATCTATTCAAGCAAACAATAAATAGTCCGATTAGCGCTGTCCAATTTCTTTGTATGGGATGAGGCATCTGTACTGTTACATGACATCTGTGCATAGGATATGTATTGAAAGCCTCGCCTCGCTTGCTTCCAACATGATCAACTCGAAGTACGATAAAGCTCTAGCTATTTATTTTTTGACATTTTGATCCTGACAACGACTAGGAAAACAGTATACCTACATTTAATGTTATTTAAACCTTCTAATATTATAAAGTGGAAGAGTGTTTGTATGTTTGAACGCGCTAATTTTCTGTTAAGTATTATTATTAAAGGCACATATCATAATTCATGATACGAGCATAAGGGGCGGAAAACTACATGAATAAACTAACTAGTACCTGCCTAAGTAACATATACATACATACATATTAAATATACTTCCTTTATATAAGAGAAAATAAATAAGTAATCTTTATTGACCAAATTATCTTTCTAATATATTTATTATATTTAATAAAAAAATCACAATGTAAACAAGAGTAAAGTTGTGAATTTCATGCTTTTCATTTACATATACCTACACTATACTATTAGAATACAATGTTAAGTTAATGAAAGTTACACGTACATAGTTCGCTATTTTTCGAACACTATTTACTCATACTTGATAGTAACAAGCTGCAGCTTCGCTTACATTTTTATCTAAAAGTGCACAATTTTTTTTTCGTGACATGTAAAGGCTAAATATAAATATATTGTATTGAATTAAGTTTATATTTATAGCGTGTCACAGAAAACACTGTTTAGTGATGTTGCCTATAAACATTTTTTATGTAACACATTTCACTACCTCTATATAAATATTTCTTTTTCATAACTACCTATACATTGTGCAATTTTTTCAGTTATTTTTTTATCAAACTGTGTATTCTTAACACATGTTCAATTCACATTATGTTAAAAGAATCCTTTTTTTTGAATAAAAATCGTTGCACGGTTGGCAAAGATATACCTATTTTGAAAAAAAAAATGAATTGCGTACCTCCTTGTCGAAGTTTTGAAAGAGATGATAAGTAAAATATTGGAATTCTGTAAAATTTTTAAAAAAAGCCTCTTAAAAAATATTTAAAATGAAATTCGTCAATGTTATAAGCTTATTTAAATGACTTGTTTGTATACTGTAAAAGCTTCAAAAAAAATTTAAGAAACCATTAGGTTTAACGTCGAATAGTGTAAATGGCGACAAATCGCCTGACAAAACTGAGCTGATATAATTTTCGCAGTCCGTTTTACATTAAACTGTATGTATTTATTTAATAAATATTAAAATACTGAAGTAGTTTCAATGTACATTTGACATTGTGTCAGAAATTAGCTAACAAGTAAGATTAACTAAAAAAACACAAGTAAATTAATGTCAAAGTAGTTAGTCGGTATATTCTTAAAACTAGTTAATACGCTGCCTCAGCCACGATAAAACTCCATTATGAAATCTTTATTGCGTCCACTCGCTAGTTGGCTTCTATTAGAAAATTTAATCATTTTTATTTCAACAGCAGAATAATTGCAACGTTAATGGTCATATCACGTGAAGTGCAAACTTAAAAGTATCTACTGTTGTTTCATCGTGAAGTCATCACGTTGCGTGACCATATATTGTTCAGTAAACATAAAGTTTTTGAAACATAATCTCAAAGCTGGCCTAAAATATTTCCAATGGCGTCAGAGGCACAGCTATTATCAAATAACTTTGCTCGTTATCACGGAGTTTAATCATATCAATTAAAAATTTATCCTCTGATTTAATCGGTGAGACGTAGGAAATTAAAACGGGCATGATGTGACAAGTTTCGGGGCCGGTGTAATTAACGTGATTAAAAGGTATAAACTTTTTATCTGGCCGAGTTTGAGCGCAGGCAATTAAGAAATCTAGCTAAATAGCAGACCGTCGTGGACGGGCGTAGCGTCTGTGGGACTTCTTTAGGTTTCATCATTTGTCATAATAAGAGCTATCTGTCAGAGCAATGTTTTTCTTTCCTTAAAAAATAATACTAAAAATTAAAGTGTTGCTTTATAGATGATGTCAATTCGGCAAATACCTAAAAAGCGTTAGGTGGAATCTTGTCCTGAACATTTAAGTATTATTCCAAACACTTGTGATATAATAAATATATTACGTAATTAGATATATTGTTCGAGGTGGCACCGTGGCAGTCACGCGGTGATGAACCCGTAGAGCTGTGCAGGCGTGTGGCGCAGCGAGAGCAAAGTGGCGTATTAATAATACCTACATCAATTCACACTTACAGCGTTAGAGTATGCACAGTCGTACTCTGTCAGAGCGTAGGTCGGCGATGCGAGAAGCCCCTACTTAGAGACACATGTCACGTAGACGTTTAATTAGTCCTTATAGCTTTGTTATATTATTATTGCTTCGAGTAATTTCATTAATTCCCACATAATAATATAAAATTTTTCTGCTCGGGATAACAATCGGTTCAGTGGTTAGCGTGTTGTGGCTGAGACTCCGGGCTCGAGTCCCGGGACAGGACCGACGTACTTATGGAGGTTTCTCACAAAAAACCTCAATAGCAGCTCGGAGTTGGAAAATGTGCCATATGTGTTCCCCCTGTGCCTCGGAGAGCACGTAAAGCCGTTAGCCCAATCTATCCCATCGTTGTCTAATACAAAGTGAACTTATATTTTCAGTGTAAACTTATTGCATTATAATATCTCCTGTTTGTGTGTTAGTTAGTTTGTGTTTGTTAGAGTTAATCTCAGAAACTATTGTATGAATTTTCATACGCTTCTCATCAGTAGACAGAAGGATTATCTGAAAAGGTTCTAATATCTGAATGTTTTGCGAAAATAAGCTACCGATATGTTGATATTTGTGAATTAAATAGGAAAACTTGTCTCTTTTGAGAGCTTCTGTAATATTATACTCGTAAATATTAAGTATATTTAAGGACGCTAGTCATTACTACTGTAAAGATATGCTTTGCACATTCCACCTTATGATCTATCTCCATAGAAACATCTAGGTCGTACGTTAACAAGTTTAATGTATTTATAATAATAGTACCTTACATTAAACCGCATGAAAACTCGAAAACATGCGTTTTCCCAGGAATAAGACTAGTCTAGATCGATTTTTCACCCCCAAAAACCCCCACACATTAAATTTCAGCAAAATCGTTAGAGTTTCCGAGTTCGCTAGTATAAATATACACGGATTGCTCGTTTAAAGGTATTAGATTAGGAGTAAACATTGAAATACCAGTTATAGTTTAATTTTATAACTGGAATAGGTGTCGGTAGTTATATTTCAGCAAAACGTCGACGGATAGAGGGAGTTGAGTAATAGTCGATATACAGATCTGTAGCTAGTTGGCGCTCGTCTGAATTATTCAGCTCGTGTCCGCGCCGGCCGCACGCGTAGCTACATCACACGTTTTTCACGCACTCTCGTACACGTCGTATGTATATAATAAGTATGTATGTATGTATGTATGTATGTATGTATGTATGTATGTATGTATGTATGTATGTATGTATGTACCAAACACGCACCTGAGATTCCTCAGGTCGTTGTTCACGTCCAGACGTTTTGTTCACTTTGATTTATAATTCCTCTTGTGAAATTTGTGAACGTTGTAGCTACCCTTACCTTTTACATATGTAATGCTCTTCGCTTCTGCCTAAAAATTATCCAGCCCTCTGTTTCCAATGTTATAATATATGTATATATGTATGTACATATGTAATTGTAGTTGGAGCTTTACGAAATCCTTTGACTCTAAAAAGCAGATTTAGTCATAACTTTTTGTGCTTTTTAGGTTGTATAGGTATATTGAGGTATTAATTGCTTGTATACGTCAGTATATATAACGCAATCTATACATATAATAAAATTATTAAATATTTAAAATATTAATTATATTATTATATTATCCTTAAATATTTTTTGGAAAATCTTATTGGAATAGACTTTATTATCAATACAGAGACCGAATCTATAGTTTTTAGAATTTTTGTCTGTCTGTTTGTCTGTTACCGCATCACAGAAAAGCCAATGGAGGAATTTTGATGAAATTTGGTATGATGATAGCTGGATATCCGGGTCAACAACATATAGGATACTTTTTATCGCGGGAGATTATCTCATTCCCACGGGAGTACATGTTATAACACAATCCAAAAAATATTTATGATCAGAATTTCTTGAAACTTGGTATTAATACTCTTCAATACAATTAAATAAATACGTGTTTAAGCGTTTTTTGAAATTCATCCCATAAGGAGATAAAATAAGGGATGAAAATTTGTATGAAACCTACCTTTTTAAAGTTTTAGCGCGAGCGAAGCCGCGAGTGTTGCTAGTTAATATATAAAAACTAAGCATGTCTTAATCATGCGATCGTCAAACAAAGAGGATTATTCAAAATTTCATAAGTCAATAAAATTTATAAAGATTAAATAATGTTTAAAATTATTGTAATCTTTAAGTACATATTAAAGCGTACACCAGTTTATACCTGTGTACTGACTCGTTTATCGCTTCAGTCGCCAAAACTTTGCCTGCAGTTAAATATATATTTATTTCATTTATTCATGGGGTACACGAATGATATATTTTATTTATTAATGTGTACATGTTTACGTTTAATCCTAAAATGATATGAAGGATAGACTATCCGCATTTTTTGCATCTAAATCTTCTTATGGATATATTGTCAAAATATCTTTTTTGTGTGTTCCTTGGGTATGGTGGAATAATAGGAACTTACCCCCAAATTTCATATTTTTTGATCCATTGAGTTAATTTTTTTGAACTTTGATGCCTTTTAGTAAATTATGTTGCATTATAAAAGATATCGTTCAGCCCGGAAGCATCAGTGTTTTATCGGGACAACTCATTAAATGAAACTTAATTATTTAACGCTGTAAGTATTGACTGATTTTATAACATTGTGGTTACTAACGTAATGAGGTTTTCTTCAGTATAAAAATGAGTAGGATCGAAGTTACGCACACATTTGGATTACTGTAGCGGGCGTAGCGTTGCGTAGCTTTGGCGTAGAGCGGTTACGTTTTCTTTATCGCGTACAGCGATACAGCATACAGCTTTTAATAAAACTCGCAGTTATTCTTTAAATTATATATATTTATATCATAATGTATACAAATAAAATATTTTAAAGATCCTATGTATTTTCCAAATTAAATGCATGTCGATGCTCGTTACGTTTTACAATAATATACAACAAAAACCACAAGAAAATCCAATAATGTATAAGGATTACCTTCTTTTAACTAACAAAGTTGCGAGAGAATGAATCTAAGCCGCATTTTAAGCAATACAATAGTAATAAAAGTTTTAGCTTTCACGACTACGACGAGACCCTGGCAATTAATTGCCTTCACAAGGTCGGGGACGTGAGCACTTACTCGTATACATACTCGTACATCATATACTTTATATTGGACTTAGCTTTAAATTGACAACTTCTTACAAAGTGGCAGCATTTCCCGTCAGACCTGTTCATTATATGTGTCACAGTTCACGAGTTTTTCTCCGCACTAGCTTACTATTTGGGTTTGCTCGACATTTATGTCATAAACCAACATAGCCTTATGAAATATCTAGTAATAAATTATGTTAGCTTTGAATAATTTGCAGTAATTTTTAATAAAATCGATTTTTAAGCAGAAATAAAACCATTTTATTAATTTCAGTTTTTATATAAATACTTATACATATAATTACATACAAGTATTACACAGAACATAAGTTTCTTGCAAATGTAATTTGTAAAAAAAAAATGCAACTAGACATAAAAATAGTAGTACACATTAGTTAAAATGATGAAATAATCCCTCTGAACGTATTCGGGCACAGAGAGAAATGTCCGGCAGTGAGTGCCGCGCGGGCAGCGGCCGCCGCCTGAGGCGTAATCCAGCCAATCCTGACTTACATATTCCTAAGCTATTTCCTGTAGCGAGGCACCGCTCACGTATAGAGCTTTCTAAAATGATAACTCCAACTAGATTTACTTGCATTCGGTGAAATTTAATGTTATTTTCATTTTAAATGGCATGACTTCTATAAATAGTTGATCTTGGTTATTATAAAAGATAAAATCTTTTGATAATTTTAATCGAACTAGCCACTTACCCTCGCTTCACTCGGGTGCGTCCCTGTGTACGTTTTAAATGGATAAAAAAGCTATTGTGAGTGTACCTTAGTAGATATACTACACATGTTATCGCGGCCTTTCACAGACCTACAATTTTCCAGTACACTTTTTTGATCTACAAATCTCTTTAGGTTAAGCCAGCTGTGGTTACGTATACGCTTAAGATTATCGTTTTTTCTATATGTGAAAACCGTACCAAAATTCGTTGCGTGCTTTAGAAGAAGTAAGCGGACAAACAGATAGAAGCGACTTTGTTTTATAACAGGCACTCGTATGTATAAAAAAATAAACTAAAAGGATAGTTGCAGTTAAAGGAGTAAGTTGACGAAGGAATATAGTATTATGCAATTGGAGATATACTATAATTTAATATACATACAGTAAGACTCGCAGCTAGTACCTAGTACCTACCTATAAAACAGGATGTACTGTCAACATGTCCTATCTCTTTAGTTCGCTTTTTTATTTTTGTAATTTTTTTTACATCCTTTTTGTGTTGATCAGTTCGACATTTGGAGTTTTATTTACCTATTTTTTTATTCCAAATTACTTTAAATATATAATACATATATATTATTGTGATCGCGTCTTAAAAATCTTTATTTTTATACCCTATTCGATAGGTTTGCTTAAGTAAAATGTTTTAAGGACACACAAATTAGCGCTTCTTCAATCAGCTTCAAATTTTCTATGTAGTCTATGATGCTTGTGTTATAAAGACAAATTTAACGACGTATGAATTATCAAATTATGAGCTTCGTCGCAGTCGAATAAATATAGATAAGTTACTTACGCTCGAATTAACCTTTGCGTTTTCCGTAAAAATGAGCGTTTGTACCGCACAAAATTGTTAAATATGTTAATTATAAACTTGCTACTAAACGTTTTTGTTTTAAAAAACATTGAATTTTGTTTATGAAGAGTAACTCAGCCAACCTGTTATTGTACTTTCCCGTGTGAATGAAAGATTTTCCTGTAGTAAAAGATATTCTCAATGTTGACCCGAGTAATAAATTAATTAGCACTACACAAAATTTAAGTTCTCGTAAAAAGCAAACAGTTATACAGACAAACAGACATACGTTTCAACAACTATTGCTTCAGGATGTATATTCTGTAGGTACACTATACGTAATAGCGTGTTAATAAAATTATTTTATGTTCAGATTTCGCTTTGTTACTATTTTCTTGTATGTGTAGATATCTATATCTATATCTCTAGATAGAGATAGTGATAGACACGAAACGTTTTTCGAAAGCAGTTGAAACTGAATAATTTATCAAGGAGACCTTTGGTCGGCGGTGGCTGCTGTCAATGTGATCGATGCCGACAAAAAGCCTTATATATTATGTATGTCCAAATATTTAAGCCAGCTAAGTATTGATAATGGCCACCTGTCGCCTTTCGCCGAGCCGGCTGCCGCGGCGTCGTAGTGTTCCCTAGAAGTGGAATGTCGTTAATTATTCAAACCACACAAAGATAATAATATCAAAACCTATAATTATTTATTGAACCCGTTATTTTATAAAAAAAATATTAATAATAGCGATTGAGTTTTGATCATTTTAAGAGGTATGGAAATTATATTAGAAAGTCTTTCGTGTAAAAAACTTTCATGTTGCACAGAATATTACTATATTATGTAAAGTAAAAAAAAGGGAAAGTGATCGCAAAGAAAACATAAGTTCCTGAAAATAAGCCCCGTGGGCGGCGCTCGCGAGAGTTCCAGCTCGTTAGCGAGGAGGACGACTCATAAATACGCGACGGATGTGCCACAGCTGACTGCCTTTTATGAGTTTTGCTTAATAATATAATGTTTTACCATTCCTTTGTCCTCAGCCGCTTTACGCGCTCCGGACTAACGGAGAGGGCATTGCCTGAAATTACGAAGGGCACGATTATTGTCCTCTCGCAGCCGCCCTCGCAGCATTCACTCTTCTCCGTGTGACGAATATTTATTAACAAAAATTGTCAATATTACCACACTATAAAAAGACAGTTCTTAAAATTGAAACGAGAATACTACCAATGTTTATTGTTATAATTATTAAATGTAAATGTACTTATTCAGTCACATTCGTTGCAAAGGTATGTTTTGTGACAGACTGTCGATCGAAAAATTTGCTATCCTATTTTGTTTGAGTGAACTCATACGGTAGAATGATTACTTGGCAATAAACGAACGTCAGTTTAACAGACGGGCCTGTGCTCCGCACGTGTACGGTTGTCATAATGTTATTTATATATACGAGTATCTACATACATATGTACATTTATTTACATTAGGTAAAGCTGTGAAACAGCACTAGTCTCAAATACATAAGTCAGTGAATGCGCAACTCATAAAGCTACGGATTAAATGCCGGTACGTGGCGGCGAGTCACAGCGGGCACTCCATAGAACTACAATGATGTGATACGTTAGCGCATGCCGCGTTACACCGGAGCCTATATATCGACATAACAGTCGCTACACTCGACACACTCCTCTGTATTAATAAGCATAGTTATAGTTGACAATATTTTTACTATTAATAAAAAAATTAAAATTATCATGAAATTCAGTGTTCTTTTAACAGCCATCAATCTTCGCGTAAAGCATAGATGATTGCTTATTTCGTTAATTATATGTACATATATACATCTTTTATATAGATACCAGATAAGTCGAGTATAGATCATCAGAAATATCTCCATGAGAACCGTGAATTGCGTCTCCATAAGTGTGTACTATTGCACCTTGCCATGAAGGAAATAGGTAGAAAAAATTTGCATTAATAGTATCTCTGTTTAAATTAAAGAAAGATAAACAAATAATCAGCACAAATATTTAAAAACAAAATTATAAGTAAAAATACAAAAACAAGAATTACAATTTAAAGATTAGATATTATCTATGATTAGATATTAATATGTAGAGACAGATGCACCAAAAAAAGTTCTGCCGGCGCCTACGTGTATCTCCAATGGTGGTGAGCACAGATCTTTATCAAAGCACACGCGAGGGCAATTTAAGAAAATTAAACAGTTAAAGTAGCACTGTCTCGGCGGCGGGCGGCAGCGGGCGGCGGCGGGCGGCGGAGGGCGGGCGGTGCCAGGCGGCGGGCGGCGGCGTGTCCTTATCGCGGCCGCGGCCGGGACCAGCAAATTGTTTCAGACGCTTCTAAATAGCTTCCTTATTTGCGTGCTCGTATAAAAGTAAACTTAAATCCCACCACAAGCATTGTGCAGCGCTGTTTTTATTATTTTATTTATGTTCGTTGTTAGTTAATTAGAAATAATGCTCAAAGATGGAAATTGATAATGCTTTTTTAAATTTAAACGAATATTTGAACATTTTAAATAAAACTATCTTTTCGGATTATTTCGCGGATTTATTTTTATTCTTGGTTTCCGACGTTTCGAATGCTTTACAGCAATAATGGTCACGGAAGAGACCTCCCGTGTCTCTTTTATGTGAGTATATTTTACAAGAGTAATTCACTTTCTCTCTATATTTAACACGACTTCATCTATTTTGCGGTTGTCTGTGAAAATTTGTTTAGGAGATGAGAGTTTATGGCGGGTCGGCTCGGGACCGCCAGACCCTCTCCAGCAAAGTTATTAGTTGTCACCACGCAGTGTTGCGGTGAAGCCGTCCCTAGTCGTTTGAACCCTCGAGGCCTCCTGAACTCATTGTCTTATCGCGAGCGCACAAACGTGCCCGCGGGAAGCACACTCCGCTTTGCCCTCTATATCGCCGTGACCCCTTTCAGACGATACCCTGATCTATCAAGTAATTTTCGTAAACTACGGACTTTAGCCTGCAGCTATTTTACTATAAGGATTGTTGTGAATATTACTTTGTAGGAAAAAATCCTTATACATTAATATACCCATACTCTTTTTATGTTAATTCCGTTAGTTTTTGCATTTATAACGCAAGACAATTTGTCTGCAAGCGCAAGAAAATTATATAAATCTAATTTTTATTTAGTATAAAATTAACTTACATATATGTCCAGTCAAAATAAGAAAAATAATTTGATTTCATTTAGGAAGAAAAATGGTGCCGCTACCGGTTTTTAAAGATGCACGGATTGCAGTTTAGGTTAGATTAACTTAATTACAGTCAGCGATGGCTGACGATAGTGGGGTCTGACCGCTTCGCTTGCGGTCGTATTAGTATTTCGTTGCTGCTTAGTATTTCGTTGGCGGCACGAAGGCAGCGCTGGGGCAGAGACGGGACAGAGTCGCGACGCTCGGGCTTGATCCGTTATCGTGATGACGCAGATTTATGCGACTGCAATTAAACATTGGGCATAGACAGCGAGTAGCATATTTTTAATTCCTTTAACTTACCTATCTTATCTGTATATTTATTTATGTAGGTCTCTATTTAAAAGGCAGGTTCCAAGAATAATTTAGATATGTCATATTACAATTAGATAAATTGAAATAATTATCCTATTCTCCCTCCGATTCTCTATAAACTGTAACACATTGATTGATTTTTTAATAGAATTATAAATGTAAGTAATGAAATTTTTGATTGTAGCAGGATATAGACATTATAAAATATTTGATTTAAATATTTAATATAGTAATTTCTTAACTGAGAGGTCGTAGATATCAAATAATTATGCTAAGATACATAATACATATGCGGGTCGTTCATAACCTGTCAACTTTTTGTTATTTCATTTCTCAAGTTATCAATTTCTTATTTATATTTTAGGTCAAGCCATAATTTATTTATAATCTAACAGGGCCACGAAAATATATGTAATTAGGTAATAAAATCATTAATTTAATACACAAGTTCATCTTTCGGTTGTGCAGTAACATTCGTACGCGCGCGTCTCTCGGAGCTCTGAGCCGCGGCGGCGCGACGCGCGTAATTCGTCTAAGCCTCACATTATTTAAACAGCGCGCGTCGACATAATCTCATTACTCTGAAAGTAAAATAGAATAATTTTGAGGCAATATAATTTTTCCAAATGCCTTGCGTTTGTCCTCGAGCTCGCGCCGCTGTCCGAGCCCCCGCCCCGGGCACACGCGCGCCCGGTTGTTTTATAAGAAGAATGATATATAGTTGGGTTTTATGTGACATCACTGTCGCGATTTCACGTCTGTACCATTTACTTAATTCACATTATTTTGTTTCTGTATTGCACGACGACAAATTGTCTTTATCTTTTTATAAAAAAATCATGTAGCTTGTTAAAACATAATGAATATTATGAAAAGAAAATAGCAGTTGGCCTTGCAAACGTTGTTTTGAGTTATTTCTTAATATACAATTTATTAATGACTCGACAACCCCAACACCACATACTAGATCTAGATTTTCGGTAGAAAACCTTATTAACTACTAGTGACTCACCCTCGCTTTGCTCGGCAGGTACGTTTTAACGGTAACTGTAGAATATATATATAGGTTCAGTGGATTAAACGTGAAAAGGTGACGGACAAACAGACAGATTTACTTTCGCATTTTGCGTTTTTTGTGGTACTGGTCTATCATCATCGGCTTGGGCTGAACGTTGGTAAGTCAGTCAGTAAGTCGCGATATTGTCTTTTATATATAATAAAAATAGTTATTGCAAGTGTACCTTAGGAGATAGACATATACTATTACAGACTTTTCTGTAGACCTTTTTAAGACCTAAAATTTTCTAGTACATTGTTTTAATGTATCTATTAAGGTTTAGCCAGCGATAGCCATATAAATTTCTAAGGACTACTCGATAGAAACAGTTATTGTTTTTTTCCGTGGGAATAAAAAAAACCTGTAGTAAAACGTATCCTAAATGTTGACCCGAGTAATAAGTTATCACTACACAAATTGTTACAGACTTTTCTGTAGGCTTCCTCAAGACCTTTATTTTTCAGGTACATTATTTTGATGTATCTCTTAAAGTTTAGCCAGCGGAAGGTTTCTTAGGACGACTCGATAAAACTGGTTATTGCGATTTCCCGTGGGAAAGAAAGATTTTCTTGAAGTAAAAGGTATCCTAAATGTTGACCCGAGTAATATGTTATCACTTTACCAAATTCCGTTGAAATTGGTTCATTACTTTTTGCGTGAAACACAAACAGACATACAGACAAACAGACAAAAATTTTAATAACTATTGTTTTGGGGTCTATATTATATACATAATACGTTACAGTCATTATTTTTTAATAATATTTCACGTACAGATTTCGCTAAATTACTGCTTCATTATAGTATAGATATAGTACAGATTTTCGTTCATATATCTCAAATTATCCCTTAAAACTCGTACACCTCTCGTATTTTGATGGAACTATCTCCGAAACCTTCCGAAAAAGCAGTTATGTATTAAATGAATATTGATGTTCTCATATGCACACCACTCTTCGTGACCGCCTCTACAGTACTCTGAAGTATCGTGGAAAAGGTTGATTGAAGTTATGCAAAACCGGACCAATGGATTTTTGTAACGTTTTTGTATAGAAGCAGAGTGTGGGTCGCAGTGCTACTTATTTTAGTATATTTGGTGGCTTTAACATACATATGTACAGATATGTATGTATGTATATTGATAAATGTGCAACTGAATATCACGCGCTACGAGATTACGGGCAGTACGCTAGTTTTTCAAATAAAATGGTACTTAATTTTTGTTTTAATGGAAAATACAAACAGCGCGATATAATTTCCAAAAAGAGATAAAATTAAGAGCAGTCATGAAATTTTATTACGGATCCAATCGGATTTACCGGTGAGGCGTGAAAGTCTTTTTTGTGACAACACTCGTTAGTGAAAACAAATTTGATTGTTAAAATACAACATTATTTCTTTAGCGCCTCGTCATGTATATTCTGTATTTCAGTTATATTTACCTTTATAATTTACTATCGACGTTTCGGCGATAAGTAAACACGATATACATATATAACATGAATATTTTAATAGTTACGAAAGGAATGAGGTCCTCATTCTTGTAATAAATGTATTTAAAGTATTGACAAGCGTCGCAATGCAGCGCATTTGCTTATCACAGTTTTAGTTTCCGTGTCGAGCCTTTAATACTCACTATAGAACACTATATATGTAAACATTTTTTGTTGCAGAAAATACAATTTATAATACAACTTTGAGTTCCTCTATCCACTGCGCTGTGTACGAGCGATTTGCGGCCATTGTAGAGTGTGATTACGCATTGTATAGTTAAAACTCTGATATAATTTAATTTTGGAAAATTTTAGTAATATATTTATCAGAATAGTTTCTCAGTATTGATAAAACAGCAATAATGTTTTACTTTTTTCCTTATAAAATAAGCTTAAATTTCTTACGTTATGATATTATTATTTTTTTCAGTTCTTTTATTATTAACTAGCGACTTACCCTCGCTTCGCTTCGGGTTCGTCCCTAGACAAAAACAACTTTATCCCACGGGACCCGTTTACTTTTCCGGGATGATATATAGCCTATATATAACCTTCCTCAGTTAAGGGGCTATCAAATGCAAAAAGAATTTTTCAAATCGGATCAGTAGTTCCTGAGATTAGCGCGTTCAACCAAACAAACAAACTCTTCAGCTTTATAATATTTGTATAGATATTGTAAGAAATGAAAAAGCAATTTTAAAATCAAATATTTAGTAATAACTGTTAACTTATTATACAATTATTTAAAAAATATATATTTGGCAATGACTGTATGTACTATGTGCACATACTGTATGCTTGTTGTGTGCAGGTGTAGAGTGCGATGCGGTGGGGATGGATAGGCACAAAGTCACATCATTGTATGAGGGTGTTGCTGCCGGCGCTGGCGCTGCTCGTGCTGCTGCAGCCGGCCGCCGCGCCCGCGCCCCCGCCCCCGCCCCACCCCTGCGCCACCAACCCGCTGTGCGTCTGCCGCGCCGACCACTTCGCGTGCGATTCCGTATCCTTCCATCGATTCCCCGACACAGGTATAACATGTGAGAACACTGTCAGAATCCATGCTATACGGTGGTTCTTTAAGCTATAGGGTGAAGAATGATACCAATGCCTCAATAATCACGAAAATGCTGCTTTCCCGTCCCCGTGCGTTTCCCTGTATGCTTGTACTTTATAATTTTAGGAATATCTGAACTGACAGTAACTTCACTTAAAAAGATTTCATTAGAGTGGGATAGACTATATTTTATTACTCAAGGCTAGTAGCGTTAAAGGGTTAAATTGTAATGTTACATGTGGCTTATGAAAATAAATCAATAATTCCATGTTATTTTCCTCAACTAAATATGTTATATAGTTCACTTTAAATTAAATAGACGTGTTGTCTAAGTAATATCATTATGCTCATTATTTGTAATAATAAAAGAGAATATAGCTGCGACTGTGCTAGAGGTGGCCGCGGTGCACGTGGCGGTGTCGGCGGCGCGGCTGGGCGCGTTGGGCGAGGCGGCGCTCGATGCGCGCGCGCTGCGCACCCTCGTGCTGGTCGCCTCACGGCTGCACAGCATCGATCCTTCTGCGTTCACGTATGAACATCTGATACCTTCTTTACTTTTTTAGTTCCTAAATATTATTATAAATATAATATGTAAAATTGTTTTCAGATCTATGAAATCCAGCCTCGCATCATTAGACTTAGGTTACAACGAGTTTACAAAAATACCCGTAGAAGCATTGCGACATTTGAAAGTACTTAATTGGTTAAACTTGCAAAAGTAAGATTTATCTTAATCCTTAATTATTCACCAATGCTAATTTTATTCCTTAATTATTAAAATACTTTACTTCCCTTTCCTTGGCTTGTTTCAGTAATTATATAAATGAATTGGATCCGGATATGGAGTGGGGCGGACTATCAGAATCATTGAGTAGTTTGTCACTAAGCAATAATCACATATGTGTAATACGCGAAGGTGCCTTGACATCGCTACGCCACTTAGTACAACTGGAGCTAGATGGGAATCGTTTGAGGCAGTTAGACGCGGCTGCGTTGCCTGCTTCGTTAGCGCTATTACGACTATCCGATAATCTCTTATCAGATTTCCCTTGCAAAGCTATTACACTCTTGCCACGTCTCCGACATGTACATCTACGAAATAACATAATTCAGCCAATTTCAAATATTTCATGTCGAAGTGAACATTCAAAAGTGGATTCCCTTGATTTAAGTCACAATGAACTTACTGACAATTTTCATATTGATTTCTTCCATCACTCTCAACTTAAACAATTGATTTTGGATCTCAATGACTTCACAACTATTCCTTCATTTGTTTCAAACTGTGGTCGTCTTGAAAAGTTATCTGTTTCATATAATAAATTGCAACACATATCAGCTGTGACATTTCATGCACTAAAGCATACACTTGAAAGATTAGAGTTAGATCACAATGAATTAATAATGCTACCAGAGAGCTTAAGGGAACTGAAAAAACTAAAACATTTGTCTCTTGCTTATAATCTCTTAGAAGAGATAAAAGTATTACCGCCGATGCTGCAAACTCTTTCTTTAGCCGGCAATTTTCTTACGCTATTTCCCTATAGTTTACATGATTTGGCCCCGGGCACACTGTCATATTTAGATCTTGGTTACAATCATATCTCATTCGTATCAGCGGATTTATTCGGTGCTTGGTCCGAGGCGCTGACCACCCTCAGTCTTCGTGGGAACAAATTGGCTCAGTTAGCGTTAGGCTCTTTTCCACCACTACCTTTGCGTGAACTTGTATTGAGCTTTAACGACCTTTACTATGTAGAAGCCGGAGTTTTTACGAACTTGACAGATTTGAGAATTTTAGAATTATCATCAGCATTATTTAGTGGTGAAATATCTACTGGTTCCTCATTAGAAGCTCTAACTTGGTTGGGCTTAGATAATAATAATATTCATTTTATATCGTCAGATGATTTGCGAAATTTTCCTTCTTTAGAATATCTCAATTTAGATTTTAACAAAATAATCGAATTTCCTAGCAAAGTCAGTAGAACAAGTAGGTCGTATAAAATTAAGGAATTAAGACTGTCCTATAATTACGTAAGCAGAATAGATGGTGATTTTTTGGAAAAATTGACGGAATTGCAGAGCATTGACTTGTCGAATAATCGAATGCAAAATATAAGTGAACGAAGTTTCTGCAATTTGTGGAACTTAGCTTATTTAAACTTAGCCGGTAATGTTTTAGAGTTAATGAGTGAAGAGGCTTTTGTTAATCTTCCTAAAATAGAAATATTGGATTTACAGGAAAATAATTTAGTGGAGTTTTCTACGAGATATTTTTCAAATATGTCAAATAATGAAGTGAATTTTGCAGTTAATATAAGTTATAATAAAATATCTTCGCTTATTGGTGGTCCTACGGTTTCAATTAATATTATAGATATATCACATAATTTATTAGAAAATATAGTCACAGATTTTTTTATTTCTTTAGGAGAAAATATCCGTCAAATTTTTCTATCCCACAATAGAATCGCCATCATTGACAATGTGGCATTTGGACCATTGCCTAATTTAAGTATATTAAATTTGCAGGGAAATGAAATATATATGCTAAAACGTAGAGCGTTGGCAGAGTTGCCGTCATTACAGATTTTAGATCTATCGCGTAATCGAATAAGTCAATTGTCAGTGGAACAATTCCATAGCTTACATCGTTTAAGACTCTTACGTTTAGATAGTAATAAGCTGCGTGCATTGCCACGTGATGTCTTTAAAAATACTTTACTGGAATACTTGGATTTAAGTGTTAATCAACTGGCCCTATTTCCTAGCAGTGCTCTGTCGCAAGTCGGCTTCACTTTACGTCGACTCGAGCTTTCATACAATCGGATTGAATATCTTGACGCTGCGATGTTTCACGCTACTTCATTTCTTCATGAGCTCGGGTTATCCCATAATGCTCTCACGGTTTTATCAGATAATACATTTGCCGGATTACCAAGACTTCATCGCCTTGATTTGTCTTTCAATTCTATCAAAACAAATTTTAAAGAGCTTTTTCATAACGTTCCACGTTTACGTCGCCTGTCACTAGCTAATACAAGTCTTAAAAATACACCACATCTTCCTCTTACTAATCTTACAGAGCTTAATCTTAGCGGAAATTATATTGCTTCATATAGTGAGATGGACGTGCGACACCTTGCAAATTTAAGAGCTCTGGATATAGCTGGAAACAAATTTACGTCAATGCGCCCCGCAATGTGGACAGGTCTGCCGCAGCTTATTTCGCTCGACATATCTAGAAATCCAGTAGTGCGAATACAACGTGGACTTTTTGACGGGTTGGATCGTTTACTTTATCTTAGAATGGATAACCTGCGATATGTAGAAAACATCGAGCCTCGAGCATTTCGTGCCTTGATATCGCTGAGATCTTTAACCCTTGAATCGCCTACAGGTCTATCAAAAGACGTTCCTATAGCAGACGTAGTTTTTGCCACACGTCACTTAGAAGCCTTGGTGGTTCTTATACGTAAGGAGATATTAGACACTCAATTTTTAGGATTGCGCGCCTCCAAGCTTCGCTCTTTAGAAGTTCGTGGCGTAGTGATGCGGTACGTGGCTCCACACGCTTTTGTCGCTTTAGGAAGGCAACGCGCTCTATCTTTGCGGCTAACAAGCTCAGGTATAGTCGAATTACCTGATGGTCTTATGCTACCATTATTCCGAGTTCCACATCTCGCACTCGATCTTACAGATAATAAAATAGTCAATTTTGGACCAGCAGTCTTGTATCCAAACTCGACGGGATGGCATCGGTTAGCGACTAAATTGTTGCCAGGTACAAAAATTACTTTTACCTTTTTCTTTCAATAATTTACTTTTTAATAACATAAGTTAATTTTGGTAATTTGCTAGGTGGCCTGGTACTTGCTGGTAACCCACTTCGCTGTGGGTGTTCAGCGTCGTGGGTGGGAGCCTGGCTGCGCCGCTGGACGAGCGAGGTCGGGGGTGGTACGCGCAGTGGGCGCTGGGCGGCCCGCAGCAGTACGTGCGTGGCGGGCGCCGGCTCTCTTCCGAAGCCGTTGCTCGCCCTCCACGCTGACGAGGCTGAATGTCACGCAAGCGCTCTATCTAGTCGGTCGTATAAGTTGTTCGCTACGTGGAATAGATTGTATATTGTAGTGTTAGCTTTCCTATTACTTAGTTAGTATTTACTTAATACATTCTAAGGACAGTGACGAATTTTTTATAAATTATATTAGTAATGAGGACTGTATAAATATGTGATTTAACTAAATAGGTAAATACTTGGCGAAGAATGATGTCCTGGACATTTGTGATTTGAATACATATTTATACGATGAAGTTGTACATATTATATAACTTGTAAATATTTATTAATTTGTTTTTATACTAGATTTTTGTTACGTAATAAAATTTTCTATATTATTCACTTTAAGAGATTTTCGAGCAACGAATATTTGGCAAGTTACTGGTGACTTTGTTAATAATTAACGTATGTAGATAATTTATTAGTCACAATTCTGAAGTTACAATACTATCGATGACGGATGTGTTTATTTGTTATAATTATAACTTTATAAAGAAATTGTTTATAAGTAAATTGTACTAAATTAAACCGGTATTAAATACGAAATGTTTAATTTCAATATTTTAGACTGCCATTTTGTAAATATACTTAAATTTGATTAAAATGGAGAGTGAAATTGAATAATAAATATTTTTTATATTATTTATGAAAGTTTTATTTCTTTCTTCTTTCTAATTACTATCGATTAGGCTGCACCCATTTAGCAATTTGGACATTCGCGACATATTTTTTTTTATTTTTTTTTATGCGATTCAGTGACAAACGAGCAGACAGACCACCTGATGGAAAGCAGTACCTGTCGCCCATAACACCTACGGTTCATGCACTTAGGTTTTAAGTAACAAAAATGCAGAACCACAGGTGCGTTGTCACTGTGAGGACTAAGATGATATGCCTCTTGCCTGTAATAACGCTGGCTACCTTATCCTTCATACCGGGACACAACAATGCAATCATTGTTGCTTGGCGGCAGAAATGGATAAGGGAGTGGTACCCATCCAGTCGGACTCCTCAGGCTTGACAGAGTCCTACCACCGGTAAAGTTATATTTTTTTCTATAAATAAGCAACATATTTAATTAATGAATTGAAAATTATTATACTTAAATAACAAGCTATATAAATATGTATTATTAAATGTTCTGTTATGTCAAGATAAAGTATATAGATGTAGGAGGCGGGCGCTGCGCCGCGCCGCGCCGGCACACGCTCGCTCCAACACGTAAGACTGCAAGAATAATGGAGAATGCTAAAACGTGACCCACACAGTGCAATATTTCATACATTTGTGTGTTAAAATTTATTTTTGCAAGACGCTACATAAATGCGACGGATAAAATTGTGCTTTATCTTCACACTCAGCATATAATATGAATGCAGCAGTAAAGAGATGAATTCTTACTTTCTTAGATTTACACGAATATTTGACTATCTTTTCGGATTTTTTTCGCGGATTTATTTTGATTTTTGGTTCCCGATGTTTTGCTTTACAGCAATAATGGCCACGGGAGAGACTGAGGTTTAAGATGTCTCAAAAGAATTATATAGTTGTTACAGACAGCCTACCCACAAGTTAACAAAAATGAATTCAAAAAATTCAAAAATGGCATCAAAGCACCTTACAATATTTGTTAATTTTAATAAGTTTTATAATTAAATATGGAACATTATTTATTTAATTTTAGCTGTAATTATTATATTTTCAGACTTTTCTTAGAATTTAAATTGATTAGCAATCTTATTTAGTGTTGCCATTATTATATTTATAAACGTAAAGAAAATATAATATTAATTATTCAAAGCAACATTATTGTGTAATTTAAATATGTTAAAAATGAAATTAATTAAGAACAATAATTTTAATTTTGTTTGCAATTATTTAGAAAAGAATCAAAATTATAAGCAACACTATTACTACATACATTTACAGTGAAAAATATTAATTTGAATTACTGTTATTTTGATCCGCACAGTAAGAACTTACTACATCTGTCTGTTATGTATAGATTTATTATTTGATTTTATTATATTAATAACAAGATCCCACAACGATGGTAGCACCCAGCCATCTTGCCCATTGAAATTTGGATGTTTTTTTTTTAAATTCAACGGCTTCTCGAATCATTCTAGGGCGATATGGGTTTATTAGTATGATTAGGGTTAGCCAACCGCCGCGCTGCGCCGCGTCGCGGTCTGGCGGGCCGCGGGGCATGCTATTCAAGTTCAATTACAAAATACATCCAGTGTTATATGTGAAAATTTAATTATTTAGATTTCATTTTCGTCTGATGTTTCTGTGTTTTGTTACTAGTGCTGCGTACTGGGGTGGACGGACTGGGTTTGATTCCCTTACAGCGCGAATGTTTTCAATTGACATTGATTCTAGTCGACAAAATGCATCTATCCAACAGCCGACATGTATTACTTACACATTATAAGGGACGTAATAAAAATCACATTGTTTACTCTATTTTACATATGTAGTTTTTAAAAAATAATAAGCATAAAAATAATACAAATAAAAAGCGGAAGGAAACGCTTAAATGTAAATATTTTTATATTTGATGTATCGATATTTTATACCTCCTGCAGGACGACGTTAATAAAACTTAAACTTCGAGATACTCCTCGCATATATTTTTATATTCAGTACTTTTATAATCGTCAATACATTAATTGTCCGTGTGGAAGCTACCACCGTTTCCGGCGAGAAACTCAACAGTTACTCTTTTAAAATAATGAGTTACATAATTTATAACAATAATTTTCAGTATTACAACATTCCATGACTGGTCACTACAGGGTGGTACCGATATTTCCGTGCCAAAAGCGCGGGAAAACGTATTAATATTCGCGTCCTTTTTATTTTTTTAAAATACATTCCTATCGGCCAAGGTCACATAACTAAATACCTTAAACATAAATCATTACAAATTAATCAAATATAATATTATTTTCCATTAAAACGCTCATATATATAAGTGCAACCTTACATACCTTAATACTTTTTGAGTTAGAATTTAAAAGAGACTAAGTAGACGTCGTAAAATAATCCTGTAACCTTAAATGCCACACAATAAAACGTAACCAGGGAATTAGTTCTCTACAGTGCTGCGGCATGTACTCGTATGCAGACCGTCTGAGTCGTGGCGGAGTAATCTCGGCAGTGAGCGCTACTTATCTATCTCACTGAAAAGATTTTAGAAGCACGTCAGTAATTTTAATTGAAAGTTAAATAAAGTGGCCAAGTTCTAAATTTCAAATGTTTTCATTTAATCGATATAAATTTTGCACGTAATATTTCGATGAGTATTTATTCAGTAAGATATGTTTGTTCTACATATATCCTTCTTCCACCTCTTTTGGCCCACAAATTGAAATTCCTGTTTGTTTGCAAATATTGAGTTTGCTTGGAATTTGGGGGAAATAACAAAAGTATTAGAATGTGAAAGCTTTACACTTTGATGTTATTCGATAATAATAAATACTTAAGTAAAATTGGAAAATCTGTGTGTGTTTTTACGATAAAGACTTTCAAGTTTGCACTATTATACAAAGTTTTAAATTTTAGCTTGTGGATTAATCTTCTAATAAGATGAACCGATTTTAATAAATAACCTACTGTAGAAGATATTTATAGAAACTGTGTTATTACGTGACAACTAACATATACAAAACCAAGTTGGCATAACTATTATTTCTTAGAAGCACATGGGAAAATAATATTTATCTCTGAAGAACAAAAGTAAAGAAAGTTTAATAAAATTTTCGAGAAATAGAAGTAGATAAAACTTTTCTGAAACTGCTCTCAACCATACTGTAACAACATTGTGATAACCTAAAAAGTTTACATATATTTTAAATAAAATATCTTTTCGGATTTTTAAACATTTTTGATTATTTTAATATGTTTTACAATTGAATATGAAAATTAAAATTAATAATTTTTCTATTTTTGGAATCATTTTTGGAATCATTACAAACAATACAGGCATTGTCTGTAATAGCTATATAATGACCTTTGAGACATCTAACACCTTAGTCTCTCCCGTGACCATGATTGCTGTAAAGCATTCGAAACATTGGAAACCAAAATTCAAAATAAATCCGCGAAAAAATCAATAAGATAGTTTTATTTAAAATCTCAAACATTTACAATCACATAAATTCTTTTTTATTTCATAAAAAAATCTTTTCTTACTGAAATACTACTAAATAATAACTTTTAGACGTTTTGTTGGCAAATTTGTTATGTGATTACAAGTGAATGCCTTTTTTATAGATTTTTTCGCATTTTAAAGATTTTTGATTTCCTTTGTTCTATATGATTTACAGCAAGCAGTTGCAATAGAGCTTTTTAACGTGAGTTGGCGTAATTATTACAAATGCTATGTATGTACAAAATTATATAATCGTTTGAAAATCATTTTTACCTATTTTATATTCAAGTTTATTTTAAACTGTCTAAATCCTATGTTCCGCCATGCACTGTGTTCTACTTCTAAAGCCCTTTCATTCGATACCCATATTGAGAGGGTTACCAAAAGATATATAATGGGCCATTTTGTTAGCGCCCATATTGAATTTAGATATTTTTCATGGTTTACTATATTCTACTAGTCAAGCCCTAATTTGAAAGCCATGATAAAAGGGTTCTGAAAAAATATGTATTCCGCTAATTTGTGGCGGCGGCCATCTTGGATTTACATTGATATTGAATATATTCAATATCAGATCAGCCTGTCAACAGGAAATTTTAATTACTTGAACCAAACATACAGGGCAAGCTAAAGAAAACCGTTCAAAAAAGAGAGACATTGCAAATACCTAACAATTCAAAAATATAAATAATTACAATCAGGGTTGTTTTAGTTATATCATTTAGATTTATGATCTTTAAATAGTCGTTGTAGAAAAGAAACGTAAAGCTAAAGTATTGAGTAGTAATATATACTTGATAAAACTCTAATACTGATTGAGCGAGCAGTTGTCTTGCAGCTGAGATCAGTAACTGTGCACACTGTGGAAGATTTTTTGAAAATTCGCTTCTTTAAAGGGGTTTTAATAGGGGATTAAAAGTTTATATCGAAGTTAGTCGCCTATATAGTGTAAGACGACGTCAATAAAACTTCGAGATATTCCTTGTATATGGTTTTATATTCAGTACTTTTATAATCATCGGTACATCTGTCCGTGTGGAAGCTACCACCGGCTCGGAAAGCAGTTCTGCCGAGAAGAGCCGGCAAGAAACTCGACAGTTGCTCTTTTAAAATAATGAGTAACATAGTTTTTTTACAATAATTTTCGATATTACAAACATTCCATAACTAAACACTACAGAGTGGTACTGACATCTCCCCGCAAAAGCGCGGGAAAATAAATTAATAACCGCGTCCTTTTTATTTTTTTAAATACATTCCTATCGGCCAAGGTCACATAACTAAATGCCTTAAATATAAATCATTACAAATTAATCAAATATTACATTATTTTTCATTAAAACGCTCATATTTATAAATGCAACCTTACAATAGCTACCCTAGGGGAAGCCTCTGCTTAGGCTCATTTACAACATCAAGTATAATAATTGATAAAGTAAAGTGTATATTATACCCTAGAGTAAATTCTTCAAAATTCAAGCTACAAGGATCGGCCTATCGTACCGCGACAGAAAGGAGCTTTTATCGCTCTCTGATTACTACTTTGCTTTTGCAAAACCACGTAGACTCGTGAAAAAAGAACAAAATAAAATTAACCAACCAACCAACAAACTGCTTTCTCGTTTGTAATATACGTTTGTAATATTAGTAAGGGTTTTACTACGAGTATGTATCGATATAGATATTATATGTTTTGCTGGAGGAGCTACGTTTCTGCGGTTTGCTAAAATATTTACTTAGGATCAGTTCTTTGACTTGAAAGTACAATACTGGGTCCTTTCATGATTTATAAACACTCGTATTGATTTTAAACCCAAATATGTTATCTTAAGTAATTTATAATAACTATAGATAGGCATTGTATTAACTTACAAGTTTTACTGTTTTCATTTGAACACATAGATCGGGCCTTGCTCTCTGAAATAAAAATACATTGTTAAAAGTAAAAACAAAAAGAAAAGGTAGTCTAAAATTAAATTCCCTGAATGGAAGTTGAGTTTGTGCCAAATAAGTTTTTTGATGAGTCGACAACCGCTGCTTCGGATTGGAAAGTCGTGTAGAGACAATGAAATTTTCTAATAAAATCGATTATGAGAATTCACTGGAGCGAATGTAAGTTGGATTTCAACTAAAATAGTATTTTATAAGAAAGCACTTTTAAGCTGTTTCATTTTGTAGATGTAAGAAGTAAACTGAATTTATAACTTTGTAATATAGATCTTTCTTTTTAATACCTACTATAATTTGATACAATATGATAACTCGTAAAAATTAGAGACTAGGGTGGATCCATCAATAACAAAATATTAGTGTAAGCTATAGACGGTCTTTCATATTATAGTTTATGGATGAATGTTTGCAGTCTTAGAGGTAATATAATCCATATGCACTTCCCATTATTAGTTATATGTATGTTCTGGCCTGCAGTCGCCCGGAGCTGTTTGCTGAGCGCCATGGGCTGTGATGTACACTCGCATGCGCTATACACAGTACGTACGAGATGTGGGTATGCTCCTAGTGATAGAAATATTGTGAAACAGATTCGACTTTAGAAATGTATGTAGGTCGTTTCTATCTCCAGAATATAAGAAAGTATCAAAATCAATGTTAGCATACCCTCGAAATTCTTATAATAATAAAGTAATACAGATTATAATTAAAATAAAATATTTTATTTTTCAGCTGGTCTAGCTTTTGAATATTTTTGTTATGAGTTGGCGAATGAACTTAATTATTTATTCAACAATATTTTATGTAAATTTATTATTTGTACTCTACAAGTATTTGCGCATACATTACGTGCATCATCTATTCCTTTGTCTCACAAATTCAGATGGGACGATACTTCAACACGACCGGTGAGAGATCAGGTGCAAGCCGACTCTCTGAGGCACGCGCGTAAAACACCACCAACTTCCTACTTCCGTGCTATTAGTGGGACTTTTTTAACAGAAAGACTCAATAACTAAACTGGGAAAGACCCAGGACTCGAAACCAGGACCTCCAGATATATAGCTGTACATGCTAGCCACCGAGACAGTCAGAATATATAGTATATACATTACACACGGACATACACATAAATAGCCTAACATACATTGATTTTATATATCACATAGGTTTGGAGTCAGACATGTAGTATGCGTCACATATGTATACTAATGTAATACAGTGTCCAATGCCCGAGCTTACATGTAGTAAGGCATGGATATGGACACTGTGATACGTACAGCGAGTAAGTCTTCAATTAAATGCAAGCTATGTACTGCACCGCCGCCGGCTCGGAGACGGTCATGTAGTTGCGTCGACTGCGGCTGCGGTCCACTGACTTACGCGTATGCTGTTTTTTATTTCCTTGTGTAGGGCTCACTTGTTTATTTTACACAATTATATATTGAAAGTCCATTTTAATATAATAATAAAAAATTTAAGCTCAAACTGTCCAAATTTCAAGTTTGCAATCTTCAAATTCATAGAAAAACCCTTTAGAAAAAGCAATTTCAGCTTTATCCTCATTTTTCCCAAATTTTTCGGTTAATTTTTATCTTTTTCTTAAAAACTTGTATCTCAATTTTGCGAGAATTTGCCAACGGACAGCACTTCATTGAATATAATATAGAAGATGTGTAACTATACTGTCATTAGATATTGTACACATTTGTACGATAAATGAATTTGTATATTACACTCTCAAACAAGGTTATTTTTTTTAGTAAATATTATATAACACTTATAAATATCGTATGAGTCTAAAGCATTTATTTAATGAAAATGTTAGTTTTAAATAACAAGTGTTCGAGTTTAGTATTTAATCCATTACTGTGAAGTCTGCAATAAATATGAAACATTAAATTTCTGTTAGGCATTCGACAAATTTCCATTTTGCATATGGAACAGTGTACTTTGTACAACATTTTACAAGAATTTATTCTCGTTTTAAAGCACTCATGTTGGCGTGCAATCTCGCGCTCTCCGCATGCAATTTTCAGGCATATGGCGAAGTGCTATGTAAGGAGGGTAGTAAAGCAGACGCCAGCAAGCGGCTGGGCCGCAGTCGGTCTGGCCAATTACTTATAGATTTAGGTGATTCAGTTATTGTACGAACTTTTTTAAAATAATTGTTTATATTTAAATAAAACTATCTTTTCGGATTTTTTCGTGGATTTATTTTGATAGTCTCTCCCGTGACCATGATTGCTGTAAAGCAATCGAAACGTCGGGAATCAAAAATAAAAATAAATCCGCGAAAAAATCCGAAAAGATAGTTTTCTTTAAATGTCTAATATTCGCGAATGTCTAATAATCTAAGAAAGTATTGTAATTGTTTATATTTCATCTATATACCTACTTACTCAAATAATACTGGTAAGGGACGGGAAATATATAGTAAATGGCACATAGCAGTAAATACTAAGAGTATTTACTAATAATAATTTATTTACTAATAAAGAGTATTTACTAATAAAGAATATTTACTTTAGTAATAGAGTAATGATCATGTATTTACTTGAGACTACCTGCAAGCATCGCCGCGGGCGCGGCCTAGTGGTGCGCTCAGTCGCCGGACGTGGCCCGCACAGCAAACATTACGTTATTCGTCTATGTATCGCTTGCAATATATTGCATAAATATGTATGTTTTCTAGATATATGTATACATATATCCAGAAAACATACATATTTATGAGCGTGATGTGCTCGTAGCTCTCAGTGTTTGTGTTTTAGAATGTTGTTGAGTCGTAACATACATCATATACTGCTAAGGGCATAAGGTTATTCATTTAAATAAACGTTAAAATTAACAATAACCCATATCGTTGTGGTTGTAAATATCTACTTCTGTTTTCGTTGATAAACCTTTTTTTTTTAATTCTTGAGGTCTAGTTTAATTTTTTAGTAAAAAGTAATAAAATAAAATTCCCTCTACATAAGCTTGTGTACATTACACAACCTTGTTATTACCGATTACTTGGATATATTATATAATGTACACGGACATTTGTTATGTTTGGACAATAACTAAACGCTGTAATTAACTAAAGAAGTAAGTGATACAGCGTAAGGTTAATTTGTCGACAGCGTGGAACTACCGCGCGAGCACGTGTATATTATTTGTAGCGACTAATCGCCTCGCGACGCTCCTACTTGTTTTACGTGTATTTTTTTTACTTCACTCAGTGAAGGAAACAATAATTTTTTGTGTTTAAAAGGATAAAAATATTTTAAACTATAGCCTATTTTGATCGATACATAACGGGGATAATAATTCTTATTTGACAATAGGCATTAAACAAAGTTAAAATCTAGTGAATTTGAGAAATTTAGTTTCTTTTTCTTTAGAACATTGAACTAATTTATTAAAATCAAACGTACATACATTCATATATATATACACGGATAGTCAAAATTGCTGACTACTTGAAGAGTAAATTAAATGAAACTGGAAAATGGAAGAAGTCCATAAAATATATTGTGAAATACCAAAAATATAAGTATCGTATTATGTTTTCATGATTCATCTCAGCTGTTACAGAAGGTACTTCATATGGCAATATCCTTCTAACCTAATATAATAAAACTAGAGTGAATAAACATTAGAGGTAGCTTCGAAATAGTATACAATGTAGCTGTAGCTCGCACAGCCGACATAAACCACGGATAGCAAACTGTTTACAGCACTCATTGATACTCGTAATATCAGCGCGGAGCCTCGCTCCTGAGATAATATACACTAATTTCTTTAATACTTTTTATCGGATATAAATATTTGGTTAATTAGATTTATCAAAAGATTGTCAATCGTTGTTTGATTTGATTCATATTTACAAAATATGTTAAAATTAGGATGTATTTTATTTTCAAATTATAACAAATTAAAGTGAATCTATGAAATATTTAAAAGCCAGATAACTTTATCTACTACAGGGTTGTGTACAGTCATGGATAATTATCATTAATATAAAGTATATAGTGTTCGTGTAGCTTTGAGCCTGGGTTTATAATGACATCATTCTATGACATTCACACCAGAAATTTTCTATGGAGATTCATAGAAAATTGAAATCGTCGTCGTTTAGAAAGTAGTCGTTATTCATATAACACATACATATGTATGTATGTATGTATGATATACACTGTACAGTATAGAGTATCTTTACATTCTTCTATTTCAATGCAATATGTAGCAGTTTCAACAATATGCAAAGGAAGCGCGCCCTCGTTTCGCAGTGTTTGCCCGGAGCGGCGCCGCGGCAGCACTGTGCGGACCCGGCCCCAGCTAGGGCTGCTACCCTACGTCTGTGTCACTCAACATTTTAAGTATATTTCATATTTTTAGTATAAAATATCCTGCTTCGGACTTTCAGGATTAGTTCGTATTGTATGTGAAAAAATTAACAATAGTAAGTTGTACGTGATATATAACATTTATAACGGAAGTAATCATAAACTGGTAATATTTATGAGTTTTATGGAGAATTTTACCGTGAGAGCAACTCCATGGTGGTTGTGATCTGTCTCGGCAGGCCAGCGGTTAGAACGTCGTGATTGATTGCGTTAATAAATTTCCGCACGTTAAAAGAAAGGTAATTTTGTAATCGTTTCTAGGCTATTATAATATTATATAAAGCGTGCTAAAATAATTTGATTTAAAGAAGCTGGTAAAATTTTTAGTCTCCCTGAGACACTTTGCAAAGTTTTTTTTGGAGGTGGAGCATTCAACATTAACAACATAAAATATTTAATAATAAATTATTTTTTGGGCTTAATCATTAGTCCAAATTATTACAAGTAATATGATGTACAATTGTATTTAATCGATATAAAAATAAAATATTACTTTGGTTTATATTAACAACTGTTGCTCTGCCCTGTAGGCTATACTAAATTTTGAAATTAAATTTACTAAAGTGATTGTAAAAGTATAAACTGACTTCAGTTCAAAACAAAGGTACTTGTGGAGTTAAAAAGTTGGACGGTCTCAGGAGTGGCGAGTGGCAACCATGCCGCGGCGAAGTGGGACGCACACACGGGACGAGTACGAGAAGATTAGGCAGGATAAAAATGCTAAGTCGGCGTACTAATGAAAGTTAAATCGTAGCGACTTATATCGTGGAGTTTGTTGGTGAAAGAAACTTTTACTCCGCTCAAAGATTAGATAAAACTTAGCACACAAAGATGATATCTTTTTATTCTTTTTAACTTTTTCTTGGAGTGTCGTTACTTTGGTGTTTTGAGGCAATAATAATATATTATTTTATCGTCACTTAGTTTTAAGTTTAGGTAATAATTAGTTATCTTATATTGTATATAGTGTGGGAACGTTTCGCCATTTTCTGTAGTGTCGACCATTAATAATTTAATTCTAAAGTTTTTGAAATTAGCGTTTACAAGCGTCTGTAACTATATAATAAGTTTTGAGACGTCTAAAACCTTAGTCTATCCCGTGTATCCCGTTTGCTGTAAAGCATTAGAAACGTCGGGAACCAAAAACTAAATTAAATCCGCGAAAAAATCCGAAATGTTAATTTTATTTATAAACGAGGTGGCTATTTTAAAATCACAGACCGACACTACTACTTTTATTACTATATGTTAATTTTATTAGAAGCGACGATGTGCTGAACTGATACTCTGATAGCGTTCGCCTCGCAAAGACACATCAGAGGGTGGCCCCTCTTATCTTTAATGCCACTTAGCTTAAAATTTGGCCAGATATTTCCATACTTCATGCAATTTATTGGATCACTATTAGTCTCGACCTCGTTTCACTCAACTCGGATATTGTTTTATCATCCTTCAATATCCTGTTGTATTTATTTGTTACGAAGCAACGTGAGGGGTTTAATTAAAACAGAGTATATTGCAAAATGCATAGTTAGCGCCTTTCAAGTTCCTGTGACTTAAAAATAAATTACCTTTAAACCGTATTATAATAATAACTCTTAAATTAAAAATTTAAGAAACGCCTAACGCAATAACTAATTTATTGAGGTCTTTTCAATGAGCCTGAACACGACATTTCTGTTCTTTAGTAAAGAGTTGAAAATATTGTAGTTCCCAAGTGACGCTGCAGCATCAGGCGTATGTTAACAAATTGTTGCGATGTCATTGAAGTAAAGGAATACCAAGTTTCGAATGGATTATATTTGTGGAAGTTGATCATATCCTTTCACTGTTTAGGCAAGAGCTGATGGCCTGCGAACAACTGAACGGATTTTCTTGATTTATAGGTAAGAACACTGTCGATGAAATATCTTTTCAAATAAAAAAAACTTAAAGAGTGTGTGTATGAATGTGTACACGCGCAAGAAGTAAAACTTCTGTAGGTTCTCGGTACTCTTTATGAAATTCAATTTATGTTTTAAATATATAATTAGGATAGGTGAGATACTAAAAAACATATTAAATAACGCATATTAGGCATATTATAATAATATATTTATAGAATATCATTTAAGGAAAGAATATTATATTATATTATATATCATTTGTCAGACAATAACAACGGTTACCATGGCAACAAACGGTCGCCTCGCCCGATTACACTTTTTAACGCTTTCGTCAAGCATTCACTAGCTTACTCCCCAAGTCAAGCGTGCGTTAAGAAGTTTTATTTCCAAAAATACAAAATTAAAATCGGTTCATCCGTTTGGGCGCTACGATGCTACAGACAAACACACAGATACACACGTTAATTTTATTACACCCCTGTTAAAAAAGTAATTTTACGTTTTGTAATTTTATAACCAAAAGTATGTAGTCAAAATGTAAAAGTATGTGTGAAAATAAAAATAGTCGCGGCCATTGCCGGATATTTGGGCGGCAATATCGCAGCAAGCATCAGGTCCATGTTTATCGAAGCAAGAATTTTCAGTTTAAGCCAACTCCGGTAGTCGTTTTGCCGGCAGCCGTAGAAGCTTTTGAACTTATAATACAATTATTTACTATAGTTTATTTTACTACTAGAAGTTTCTTAATCAATAATATTATCCTATTTCAAAATATGCACTTTAAAAGCATATTTCTTTATGCTATGTTTAATTCTATCATAGATATAATAACTATACTTGACTTCTACTTAATAAATTATCCTGTGAATAGGGTTATTAGGTTATTATATATACACAAAATTTATCGGCACCCTTTGCTTGTATATACAAACCCTACTACTTTTTTAATGTAAGTTGAATTTGAACGTCAAAGAGAGACACTCGGGCAGACTCATTCGAAACGGATTTAGAGCTGACACGCTTACTTATTAGGTGTACATCGCCTTAAATTACATTAAATAACTTTCCTTTCACATAAAACATACTACGTGTATTGAGAACAAATGAAGTGTTAATACATCACTTATATTGAACCTATAACCCGGGGGTAGCTCGTAACGTCGAGTCATCCATCAAGGCTAATGTGAATGTAAATGTAGATGAATCAGAGACCATAGTACATTAAGCAATTAGCCGGCGTCGGGAGATGCCGAGAGAGACGCAGCATCCCTCCGCTTGTAGCGCAGAGCACGTCCCACGAGGCCGCGCTGCATCGTAATAGCTTCACGTCTCTAAAGATTATAACAAAAATTATAAAAACTAGCACGACATACTGTTATTATTAAAAATATTAATTTTATTAATTTTTATTACAGTAATAGGCTTAACATAAAAAAATATACGTAACAAACAACATATTACTCGAGACAGCCTCTTGAAAGATAACGAGTTCGATCTCAGCACAAGTGTAATGTGCACTATGTACATATATACCGATCAATATATGATCAGTGTTTACACATTTTATCTTGCAGAAGAAAAGAAAAAAATTGTTAGCGTTCAAGTACCTAATTATTAGCCTTTACAATTGAATATTTTCAATTATAAAGGCTTTAATTAGCTTTAGGATCTTGCTTTCGGTTGTCGGTTGTCTTTAAGTTGATTTTAAAATAATCTTTTATTAATAATCCTATTTTGTATTTATGAAAATTTATACTTCTATTTTTATTGATTTATTACAAAATATAGAAATTGGGAAATGAAATATGAACAGTGGTTTCAATTTATTTATATTTCAATCGGTAAGATCACAAGAAACAGAATGTTCAGTTTAAGTGACAAGTGTACCTCATGTTTGTATTGAATGAACTCAAACAAGAAGGAGCAGTCGGCAGCCGCTGATGGAAATAAAAGTTACATAAGTATATGTACTTTGAAATCTGAATGAGTTGTGAACAGGTGCGGGCGGCACCCGGGGGAAATTTGCCAGTCGACTTGCGGTGAATAAACCAAAGACTCGCCTCTAACCTTATAGAACACTGCTTACCGCATGTTTTGTACATGGAAATAACGTATTACACTACTCCGTCGAGTTCTTTCGTTTAAATTATGAAAATATATTGTGACACAGGCGGAGCTCTATTCATCAAAATATTTAACCAAAGATTTGCACAATATAATATTAGGTAAAAATTAAAAAGTATAAAATATTTATCTTTTTTTTTATATTTTAAATTGACATTTAAATAAAACTATCTTTTCGGATTTAAAGTATTAAGAAAGTATTATTTTAAATTGAGTATAATTCCAGTTCCAGTTATTATTAAAAAAATATTTACAACAACAAACAAAGTACATTACATTTACATCGCATTGGTTCATTGTACTTCGATAATATTTTTGGTGTATGAGTAATGGAACAGTGTTTCTGAAATTAATAAAATGGTATTTAGTTTGGCGACAGCGTCGGGCGGGTAGTTGCAAACTGCCGCGCGATGAGTTCGCGGCATGTGGTCTTACTTCGGTCTACAAAATGCTTAAACTTATCATAAAAATATAGTATTTTAACGTCAAACGCGAACTTTTAAATAAAACTATCTTTTCGGATTATTTTGCGGATTTATTTTGATTTTTAGTTCCCGACGTTTCAAATGCTTTACAGCAATCATGGTCACGATTGGTAATAAGCATAATAAAATCTAACAACAAAAACAAACATAACAGACCAGTAGATGTAGTTAGTCCATACTGTGTGGATCGCAATAACAGTAATTCAAATTAATAAATATTTTTTATCTGTAAAGATAGCAATAGTTTTGCCTAATATTTTATTATTTATTAAAATAAAAATAGCAATCTTAATTAATAATTTAATTTTTAAATTACATATAAAACAATAATATTGCTTTAATAAATAATTAATATTTTTGATTTTCTTTGTGGTTATACATATTATAGTATACAACAGCAACACTAAATAATATTTATTAATTAATGAAGTTTTAGAAAAATTGTAATATTTATAATATCAGCTAAAATTAAATAAATACTATTACTATATTTAATTATAATACTTTTTTTTTTAAATGTTTAAAATTAAAATCAACAAATATCGTAAGGTGATCTGGTGCCATTTTTAAATTCTTTAAATCATATTTGTAAAATAGTGGGTAGGCACTGTCTGTAACAAGTATATAACGCCTTTGAGACATCTTAAACTTCAGTCTCTCCCGTGACCATGATTGCTGTTAAGCATGCGAAACGTCGGAAACCAAAAATCAAAATAAATCCGCGAAATAAATCTGAATAAAATATCAAATATTCGAGTAAATCTAAGAAAATATTATATTAAACGCGATCTATTTATTATTTTCTGTCTAATTAATGTAATGGGATAAAAAGATACCTTGGTACTACACTCTACGGCGCACAAACTATTACTTTGTCTTTCTCACGACGATTCCACGCCTCATTACCACGGAAACTTACAAGTATAATATTATATAATATTATACTTTGTTTTGATAAGAATAAAAAAAAAATTACTCTCTTAACAAGAATCATTACATAGACTTTGTTTGTAAAGTCATTTAAATTTATTTCCTAAACAGCTCCCTCACGTAAAACGGTCAGATGGAATCTGGCTGCTTTAATAATTACTTATGCTAAGGCGTGTCCCGAGATGACCCTTAAAGCTTGCAGTTAGTTAAGTGCGGTACTGTGGCTGGCGGCGGCGGCGGTGAGTGGGCGAGTGGGCAAGCGCACTGACAGCGCATAGAGGTAACGCTCTACACTGGAGTGCTCTTCCATCGAGCCCGGGCCAGCCACTAGCCTGCACCTACTGAGCCGTGTTTATTTATTTGTTAATGAAGAGATATTTCGATTTTTATCTATATGTATCATGACTTTGACTTACAAGTTTGCTTAGAATTAAACATTTCAGAAGTGTGGTACCAGTTAGTATCAGGAAATGAAACATTCGTCGCAAATTATAATTCAATAAGTACACGTACATATAAAAAGAACGTCAGATCATAAAGGAAGTTGTAAAATAAATAATAATAATAAAGTTCAATATAGAATAAAGAATTTTATTATACATACTAACGACTAACGCTCGCTTCGCTCGCGTTCGTCCCTAGGTACGTTTTCGCGGTTAGCTATGCTTATACATAAATAGTAGCTTGCTGCTCCTAAGATATTAATTTAAATTATATAGCGATTTTCCCTCGCTTCGCTCGGGTGCGTACGCCATACGCGGATTTTGTTCACAATTTCATGGGTTTTCATTTTTTTGCGCGGAACCCTGATTCTTTTTCTAAAATAAAAGTAGCCTAAGTTATTCCTTATAACATCAGCTATCTGCCAGTGAAAGCCCCGTCAAAATCGGATTCAGCCGTTTTGGAGATTAGCCGGAACAAACAGACAAAAATTGTAAAAAATGTTGTTTTGGTATATGCATCTAGTAAGAAGCGGTTATTTTAATATTACAAACAGACACTCACACACAATTTTATTTATCTGTATAGACATGCTCGTTGCCTCATAAAGACTCTTTTCAACGAGCTTGGCTCTTTTGAAAGAGCTTGAATTTATTAAATTAATATTACTAAAGATTCATTAAATAATTGATTTAAATTTCAAGATTTTCATATTTATATACTTAGTCTTCATTTTGAGGTTTAAAAATAATATGAAAATTAAAATATACATGAGACATTCGCTTACAGCGCAGTGTACTTAATCTGATTACTGAGGCGGGACTTACGCTTGGAATTACGTACTAATATAATATATTATTTAACTTTTGTTAAATAAAACAAAATAAAATATGAAGTCAAGATAAAAAGTTATGTATATTGTATAGTATGTATGTTGTGTAGTTGAGAGCTGCACCCAACACACATGTAGATAGGTAGCTCTTTCTTACTCTATCCTTCTCTCTACATTATACAAGGAGCTTCGAATCGTCGGGAACCAAAATCAATATAAATTCGCGAAAATATCTGAAAAGATAGTTTTATTTAAAATGTCAAATATTCGCATGTTTTTTGGGTACTATTATAAAATAGAATTTATTTATTCATTTACATTTTTGGGCAATAGAAAATGCCGATTACGTTTATTGGCACGCTCGCCGTGTGCCGCCGCGTGCCGCCGCGTGCCGCCGCGTGGCGGGCACGCTGCGGCACGTCAGGGCGCATTGCTCGACTCCTACATTAAAGTATTTACTGTTCCTAATTTCACTAGATGTTATCGTGATACGAATGTAATGTCTTAGGAATCCCAGATACAGTTTTTTTTTCTTGATTATGTATGCTTATGTATTCAGCCTTTTTAACGTCCCACTGCTGGGCACAGGCCTCCCTTCAATGCGAGGGAGACTAGCCATAATCCACCACGCTGACCGAGTGCGAGTTGGTGGGTTTCACATGTTTTAGGTTACCTTACGATGTTTTCCTTCACTGTAAGGCAAGTGGTTATCATGTTAGAAATGATTCGTACATGAAAACATCAGAGGTGCGAGACCCGGGATTTGAACTCTACTTTACTTGGTTTCCCAAGCAAGCGCGTTACGACTGGGCTACCACTGCCTTATGTATACTTATAACTATTGATATAGCAGACAACTCGCGACCTAAATTAAGACATTTTTATAACGACTTGGTAGAGTCTTTACTTTCAGTAGTCAGTCCTTTTTAACGCCCACTGTTGGGCACGAGCCTCCCTTCGATGCGAGGGGAATGAGGCCATAATCGTTTACTTTCATTTCGTCAGTAACTTGCACGTGTATACTGTATACTCTGTAAATAGAATCTCTTCGTTTTTAGACAAATTTTATTAAAGTGCTTTTAACGTTGATTCAGTATTTTATGCGTTAAAAAAAGAACTGTCAATATTAATACTACGAGATTTTGCTTTTAAAAGTTCGTTATCAAATTAAAATCGTTTTCAATTACTTTCTGCGTTTAAACTCAAACCAAAACGTGTTCGACTCAATATTTTTTATTTAGTTTAAAATAAAATTTCTAATGCTATTTAATAACATTTTTAAATCTACACGCTAAATTCAGATAAGACACACAGCTGACTTAGAACTTCCTTTTTAAACTCAGTTTAAAATGATAAAAACAAAAGCCAATATTAGAGGCGCTGCTGGCCGTCAGCTGGTGCATGAAAGCTTATTATATGTAATAACATGTCACGCAACGTCTATTATTACAAATGCGATAACATTATCGTAGCGCGGTCTGATACCGACCCGTTCGCTGACGGATTAAGTACTACGGCCTGGTGAGGGAATGACCACTGGTTACCAACTGCCGCTCTGAATCTGAATGCAAGCGACTGTCTCATACACTATTGTTTATTTCACAGTACACACTATCTTTGTTTAATTGATCGTATTTGAGATGTACGGAATAAAAGAAATCACTAGGAGAAGTATACTGTATTATCTTTAATTTAACTCATTTATCTATGATATGATTTAAATGATTGATTCTCTATTCAATCTTCCACCATCCTTTTCATCCCCTTATATATTATATATTTTCCGGGATGAAACCTATCCTATGTCATTTCCAGGGTCTCAAACTATTTGCATACCAAATTTCATCTAAATCGGTTCAGCGGTTAAGCGTGAGAAAATGACGGACAGACAGAGTTACTTTCGCATTTAATATTAGTATGGATATATAAAGCTGGCTTTTTTGTTGTGCTGGTCTATCATCATCAGCTTGGGCTGAACGTTCATAAGTCAGTCAGTGAGTCGCGACATTGCCTATAATCTATTTATCTATATGAATAAAAATGAATGTGAAGAATGGCTAGACCGATTTTTTTTTATATGTTCCTTAAGGTCCACGGACGGTTTTAATACTAAAAAAAAAAAAAAACTATATCCATGATACTATATCCAAGCTAGGGACGCTAGTCGCTAGTATATAATAAAAATAGTAAGTGCGAATGTACCTTAGGAGATAGACATTTACTATTGCAGATTTTTCTGTTGGCCTTTTCAAGACCTACAATTTTTTTGTATATTGTTTTGATATATATCTTAAAGTTTAGCTAGCGGAGGGTTTCTAAGGAGGGCTCGATAAAACCAGTTATTATGATTTCCCGTGGGAAAGAAAAATTTTCCTAAGGTAAAAGGTCTCGTAAATGTTGACCCGAGTAATAAGTTATCACTTCACTAACTTTAGTTGAAATCGTTTCATTATTTTTTGCGTGAAACGCACATACACAAACAGACAATCAGACAAAATTTTTAATAACTATTTTGGAGTCTATATTGTATACATAATACACTACAGTCATTGTTTTAAAGAAATATTTCATGTACAGATTTCGCTAAGTTACTGCTTTATTGTAGTATAGGATAAGAATTAACTCTTAAGCACAGTACTAATGTATGAATGAATCTGGAACTAAATGTGCTCCTCCCTGTAGAGGAAAGAAGTAAAAGTTTTTACGGAACACATATTGCTTCTCATATCAGGACTGTGACACCGGACAGACGTACAGGCGGATATAATACATTTGCGGATTTGCGGATATAATAAATAGTACCTGGGCGACCGAGCTTCGCTCGGAGTTCTTGAAAGATTGTATATTTTACATTAAGTGACTAAGTGTTACTGAGAAAGTTGTATAGATGTCGCGATAAGAACAATTTTCTTTTTAATTTGGCTTAAAAATAATTTTACATTAAGTGACTAAGTGTTACTGACAGAGTTGTATAGATGTCGCGATTAAATTTTGCGTAGAATAATGCATTAGAAAAACGCATGAAAACTCGAAAACACGCGTTTTCCCAGACATGTGACTAATCTAGATCAATTTTTCGCCCCCGAAAGCCCCCATATAACAAATTTCAGTAAAATCGTTAGAGCCGTTTCCGAGATCGCCGGTATAAATAAATAAATAAATAAATATATAAATATACAAGAATTGCTCGTTTAAATATATAAGATACATATTGTGGCAGCTTATAAATAATAGTTTAACAAATACGACAACAGTATCGCGCCGTCGCTCCGACTCGTCAGGCGCTAGGGGATTAACCGCCCCGACATCGTCCTCACGCTGAATGTAGCACCCGATGTGGCTTGAAATGCGAAGAGATTGAGCGTGTAATTCATATAAAGTACTAGTTACCGCCTGTGCCTATGTCCATGTTTGTTGGTCCATTTTGACCATAACCATTTATATTGATCTCCACTTTATATAGTAGAGCGGAGAATGGGGAGTTCAATAGGTAAACATATTAAACTTCACTGTTTTTTGCACTACAAAATGTTCTATTATCATCCGTCAAGTAAATGTCGTTATATAAAACTAAAAAAATTGACTAAAACTTTAAGAATAGTAGATGCAGGTTTTATTTTTAAATATGTAGATTACTAACATAACGTCCAAGCTTTATATTGCTCATATTCTCCACGTAAACTCAAGTATTTTTAAACGCTTTAATGTTTAGTAGAATATTGTTCACATCCGACAAATCTTGGATAAAACACTCCGGGTGTCAATGTCTTGTTATCGCCTTTACCCGATCGAGGCAAGTTTTTAAAGGTTCCATCTGAATATCCTCCACAAGTAGGAATCCAGCTTTATATTCCTTCATACATGTATGCAGCTATTGATTATTATGAAGAGCATTTTAAATCTGACGACAAATGAATGAATGATGTTCAGAAAAGCTTTATAAAGCTTGTTTTTTGTACTTCCAGTAGCAAAGGCTTTGTTTCTTGATGCGGGCTTTCGTGATCATCTGCGATGAGGAATTCATTTTGAATTTTTGCGAAGAGACTTTGTTCATCCACGGCCTTGTTACGTCAGATGCTAATATACATTTGTTCAAGAATATTTTGTTACAATACATCACAAAAAATTAATAATTTGTATCTCCGCGCTTTATCCGCCGTGGGTTAGTAATGAGAATAGACTAAAAGCTTACAGTAAAAAGGCTGGATGTAATATCTGAAGTATTTTCTCATATGGACATAGACAGACAAAGTAGCAATACCTTCCTTACCTTACGTACTTACTCTTGGGTTGGTGACTCAGACTGCCGGAGGTCGGCGTGGCCCTCACTATACACTACCTAACTATTACCCGTTTCCTTTCTGCTGCCCTTACAAGGTTTAAAGTTGATTTCATCTCTGGCAACAAATTCTCTTATAGGGCTATTTTGATCATGTTTGAGGCACATCTAGCTTAGGTTTGTGGTTGGATAATTTGATATTATTTTACAATTTATTATCTTCACTCAAAAATAAATTTTAAAAGTGGTAAACAGTATTAATCTGTTTTATCTATATATATAATAAAATTCTAATTGAATCGAATCTGTACATTAAATATTTTTTGGAAAATCTTATTGAAATCACATTATTATCGACACAGAGGCCGTAGAATCTATAGTTTTTAGAATTTTTGTGTGTCTGTCTGTCTGTTACTGCATAACGGAAAAATTACTGGAGGGATTTTGATGAAATTTGGTATGATGATAGCTAGTTATCCGGGTCAACATATAGGCTACTTTTTATTGCGGGAAAGTATCTCATCTCGGAGAAATCTATACTAAACGTTAAAACGTAAGCAGGGACGAACCCGAGCGGAGCGAGGGTGAATCGCTAGTTTTAAATAAATGTAAATTATTTTGTTAACACATGAGCACTTTATTAGTCTACAGCAACACACAAAGGTATTGTATAAAAGCAAATAAGTAAAAACTACATTTTATCGTATCAGTTACATTGACAAAGAGAGTAGCGTTGTTCTTAAGTACATCGCCACTTTATTACATCTCAACACAAATTGTACAAAAGGTTTTATATAAAGTAACGTAGATATTGTATTTTCGATTCTACTGCTTGTTGTAAAGGTCGCTTTTATATCTTCAGAATAAATTGCGGTTTTGTTCGGAAAAATAGTGGGAGGAAGTTGTTTAATGATCACACTTCTATTGAAGGTAATAACTCTAAGTAGGTTTATACTCGTTAACTGTAGGAGAGATGACCTTTGTTTTAACGTTGGGAAATTCATTTACATATACTCCATGCATACACACATATTACAAGTGGTTATGTGGGACTCACCGGTTAGAAAAAAACTAGTATTACTCACTAAAACCTAACGGAACTCCCTCGTTTTAATAGTCCGGTCAAAATAGATATAAAAATAGTGATCAAATAACTAAAACTCCGACAGAGCTGAATTTTGCTAAAGATCTCGGGTATACCAGTAGAAATAAAGTGCAAAAAGTCTCCATCTATTTCATGTGTGCTAAAAAAGTAATTCAAAATTTTCGGTTTTTGGTTTTTTTTTTTCGAAAACCGTAAGTTTTATCAAAAATATAGTTCATAAAAAATTGTAGACCAAGATTTTTAGCAAAGTTTAGCTTTGTCGGAGTTTTTGTTATTTGAAATGTCTATTTTGACCGCACTTTATAATGACGTCTCAGTATCGCTTATGCACTCAACCGCGACACCCCGACAGTAGGCTTAACTAACAGACTAGAACAACCAAGTACCAAGTTGTTGCCCACATCGTCTATATGCTATCAGAAAAGCAACTACCAGCTACACTTGGTTTCACGCCCGGCTGGATTGCCAGACGCTAATGAGATCCCCTACCACAATAAGGTAAACACAGAATTGCTGACCTGCACCAAGCAAGAATAAAACGTTATTAAAATTATATGAATCTTCCTTCCAAGGTTAGCAAAAGGGAGGCTGAGGGAGGCTGAGGTCAAACGCGGTTATGTTAATGTATTTCAATTCAAATTGTTTTCTTCAGTAAGATTTGAAGTTACGGCCTTTATCTAGTGAAGGAGTCGAATAATTAATATAAAATAATCAAATATTATCAAGGTGCCATCGCTACAAACTTTATAATTTTTTTAAAGTAAAAGCCCAACAGACACAGACTTAAAAACCTTTATATGGCTCTAACAAGTTTGACGGTTATTCAGGCCAGTAACGTGAGTTTGCGATAAATCGCGTGAAAACTCGAAACAATTGAAATCGTGGTGCTCTCTGGAGGGGAAGCTCTCCGTCAGCTGCCACAGAACCCTCAGCTATGCTCCTATTCATTAGATTTGCTTAAGATTCCAAATATTTACTAATATCGTTTCAGGAAAGTCCAGAATTTTCAGGGCGTATTTATAATATTCATTAATAAAATATTCGTCATTCGTCGTCCTTTTTTATACGATATAGGTTTTCGTTATAATTAAAATATGTAAATTAAATAAAAGTTTGTAGTAAGTTTGAACTTAATTTTTATTTTAATTTTTCTTCTATTATATACATATGTATATGTATGCACGGTGCGCCCCGCGTCCGTTGCGCGCGTGGCCTGCCGCAGCCGCTTAAGCCCATAACAAAATATTGGCAATAGTTTAAAGCAGTTTTGGATCGCAGCCAGTTCCGCCGAGAAAAAGACACGCTCACCTCAAAGCTCCGAGCTCTGCATTACAACACACCTTAAGCCGCGTCTTATTTACTTCATTCTATCGCTACATTTAGAAAGATTTCTAAGAATCATTTGTGTAGTTAAAGTTTCAGGCATATCAATATTAAGACAAGAAATGTAAATTATTAAAAAAACTGTTAGTATTTAAGTAAAATATAAGCTTTTCTAGTGACAAGGTAACATGACTGCAGCACATGGCCATGAGTTCAAGTGAATAACACTTTTAAGTTGACAGTTTTGGACTTGATGTATCTCTAGTCGCAGAGGCCTTGTCCTCTACAATATCTTGTGTGCAGATAAACGGTCTCAATAAGATTAACATCGTAACCGAAACCAGTTAAAAAATATTTGGCTAAAAGTTAGTGTATCAGCCATTCAAAAAGCAAAACATTTTATTAAATAAATATGTTGGGACATTAACACACAGCACCGTCTAGTTCCGTGGTAAGCTACGAGGCCTGTGTTATGGATACCAGATAGTTGATACACTAACATTAAATACGTACATATAACTTTAAATACGTACATACTATAAATATAAAAACATGGATTTTTATATTTACTGGACTAGAGTACAAATATTCATGCTCATCACACAAATGAATGCACCCGGCGGGACTTGAACCCGCGACCGCTGGCACAGCAAGTAGGGTAAATGTAAATAATATAAAATACTTTATATAAATAAACTAGGAAGCTTCTAACAAGTAGTTAACACTCAGTTTAGTTCAATTCCGGGGCATAAGGCGCTTAGAGTTGAAATTATACAATAGTAGCTCAGGCTCATGACTTTAGAGTGTGTTGCCATTTAAAACGAAGCTCACAAGTCGCGGTGCAACTTGCACTGTATTCGTACTATTCATTTTTCTTTTTCTAATTGACTTTAGAAAAATTAGCGTCGAAAACCAATAAATTCTTATAATTTTTCCTACATTTCTGCATAAAATTCATGGTATTTACGAGTACTATTTATACTTTTTGCCTTATTTCCTAATTGGCTTCGTGCTTTTCCGCGCGCCGGAGATCAAGTATTTGCTATATTAAAATCAGTCACGGTTTACGCTGAATATTAACCTTTTCTAACCTATTCTCATACCTATCAAATATACAAAAAAAAAAAATCGGTCGAGCCGTTTCGGAGGAGTGCGACCACAAACACCGTGACAAAGATTTTTATATATTAGATTTATTTCACAGATACATAAAAATAATTAACTACAAGTTCTAAGACTCGAAAAAATTTTGTAGTATAGTTATTTATATTTTGATATTTTAAATGATTTTTAATATTAAAACATAAAGTCAACATATCACATTGGCCACAAAGCATGTGGTATGGCTGTGCGAACACATAACCCGTCCCAGTGACACTCGGCATATTTCACCAACTTTGTTTTACTTTTACTTCTCCAATTTTACGTCTTATTCTTTCGTTGGAAAAACTTTCCGCCCGAGTGGCGCAGGGCGGCGTTGGGCGGGCGGGGCGGTAGTGAACGGAGACGCGGGGCGGCGCGAAGTGTGACGCAATCACAACGATATTGAAGCTACTCTGTGAATATTAAAATTAAACGAGAATGTATTTAAATTTATTCCTCGCCATTATATTTCGAATAACTTATATTACGGTTTAGCTTTTGACTAAGAGACTTTTAAATGTAATAATAAATTCCTTTAGTTCAAATGTCATACTTAAAAATTATATTTTATGATGTTATTAAGTAATACAATTAATATATTTTTACTTAATAACCTCTTACAACAAGCTAATATTGTGAGGATAAAAATATGAAACCAAACAGCATCCCACGCGTTTGAATCTAGTGTTTAAACAGGGAGAAATTGACTACTTTATAGATAGCACATTACAATGTATTGACCATAAATACATCTATTTTGGAGTCACCGTACTATGAATATAATCTAGTGTAGTGTAGCTCCTACATCGTTATATAATACTTGATGTAATTATGATTAATGTACTTTTAAGTGCATTAGTGACAAAAGCTTGCTTTATAGCTTTTAATATTTTTTTAATTTAATACTTTAGATAGTAAACTGTTAGTTTTTTACTTAAACAAATCTCTTTTTTAATAAACTCGTCAACGCATACCAAAAAAGTTAAAACTTGAGGGGTTTACTAGTAATCACAGGGGTAGTATTCAATCATAAACATACATGTTTATTTGTATGTAAATATAAGTGATATACATACAAGTAAAGGAAAAAAAGGCGTGTTAAAATATACATTCACGCTGTTTCAATAGTCGAAGAGATAGAAAGACTGTAACGCGCGCTATTGTATTGTGTGGGCAAAACCTCCTGAATGCAGCGTTTTTACTTAATCACGCAACCAATCAACTGTTAGGCCGTTACAAAATTCCTGAAAATCCCTGAAAAAGTTTACACAAAAAGATTTAAACGTGATTTTAAACCAAAAAAACAACTCCATTTTAACAATAAATATATTATATACAAACGACTCACCCTTACTCCGCTCGGGTTCATCCCTAGTTACGAGTACGTTTTAACGTTTAGTATAGATTTCTCAGAGATGAAATATTTTTCCGCAGTAAGAAATATCCTATACGTTGACTCAGATAACCAGCTATCCTCATGTCAAACTTCATCAAAATCTGATCAGTGGTTTTCTCGAGATGCGGTCACAGACGAACAGACAGACAGACAAAAATTTTAAAAACTGTAATCCTCCAAAGACCTCTGTATCGATAATAATGACTATTTCAATAAGATTTTCCAAAAAATATTTACTGTACAGATTCGATTCACTTAGAATTTTATTATATGTATAGATAATATAAACGGTGTAACGGCAACCCGGCAACCGGTTATATTTAGTGTCAGCTAAAATCCAATAGAAATTGTAATTAAAATCTTCAATCGGACGCACTGAATATACTTCGGTTGCCGCAGCACTCGGCACAAAGAAATCCATTACCGAGCTTCGACGCTCCGGTGCCCCGCGAGGCGCGGCGCGGCGCCCCACAGCCCCACACGTGTCGCTCACTGTACCTATAGTGTACACATTGTCCAAAAGCGAAACTCAAAAATTTTAAGTTAAATTTATTAATAAAAAAAACAAGAATAAATAAAAAAATATAACTAGAACTAACAATATTCATTTAAGGTTTTTAAGTTAAAAGTTTTGCAGTGCTTAACCAAAACAGCATGAAAATATTCTTTTGAAAGTATTTATTTAAAATATTTGTATGATGTTACAAACATTAAGTTAATCCGGTATTGAGCGTCAAATTTTAAACGCCTAAATAAACATATGATTAAGTTGGAATGCCCATGCATTTGACCCGGAAAACGCAGTCTCCATTGCATCGATAATAATTAATGTGCTAATTAAATTCAATTTAATTGAAAATTAGGCTTTTTATTTAAAATTATCGTTTACTGTTTGTACGAAAAGACGATCAAATGGCTTGCGTTATACGTTCACAGCTGTGAGGTAAGTAACGTGGGTGAGCAACAGTGACGCCACGGAGCTCCCTGCTCCACGCTGTTGGCGGCTGTCGGCGGCTGTCGGCGGCAGGTGCACCGCACGTCTCGTCAAAGGAGTCAGGAAATTGAATGTTCGCAATAATATGTCGGAGGGAGAAATCTTTTAACCGAATTTCTAATATCCGTTCATGTTTCCTTTGCAATTATTTGTATTTCCTATAACGCTGAGCCCCGGCTACGTTCTTGAATTCGTAATATAAGTAAAATTCACGAAGGAATCTACACATGTATTCAGCCCTTTTTAACGTCCCACTGCTGGGCACGGGCCTCCCTTCAATACGAGGGGAATCAGGCCATAGTCCACCACGCTGGCCAAGTGCGGATTGGCGGACTTCACATGTCTTTCGAAAACTTGCTAAGTTTTCTCAGACATGCAGGTTTCCTCACGATGTTTTCCTTCACTGTAAGGCAAGTGGTAATCATGTTAGAAATAATTCGCACATGAAAATATCAGAGGTGCGAGACCCGGGATTTGAACCCGCTTCACTCGGTTTCCCAAGCGAGCGCGTTACCACTGGGCTACCATTACCACTAATCTACACATACATATAATAAAATTCTGAGTCCAATCATATTAGCGTTTAGCGATGACGAATTATTAGCGATACAAATGCCGAATCTATAGTTTTTAGAATTTTTGTCTGTCTGTCTGTTTGTCTGTCTGGGAACGCATCACGAGAAAACCACTGGACAGATTTTGATGAAATTTGGTATGGTGATAGCTGGTTATAGGTTCAACATATATGATACTTTTGACTGCTATAGATATACTAAACGTTAAAACTTAACTAGGGACGAACCCAAGCGGAGCGAGGGTGAGTGTCTAGTAAAAAAATAAAATGAAAGATACACTAGCTGAGATTTAGCACTACAGTTATAAAAATTGAAATAAATATTTAACACTGAAATTAACATAAAAATAATCTTAAATACGCGTACAATGTATCTTCAATTTTAGCTTCTTAATAAGATATAACGTATTTTGTGAAAAAAATACCGAATCCACTAATATAGTTCAAAAGTTACAGTCTTTTAAACGTAAAAATGAAGAGACTACGTAGGCTTTATACCAATGACTCGATCTGATCCTTCAAATGCGGGACCGTGAAAATAAAACGAAAATTTAGGAGCAAGCCTAAGTTGTGAGCTACCTCAGTTATCACGTCACCTAATCTCGTACGTTATAAATTATTCGCTTCTAATATTAAAGTAGCTCCTCTTATAAGCGCCGGCGCGCTATAAGTTAGCGACGAATAGAAATATTGTAGTTCAATAAAATAGTTGGGAGGTGTGGAAAGCGATAAATTTAAACTTTTTCAATTTTAAAAGCTTCCAGTTTGGATGTGGCGCGTCGGCACTTATGAAAAAGTATTGCATATTTTTTAAAATCTTCAAACTACTCTGACAGCGAAGCCGAATGGCTCGCTTAATTGTCGAGAAATATCTGAAATTTATCCGTTCCGAGATAATTTTATTGAATACGAGTTTAATTAAATATTAATGTTTTTTAAAGAGTCCTTTACCTTCTGGAAGTATATTTATTGCCAAAAATCTGTTTTCAAAAATATGATTTTGAAGGGTTTTAGACGTCATTTGCAACTCTTTCCTTCCCTATCTGTAAAAATTACAGAGTTTAAAAGAAGAATTGATAAAAGCTACAAGAAAACAAGAAATATTTTAGCGTTTAAGTGAGAATAAACGATTCCGACAAGTATCTAGACAATGATTTGTGTTGAATGCCTTAACGTTTGCTCTCTGGAGTGTCGGCTATTTGCAGCGCGGCGGCAAGAGCGGCGAGTGGGCCGCGACGAGGCGACGTGAAAAACATCAATTTCCAACGGATTTGCCTCCAGTCCCGAGCAGACATTGATTGCTTCCTCGTCGCCACTGATGCATGCGCCGTCCTACACCTATGTATATATTATATATCTAGGTACATTACTGTATAAAAGAATGAAACATACATGAGAAAACAAGGGCTTATTTTTCTTCATACGTCTTTCGTGGCTTTTGTAATATACTAGCATGCCATGGGATTTAAAGTGTTGTTATAGGATAGAAGTACACTTTTGTTGTTTATATGTTTCCGGCCCATGATCTATCCAGGTGCAAAAAATCACATCAACTCATCGCTTCATTATTGCAAAAGAGGCTAAACAAAAATTTCACATTTATAATATTAACTAAGGATAGATCCTTACGTAATACTTAATATTGTGTTATATAGTTACTAATGCTTGTTTATAGTTATAAACAATACTTCGGTATATAACTACTTGCGGAATTTATAAATACTCATAGATATAATTTCAAAACAATGAAAATTACTTTAAATGGTTACTAAAGGAATTTACAATGTAAGATTTCAGCAAAAATAACTTAAAGTTATGCAATAAAGTGAAACAGTCGACTTTTTTATTCATACAGCAGTTGTGTTTTTAATTTAATATACATTAGTAATACTTTATTATATTTACACTAACGACTCACCGTCGCTTCGCTTCGGGTTCATCCCTAGACAAAAACAAATCTATCCCACGGTAACCGTACATTTTCCGTGATGATATATAGCCTATAACCTTCTTCAGTTAACGGGCTATCTAATGCAAAAAGAATTTTTCAAATCGGATTAGTAGGTACTGAGATTATCGCGTTCAACCAAACAAACAAACAAACAAACTCTTCAGCTTTATAATATTAGTATAGATTAATATAACTTAAGTAATATCGGATTTGTTCGCGCGGTTACTTGATAATGGGAAAATAAGACTTTTTAAGAGGTGTCTAATGCCATAACATCTATAGGTACATAATATAATATAATTCTAACTAAGTCGAATCTGTACCTTAAATATTTTTTGGAAAATCTTATTGAAATAGACTTTATTATAAAAACAGAGACCGAATCTATAGTTTTTAGAATTTTTGTCTGTCTGTCTGTTACCGCATCACAGAAAAACCACTTGAGGAATTTTGATGAAATTTGGTATGATGATAGCTGGATATCCGGGTCAACATATAGGATACTTTTTACCGCGGGAGATTATCTCATTCCCACGGGGGTACACGTTATTACAGAACCCAAAAAATATTTATGATCAGAATTTCTTGAAACTTGGTATTAATGCTCTTCAATACAATTAAATAAATACGTGTTTTAGCGTTTTTTGAAAATCATCACATAAAGAGATAAAAAACATATATACGGTCGAATTGAGAACCTCCTCCTTTTTTTGGAAGTCGGTTAAAAATAAGGGATGAAAATTTGTATGAAACCTTTTTAAAGTTTTTTTTTGTTGTAGTTTTAGCGCAAGCGAAGCCGCGGGTTTTGCTAGTTTGTTTACAAAAGTTTATCTTCTTCATTGTCATAATTTTTATAGTATAAGTATCAACTCTTTACTTCATAATGGCTTTTATAAGAAGACTACAATAAAAAAGCTCTTTCATCTGCGTAAATAAGTTTTATAAGTTAAAATAGGGTGACAAGTATTATATGGTAGAAATGTAAAACCTTTCAACGAACTATTAGCTTTCAAAGACTCAATAAATAAGTACAGATTAATTTAAAAGGCACGGGTGCTGCTGAGGTGGGCGCGTCCTTTGAAAATGCCAACAAGATTATCGGTATTAAATTTTTCAAGAGGACACGATGTTAATTTTTTTCTTTTATCTATTTGTTCAGGTAAAAACAGTCGTATTCAAAAGATCTTAAACAGTAAGAATACAATTAGACCTATATTACCCTAAGCTATTACAAATTAACTGATTTGTCATCAAAAGTGACGGATGCTAAATAAGTATGTGTTTTTTTTTACAAAAAAAATATAGTAATAATAAGTGAAACTAAATTGAATAAAAATATTAAATGAAACTAAATTGAAGCTACTAAAAAAAGAAACAAAAATACATTATATATCTTATACAAGACTTAAAAAAAAACTGTTGAATATACCTTATATTAAATTGCGACCGGGTATCGCACGGCGCCGTGGCTTAGTTGGTTAAAGCGCCTGTCTAGTAAACAGGAGATCGCGAGTTCGAATCTCGCCGGGGCCTAGGATAACTTTTGGAATTGAAATATTTAGATCAATATTTTGAAATATGGAGCTTTTGTGGGATTTAAACATTATGTCAAAGTAAAAAAATAACGCAGCGTTTTCCAGTATTACTCAGATTATTACATAGCTTAAATTTTCAAAGCTACATAAACAAATAAACAAAGTTATTTATTCGGAAATTTAAACAATTTTTTAATACTCGGTCTTATTTAATACAATATTTACGATAGATTGTTCTAGCGGGCGTGGACTTGCAGTGTCTGGAATTACAGGAATGAGGGACAAATGCTTGAAAAATTGATTGATTTTAATCTTATATATTTAAACGATCAATTCTTGTATATTTATATCTTTATATCTTTATTTATTTATATCAGCGATCTCGGAAACGGCTCTAACGATTTCACTGAAATTTGGTATGTGGGGGCTTTCGGGGGCGAAAAATTGATCTAGATTAGTCTCATGTCTGGGAAAACGCGTGTTTTCGAGTTTCATGTGGTTCATGCGGTTTTCTTTTGCATTATACTACGCAGAATATGGTCGATAATTTCTTTCACTCGGATGTAAATATCGTGGTCAAGCGATCAAGGCGCAAGTTAGATAACACATATGCCCGGGATTGAGTCCCGGTCGGAATACATAGTTTTTACTTCTGTTTTTTTTTTGTATTTATTCAAGTTTTAGTTCTTTTTTATCTAAAAAATACGATATAACAAAAAAGAATTCCGAGCGGAGCTCGGTAGCCCAGGTACTAAGTAATTAAACTGCATCATTATATTCTTGAAAAAATATATCTTCTAGGCGAAGAATAACAAGTTATCAAACCCGTTGTTCAGTAAAGGTGGCTTCTCACGGGGCGTAATATCATGAGTCGCACCGCGCCGCGCCGTGGTGCGTATTTGTACGTACAAATCGACTCGGCGCAGCGCAACTCGTGAGACCACGCGCCGTGAGAAGCCACCTTTAGATACATTCGACACAGACAGCACGTTTGGCTCAGTTCGTAGTGACCCTACTTTCTGTGTCAGCGGTCGCGGGTGGGAGTCCCGCTGGGGGCTTTCATTTGTGTGATGAGCACGAATGTTTGTACTCCAGTCATGGGTGTTTATATTTATAAAAAGTATGTATTTAAAGTTATATATGTGTATCAACTATCTGGTATCCATAACACAAGCCTCGTAGCTTACCATGGAACTAAATGGTGCTGTGTGTTAATGCCCCAACATATTTATTTCTTTATATTTATTTATTTATTCTGTTATTACTGCATGAGTGATTGCTGCGCTTATGAAATGTACGAGTATAATATAACATTAAAATAGTGTGTTGTTAAGTTGTATTATAATATAAATGCGAGCAGACTCTTTAAAAATTATTATTGTACATTCACAGGAAAACTTAGTAATAAAAATAGTGAATATTATAAAATTTTATACTATTTATAAGAGGCGGGAGTGAGAGGGCGCTGTGATCCTCCGTTATGGCCTCTTAAAACTTTATGCTCCCTTAGTGTTTTACTGCTATCCTTCATTTAAAAACATACAGATAGCTTTTATATTCCTTTGCTTTATTCGTTTCGTAATCATACTAAATCTGAAAAAAATCGATAAAATATATTATAGAGTCTTTGCTATTTTATTATGTAGGGTCTGTCAAAGCCCACAGCTCACTCTATCTTGGTACTGTAATTGAGCTATCGAGAGTTATCGTATGGTTTAAAGGATTTTTTTTGTGGTTTGTATTGGTGTATGAAATCGTGAACCATTTGCATTAGTTCTTTGATAAATACCATTAATTTTTCCATAAGATTATTTTAGTTCATTCATATTTTATTGCAATTTAGAGCCGTTTTTAAGCAACTAAATTTTGTTATTTACATTATCCACCACGCTTAGTGATGTTTTGAACTATTAAGTATGAAATGAAAACATATTCATACCTATAGATATATCTATATTGAAAAAAACATGAACAGACTCTCAATCAGACTCAAATAATAAATTTTCATTTAAGTGTCGCTTTATAAAGAAATACTGAAACAGTAACTTATTACATTAAAGTTCTTAATCCTTATGGTAGGAGATCTGGTGAACATTTTAGGGTAGGTTCTTGAGGCACTACAGAAAAATTTGTAATTATCCTTGAAAAACTCAGAAATAAAATAGTCCAAGTATGGCTGACGGGTAGCGGCACCGTAGCAACCCGTGAATTTTTTTGAGGGAAATTTCTTTATAAAAGAAAATTTGAGGGGTTTTGAAATTTTTACATCCTAAGTTAGATATTTAAGAAATTAAAAAATCAAAAAGCCAGACCAATCAGTTGGGTCTAAATGTTAATCGGGACTGTTGCGAAATTGTTTTTTAAACAAATGAAAAAATGTTCTTGAGGCAGTTTGGTATTTTTTGAGAGTAATATAGGTACTTAATGCAAATAAGCGCAAAAATCCAGATTAATTTGATAGATTTTGTACCTGCTAGATGAAAAAAAATCTGCCATATGTCGACTATCTTATTTAGGGGCCCTTCAAGGACAATTACAAATTTTTCTGTAGTGCCTAAAGGACCTACCCTAAAATGTTTACCAGCTCTCGGACTATTATTTTTGGATTTTATATATAAGTAAGTTATATGTATGCATATTGCATATACATATCGGTATGATTTCCAAATATGTTCTTCTATGAAAGTACTAAAATTGACGATGAAATGATTATTGTGTAATTTCAAAGTTCAATTGGAAAGCTCTTAGTTTCGATTGTATTTTACTATAAGATATAAGCACATAAACTCAGGGATCATAAATTGAATTGTAACTCGCCATCACACGGCGCGAGGGCTCTCGAGGCGAGAGCGTTACCCTGTTCAGAGCACGGCGCCGGCCCTCCACTACTCATGCACACTGCACAGCCACTACATTGCCCCACTCCTCGAATAATTCACTTGGCTGTGTATCGCAGAGTTAAGGCCGATCATACATTTTAGATAGCTTAAATCTATACTAATATTATAAAGCTGAAGAGTTTGTTTGTTTGGTTGAACGCGCTAATTTAAGCAACTACTAATCCGATTTAAAAATTCTTTTTGCATTAGTTAGCCCGTTAACTGAGAAAGGCTATAGGCAATATATCATCCCGGAAAATGTACGGTTCCCGGTACGGTTAACGGTACTGTTGAGAGGGTTCTTAAAGGATATGTATTAATATGACATACCTATATTATAACAAATATGATGAGACAAGAAATGTGTTTTTTAGGAATCTTTTCGTCTTGTTTGTTAATAACGCCTACTATGGCTTGTGATCTTTTATAATCTACATATGTCTTTACATATAATAAAATTCTGAGTCGAATCTATACATTAAATATCTTTTGGAAAATCTTATTGAAAAAGTCATTACTATCGATAGGTACAGAGGCCGAACCTATAATTTTTAGAATTTTTGTCTGTCTGTCTGTCTATCTGTGGCCGTATCACGAGAAAACCACTGGAAACCACAGTTTTTAATGAAATTTGGTATGATAATAGCTGGTTATCCAGGTCAATATGTAGGATTCTTTTTACTGTGGGAAAATATCTCATCTCTGAGACATCTATGCTTAATGTTAAAACGTAACTAGGGACGAACCCGAGCGAAGCCAGGGTGAGTCGCTAGTTTAATATAAAATAGTTTATTTGTAAACACAGCAAAATATATTTTGTAATAGACCAGCAAATTTTCATGCCGAAGGCTGACTCGGTTTTTATTCATTTCTGTTTATTGTTTACTAGCGGCTCATCTACGCTTCGCTCGGGTTTGCATCTAGAAAAACAAAAACAAATCAATCCCACGGGAACCGTTATTTTTTTCGGGATAAAAAGCCTATATACTTTTCCAGATTATAATCTATCTCTGTGCCAAATTTCATCCAGATCCGTTTAACCGTTCTGGCGTGATTGATTAACAAACATCCAAACATCTAATCTTTCACATTCATAATATTAGTAAGATAATATACATTAAAATTTAAAAAAACCCAAACACCTTAACCTATTCATTAAGGCCATTTCAATAAGCTTAAACACGATCCCTCTGCAGTATTTTAGCGAGGAGTTGAGTATCTTGCAGATTCCAGGTGACACAGCATCAAGCCAAGTTTACCATACCGTTTTAGATTATCGGATTAGATCTGTAAAAGTTGTTCATACTCTTTAACCGTATAGAAAAAAACTGATAGCCTACAAACGCCTGAACGGATTTTTTTGATTTACAGGTAAGAATACTTTCAATTAAATTACCTTTCAAATGAAAAAAACTAAATTAAATTCGGTTCAGTCATTTGAGCGCTACGAAGCTGCAAACAAACACTTAGATACACACATTTGAACTTAAAACATTCCTCTTTTTGTATCGGGGATTAAAAAAAGGGACCTAATTACATAATACTTTAACAGTTAAAACTTGTAAATGGCACAATCTGTTGTATTTCCAAACAAGCGATCTGGAAGGACTTTATAATGAAAGATTTAAATTAACCTTAGAGTAAAGCGAGTTGGGAATATGTAAATACTCTCGTAGGACGTTGGAGACTCACAGTTTAGGCAAATCTGCGCCCACTCGTCCCCCGCGCTGTGAACTGCAGCGAAACTAAGCGCTAGTTTATTAATTTTGTCCTCCGCTTCTGTCCACGTTGTTTAATGCTAACCATTTTATGTTACACCAGTAAAAGTTTCATTTAACTTTGTTTCTAATATTTAGATAGTTTTACTTGTTTGAACGTTATTTTAGTTTTTACAATACTAGCGACAAGTGCAAAACTACGCACGTTGTTACGAGTAGCTTTTAGTAATCAGTTAGTGGTCACGTTTATTAAATATTTTTTTTATTTTGTAGATCAGGCTTTTATTTTATACAGTACCTGGGCGACCGAGCTTCGCTCGAAGTTCTTTTTTGTTATATCGTATTTTTTAGATAAAAAACTAAAAACTTGAATAAATACAAAAAGAAAAGTAAAAAAACTTTGAATCAAAACTGGGATTATATCCCGGACATATGTGTTGTTTAACTTACGCGTTGACCGCTTGACCACGATGCTTACATCCGAGTGTAAGAAATTATCGACCATATTCTGCGTAGAATAATGCACAAGAAAACCGCATGAAAACTCGAAAACACGCGTTTTCCCAGACGTGAGACTAATCTAGATCAATTTTTCGCCCCCGAAAGCCCCAATATACCAAATTTTAGCGAAATCGTTAGAGCCGTTTCCGAGATCGCTGGCATAAATAAATAAAGAAAGAAATAAATAAAGATATAAATATACATGAATTGCTCGTTTAAATATATAAGATACATATATAGCATAATATAAACATTTTAAAGATATAAGTATAAATACGACTTGCTCATTATTTTTTGTTTTTAGCGGAACTAAAAGAGCCAGCTTTATAAAGAAATATTAACTAAACTCACAATTTTTATCAACGTTACACACCGACACCACCATACTGCCTCATTATGCCTTTTTATTAATTTGTTTACGTTGTATTGAAGAGCCATAAATATAACATAAACGACACTTTACGACTCCAACATACCGTCACACGTAGGCACCGTGCGACGTCGAAGTCGTCAAATTTATGGTTAATATTTACATGAATCAATTTGTCTCCTTCATCAGTACAGACAGATAGACAAAATTATTTAATATTTAAGAACTTTTTTTAGTTACATTTGAGCAGTTGAGTTATCTGTGATATTCTATGGCATTTTGCAGAAAGTCAACTCATACTTCGAAGTTGCCAGAGAGAAGGATAAACTGACGTAAATACTTTCACACTCGCAGTATTTGTAAGGAGTAAATGGAGCTCCATTAATTATTATGTGAGATATAAACTGGAAACAATCACAGTCACATGTGATATTTCACGTCAAATTACCCGCTCAATCTCATCGCATTTCAAGCTCGAGCGATTCTTTAACATATTACTTTCCTCTTAGGGTTCACGTATAATATATAAAAAACCTGGGAATAAGTTACGTATCAAACAGTAGGTACAGGCTATAGCACCAACTGTGTTATAGAAAAAGGTAACCTATTTTATCGCCCTGGTATCAGATTCTATGAAATTTGAAATATTGGACAAATATTTTAAAGGAAAAATGTTTCAAGCAATATGAATAGTATTGGTTATATAGAGCTTAATTGACTTTGCTTCGATCGTAGAGCATTATAAGCTATGATTCTCTTATATATATGCTTTAGATTAAATAAATATTACAACTTGTGGAGAGAGTTTGAAAGAAAATTGGGAGAAAATAAAAAGCATTTTGTATAATTTTTGGAGTAAAAGTTTTGTCAAAGCTTTTATGTGGAATTATAATGAATTAGAAATATGTAAAGTTTGTTCATATATAATAAGCCCGTGTGTTTGTGCGCGCTCGCACTTGGCGAGCTTTTATCTTTAATCCCCCAACGAATGAGGCGTGACAGCGGCGCGATAATGTTATCGAACTTGTAGCTATAATATTTATGATTTAAACATCGCTCGTCGAGCGAAATGAAATGGCAGGGTTATTTCTAACTTATAATAATGTAGTTAGCTCATTGTATCTTGTAAATCTAAAATTAAAAATGTCAAATTTCTATTGTATTAAATTATATTTTTATTTATGCTCATAAGTACCTACTACAATAATACATAATACATTAAAAAGTATGATTTAAAAATATGAATGTAAAAAGAATAATAATAAATAATGGGATAAGTGCGAGTCTAAACTGCACACTGAGGTTTCTGTAGCATGAACCAATAAATTTATGTTAAACGTCTAAAATCTTATTCTTCACTGCGCAATGATTAATTATGGTTGCTGCAAAGCATTCGAAACGTCGGGAACCAAAAATCAAAATAAATCTCCGAGAAGATCCGTACAGAGAATTGTATTTGAAACTAGCGGTACGTTTCACGGTTAGCTATGTTTAGGTATACATAAACAGTAGCTTGCTACTTCTAAGATATTCATTTAAATTATATAGTGATTTACCCTCGTTTTGCTCGGGTGCGTAGGCCGTACGCGAATTTTGTTTATGATAATTCATGGGTTTTAATTTTTTTTTCGCGGAACCCTGATTCTTTTTCTTAAATAAAAGTAGCCTAAGTTACTCCCTATAACATCACGTATATGCCAGTGACAGTCCTGTCAAAATCGGTCCAGTCGTTTCGGAGATTAGCCGGAACAAACAGACAGACAAACAGACAGACAGACAGACAGACCGACAGACAGACAGACCGACAGACAGACAGACAAAAATTGTAAAAAATGTTGTTATGGTATACGTACCGTGTATACATCCATATGCATTTAGTAAAAAGCGGTTATTCTCATATTACAAACAGACACTCCAATTTTATTTATCTGTATAGATATTAATTCGTTACGTTACTCGGTGAAAAAAATTAACATAAAACTCGCCAAAAATGAGAAAAAACGGATTTAATTTAAAATGTCAAATATAATAATATTAATATATTAATATTTATATATAAGTCTTTGTAAGTTAACAATTATAATTGAAAATCCCTTTGACTTAAATATCATGTTTCGATTTAAGGTTTGACTCACGTTTTGCTATTTTGCGATTGTTTCTACTTTATAATCACGTAGAGGCATTTCCATACAAAATTGTTCAAGCGGGGTGAAATATTCATTAAACAAATGATTAACCAGTGGCATGCGAAGGACCTCCCTGCCTGCACGTATGTATGCAGCCTACACGCCTCCCCTTTTTCTTAATAGAGACTCTAGTTTTACTTTGTTCGATAAATAATCAATTCTTATCTCTAATTAATACCTTATACCTTAAATAATATGAATTTAGACTGTTCCATTTCCACTTTTTCAGATCCTTTCACTAAAACTTGTCTGTCAGAGTTTGCTCGTAGCAATAAGACCGCCTTGAACGCCTAATGTCGCTCTTCTCTTACTTTTTGTGATTAACCGTATGCTCTATACTTGTTCTGTGGTTGCAATAAAGTATTTATTTATCTATCCAATTTTTTTAAGAGTTCCATACATGTGTTGTAAAAATGGAATCCTTATAGGAACACTCGTGTCTCGTGTCCGTCTGTCACCGCTTGTACTCGTGACGCAAAAAGTTATAATTTGGTACACAATATAATAAAGGCCAGTGAAGACGTATAAATTAAATAAATGAATTCTAACTTTGAAGTAGACTGTTGCGGGTCGGACGGGGAAATAATAAAAAAAGGTTTAATTAGTGCGCCATGTGACTTCAAATTAAGGTGCTCGTGTCAGGGATGTGAGCATATTTATTAACAATATAATTAAAGAAAATGTAAAGAAATCTATTTTTCTTATTTTATTTCTAAAACTACTGCGTCTAAAATATGAAATATCTATTAAATTTAGGGCTTAAATTATACTGATATATATTTAATAGCTGATATATGAACTATATTATTGTAAAGGTTTATTGAAATCCAATCAGCACTTTTTGTGTACTAAGCTGTATAAGTTACAACAGTTTTTTAACTATCCCACGGGAACTCTTTATTTTCCAGGATAAAAAGTATCAAAAAGGTTGACCGAGGATATAAGGTACCACCATGTAAAATTTCATTTAAATCGGTCGAACAGTTTCGAAGATTTGCCCGTACAAACAGACAAATAGACAGAGAAACAAAAAAAATGAAAAAATCTGGATTTGTTCTATTTCTCTTGTTATATCCCCCTGACTCGGTTTTAAGCATTTGTTTCCATGTACAGACATTCGACGTCTACAGTTTTATTATATGTATAGATTTACAATATACTTAAATCTAAATATATTTTTATTAATTACCAATTACAAAAGAACACATCATTCGCTATGTAATGTTAAGAAAAATGTTTAAAAATGCTTAAAACTGCGAATACAACTTAAAAAAAACAAGACCAATAACGTTAACAACAATTAAATTAATCTTTATATCTCGTTATGTTCGTGAGTAAAAAATGAGTGTCGAAGATATCATTCCATCTACTATATATGTACATACATATACATAAATTATCTATACATTATACCATATTTTATAAATATGATATTAATATAATACTTAACTTTATTTTCACAGGTAGACATATACGGAAATCAACCCGTCACTTGCGATATATAATGCACGGCCACGTACGTTGCAATTGGGCCATACTCACAAATAGATTATCAAATACGTTGATGTACATTTACATGATTACCCAACAAGGACTGTTTGCCCAAACAATAGAAAATACGTTCTATCTGACCGTGCTGGAGCTGTTTCAGAGGAGAAAGTTTTATTGGATATGGAAATTATTTCAGCTTGCAAATTATGGACAATGAGGCAGTTCAACTAATGTTTTAAACTAGTTTCGTCGCGTCGGTAGCTTCCCATTCGGCAGTCATTCCACGATTTGACAGTCCTAAAGCTCGACTTAGAAGCTTAGAACTTACTTCATTGATAAAATACGGAAAGAATTTGTCAACTTTTTCCAAGATCAGAGGAATTAAATACGTAAGAATAATTAGGCTTAAATTGTCATGAACGTTACTGTTTTATGTATTTAGAACGGATTTCAATTTCGTATTCTAAATATCCCGTGATTCCCAGCCTTCAGGTGTTGTATCGAAATAAAACATATCTCATGTTATTTTACGAGTACCCCCAGTATTCATTATCGATCTCAATTAGTACCAATTGTCGACTCTCAACTATCAGGCAGGCTGTAACGATTCGTACTTACTAATTAGTAGGTATACTATAACTCATCAGGGACAAATAAATATTCATAGATAACTATTATTACATTTTAAAGTAGTTTATTTTGGTCTAAGAGCCGGATACACCATGACCTTAACCGATCTGTTAACTAGATGAAAGATATTTTTTACTAGCGACTACCCTCGCTCCGCTCGGGTTCGTCCCTTCTTACGTTTTAAATTTTAGCATAGATTTCTCAGAGATGACATATTTTCCCGCAATAAAAAGTATCCTAAATGTTGACCTGGATAACCGGCTATTATCATACCAAATTTTATCAAAATCCCTCCAGTGGTTTTTCCGTGATGCGGTAACAGACAGACAGACAGACAGACAGACAGACAGATAGACAGACAGAAAGACAAAAATTCTAAAAATTTTCGGTTCGGTCTCTGTATCGGTAATAATGTCTATTTCAATAAGATTTTCCAAAAAATATTTAATGTACAGATTTGGCTTAGTTAGAATTTTATTATATGTATACATAAAGTTTCAATTATAGATAAATACACCTAAAATAGCTTGCCTATCGAATTCCTGACCAGTCTATTTTTAAATTAATTAATTAATTTTTATTTATTTTATTTTTCACCGTTTTGTTAATCAGCCAAATTAAACCGATAGTAATTGATAATATAAAGAACGTGCCTAGGTAGCTTCACGGATACTATAAGGCTACCTAGGTATATTCTTTGTATTATTTAGTATCGGTTAGAACTAAATTCGGCTGGTTAACAGAACGGTGAAAAATAAAGAAAAAAAAAATGATTTTGATTATCCGGCTATTTCGGTTGAAGACTATTAATGTCACTAAACCTTGTTTTGTTAAGTGCAAAATAACTTTTACTACATCTTATTTTATTTATAAAATAAAGTGATTCTACAGTTTGCAAGCCAACCATCTACCGTCTATTTGAGCAAACAAAATAACCCAAAGGGTATAATAATAGGTAATGACCTTATTAGGGCCGTCAATTGAACAGTAAATTTGCAGTAGTATAAGTAGTATTGTAGCACCATAAAAAGATAACTTGTAGTGGGTATTTTGTAACCCCTCTTACTAAATCTTCATCACCTTTGATATGGACGCCAGTACCAACAGATTTATAGATATCAAAGTCAATCTTTGCAAATATATCGTATATTTGAATCAATATATTGATAAATTAAAATACTATATTGAAAAATAGTTGTAATTGATTCATTTGTTCGTTGAGAATGATCGACGCGGTGCGTGGCAGTAAGCGGTTTCACAGAAATGAGTGTACGTGAAGCGTTCCAACTCCAATAGCGCTGCGGTCGGCGGCGGGGCTCGTTACCTGCCGCAGTTTACTCATTGTCTTCATGACATCTCTATTTTTTTATCTATACTAATAATGACGACACGTTTGGCTCAGCTTGTAGTGTCCCTACTTGCTGTGCTAGCTGTCGCGGGTTCGAGTCCCGCTGGGGGCATTAATTTGTGTGACGAGTAAGAATGTTTGTACTCCAGTCATGGGTGTTTATATTTATAATGTGTATGTACTTAAAGTTATATGTGTGTAGTGTATCAACTATGTAGTATCCATAACACAAGCCTCGTAGCTTACCATGAAATTAGATAATGTGCCCCAACATATTTATTTATTATACTTCATGTTCAAACGTTCAATGAATTGGTTATAGGTGTACTGTTGAACAGCTAACTGCCACGGCCCATCGAAAGTCATTACCTGTTCCGAAAATTTTATCAAACTCGTTAATTTACCTTCGCTTATTTAAGTCATTTATTATTTTCTGTTTATTTAATCTTTGCCTAGTATGACTTGATTATTTAAAAAATAACATATTTTTTATTTAAAAAATGATATTTTACCATTTATCAATTGCGAATTATTACTATAACGAGTAGGTATATACTTAATATATTTAGTATCTTTGTGACATAAAAATAATTTGTCGCTTTTGTTTGTTAAATAAAAAAAAAATACTCGTACCATTTAAAATAATAATAGCACGCAAATCATATGATATAATAACATACCATTATAAATACTGATGCCGACTTATCCATCACGCAAGCTTTCAAACACACCGATATGATTTGAGGCGCCCTGCAGTTGTCCTACTTTGGATATTTTTTTGTAGTTTCTGTTATAACTAGTGGCACGCCCGTTTTGCTTAGATACACAAGTTAAAATAAAATTATATTAATAATATTAATGGGAAAAAGGTAATGGTAGCCCAGTAGTAACGCGCTCGCTTGGGAAACCGAGTGAAGCGGATTCAAATCCCGGGTCTCGCACCCCTGATATTTTCATGTGCGAATCATTTCTAATATGATTACCACTTGTCTTACGGTAAAGGAAAACATCTTGAGGAAACCTGCATATCTGAGAGAACCTAGCAAGTTTTCGAAAGACGTGTGAAGTCTGCCAACCCGCACTTGGCCAGCGTGGTGGACTATGGCCTGATCCCCTCCGTATTGTAGGGATGCCTATGCCCAGTAGTGGGACGTTAAAAGGGGCTGAAAACAATATGAATGGGATAACGATCAAAATAAATAACTTTTTATGATTAATTTGACATCTCGAGCGTTCGTTTGTGTTTACTTCAAACCGGACGTCTTATTTAATACTTGCACATTAGAAAATTTAAAAAAAACACACACACGAGTGAAACTGCGGGTAGATATTAGTTATTTAATGAAATAATTTTTAATATAATAGTTCTGTTATCTGAAATACCATCGCTTGTGGAAAATACTTTAAACGTAAGCATTATAATACGTTTTATTATCTATCATCACTCGTGTAGGGCGCTAGGGATGGCAATATTCTGAACGGCACGTCTCGTGTAGTTTTTAAATCACATTAGTAAAAATTTACAACACTAAAACTTAAATAACATAATGTAAAAATAATTAAATATAAAAATTATTATAGTATAAATTCAATTTATTCACTTTTAAAATATAAGTACCTGGGCGACCGAGCTTCGCTCGGAGTTCTTTTTTGTTATATCGTATTTTTTAGATAAAAAAAACAAAAAACTTGAATAAATACAAAAAAAAAAAAAACAAAAGTAAAAATTTTGTATTCCGACCCGGACTAGATCCTGGGCATATGTATGTGTTGTCTTACTTGCGCCTTGACCGCTTCACCACGATGCTTACATCCGAGTGTAAGAAATTATCGACCATATTCTGCGTTGAATAATGCAAAAGAAAACCGCATGAAAACTCGAAAACACGCGTTTTCACAGACATGAGACTAATTTAGATCAAGTTTTCGCCCCCGGAAGCCCCCACATACCAAATTTCAGCGAAATCGTTAGAGCCGTTTCCGAGATCGTTGGCATAAATAAGTAAAGATATAAATATACTAGAATTGCTCGTTTAAATATATAAGATTAATTTCCAAGTCTTCATTGTTACTTGAGAATGGAGTCTAAAAATATATGAAAGTCATTACGATTAGATTGTTCATGTAAACATTTAAACTTAATTTATAATCATAATTGTTTTCATCAGAGAAGTAATTAAAGAGTAGGTAATTAATTTCTAAAAACTTCTCAGGTTTTACGCCCGTTGTGTGTGTTGACTAAAAGCTTACTGTAAACCTGTTACCACCTAGCTTTTACATGTTGCACGACGTATTTTATGGCATTGAACACCCTATCTCCATATCACGATAAAATCACGATCGTCTAAATTCATATTTTATGATATAAATTATCTGTCACGCGAGCGGGCTGTAGTTAGAAGAGAATACAGTTGTGGGCAAGATAATTTGCTTTTATTATAATATTTTGTGACAAAATATTTATTTTAACTTCATCTCAGATAACGTAACCTAAAACTGGAAAGTTACACCTAAGTAGCATGTATAAATAACCAAATATCCCAAGCGTACTTACATACTTCTAGTACATACATTCATCTACGTTTAAGAGTACTCAGTAGAATATTTACTATGTGTTAAGTACATACTTTGGATTTGAGAATCAAATTCGAGGGTGAAAATACGACGCCGTACTTCACGATATGAAATACGGCATGGTATTTTAGTATGTACGTTGTACAATATAAGTACACGTGAAGTATATGTAGTGGTACATGTACGCTTATATTTGAGCTAGACGTCCTTCGAGTCTCGATGGAAGACAAGCGGCTGCTCAGAGAGCTAACTAACTGAAACATGTAACACACTTTGTTCTGCAAACATTGAGTTTGCGGACATTTTGTTTGAGTTGAACTCAAGTTCACTCGGTCCATACCCGCAGTTACACAGCACCGGGTGTATCCCGCTGTATTCAAAGAGCAGAACTTATCAATTTTAGTAACTGTTAGAATATTATATTACACTAACGTATGCGTGATTCCGCTCGAGTTGTTTAGTTAAATACGCGTACTTGCTCCTAAGGATAGTAGCGTAATATTAGTAAGATTTTAAGCTTCCTAAATAAATAGGCTATAGATTGCAAAAAAATTTTTTAAGCAAACAAACAAGCTTTCCAGCTATATATATTAATATATGCACTTACGACCCTTCCTCACCATACTCCGTCAGCCAGATTGATTTTTTTATGGTAATTCTAACGATGATTTCATGCAACCTATTGTAGAACAGCCATATGGAATACCTGTTTTAAATCACGGATTATTATTTCAACTTTATTATAAACAAGCGTCTCACCCTTGCTTCGTTCGGGTTCGTCCCAAGGGTACGTTTTAGCGCTTAGTATGAAATAGATAGACTGTATAGTGTATATTATATATATGCATAGGTATTATGGGTTGTTGTGGGTTGTATAATAACATGTTTTCCCGTGGGCATGAGGTAAGTAGCCTATCTCACTCTTCAGCCCTCCAACGACCTTTACACAAAAAATCACGCCAATTCGTCACTCTATTTAGACGTGAAAGAAGGACAAACAAACACATACACGCACACTTTCACATTTATTAATTATTAGTATGGATATGAATTTTTCTATTTAAATAATAGAGATTCTTATTTCAATCATTTTCTTAAGTCTCAAATACTCAAAGAATAGAAACCATAAAATGCTTTTAATTAATACGAATGCAAATGAAGATAAATCACGAGACGGTACATTTAGCAATTAGCTGACGCGAAAGACGGATGCTGCGCTTATAACCAGCACTGTTTTGAGAATACCTTCAGTCTACAGTCTACTTACACAGACATAATCTATACAGATAAATATAAAATTGGAGTGTCTGTTTGTATTATTAAAATAACCGCTTTTTACTAAATACATATTATGGATGTATACATGGTACCCATACTAAAACTACATTTTTTACAATTTTTGTCTGTCTGTCTATCTGTCTGTTTGTTCCGGGTAATCTCCGAAACGGTTGGACCGATTTTGACGGGGCTTTCACTGGCAGATAGCTGTTGTTATAAGGAGTAACTTAGGTTACTTTTATTTTAGAAAAAGAATGAGGGTTCCGCCAAAAAAAATTAAAACCCATAAAATTGTGAACATAATCCGCGTACGGCGTACGCGATAACGTACGTACGTAACGTAAATCACTACATAATTTAAATGAATATATAAGCAGTAGCAAGCTACTATTTATGTATAAACATAACTAATGGCGAAAACGTACCGTACGTACGTAAAAATTTAAAATATAATTCTTTACACAGAATTAATTTCAAATAAAAAGGTACAACGACTTCAAAATCTCTTTAAGAGTAATTATTTTATAGTTAACAGTAGATTTTTTCTTGAAACTGATGCAAGACTTTACTTGAGATATGAAAAAAAAACCGACTTCCAGGCACTGAAAAGTAAAAAATAACTAAACGGGGGTTTTCATTTAGAATAGATACTTAATCAGATTTTTTCGAAGTCGGTGTGCTTTGATTTGTATTGGCTGGCAATACAAGTTAATCAAGCCCAAACACCAGGTAATTGCTGTAAATCGTTGAGGAGTTCCCTCGACTATCTTTCGGGTCCATCATCAGATAGACTCCAGACCTTCATTAAATAGTAGTGCTTTAAAATACCTAATGAAAATGTTAATAAACGCACTAGTCGCTGCTACAATTTTCGAGTTTTTCTCGATTTCTCTGGGATCCTATCATCAGATCCTGGTTTCCTTATCATGGTACCACTCTTGGGATATCTCCTTTCCAACAAAAAAAGAATTATCAAAATCGGTTCATAAACGACGAAAAAATGCCCGAACAAACATAAAAAAAATATATATATATATACGGTCGAATTGAGAACCTCCTCCTTTTTTTGGAAGTCGGTTAAAAAACGTAACTTAATCATTAAAACAAGAACCATTGACAAACGGTTCAGAATTTGACTCTATTTTAAAATTGGTCAAATCACCTTAATAATTTTTAAATATTACTAAATAATAAAAATATTATACAGACAAAAATGAAGAAGACATTCTTGTTCTCGCTGATATTTATTATTGAAATATTTTACCATCCTCCGATCTTTTCAATATTTTACGTGAGGAAAATGGCTTTTTAATTAATATTTTCATTAAAAATTTTACACTGACACCTAGATATTGTATTGTTACATCTAAAATCCCCTTTTTCATAGCAGCATATAAAATCCGTCATACTGCAATAATACCTATGGTACTATTACCTCATAAAAGACTCGGCTTTCATATCGGTGGAGTTCTAAAAGCAGCCTCGCACAGAAGTGCAGTGGCGCGGATGCAAGCGATAAACACCCGACTATCCCTCCGTATTAGAAGTGTTTCAGACTTTGGCGTGTGGAAACAGAACTTTGGTCATATCGCATGCGAGTACGTACAGAATAGTCACTCATGCGGAATCAAGTCGCACAATCGAAGCACAAGTGTATAGCGTACAGTTGCTGCTGTCTGAAATTTTCTTTTATCATTCGTTATCTTAGTTCCCATCTAATGTTATAAATGCGGCAGCGACTTATGTCTGTCTGTTTACATTAATAATTGGACGCTCTAATTCATTTTTATAAAATTTGGCGCAAAAATAATATGTAGTATGGAAAGGTTGAAAATCCCATGATATGGTTACCTTGGCAAACTGAATCACCGAAAGTAGAGAAATTTTGAAAATAATTTTAATTTGTAAATATTCACTTTGAAAAAAAAAACACTTAAATTACTCCACCCTCGAAGGTGGAGGAGAGTATTGTTACTTATTTGTTTTTGTTTATCTTTGGCTCAGTTTGTAGTGACCCTACTTTGTGCGCCAGTGGTCGCGGGTTTGAGTCCCGCTGGAGGCATTCATTTGTGTGATGAGCACGAATGTTTGTACTCTATTCATGGGCGTTTTTATTTATTATATGTATGTATTTAAAGTTATATATGTATAGTGTATCAACTATCTGGTATATATAACACAGATTTCGTAGCTTACCATGGAACTAGATGGTGCTGTGTATTAATGTCCCAACATATTTATATTTATATATTATATTTGTTTAATAAAAAAATATGAAGATCACTCCTTATTTGACGCAGGTATCACGTACAGTACCAACATAAAAAAAAAACCGAATTAAGTGAGTTCTCTTTCTGGAGTCGTTCAAAGTTAGTTTATTAACAATATTATAATATTGTTTCTTTGTAATATACTTATACAGTATACATAGTAATCATTTGAAAAAAAAAACGCTTAAATATTAACTTTTCTTATTTAGGCAGCGTAGGAGAAAATGTTTTTTCTAAATAGTGACGCGAGCGGCTGTCTCTCGAGGCCTGAAACTTGAAATATTAACGAGGTCATGATTTTTTACAAATAAACAAAATTTAAATTCTTCTTGATCTTCTAAATTCTAAAAATTTACGCATTGACTGGATTATGGTAGTTGCTGTCGAGCAGTCGGTGCCTTAACTAGTAAATAAGTCTAGTTTATACAGATTATTATGTCTGAGAGAACCTAGCAAGTTTTCAAAGACATGTGAAGTCCACCAACCCGCACTTAGCCAGCGTGGTGGACTATGGCCTGATTCCCCTCGTACTGAAGGGAGGCCCGCGCCCAGCAGCGGGACGTTAAAAAGGGCTCAATTCATACAGATTAACTCATTTCAGAGTTAGGCATAAGTGGTATACTATTTATTAGTCATAAACAAATTTATACTGCACGCGGCTCCGTTGACGTAGTTGATTTATTGATAACCAGAAGTTATTCTGGCGTTAAGTTTTTTTCTGGTAAAAACCAGAAAAAAACAAAAAACGTAGACCTTTAGACCCACTCAATTGACCCAGTCACAAAATCTGTTATTAGTTGATATCTTCTAGTCACCTTACTTGCCAAATTTTAGCTTAATAGATCAAGTAGGTAGTTTTCGAGATCTGTGTTTAGTCAGTGAGTGAAAGAGTGAATTATCGCGTCCATATACATATATGTTGTATATTCCGATCGGTAAGTAAAAATGAATTTGACGTGTTTGGCGTTTGCCAATCGGTTCACAAAAACAGAATACGTTGCGAATAGTATAGTGACGATGCCCCCTGCGACGCGCGCCCCGTCTCGCCGCCGTCCCCGTCCCGTCTCCGTCCCCGTCCCGTCACCGTCCCTGGGGAAATTTGTCAGATGCGAATAAAATAAAAACTTACCTTTGCCACTACTCTCGATCCTTACGAGTTGATGGCCAGCGGGGTTTGTTAAACGGAAACATTGTTGTATAGGTTATAGTTTAGATAATTATATGATATGCTTATTATATTTGATGTTTTTTATAATAGTCTTAGTGAGTGTTTCATGTACAAAGGAACAGGGTTTTTTTTTCTAATAAAACCAAGTATCCAAATCTTCGCGTGTTCATCAACGTTGCGATTTCTGATAGCTTAATTAATAGATATATAATATGCAAATACGATGAAGCAATATATAATAGATATTTCTTACTTATGCTTTATATTTAATACTAGCGACTCACCCTGGCACCGCTCGCGTTCGTCCCTAGTTACGTTTTAACGTTTAGTATCGAGTTCTTAGAGATGAGATATTTTGTCGCAGTAAAAGTATCCTATATGTTGACCCGGATAACCAGCTATCATTATAACAAATTTTATCAAAATCCCTTTAGTGGTTTTTCCGTGATGCGGTCACAGACAGACAGACAGATAAAAATTCTAAAAACTATAGATTCGGCCTCTGTATCTATAATAATGATTAGTTTAATAAGATTCTCCAAAAAGTATTTAATGTCCAGATTCGACTCAGAATTTTATTAGATGTATAGATTATTATTATTTTCATATGTATATTTCTTTATAAATAAATAATTTGACTTGAGAACTACTTCGTAGAATAAGTGGAGGTCGTTTATTAAGAAAATGTACTCACTAGTTTATAATATTAGTATGATTCAGTACAGTCTGTAATTTACTTGCTTTTTTTCTTTTTCTATATTAGATGTTTCTAGGCACTACACACAGTTATATGAAAAACTCAGTTCTTCTTTAGATTACCACATCATACATTACGCGAGTGGGATCGTACACAAAAAGTAGATTAAATAAAATATGTACGAATTTCACAGCAAAGAGCATTCGCCGTCTCAGGCTTGAAACATTGCAGCATCAATTTTATAATGCATTTTTTATGAACACTACCAGCTTTCATGACGTAGTGTTAATTTCAAAAACTATATTCAGAAATGTATAAATAATTGTGTGTGTACACGCAGTAAGAGTCTGGTGCGGGAACAGTGGGCCGCTTCACGTCAGGAGTAGCGGGTTCTATTATATTTGAGAGTGGTTGGTTTTGCTAATAATTAACTTATATCTATTAGCAGATCATTACTGATATAATAATAATAATGTCCTCCTGACCGATTCCGGCCACGGCGGCCAATCTCATTGAGACTAGCCAACTGCGCAGGAGATATGCACAAGTGCACAAGTGTACGCGCAGACACAAGTGCACTCTCTATTCTTGTCACTCTCATACTCCGGTGGGACGACTACTCGACACGACCGGTGAGAGTGTCGGCGCAGGACCGACGACTTTACGTGCTCTCCGAGGCACGGGGGTGAAACACCGCCAACTTCCCAACTCCGGGCTGTTACTGAGGGTTGCTATACAGAAAGACTCAATAACTAAACTTGACTCGAACCCAGGACTTCAGGGTGTGCAGCCGTACATGCTAGCCACTACACCACCGAGGCAGTTAGATATATTACTAACGGTAGGCACGAAATAAAAAGATGGTTACCATTAGAGGATGGGAGCGAGACCGTATAAAGTGTAATAAACCTTTTTTCCGACACTTCTTGCTATAGTTACAGCCGTTCATGAATAAATAATAAATGTTTTTTTCGTTTTTTTTTAACTTTTATTTATATTTTTATAGTAAATAATGTATGTTTATTTCTAAAATTCAAAACGTATTATTAACACAATAAGATTTATGCAGTTCTTAAATTGTATTTGTTATTAACTTATCTCAGATTATTTAGTGTTAAATTTATCATTATTTATTTTAAACATAATAAATATATTTTGTCGTAAATTTTTCAATTGAACTCTATCAACTTGATATTTATACATATATTGAAACTGTAGAGGTCGAATGTCTGTAAATAGAAAAAAAATGCTAAAAACCGAGTCAGGGGGGTGTAAGAAGAGAAATAGAACAAATTCAGTTTTTTTTTAATATTTTGTTTTTCTGTCTGTTTGTACGGGTTAATCTCCGAAACTGTTAAACCGATTTTCCCGTGGGATAGATTTGTTTTTGTTTGTCTAAAGGCGAACCCGATCGAAGCGAGGGTAGCCGCTAGTTTTATAATATAAATTAATTAATGACTGTATAGCAAACGTCTACTAAAAATAACCATAATTTATACAAATGTCTTATTTAAATCTAAATAGTTAAATTATTCTATAAATGTTGTAAACTTTGAGAAAATTAGAGTTAAGTAATTAATAAAATATGCAAATGGCTTCAGATGTTTAATGGTTATTAAGATTGATCGCGAGTGTTGCGGCGAGGGCGGCACGGCCGCTAGTGCAACTTGGGCGGCATGGGCGGCTAGGGCGGCTAGGGCCGCTAGGGCCGCTAGGGCCGGAAGGCTACGAGCAAAGGCTCTGTTTTATCAAAGTAATGCATCTAGCGCTAAAGGCCTCAGCGTGGTCGCGACAACTAATATAATTAATAAATTTCATTTACACCTTAATCTGTAATTAAATATCGCTTTAATTAAAATCTAATCTTTACACTAAAATCTTAATAGTTGACGGTAAGTTAATACTTTAACTTGAGCCATACAATATCTTTTATAGAAGTTATATTAATTAATGATCTTGTTTTTACATTGGTAGAAAAGTACATTTAAAAGGAAAATTTAAGAGTCGTGCGAGTCTTTTATTTATATATTTTTTCGTTGGAAAATGCATTTAAGCAAGCAGGTGGATTGTGTGGGACTTATCGGCTAGAAGAGCTAGTACTACCCACTAAAATCCAAAGAAAGTCTAGACCTAGATTAAGCCTTCAGTGTGCAAACATTAGATTTTAGAATACACCATGTTTTAGAAAAGATAATTTGATCATTTTCATATAATATACTTGTTGTAAATTGATAGCTATTTGATAAAACAAAATAAAAAACAGAACGAATATTCGTTTTGTTTTTTTTTCATATATTTTTTTATTTTTCTTTTATTCTATCTAGAATAAAATAAGAGTAAAAGAAAAATTAAAAAAAAAATGTTTCGTGATTGTAGTAATTGCAAAACTATACAAATAATTTTATTCCACACCACTTTTTTTTATTTAAATAAAAATGAGTCATCGAAATGTATGTACGCGCATAACATCCGATCGTCTGCGCCAAATTGGATAATTCTTTTTTTTCTGTTATTGTCACGACAATCTTATCTTTGTATAGAAGAAAATAAAAGAAAATTTTTTTTTTTACTAAAACAAGTTTTTTTTTTAAAAGTGAGTGAGTAAAATTGTTTCTATTCTGGAAATCATCTCTTAAGAGGGGAAAATGGGGATGAAAGTTTGTATAGGGAAGTAAGCTAGGGACGAACACGGGTGAAGCGAGGGTGAGTCGCTAGTTTTGGATAAAACTTATTTTAGTCAACACAAAATCAGACGTCACGTGACCGGATGCGCGCGACCGCCGCGCCGCCCGCGATATATCACTGTCACCGGCAAGCTCTAACTTTAACACCCTGTTACTTCACCGCGCGTCTCATAATACCCTATTACCGCACTATCGTTACTTATCTATAGAAAATAACATACTGGTGATATAGCAATCTATACATATAATAAAATTGTAACTGATCGTTGTCTGTACATGGAAAATATTTGAGATAAACTATTATTAGGGGTCTATATTAACGCAACAAAACCCAAAACAATGATTTTTAGATTTTTTGTTTGTTTGTCTTTTTGTCGGTCTTTCTATTCGTCTGTGCGTTTGTGCGCGCTAATATCAGACACAATTTAATGCATATGGTTGCGACTTTCACTAATGAATTGTGGTAAGATTCACTTAAAATTTCGTATTTGTTTTATTTCAATCGGTTCATAAATAAAAAAAGTTATGTTAATTGAAAGAAAGGTAAGTATAATTAGATTAGTTGTATATGAAAATATCAGAGGTGCGAGATCTAGGTATGAACCCGCTGCACTTGGTTTTCTAAGCGAACATGTTACCACTGCGATACTACTTGCTTTATCAGCAAGTTTTAGCAAAATAGGAATAATAAATTAAAAATATAAAACATAAATTATTATCATTTTAACAGAATATGAGACACAAGGTACATTACAAGTAAAATAAGTAAGTAAATAGACATAAATATAGTTTTCTTTTTGTGGAAAGTTTACTGATGAAGCTTGTCCTTTTGTATACATAAACTCAATAAACAGTCTCAAATAATGTCAAAGAGACTGACATAAATACAATGTAAAACACGTAACACATTAATGTAATAAATACAACATCTGTATATCTCGTTTGTGCGAGGTTTATTATGGTTCGTGGGTACTCATTAAAACTATTATATGGTTATAAATTGTCCTGTAAAAATACAAAGTTATCTATTGCTGTAGATATTCATTATAAAAAAGATATCAGATAATGTCATGTTCCTATAGGCATAGATGACATAATAATAGGAGTTAAAGTATGAAATTGCCGTTTTATTGTAATAGGTACTTCGAATTTCAAGGTTTGAGATTTTTTTAGTGAAACTTTTTTCACATGGTACTGCACTTGGTAGTTCTTCTTTTAAAAAATGTACAACATTCGATTATCGACTTTCGGTTGTTTTTTATTCAGCTTAGACAAGAAAGATGGATACTTCGAAAATTCGAGTGATTTTTGAATACGAGTTCCGACGCGGAACTAATGCGGCAGAAACAGCTCGCAATATCAATGTTGCGTTTGGAGAGGGGACTGCTAATGAACGCACCGTGCGATTTTGGTTTAAACGCTTTCGTGATGGAAACTTTGATTTGAAGAATGAACCATGTGGTAGACCCACACAGGTGAATAGCAACGAATTGAAAGATACGTTGGAATTACCCAGGAATTAGCGGCATGGTTTAACGTTACCTTACCAACAATATTGACTCATTTGCGTCAAATCAATAAAATAAAAAAATATGAAAAGTGGGTGCCTCATGATGGCTGACCCCAGGTCAAACGCCGCAACAGCGTCCTAAAGCAAAGCTTACCAATAAAAAGGTAATGGTAACTGTTTGGTGGTCTCAACATGGTGTTATTTACTATAGCTTTCTCCGATCTGGTCAAGTAATAACGGCAGATGTCTACTGTGCCGAACTCCGAACAATGATAGCAAAACAAGCAGTGAAACAGCCCCGACTCATAAATCGATCTTAATCATTATTGCTCCATGATAACGCGAGACCTCATACAGCACAAAAAACCGTTTTAATTCTACAGACTGCAATTAGAAACCATTCGTCATCCTCCATATTCGCCAGACCTTGCTCCAACAGACTACCATTTTTTTCGTGATTGTCCAAATCATTTTCTACGCGATAAAAAGTTTTCTTCTCAGGAGGCAGTACAAAATGCTTTCACACAGTTTGTCGAATCTAGATCACCAGAGTTCTATCGCAAAAGCCTAAATGACCTTCCTATAAGACGGCAGCAATGTGTAGTTAATAATGGTAATAATAATAATTTTGATTAAATAAATATATTGGTAATAATAATAATTTTGATTAAATAAATATATTAAATTAGAAAAAAAATCGAATTTCAGTTTTTCTGTACAAATCGGCAATTTCATACTTTAACCCCTATTACTATACTAGCTATATGTATACGTAGGTCATTAAAAGTATTTTCAAGTAATTCCGCATATTGACGTGAGCTTGCTAGATCTCATATAAGATATATATTCGTCACTAGAAAGTTAATAAAGTATTCGTGTTATTGAGGTAAGTTTCGCGTCGAGTCCCGTATTACACCTGCTTTAAGCTCTCTGCCTGCGATGAAGCCATTCCGTTTTACGCTCACACCCACTTAACAGACTGCTAACTTTCAGTTCAACTCGCTTTATAACTTCTACATGAAGTAAGTTTTATTTAAGTGAACTTGTAATAAATGTTTGTATATTCTCTAAACAATAAATATAATTGAAATATGTGAATAAGATGTTTGTAAATAGATTTGCATCTGGGAGTTTTTGACACCTGTAAAGGCCGCCTACCCGCATTTGACCAGTGTGGCGAAGTAGGGCCTAATCCCCGGTGTTAGGGACAGGCTCGTGTCGACGGCGGGATGTTAAAGGGTGAATTATTATCGTTGTCATACGTACCCAACATGATTTTTAAGGGTTTCGAACCCCTATTACTAAGTCTACGTTATCTGTCTATCTTTCTGGCTAGCTGTTCTGTAAAGGGTTCTTTTATAAGGCAGTATGTCGCCAGTTGACATTTACAGAATATTATGTATTACTGTAATGATAAAATTAGTTTTTAAAGCAATTAGTATAAGATTAAACCGAGGACGGGGCACTAGTTTTAAATTATATTTAAGTGCTGTAATAATTCTTATATACATTAATATCTCGAATGATTTAAACTCACTGTATTTCTTAATAATTACTGTGATTTATTAACGGACTTTATAAAATATTGAACTTTATGCTCTTCGTTAAAACTTATTCGTGCCTTTGACAGTTTCCATTGAGTTTCGGTCAAGATAATTGTGTAAGTACGCCGCGCCGGTCCGGGAGCGCCGGCCGTGATTAAGCGTTCTCATTTATAATTGCGACGAGCGTTGAATGCGCGGAACAGGATACTTCATTTGTCTAATAATTTTAATATGTAGCTCTGTATTTATAGTTTTTGTACCTGAGTATTCAAGAACGTTAAGACTTTTTGGGTATGTGAGTATGTGTGTATGTATTTTTTTATTCTACTTTCCCGAATGCCTTAAAGCTATCATGGTCACGGAAGAGACAAGTCCCTTTCGTGATTATGATTGCTGTAAAGCATTCGACGCATCGGGAACCACAATTCTTTAAGAAAAATTTGATTTGTTGTTTAATTAGTGCTTTTAGGTAATACTTAATATTCCAAAAAACGTAAGTTCTCATGCCTAAGTCACTAGTTTTAACAAGAATCAATGTTAATTTAAGTAGTCACGATTAGTTTAAGCTCTAACTTCTGATAGAAACTTTGGATAAGAAAATCTACATCTAAAAGTAAATTGGGATATAGTAGCAAGTCACTTTCCGAACTAGGGGGCAATAACATTTAGCCCACATATATTAAACGGTTCACGGTTACTTAATTTACACTAATATTATAGAAGTAAGTTTGTAAGTTTGTAGTGGTGATCTCAAGAGATAGATTATCGCTAACTGATATAGACTGTTTTTTATTCTGATAAAAATATGTTTTCTGTCAGAAATCATAATTGAAGTGGGAATGAAACTGGCCTTGAGTGGTTGAGTTGCTTTAATGGTGTACGCCGACTAAATATTTTGAAATACAGCAATAAAATGAATGGCAGAATATACAGCACCCGCGGGTAAGACACTAGACAATTATAGATAAACGTATTATATTCTTTATTGTACGAAAAAGTAGGATGGCGGTGGTAGCCCAGTAATGCGCTCGCTTGGGAAACCGAGTGAAGCGGGTTCAAATCCCGCACATGAAAATGTCAGAGGTCTCGCACCTCTGATATTTTCATATGCGAATCATTTCTAACATGATTATCACTTGCCTTACGGTGAAGGAAAACATCGTGAGGAAACCTGCATGTCTCAGAGAACCTAGCAAGTTTTCGAAAGACATGTGAAGTCCACCAATCCGCACTTGGCCAGCGTGGTGGACTATGGTCTGATTCCCCTCGTATTGAAGGGAGGCCCGTGCCCAGCTGTGGGACGTTAAAAAGTGCTGAATACATACAAAAAAGTTGTCATATAAAAAAAAATACAAAGAAAGTGACGTGGACAAAGCTGGACTTATCTCTATAAGAGATCTCTTCCAGCCAACCAATGTATGTGGGAAATAGTGTTTAGTAGCGGGACAAAAAGAGGTAAGAAGAGGGAAACGAGTGGTCAATATAATTCCATATTTTCTTGTTCGTTAAAACCATTTCCAAATATTTTATAATCAAACAATATCTAATAACGTACGTCGTGAGTGCGCGCCGTGACCCTACTTAACTCCCCTACGTCAAAGGACGTCGGAGCGCCCTTCTGCGCCTTTGTCCTAGTAGATTAAATGAGTGACCCTTCGCGTTAAACAGCGAATTTTGACATTCTCTTTTTACTTTGAGTGCGGGTTAAGAGATACAGTCGCCTTATCAGCCCCCTTCGTGAGTTGATAGATTGAGTAAGTATACGTGTACTATAATTTATTCGTATTTAAATTAATTCATAATTTTTCTACGGTTAATTAAATAGTCAACACTACACGTTAAACGCCTTATTATAGGCGTTTAACATGTAGTGTTAATTATTGCTACTATTAAATATAAAAACTTTAACAAATAATCAAAACCGACTTCCAGGCACTAAAAGATAAAAGATAACTAAACGAGGGTTTTCATTTAGTATAGATGGAGGACAAGGTGGACCGACGACTTGGTCAAAGTCGCTGGATCCCACTGGATGCGGATGGCGCAGGACCGGTTGTCGTGGAAATCTTTGGGGGAGGCCTATGTCCAACAGTGGACGTGTTTCGGCTGAGACTATACTATACTATACTATATATAGATACCCAATCAGATATCCGAAGTCGGTGATCACTTCGAGGCGTACCTTCGTACAATACCGTTTAAACTAGCAAAATCGGTCAAGCCGTCATCGAAAAATCGGTGAAAGTACATAAAAATATATACATACAGACGAACATAGAACCTCCTCCTTTTTGGAAGTCGGTTAAAAATGTAGTTGACACCTGTGTCAGGGCCCGTAAAACATAAATAAATGCCCACCGATTTCGTTCACCTTTCTCAAGCTGCCTAGTACGTGTATACGTGTACTAATGTTATCTGTGTGTACCTACCTATACACAAGAGTGGTCTATATTAATACTTCCTTTAGATTTATGCGAAAATTCGACAGCTATATAGATAAATAAAATTGAAGTGTCTGTTTGTTATGTCAAAGTAACAGCTTTATACTAAATGCATATGGAATTATATACGGTACTTACAAGAAAAACACAATTTTTAAAAATTTTGTCTGTCTGTCTGTTTGTTCCGGCTAATCTCTGAAACGGCTGGACCAATTTTAACGGGACTTTTATTGGCAGATAGCTGATATTATAAGGAGTAACTTAGGCTACTTTTATTTTAGAAAAAAAAGTTAGGGTTTCGCTCAAAAAAAATAACACATACCTAGGGATGAACCCGAGCGAAGTGAGGGTGAGTCGCTAGATTTAAATAAAACTAACTTTTCGGATTATTTTGCGGATTTATAGTCTATATTAGTGTAATTCAATTCAATTCTTTTGTTTCATAGTTGTTAGGAGTGTCAGTTGGGATATTAGTTTAAATCCCAAAGTGGGGCAGGATGACTATTAGAGAAGGTAGTGTACCACCACCATTCCTAACTATATGCGGAAATAATATATGTATGGAAGTTTGTTACTCCTACTTAAAATTTAGTACACGGATAGATATTGACCTGGAGTAACACATAGCCTGTTAGGCACCTAGGGACAATAAGAGACAATATTCGATCTTATTGTCAGTAGTGCTCGCAGATGCAGCTGCTATGTCCATTAAATAAAACGTCTATTTTTATGTATACAAGGACATAATATGTGCATGTATTTAACTGCCTCGGTGGTGTAGTGGCTAGCATGTACGGCTGCACATCCTGAGGTCCTGGGTTCGAGTCCCGGGTCGGGCCAAGTTTAGTTATTGAGTCTTTCTGTATAGTAAGCCTCAGTAACAGCCCGGAGTTGGGAAGTTGGCGGTGTTTCACCCCCGTGCCTCGGAGAGCACGTAAAGCCGTCGGTCCTGCGCCTTAACTCTCACCGGTCGTGTCGAGTAGTCGTCCCACTGGAGTATGAGAGTGACAGGAATAGAGAGTGTACTTGTGTCTGCGCGTACACTTGTGCACTATAATATCTCCTGCGCAGTTGGCTAGTCTCAATGAGATTGGCCGCCGTGGCCGGAATCGGTCAGGAGAACATCATGTGCATGTATATATTCACAAATATCTATATAGTGAGTATAAAAATTTGCGTGATGTTTCTAAAGTCCCCATTTGTGCTGTAGTTGGAAAAATAGAACAAAAAAATATAGCATCAATTATGGCGATTATTTTATGGTAATTTAGAAACTTTCATAAAATTATTTTATTTCAACAGGTTTATGGATTAATCAGTATTTTACTGTTATTGTGGCAGTTCTTACAACTCACTTTGACTCAATTTTACTATTTTATAATTATTGTACTCGAATAATACAACAGCTAAAGTTCCGAAGCAGTACACCTACATGAAAATACACGCATTTGTTTTGTTGCGTTTCCATGCATACTATATTTACAATGATTTAAGCTATAGGCTATGCACACTATAGTGCTAACAAAACTCAAATTTTCCTTAGCTATAATTAAATGTATATTTATAACAGTATTTGAACAAATTAGGACTGTGGCCCGCGGTAACAGTTACCGGGTACACTTATATTTATCTACTAACTACATTTTATTTAAATGATAATATATTTTAAATGTTTTTTTTCGAATTTTCAGAAAAGTTGTACCTTCCACTTCTGGGCTCAATCATCAGAATTGGATCATCTTCATTTCTGATCATGCAAATTAAGCAGTCAGGGTGACAAAGACCCGCGAGTGACACTACAGGGGTTCCTTTCTAACATCAGTCTGTAATCTATAACGAATTAATGAATGAATGAATGAAATAAACTTTATTCAATTAGACTTATTACAAGTGCTTTTGAATCGTTAATTTAATGTAAACAACAGTGTAGTCAGTCCGGTAGTAGCTTACCACCGGCTCGGAAAGCAGTTCTGCTGAGAAGAGCCGGCGAGAAACTCAACAGTTGCTCTTTTAAATATCGAAATTACATTTATTTTATTTTACATAATATATAGATAGCCAGCATATGAGTCAAATCTTTGCTAAATTAAATTTTTAATTTAATCTTTAAATTTTTAAAGAGGTAAAACTAGGATATTTTGTGGAATCTTATTACATATGCCTATACTCAGGCCCATGAAGGATTTATGCACTTTTTGGAGTCTTTTAAAACTATAGATTCGGTCTCTGTATCGATAATAATGATTAATGACTATTTCAATATGATTTACCAAAAAATATTTAATGTAGGGATTCGTCTCAGTCAGAATTTTAGTATATAACACACTTAACAATGAAATATCAAGAATAACGGATGGAATAGAATGTTTTAATCAATTTTAATTACTATTTTAGTTACCTATGATATATACATATACATATGGTAGTTACAACACTATCGTATTGTAGATCGTCGACATAGAGTTATTTGATCTAAATATATATTTGTAATGTAAGTGTAATTCCGAGATATCACAATGGTATAAGCGTATATGAAAGAGATTTATTAAAGCCGCGCTCAGACGAGTTGAATAAGTCGCAGCTGCGAGTGACGAGATGAGCTGCTTTGTAAGAATCCACTCTATTTACCAACGCGACGCCGCGTCTGCTCCCAGTGGCTCAGCGACCGTCTCGTGGTAACTTTGGAAATAGGTCACTTTATGACTGTAGATCTAGTACAAATTTTAGTAAAAACATAATACTGTATATTTTTTTTCACATTACTTTATATTTATTAATTTATCTGAATTTAAGAGTATATGTGGTTTTGTCTGTTCCTCTTTGCAGGCTGCCGCAGACTTAGAGCTAGAGATATAGTAGGATTATTTTTATAATACTCATACATTAGTCTATTGCAAAAGCTTCTTCGGGATGCTTTGAGTGAAGCGAGGACTGATCCTTATTCGAATATATTATGTATATTCATTTAAGGTATTATTAAACTCTTTGTAATAACATAGCAACGTTTTTAATATACATCTATTAAACTTATTAAAAACCTAAAATACATCTTCATTACCATATAAATAAAGAATTATGTCATTTTGAGTCTCCCTCTTAATAAATGGTCGAAAAAATAAAAGATAGAGCCTTGAAAGCTATTTAAGAACGCAATCGGAGTAAAACAGTGTAATTTTATCATAAAGCCCGCGGGCGGACGCGGCGCGTCGTTGCCTCGCACTTACCATACAGTTCTGTTCCAATTTCTACACAAAACTCAGACCCACATTCAGAATAGACGTAGTAGTTAGATTATTCTGAATAAGTGTTTTAGCAAAATTTACATGAGAGTAAATGAATATATTAAAATACTAGCGACTCACCCTCGCTCCGTTCCGGTTCGTCCATACTTACGATTTGACGTTTAGTAAAGATTTCTTAGAGATGAGATATTTTCCCGCAGTGAAAAGTATCCTATATGTTGACACGGATAACCAGCTATCATCATACCAAATTTCATCAAAATTCTTCTAGTAATTTTTCCATGATACGGTCACAGACAGACAAACAGATAAAAATTCTAAAAATTATAGATTCGGCCTCTGTATCTATAATAATGTCTCTTTCAAGAAGATTTCCCAAAAAATATTTAATGTGCAGATTCGACTCACTTACGATTTTATTATATGTATAGATTTATTTAGTTAAATCTAGACAGACTATCCATTATATAAGAGAAAATAAAAAATAATGTCTATTTCAATAAGATTTTCCAAAAAATATTAAATGTACAGATTTAGTTTAGGTACAAATTTATTATATGGATAGATTTAATAAAAGTTTTAGTGTCCTTATTCTATATATATTTATATTTACAAAATTTTGACACTCTTTCACTTTTCCCAACGTTATTATTCACCTAATACTTCCTTAAATTTACGGTAGAAATACCTTACAATTCTAAATATTTTAATTAAAAAATCTAATATTTCTTCTTTCTTCAAATTAATGACATGTAATATCTATAACCTCCAGCGATTATATTATGATTGCTTATAGCATTGGTTTATTTTATTCTGCTATGAATAATAATAGGTACATTATAATCTTAAACGCTCTCGTAATATAATTAATGCTCGGCAATGCTAAGTTTTATTAAAAGTGAATAAATTACTCACTTTTTTTATAGAAATCTGAGAAATAATCACTAAATTATGAGTATGTTTTTATTACATAAAAAAGAAGCTGTGATATAATTTGTGATATTGCAATTTTAAAAATATGTTATAACTTTTTTGATTGAGTTTTAAAATAATACTCTATCTCTCTCTCTCTCTCTCTCTCTCTCTCTCTCTCTCTCTCTCTCTCTCTCTCTCTCTCTCAAACTTAATAATTTAAAATTATCATTTGGATCGATTTTAAAATAGGTACAGACTACCTTTTTTCGAATACTATGGAGAAAATATACATTCAGTTATATACACATTGTCATACGAAGCTTTGACAGCGGAATGGGTTTACTTACTAAAGGATATTATGTTAATTGAATGTGCAAGTAGCTCTTTAGTAGCTCATAGCGCGACGCACAGGTTTCGTCAGAGAATATCTTTTCATTTATAAGCTCTAGGAAGGGCAAAATACATTTAATTAATAGCATCCTTATAGAAAGATCTGCAGTAACAAGATAACGTGCAGCGCGAAGTATGAACAAAACGGCTTCTGGATTACGTAACGGGATTTCTGAAAGCTGCTTTATTTAATCTTCTTATTTACTTATTAACGAATAATTAGCACTTTTTAACGAGCCCTGTCTCTGCTTGCTCGATCTGTAATCCCATGAGTACATTTAGTTGTAAAGTACTTAATTAAGACACGCGTGTCCAGCCAAATTCAAGCCAAAAGAACTGGCGACGCAGCACCGCGTGTATATTTACTCGAGCCATTTGGAGCCACTTTTCACCTCGTAATAACTCAAAATATATTTAGTATAAACTCATTAAATTTGGTTTATTTATTAAATCCCCTTAGAGTAATTAGAATTCCCAATTTCATAAATACAGCTCAAACGGTAATTGAGACATTAACGTCTAAAAATCGACATTTTCATCACTGACTGACTGATATATAGTAGTAAAACCTAATCCATTTCCAGATGACCTAGAAAGTTAAAATTTGGTGTCGAGATGGGTAATCATGTGCATTCGAAAGAAAAATCCCGAAAACAGTAAATTTTAAAAATTTGAAAAAAAATATTAAATTAAGTTTTATTAACACCTTGCGCTTTACAAAAATTAAGAATAATAACTTAACATCTAGTGCTTTTTGAAATATAATAGCAAAAGCAGTCATAGTAATAGCATTTTTTTTTCCTTTCTGAGGAGAAAAGGTTCCATTATGATAAAATAACATTTTCCTATTTCGCCTTATCACTAACGAATAGTCGCTATCTAACTAAATATCACTTTGGAATTATGAATTATAATAGTTTCTTTATTAAAAGTTTCTTTATAAAAAGTAAAAAAAATCAGGATTACCTCTGTAGGTAATCCTGAATTTTTTTGAGAACTTAGCACCCATTTTGATCTCAATTCTTTTGTCGGTGAAGTTGACAACCACGCTTATTCTTAATATTGAACTTGGCTCCCATTTTCACATTTATATTGTTGATGGGATCACATTTACACCCACTTGTTTGTGGAGCAATCTCGGCTACGGGAATTCGTTACGATTGATTTAATGTAACATTGGGTTATTAACGGATTGTTGATATATAATTAAATTTTATTTTGTTCTCGTGACACAACATGTCTTCGCTCAGCCAACTCTAGAAGATCAGGTTGCACTGCGATTATTCTACAATATTTTTATTTGTTAATCCTTGTCTAAATCCTCAACAATATATTACTTACTTAGTGTTCCAAAATCAGCCCACTGCTGGGCAAAGGCCTCCCCTCTGTTCTCAGATTTCAGAATCTGGAAACCATTAGTTTTAGTTAAACCTTGACAGACCATCTAATATATACTAAAATAATAATTAAATATCTATGCATTTTCTTGTGAAAATAATTATAATTTAATTGAAAATTTCCGTAAAATACATAATAAAAACATGGTGCAAGAGAACATCCTTTTTTAATAAAGCCTTTGATCATGAAAACTGTCATTGACCGCGCAACATCGACTTCTGGTAGCTTATCATATTTCCTCTTTGTTATCTATACTGTAAAGCTGTAGAATTTGTTTGTTTGTTTGTTTGGTTGAAAGCGCTAATTTCAGAAACTACTAATCCGATTTGAAAAATTCTTTTTGCATTAGATAACCCGACACTTGAAGATGGCTATATATCATCCCGGAAAAATGTACAGTTCCCGTGGAATAGATTTGTTTTCGTCTAGGGACGAACTCGAAACAAAGCGAGGGTGAGTCGCTAGTTTTAGTTAAAATGAAGAAAATTAAATGCAGGAAAGTCATTTTAAAATTACAAATTTGTATTAATTTAAAATTACGAATTGTTGATTTCAATATTCAATAAATAATTTGAATTGTGTGAATAAGTGAATATGAGAAGAACAAAAATATCATACTCGACATATTTCTATTAAATTAGTAAAGTTTAATTAGAACATTAAATCAGAGTCGTTCAAAGAAAAATAAACGAAGGAGTTTATACGAACACTGTCAAGAGCAGGATAGAGTCGATACGAGATCATTAGGTCATTAGAAGTTAATTAAAGTTAGCTTTGTTTCGCATCGAGCGTGCGCTCGACAACTCTGACGGGACTTGGTGCTTTTTCTTTAAGCTCGAGACGTTGTATGAAAAACACACGTTTTAATTACGCAATTCTTACTGGAAAAGGTTTCAACAGCTCGTTTGAAAAAAATATATGCAACCGTTTTAATTAAAGGTTTTTTATTACTGTTTATAAATATAGAATATAGTGTCCTACTCTAAGATATATTTGGGATAAGTTGTGGGTATCAGCTAGTACTTTTCTATGGACCATGGACGATGCAAGCAATTGCTTTGTGCAACTTCCAATGGTAAACTCAGTGTAAGTTGGACGGTTACATTATGTTACGAGTGTGATAACGATATGAAAAGTTCACAACTCAGTGGAACTCCATGAATTTAGGATGCGGTGTCAAATACGACAAAATCCCATGTTATTTTTACCATAAAACCCCCTAAATTCGGGCAGATTATAGTGTAAATTATACCGCTGCATTAAGTAACAATTTTCCGCAAGTAAATTGAAATCCCCAGCTAATATTCTAATAGAATACAAAATAATCTATTTTGAACCCTTTATTTTCATTAGGCAGTGTAGTCGTAATGTAACGGGCTCTAACATTGCACGAACACATCGTAACTCCAAACCACGCAAATGTTTATTGTTATGCGAATACTAATTCCACGAAAACAATACGAGGAATGTTTCAATTGGTTTCGAGAGAACTTATGGCATGGACGAGTATGTGTGTTTGCACATCACAGTATCAGTATACTAACAGTGTAACAGAATAATATTTCGTGGTATTATATAAATATAGGCAGTGGTAGCCCAGTGGTAACGCGCTTTCTTGGAAAACCGAGTGAAGTGGGTTCAAATCCCGGGTCTCGCACCTCTGATATTTTCATGTGCGAATCATTTCTAACTTGATTACCACTTGCCTTACGGTGAAGGAAAACATCGTGAGGAAACCTGCATGTCTGAGAGAACCTAGCAAGTTTTCGAAAGACATGTGAAGTCCGCCAATCCGCACTTGGCCAGCGTGGTGGACTATGGTTTGATTCCCCTCGTATTGAAGGGAGGCCCGTGCCCAGCAGTGGGACGTTAAAAAGGGCTGAATACATACATTATATAAATATGAAGTCAGAATAAGTGCAGTCTCTAAAATGCTAATATTTCCCTCTAAAGACTTTTCTTGTTTATTTTTATTCTTCTTTTAGATATTATTTTAAGTTTAATTTGTATAAGAAGTTGTTTTATGTATATTTAAAATTGAAATGGCTAATAACTTTATATATATATATATATATATATATATATATATATATATATATATATATATATATATATATATATATATATATATATATATGATTTGCTAAATACTATTATTTGATATGGAGACAATGGTAGCTCAATGGTAACATGCCTGCTTGGGAAACCGAGTGAGGTTGGTTCAAATCCCGGGTCGCTTACCTCTGATATTTTCATGTGCGAATATATAATTAGCACTTAATAATTAGCACTTGTTTTACGGTGAAAGCAAACATGAGGTAACCTGCATGTCTGAGAGAACCTAGTAAGTTCCCGAAAGACATGTGGAATCCATCAACCTGCATTTGGCCAGCGTAGTAGACTATAGCTTGATACCCCTCACCTTGGGGCTGAATACATTATTTAATAAAACGTGCTGTAAAACAAGTCAACTAAAACATGAGGAAATTGGAGAACTGTAAATGTGTGTTGTTATATATTCCATTTTATTTATTTTTTATGCAGTTTTAAAATTTAGACGTAGTAAGAGAGCTTGAAGATTTCAGCGTTCTTTCTAGAAAATTCTTTAGTAAAAGTATTTTTTATATTTCTTATGTAAGAATATAAATGAAACATTAAAACTTACAGCATTCATAAAAATGCGATTTTCTGCAACACTTTTCTAGTCATATCCGAATATCACGTATCTTTTATACCGCCAGCATTTTTCTTTGATCTCCATTGCTCGTTACAAAGAGTCAATATTGAAAATTATGAAATAAACAAGCAATGTGTTTAGTAGTGGTCAAGTTCACGAATTCTATTTATTTTGGAAACAGTCTCGTTGTAGCGGTTGAGTTGTATGTTTAAAATAGTAGGTGTATTACATTTACAGAGAACCTGCGGCGCACTGTTGTATGTATTATTCATTTATTATAATAAAACTAAATATATGGATATCGATAACGATAATAGAAAACGTGTATGGTGTTTATTCTATTTTAATACATAAAATATAATAGATACCCTTGAGCTTAGACCAGAAGGCAAACTGTATTTACAATGTAATGGCGTTATTTTTTCTATTAAAAAGATATAAAGTGAAATCAATTCCTTCTTGTATAGCAAGTTCAATATCTTAGCCGTTACCTCTTATTGAGCACAAAACGCTAATTAATGAAACGTTTGTAGCAAAAACAGAAAGATAGATAAATTGACTGTAAGATTAGAATCTTGCTTGTCATCAATCTTCTTAGTTATTTTGATTCGAAGCGATTCTTTGAGCTACTTTTTTCTTATTCCGTGTTGAATTAATTGTTTTTTCTTCTTAATTGTATAAAATTATTGTATTTTCCATTGCATGAGATGTAAAGGCGTGAAGTTCTATATTTGGGAATGGTATTGTAAAGTATACTTTATACTTGACATTTGTAACGGTCTAAAGAATTTAATTTAAATTATTCCACTATATTTTAATACACAAATAAAAAAGGAACACATGGCTCTATAATTAATTATAATTATTCTAGAGTGTTAATGTTAATAGCATCCCAATTTATTTATAATACTAGCAACTCGCCCTCGGCTTTGCTCGGATTCGTCTCTAGTAAAAACAAAAACAAATGTATATTACGGGAATCGTACATTTTTCGGGATAAAAAGTAACTGATGTGCTATTCCACACTATATTCTATCTCTGTGCCAAATTTCATCCAGATCCGATCAACCGTTCTGGTGTGATCGAGTAACAAACATCAATCCAAACTTTCGCATTTACAATATTTATGGGATAATGGGATGAGATTAATGAGATTAACAATAATAATTCAGTCCTTTTTGAAGGACGGATCTCGTCTCAATGCAGAACGGATCAGGCAGAAGTCTATCAAGTTAGCCAAGTACGGATTGGTGGATTTAACGATATCTCAAGTACTAGGATTGGTGGATTAAACGAAATTTAAAGAAAACTAGTAAAGTTTCCTTGATATTTTATCTTTCACCTCATTACCAAGTGGTAATCATGTTGAAAATGATACGCACATTAAAATCTTAGAGGTGTGAGATTCGGGCCTTATTCACAGTACCTGGGCGACCGAGCTTCGCTCGGGGTTCTTGAAAGATTGTATATTTTACATTAAGTGACTAAGTGTTACTGAGAAAGTTGTATAGATGTCGCGATAAGAACAATTTTCTTTTTAATTTGGCTTAAAAATAATTTTACATTAAGTGACTAAGTGTTACTGAGAGAGTTGTATAGATGTCGCGATAAGAACAATTTTCTTTTTAATTTGGCTTAAAAATAATTTTACATTAAGTGACTAAGTGTTACTGAGACAGTTCTATAGATGTCGCGATAAGAATAATTTTCTTTTTAATTTGGCTTCAAAATAATTTTACATTAAGTGACTAAGTGATACTGACAGAGTTGTATAGATGTCGCGATTAAATTTTGCGTAGAATAATGCATAAGAAAAACGCATGAAAACTCGAAAACACGCGTTTTCCCAGACATGTGACTAATCTAGATCAATTTTTCGCCCCCGAAAGCCCCCATATACCAAATTTCAGCAAAATCGTTAGAGCCGTTTCCAAGATCGCCGGTATAAATAAATAAATAAATAAATATACAAGAATTGCTCGTTTAAATATATAAGATTGTTATATAAGAGAACCCATTGCAAACGAGTTACCACTGCTTCAAGCGTTTTATAAATGGATAAATATTTTTTTTTCTCAAACATACATATACATGAACAAACAGCGTCGGCGCTAAGTTTTTTAATATCCCCGCGATAAATCACGCCGCAGACGTCGCCGTTCCGCGCAGTATATCACCGCTCTAATCAAACACACCTTTATTCCGTTTGTGCCACGAGTCATTGCAATATTAAATATATGTACGCGCCATAAATAATAATCATCTAATCTATCCCACGGGAACCGTACATTTTTCCGGGATAATATACATCCTATTACCTTCCTCAGTTAACGGGCTATCTAATGCAAAAAAAAATTTTCAAATCGGATCAGTAGTTTCTGAGATTATCGCGTTCAACCAAACAAACAAACAAACAAACAAACAAACTCTTCAGCTTTATAATATTAGTATAGATTTAAAAATCACAGTTACAACTTGGATTTCGTTAACACATAAATTAATTATATTACCTACAACTACGCTTTGAAAGTAATCCTTTCTAGTGTAGAAAGCTAGCGCCTTCTGCTGCGAGCGAGGCTTGACCTATAACTTTTTGCTTGTCAGCTCTCATAATGAATTAAAGAAACGTAATTACAGCGGCTGGCGCCCTAATTAGTCATATTGTGAATGTAATTACATTACTATTTCTGCCATATAATAGAAAACTGCACGATTCTACTTGCATAATCATTTATAATAAGTAGTGCTTACGCGACTCGTGTTTGCTGTATTTACTAGAAAGATTTTTCACTTTTTTTTGACGCTTAAAGATATTTATTTCCCAACAAGAACAGAGTTCCAGTAATACGAGGAAAATTGAAAAAAAAAATACTTATGCACCTATATATGCATACAGTAGTGCTACTGAAATTCTCTTTGAATTTGTTAAAGTAACGTCTCGCTGGGCACAGACCTCCCCTCAATACAAGGGGGATCAGGTTATAGTACGTCACGCTGGTTATGTACGGGTTGGCGGACTTCACATGTCTTTAAAAAACGTGCTAAGTTCTCTCAGGCATGCGAGTTTCCTCACGATGTTTTCCTTTACCATAAGACAAGTGGTTATTGTGCTGTAAATGATTCATAATATCAGCGGTGCGAAACCTAGGATTTGAGCCAGTTTCACTTGGTTTTCCAAGTTCGGTGGGGCGGTGTATCATGCGGGTTGCTCCTGGTACTTCTCTGATAGCAGAGTGGACTGTAGAGCAACCCTATGGTTATTGTGGTCTGCTTCGGCAGACCTGCCGTCGGGGCGTCGTAGTTGAGTGCGTAAGCGATCCTGCGACACCCCTTTAAGAAGGCGGAGGTTTTGTTGGATTTTAGTGGGTAGTACTAGCTTTTCTAGCCGGTGAGTTCCACATAACTATATATAAGTCTATATAACTAACTAACTATATATAACTATATATGTATAAGTCTACAGGTGGTATGCGTAAATGCATTTCCCAACATAAAAAAAATGGACTACCACTGCCTTATATTTATAATATATTAAAAACTCAGTGAATAAGTTTGTATTTTGCATGTTATTCGAAAGTCCGTAGCTGGCTCTCGCTTTACGTTGTAGTAACTATTTGTAACTTAGAAATTAAGCACTATTTAGTTTGTACACTAATGAAGGTTTAATACGTTTTTAGGTAAATTGTTTCGTTCACTTTTAAAAAATATAATCGCTATAATAAGTATACAATCAGCAAAAATATTACATAAATTTTATTTCATAAATTTAAATATTACGTGTCGTGTAAATGTTGTTTAGTCCAATAAATTGAATTTGATTTTTTTGTATAAACGGACTTATAGACGCTTAGAAAAGGTCTCATAGATTCACAAAAGCATGCAAAGCCGTGAACAATAGTTAGTACAATACGAAGTAGTGAAATGAACTTCACTATCTATACATATAATAAAATTCTAACTGAATCAAATCTGTACATTAAATTTTTTTTTTGAATCCGTTTTTTTGGAGCCGAATCTACAGTTTTTAGAATTTTTGTCTGTTTGTTACCGCATCACGGGAAAGCCACTAAACAGATTTTGATGCAATTTGGTATGATGATAGCTGGTTATCCGGGTCAACATATAAGATACTTTTTACTGCGAGAAAATATCTCATATCTGAGCTAAACGTTAAAACGTAATAGGGACGAATCCTAGCGGAGCTAGGGTGAGTTGCTAGTTATATATAAATGTGTTGTAAAGATTCATTTCAATAGATGTCCATATATCTGGGCTTATACAAATTAAAAATGGAAAAAAATATAGAAAAGTAGAAAAAATGGAAAAACATGTGTAAGGTTTTATGAAAAATGGTTTCGAAGTATAAGAAATAAAAAATCAGTCCTTTTCATATTTTTTTGCATTTAATTTCACCTCTTCGTAATAATACGTACCTATAGAATATTCCATACTTATGTACTTTAAATTTAAGATTTATTTCACTACATTTAGTTTGGAGTCAAAGCTAAATAACCCTCCGTGTACAAGGTGACTTAAGCTTCTATCCCATTAAAGCGTAACTTTTAAGCCACATACCGTACAAGGTGGGGTGTGACACCCAAGCTAACTTTACAAGAGTATAATGCGCCTGGTGAAAACCGCTAATCTAACCTTATAGCACCAATAAGTACTGTAATATTTCATTTGCAACTATTAAGAAAACGAACGTCCGCGCACTTATGTATGTATATAATAATAAGTTGGGACATTAACACACTGCACACAGCACCATTTAGTTCCATGGTAAGCTACGACGCTTGTTTTATGGACACCAGATAATTGATACTCTACACATATATAACTTTAAACACATACACATTATAAATATAAACACCCATGACTGGAATGCAAACATTCGGTTCATCACACAAATGAATGCCCCAGTGGGACTCGAACCCGCGACCGCTAGTGCAGCAAGTAGGGTACTTGCTGCACTAGCTTGCTGCACTATAAACTAAGCCATATGTGTCGTTTATCAAACAATCATGTTTTTTTAATGGCCCGGATTTCCCTATTTGTACACGGAGGGAGAAAGATGCGTGGATCAGATTGCTTTAATTTGCAATTAACTCTAAAGATAGATATTATACATAAAAGGCGAGTGCGCGCGCTGTCCACACATAGCAAAATTTTGTATGTTACAAATCTTTGTATGAATTAAGAATAATTGTTTGTAGGTTTCAGCTTATTATGACTCAACAGAGTGGGAGTGCCATCCCCAGAATTTCTTTGATATTGAGTTCAGAACTCTTGCGGTTCATAAGCGACACCTACACCAAACAGCTTTACGATAATGTATGTTTAGTCTTTAATAAATAATGGCGCTGGGCTGAATTAAATCACGCAAAAATTACTACTTCGTTCAATACTTTTTGCCATAGTTGCCATATATAATTAAATCTATACCCTATAATAAAATTGTAACTGATCGCCGTCAGTACATGGAAGATATTTGAGTAAAACTATTATTGGGGATCGTTATTGAGGCAACAGAACCCAAGACAATGATTTTTAAATTTTTTATCTGTTCGTCTGTGCGTTTGTGCGCGCTAATCTCAGAAACGGCTTAACTGATTTTAATGTGGTTTTTACCAATGTATTGTAGCAAGCTTCACTTAACATTTAGTATTTCTTCTATTTCCATCGGTTTTACCACCTAGGGACGAACCCGAGCGAAGCGCTAATAATAATTATAGCTAAAATATATTAAAATATAATATTAAATTAATCCAAAAATAAATATTTTATATATATTTTTATTAACGACATGTGTTCTTTTGCATCAGGCGAGTAAAGTAAAAGAGATTTTAATTTTATCCTCTAAAAGGTGTATCTTGGCTTAAAAGCATTATTTATAACGTCGCTTTAATCTTATAAACTTTTGATCGCTTTATAAAACTTTGCCGCCACTAACTCTAGGGCGAGCAATTTCCCTGCAAGTTTAACAACCTGTTTAACTGCGCGATAACTGACTCAACTTTAAAGATTTTAAGTTCAGATAAAATATTTAAAACACTACCCTAAAAGTATATTGGAACGACGCGACACGAAGTTATCTTTACTGTTATCTGAACAGGTCTTAATTAGCCCTAACTCTCTTAGTACTTGTATATTATTTTAATAAAATTCACTGTCTGTGTCAACCCGCACTTGGCCAGCATGGTGGACCATGGCCTGATCTCCTCGTATTGAAGGGACGCCCGTGCCCAGCAGTGGGACGTCAAGGGTTCAATACAACACAATACAACTGTCTATGAAACCAACGATGGTAATAGGACAGTCCGCTTTATATGCCTTGCAAATACAGTAGAATCCGTTTATTATGACTCCGCCTATATTGACCAGCCGGTTATTATGACGTAATTGCACTACGAAGTTTGGTTTTCATATAAAATTCTTTATAAAAAAGTCGGATATAATGACTTCCCTTACAGTGACATGTCGCTTATTATGACCCATTTTTAATAAATTATGTCCAGTTATAATGACTGACATGATTCTTTACACCTTCGGTATTGTTTGTTGATTCCCGACGACGTTCGGCACGTGGCTCTTTATTGTTTTGAATCTCAGTGAGTAATTGACGGTTGAAGGTCACGCATTGTTTTTCATTTGTTACTGTAAAAAAAATGTCATCTCAACGACGTAAAGCATTTACAATTGAGGAGAAAGGTGCAATAATATGCAGATTAGAAAATGGAGAATCTAACTCATGTCTCGCAAAGGAATTTGGCGTGGGTCATTCGACAATCTCAATGATTTTTAAAAACAAGAACCGCATTAAGGAATCGTTCAATTCAAATGTTTTGAAACCGAAGAGACTTCGAAAATCACGACAAGAAAATGTTGATCAAGCATTAATTCAGTGGTTTAAAAACATGAGAAACAAAGGAATACCTATCAGCGGTCCTATGTGTTTGTTTTAGTCAGTCAGTCAGTTTTTATTTCTTTTTCTTTTTTTTATGATGTAGATACTTACAATGTGTAGTTTTTCTCTCTATTAAACTAAATACCTAACAAAATTGTTTATTTTCTAAGACTATGCTTTGTATGACGTCCGCTTAGTATGACCTGTTTCTTACGTCCCTTCGATGTCATTATAAGCGGATTCTACTGTATACTCATTTATTTTCACTCTCCTGGCCAGTGCGATCTCTATCCTTGTTTTCTACTCCATCATATCCAACCCCATGCCCTAGTAAAAGTTCTAATAAAATAGTTAACCTTATCTGTAGATATGCTACAAACTGAAAAAAATAAAGGTATTTTAGGCATTGGTATATTAATATAAAAATAGTAATGTACACGCAATATGATTTCATATTTTATTATCCCACTTATTGTGAAATCACAGACTATTAATCCTACATTATATATTGCAAGCATAATATTATTTTAAAATACATTGGTTTAGGTTTGAAATAACAATTCTTAGCATATAATTAGAATAATCTTGATTCGAAATAATTGGTGCTTTTGAAAGTAACTAGCCGTATGTTGAAGCTCACCCTATGTTTAAAGCACAGTAAAGTTTGCGAGCGACGTAACGACGTGTGGCCTCAGACGAGGTTGGCGTCAATTTTGCATTTGTTTACTTGTTGAGTGATGTGTTCCGTTACACGCTGCCATTAGTATTTCTAATTTAGTTTTGTTGTATGTTACTTTCTTCTTTAAAAAAAATTATAATCTTTATATTACTCATACATAATGGTCATAACTAAGAGGAAAATGAAGTCATGGTATCCACTATCCAAAATATAATATCTCAATTGCGAAAAATATGAGAGCTCAGTACATAAATCTTATTTATGTAAGTATAAAGTATCTGAATGGCCGAGCTTCGCTTGGAGGTTTTGACTAAGAGTACAATTTTTTTTAAACTAAAAACTTGAATAAATACAAAAAAAAAACAAAAGTAAAAACTTTGTATCCGACCGGGATTCGAAACCGGACACCTGTGATTGTCAATCTTACACCTTGGCCGTTTAACCACTTTTGTTTGAAATATTCTATTAATATGTTAAATTGAAGCATATACAATTTTATCATAAACCCTAGTTCATTTGTTTTTTTTTTTCAGTAAACGTTTTCAAGTCGATAATTTGAGTCGCAAAGTAATCTGTAACTAAAACTGCAGTCAAAAATCTAGACTAAAAATCAGACCAATGGACATTTTCTACGAGATTTCCTTTGCCTAAATACATGAACGCTAAAAGTGACGAGTTTTCAATTGACACGCTTTTAGAGAGCTGTCGAAATGCTCCCATTCACTGACGCGATTTATTCATTGCAAATGGATACAGAGCGATAATGGGTTAGAGAAGCCCGCCATATCCTCTATACGGCCCTGTTTGAATACGTCGTGCTCGTGTTTATAGCCGCCCTTATATGTTGTGTGCCTTTACTTTTTTACCTTCACATTACTTTATTTAGGAGGAAAAATATACATATATTAAACCTTAACTTAATTATACATGTATTTTAAAGTTTACTTAATTATATATAAAACAAATGTAAATTAAAACAAGTTCATAATGAAGTTGCGGCAAGAATGCAAGCTATATTCCCTGCTGAATAGCAATGCCGATTCTTTGGGGGAAAAATCGAACCAGTTCTGCTTTTTATTGTCTTAACGTTTATGCTATATACTCATACCTATACCAGTAGAGGCGATATGTTGAGGTGTAAGAAGTTTTTAAAATTTCGAATCCATAGCGCACGGGTTTCTTCTGCAAAAGGTATAAATTTTGACTAATGAAGGCGTATTTACGGTATAACAACTGTTCAGCAATTTTTGCCGCAGCTCCCGTCTTTGATGCCTTCTCCATGACATAGAACGGGGCCAGTGTGTCAACACATGTAGCGTCTCACAATAGTGCCCGTCCCTTTCTCCAAGGTACCAGTATCGAACCGTTAGATCTTTACCATCATTTTGACTTATTTGTTATAAAACATAGATACATATGTAAGCATCAATCTCCTGAGAGCCCCCGATGATGCGTCGAGCCCATGATGATGTTACTTTTAGTTATTACGAAATACGAAAAATCTACCTAAACTACTTGCGCGAGACAGTCCATGGAATTCATAAGAGTTAACTACAGTGCACAGCAGTATACTTAGACGGAGATTTTTTTTTTAATGTTGGGACATGCATTTACGCATATCATCTGTAGACATACAGGTGGTTATGTGGGACCACTTAACCCTCACAAAATCTCCACCGTCTTAATGGGGCGTCGAAGGATCGTTTACGCATTCAACTACGACGCCTCGACGGCAGGTCTGACGAAGCAGACCACAACAACCGTGGGGTTGCTCCACAGTCCATTCTGCTAACAGAGAAGTACCAGGAGCAACCCGCATGGAACACGCCCACCGAAGTGGGCCACCTCCCTGTGCATTTCTTGGTTTGGCGCCCGGCTGAACTGCCGAACGGTACTGAGCTCCACCACCACGACAAGGTGAACGCACCAATTGGATACTTAGATGGAGACCTAAATCGATATGGAAATTATCTATTTAGATGTGTAGTGTATCTAGTAGCGTGTAGGGCGTGCAGTCAATTACCCTGTTTTTTATTGAATTTTGAGCTAAATTTTGTAGTATGTTCAGAAACGAGAAAAGCTACACGTGAAATTTGTGTTGTATTGAAATTCATATTTGTTACGCAGATGTCACCATGTCTAATAGGTCCGGGTGATAATCAAGTTTGTCGAATACACCAGGAAGTTTCTAAATTGTGCATGAACGTTCATTTTGAAACATAAAAGCCGTATTTAAGGATGATACAGCCATTGTTAATATTTACAAAGCCCAATTTGTTAACATTAGATGAAAAATAATGGAATAGGTAAAAATTTGTTAATATTAGGATATGACAATTTAATAATATTACATTCTTATATTTATAAAATAAAAAAAAAATGTTCTAAAAAGAGGAAAATAAACTAAATAAATTAAATTAAATCCATCAATTTATTACATTACACAATTTATGTGATATAAAAACTTGTCGTGAGATTCACCTGTAGATAAACAAGAATGTAATATTTACATAAAAATCTATAAAGCTGAAGAGTTTGTTTGTTTGTTTGTTTGGTTGGTTTAACGCGCTAATCTCAGAAATTACTAATACGATTTGAAAAATTCTTTTTGCATTAGACAGCCCGTTAACTGAGGAAGGCTATAGGCTATATATCATCCCGGGAAATGTACGGTTCTCGTGGGATAGATTCGTTTTTGTCTAGGGACGAACCCGAAGTGAAGCGAGGGTGAGTCGTTAGTATATTATAAAAATGAAAAAACCTCGACTGCATAAAAACTAACTAAAAAGGTGAAAACAAGTTAACGAAGGATTATGTTAAAGGTCCATGATGCAAAACAAAAAAAGATTTTAATTTTTTTTTTTATTATTTGTAGGACAAAATCAATAGAAATAGTGAACTGATACTAACATTTTTTGTAGCAGATAGTTGCATTAGCCTCGAGCAACACTGGCTATCTTTTATCGACATAAAATATATTATACTACAAATTTTAGGTACTGCGAAAAATAAGATACAATAAATTACCATAATCTATTTATATCATGATGATATATTGAGTTTAGTCAGGAAGACCGTCTTTCGGTAAAGCCACGTTTAGCGGCCAATATACATGGGTATGTATGTACGCGGAGATGCATCTCTACTGCAGCGGTAATGGCGCAGCGCACGATCGCCCTGATACTGCTGTAGCGAGTGATTTATGGGGAACCTAAAAGAATGCATTTGACGCTCCACTACATGTACGTTGTAGGTTTTTGTGTCCAAAAATATTTTTAACAATGATACGCAATTTTCACTTAAGTAATATGATGAGACGAAAGTCGAAACTCAATCTATGACACTGTAGGTATAGTATCTACTAATATCTGTTAACCTTTTATTTTTGTTACCTATACATTAAATAAAATTCTAACTGAGTGCAATTTGTACATTAATTATTTTTTTTTAAATGTTATTGATACTCATTATTATCGATACAGAGGCTGAATTTGCAGTTTTTAGAATTTTTGTCAGTCTGTCTGTTTGTCTGTCTGTCTGGAAACGCATCACGAGAAAACTATTGGACAGATTTTGATGAAATTTAGTATGATGATAGCTGGTTATCCGAGTCAACGTATAGGATACTTTTTACTGCGGGAAAATATCTCATTTCTGAGAAATCTATACTAAACGTTAAAACGTGACTAGGGACGAACGTAAGCGGAGCGAGGGTGAGTAGCGGCTCACCCTCGCTATTCATATATCTGTCAAAGAATATATAATAATTATTATTTTATGATTAAGCATCATGTACATTCCTTAAACCCTGATGAGATCTACGTTAAAGTAAAACTTATTAGACCTATCTAACAGGTTTTACTTTAACATGATATTCTACTTGGTCACTTTGACGCATTAGTCTCCTCACTCCAAATCCCAATAACCTATTTATCTGCGGTTTTTTACCTTTATAAGAGATAGGAATTTCGAATCATCCTTATTTAGTAAATTTACTCCTAGAAGTATAAACGGCATGTAAAAGTTATTGAGACAAATTGATTTTTTACAATCGGTATTATATAAATATAAATAAATATATAATACTACATATACATAATTTTAAATATATACATATTATAAATATAAACACCCATGACTGGAGTACAAACATTCATGCTCATCACACAAATGAATGCCCCCAGTGGGACTCAAACCCTCAACCGCTGGCACAGCAAGTAGGGTCACCACAAACTGAGCCAAACGTGTCTATGTAGAACTTAGGTAATTTTTTTATGAGAATATAATGTTATGACTAAGTAACTTGAGGCTCGGATATTATGTCATTCGCAATGATTTCCCAGTTTTCTATTAGCGATAACTATTGTAGACTTCGTCAAGTTGTATAAAGTAGACATTTTCCATCTGTGTTGATCCTTTTTTGGATCTTATTATTTGATTCAGCATTTTTTGCGCCGAACTGCGAACTGGTAATCCGTCGCGACACCTTCTGTTCAATGTTTTTGTAACGAGATTTTTCGCATGCTTTTAGAGAAAAACCTTCCCACCGCTGACGGCGCGGCCGCGGGGTCGAAATTGAATTCACTGTTTTTTACTATGAGTTTGGACGGGAAAAACTAAACAATGTTCTTATTAATTGACTTCCAAAAAGAAAGAGGTTCTATGTTCGTCTGTATATAGTTTTTTTTTCAATCATATTCTTTTTATATTAAAATACATATATGTATGTATATTATTTATTTTCACTTTTAAATTGTACAGACTAAGTGAGTTGGCGTCTATTCAGGATATCTCTCCTTATACACTTCGGCCATCTCTAACAATGTCACCTGATTCAACAGTCACTATCATATGTAATTTCCACTAATCCAAAACTAATATTGCTAATTATAATTTCACAAACGTGTAATTACGTGTTAATGCGAGATAATTCGCTGTTACTAACAAATGACATTAAAACGCGTGACTAATTACAAAGTGCTAAATAAATTATCTTGTTTAATTAAATAAAAAAGTTTGTTTTTGTTTGGTGTAAATGTAAGTTTAAAGTTTGGGAACATCTTAAAGTTAGCTAGGGTTGTCAGAAATTAAATTGTTTTAGTTAAAAAACTCACATTTCGCTTATCAAAGTTCAGTTTCTAATGAGGTTATTTTAACATATACTATCTCTTTTTCGGGTTCCGTACCTAAAGGGTAAAACGGGACCCTATTACTAAGATTTCGCTGTCCATCTGTCTGTCTGTCAGTCTATCCGTCTGTCACCAGGATATATCTCTTGAACTGTGACAGTTAGACTGTTGAAATTTTCACTACTTAACAACAAATACAAAAAACAATACTTAAGGGGGCTCCCATACAACAGACATGATTTTTTTTGCCGTTTTTATAGATAATGTTACGGAACCTTTCGTGCGCGAGTCCGACTAGCACTTGACCGGTTTCTTTATTACATTTACTTTGAAATTGTTTTATTAGTGAAATACTGGTAGGTAGGTTACATTCGTATGTATGTACAGTAAGCTAATTCGAACGCTTCAGTTCCCAATGTGGGAATGTCTGCCCACTGACCTCTCTCTAGGCGTCATCGCGCATCGTCGACCAGACAAGCTGTCGCTGTACGAGAGCGTTGTTATTTTTACAAGTGATAATATTCATATCAACCGCAAACTGGTATAAAATAACGCTACACTAAAATTTTCTCATTTAAACACATGATTCGTTGCTTTCAGCCGGTGTTGAAAATCAATGTACCTGTTTTACTAATATTCTGTTATGTTATTGTGAAGGAATAACAAAATGAATACGTAATGTAATAGCGGTTTGTGGTCATTGGACATTTGTTTAGTTAAGGTAATTTTGCTAGTTAATATATTGTTTAGATGTATATGTTGTATATGATGTTATATCGTATTTTTTAGATAAAAAAAACTAAAAACTTGAATAGATAAAAAAAAGTAAAAATTTTGTATTCCGACCGGGACTCGATCCCAGGCATATGTGTTGTCTAACTTGCGCCTTGACCGCTTGACCACGATGCTTACATCTGAGTGTAAGAAATTATCGACCATATTCTGCGTAGAATAATGCAAAAGAAAACCGCATGAAATCTCGAAAACACGCGTTTCCCAGACACGAGACTAATCTAGATCGATTTTTCGCCCCCGAGAGCCCCCATATTATACCAAATTTCAGCAAAATCGTTAGAGCCGTTTTCGAGATCGCTGGTATAAATGAATAAAGAAATAAAGATATAGATATACAAGAATTGGTCATTTAAATATATAAGATATTTTAGCTGTAGTGATAATATAATATATAGTCAGTCCGCTAATCAGCCAATGCGAATCTACTCATATTTCAAGCTACGAGTTAAAATATTTATCGCATAATCTCGAAATGGAATCTGATTCTCGAGAGAGCATCATTCATTTTAAAGCGGAGTCCGTGTCATTAAAGCTTTTAGTTTAATACCGCAATGTTATTTGTCGCGCCAGCAGAGAGCGCGCTGTGGACGGCAACATACTAGTCTTGGCTCCTACTTCACATGACAAGGAGCATTTATTTAAATCATTATTGATATTATGTGTTATTAATTTCCTTTTCCGGTTCTATTTCCTGATCATTATAAAATACTAGCCTACCTAGATATAGCCTAGATATAACCTATATGCTACTCTTGGATATAGATAAAGTATTTTTTGAGTTTATAAAATACAAATATAAAGTTAGCATAAGCATAAGCTTTTATTATTATGAAACAAGATGGCTATTTTTTATTGATAATTATTTAGAATTGGCTTAATATATTTTTTTTTCTTTAAAAAGTATACTAACAACACAAATATTAAAATATTCTTATACATTTAGAAAACATTAATCAGTAATCAGATATGTATGTCTTTACAAATGTACATAACATTCGCTATAATTACATAATCAAAAGTAATACATAAAATCATACAATTCAAATACAATAAAAAAGATTCGTAATAAGTTAACACTTGTCAGCTAAAATAATTAATTTAAATAGTGTAAAAAAAAAGAAAAAAAAAAAGCCAAAGTCAAAGAAATATTGGTTCAATTCACATATTATCCCATACATATGTCATACCTAAAATGAAACAAAATTCCTTATATAGAAGGTAACATTATAGAACTGAAATACCTTAAAAATCTACATTAAACTGATAACTTACCAGCTTAGATTTAACCTTTAGCTACTGACGTGGTTTTTATTTTACGTAAGTACTGACGTGGGGGCTTGAGAGGCCCGTACCTTAATGTGATTTTTTTTACGAATTAAGAGAATTTATTGGTATAAATAGTTAATAGCTACATTAAATAAGCGTTTATTAATAAAATAATCTAAATAATATAATATTTTTTTATTTAAATAAGACTTAGTTTTGACAATTAATATAGAGTTAACATTTCTTTGGTAGATATTATTTGAGATCAGAAATCACTTCGTATATCTTAAAATTTTTAAGAAAGTAAACAAATTAACTTATATTATAATCAACTTTCTTACTATAAGCCAATTAAAAAACTGCAAGGCACCTATTTTCACAAATTTTGCACAATCTACCTTTGCGTATTAAAGGCAAACATGCTTTTACACAAGTAACATGTGTGTACAGACTTCTTCTGAAGCTTGAGTGGACATATGTGGCATCTTCTCCTTTGTTTCAGCTCTTCTTCTTGAACTTCTAGACGGTCAGGCTTATCAGATCAGGCAAACAGGCAATCTTTCGTCCAACACTTTTCTTTTCATATATTGCAACACCAAACTGCGGGCCAATTCTTTTATAGAAATTCCTCTTTCAGTAACCTTTCCTTGATGTATGTCATACAATAAGTGACTATTGACAGAGCTAATATCTAACATGTGGTAAAAAATAAATGTTGTTGGCGCGTCCATTTGTACCGATATTTACCGTAGTAAAACTGTAATAATGACAGTACAACTTTGTCTTCGGAGAATAATTCTTGCTAATCTTGTTCTTCACGCTCTATTGCTTGGCAATAAGCAAGTCATCGACATCTTCTGCCTCTGAGCCGATAAAGCCCTTACAATGTATCCAGGAAAATACAGCTGACTCAAAATCACTGTTACGAGGCATAACTTATATTCTAGTTTTAGAAAAATGTGGGCTATCATCTGTATTGGTTGACCGTTTTCTTAAGGATGAAGTACTGGGTTCCAATTCAGGCTATTCAATCAAGTACTGAAAAAAAAAGACAAAATATGAACCTACGTAACTTTTCAAAAAAGTTACGTAAATACTGATGTGGGGTCAGGGAGGCCTACAAAATTTTTTGAAATGAATTTACTTACCAAAACTGCGCGTGCTAGCACGTACACCACTACTCACGACCTCTAAATGACTAAACTCGAAGCTACTAGAAACACCATATGCGTCGCGTAAGGGAGAAGGGAGTAATTCGGAAATATTACTTTCGCTGGGCCTGAGCGGCCCCCACGTCACCAGTTAAAGGTTTTGTAATATTTCTCTAAACATACATAAGTCGCATGAATAGGTTAATAGTAGGGATGTGAGAAGTAACATTACAGATTTATTCTGACATGGCAATTCTACGTGTCATGTATGAAACGTTAAATTCCTAGATTCAGTCTAGCTTCTAGAATATTATCTAGCAAAAAGCCTGACGTGTATGTCAAATCGCATTCACTCAATCACATTGTAAATGCGCGAGGCGGGTTGGGCGGCTAGGGCGGCTCGGGCGGCGCACTCTCTAGATTGTTTTTGTAAAAGATGCAAACCTACACCCGGCAGAGCGATGTGGAATCACGTTTTTGATAGATATAAATAATAGAATAGAAATGAAATATTTTTATAACCACTTCATGTCACTTTGTTCGAGGGACATTTCTGAATGATTTTCATGGAAAATTTGTATAAGAATATGTGTACAAACCAACAGTGCAGTGCAGACCAACGAGAAGATGGTCTGACGACATAGAAAAGACAGCAGGCAAACTATGGCCAAGATTAGCGAGAGAAAGGAAGAACTGGCAAACTTTGGAGGAGGCTTTTACCGCATAAGCGGTCCTTACACATGATGCGTAGTTACGCAATATTCCTACACTACAAAAAAAATAATTTACTGCCAAAATATTACTAATATAACTATCACATAATGTACGTATTAACACTACTAAACTATATCCGATAAGGCACAAATACAAACATACATACATACACAACAATGAAACATAATATTACATACAATACTAATATTTATAAGTGTACTTTTCATCTAAATTTTATAAATTGCCTACCTTATGTATAAGTTTCTGTTTTTTATAATTTAAAATTGCAAGGAAAAATAAAGCTATTTTTATTTTTTATTTTATTTATGTGTACATAATTTTGATATTGTATCATTTAATTATTATTTTTCTGATATTTAAAAGAAAAATAAAAAGTAAGATACAAAAATTAGGTTAGTTATTGAAAAATAATATAATTTAACCTAGTAATAGGAGCTGTCTCTGTCACAACACTAACTTTACTACACGTGGTTCCCGTTTATGTGAATAACTGAATAAGCTGCAAACATCCCCTTTACATATTACTTGACATTTTGATGTATCACATCAAGCATTCCGCTATCTGCAGATTAAAGTGATAAACACATGCCACAGGCGTGAACTACACTACCACATATGTCGCATATGCTATCACGTAACCACGTATTATATTCAATAGTGGTTGTGTGTACTAGAGACAAAAAAATTTGACGGCACGTTTGGCTCAGTTTGTAGTGACCCTACTTTCTGCGCCAGTGGTCGCGGGTTCGAGTCCCGCTGGGGGCATTCATTTGTGTGATGAGCACAAATGTTTGTACTCCAGTCATGGGTGTTTATATTTATAATATGTATATATTTAAAAGTTATATATGTGTAGTGTATCAACTATCTGGTATCCATAACACAGGCTTCGTAGCCTACCATGGAACTAGATGATGCTGTGTGTTAATGTCCCAACATATTTATAAAAAAAAAAAAGAAAAAAAAATAGTTCAGACAATGAATATCGTCTCATCTGCAGACATTTGATCGAGATTGAGAAAAAAATCATTCAAGTTGATATATCAACGGCAAATTTTTCTCTTTATTACGAAGTTTTAGAATTAAGGCATATAAATTCTATTGGCATAGGTTCCTCAAATAATTTTCACTTTAGATCAAAGATTATAAGTAACCATAGTCAAATTACTTATGTAACTATTCATTCTTGCAATAAAACAAAAATGTTTTGGTTGAATTTCAAAAAATACTTTATTATACATAGTATTTATTTATTATAAACATTGTTTAAGCATATAATAACATAAACAGTTTCAATGTTAATAACTGCATTAGTTTTACATCTCAGTCGCAGTAGACTATGGTATAATCCACGCAGCTAAATTTTCCCTTATCTGAAAGTTAATAAATAGTAGATATCTACTATTGAATTATTTTTTATATTACTAAGGTAGCAAATAATCACTTGGTCTGCCTCAAAATACCTCATACTAGAGCTCTAACCACTTTACAGTTCTCCACAAATACTGATGTCATAAACCCACTCATATTTTACAAGGGCTGTAACAATACATAATGAAAATGTTAATGCAACCTCAAATATTCACACATAAATAAGCGGTTAAGTAAATGGCGGGAACATTTCTTGGCTCCGACGCCGCATTCCTTCGCAATGTATGTCGTCGTTCCCTTTCGAAGCATGCACTGTCTTATTTATTCTTCCTGCATAATGTCCCTCATAATCTCACTAGTTGTTTCATTTAACTTCGCTTAGTACAATTAAGCTTTTATACATGTACGAGCGACTAGTCTCGCTCTGATCGGGTACGTCCTTAGTTACGTTTTAAAGTTTAGTATAGATTTCTCAGAGATGAGATATTTTCTCGCATTAAAAAGTATCCTATATGTTGACCCGGATAACTAGCTATCATCATACTAAATTTAATCAAAATCTGTCCTGTGGTTTTCTCGTGATGTGTTCCTAGACAGACAGACATACAGAAAGACAGACAAAACTTCTAAAACTATAGAATAGGCCTCTGAATCGATAATAATGACAATTTTAATAAGATTTTCCAACAAATATTAATGTACAGACTCGACTCAGTTAGAATTTTATTATATGTATAGATAGAAAAGGTGAAAGTTTGCATGTGTGTGGATGTTTGTTACTTTTTTACGCTGAACGAATTTGGATGAACTTTGGTACACAAATAGAATATTACAAGGACTAACCCATGGTATGTAGTCATGTTAGGTACATGGGAACGGAACAAGGGTAAGTCGCTAGTATTACATAAGGTTTACTTTGTGTCGCAGTGGCGCAGCGCCGGAAGGTCGGGTCAATCAGGTACTAAGCCTATGCCATGTGTCCATCCGAAAGCCCCTCTGCTCACGTTCACTGGGCTTTATATTGCCCTGTTTTTCAGAATATCGGCTATAGAGAATTTCTAAAGGTACTTCTGTTATAGAAAACCGTGAAACCCTCTGAAGATGAGAAAAAAAACGAACTTTTTAATTAATTGTCCCGAATTCCAAAGTTAGGAAAGCCGTGAGGATTTTTAGTCGGAGGACAACTAGCTTTATCGTTTAGGAAGAGATTAGGTCGGAAAGACAACACGTCGGGTCGTCGCGTGATGGAATGTGGAAGTGGTCCCGCGTTACCACAATAAAAAGGAGAAAGGTCCCTATAATTTAGGTTGGTAGTATTGTCTTGTTTTTCTGGATGATAAGTCCCTTATGTCACTTGTATGTATGGAATTGATATGCATTTTAAAATACTTCAAAGAAAAACGACTTCCGGCTGGCTACAGATAGATCATATGATCTTACAAGTCAAGATCATTGCGATTTCAACTCGCACTTTTCAGAATTCAGGTATACAAAATAGTATATTATTTGTGTGTAAATGAGTTATAAATTCGGATAACAGAAAAGAAATGAAAAGCTTTTAAATCGTAAACGTTTCAATGTATTGCCTCCGCCACGAAACTTTTATTGAAGTTCAATATTTTCATCCGCGAGCCCGAGACTATTCCCTTGTCATTTAGAAATTGACATCAAATAAAAGTGAAATACAATTCAAAGATAACAATAACTTACTAAAAGAAAACAAATAACTTATAACAAACAAAATTCTTATTTACTTTTCTATATATAAGGCGGTAGGCTTTTGGAGAGACTTAAGCGTGTTTTCTGAAACTCGGAGACACAGTATTAGCACCATGTGGTCTGCCAAAAAATTTTAACTCAAAATAAAATAATTTCATTAGACTTATCAAACTACCAATATAAATTCACTCGTGTGTGTATATGAGTGAGAAACGACTTCACGGGTTTGGACGTACATTGTACCTGACAGACTATGCAGTAACATATAATCTATCTATACATATAATAAAATTCTGAGTCGAATCTGTACATTAAATATTATTTGGAAAATCTTATTGAAATAGTCATTATTATAATACACAGAGGCCGAATGTATAATTTTTAGAATTGTTATCTGTCTGTCTATTTGTCTGTGACCTCATCACGAGAAAACCGGTGAACAGATTTTGATGAAATTCAGTATGATGATAGCTGTTTCGTCAACATATAGGATACTTTTTACTACGGGCAAATATCTCATCTTTCAGAAATTTATACTAAACCGTAAAACGTAACTAGGGACGAACCCGGGCGGAGCAAGAGTGAGTCGCTAGTTTAATTATAAACATTTAAGATAATCTGGAGTGTTCATAAGAAAGTTAATACTAGACCGGAGTTTAGTTCTAAGAAAATCAAAAGAGAAACTTAAGCAAAGATTTAATACTATGTTATTTACATTTCATACACTTTTGTCTGCTGGAAACTCTTGACCAGAATAATATCCCGTTAGTCAAATCTGTTTCGCTGACGTAGTTCGCCTAACTTTGGTAATCTATTAGGATCTACTGTGGAAACTGAAGCTACTAAGCGTGCCATAATAGAGAGATAATGATGATGAATTATCATGATCGTTGATCATGACTCAAGTAGTTGTAGGTCATTAAAAGCATGCTTACTTAGAACGCAGAGGGAACTGTGAAGCGGGTTCAATCCCTAAACGGTTTCGTATTTTGGAGGAATATATGCTAGTTGCTAAAATAGTGGGAGAGAAAAGTACAGGAAAACGTACATGTTTAAAAAAAAATTACCCTCATTTGGCTCGAGTGGTGGATTATAATACCCTTGTATAGAGGAAAGACTCGGATCTTGTATTGGGTATTATAAAATTATAAGAACTGAATATTTATTATTATTGATAAATATTCAGTACAATGGTAACTAAAATGATGTATTTAAAAATGTAACCGCTATATCTATCACGAAACGTTTATCTCCTGCCTCTCAGACCTTAATTAAACGCGCATTCTTCAGTCATTTTTAGCCTAAAACTAGTAGCGCTATATGAATAAGAATTCGATAAACTCATTTGACAACAACAAAACAATATACTCACACTTATAAATTTCCATAATTATATATCACTAGCGACTCAATCATGCTTCGCTCGTCTTTGCCTCTAGGTTACTTCCCCATACAAACTTGCGTTCCCATTTTCACCCCTTAAAGGATGATTTTCGAAATATAAACTATCCTATATCCTAATTATCTTCTTACCAAATTTCATCTAAATCGGTTAAGTAGTTTCGAAGCTTATTCGGTACAAACAAACAAAAAAAAAAACAAATCTTTTCTCTTTATAATATTACTATAGATAAGTAAGGAAATCTAATAACGTTTAACCTTTTGCTTTTTTCATTGCTGATTTTTAATAGCTGATTGATATTTGGATTTTAACAATGACTTTTATTAAGGTACTAGCCACCCTCGCTTCGTTCGGGTTCGTCCCTAGCTTGGATATAGTAACATGGATATAGTTTTTTTTAAGTATTAATCCTTCCGTGGACCTTAAGGAACATAGAAAAAAATAAATTAGCCGAATTGGTCCAGCCATTATTTAGTTATACGCTTACCAACATTCATTTTTATTTATATACATATAGATAGATGGTATATGAATAATGTGGCGTGCGGCGTGTGGCGCTCCAAGTAGGTACCACGCTACGTGCGCTAAGCCACGGCTAACCATTTATTTCCATTAAACTCGTCGTAAACTCTGAATGTATTCGCGTAAACCTGAAAATTGGATTTCTATAGTAAAGACTCACACATCTCGCCACAAATATTTTTACTAATATGCCATCCGGATCAGTAGTAACGCATCCACTGAATTCCAATCAAGCCAGCCAAGAGTTCGATTCTCGTACCAGACAAATCTGTAATTCCAGCGGAGAAACATCTATAACAACCCTTTGAAATATAGCTTGATATTATATATTTCATACATATATTTGTGAATTGAAATATAACTTTAAGTATTTTAACGCAAATATGGTAATAAATTAATTAATCAGTAATTTTAACGTAAACTACATTCATAATTAATGATAATAATTACCGTAGTGTATAATTAATGTATTTATGAGAGGACGTGAGCTGATTATAACTATACAGTGTACACTGTACCTATACTATAGCTCTTATCTAACGTAGACTATATGCACTATGTATATAATAATTAACAGGTAGGTAAATAATCTGAGATGTGGCAAACTGGAAGACATCATCAGTTTTTAGAGAATACTTCTTCAGGTCATTTTTCAATATATTTTTTTTAATCTAGAATAATTGCGATAGGCTCATTTTTTAATAATAGACACTAGCATACACAAAAAGAAATTAGTTGTTATCTATACATATAATAAAATTCTGAGTCGAATCTGTACATTTAATGTTTTTTGGAAAAACTTATTGAAAATTCATTATTATCGATACAGAAGACGAATCTATAGTTAATATAATAATAATAATTTTCTGTCTGTTTGTGTTTGGGAACGCATCACGAGAAAAGCACTGGACAGATTTCAATCAAATTTGGTATGATCATAGATGATTAGCTTAGATTATAAAGGCAGTGGGTAGCCCAGTGGTAACGCGTTCGCTTGAGAAACCGAGAGAAGCGAGTTCAAATTCAAGATCTCGCTCCTCTGATATTTTCATGTGCAAATCATTTCTAGCATGATTACCACTTGCCTAACGGTGAAGGAAAATATCATGAGGAAACCTGCATGTCTGAGAGAACTTAGCAAGTTTTCGAAAGACATGTGAAGTCCGCCAATCCACACTTGGCCAGCGTGGTGCACTATGGCCTGATCCCCCTTCGTATTGAACGAAGGCCTGTGCCCAGCAGTGGGACGTTAAAAAAAAGGCTGAATACAAATAAATGCATACATGATTATCCATCAACATATAGGATACTTCTTACAGCGAGAAAATATCTAATCTCTGAGAAATCTAAAATACTAACAGTTAAAACCTAAGGAGGAACCCGAGCGGAATAGGGCGAGTCGCTAGTTAGTTAGAGAATATTTTTGAAAAATATAGTGTTTGGAATATTTATGATATGCCATGTATAGAACTATGCTTTTCTCTATTAATAAAAGTAACATGCAGTGTCTAACAAATGAGCCCTCGTAAACACTGACTATCATAATGCATCAGTATACACTTCACAGTACACAAGCTTGCATACGCAGCTACGTTAGCTAACCGTTGAAAGCATTCACATGAGAGATCCGCTCATATTATAGTTCTTCAGTCATTGAAAAAGTGAAAAATAGAACTACATCTTGAAGCGATAAATAAAAAAATTACTTTTTTTTTTAATTTACTTATAACTTTGCTTTATTACTAGCAATGACTGTATGCAGATCAATCCTGTGCAACAATATAGACAATTTTAATCTTTAGTGTTATTTTTCATTATAATAATTAAAATCAATTAGCTCTAACAGAATTACTTGTTCATTACATTAATGAAAGCTCGAAGCACTAAGTTCAGAAACGAAGTTATCTTGACCGCGGCCCGGAAACTTTGTCAAAGCCGCGGCGCCCGAGCGAGCAACTTCCGATGAATATAATGCTACATATTTTAAGACGTCTCTTAGAAGCTTTAATAAATTATATGTAAGAGGAGAAAGTTTTTAATGCACTTCTTAGATAGTTTTTTTAACAGATTTATAATAATCTTTATGATCTTAAATGTATGAGCTTGCATGTAGAAGATAATATTTATTCTCGAGTATAGACCACCACGTGTTTGTAATTTACAGGTTCTTTAAGTATACGAGAAGCTATACTAAACTAATAAAAAATAGGCGTATTCTAATCGTTAGCTTAAACATTTTATAAAGGCTATATTAGTGAAATACTCTATAGTAATTAAAAATATGTCTTTTGTAATGAGACTAGAATTATAAAAGTGAAAGTTTGTATGTTTGTTACTCATTCACGCTAAAATGGCTGGACGGATTCGGATGAAATTTAATACATAGATAGACTGACCTAACGGCAAACAGTAACACATAGGCCTCTGTTAGAAACCACCCGAAAGAGCTTATTAATAATACAAAAGAGCGAGCTTATTTTAAATACAAGCATACAAATTATGACAGTGAATATAGAATACTATTCTAATTTGAACATGCCATAAAAATATAAATATTTAAAATATTAATTCAGTGAAATTATTGTTATACATTAAAAGGCGGTAGTTTTTAAAACTCATAAATGCAAAAAATAAAAAGCTCCAGATATAAAAAAGCTTTATATGAAACATTTCCATAACCAAATATAACATAAAATGATTTGTGACCTGACCCTCGCTTTTAAATAACGCCCGAAAAGCCTCGGGCGCGACAGCGACACGGCCTCGAATAATTTCATAGTTATATTAGGGGTTTGCCATATTGTTTATATATTTAGTATATAGTTTACAAGATAAATGGCACTAAAACTAGATTTGTACTTGTTAAACGAATATAATAATTTAGTTGTAATACAAATCTATACAGATAAATAAAATTGAAGTGTCTGTTTGTAATGTCAAAATAACACTATAATACTTAATCAGATTTTTTCGAAGTCGGTGCCAGCCAATACAAATCAAAGCACACCGACTTCGAAAAAAATCTGATTAAGTATCTATTCTAAATGAAAACCCCCGTTTACTTATTTTTTATTTTTCAGTGCCTGGAAGTCGGTTTTTTTTTTCAAATTAATCTTCTTTCTATACTTAAAGCTCGTAAGATACACTTTACCCACAACAAACAAAATTTTTCAAAAGACTATAATTTAAGAGAAACATAAGAAAAGTCGAGATAAGTACCCAATTATATTTATTATATTATGACAAAAGTTAAAAGTTTGTTCAAGTCCGCAGTACCCTATAAAACCAACTCTATAAACTCGGTCATTGAGAAAGTTATTTCAGTCGGGAACATATTCTATTTACTTTGACTAAAGTTAAGGCAAAATAATAATAAAGCAAGCGCTCGCTCTAATGGGACGTTAGTATTGTGTTATATGAAACGATGCTTCTTAGTTTACACCAAAAAAGTAATTGATCCTTTTGATTAATCTATATAAAAACGGGAATTTCTTGAAACAAAGCTAATTTCACAGTTATGTTTGTTTATACCTATTTTATTTTTTTAAGTAATAACACAGTTAATGTATTACGTCACAGATCATACTTTCTACAAGATCTGTGACACCTACCCCTTTAAAAGCCAACATTTTAAAGCTATAAGCTTCATGTAAAATTACAATTTTAGGTACATTTTTTTTGTTAAATGCTGTGTTGGGGGTTTCTCTATTTGGAAATGTTTGAATGGTATGATTGCTTCCGCGGTGTTAACTAGTCTGATTGAGGTTGATTGTGGCCAAAAATCGTCCAAGAAAACATTACTTGATGACATGACATCGCCGATTTTAAACTTAAAATAAACTTAACCAAAACAATATAACGTAGGAAATAGAAAAGCTAAAGTTAACAATCTCCAGTACAGCAGGTATCTATTAGAAAGTTAAATCGCTGAACGCAAACTCGAAAGCTTTTAAAACAGTGCAAGTTGCGATCTTGGCGCCGCACCGGCACTCTTGTATTGAACCTCAATATTTCCGAGAGTCAATCGTAGTTTAAATGGGTTTTGAATTGAAATTTTATGTTGAAGTTATAGTTCACTAAATAAATAGTTTTATTTACTCGTATTTCAAACGTAGACTTTGAAATGATCTTCATAAATGCAAACATACTTATATGTGTTGGTTTTGTTAAGTAATACCTAATGGTTTTGCCTCTAGTAGCAAAAATATAGGATATTCTTACCTACTTATGATAACCTTCGGACCTTTTTAATACGACCTTGTCGCAAAATACGTTCTTAGCTGACATCTTCAACCTATAAATTACCAACCTACAAAATTTAAGCTTCATAGGTTAAGTAGTTTTCGATATTTGTGAGTGGGATTTTATTTATAGATATACTAGCATAACCCGCGGCTTCGCTCACGCTAAAACAACAACAAAAAAATTTAAAAAGGTAGGTTTCATACAAATTTTCATACCTTATTTTATCTACTTATGGGATGAATTTCAAAAAACAGGAAAAGTTGTCAACAATATCTTCCAGATAAACTCTTGTCTGAAAGAAAAAGTTAACAGTATTAGTGGAAAAAATGAAGAGGAAAAGAGAGAGAGAATATTACGATTTACATAATGAGTATAGTTTTTGTTAGTTGTGTTTAGTGAACTAATAGGTATGAGTGTACCGTTACCTCTACATTAGCGGGAGAGCACACGCTAGTTGGGAAACAAAGTATAAATAGTCAAACAAACTTGTCACTCCCATACAATTCAGTTTCAATTTAGCTAAGAGCGTCCGCGCCGTCGCTTTCTGTGATCATTGTATAATTCTCCCCTCTTTATGTAAAACTCTGCGAAATAATCATTTTTATTTCACTTTGTAAAAGAGACGCAAGGGAGCAGATTAAACTGAAGTTTATATACGAGCATATTTAAGCTACAAAGACGTGCTCTATAGATCACTTTTAAATGATGTATATTCAAAATAACTAACAAGTCAAGTTTTCGTATTTTTTCGCGGATTTATTTTGATTTTTGGTTCCCGACGTTTCGAATGCTTTACAGCAATCATGGTCACGGGAGAGACTGAGTCTCCGAAAAAATCCGAAAAGATAGTTTTATATAAATGTCTAATATTCGCGTAAATCTAAGAAAGTATTAACGAGTAACGTCTCGTGATCGCTTTTAAGCCTATTACCATATACCAGTAGGTGTTATCGTATTCATTATATTCATCACATTGGATTTTATTACGAAATGAACTATAATTGTGACCTAGGATATTAGCACCCTAGGATACCTATCCTCATAAATACGTTATACATATTTTGTATGTGCCTAAACCAGATCAGATAATGTATAATTAAATTGATTTATTAGACACTAGCGACTCACCCTCGCTTCGCTTCGGGTTCGTCCTTAGACAAAAACAAATCTTTCCCACGGGAACCGTACATTTTTCCGAGATGATATATAGTCTATAGCCTTCCTCAGTTAACGGGCTGTCTAATGCAAAAAGAATTTTTCAAATCGGATTAGTAGTTTCTGAGATTAGCGCGTTTAACCAAACAAAGAAACAAACAAAGAATATAATAAATATTAAATTATAAGTATATACTAGATAATAAACAGAAGAACAGAGAGAATATCATATTATGAAACTTACTAAGAACCGTGTTTTCACATTGATCAAAAAAGTACTAGATACATAATTAGCGACAAAAAATGTCCTCCCCGAATGAGCGCTCATTTCAACATTTGAGCACACTGTTATTGTATTTTTTTGTGAAAACAACTTTAAGCATTGCATTTAAGGTTCAATTTACATTGTTGTATATTTATTTCAACTAGAATAATTACCTAAACACAATTGGTAATATTTTTAAGAGAACTCGTGCAGGGGATTGTGTATCTAGTATTTTTGATCGATGTGTTTCCAGCACATTAACTAGATCAAACCGATCCAAAATGTGCCTAAGACTAATACCATCGTTGACAGTCATAGGGATATATTATAATTAAAAATAATATCATGTACTATTAAAATGTTTTATATATTTATAAGAGCTGGAGTGTACCGCAGGCGCGGCGGAGAGCCGGCCGGCTGCAGGCCGACCGACCGCGTAACTTCATACATTTATGTATGAGCCGCTCGCGCCCAAATCATTTTAATTTCACCGCTTTCCCTTAATTTTTTGACCAAAATTTTTACTCAAATATATTTCGATATTTACATATTATATCTGTTGCATATCAATCACGGCGGAATGCTTTACTGAGCGCTGATTGGCTGCGGCTTTACGCCCGTATGTTTTTTTATTTATTTATTTACAATTCAGTAAACACACGACCGCCGATTCATATTATATCTTATATTATGGGCCAAGCTTTGCCTGAGTCTAATGAAATTTTTAAAATTGTCATTCCACTGAGACACTAGTATATTGCGAAGTTTACAAGAACTAAATGCATAAGCGGACGGACGTAAATACAAACTTTTTTATTTAAAAATGATAACAGCATATTAAAAATGTAAAATCTTTTGAATGAAAGACGAAACGAAACACGAAGTTAGTAATAATTACAAGACGCATTTGCCAATAAAAACAAACCGCCGCCGCAACGCTTGGATATTTCTTATTCATAGAATTTTGTTCTCCGCAGATTGTTTCTTGGAGCTCTACCGTTTAAGAATGAAGCAGTCAATTCTAAGCTGTAATAGGTTTAAAATTAAGTTCAAAATTGCACGGCAGTAGTAAAACGAGTGCGGTAACTCTGAAACAGTTAAGTCTTAAAAGCAATTGAAGTTCTTAAGGATATGTTTAGTCGCTGGCGTCGTTATCTCCAGCGTTCCAATCTCCAATACACTGTATTAAAAAAAAAGCAGTATTCTTTGTGTTTAACCGACTCTAAAATGAAAGAAACTCTCATTTTAACGGAATTGTATTTTAAACGGAGGCTTTCAAAGTCATTTTAAAGCTATTAATTCTATAAGTATGGCCGTCCTTGAGGTATTGTTGGAGGGCGGTTCAATTGAGGCTCGGAAAAAGTTTCATCCCTATTTATTCATAATTTAGTTAACAATACGGTAAATATTTAAAGTTATCAGTCAATGTATTGTATTTCAGTCCTAACTTAATACTTATTAAATTTCACTGTTAAACGATTATACATATATATGTATGTATGTTGTGTGTCGATGTTTTTCCTCAATCAACTATAAGTGATTATTTGCATACAGATGATTGTACAAATTTATCTATACAAATAATAAAATTCTAACTAAGCCGTATCTGTACATTAAATATTTTTTGGAAAATCTTATTGAAATAGACATTATTATCCATGCAGAGGCCGAATCTATAGTTTTTAGATTTTTTGTCTGTCTGTCTGTCTGTTACCGCATCACAAAAAAAAACCATGGGAGCGATTTTAATCAAAATTTGGTATGATGATAGCTGGATATCCGGGTCAACATATAGGATACTTTTTACCGCGGATGATTATCTCATTCCCACGGGAGTATACGTTATAACGTAACCCAAAAAATATTTATGATAAGAATTTCTTGAAACTTGGTATTAATGATCTTCAATACAATTAAATAAATACGTGTTTTAGCGTTTTTTGAAATTCATCCCATAAGGAGATAACATATGGGATGAAAATTTGTATGAAACCTAACTTTTTAAAGTTTTTTTGTTGTAGTTTTAGCGCGAGCGAAGCCGCGGGTTTTGCTAGTATACAATATTTATATAATTATATAAAATACTTTGAATTAACACACTTATGTTTTCATGTTACTAGAGAATAATAATAGAATTGGTATCCATTTTATATTGATTTACCTGATTTAAACTATTTTAGAATTCACGTATTTCAATACAACCTGTATACAAGGAGCGTATGTACCTAACGTTCACGATCATGCACGTACGATGTATGCACGAGAGGACGGAGGACGCCGCTCTATACTGACACTGTGTCCTGTGCGAGGGACCTATCTCCAACTTGTCAACAACATAATGTACAATGATATACGCCGGTATTCCCCGACTTGGCGCGACGCCAGCCGTGCGCCGGCCTTCAACCGTGCCTCGGAGAGAGCATTATACTGATATTCGTTATACAAAAACGATTAGATCACTTTAAATAAATAGCGTGTAACTATAAAGATATTGATTCGTGTCGATAATATTTACAATATGTTTGTATTAAAAGTTATATATGTGTAGTGTATCAACTATCTGGTATCCATGACACAAGCCTCGTAGCTTGCCATGGAACTTAATGGTGTTGTGTGTTAATGTCCCAATATACTTATTTATTACGCTCTGATATTTTCATGTGCGAATAATTTCTAACATGATTACCACTTGCCTTACGGTGAAGGAAAACATCGTGAGGAAACCTGCATGTCTGAGAGAACCTAGCAAGTTTTCGAAAGACGTGTGAAGTCTGCCAACCCGCACTTGGCCAGCGTGGTGGACTATGGCCTGATCCCCCTCGTATTGAAGGGAGGCCCGTGCCGTGCAGTGGGACGTTAAAAAGGGCTGAATACATACAATGTTTCTATCAAGGTTTTATTTGAATCATTTGCTCTACACACGTGACAAGAAGAAAAACTCAATATTTTTTTGTATAATTTAAAGGCTCGATCCCAGGACCTCAGGCCTGCGCTCATACTGCCACTCAACCAACAAGGCAATTGAAATATAACACTAATATTCTAATACAATATAAACACACTCGGCCCGCAGTATTGCAGATCGCTTCCAGGCGCTGGCGCGAGGCCAGCCGCTATACGAAGCATCGTGGCGAATTAATCGTTTCACTTAGCGGATTTATTACTTACGCGCCAGAACCACTAGCGCTAACTTTAAAAGCGAAAAAACATCACAATTAATAATGTACTGTTACTTTAGACATATTTGCGACTAAATGTTAGAGTCATCGAACTACTGATTACTACTAATTAAACTCGACGACACGTTTGGCTCAGTTTGTAGTGACTCTACTCGCTGTACCAGCGGTCGCAGGTTCGAGTCTCGCTGGGGGTATTCATTTGTGTGATGAGTATGAATGTTTGTACTCCAATCGTGCGTGTTTATATTTATAATATGTATGTATTTAAAATTATATAAAATGTATAGAGTATCAATTACCGGTATCCATAACACAAGCCTCTTAGCTTACCATGGAACTAGATGGTGTTGTGTGTTAAAAAAAACATAAACTATAAATAAAAAAGCTTGTATGTCAATATGCTGGAGTGATTTAGGTATTTATTGTACAAATACACCATGGTTTAAAGTAACACGTAGGCACTGTAAGCACCTAGGCAGTAGATAAGTAGCAGAGTAAGTCATTAGTTTTAAATACAAACATCAGAAACATGTCAAAATAAAACTATTTTTTCGGATTATTTCGCGAATTTATTAATATAATAAATTCGCGAAATAATCCGAAAAGATAGTTTTATTTTGAAATGTCAAATATTCGCGTAAATCTAAGAAAGTATTATCAGAAACATGTACTAACATTGGAACAATATCACACTCGCTAACTTCTTTCTAGCTGAGAAGATTGTATTATTTTTTCATTACGGTCTACCAGCAGTTTTACAATTATGTACATTTATGACTTACAAACATTTACAAGTGATTGTAAATTTATTTAAAGGTAAACACAACATGCTCAAAAACCAATTGAATGTAACATAGAAATAAACAATTAATGTGTGAGATTAGGGGATGTAAGGGAGTACGAATTCCACCTTAGTACTCCCAGTCAACCTCACCTGCACGCGGTGCATCCTGCTAAACAACAAACGAGGCTCTGACGACCGAATAGACGGCGGTATAACCTCCTAAAAACAGCGTAGTTAAATGGCATGGACCTGTGACGGGCAGCAGCGTCACTGGTACAAAAAGCTACGCCCTGCGATCGCCAACCCGCCTGCCCAGCGTGGCGATTATGGGCATTACATTCTATGGCAAACGCACGAACGAAACGGCCCCTAGTTCCCGGTCGCCCCGCTATTCCTGGCCAAGGCGGCGGCCATGGTAACGGCGGGGTAGGGGGTGCTAAGAATCCCCGGGTTACGGAAGGCCGCCAACAACGACTGACGCTGGCTACGTTTAATGGACGCACGCTACGGCTCGACGAACATCTGGCACAATTAGAGGAAGAACTCAGAAACATAAGGTGGCACATTCTAGGGTTATGTGAAGTCCGAAGAAAGGGAGAGGATACCGTAACCTTGGAATCGGGCCATCTTATGTATTTCAGAGAAGGAGATCAACCATCCCAAGGCGGTGTCGGGTTCTTAATTCACAAGGGTATCTCTGGCAACGTTATTGAAATCTCCAGTGTGTCAGCAAGGGTTGCATACCTCGTGATTAAACTAACTGAGAGGTATAGCCTCAAGGTTATTCAAGTGTACGCGCCGACCTCGACACACTCGGATGACGAAGTGGAAGAGATGTACGAAGATATCTCAAAAGCCTTACATACCACCTATAAGGCCCACTTTAATGTTGTCATGGGGGACCTCAACGCAAAAGTGGGAGTACAAACAAGCGGTGAATCGGTAGTAGGACCGCATGGATTTGGAAGCAGAAATCATAGGGGGCAAATGCTCGTCAACTTTCTGGAAAAAGAGGGGCTTTTCTTGATGAATTCCTTCTTTAAGAAACAGACCCACCGAAAGTGGACGTGGCGAAGCCCTGATACTATGACAAAAAATGAGATAGACTTTATTATGACGGACAAGAAGCGCATATTTAGAGATGTCTCCGTGATCAACAGGTTCAACACCGGAAGCGATCACCGACTTGTCCGAGGCACTCTAGGTATTGATTACAAGCTTGAACGGAACCGTTTGATAAAGTCTACGCTCCGGCCCAATATGCTCCAAACTCCTGCTGGGTCTGAAACGTTCCAGCTAAAACTGGAGAACCGATTCGCTGCCCTGGAAACCACATTAGACGTTGACATTGACCAAGAACTCGACCAAGTGGTGGGTATTCTTCGGGAAGAAGGGACTAAGATCTGCACGATGCAACGCACCGGTAAGAAGTCCAAACTCTCTGAGGAATCTCTGCAGCTAATACAGAAGCGACGTGAAGATACCGCAGTTACTCCGGCAAACCAGCGGGCTTTGAACAAAAAAATATCAAAACTGGTAAGACGTGACCTCCGTAGCTCCAGTACATGCTCCATCAAGGAAGCCATTGAGCAAAATCGGGGGTCCAAAGTCTTTGTTCAGAAGTTAGGACGTAGCCATCTGACGAAGCTGACCACAACTAGCGGAAAAGTCGTCGTCTCTAAGCCGGAGATTCTGAAAGAAGTTCAGGACTTCTATGGTCGCCTATATGCATCGCAAGCGTCCCGTCCCACGTCAAATGACGAAGATCCCAGGGCCACACTTACCCGCCACGACACAGAAGACCTGCCAGAAGTCAGCCTAGACGAAATCGCGATGGCTCTAAAACAACTTAAAAACGGAAAAGCCCCCGGGGAGGATGGAATTACAACGGAGCTCCTAAAAGCAGGTGGAACTCCTACGCTTAAACAACTCCAGCGTTTATTTAATTCCGTCCTCTTTTCGGGGAGAACTCCTAAGGCATGGAGCACGAGCTTGGTCGTCTTGTTTTTCAAAAAGGGTGACAAAACTCTGCTGAAAAACTACCGACCTATCTCTCTCTTAAGCCATATCTATAAGTTGTTTTCTAGAGTTATCACGAACCGTCTCACGCGTAGACTCGACGAATTCCAACCTCCCGAACAGGCTGGTTTTCGAAGTGGATACGGCACCATAGACCACATTCACACAGTGCGGCAGATTATACAGAAGCAAGAAGAGTATAATCGGCCTTTGTGCTTAGCATTTGTGGACTATGAGAAAGCCTTTGACACTATCGAAATCTGGTCTGTTTTAGAGTCTTTGCAACGGTGCCAAGTCGATTGGCGATATATTAATTGATAGATAATGCCTGTATGACGCCGCAACAATGACCGTCCAAGTCCAGAACCGGCAGTCTGAACCTATCTTCCTGCATCGAGGAGTGAGACAAGGGGACGTAATTTCCCCCAAATTGTTCACAACTGCATTGGAGGATGTGTTTAAGACCCTGGACTGGAAAGGACGTGGAATAAACATAAACGGTGAGTACATTTCACACTTGAGATTCGCAGATGATATCGTCATCGTGGCTGAAACCGTGCAAGACCTGCAAGACATGCTGCAAAGCCTAGCTGTTTCTTCAGAACACATCGGTCTCCGGATGAATTTAGACAAAACCAAGGTCATGTTCAATGCACATGCAATACCGGGACCGATAGCACTCAATGGAACAACTCTCGAAGTAGTACAAGACTACATCTACCTTGGACAATTACTGCAAGTCAGTAAAAACTACTTCGAGAAAGAAGCTCAAAGAAGAATACAGCTGGGATGGGCAGCATTCAATAAACTTCGTCGGGTCTTTTCGTCGCCAATACCGCAAAGCTTAAAGACAAAGGTCTTTAACGAATGCGTCCTACCTGTTATGACGTACGGAGCCGAGACGTGGACACTGACAGTGCGATTGGTCCACCAGTTTAAGGTCGCTCAGCGTGCTATGGAGAGGGCTATGCTCGGAGTTTCTCTGAAGGATCGGATCCGAAATGAAGAGATCCGACAGAGAACCAAAGTTATCGACATAGCCCAAAGAATTAGCAAGCTGAAGTGGCAGTGGGCTGGTCACATCTGCCGCAGAACCGATAACCGATGGAGTAGACGGGTTCTAGAGTGGAGACCACGGCTCGGCAAACGTAGTGTAGGACGCCCTCCAGCTAGGTGGAGCGACGATATTCGTAAACTGGCTGGCAGCGGTTGGATGCGTAGAGCTGAAGATCGAGCTCAGTGGCGTGCCATAGGAGAGGCCTATGTCCAGCAGTGGATGAAAGCAGGCTGAATATGATGATGATGTGTGAGATTAACTAGTATTAGTAAATACAGTTTTGGTGTTTTTTTAAAGACATTGAGTGAAGTGTTAAATACATCAATTGAAATACTGCACTTGTTGTATTCTGTTGAAATTGAAGTTGTATTCTGTAGCCTATTGTAAACCTAACATTGTGCACCGCAGTGAAGATTACCATCATCCCCCTCCCCATTTCCCAATCACTTGTGGTCGGCGCAGTACATCTTCCGTACTGCTGATAGGATTTGGCAAAAGTTTTACGACCGGCCGCCTACCTGACATCAAACCCTGTTTGGGAATGCTATTGTTTATCGCGAAAAGGACCCAAGGTGCGATGACCAGCACATCTAATTTAGCTTTAGGTATATAAAATTATCTAATGCCAGTAATGTTTTCACCACTATCATTGGCACAATCAATGGCTTGAGGTAAGGCGTGGCTTAAGCCATATTTATTTCTTTTAAAATATTTTTTATAGTACTATTCAAAGTTTTCATGTAATTTTCTGATATGTTTTGAAATAAATTTTTAACACGCAATAAATTTTGTTTTGAAATTGTCAATTCTTTTCTATTTTTTTTAAATTCAAATGTAGTAATATTTTGCTTTTTCTTATTAATTCTGATCCATCGATATGGTTACGAGAACATAATTACAGACGCGTTGAGCTTATAATACTCCTCGTTAGCCCCTAAAGCTTAAAGCTACGATCAAAATAAGGAAAACTAAAGCTCACAATAATTCTCAGTGAACGCTAAAACAATGATACAAGCAGTTCAAAACATACTGAATAAGATAATAACACATGCGATCTGAGATACTTATTGTTTTGCAAACTGTCGTCAAGCTTTACAGCATCCAATATCCGGCAACCTCTAGAGCGCACTGACGATACTCATTCAGAGACATTGCCTTTAAGATTGTATTGTTGTGAACAATTTAATAAAGGACTTTACTTATTACTTATCATTGTAACATTAGCTCTAAGTAGTTTCAACGGTATTAAAATAAAAATAAAATGAATTAGATTAACTAAAAAGATACAGACGTAATCTCAATTACTATAAGTAATAATTAAAAGTTATTGAATTGTCAAAAAAATTTAAAGAGTGCGTGTATGAATGTGTATACACGCAAGAAGTAAAACTTCTGTAGGTTATCCGTACTCTTTATTAACGCGATTATCGGACGAACAGACACTTGGTCATTGAGAGAACAGATTCCTGCTAATATTTATAATTTACTAAAGTTGGCTTCAAAGATATTTGTACTAAGCTTCTTCTATATACTGTAGTTAACTCACAAGGGCATAGTGTCAAACAATATTGCTCTAATAATAATAAAACAATAACCAAGGTATAACAATAACGGTAATGTGTAAGGCCGGGTGAGTTGTCGGCTAATGTGACAACTTCGTCAAACCATCTCCCTCGTGACCAGATGAGTTAGAAACAACATTAACACGTTAACGCATAATTATAAGTTTATGGAGATTATAATTTAATATGTATTCAGCCCTTTTTAACGTCCCACTGCTGGGCACGGGCTTCCCTTCAATACGAGGGGAATCAGGCCATAATCCACCACGCTGGCCAAGTGCGGATTGGCGGACTTCACATGTCTCACGAAAACTTGCTAGATTCTCTCAGACATGCAGGTTTCCTCATGATGTTTTCCTTCACTGTAAGGCAAGTGGTAATCATGTTAGAAATGATTCGTACATGAAAATATCAGAGGTGCGAGACCCGGGATTTGAATCCGATTTACTCGGTTTCCCAAGCAAGCGCGTTACCACTGGGCTACCACTGCCTCTAATTTAATATATGCCTTTTTAATGCATTTATAGTGGAGAACTTGGCCAAGTTACACCCACAAGAGTAAAGTGTTCTACAGCCGATCTTTTTCACGAGTATTGAGTAGTTACCGACCGGCTTTCATAGTGAATGAACTTTCATAGAAAATGTACGTTTGTCTGTGCACGTGTACTGCTCTATAATATATCCAATGCAATTGGCTAGTCTCAGTGTGGTTGACTGCTGTGACCTATATCGGTCTGGAGGACATAGCTTGTACATGAAGTAACTAAAACGTGTCTGTTTCAGGTTTCAGCTAGCAATAATCCTTGCTAATTAATTAGTTTATCTATACATATATATAAAAGGCAAAAGTGATTGACTGATGTATCAACGCACAGGCCACACCCTTAAGGCTAGAAAATTGATTTCCTACACGTAATCCTCATATGACGAAGGCACCCATTAAGGAAGGATTTTTTTAAATTCAACCACCCAGAGTGTGAAATAAGGGATAAAAGTTCGTATGAAACTTTTTATTCCTTGGACGTATTTGCTTGATATTTTGTATTTTTCGTAGTTGATTGCGAGCGAAGCCGCGAGTTCTGCTAGTTATATATAAAAAAATATGTTATTTAACTTTAATTTTGTTTGTCATGGTCGTAAAGTGGCATAGAGCACTTTATATTCTGATAAATAAAGCAGTTTCCATGAGATTTAATCATAAAATTTTAAAAAGACACTGGTATAGGTACGTACATATAATACGTGTAATTAAAAAAAAAATATGACTTCACTAATGATCAAACGGGCGCGGATTTAAACACTAGAAGGGGTTTGAAGTATCTATATGAGAAAATAATTGAAATACTGTTTTCTTTATTCTAAAAATTTTTCATTTCTAGATTTGACTTCTCTGCTTGTTTTTTAGACTGAACTTCTTTTAATAAATGAAATGTCACTTCTTTTTACTTAGAGAAAATTATATACACAATTATATAGACATAAAATAAATTCAAAGAAATTGTTTTTATGTTGTACAGCACCATCTAGTTCCATGGTAAGCTACGAGGCTTGTGTTATGGATACCAGATAGTTGATACACTACACATATATAACTTAAATTATATACATATTATAAATATAAACACCCGTGTCTGGAGTATAAACATTCGTGCTCATCACAGAAATGAATGCCCCTAGCAGGACCTGAACCCACGACCGCTGGCACTGTAAGTAGGGTCACTACGAACTGAGCCAAACGTGTCGTCCAATATAAATATAGAATGCCAAATTAGCTTCTTTTCTTTTAGTATTTCTCCAGCAATTTCAAAAATTTTAAATTTAACATAAAAATATTCTACAAAGAAGAATTCATATTATGATATATTTTTCAGTAAATACTAGAACAGTGCAAAAGCGCGAACAAGCAAAATAAAAACATTAGAAAACGGAGCATCACGCGACGAATTCGAGATGTCTAGTTAGCAAATAAACAATTTTACTTGTAAAAAGAACAGTATTTTTTAGATTGCTACACCAACTTTTTATTTTCTACTTTATAATTGGATGCAAACATCTACAATGTACAGCTTCGTTCAGCCTAAACAAGGCTAACAGTCAAAATAAATTATAATATTTCAATTGTTGAACTTACATGAGATGGAAATTTGTCAAAATCCTCACAATACTTAAGTACGAGTGTCTATTAACTCTGGTGGACATAATGAAAACATTGTAACGTTCATTGCTGATATATTTTCAATGCGTACTGTTGAACGAGGTAAACAAAAACTGCCTCGGTGTTTTAGTGGCCAGCGTGATAAGATACAGATCCGGAGGTCCTGAGTTCGAGTCCCGGGACAGCACAAGTTTAGTTGTATCTGTTAAGAAGTTCTGTGTCAGTTTTCTACCTTGCCTCGTACGACACTCGAGACTACGTAAACCCATGGATTCTGCGCTTGATCTCTCACCGGTTACGTAAAATTGTCGTATCATCGAACCTAGAATTGAAAAAAATAAGAGTTCTTTTATTTTCACGTTTACTTGTGAACTATAATATCTGATGCGCATTTGGCTAGTCTCAGTGAGATTGGCGATTGTGGCTGAAATCGCTCAGAAGGACGGGTTTTCATAACTAATCTATACTAATATTATAAAGCTGAAGAGTTTGTTTGTTTGTTTGTTTGTTTGTTTGTTTGTTTGTTTGTTTGTTTGTTTGTTTGGTTGAACGCGCTAATCTCAGGAACTACTGGTTGGAATTGAAAAATTCTTTTTGTGTTGGATAGTCCATTTATCGAGGAAGGCTTTAGGCTATAGAACATCACGCTACGACCAATAGGAGCGGAGCATAAATGAAAAATGTTGCAAAAACGGGAAAAAATCATTCCTTTTGAGAGCTTCCGTTGCGTGCGCTGCGTAAGCTGTTGAAGTTACGCAAAAATCGTGTATGACGGAATTGTTCTCCTTTAAAAGTTCTAAAAAAAAAGTCCGCGACAGCATATGTCTATCTTTTAAGGTTGACTCAAAATAACCCTTTTTATGGCAATCAAATTTGTTCTAAAATAATGCATTACTTCCGAAGGTGTTTTTATAAACATGATATTAATCCTTATCCAAATAAATACGTTATTCATCACAAGTATTTAATTTTGAACAAAATTGCCCTTGACATCATTTGATTTCAATGAATATCCTAGGAGATATCATAGTTTTAAAATATACATATTTAACTTTACGCGGTCTATGGGTGAGCGCGCTCTCAGGCCGATACAAGGCGAGGGCGGGGCGGTCGTGAGGGGAGAGGGCGCTGGCCGCCGCGCCGCGCCGGTAGCTCTGCGAGCAAAGTTACTATTCCACGCGGACGAAGTCGCGGGCAAAAGCTAGTAAAATAATAAGTGTCCAGTGATTTTAAATGTTACTATATATATTATGTCAGATAATGTTAAATAAAAAATTGTGTGAGCAATAAATCCTTTCCAAATTTTCACCGATGCGAATCAAACTAATGACCTGAAAAATAATACTAAGCACAATCAGTCTGAAACACACCGCGGTACGCCACGAGGTTTGTTCAACCATGCATTCGTCATTTTCTAAATTCCGTATACTATTTTTGCTAAAATAAGCCAAACGATTCAATCGTTATAGCCGAATTATTTAAATAAAAAGCTCTGTAAAGTCGCATGCAGATGCAGTGTATAAAGGTGAGCATTTCTTTGCCGGGGCTGGCGTCGCTCCAGCTATGCTTAAACAACTTTATTGTGGGCTTACGTGTCGGGCCATTACACTCTGTGACGGAAGAAACTACCTCCTTTATATAAGACATAATATTTCAGTTACGTTGCGTATTTAAAAATACATGTAAAAAAGACTTGACCATATTTTAGGGTTTACTATACCTTTCTTTATTACTATACCTCCGCTGCCCGTCCGTCCTTCCGTCTGTCAGAGGGCTGTATCTCATGAACCGTAATGAATAGAGTTGGAATTTTTACATTATTTCTATTGCCGATATAACAACAAATAATAATAAAAAAAAATACAAATACAAGAATTTTTTTAACGTTCGTAATCGATGATCGCAATTAATACTACACACCGCACACCTAGATAAAGAGTAGTACAACTCCAAATAATCTAAATCCGAGTTATTACTATAATAGGAATCTGCATTAAAACTACATAAACTCCATATGATTTTGTCATGATTACTAATTTAACACGAAAAATATTATATAAAAAAAAAATAAAAAAAAAATGATAAAACTATTTTTGGTGTTGTTGGTGTTTAATCTATACAAATATTATAAAGCTGAAGAGTTTGTTTGTTTGGTTGGTTGAACGCGCTAATCTCAGAAACTACTGATCTGATTTGAAAAATTCTTTTTGCATTTGATAGCCCTTTAACTGAGGAAGGCTATAGGCTATATATCATCCCGAAAAAGTGTACGGATCCCGTGGGATAGATTTGTTTTTGTCGAACCCGAAGCGAAGCGAGGGTGAGTTACTAGTATATTATAGTGTTTGATATTGAGTTGGTTACAAGTGATACTGCTATTTGATGACAAGCCATTAATCAAATAAATATCTTCGTATAATTATATACAAGAACCCATAAGATTATTCTTAATATATTATATATATTCTATATATATTATTTTCAAATAGAAAAAAAGTAATACGTTTTTTTCTATTTCAAAAAAAGGAGATATTTTGAGATGAGCTACTCTTTATCCAGGTGTGTGACACATAGAGTAAAAGTTATATTAATAAAAAGTACATGTATGACTCGCACTTGATCGATTTTTAAATATTTATGTATTAATTGATTTATTTGTTAATCTATATAAATTATTTTAATTTATATAACATTAGCGAAGAACTTATCCTTAAGTGGCCCTACTTTAGAGACCGATATATAATACTTTATAATAGTTAGAGTTTTCAAACTACAAGCAAAGAAAACCTGAAGTCTACGATCTCGCACTCGCGAATTCTCTATGCTTTTCTCTTCTTAGTATAATTCTAATAAAATAATTTTTATTTTTATTCTTCCAAACATTATCCGTTTTGTTGTTAAACGAAATGTTCATACAAACTTTCATCTTATCCCGCAGGGAGCCTTAGTTTCGATTGCGGCTCGATGGTAAAAGAAAAAAATAATAATATTATATTGTTCCAGCCCTGGTTTCAAAGGCAAACATTAGAATGCAAGCCATCGACTAAGTTTTAGCGGTGCCGCGACACTCTTTAAACTTCCTAACCCTGGGCTCGGCTTCCGCTTCATAGAAACACAAACACGAATTCAATTGCATACTTTAGATGTTATCTTATTGTATTTACTTGTATTTACCGTGTTTTAACGTTTATAATGCAAATATATTATATAATATTATGGTAAAAAGTTTCTATTTACGCTTAATATTTTTATGTCATCAAACTGTCTTTCTTTCTTTTTCTCCCTCTCTTTCCCACTATCTTCCTCTCGCTTCCTGGCTAAATGTATTTATGTGGTAGTGAATGGTGCAACCGACGTGCATACTTTTGAGCTGTGGTTCATGTTTCGCTGCATTCATTAAGTCTGGTCTAATGATGCTGTAATAGACCAAATCTTTAAACTTATCTAGCAACTTGTCAATATATGTTTTTTTTAAATGATAAAAAATAATTTGTTATTTCCCATACAAATTCTAATTCTACATAGAATATCCTGAAATCTTACAATTGTGAATTTTCACCTGTCTCTCCCTCTCTCTTTTCGATTAGTCATAACTATACCTTAAACGTTTTTTAAAATAACAATCTTAAAAAATACTTTGGAATAAATAACATACATAAACGGTGAAGGAAAACATCGTGAGGAAACCTGCATGTCTGAGAGAACCTAGCAAGTTTTCGAGAGACATGTGAAGTCCGCCAATCCGCACTTGGCCAGCGTGGTAGACTATGGCCTGATTCCCCTCGTCTTGAAGGGAGGCCCGTGCCCAGTAGTGGGACGTTAAAAAAGGGCTGAATACAAATAACATATTTCCCCATTTTGAGCGTATATGCTTATTTAGGCGAAACTAAATCACAAATCGCGTTAATAACAATTTTATCTGATAGCAATATAATTTTTTGTTACATCAAAGAGCACGAGTGAAGTCGTGGGAGAAAATTTGCAATCAATAAATACAAAACAAACCAATATCCAGATGCAAAGGCATATTGACCGTCGATGTTTCAACTATGTATATTGGCTTAGTCTACATGTGCCCACTGACGACTGACGTAATGCGAGCGGGCATCGCTTTCTGAAATGGACAGTTCCTAATATAATATACACCCAAATTTTTGACCAAATTGAATGCTAATTGATCCCAATAATTTGTATTAATATTAATGTGTGTTCGTTTGTCCTTCTTTCACGCTGTAATGTATGATCGAAAGGATTGACGCCATTTTATAATAAAAGTAAACCATGAGAGCAAACGCCCCATTAAAACGGGGGAGATTTTGATGGGTTTTAGTGGGTAGTATTTTTTTAGCTTTTCTAGGTGGCGAGTCCCACATAACCACCCGTATGTATGCAGGTGGTATTCCTATATGCATTTCCCAACATTAAAAAAAGGCCATATACCTCCACGAACTTCCAAACCAAGAATTCCTACTAAATTAACCTAACTGAGTTTGAAAATAGAAACCATTATTTGCAACCGCATAACCGCCAGTCCAACAACGTAGTAAAGCGAGTAAAAAACGTTGTAGCAACAAATAAAGAAATTAGTGTACTGCTAATAAAAGTTTAAATTACAGGGCAAAATAATATCTGAACACTAAACTAAATCTAGTTAATAATTCTGAGCCCATTTGGAATTAAATGAAGCTTGCTGTAAATAAGTTTTATCTACGTCTATAGAAAACAGTTATTATTCCGTGGGAACGAACGGATGGTTCGGGCACGCCAACCGCGCTTTACTGTGCACTAGTGGGTTACCCTTGCTCTACTCATTTTACGAAAAAAAACCTTATATAATGTTACAATTTGATCCATTTTGCGAGAAATGTTCTTAAAAGCAAGTCAATTCACTCACTTATACATTCATTATGTCAAAGAGGATTTGAAACGCTTTTAGAATATTATGTCCATCATTATTAGTAGTAGATATCAAAGTCAAGATTCCGATTTCAATATTAATTTCTATTCAAATGATATTTCAAACGGACAGTGAAGCTTTGACAGAGTTGGATTTGAGAATATCATAAATCAAACTTAATTTTTCATGACTTTTCTATGTAAAACTATTTATTTTTAATAGCTATATGCTTTTAATACAAAAAGCTAGTATTTGCAAGATATAGTATAATAGAAGATATACTAGAAGATTTTTAGCTGACATGAACAGATAGATGGTAATGGTTGTTTGAAATACGAGCTTTTCATTGGGATAACTTCCATTTTTTGTTATAAATTGAGTGGAAATAGTAACGGTTACTATGGCAACCATGACGGTTTTTAGTGACGATTTGTCGTGATTCATGAAGAAGTTCCAAATAACAAAATTTCATAGATATTTCCAATATCTTGTACTACAGAATAAAAAAAACAATTATATTTTTGAATAAACTTAATTTATAGATAAATAATCCATATATAGAGAGAATGTTAAGTTGGCAGTATGTAAGTAATGATTAGGGTGTAGTGTATAGACAACCTGTGCGGTCCGCCTCCTCCGTCCGTCGTGGCATCTCCTAACGAGGCATTGTTCCCATCCACCGCGCCGGAACATTAGTCCCGACCGCACGCAAGCCGCTCACTCGGCAAACCACTCTCCGCTTTAGCACTGCGTGTTTATTATATGTCCAAGATTATATAATGAAGTATGAAAGCTGAAATAATTGACATTTTTACAGTTTCTTATTGGCAGTAGTAACCCAGTGGTAACACACTTGGGAAATCGAGTGAAGCGGGTTCAAATTGCAGCTCTGATATTTTCGATTAGAGGAAACCTGCATGTTTGGGAGAACTTAGCAAGTTTTCGAAATACACGTGAAGTCTGCCGACCTACACTTGGCCAGCATCGTGGATTATGGCCCAGGATTCCAGCAGTGGGACGTTAATGAAAACAATTGAACACTTATTAAAAACACCCGCGGGAGTCCTATTACTAGGCCTACGAAAACGTAGAACTGACCATCCATCCATTTTGTTCTTGCTATGTTTAGCAGTTTTTTTGTGAAGTGTGCGCATAAACTTAAACACAAGTGGAGTCGCTATTCCTTTTAATTTTATAGTCCGGTTATATAACGGAAGCAGACGTCGAACTTGGGATTCGAGAGATGAGCAATATGATGCCGTTCTTGCTAAATATTCAACTAGCAATTCCACATCACAATACAGTGCAAGTTTTATTATATATATTAATATATTATATATATTAATATTGTTTTATAATTATTTTATTATATATATTAATACGTAGTTTACGAGACACTCATTTTAACTTCGAGTAGGTAATGCCTCTTCTTTTTATAAGAAACACAAACGTACAGATAGTCATATAGACGTTGTTTTTTATGTTAATTGATTATAGAATAGACTCGTAATTTATGAATGAAACACCATAAATTATAGTACAAACTAGAGTACCGTAAGATATTAAGAAATATTTAAAATAAAACTATCTTTTTGAATTTTTTCGCGGATTTATTTCGATTTTCGGTTCCCTATGTTTTGAATGCTTTACAACGTACACGGTCACGGTAGATTTAGGTTTTAGATGTCTCAAAGGTCATTATATACTTGTTACAGACAATGCCTACCCACACTATTATTACCAAGTATTATAACCTTTGAGACGTCTAAAACCTTAGTCTCTCCTGTGACCATGATTGCTGTAAAGCATTAGAAACGTCAGGAACCAAAAATCAAAATAAATCAGCGAAAAAACCCGAAAAAATAGTTTTATTTATAATTAAAATGTGAAATATTCGCGTAAATCTAAGCAAGTAATATATTATAAGCAATATTTAAGTTTAGTTTTCTATTAATATTAAATATAGGAGATATTTGATCCTCTAATAATCCTTCAATATAATCAACTTATAAAGTTGTTATATAGCAGCAAGCAGGGAACCTCCCAGCGCGTTAAACCTCGACCTTCCTCAATCTGTGACTCGAGCGATTCCTCACTCCGACAGGTTTATTACGATTGTGTCGCTTCCGACCTGACGTTTTGCACCCAAATATATCGTTGACACCAAATTTGGGCCAATATGTTAAGCTCTTACTATTTTTTTTTCATTATATCACTAGCGACCCTCTCTGGCTTTGTGTAGGTGCAAAATAAAGCTTTATTATTATTTTGCACAATGTCAATTAAATTTCATATTCGAAATTCTATCACATTATTCGATACAACTCAGCACTAAATGCATATAGATAAGATATTAGATACTAGCAGAACCCGCGGCTTCGCTCGCACTAAAACTATAAAAAAAACTCTAAAAACGTAGCTATTTTACCCCCCTATAGGGTGAATTTCGAAAAATGCTAAAACACGTTTTTGATTAATTGTGTTGAAAAGCATTGATACAAAGTTTCAAGTAAGTCTGATCATAAATATTTTGTTGGGTTGTATTATAACGTGTTTTCCCGTGAAAATGAGACAATCTCTTGCAGTAAAAAAAATAAACACCGACTTCCAGGCACTGAAAAGTAAAAAATAACTAAGCGGGGGTTTTCATTTAGAATAGATACTTAATCAGATATTTTCGAAGTCGGTGTGCTTTGATTTGTATTGGCTGGCACCGACTTCTAAAATATCTGATTAAGTATCTATTCTAAATGAAAACCCCCGTTTAGTTATTTTTTTTAATTTTCAGTGCCTTTAATTGTGCCTTAATAGTGGTTTTAATTTTTTTTTTAAGTTTTTATAATATTAGTATGGACTATATGATACCTATGACATAAACTCAAACGTGTACAGTGCACCATTATTTACCGAGGCTTTAATATACTCAAATGGATGGTGAATAATACGTTCAGACAAAAATTCAATCATTTATTAAAACATATATTGAATAAACTTCGTTGTAAACTCCATAAGCGACCTGTGCATTAGTTTAAACTCTTTATGCTTCTATTTTTTATCCAGTAATCCTATTCGCGTGAAATCTCTATTACAATTTCGGAGAAACATGTTTTGTTAGTTCCCTGAATGTGATATGTAATACAGGATAACTGTTTTGAAATCACTGATAGACACTTTGATTTCATTTACAAGTAAGTATAAAAGTACCTGGGCGGCCGAGCTTCGCTCGGAGTTCTTTTTCATTATATCGTATTTTTTTGATAAAAAGAAACTAAAAACTTGAATAAATAAAAAAAAAAACAAAAGGAAAAACCTTTTATCCGATCGAGGTTCGAACTCGGACACCTGTAATTGTTAATCTGGCACCTTGGTCGCTTGGCCACGATGCTTATACTTAAGAGTAAGAAATTATAATCAACCATATTCTGTGTGGAATTATGCGAATGAAAACTCGAAAACACGAGTTTTCCCAGACATAAAATTAATCTAGATCGATTTTTCGTCCCCGAAAACTCCCACATACCAAATTTCAGCAAAATCATTAGAGCCGTTTCCGAGATCGCCGGTATAAATAAATATATAAGAATTGCTCATTTAAATATATTAGATTAGATTAGATCTTCATGTCGAATATACAACAAAATACATAACATAATACATACTCTACTTTATATATCAACCTAATTATATACTTCAGACCTATAAAGTCGTAGCAACTAAAAACGAAATATGTAATAACTACGAGTAAATACATTAATGAGATGATAGCAAATATTTAAACTGAGCTCAGCAATTAGATTGAAGTATACTACAAACCAATTACACGCCCCGACCAGCGGCCTCCCCCGGGACGCTGGCTTGCGCTGCAAATTGACCGACTGTATCCACTGTTTATATGCTACAGCGCCTCTACGTTACTGGCTAGACGTAGCTACACTGCGGTCACATCGAGGGTAACAGGTTCGATATTGTACGAGGTACATGATTGGTTGTCATCATTTTTCGAAATCCCTACGAAATTAGTTTCAAATTATATTTAAACTAGCGACTTAGACTTTTATTTACATAATACCTTGGCAGATAGACATGCTATTGCGTATTTCTCTTATTTCCTTATTGTTAATTAATGCACTTTAATCTATACTAATACTAGCAGAACCTGCGGCTTCGCTCGCGATCAAACTACGAAAAATACGAAATTTCATGCAAATATGTCCAAGGTATAAAAAGTTTCGTACAAATTTTGTCCCTTAATTCACCCCCTTGGTGATTGAATTTTGAAAAATCCTTCCTTAGTGCATGCCTTCGTCATATGAGAAATACGTGTGCGAAATTTAAATTTTCTAGCCTTAAGGGTTTGGCCTGATACATCAGTCGATCACTTTTGCCTTTTATATATACATATTAAAAGGCAGTGGTAGCCCAATGGTAACTCGCTGGCTTGGGTATCCGAGTGAAGCGGGTTCAAATCCGGGTCTTGCACCTCTGATATTTTCATGTGCAAATCATTTTTAACATGATTACTACTTGCCAAACGGTGAAGGAAAACATCGTGAGGAAACCTGCATGTCAGAGAAAACCTAGCAAGTTTTCGAAAGACATGTGAAGTCCGCCAACCCGCACTGGGCCAGCGTGGTGGACTATGGAATGATCCCCCTGGTATTGAAGGGAGGCCCGTGCCCAGCAGTGGGACGTTAAAAAGGGCTGAATAAATATATATATGTCGGAGAAACATAGTTATCTTCGACATCGACATCAGTATTTGCGGGCTTAGTGGGCGTCATTGGGTAAGATGCGAGCACAAACTCAATAGAACAGTTTTGTAGTATTTTAATTAAACAAATTCACTTCACACACAGATTATTCACTTTACACACAGTTTAAACAATATTCACTACACACACACTTATTGACGAAAACGACACTAACTAACGAAACGAAAGTAACAGCCAAGACTGAGCAGCGGATTCAGGGCACCGTTCTTTACTTCAACCAACGAAGCGGTATACTTTTTCAAGATCCAACTCGATCAGTTGCTATCACTCGAATCTCCCTCCCAAGAACCAACGGACCCTTTTAAAGTAAAGACGGCGCCTCGACCCCGCTCGAGGCACGTGCTCTGCTCTGATTGGTCGTTACGCTAATTACAATATTATAACTTTTATTAGATTAATGAGGTTTTAAAATTATAGAAAAATGTAACAAATCAAATAAAATCAAATTAAGAATTTTAAAAGTGATTAGAATGTAAATTATTGCAAACAACAATCAACTCGACTCATAGCTTCCTCCGACACGGCCGTCCTGACGTATTACACGCCCTCGTGTAATGTTGAAGGCCGCGTATGATTACTATCTGCAGAAAAGAAAGAGATATTTTGTATAGTTCGGCCACTCCTGACCAAGGGAATCGTGTACATAATTACAATTTATCTTCTGCGCAACAACTTCGTTTAAGATATTTTTATAAAGTATGTTCCCTATAATAACAATAAGCCTTTCATAATCGAATCTGAATCCTAATAGACTCTATACTACATAGTAAATTAAGTCAGTAGTATCGAAACAGCCACCTCGCCGTTTATCGCGTTACACATTTTGGGTTATTGACAATATCTAAGTGGCCACCTCGCCTCTTATTCTGCCAATTTCGTTTTTCAATGGCCACCTCGCCTTTTAATGGCCACCTCGCCTTTTAATGGCCACCTCGCCTTTTAATGGCCACCTCGCCTTTTAATGGCCACCTCGCCTTTTAATGGCCACCTCGCCTTTTAATGGCCACCTCGCCTTTTAGTAGCCACCTCGCCTCTCACAAAGCTTAACCAAGCCTTAACAACCACCACGTTGTTAGGATATCCTATAAAGAGAATTTATTTGCAACACAAACACACACACCGATAACTAATTATTTTAAACAAAATAAATTAAGTACGAAGATCTTACCATCATTGTCATCTGACAGACACGGATCCAGCTCAGTTGGGACATAGGATTGGGGGAGTGGACGTAAGCGGTCTCTCGAATACTTGTATGAACGATTACAATTCAGACTCTTGAGATGATACCTGTCACCGTCTAGTATTTCAATTATCTCATGAGGTCCTTTATATTTAGGGTCCAATCAAAATATCGTTATTTAGGTAATCATCAGGTATAACGTGAAATAAAATTTGTACGTCATGGCCACTAAGAACGACCCTGCATAAAATTTGTGTCACATAATACACTAGATTTTCCTACACCAGTCAAAGTAACTATTGCACGCTGCAATGTACCAACAAGCTTGCGAGAGACTCTTTCTTTAATTAAGGAACAATCAGCACCGGAATGAAAACAAAATGAAAACTGCTCACCAAATTGCGTAATTATCCCGGTGACAGGTTTCATACCACACATGTCCACTCGCTTCACAACGCTTGGTGCGGCAGCGGGCTGTGCGCTGCTACCCGCAACCGGCCATGTTTTTGAGCACCGCGATGCCACATGGCCCTCAACACCACACTTGTAGCAAGTCACAGGGGCCCGCGTAACAACGGCCGTGTTGGGGTGCCCAGTGGTTGGAGTTGTTCGCTGCTTGTCATGCGACCGACTGAAACATTCAAAAGATTTATGACCAAGCTTTCCACAAGCGTAACATTTTGTTGAAGCTGAACTTAGCCTAGGACGTTTATTATCTTGTGTAGTGCTTGCAACGGTCTTTGTTATTTCTTGCTAGCTCCGCTTGCGATAAGAATAAGCCATTAGTTCACGTTGCATTTTACAGCGGGTAGTTATTTCTTCAGAAAAAATATTGCGTTGTAACCTTGGCTCGATTTGCCCCATGTGTGCAAGTATTAAGGATACCACCATTTCCTCCTTGCCTAAATTACTCCATCGTGATATGAGTAAAGTAAATAAACGGCTTGCATATGCAGCAAGACATTCACCTTTTTACGGTTTACCAGTAAGCATCTTTAATATCGTCGCTGCACATGTTTCTAACGTATCGAAACGAGAAAGACAAATTTCTTTAAATTCTACCCATTTCATATTAGGAAAAGCTATCTGAGAAAACTATGTTGCAGCTGAGCCTCTCATGGCCTTACTAAGTATGAGAACTAATTTACTTCCCTGTATACCACTATCCAATAAACAGATGTCCGCTGTTGCCAGCCAGGCCCGGGCGTCAGTGTCTGCATCTTCCGGCTGAAATTTAGGCAGCGCGATGCTCTTATCCTCGATATTCGGTGGTTTGGTTAGCGCCTCCACCAGTAACTTCATACTGGTTTGTTGCGCTTCAAATAACGCACGCCATCCGTCATTCGTCGCTGTCAATTCGCTCACGTTATGTGCCTGCACCAATCCCACTTCTGATGTCGGAGAAACATAGTTATCTTCGACATCGACATCAGTATTTGCGGGCTTAGTGGGCGTCATTGGGTAAGATGCGAGCACAAACTCAATAGAACAGTTTTGTAGTATTTTAATTAAACAAATTCACTTCACACACAGATTATTCACTTTACACACAGTTTAAACAATATTCACTACACACACACTTATTGACGAAAACGACACTAACTAACGAAACGAAAGTAACAGCCAAGACTGAGCAGCGGATTCAGGGCACCGTTCTTTACTTCAACCAACGAAGCGGTATACTTTTTCAAGATCCAACTCGATCAGTTGCTATCACTCGAATGTCCCTCCCAAGAACCAACGGACCCTTTTAAAGTAAAGACGGCGCCTCGACCCCGCTCGAGGCACGTGCTCTGCTCTGATTGGTCGTTACGCTAATTACAATATTATAACTTTTATTTGATTAATGAGGTTTTAAAATTATAGAAAAATGTAACAAATCAAATAAAATCAAATTAAGAATTTTAAAAGTGATTAGAATGTAAATTATTGCAAACAACAATCAATTCGACTCATAGCTTCCTCCGACACGGCCGTCCTGACATATTACACGCCCTCGTGTGATGTTGAAGGCCGCGCATGATTACTATCTGCAGAAAAGAAAGAGATATTTTGTATAGTTCGGCCACTCCTGACCAAGGGAATCGTGTACATAATTACAATTTATCTTCTGCGCAACAACTTCGTTTAAGATATTTTTATAAAGTATGTGCCCTATAATAACAATAAGCCTTTCATAATCGAATCTGAATCCTAATAGACTCTATGCTACATAGTAAATTAAGTCAGTAGTATCGAAACAGCCACCTCGCCGTTTATCGCGTTACACATTTTGGGTTATTGACAATATCTAAGTGGCCACCTCGCCTCTTATTCTGCCAATTTCGTTTTTCAATGGCCACCTCGCCTTTTAATGGCCACCTCGCCTTTTAATGGCCACCTCGCCTTTTAGTAGCCACCTCGCCTCTCACAAAGCTTAACCAAGCCTTAACAACCACCACGTTGTTAGGATATCCTATAAAGAGAATTTATTTGCAACACAAACACACACACCGATAACTAATTATTTTAAACAAAATAAATTAAGTACGAAGATCTTACCATCATTGTCATCTGACAGACACAGATCCAGCTCAGTTGGGACATAGGATTGGGGGAGTGGACGTAAGCGGTCTCTCGAATACTTATATGAACGATTACAATTCAGACTCTTGAGATGATACCTGTCACCGTCTAGTATTTCAATTATCTCATGAGGTCCTTTATATTTAGGGTCCAATCAAAATATCGTTATTTAGGTAATCATCAGGTATAACGTGAAATAAAATTTGTACGTCATGGCCACTAAGAACGACCCTGCATAAAATTTGTGTCACATAATACACTAGATTTTCCTACACCAGTCAAAGTAACTATTGCACGCTGCAATGTACCAACAAGCTTGCGAGAGACTCTTTCTTTAATTAAGGAACAATCAGCACCGGAATCAAAACAAAATGAGAACTGCTCACCAAATTGCGTAATTATCCCGGTGACAGGTTTCATACCACACACGTCCACTCGCTTCACAACGCTTGGTGCGGCAGCGGGCTGTGCGCTGCTACCCGCAACCGGCCATGTTTTTGAGCACCGCGATGCCACATGGCCCTCAAAACCACACTTGTAGCAAGTCACAGGGGCCCGCGTAACAACGGCTGTGTTGGGGCTCTCAGTGGTTGGAGTTGTTTGCTGCTTGTCATGCGACCGACTGAAACATTCAAAAGATTTATGACCAAGCTTTCCACAAGCGTAACATTTTGTTGAAGCTGAACTTAGCCTAGGACGTTTATTAGCTTGTGTAGTGCTTGCAACGGTCTTTGTTATTTCTTGGTAACTCCGCTTGCGATAAGAAAAAGCCATTAATTCACGTTGCATTCTACAGCGGGTAGTTATTTCTTCAGAAAAAATATTGCGTTGTAACCTTGGCTCGATTTGCCCCATGTGTGCAAGTATTAAAGATATCACCATTTCCTCCTTGCCTAAATTACTCCATCGTGATATGAGTAAAGTAAATAAACGGCTTGCATATGCAGCAAGACATTCACCTTCTTGCGGTTTACCAGTAAGCATTTTTAATATCGTCGCTGCACATGTTTCTAACGTATCGAAACGAGAAAGAAAAATTTCCTTAAATTCTACCCATTTCATATTAGAAAAAGCTATCTGAGAAAACCATGTTGCGGCTGAGCCTCTCATGGCCTTACTAAGTAAGAGAACTAGTTTACTTCCCTGTATACCACTATCCGATAAACAGATGTCCGCCGTTGCCAGCCAGGCCCGGGCGTCAGTGTCTGCATCTTCCGGCTGAAATTTAGGCAGCGTGATGGTCTTATCCTCGATATTCGGTGGTTTGGTTAGCGCCTCCACCAGTAACTTCATACTGGTTTGTTGCGCTTTAAATAACGTACGCCATCCGTCATTCGTCGCTGTCAATTCGCTCACGTTTTGTGCCTGCACATATCCCACCTCTGATGTCGGAGAAACATGGTTATCTTCGACATCGACATCAGTAGTTGCGGGCTTAGTGGGCGTCATTGGGTAAGATGCGAGCACAAACTCAGTAGAACAGTTCCGTAGTATTTTAATTTAAACAAATTCACTTCACACACAGATTATTCACTTTACACACAGATTAAACAATATTCACTATACACACACTTATTGATGACAACGACACTAACTATCGAAACGAAAGTAACAGCCAAGACCGAGCAGCGGGTTCAGGGCACCGTTCTTTACTCCAACCAACGAAGCGGTATACTTTTTCAAGATCCAACTCGATCAGTTGCTATCACTCGAATGTCCCTCCCAAGAACCAACGGACCCTTTTAAAGTAAAGACGGCGCCTCGACCCCGCTCGAGGCACGTGCTCTGCTCTGATTGGTCGTTACGCTAATTACAATATTATAACTTTTATTTGATTAATGAGGTTTTAAAATTATAGAAAAATGTAACAAATCAAATAAAATCAAATTAAGAATTTTAAAAGTGATTAGAATGTAAATTATTGCAAACAACAATCAATTCGACTATGGCCGTGTCGGAGGAAGCTATGAGTCGAGTTGATTGTTGTTTGCAATAATTTACATTTTAATTACCTTTAAAATTCTTAATTTTATTTTATTTGATTTGTTACATTTTTCTATAATTTTAAAACCTCATTAATCTAATAAAAGTTATAATATTGTAATTAGCGTAACGACCAATCAGAGCAGAGCACGTGCCTCGAGCGGGGTCGAGGCGCCGTCTTTACTTTAAAAGGGTCCGTTGGTTCTTGGGAGGGGGATTGGAGTGATAGCAACTGATCGAGTTGGATCTTGGAAAAGTATATCGCTTCGTTGGTTGAAGTAAAGGGCGGTGCCCTGAATCCGCTGCTCAGTCTTGGCTGTTACTTTCGTTTCGTTAGTTAGTGTCGTTTTCGTCAATAAGTGTGTGTATAGTGAATATTGTTTAATCTGTGTGTAAAGTGAATAATCTGTGTGTGAAGTGAATTTGTTTAATTAAAATACTTCGAAACTGTTCTATTGAGTTTGTGCTCGCATCTTACCCAATGACGCCCACTAAGCCCGCAACTACTGATGTCGATGTCGAAGATAACTATGTTTCTCCGACATCAGAAGTGGGATAGGTGCAGGCACAAAACGTAAGCGAATTGACAGCGACGAATGATGGACGGCGTGCGTTATTGAAAGCGCAACAAACCAGTATGAAGTTACTGGTGGAGGCGCTAACCAAACCACCGAATATCGAGGATAAGAGCATCACGCTGCCTAAATTTCAGCCGGAAAATGCAGACACTGACGCCCGGGCCTGGCTGGCAACGACGGACATCTGTTTATCGGATAGTGGTATACAGGGAAGTAAATTAGTTCTCATACTTAGTAAGGCCATTAGAGGCTCAGACGTAACATGGTTTTCTCAGATAGCTTTTCTAATATGAAATGGGTAGAATTTAAAGAAGTTTGTCTTTCTCGTTTCGATACGTTAGAAACATGTGCAGCGACGATATTAAAGATGATTACTTGTAAACCGCAAGAAGGTGAATGTCTTGCTGCATATGCAAGCCGTTTATTTACTTTACTCGTGTCACGATGGAGTAATTTAGCCAAGGAGGAAATGGTGGTATCCTTAAATACTTGCACACATGGGGCAAATCGAGCCAATGTTACAACGCAATATTTTTTTTCTAAAGAAATAACTACCCGCTGTAAAATGCAACGTGAACTAATGGCTTTTTCTTATCGCAAGCGGAACTACCAAGAAATAACAAAGACCGTTGCAAGCACTACACAAGATAATAAACATCCTAGGCTAAGTTCAGCTTCAACAAAATGTTACGCTTGTGGAAAGCTTGGTCATAAATCTTTTGAATGTTTCAGTCGGTCGCATGACAAGCAGCGAACAACTCCAACCACTGAGAGCCCCAACACGGCCGTTGTTATTCGGGCCCCTGTGACTTGCTACAAGTGTGGTGTTGAGGACCATGTGGCATCGCGGTGCTCAAAAACATGGCCGGTTGCGGGTAGCAGCGCACAGCCCGCTGCCGCACCAAGCGTTGTGAAGCGAGTGGACGTGTGTGGTATGAAACCTGTCACCGGGATAATTACGCAATTTGGTGAGCAGTTTTCATTTTGTTTTGATTCCGGTGCTGATTGTTCCTTAGTTAAAGAAAGTGTCTCTCGCAAGCTTGTTGGTACATTGCAGCGTGCAATAGTTACTTTGACTGGTGTAGGAAAATCTAGTGTATTATGTGACACAAATTTTATGCAGGGTCGTTCTTAGTGGCCATGACGTACAAATTTTATTTCACGATATTTTGATTGGACCCTAAATATAAAGGATCTCATGAGATAATTGAAATACTAGACGGTGACAGGTATCATCTCAAGAGTCTGAATTGTAATCGTTCATATAAGTATTCGAGAGACCGCTTACGTCCACTCCCCCAATCCTATGTCCCAACTGAGCTGGATCCGTGTCTGTCAGATGACAATGATGGTAAGATCTTCGTACTTAATTTATTTTGTTTAAAATAATAAGTTATCGGTGTGTGTGTTTGTGTTGCAAATAAATTCTCTTTATAGGATATCCTAACAACCTGGTGGTTGTTAAGGCTTGGTTAAGCTTTGTGAGAGGCGAGGTGGCTACTAAAAGGCGAGGTGGCTACTAAAAGGCGAGGTGGCCATTAAAAGGCGAGGTGGCCATTAAAAGGCGAGGTGGCCATTAAAAGGCGAGGTGGCCATTAAAAGGCGAGGTGGCCATTAAAAGGCGAGGTGGCCATTAAAAGGCGAGGTGGCCATTAAAAGGCGAGGTGGCCATTAAAAGGCGAGGTGGCCATTAAAAGGCGAGGTGGCCATTAAAAGGCGAGGTGGCCATTAAAAGGCGAGGTGGCCATTGAAAAACGAAATTGGCAGAATAAGAGGCGAGGTGGCCACTTAGATATTGTCAATAACCCAAAATGTGTAACGCGATAAACGGCGAGGTGGCTGTTTCGATACTACTGACTTAATTTACTATGTAGCATAGTCTATTAGGATTCAGATTCGATTATGAAAGGCTTATTGTTATTAAGGGCACATATTTTATAAAAATATCTTAAACAAAGTTGTTGCGCAGAAGAGAAGTTGTAATTATGTACACGATTCCCTTGGTCAGGAGTGGCCGAACTATACAAAATATCTTTCTTTTCTGCAGATAGTAATCATGCGCGGCCTTCAACATCACACGAGGGCGTGTGATACGTCAGGACGGCCGTGTCGGAGGAAGCTATGAGTCGAGTTGATTGTTGTTTGCAATAATTTACATTTTAATTACCTTTAAAATTCTTAATTTTATTTTATTTGATTTGTTACATTTTTCTATAATTTTAAAACCTCATTAATCTAATAAAAGTTATAATATTGTAATTAGCGTAACGACCAATCAGAGCAGAGCACGTGCCTCGAGCGGGGTCGAGGCGCCGTCTTTACTTTAAAAGGGTCCGTTGGTTCTTGGGAGAGAGATTCGAGTGATAGCAACTGATCGAGTTGGATCTTGAAAAAGTATACCGCTTCGTTGGTTGGAGTAAAGAACGGTGCCCTGAATCCGCTGCTCAGTCTTGGCTGTTACTTTCGTTTCGTTAGTTAGTGTCGTTTTCGTCAATAAGTGTGTGTATAGTGAATATTGTTTAATCTGTGTGTAAAGTGAATAATCTGTGTGTGAAGTGAATTTGTTTAATTAAAATACTACGAAACTGTTCTATTGAGTTTGTGCTCGCATCTTACCCAATGACGCCCACTAAGCCCGCAACTATTGATGTCGATGTCGAAGATAACTATGTTTCTCCGACATCAGAAGTGGGATAAGGTGCAGGCACAAAACGTGAGCGAATTGACAGCGACGAATGACGGATGGTGTGCGTTATTTGAAGCGCAACAAACCAATATGAAGTTACTGGTGGAGGCGCTAACCAAACCACTGAATATCGAGGATAAGAGCATCACGCTGCCTAACTTTCAGCCGGAAGATGCAGACACTGACGCCCGGGCCTGGCTGGCCACGACGGACATCTGTTTATCGGATAGTGGTATACAGGGAAGTAAATTAGTTCTCATACTTAGTAAGGCCATTAGAGGCTCAGCCGTAACATGGTTTTCTCAGATAGCTTTTCCTTATATGAAATGGGTAGAATTTAAAGAAATTTGTCTTTCTCGTTTCGATACGTTAGAAACATGTGCAGCGACGATATTAAAGATGATTACTTGTAAACCGCAAGAAGGTGAATGTCTTGCTGCATATGCAAGCCGTTTATTTACTTTACTCGTGTCACGATGGAGTAATTTAGCCAAGGAGGAAATGGTGGTATCCTTAAATACTTGCACACATGGGGCAAATCGAGCCAATGTTACAACGCAATATTTTTTTTTCTGAAGAAATAACTACCCGCTGTAAAATGCAACGTGAACTAATGCCTTTTTTTTATCGCAAGCGGAACTACCAAGAAATAACAAAGACCGTTGCAAGCACTACACAAGATAATAAACATCCTAGGCTAAGTTCAGCTTCAACAAAATGTTACGCTTGTGGAAAGCTTGGTCATAAATCTTTTGAATGTTTCAGTCGGTCGCATGACAAGCAGCGAACAACTCCAACCACTGAGCGCCCCAACACGGCCGTTATTACGCGGGCCCCTGTGACTTGCTACAAGTGTGGTGTTGAGGGCCATGTGGCATCGCGGTGCTCAAAAACATGGCCGGTTGTAAGTAGCAGCGCACAGCCCGCTGCCGCACCAAGCGTTGTGAAGCGAGTGGACGTGTGTGGTATGAAACCTGTCACTGGGATAATTACGCAATTTGGTGAGCAGTTTTCATTTCGTTTTGATTCCGGTGCTGATTATTCCTTAATTAAAGAAAGAGTCTCTCGCAAGCTTGTTGGTACATTGTAGCGTGCAATAGTTACTTTGACTGGTGTAGGAAAATCTAGTTTATTATGTGACTCACAAATTTTATGCAGGGTCGTTCTTAGTGGCCATGACGTACAAATTTTATTTCACGTTATACCTAAAGATTACCTAAATAACGATATTTTGATTGGACCCTAAATATAAAGGACCTCATGAGATAATTGAAATACTAGATGGTGACAGGTATCATCTCAAGAGTCTGAATTGTAATCGTTCATACAAGTATGCGAGAGACCGTTTACGTCCACTCCCCCAATCCTATGTCCCAACTGAGCTGGATCCGTGTCTGTCAGATGACAATGATGGTAAGATCTTCGTACTAAATTTATTTTGTTTAAAATAATTAGTTATCGGAGTGTGTGTGTGTTTGTGTGTAGCAAATAAATTCTCTTTATAAGATATCCTAACAACGTGGTGGTTGTTAAGGCTTGGTTAAGCTTGTGAAGAGGCGAGGTGGCTACTAAAAGGCGAGGTGGCTATTAAAAGGCGAGGTGGCCATTAAAAGGCGAGGTGGCCATTAAAAGGCGAGGTGGCCATTAAAAGGCGAGGTGGCCATTGAAAAACGAAGTTGGCAGAATAAGAGGCGAGGTGGCCACTTAGATATTGTCAATAACCCAAAATGTGTAACGCGATAAACGGCGAGGTGGCTGTTTCGATACTACTGACTTAATTTACTATGTAGCATAGAATCTATTAGGATTCAGATTCGATTATGAAAGGCTTATTGTTATTATAGGGCACATATTTTATAAAAATACCTTAAACGAAGTTGTTGCACAGAAGATAAATTGTAATTATGTACACGATTCCCTTGGTCAGGAGTGGCCGAACTATACAAAATATCTCTTTCTTTTCTGCAGATAGTAATCATGCGCGGCCTTCAACATCACACGAGGGCGTGTGATACGTCAGGACGGCCGTGTCGAAGGAAGCTATGAGTCGAGTTGATTGTTGTTTGCAATAATTTACATTCTAATTACTTTTAAAATTCTTAATTTGATTTTATTTGATTTGTTACATTTTTCTATAATTTTAAAACCTCATTAATCTAATAAAAGTTATAATATTGTAATTAGCGTAACGACCAATCAGAGCAGAGCACGTGCCTCGAGCGGGGTCGAGGCGCCGTCTTTACTTTAAAAGGGTCCGTTGGTTCTTGGGAGAGAGATTCGAGTGATAGCAACTGATCGAGTTGGATCTTGAAAAAGTATACCGCTTCGTTGGTTGGAGTAAAGAACGGTGCCCTGAATCCGCTGCTCAGTCTTGGCTGTTACTTTCGTTTCGTTAGTTAGTGTCGTTTTCGTCAATAAGTGTGTGTATAGTGAATATTGTTTAATCTGTGTGTAAAGTGAATAATCTGTGTGTGAAGTGAATTTGTTTAATTAAAATACTACGAAACTGTTCTATTGAGTTTGTGCTCGCATCTTACCCAATGACGCCCACTAAGCCCGCAAATACTGATGTCGATGTCGGAGAAACATAGTTATCTTCGACATCGACATCAGTATTTGCGGGCTTAGTGGGCGTCATTGGGTAAGATGCGAGCACAAACTCAATAGAACAGTTTTGTAGTATTTTAATTAAACAAATTCACTTCACACACAGATTATTCACTTTACACACAGTTTAAACAATATTCACTACACACACACTTATTGACGAAAACGACACTAACTAACGAAACGAAAGTAACAGCCAAGACTGAGCAGCGGATTCAGGGCACCGTTCTTTACTTCAACCAACGAAGCGGTATACTTTTTCAAGATCCAACTCGATCAGTTGCTATCACTCGAATCTCCCTCCCAAGAACCAACGGACCCTTTTAAAGTAAAGACGGCGCCTCGACCCCGCTCGAGGCACGTGCTCTGCTCTGATTGGTCGTTACGCTAATTACAATATTATAACTTTTATTAGATTAATGAGGTTTTAAAATTATAGAAAAATGTAACAAATCAAATAAAATCAAATTAAGAATTTTAAAAGTGATTAGAATGTAAATTATTGCAAACAACAATCAACTCGACTCATAGCTTCCTCCGACATATAGATACTAGCGACTCACCCTCGCTCCGCTTTGGGTTCGTCCCAAGACAAAAACAAATCTATCCCACGGGAACTGTACATTTTACTGAAATGATATATAACCTATAGCCTTTCTCAGTTAACGGGCTATCTAATGCAAAAAGAATTTTTCAAATCGAATTTGTAGCTCCTGAGATTAGCGCGTTTAACCAAACAAACGAACAAACTAACTCTTCAGCTTTATAATATTAGTATAGATAAAAAGGTAAAGTTTGTGAGTTTGTGAGGTTGTAGGGGATAATCTCTGGATCTACTGAACTGATTTAAATTAAATTTAGTAGGAAGATAGTTGGAGATCCTGGAAAGGACATAGAATACTTTTTATCCCGAAATCATCCCTCAAGCTAAACGAATGAACGAATAGGACGAAGCGAGGGTGAGTCGCTACTTACTAATAAAGCTACTGGCACATACTACTTAATATGTACATACGTCTACAACATAGGTTACGCACGATGGCTATTTATCTTATATATTTAAACGAGCAATTCTTGTATATTTATATCTTTATTTATTTATTTATACCGGCGATCTCGGAAACGGCTCTAACGATTTTGCTGAAATTTGGTATATGGGGGCTTTCGGGGGCGAAAAATTGATCTAGATTAGTCACATGTCTGGGAAAACGCGTGTTTTCGAGTTTTCATGCGGTTTTTTTTTGCATTATTCTACGCAAAATTTAATCGCGACATCTATACAATTCTCTCAGTAACACTTAGTCACTTAATGTAAAATTATTTTTAAGCCAAATTAAAAAGAAAATTGTTCTTATCGCGACATCTATACAACTTTCTCAGTAACACTTAGTCACTTAATGTAAAATATACAATCTTTCAAGAACTCCGAGCGAAGCTCGGTCGCCACTCGCCCAGGTACTAATATTTATATTATATAATAGTTAGGTATTGTGGTAGTGTAATTATTTATATAGTTAAGTTAATAAAAAAACTTCATTTATAAGAATTATATTTTACTGTTTTTGAAGAAACATATTACTATACTATGTTTTTATATTAATCATATTACGCTTTAATGTCGTGGGCTTTTGAATTTTTTATTTGAAGTGTTTTTCATGTCACAATTTTCCGTCGTAGGTTTTTTTTAAATTTTTAATTTACATTTTATGTTTATTAGCTATTGACGATGATATATTTTCATATGTTTTCCTCAAATTTTCAATAATGATTGTAGTATAATTTCGACTGCTGTACTTAGAAAATAATAATATATATTTTTAAATGTCAAATTAAAACAAAAAATAATCGAGCCGGAACAAATCACTCGTTAAAATATACAAGCTTAATTTCGAAGTTGTGAGTCTTTTTCCCGACTGCCAAGGAAGGTTTTGAATGTTTTTCGCGCGTTTCTTGAATGTATGTAATATTCTTTATTACCTCATATCTCCAGAACATTTATTCACATATTTGAGGTATCGTTAGACTCGTCTTAGCAGCCCGAGTGTTCTTAGGTGAGACATATGCATGTACATATATGTTTTATACTAGCTGCGAGTCTTGCTATGTACACATGTCTCCTGCATAATACTATGTTTTTTCGTCAACTTGTTTTCATCTTTTTAGTTCGCTTTTTATGCAGTCGGGTTTTTTATTTTTGTAAATAATTCAATTTAGTATCACACAGCAATTACTTTCGATTTGTGTAGACCCGTCCACTTGAAACATCTCGAATTGTAACTTCAGCTCTTGTTCTATCTAACAGTTCTATCAAATGAAAGCTAGCATGGAAATGGAAGATATCTAAAACTTTTATTGCAAATTTATACAAAAACAAATACATTTACAAATACAAACTCCATCATAGTAGTTTAATATGTTAAGATTAGATACGCTTAACATCTATACATATAATAAAATTCTAACTAAACCGAATCTGTATCTTAAATATTTTTTGGAAAATCTTATTGAAATATACATTATTATTCATGCAGAGTCCGAATCTATAGTTTTTAGAATTTTTGTCTGTCTGTCTGTCTGCCTGTCTGTCTGTCTGTCTGTTACCGCAACACAGAAAAACCACTGATGGGATTTTGATGAAATTTGGTATGATGATAGCTGGATATCCGGGTCAACATATAGGATACTTTTTACTGCGGGAGATTATTTCATTCCCACGGGAGTACACGTTATAACACCACCCAAAAAATATTTATGATCAGAATTTCTTTAAACTTGGTATTAATACTCTTCAATATAATTAAATAAATACGTGTTTTAGCGTTTTTTTGACATTCATCCCATAAGGAAATAAAATGAGGGATGAAAATTTGTATAAAACCTAGCTTTTCAAAGTTTTTTTGTTGTAGTTTTAACGCGAGCGAAGCCGTGGGTTTTGCTAGTATGTATATAAAAACTATTTTTTGCAACCCTTTACATCCCACTGCTGAGAATGGTCCTTCCTTCAATATATCTTTGAATGGGATCAGGTCATAGTTCCACCACGCTGGCCAAGTGCCGGTTGGCGGATTTCATAATAATAATATAGTATCGAATAATTTTTTTATGACAATCACTAAATAAATATATCCTTAATCTATAAACATACATTTAATTATAACAAAATGTAAGCCCCTAGCCTCCTAGCCATACGTATGTAGGGTACATACGACGTACATGAGTCGCACGACCCATTTATCTTAACGAAGACGTCGTATACAACAAAGCAATTAAAGAGTTTCCGTCGGAGCCACACGCCCTCCGCCCGCCGCCCGCCGCCCGCCGCCAGCGGGACGCGAGGGCAAAGCGGCTAATTGACGGAGACCGACCGCTCGAAATGTTTGCTTTTTCATTTAACTCCTTATTTACTATTGACTTTCTACGGTAGAATACAGTCTTGCAAAATGCGACGTGATACAGGGCTCATAGTGTCCTCTTACCATCTCCCTTATTAAAAAATATAACTGCTTCCCATGTATGTAACATTCGGAAATATGATTAAAAAATTTAATTGTAATATAATTGAGGATTAAATGAATAGGCTCTTTAATCTTTAAATAAATCTCTCAATATTGATTTCGGGTTATACAATAGACCTTCTTAGTTAATACTTTTACTTTATTTAGCGTATGGCGAGGAATGACTGAGGAAGATATATTATATAGCTATATATAGCTTTATTAGAGATGCTAGAGCCAAAAAAAATGTATTATAATTAAAATAAACAAGCTGATTGCCAGTCGATACATTTAGCGATTAAAACATAGTTTACATATTTTGAAAGGAATAAAAAACATAAATTTGTAAAAAAAGCAAAGTCCCACCTACCGGCTGCCATGATACCATCCAAGTGATAAATGCCGTCATAATACTATCATCGATGTTTTCAATCATAATTAGTCCAATTTAATGAGGGACCCATCCCTGGCTGTACAAGGGTGATAATATTATATTTGTTTACTAGCACTCATCATTCACTCTCGAGAACTGATACAGCACTTATTAGACATGATTGAGAACTCGATACATTATAACACACAACATCTGTCACTCGAAGCATTATACGCGCGGCATCGGCCGTATTCATGTGACATGATATTGATATTTTCATATTTATAATATAATAAGTATTATTTAACTATCATACCATAAATGGTCTGTGTCAGTCTGGGTCTAGGTTACAGTCTCAAGTTATTGGGTGGACGTAGGAAGTTAAGAAGTTGGAAGTTGGCATCATTACGTTATCATGTTAAGTCTTATGTACGACATTAAGTTATTAATGTCCAATTTCGATACTTGACTTGATCTGGGACTCAAACCCAGGGCCTCTAAATATAGAGTCGTGTTTGCTAGCCATTAGACCAACGGGGTAGTCAAATATACATTATATTTATTCATAAATATTATATAAATTATTTTACATTATAGACAAACACAAAAACATGAAAACAGACGTATATTTGGAACTATATAGAGATACAAGTACAGATTCCGGACTTTAGTATCAGTATACAAGCAGCTTATTAGCTGCCAACGCGTCTGCGGGTGTACCTCGTAAAATAAATCACTGTCCCACATTACGTCGATTCAATTTTACCGAAGACCAAAATCTTTAAGCATCTAGTATACTAGTTATTTCCCGTGTTTTACTTGTCTTGAAAATGACTAACTCCCGTTTTTACAAGCAACGCTAAATGTACTCATAGTGCACCCAAATACATAGGGTTCATTATCCTCTATACATATATTAAAATTCTAATTGAATCGAATCTATACATTAAATATTTTTTGGAAAATGTTATTGAAATAGTCATTATTATCGATACAGAGGCCGAATCTATAGTTTTGAAACATTTTGTCTATCTGTCTGGGAGCGCATCAGCGAGAAAACCATTGGACAGATTTTGATGTAATTTGATACACTGATGGCTACTTATCCGGGTCAAGGTCAAAGTCAATATAGGATACTGCGGAAAAATATCTCATCTCTGAGAAATCTATATTAAATGTTAAAAGATAACGTGGGGTGAACGCGAGCGGAGCGAGGGTGAGCCGCTAGTTAAATCATAAAGCTGTAACAAACGTTCGAAATTGGAACAGACGTACATTGGATCTCGTACGAAGAACAAATCCTTTGTTTGTTACGCACGGCCGTATCGGAACACTTCATAGTATGTGAATATAAAAGTGTTATAAAGTCCAAGAGTATGTACTGCTGTGGTGTCTAGTTGTAGTTTGTATTATTTAAGACTATGCGATCGATCGAAAACGGAACGATGCACACCAAGTTTTGTGAACACGAAATAATAATAATTAATCATTATTGTTATACAGCTTCTAATACGTGGACAATGGAAACTGTTAGAATCGGACCAGACTTTATGTAAAGACGTTGATACCACTCTGATCAAAGTATGGTGTGTGTACGGTGGTTACAGCCTGTCATCACATTCATCAATCATCATACTTAACCCAAATTTCAAATTTATCTATTAATGGGATACGTAGCGGAGGTGAATGTTTAGGGTCGCAAAATATAGGTGCATCATAATATTTATGTAAACCATTTTTTATATCATTCGTCCACACAAAAAAGAAATTATTCTAAAATTATATCTACTTTCAGTTGATTGATTCGTCATTGATTCCTTAGAGTTGTGTAGGGTAATAGAACTTGCTCAAATTCTGAAATCTAGCTGTTCTAAAGCCGCTCAGTGGTAGCCCAAAGGTAGCGCGCTCGCTTGGAAATTGGTTCAAAGCCCGGGCTTCGCAGCTCTGATTTTTATATGTGATAATTATTTCCAACATGATTATCACTTGTCTTACAGTGAAGGAAAAAAAGTTTTTGAAAGACATGTAAAGTCCATCAACCTGCACTTGCTCAGCGTGGCATTCATTTTTAATCAGCCTTTATATTTCATAATAGAAAAGATCTTTCACACTAGTAATAACATCAAATGTGAATCACACTTGCTCTATTAGTTTTATATGTATATCAAAAACTTTATATTTAAAAAAAAAACAAGTTTTTGATAAGTGGTTAATAAAAATATAATATATGACGAAGCCCTCAGTGTGCAAATCAACTCGTACTTGGTTAATTTTTTACCTATAACAAGAACATATATTAAATTTTCAATACTTTAGTTCCAAACTAACTACCTACATCGCAAATGTATACCACAGGCTGTAATCCATATTAGTCGCTGGCTCGGTCTGGGAAAGCCTTTCAATTATATTCGGATTTGCGTGTATCGTACTATAGCGCTAAAATGTAAGTTATTTATGAAGATTCAAATAATAATAACTTTATAAAACATGTAAAGCGACTTCAAAGTAGTTAAAACGTGAACGAGATATTTTTTACTGTCTTTTTTTTAGGGTTCCTTAGACAAAGGGTAAAACGGGACCCTATTACTAAGACCTCGCTGTCCATCCGTCTGTCTGTCTGTCTGTCCATCTCACCAGGCTCCAGGCTGTATCTCTTGAACCGTGGTAGTTAAACAGTTGAAATTTTTATGATATATAAAATAAATATTTAAGGGGGTTCCCATATAACAAACGTGATTTTTTTGCTCGTTTTTGCTCGATATCGATAACAGCAAAAGGTATATGCTTGAAATATTTACAGAATATTTATATTCACTTTAAAAATAAATAACTAAATAAAAATAAAACAAATATATAAGGGCCCGCTTATATATTCCCGTAAAATAGACATGATTTTTTTGCTGTTCTTATAGATAATGATACGGAAACCTTCGTGGGCGAGTCTGACTCGCACTTGGCCGGTTTTATTTAAAGTCGATGTCAAAAAGATTTATGTAAATAACACTATGCCTTAGTATAATACAATTTTAACTAGCAAGATCGGTTAAGCTGTCTTGAACTCGGTGAACATAAATTAAAAATATACGCATAATATTATTTACCTCGTTCTTTTTTATTAGACGGTCAAAAAATATGTACTCGTTGACAATTATTTTCAAAGTGGAATGTAATCTAAACATATAATAAAATTCTGAGTCGAATCTGTACATTAAATATTTTTTTTTTAAATCTTATTGAAATACTTATTATTGTCGATGTAGAGAACGAATAGTATATTCTTTATTGCACTTATAAAACAAAATATTGTATTGAATAATTAGTTTTTAGAATTTCTGGATGTCTGTCTGTTTGTCTGTCTCTCTGTCTGTATGTCTCTCTGTCTGTCTGTCTGGGAACGTATCATGAAAAAACCACTGGACAGATTTTGATGAAATTTGATATGATGCTAGCTGGCTATCCGGGTCAACATATAGGATACTTATATACTTATACTTTTTACTGCGGAAAAACATCTCATCTCTAAAAAATGTATACTAAACGTTAAGACGTAACTAGAGACGAACCCAAGCGGAGCGAGGATGAGTCGATAGTTTACTAACGTATAACATTACATTCGTTAAAATATTGCTTTCACAGAGATTGTACATTGGTTTGCCTATATACAGTTATTATTATCATACAATTCATAAAAACTTGATTTCTTTTTACCAATACTTTTATGTTGAAAAGGTCTATAAAATATATTTCATTTCTTATCAAAAAATGTTACATTGTTATAATTTACTTTGCTTGCCCCATGGCGGTTGTGCTCGTAGTATGTATCTTATCTATGTCAAAGGTCTTAAATTTCAATCCCGCTTAAATCAAAATTTAGTAAGTATTATACTTGTGATTAAAAAAATTTACTATAAGCCAGATTGTAATAATTTTATATTGCTACTAGCGACTCACCCTCGCTTCGCTTCGGGTTCGTCCCTAGACAAAAAAAAAACTATCTCACGGGACCCGTAAATTTTTCCGGGATAATATATAGCCTATAGTCTTTCTCAGTTAACGGGCTATCAAATGCAAAAAGAATTTTTCAAATCGGATCAGTAGTTCCTGAGATTAGCGCGTTCAACCAAACAAACAAACAAACAAACAAACAAACTCTTCAGCTTTATAATATTAAGTATAGATGATATAAAATTATTACAATATACATTACTCATAATACCCCGTATTTGTAACATATTTTTGCGCTCTTTACTATTATATATATTACCTGTATTATATGTATTATTACCTGTGATGTTTCATTACTGAAAATATAAATATTTGCCTATTTAACATTCGATTAAATAAAAACACCTGACAGCTTTACAATAATTATGTGTTAAATTACAATATTTTCACGCATGATTTAAGTAACATATGAATGAAATAATATTTTGGTTAAAATTTAAATAATCTATACTAATATTATAAAGAAGTAAAGTTTGTGAGGTTGTAGGGGGTAATCTTTGGATCTACTGAACCGATTTAGACATGGTAAGAAGATAGTTTGAGACTCTGGAAAGGACATAGGATACTTTTTATCCCGGAAATCATCCCTTAAGCGGGTAAAAATGGGAATGAAAGTTTGTATGGGAAATCAACCTAGGGACGAACCGGAGCGAAGCGAGGGTGAGTCGCCAGTCATTAAAATAAGCAATTCAGAAATACATACACTTATTTTGTCTAACATTGAAAAATTTAATAAAAAAATTACTATATTTACCCGCAGTTGCGTTTTCATGTACTTCTCTATATGTATACATATCTATATAGTCTATACATATGTAAATAGGGTTTGTATATATCAAATCTCATCCATCATCAGTTCGTTGAATACTTTGAATTATACATGAGTACACAACTTGTAGGCTACGCCATACATCGTCTCAAGACACCTCGCCTTGTTAAAGTAATATAAAGTATTTTGGTAAATAAAAACTTGTAGTAATTGTTCATCTCCATGCCATTGCAATTAAAACTATCCACTCGTTGACTACTTTTGAAAATATCGACTCTACGTACCTAGAGTTTTATTCGTGCCACAAATGGACCCGCCGCGGATGGTCTCCCAACTGCAACTCCTATTACAATTCCGCGGGTAAAATATTCATTCTCAAAAGTGTTCACAGAAAAATTTCAGCTGAAATTGCACGGATATTGCTTTTAGTTTCGTTTTAAAACGGCTTTTTATTCGAATACGTCTGTAAGTGACTCGGTGTTCAAAAGTTCTACAATTCACATCTCTCTCATTTATAATTCATCTTTGATCGTTATTAATGCTCTGTGAAGTGAAGATCCTTCGCATCGACTACATAAACGTCGCTTGATGTCACAGAATTTAAATTCATACTAATAGAACAAATTTGTAAGTGTGTGTTTGTTTGTCCTTCTTTCAGGTCAAAATAGAGTGACGGATTAGCGTCATTTTTTGTGTGAATATAGTTGGGGCGCTGGAAAGTGACATAGACAATTTTTTAACGCGGGAGATCTTTGCATTCTCACGGGAAAACACGATACAATACAACTCACAACAACTCATCATAACAATACATATGTATAATAGGTATGAGATTATGCATCACTATTTATTTCAATACTAAACGTTAAAACATACCTAGAAGCGAGGGTAAGCCGCTAATGTTTTATGTATGTATATAATATGTATTTATAGAAAATCTAATATGTATGACAAGATGTACTAACAGCAACACATGCTGTAGAAGTTTCAAGTTCAATGTCCATAAAACACACAACGCTTCTGTACATAAAAATTGAATTTAAGTAAAGCTAAAGGGATAATCTCTTTAGCAGCTCTACTCTGGTCAGTTTGGAAGATACTGATACACAGACATTATTATTTCAAGTAGTAACTACGTACATATACGTATATTGACGATACGTTTGGCTCAGTTTGTGCCCTACTTGCTGCGCCAGCGGTCGCGGGTTTGAATCTCGCTGGGGGCGTTCATTTGTGTGATGAGCACGAATGTTTGTACTCCAGTCATTGGTGTTTATATTTATAATATGTATGTATTTAAAGTTATATACATACGTATATGTGTAGTGTATCAACTATCTGGTATCGATAACACAAGCGTCGTAGTTTAACCATGGAACTAGATGGTGCTGTGTCTTAATGTCCTAACATATTTATTTATATTTATTGTCTTATAAATATTCTACTTTAAATAAAATTAATATAAATGACAAACTAGGTACTTACTGAAAAACTATTTTTTTTTTATTATCAAACATTAAATTCAAATAAAAGCTTAATAAATAGTAAGAGCTTAAAATATGTTCATATTATTGAAAAAGAAAGATGTTGAAATATTATTTATATCTTTATAATAATGCCACATAAAAACCACTTTCAATGACGAGGCGATTCAATCAACGCTTTTTGTTTTAATAATTGAGAAAACTCATTTTAGTGGTCGACTTTACCACATTTAAAACTTTGTTTATTTATCGCAGACAGTTTAAAATATTACAATTTTAATATTTTTATTATATTACCTACATACCAATGCAGGATAACCCTATTTTTTTTTTTTTTTATAGTTGGGGAATGCATTTACGCATACCACCTATCCCCCAGGTGGTTATGTGGGGCTCACCGGCTAGAAGAGCCGGTACTACCAACTAAACCCCAACTTTCCCCTCCCCTCCGCCTTAGTGGGACGCCGCGGGAATGCAGGATAACCCTAATACATGGTATGGTATACAATTTATGTACTTTCTATGAGTTTATGCAATTTCATGAACTAACTCTCAAGCAATATAATCGTTTCAGGACTTTGGTTTCAAATCTCACGCCGCACCAGACTAAGCAATTGTCGCTATCAGCAGTCACCTGCTGCGGAAGGATTGCGAAGGATTACATGAGGGAACTCTTGAGGAAACTCTGACCAGTGATTTTCTCGTGATGCGGTAACAGACAGACAGACAGACAAAAATTCTAAACAGTATAGATCCGGCAGAGGCCGATATCGATAGTAATGACTACTGCAATAAGTTTTTCCAAAAAATATTTAATGTACAGATTCGGCTCAGTTAGAATTTTATTATATTTAATAAGTATATGTACATATATGTATATGTATATATATATATACCTAACTAAGCCGAATCTGTACCTTAAATATTTTTTGGAAAATCTTATTGAAATAGACATTATCAACGATACAGAGGCCGAATCTATAGTTTTTAGAGGTCTGTCTGTCTGTTACCGCATCACAGAAAAACCGCTGAAGGGATTTTGATAAAATTTGGTATGACCCGGGTTTTGATTTGGTTTGGTATCCGGGTCAATATATGATACTTTTTACCGCGGGAGATTATCTTATTCCCACGGGAATACATGTTATAACACAACCCAAAAAATATTTATGATCAGAATTTCTTGAAACTTGGTATTAATGCTCTTCAATACAATTAAATAAATATGTGTCTTAGCGTTTTTTGAAATTCATCCCATAAGGAGTTAAAATAAGGGATGAAAATTTGTATGAAACCTACCTTTTCAAAGTTTTTTGTTGTAGTTTTAGCGCGAGCGAAGCCACGGGTTTTGCTAGTCTTACTATATGTACTTCAACATTATAGGTAATAGGTATGAAGGTGCTATTAATTTATTATGTACTACATAAAAAGAAAAATGAAAAACAATATCTCTTGTCAAAGTCTTAATAAGATGAAAATAACTTAATAAGATACATTTTTTTCACGAAAATAAACGTAAATTTAAATTTTAAACCAAACCAAACCAAATCCTTAATATATCCGGAGTAAAATACCCTATATGTAGCTCTACAGACTCTTCTATCTAGCAGTGAAAGTTTCATTACAATCGTTAAAGCCGTTCCAAAGATTACTCCGAACAAACAGAAATACAGAAATTTTAAAGAGGTTTATTTAGAGTATCTAAATATAATTTTTAAACAGTTTCTTTGTAAACTGTATTATTTAAAAATGTAGGTATAATTAATTAGTGCTCACATCGTTACCCTCAGTCCGAAATGAAAGTTCAGTGTAAGCTTCCAATCCATCACGTCGCTACAGCGCGGCGGCGGGGCGCAGAGGCGCGGCGCTGAGCTCTACAACGCATCATACCAAACGAACTACATTCTGCATACCTATATTGCAGAGTTTTCAATCCTGTTAGCTTTAGCAAACGTGAATTATCAATTGTTTTTTTAATAAGTCATCATATTATATATTATATTGACGACACGTTTGGCTCAGTTTGTAGTGACCCTACTTGCTGCGCTAACGGTCGCGGGTTCGAGTCCCGCTGGGGTCATTCATTTGTATGTATTCAGCCCTTTTTAACGTCCCACTGTTGGGCACGGGCCTCCCTTCAAGACGAGGGGAATCAGGCCATAGTCCACCACGCTGGCCAAGTGCGGATTGGCGGACTTCACATGTCTTTCGAAAACTTGCTAGGTTCTCTTAGACATGCAGGTTTCCTCACGATGTTTTCCTTCACCGTAAGGCAAGTGGTAATCAAGTTAGAAAATGATTCGCACATGAAAATATCAGAGGTGCGAGACCCGGGATTTGAACCCGCTTCACTCGGTTTCCCAAGCGAGCGCGTTACCACTGGGCTACCACTGCCTTTTTTTCATTCATTTGTTTGATGAGCACGAATGTTTGTACTCCAGTCATGGGTATTTATATTTATAATATGAATTTAACGTTATATATGTGTAGTGTATCGACTGTCTGGTATCCGCTGATATCAGATATGAACCAAATAAAAGTAAATTTGCCAAATTATTAAAAAACCATTATATGGTCAGTTTAACATAATTAAACCTTTTATAATTATATTACATAATATTATAACCTAAGTCTATTGTAAGACTGATCCCACAGACAAACGGTGCAAAGAGTTTTGTGGGTCCACTCATGTAAAATGCTGTATTAGTATAATACTATAATAATCAAATAAATAAATAAATAATATTAATAATAATAATAGCACAGGCCTCGTAGCTTACTATGGAACTAGATGGTGCTGTTTGTTAATATTTATAAGTATACACATATGTACATATTACATACTACCGGTGGTAGACTCTGTCAAGCCTGAGGAGTCCGACTGGATGGGTACCACCCCCTTATCTATTTCTGCCGCCAAGCAACAATGATTACACTGTTGTGTTCCGGTTTGAAGGATAAGGTAGCCAGCGCAATTACAGGCGAGAGGCATAGAGGCATCTTAGTCCTCACAGTGACAACGCACCTGTGGTTCTGCATTTTTGTTACTTAAAACCTAAGTGCGTGAACCGAAGGTGTTATGGGTGACAGGTACTGCTTTCCATCAGGTGGTCTGTCTGCTCGTTTGTCACTGAATCTCATAAAAAAAAACATAGCTATATGAACAATGATGTGCTATTTGTAAGCCGTTAAAGTGGGTTGTTTGGAAAAACAGATAATGTACAAAACAAATTACTAAATCTAAACTAAACTAATAAATTCATATTTAATATTCTTTATTCAATATCTATATTTCAGAAATACACTTTTTTATCAAAAAATATAACAGTAGTTTGGAAAAATATCCTCAATCTTGAGATTAACTACCAGCTAGAAAAAAAATCAGTTAGTAAATATAATCTCAAACGCGATTTGTCTAGCGTGTTAAATATACTAATTAAGTTATATATTTATTGTCTTGCGTATATTACAGTATTCATCCATTCTCAATTTGACTACAGACTTTAACAATAAACAAAAGAGTATTTATACGTGTGTTACGCAACCCTAATTAATTCATGGGAACTACCTCGCATTGACCACCAACATCGCACTCTTTTCGTATGAACTTTTATTGTTAAAGACTTTGTTTCGCAACTCTAATGCATGGGAACCACCCCGCGAGTCGCGTCGACCACCAATATCGCATTCTTTTGGTATTTCAACATAACTCTCGTGAAGTGACAGTGTTGTAACATCCGAGTGCACCTTATTGTTAAAACCATTTCTTCATTCATTGCATTAGTCCCACTTCGACGGTGCAATCACTTTAGGATAATTAGTTTGTAGAATTAGTATTAAAGTATTTTATAAGTAAAGTCTCCGATTTTATTTGCAACCTCCGGCAGTAGCCCATCATAATTGGCGCAGTCGGTAGGATCTCGAGTCAGTTTCGTGGCGCGATCAAGATTTCCGTAAGCTGAAGTAAGCCTCGTGGCTGACCGGCTCTCCAGCCCCCGACGAGATCCTCGAACCTACACGAGCTACGGTCCAGAGGCGTATCCAGACATCGATACAGCAGAGAGATCGGAGACTATTATGTGAGTACCCTAGATCGCCTAGAGTTGCTCTCCTATTTTAATTTAAAATCCTTTTAAGTTTCCAAGATTTTCCACCCTTGAGAATCTCGGTTTCCTAGGGTAGTTAGTAATAGTAGGTTTATAGAAATAGACAGGAATAGAAACCTAGAAGTGATTAGTGAAGAGACACAGCCTAGAAAAATGGATTCTATAGTAGATCATATCTATAAAGCCCTCAGGCTAGTGCCTGAGTTTAATGGAAATTCAAATGTGCTCACCCGATTTATTAATTTGTGTGACCAGTTAGTGAGACAGTACATGAAAAATGAGTTTAGCTTTTATTCGTGCATCGAGCACACCTCATTCAATAGTTAGGTTAGATGAACTTAAGAATATGTTAGTTAAGGTAGAGACTCTATATTCAGAAGAAAACATAGTTGACATTGATTATAGAGACTACTATGACATAATTAAATTAGGTTATTTCTATTTAGGTTCGCAAATAGTAATAGTTTTCAAATTTCCTATTGTCTTTCCAGCTACCTATGACCTATACAAACTATCCATTATTAGTCCTCATACCTACCTTACCCTACCTAGCAATTTCTAGTAACGATTCTAGGTACATGGAGACAGAATGTCCGAAGGTAACCTCGTGGTTTCTCTGCGAAACAAAATCGAAGTACAAGATCAAAGATGAACCTGATTGTGCCCAGCAGCTGATTACCAAACAAGAACTTCACGAATCCTGTAAATTAACTCCAGTTATCCTAAAAACTGAGGTCCTGGAACCGCATCCTCTTCAGACTCGGAGTTGCCGCCCCAGCGAGATCAGAGTCGACCATCGGAACATTTCAGCAACTCTATCGGACAATTCCTCTCGTAGTTGCTGTTCTACGGGGGGAGGTGTTACGCAACCCTAATTAATTCATGGGAACTACCTCGCATTGACCACCAACATCGCATTCTTTTCGTATGAACTTTTATTGTTAAAGACTTTGTTTCGCAACTCTAATGCATGGGAACCACCCCGCGAGTCGCGTCGACCACCAATATCGCATTCTTTTGGTATTTTAACATAACTCTCGTGAAGTGACAGTGTTGTAACATCCGAGTGCACCTTATTGTTAAAACCATTTCTTCATTCATTGCATTAGTCCCACTTCGACGGTGCAATCACTTTAGGATAATTAGTTTGTAGAATTAGTATTAAAGTATTTTATAAGTAAAGTCTCCAATTTTATTTGCAACCTCCGGCAGTAGCCCATCATAATTCGTGTGTGTCAAATACATGGTAGTGTGTGTAATGTTTTTTTTGTTGATTTTATGTATTTTTTATACATAATTTTAAAAAAATATTAGCATTCTGCACTCTTTCTCTATATAAACTGTAAATGTGGGAAATATCTTCACGTATTAATATATACTTGAAATACAGTACAGTAAAGAAGTACAAGTCTATTGTACTTAGACACTCGTGGACGTCCACATATTAACTACTCATTGAAGTTTGACCGAAATCGGACGAATGGTGGTGAAATACATACATACAAAGAGATATAGTAAAAATACATTTTTATATAAGTATACAGTCAGTGTGGCTTTGCAAGTTCCGTATTTGCAATACGAGTAGCTTCGTCGTCGGCGGCGCGTCTGCGGGTGTACCTCGTAAAATAAATCACTGTTCCACATTACGTCGATTCAATTTCCTCCAGGACCAAACTATTTTACCTTGTTACATTGTATAGCACTAGTTATTGCCTGTTACTTTTTGCGTAACTTTTTTTTATTTTTTATTTAATTTTTTTTTTCATCTGCTTAATCCTGATAATAAAAAATTTATATAAGAGACTGTTTTGTTATTATAATAGATATTTTGTTTGTAATCTAAAATATTAAACAATAAAAATTGGTCTGGTGTGACAGAGTCGCGAAATTTTAACCACTAATTGTTATAAGTCCCTTTTTTTAATGTTGGGAAATTCATTTAGGCATACCACCTGAATACATAAAGATGTGGTACTTACCGGCTAGAAAGCCAGTACTACCCACTAAAATACAACAGAAGCTTCCTTGTCTCAATGGGGTATCGCAGGATCGCTCACGCACTCAACCACGACGCCCCGACAATTTTATAATCAACTAGCGACTCGCGATGCTATCGTTTGTTGTCGCTAGCTAGCTACTAGATCAACGAAGTATTTTCAATCATAATAAATATGCACGAAAACATCATAATCTTTCATGAGTATATTACATAATAATAATAGTATTCTCCTGACCGATTCCGACTAGTCAACTGCGCAGGAGATATTATAGTGCACAAGTGTACGCGCAGACACAAGTGCACTCTCTATACCTGTCACTCTCATACTCCGGTGGGACGACTACTCGACACGACCAGTGAGAGTTAAGGCGCAGAACCGATAGCTTTACGTGCTCTCCGAGGCACGGGGGTGAAACACCGCCAACTTACCAATTCCGACTTGTTACTGAGGCTTTCTATACCGAAAGACTCAATAACTAAACTGGGCACGGACGGGAGCAAAACCCGTGACGGTGTGGGCGCGGCATTAACATGCTGGAAGCATGGGCAAGAAACACTGAGCAGAAAGTACAGCTTGGCACCTTACTGCTCAGTGTTCCAAGCCGAAATGTACGCGCTCCACAAAGCCACGGAAATTGCATTGGGGTCTAAAGAGGAGGCGGTGGACATCCTCAGTGACTCCAGGTCGTCCTTAGACCTACTGCAAAAATATGACACCACCCATCCACTTGCGCTCCCTATAAAAAAGAAAGTAGGAGAGATCTTTGAGAAAGGAAAAAAGTAAAACTTCTTTTGGGTGAGAGCGCATCCAGGCACCACTGGCAATGAGCGAGCCGACGAGCTTGCGAAAGCAGCCGCTCAAAATAACAAAGAGGCTCCGAAGTATGACTCCTTCCCAGTTTCCACCCTTAAATCCCTCATTCGGGCGGAAACCATATTAGAATGGGATGAAATGTATAAAAACAGCAGCAAAGGTAAAATAACCAAAGTCTTTTTGCCGTCAATACACGCAGCTTTTAAATTCATAAAATCAACCACACCAACACCAACACTAGTGCAGGCTCTCACGGGGCATGGTGGCTATGCGGAAGACTTGGCGCGCTTCAAATGTATACCCAGTTCAGGGTGTCACTGTGACCCTGGAACGGAAGAAAGAATATTCCACCTATTAATAGAATGCCCAAGATTCTGCAAGGCACGCTATGACCTGGAGAGAAGCACCAATCTAGTAATAAACGAGTCGAACTTGCACAAATTATTAACAGACAAGTCCCATCAAGGGATCTTTATAGCATACTGTACTTATGTCACTAAAATAGCTAATAAAAGGCATAAAGCCATCTAGTATAATTCAACACTGTAACTAAAGAACTGAGAAAGAAAGAAAAAAAAAAAAAAAAAAAAAGAAAACAATATATGTAAAACCAGTTCGAAATAGGCGATAAGAAAAATTGTAAGAAAATGTAGCATTTATATATTGGCAACAATATATATTATGTCACTTAATTAGATGTAGCTAACATATTATAATGAATTAAAAATAGAAATAGTAAAAACTGTTAAATATAGTAAAAGACTAAATTGTAAATATAAAATAAGATAGTAATAATTATTAGGCTTAGACTAATATAAACAATTAAAGTTGCATTGTATAAAATATTACCAAAATTGTACCTTCTGAATAAAAACAAAAAATGTAAAAAAAGTCTCCGACCACCACGTCGGAGGAGTTCCGGCAATATTAAAAAAAAAAAAAAAAAACTGGGCCCGACCCAGGACTCGAACCCAGGACCTCCGGGTGTGCAGCCATACATACTAGCCACTACACCACCGAGGCAGTTAAAGATGTTACATAAGTTGCCTAGAAGATAACCGCGAGTCCTCACTACACGATTGGAGGCTCCAATTAAGACTGCATCAGCATCTTATATACATATGTCACATGCGTTGCCTAGCGGAGAGCCGCTGACGTCGCGCACCATCACAAGTCACCACTACACGTGTGCCTCCAAATTAAGATTTAATTAAAACAAACTAACACATGTTCAACCTAAGATTGGGTGGGTGACATGCCTACAGAAGATGTATGGAGGCAGATGTATCGATCGCAGTGACACCTCACAGACGTAGCAAATAATTAAAAAAGACCCAACTAACAGTAGCTATGTGCTATTGTAAACCCAGGTATATCATCATCAAAGTTTATCTGAACTGCTATGTAAATTCCATCCAAATTCGTCCATCATTTTCAGCGTGAAGAAATCACAATTGACTGTATATTTTACTGACTGTAAATAAATAAATAAATGATTTTGTTCGATAGTTTTTGATTTTTACGTAAATTACTCAACTAGGCAATTTTTATATAGCAATGGATTATTTATAAAAATATTTGATATTATAATATTGATTTTACCATGCTGAAAAAGTATAATGTATGTTGTATAATACTTTGTACTCCTAAATATACGCCCCAAACAAACATCCACGAGGAGTTGTGGCAAGAATGCTGGCTGCATTCTCCCACTGGATCGCAATGCCGAATATTTTTATGGCGGAAAACAGTCCTCCTGTCACCGGTAAGTTGCCCTTTAAGAGCTTTTGAGCATTTCGATGTCGTGGCGTCAAAGTTTCTTTTCTTTCTACCGCAAAATGTATTCATATCAATTTGCAATAATGTTATTTTTTGTTTTTAAGGATTTTGTTGATAAGATTTTTTTTGTTAGAATTTTTTTTCTATTTATTAAGCATGATTACAGGTTAATAAATAACAAGTTACGAACCTTATGAGCGGAACAGCTACACATACATACTCGTAGATAGCTAGCAATGCTGCAGGAAAAGCTATAATTTAATAAATGGTACCATGTGTTTGTGGACACTCGCTATGTCTACAACTTGTTCGTGTTTCGAATTTATTTATATTTTTATAACAATATCATAATATGATGTACCATACTTAAAATTTTATATTATTCTTTGTTTTCATAAATAAATTGTATATAACTCAAAGCTTATTATACTTCAGGAAAACATCCATCTTTGAGTGTGAAATAACTATTTTAGAATTAAGTTATTTTGATCGATATAGCCTCAGTTGAAAAGTAATTCTCGTGTCACAATGTTTGTCCGGGATGAACTCCAAAACTATTTATTCGATCTAGACGTATTTTGTTTCAAAATGTGTGATTTGTGCCAATTAAAAAGATAGGATAGTTTTTATCCCGATTATTTTTTTTTTATTGCAAAATTTACGATTTTCATATGTGTGCCACAGCAATGCGTGGCCGGGTCTGCTAGTTAAGAATAAAAATAAAATAGCAAAATGTTATTCTCCTCAGGTTCGAATGTACGTATACACAACACCTGATGTGAGTTAAGCTATCTTTTAAAGACAAACTTACATAAAATACACACAACACGTATAACAAGCTTAAAAATACGAATGTAGGCAAAAAGATTCTTACAAAGGCGATGTTTTGTAAAAGCTTCATACATATGCACGAGCTCACTTCGTGATTATTTCCATTTCTTTTCATTCGTTTCCGCCGTCTTGTGTAAAATATTGTGATCAGAATAATACACAACTTACGTTTCCATTACATTAGCTACTTTTGAATATGGAAAATAGAAATATGGCTAAAATTACTATTTGTATCGATCGCTTTCGACTGTTGTTTTATCTTGTATTTTACTTTTTGTTAAAAATAAACTCCTAATTAAGGAGATCCGCCAAACACGACAAATTAATTATCTTCTAAGAAAAAAGTCACAAGATAGTTAAAAATATATATTACAGTGTCGGTGTTATTCACATCTAAATATTATAAACAGACCGAGTATGCTTAATTGTTTGTTTTAACGCGCTAATCTCAGTGAAGCGCACTAACCGATTTGAAAAATCCTTTTTGCATCAGTTAACGGATTTATTGAGGAAGGCTATAAGGCAAGGGAGCGGAGCAGTAGTATAGTATATAGTCTATCTTTTCCATACTAACCTTTAAAACATACTCAATGTTATTGATAAAAAAAGGCTGTTCATATCATCACATTATGTATGAACGTAGAGTATTCAAATGGGTATGTTAACCTAAGATAACTATAATAGTAAGCTTGATACCCCGCATTAAGTAATGCTATCAATTGTTCAATGAATTAGTCATAATTAAAATTAACTGTATAATAGAAATTCTTTTTAATAGCGTTGATAAGCTGAATTTAACATTTGATATTACTTGTAGTTCATAGTTTTACTTGCAGATAGAATCACATAACTACAGATGTATACAATGGTAGCAAGTGGGATAATGGTGGCACTGCTTGATTCTTGGTTCAGACACTTATCTCCAACAGATTATCTTAGTATAGGATTTTTATATGTCCTACTCTACGTATTGTGGAGAGAAATAAACTATTTATTATTATGTATATATGCATTTAAATACAACGTAGGTGTTAATTTATGATCTACAAGAATACTATTATTTATTAGAAAACATTGGATATAGTCGTAATAAAAATCTAATCGAACCACAACAAGTCGAGTATTCGTTTGATTTTTGAGAACACACGTAAAGTGCTCAATTAATCTAACACTTTGCTCAATCAAATTTCACTGAAAGACACTCCTGTGAGCTTCACTCGGCTTTAAAACGTCATATAGAAATTAACGTTCATTTCGTTTAGCCACTCGAATCTCAAACTTTAATATATCCTAAGTTATCTACTCTGTGTAAATAATTCGATTGTTCAAATTTAAGAAGTTCTATTTTTGAATAGCAAATACTGTTGTAGCAGAAAAAAAGAAAAGTTGTTTTAAAATTTATTTTAGAATGTTGTATGTTCTTATAAATAAATTTCATGATTATCTACACAACTTGGCACACATTTAGATCTCAATTCTTTTGTCGGCGAAGTCGTCAACCATACATACTCTTAATATTGAAATTGGCTCCCATTTTTACATTTATGTTTTTGATGGGATATCAATACTTTTTTACTATTACTAAGATTGCTATTGCTATTATATTTCGAAAAGCGTTAGGTGTTAAGCTATTGCTAATTATGTTTTAGAAGGCGCAAGATGTTTATGAAAATTATTTAAAAAATATTTGAAATCGTAAAAATTTACTGTTTTCGGATTTTTTCCTTTGTATAAACACAATTACCCGCCTGAATACCAAATTTAAACTTTCGTTAGTGATGAAAATGCTAATTTTTAGACATCAATATGTCAATAACTGTTTGAGCTGTATTTATGAAATTGAGGGTTCTTATTTATTTAAGAGGATTTAATAAATGAACCAAATTTCATGTGTTTTTGTTCAATAGATTTTGAGTTATTAGTTGAGGTCAAAAAAAATGGTTCGTGTAAAATAACACACGTTGCTGCGTCGCCAGGTCCTTTGGTTTGAACTTGGCTGGACACACTACTGCGTGTCTTGAAACTAGGCGCTTTTAAATATTTAGCTTTGTTAATACATTTATGACACATCTATCAGATATAAAATTATATTCAGTAGCATTATTTTTTTAAATTAACATTTTTAAAAACAAGCTTTTATGAATTCATTTTATGGATCTATATTTATTTATTTTATGGATTTCTGTGATTTGATTTCATTCTTTAATGCACTAAGCATTAAAATGAAGGCTTTTTATATAATTATATATTAATATATTATATATTTATATATTTTTTTATATATAATTATATATTTTTTTAGTTTTCTAGTCATGGTATTTAAAAATCAGTGTTTAAAAGTCATGGTGTAAGTACACTATTTAAAAATTTCATGTCTGTGCCGTTGACTGCTGAGGAGATCTCATATCTCACCCTGGGTGCAGCAGCCAGGCCATGGTGCACTTTCGAATAGGCTATTATAATTGTATACGTATACAAAATTTCGTACTTATGCTGTTAGCCTCTAAGGAGATGTCTCATTAGGAGCCAACCCTGGATGCAGCATCCAAATCATGGTAGATTTTAGAATGGTCTATAATAGTGTTAACAATATTAAGAGTTGTTACTAATATAAGCATAGAATAAATATAGTTATCATATTATTTAGAGTCAAATGAAATACTTATTTCCTGCCAAGCTTGTAGAGATGGCAGCACCAAAAACTGTATTTAGTATGAATTATGATTCTTAAAATAAAGTCAAAACATATACACTTTAATATAAATATGTGGAAGTGGAAACATTGCAAGGTATAAAAAAGAGCTATTTTGAAAAAGAAGGTCTGGAGTAAGCTGAAGTAATGCTGAAAGTTAAAGGTGGAATAATATAAATTCTTATAATATAAATTATTGTGATTGTGTTAAATTAGTGTTAAATAAGTATAGTACGGTAAAGTACGAATGGGCATCTTACACCAGTCTTTGGTTAGAGGAAAATTCTTACAATAGTTAAATACGTATACAAAATTTTGTATCTGTGCTGTTGACCTCTGAGGAGATCTCTCATTTGGAACCAACCCTGGACACAGCAGCTAAGTCATAGTTGACTTTAGAGCGAGCTCTGATAATTCAATTCGTATATAAACTTTCGTTTTTGGACTGCTAGCTTTTAAGGAGTTGCTTCGTCTGGAGCCAATTCAAAATGGAGGATCAGGTCATAATTATCATAAATGTCAACGGAACTGAACCAATAATTCATAATATTGCTAACACTAACAAGTAAAAGAAGAAGACACTGATCTAATAAACTGAGATCCATAAAACTTATCTTTTCTGGCTGCCTCGTAGACAAAGCGTGAAGATTTGTATGTATGTTCTCCACCATGAACAAATGTCATAAAGAATAACTAAGCAGTAGTTTTTAGAATGCGCATTAAATCACATCAGTTGTTATTTGAGTTTAGAATGAAGCGATTAGTATCCTATAATTGACGATTTCCATTACACACCACATCCCTACATCCATACGTACATATATTATCATTTAGCCTAATAGCGACTGTCGTCGATAACTAATGTTAATCCAACGCTTTGATTGTACTTTACTGCGACTCTACTGAATGGAATAATTTATCTACTTTCTATTCACTTATAAAATCACATGTCATTAAGATAAACTTAGCTATTATAAAAAGCCAGATGTGCCTTGCCAGATGTGAAGCATTTTGTACATATTGAAAGTCAGACTTGAAGTAATATCCACTGGTCAGAGAATAAAGGTAAGATGTCATTCTACAAAACGCCGGAAAAGAGAAAAGAAAACTGGTGTTTGCAAATCTAACACAATGTTTACAGCTTTTGCAGCATATAACCCGCCAACTTTTGGCTTGAACAAAAAGTCACTTAGAAACACCTATCTTAATTTTAAAAACTTATATTCGTATTAGTTTGTCATTATTTGTCCACCCAACTGTGACCCTTAAAAAATATTCTTAACTTGTACTCGAAATAAGAGACCAATTACAGATTAACTAGTGACAAAACTATACAGTGTAATTTTATTATGTAATTTTTATTATATAAAAGACCCACAAAATCTACAGAATAATGTCATCTGTGCATACATCGACGTTGTGCCGGGTTACGTTTTACAGCCCTATTAAGCTGGCAGTGAAAGGTTAGCAGAATCAGTCGAAATATGCGTGGGATTTTGTAGTAAGTTGTTACTAAATCAGTGTTAAAAAAATTGGCTCTAGAATTAGCGAGACCTGGACATCAGTAATTGACTATTTGTATTCATGCTATCTTGACACGCCATTTTTATCAGAATAGCCCTGAAAGCCAGCAACAAAATGAAAACTAAAAACCGGCCAGCCCATTATTACAAATATTTAAAAAAACGGATTTCTTTTGCATAATATGATGTAATCAAAATAATAAACAACCATTAATCAAAAAACAAACAACATAATATTTTTATATAAATACAAGTGGTTTACCCTCGCTTTACTCGTGTGCGTCTCTCGGTACGCTTTAAGTAGATATAATAGTTATTGCGAAGATGTTTTAGGATAAAAACTAACGCTATTGCAGATTTTTCTATAGGCCTTTTTAAGACCTACAATTTTCTAGTATATTGTTTTGGTGTATATGTTAAGGTTTACCCAGCGTTAGGAACGCTAGAAGGACGCTCGATAGAACCAGTTTTAGTATTTTCCAACGAGAATGAAAGATTTTCCTTTAGTGAAAGGTATTCTAAATGTTAACCCGAGCAATGAGTTGTACTACATAAAATTAGGCAAAATCGGTTTAGTACTTTTTGCGTACACAAATAGATAAACAAACATACAGATAAACAGACAAAAAATTTAATAACTATTATTTTGGAGACAGAGTACAAACCTATGTATATTCTATTACATACTGCCAACCCTAGCGAACCGCCGCATAATGCCTTAAAAACCGCATGCGGTTCTGAATAGACAAGATCAAGCGTAGGTGCAAGCGCAGCAGTTACCTAAATCAATTGATGTTAAGATCGTATCCTCTATCACTTAACTTGATCTAACATCGGTTAGTAGTCACTTCGTTTTACTCAGTAGTCGGCGGTCATTTAATTAATAATACTTTCTATTTGATAAATTAATTTTAGTATATTTTTACTTCTTTGCATCCCCTGTTACAGCCATTGTTTTTATAAAATATTTTATGCACAAATTTATCTAAGTTACTGTTTTATTATATGTATAGATAATGGCCATGCTATTCAATAATTATGTAAATGTCTAGTGTAAACATTATTCATCATTTACCAACCATTTGGCTTGTAATTCCGATGTAAATCATAACAAACAAGGTTTGCAAGAATGCGCCTCTTTGACAATATCAGCCAGCTTTTCTGCAATCATGATAACTGGCGCGTTTGTGTTTCCACTAGTGATGCTGGGCATGATGCTGGCGTCGGCCACCCGCAAGCGCTCGATGTTGTGGACGCGCAGCTTGCTGTCCACCACCTCGCCCATCGCGCACGTGCCTGCGTAGTGGTACATGCTAAACATCATGCTTTGAACGTAACATTTCCAATATGCTCTGTCACTGATATCGAACTTAGGACACCTTTCCAGCTCAAAATCGACTAATTCCGCCTGCACACTCTTAAAATACGTTGAGTTTAATACTTTTATGTAGTCCATCATATAATCCGTTAAATCTTCTAAATCTCGTTCGTCGGCAAATATATTGGTAATTACAAGTGGTGGATCTCTTGGGTTTACACTTTTAAGCAGGACTCTACCACGCGATCTGGGGTGCAGGATATTTAATATTGCAAATAACAAGTTTCGATCTTGAGCAGCAGTAAGGAATTTATTACATATAGACTCTTTAATACCAAAATTAAAATTGCAAAGTTGACTCGAAGCAGAAGAACCTTTTGATTCAATCAAGTTGAATACTTGATACGTAGGACAATACTCAGACTGATTTAGAGCAGCGTAACCAACAATAAGTGGCGAAGGAAACTCATGCGGATTTGGTGGTTGTGACGATATGTTTGTCCTTTCCATTTTAAATGCTGATATGACTACCACATGGTTTTGGTAATTGTACCCAACAGGTAGATCACTTTTTACTGAAATATTCAAAGATTCCAAGTGCTCTCGCGGACCAACTCCCGAAAGCATTAACAATTTTGGACTATTAATTGCTCCCGCTGATATGATGACCTCTTTCCTTGCTTTGATAATAATTATCTCATTGGCCTCCGTCACTGCCTTAACACCAATTGCAATATTGTTTTCAAATAATATTTCTGTAACTAGCGTCAGTTTTAAAACATGGAGATTTGGACGATGTTTATTTGCTTGTAAGTTTTTGATTGCAGTACTTTGCCTTATGCCATCGGCGATTGTAAAAAGTGGTAGAGTATACCCTAATTGTTCCTCTCCGTTAACATCAAAGAGTATCTTATGACCAACTTCTTCAAAAGCTTTTAAATACTGTTTCGTCACATTTCTGTCTTCTCTTGTAACTCCTAGAAAACCAGTCGTACCATGATATTTTCTGTATTCGGAATTTAGGATGCTTGGATCTTTAAGGTTCTCACTTTTTAAGAAATATTTAAAAATGTTTGTGTAATTCCAGGAGGCGTCACCTCCAACTTTTGCCCAAAAGTCATAATCCCTTGGACAACCACGTACATACATCATGTAGTTAACGCTGCTTCCTCCTCCCAGAACATGTCCAGATGTTAGATTTAAAGTTTTTATCGTGTGATCTTGAGCTGTGCGATTATCGTTTACTGATGTAAAATTCCAGTCATACTTCGTGTGCGGTAAAGTAGGAAAAAGGCCGGGAAGCTAAAAAATAATTTAGTTATCATTAATACATTAGTAAATTTTAATTTTAAAAATAAATTTAACTGTAGGTTTTCAGATTCACAATCTGTTTCATTTGCAAGCCCGGACGAGCAGACTAGTTAAATATAAACAATATATTTATGTTCTTCATAATTAAATAGATATTCAAAAGTAGTAAAACACAATTAGATATATCGGCGTTAGAACGGAAATTAATTTAAATTGGTAAATAATTTAATTAAACTGAAGTTCGAATCAAAAGAAGTGTTTTACCTATTAAATTAACTAATTTTGATTTACAAATTAATTATATTTTTATATAATACTAGCAGAACCCGTGACTTCGCTCGCGCTAAAACAACAGAGAAACTCTAAATAAATTATTAAAAAAAATTAAACCAACTTCAAAACTTTGTATGTAGTAAGTAGGTAGATACTTGTTGGTAGTATCTATCTACTACCTTTTGGCTTTTTTTTTTGTTATCGCTGGGGAAACCCATCATGGGGACCTTACCGGCCGTCAATGGGTAAAGTACTGTGAGACTCCTACTCACTAAAACCCACAGCGGAATCCGTCGCCGCAGTGCAATAGGGCGCTGCGGGATCGCTTGCGCATTCACCACAACACCCTGACCTATTGGCTTGGCTGGCACCGACTTCAAATAGATGAGTGGGTAGCGCTTTTAATAATTATATTAATGTAGTTTTCGCTTTTGAGTGCCTATTTGTGGTTTTGAAGTTTGTTTAATTTTTTTTGGCTTAAATTATTTAAATTTATTTTACCCGTTTTAGTCAAAAACAAGTTTTAATTAAAATCACTAGCCGCTACGTCAAGACGAAGTTTAAAACGGGCTTTCACAATTAAATGCATGTACAAAAAAAATCATCTCTGTCCTATTCACTGTTGAAAAGTTCCCATGATGGATGGATGTCATGATGGAATTTGGAACAGGATATTATGGTTAAATCCATTTATAAAATTCTGTGTCTGTACTATTCAACGTTGAGGAGTTCCCTCGCCGGAAATCAACCCTGGGTGCAGCAGCCATGTGATGATGGAGTTTTGAACAGGCTATATTATAGTTAAATCCATTTACAAAATTTGTGTCTTTGCTATTCGCCGTTAACGAGTTCCACTATCCACCTCCTGACTCCATCATCCGATCAACTCAGTAGTACCAGATTATTGCATTATTACTCAACTTACATAAGTATCAAAATTTCAGCTCAATCGGAAACCGGGAAGTGGGTCAAAATTGACTTCTAAGATTTTATTACATTGTTAGTTAGTTAGTTTTTCCGCGATTCCCTTAAGATTTCATCATCAGATCCTGACTTGATGATAATGGGACCATCTCGGAAGCATACCCTTTCGAACTTAAAAAGATTTTTTTTAAATCGGTTCCCAATTGGCGAAGTAATCGATGAACATACACAAAAAAATACATAAGACGAACATAGAACCTCCTCCTTTTTGGAAGTCGGTTAAAAAGTAGGTTTCATCCAAACTTACATCCGCTATTTTACCCTCTTATGGGATGAATTTCGAAAAATGCTAAAACACCTTTTTATTTAATTGTATTGAATAGTATTAATACCAAGTTTCACTTTATAAATATAATTATGATCATAAATAATTTTTGGGTTGTATTATAACGTGTTTTCCCGTAGAAATGACATTATCTCTTGCGACCAAAATTAGCCTATGTCTCTCTTCAGCCTTCCTCCAACTATCTCCACAAACAAAAATACGTTAACCCGTCACTCCGTTTCTACGTGAAAAAAAGACAAATAAACAAACAAACAAACACAATTGTAGATTTATAATATTAGTATGGATAAATGAATTACTTTAATGATAGATTAATTCTGTGACGTTGACGAATTTCTTATCTTATTTTTTTATTATTATATATTATAGTGTAATATATTAATAAAAATGCATAAAACGAATATATGATGTTATTATTTTAGATATAAGTATATGTATGCCTTAGGTTCTACTCACGATGGACTCTCTACCCGGTTCGTCGCCAGCCTCGATCACCAATACATCGAAGGACGGACACTCGGACAGCCGGTCCGCGATCACGCTACCTGCACTTCCTGCGCCGACTATTATAAAGTCATATTCTTGAGATTCTGTGGAAAAAAATTATTCATAGTTCATTATTATCAATGCGTTAAAAGAAAACGTGGTATTTATGGTCCAGGCGCCTTCGTTACACGACTGTATGGATTAACAGACTGTGGTTCTACCTTCCGCTGTCACGAGTGCAATGAAACATGCAGCAAGCAAGGAGGAGATCGCAGCGCTTACAGCATTCTGCCTCTGTGGTACATATTCAGAGCCGACGAACATTGTTGCTTCATTCGTCTACTTTATTGAACTAAAATAAAAAAATGCAATAAATATTAGTACATATTATAATCAAAATATTTGCTCTAAGAATAAATACCGCATTAAGTGTAGTTTGCCTTTTATCAGAGTATATTTTACTAATATTATAAATGTGAAAGTTTGTGAGGATTGATGTATGGATGTTTGTTACTCTTTGCCCTGATACTCGTGATAATGTGTAAGATCTAATGAATGAACCAAGGGCAGACAGCGAAAGTAAGTTCATTCCTACCGGGTGCCCCACGACACTAACCGATTTTTTTTTGGTATCATTGAGGTTAATTGAGATATGTATTAATTTTTACAATGTATGTATATGTATTCAGCCCTTTTTTAACGTCCCATTGCTGGGTACAATCCATCGCACTGGCCAAGTGCGGGTTGGCGGACTTTACATGTCTTTCGAAAACTTGCTAGGTTCTCTCAGACATGCAGGTTTCCTCACGATGTTTTCCTTCACCGTAAGACAAGTGGTAATCATGTCAGAAATGATTCGCACATGAAAATATCAGAGACGCGAGACCCGGGATTTGAACCCGCATCACTTGGTTTCCCAAGCGAGCGCGTTACTACTGAGCTACCATTGCCTATTTTTTTACATTATTTATAAATTATTACATTATTACTTAATAAATAAAGAATTAATTATTGATTGATTGATTATTTTGATATATTAATTTTCTATATATTTATATAAGTAGTAAATATTCTGTTTGCTTGTCGGTAGTTGCATTCTTATTTATTAAATAATAACATTTTATAATTAAATATTTATCAAATAAGTATTGGCGTGCAAGATGAAATTTTTGGAGTTATTTTTGTAACGCCAAAGAAGTAGGTACAACTTCTTACATGTGTACATAATTATGTACAAACACACTTTTTTGTGCAAGCTTCATCCAAATCCGTTCAGCGGGTTATGCGCGATAGACTTACAAATATTATCTAAAAAATAATAAGAAATAGATTTTACCATATATACATATGTATGTATATTTAAGCCGGTCTGGTAACGACTTTGAAGACGACACTTGTCGCGCCAGGATCTAATATTAGAGACGAGGGGGAAACGAAGTAAGGTATTGCTGATAGCAGCAAAGCATAGAAAATAGTTTCTATCCTAAAATGTACGTGCGGTTGAAGTAAAACTTCTTTGGCGCTGTGGCTGATACCGCAGATAAATTAAAACAAATCAAAACATAAATATAATATTTTTTATGAAATTATTAGTACTAAATATATATATTTATGAATAATAATAATTATGAAATTATTAATAATAAATATTTATTTATACTATTAATAATATTAATGAAATATATAACAATAAATATTTAGTTTTATAAATATCATTTATCATAATTGCCTTTAATAATACCAAATACTAATACTGATACATTACTATATATTTACTTTCATAATTATTATTTTTTTAAATTTTCCCGCCACATCCTATTTCCGCGTCACTCACTTCGCGTCACTCATTTTTCCAACGTATTGCACATTAACATACACCTCAGTCACGCCTAAACAAGTTTTACTTCAAAAACATTTGAATATATTATTGTTTTTTTTATCATTAAAATTATAGTGATTTTAAAAATAACCGAAAAATATAATATAACTGCCGAAGATATCGCGTAACAAACACACAACATTAATATGATATAGACATTTCCCTCTTTCTGAAGTCGATCAAACATAAGCATAATGATTATATTTTAATATACAGTGAGCCTCTCAACCGTACACTTGAGGCAAACTGGTTTATTACTTGCACGATTCATTAATATAATTTTCCGTGATCACGTGTTTGCTTCTACTATTAGTTCTATACTGTGGACTGTCAATAGCTGCTCGGGCAGCTGGGCCGCTGAGAGTGCACTTGTGTTTGCTACATCTCTTGCGTGCAACTGTGGTGAATCTCAATAATTACTGTAATTCGATCTGGAGGACTTTTAAAAAAAAAATTTTTTTTTAAATATTTTAGAAATATCACTATTTGGGGATCGTTATTTTTTATATTATGCCTTTTTTTTATTAATAAAAATACTTTTTTCTGGTACTTACCCTCGACGTTTGTGATTTAAATATATAAGGGCTCCGTACTCAATATATGGGATGTTATTACTGAACTGGAGTTGTCAAATAATATTTTGTAAGTCCGCAAATTAGTATATATTATACAACATTATTCATGATGTTTTTAAATCATTAAAGTATTACAATACCGCTTTTTTTATAAATACTCTGATACTCGAGCGAGGTTGTAATGTTTTCTGATGAGGAGCGCACGATACGTTTACCTTTATACTGAGTTCGACGCACAAATATGCGTATATTTTACATAGATTTCCACACCTTATTTAAAATGTAAATAATTTGAAATGACCTTGATAAAGCATTACTAGTTACTATAATTTTAAAAAAATACATTATCAAACTTTATTCACACTTCAGCAATTTCGAAGTTATCGATAAATAAATAAATAATAATAAATAAAGCCTTTATTTTTTAATAAGGATTTGGTATTCATAACACAAACACACATATACAAACGTTTCAAAAACCTATATTTAATTGCATGCATGATATAATAATAACATATGAAATATACTTTATTTATTAGTATATAATTATTCTACATTCGTTTTTTTTTCTTTTTTTTCAATATTATTATTATTTTCTTTATAACTACTCTTTACTTGCAAAGAATAAAAAAAAAAGAAATAAAACATTTTACAAACAGATCATTTTATTCCGTTTTAATTACTCATTTTACACTTTTATTTGAGTTATAACTATACTATTATTTCGTTAATGTCGGTAGTAGTCGCCTCACAGGCGTGGGCCTCCCCCACTTCTTTACATTTTTTTATCTTTATTTATTGTCGTCCAGTCTGTTCTATCTTTAGTTTTTAGTTTTTTTTTTGACTTGGATTGATGGTGAGGTGTGGTCTATGTTCTATGTTCCTCACGATGACAAGTGCGCTTGGAGAATAACCCGTAAATTCCTGGTCAAAAACATTTTTTTCTGTATTAATCAAAGTTGGTTTATTTATGAAGAAGTTACTATTTATTACTTTTGTCTATTTTATTGCGTTGTTTTTCCTTCTGTGTTTGTTGTGTAGTAGAACACAAGGTAATTTCCGATGATTCAGGAGATCCTCTTCTTACTGTAGATCTCTTGCGACTCTTTGTTGTGTTTGTTTTTCCCATCTAATATTATAAGTTATTTTATTATAACTTTCTTTCCTTGTTTGCTTTCCTTTTCTCCTTTTTTTGTCATTCTTTACGTTTATTTAGTATTTCTAACGGAAAATCTTTCTTAATGTAGTAGTGTGGTATGTGGTTGTTCTTGTTTTTCTGAATTTTGTTTTTTAAACCTAACGTTTGCAGAGTAACTACTATACGTCTGGTTTCTCCCTTTTTTCCTAATCTTTTCACTGATTCTATGTTATTTTATCGGATTTGATATTTATAGTATTTTCTACGATGTCTAGTATATTTTTTCCAGCTCCTGGTAGTTTTTGTCACGCTTTTCCACTCCACAAAACAGTATTTTTTTCTTATCTCTAAAGATTGTTTATTATATTATTTTGTGTGTCTATTTTTTGCTCAAGAAACTCATTTTTAGACTAAATATTTAAACTTTTCATTTATGTTAATTTGATAGCACTCTTAATATCTTCATTCATATCTAGAATATCTTGGTCCGCTGTCTTATCTTATTCTGCATCATTTCCACATATTTTTAATTTCGTCCATTTCTTAAAGGAAACGCCCTCTTTCAGTACTACGTGAAAACAGGGAGTGAATCAATGAATCGATTATATTTTTAGTTTTTTGTGCGATCCGCTAGATGGCTTATATATTTCACTGACACGCAGAATTATGTATTTATCAGCATCTCGCCTATCTCGACGCTATTGTTTGTTCATCATTCGTTGTGTGATAAATTATTTGAGTTGTAATAATTTGTGTGTCTGTTTTTCATTGTGTTTATTTATACTTAACACGTTCGGTCCAGCAACGTCTCATGACGTCAAAATTAGAAATTAATAATTGACACAACGTCTAGTCACGTCTACTTTAAATGTGCATTTATTCGCACTACGTTTCATAACGTCAGGAGGCAATACGATATTCTACTAAATAGATATTTGCGCCGCATCGCTTGGAAGTTTTAAAAGTCTACTGCCGCATCGAATCAACTTTTAGTGGCGTTTTGCTAACATCCGTCATAAGCACATATGCTCACACAAGCAGACACACAACGTTCATACACGTCGCGGGGAGTAGCGACGCGGCTAGCTACAGTCGTTCTGCGCCGCATCAAGAGAAGCGCATGCTGCGCTTACTTTGCTCGACCGTATTGAAGTGATCGATATACCGTAAGTTTTTTATAATATGTTTATTTTGAATAATAATAATAAATAAGTGTGTACATACACGTATATATATTTATTTTTGTATAATTATAATAATTAGTTGATATATTTCTCTCACTTCTAAAGGGTTTCTGGCAGAAATATCTTAAAGAGCTAATTTATTCTTTGTGGATTTTCTGTTACTTTATACATAAATAATAAATAAGTAAATAAAAATAATTCCAGAAAGTGATTTATTTACACCCTTTTTGATAAAACGTTATAAAGTAAACAAAAATCTGTTGTTTTAGATGGATAAAAAGCGATTCTGCAGTAAGGGGTTTCTGAAGGTATTTGAAGATTCTTCGTCCCGGGAAGTTACTCCTGATCCCTTCAGTGATGACGGAGAGTACGGAACTGACAAGGATTGTTATCCAGAAATATAATTAACCTAACAGGCATTTATGAACGTCAACGTGACTAAACGTTGCTCATAGGTTTCTATACCCTAATTTGACTGTATGCGACGCAGCGTTACATAACGTCGACGTCTCTCAACGTTTGTGTCGAATCAAAAATTAATCTTGCATACATGAAAAGCACAACGTTTATAAACGTCAATGCAATTTGTATGGGAAAACGGTGTGTCACGATGCGTGAATCTTCTTACGGGGCCGCTGGGCCGAACGTGTTAAAAACTGTATTTTGACTATATCTTAGTATTTGATCACAATAGACCAGAAATGGTCGCAGTGACACCATAGCCGCAAACAAGAAATAAAAAAAAAAATAAATAGTATTTGATCACTTCACTAAACATTTCATTTTACGTTTTTTATTTTTAAAATATCATAAATACGAAGCCTATGTTTACTACGGTCTACGGTACCCATAACACATATCTAACCTCCCTCGTTATCGATAACGAAACGAAAGAGCGGTTAAGTAATATCAATATTTAGTTGATTTTGTGGACAACATGGCTGACAATCGAATAGTTTATAATTTAAGAATCAAGTACGAACAAGCTTGATGAATCGATCCTTATATTTTTATTTATTGTAATTATCAATGCGGCGCCATATTTCAGATTTTATCTAGCGCTAAAAGTACAATTCTAATAGGTAGTAGATAGATACCTACTACCTACAAGTATCTACCTACTTACTACATACATAGTATCTATCTACTACCTACTTGACTTGGCTGGCATCGACTTCAAATAGATGAGTACTTTTAAGTGCCTATTTGTGGTTTTGAAGTCGTTTTTTTTTAATAATTTTAGAAATTATTTTATCTTTATGATTGCTTATTTCATTTTTTAAATAGCTAGCGACTTACCCTTGCTTCATTCGGCTGCGTCTAGGTACTATGAGGTGAGTCTACCTTAGAAAATAGACACATGCTATCGCAGACTTTTCTGTAGTTTTCTTTTTTTATGTGAAAATGTAACGCCAAACCAAATATGTGAGATATGTCTAACCGGCTGTTGGCGTGGTGACGCGTCGTCACGCCGGCATCACATCAGACTCTCTTTCCACTCGGCTCCAGCAATGCTCCCTCTCTCTCACTGCGCTGAGCTCGTATTTTAATCTTTAATTTTGGTAATATGTATTATTAAGTTAAGAATATTTTTTTTTAAATATGAAAATTTTGTTTATATATATATATATATATATATATATATATATATATTTTGTTTAAAATATAAGTATGGCATATTTATATTCTATATAAAATAGTTCCGATGTTTCACATCTGCCAGGCGTCCCACGTCGGCTTAATTTTTTCGAGACCTACAATTTTCTAGTACATTGTTTTAATATATCTCTTAAGGTTTAGTTAGCGTTAGTCATGTAAACGTACAAAAACAATTCTTTTTTTGGACAAAACACCGCCATACTTCAGCCATTTTGTACATAATATTTACAAATTATATACTCGTTCACAAACCTTCCTCCTTTATCGGCCATATTCTATTAGTAAAAACTGTATCATAAGCAGTTGCATGGCTTAGAATAAGTAAGCGGAGAAACAGACAGAGGCAAGCAATGATTTTGTTTTATACTATGTATAGGTACAGAGATTTTGTATCCACGTAACGTGGAGCCAAATTTATTTTAGAATGTTGTATGTTCTTATAAATTTCAGGATTATCTATAGAACTTGGCACCCATTTAAATCTCAATTTTTTTTTGTTGGCGAAGTCGACAACCATGCATATTCTTAATATTGAACTTGGCTCCCATTTTTACATTTATATTTTTGATGGGATATCATTACTTTTTGTAAAGAAATTATTATTATTCATAATTCAAGTGACCTGTAAAATCATTTTTTATTCACAATTTTGTGACTATTTCTTAGAGAAACAGACAGCACGGGAAAAAGTTATTAAATCATTTAAAAGTTAAAATTAAAACCTATTAAAAGTTGGGTTCAGAAGCAAATGAATAAATAAGTTGCAGTACCTGCACCTATTGGTACTGCCGCTTTTAATGTAAACGGTCTAACAATACACAGGCTTCTACAGCTGCCAGTAGAACACGGAAATTGTCCCAAGTACTCTTCCTTTTAAATAAAATTAACTTTTCGGATTATTTCGCGGATTTATTTTGATTTTTGGTTAACAACGTTTCGAATGCTCTACATCAATCATGGTCACGGGAGAGACTAAGGTTTTAGACGTCTCAAAGGCGTTATATACTTGTTACAGACAGTGCCTACCCACTATTTTACAAAAAATATTTTAAAAAGTCAAAAATTGCACCAGAGTATCTTACAATATTTGTTGATTTTACTCCTTATCAGAACAAGTACTAAAAATTTTAAGAAGTGATTAAAATGATGTTGTTTTTTTTTTAATTATTTATGAATAATTTTTTTATTATATACGTGTTTAATCTTTGCAAAGCGTGTTACACCTATAATTAGGATAATATTTAGACTCTTTGTGGACATTTTGTGTTTTTGATAATGTATAATATCTTGTTGGTGCAAATAATAAATAATGCAGATGTTCACAATGATGTCAGATCGCTGAGCTGGCGCTGCCAGTTGCAGTTTGTGTTATTATTGGTTGTCTACACAAATTTCATAAATAATTTGAAAGGTATACAAAACGATAAAAGTAACCTCTCATCATGGAACCTATTCTCCTGCGAAAGAAAAAGTTTTTGCTATAACTAACTAAGATTACTATTGGTATTTTTTTTATTGGTATTAATAGAAATTAATTGAAATCATTATTATTTAAAAAAATATTTTATGTAAAAATTACGCTAAGTTACTGTTTTATTTTACGTATAGATGATGGCCGTATGATGGATTCAAAAAGAAAGTAAATGTTTACTGTAAACATTATTATTTATTTACCAACCATTGGGTATTGGTAATTCCGATATAAATCTTAACAAGTTATACAAGGATGCGCTTCTTTGACAATATCAGCCAGTTTTTCAGCTATCATGATAACTGGCGCGTTTGTGTTGCCACTAGTGAGGCTGGGCATGATACTGGCATCAGCTACCCGCAAGCGCTCGATGTTGTGGACGCGCAGCTTGCTGTCCACCACCTCGCCCATCGCGCACGTGCTCGCGTAGTGGTACATGCTAGACATCATGCTTTGCACGTAACATTTCCAATATGCTCTGTCACTGATATCGAACTTCTGACACCTCTCCAGTTCAAAATCTACTAATTCCGCCTCCACACTCTTAAAATATGTTGAGTTTAATACTTTTATGTAGTCAATCATATAGTCCGTTAAATCTTCTAAATCTTGTTCGTCGGCAAATGTATTGGTAATTACAAGTGGTGGATCTCTTGGATTTACACTTTTGAGCAGGACTCTACCACGCGATCTGGGATGCAACATGTTTAACATTACGAATAACAAATTTCGATCTTGAGTAGCAGCAAGGAATTTATTACATATAGATTTTTTAATACCAAAAATAAAATTGCACAGTTGACTCGACGAAGAAGAACCTTTTGATACAATCATGTTAAATACTTGATACGTAGGACAATACTCAGACTGGTTTAGAGCAGCATAACCAATAATAAGCGGCAAAGGAAATTTATACAGATTTGGCAGTTGTGGTGATATGTTTGTCGTTTCCATTTTAAATGCCGCTATGACTGCCACGTGGTCTTGATAATTGTACCCCACAGGTAGATTGCTTTTTACTGAGATATTCAAGGATTTTAAGTGCTCTCGCGGACCAACTCCCGAAAGCATTAACAATTTTGGACTATTAATTGCTCCCGCTGATATGATGACCTCTTTCCTTGCTTTAATAATAATTATCTCATTGGCCTCCGTCACTGCCTTAACACCAATTGCAATATTTTTTTCAAATAATATTTCTGTAACTAGTGTCAGTTTTAAAACATGGAGATTTGGACGATGTTTATTTGCTTGTAAATTTTTGATTGCAGTGCTTTGCCTTATACCATCGGCGATTGTAAAAAGTGGTAAAGTGTATCCCAATTTTTCCTCTCCATTAACATCAAACAGTATCTTATGACCAACTTCCTCATAAGCTTTTAAATACTGTCTCGTCACATTTCTGTCTTCTCTTGTAACTCCTAGAAAACCAGTCGTACCATGATATTTTCTGTATTTGGAATTAAGGATGCTTGGATCCTTAAGGTTTTCACTTTTTAAGAAATATTTAAAAATATTTGTGTAATTCCAAGCGGCGTCACCTCCAACTTTTGCCCAAGAGTCATAATCCTTTGGACAACCACGTACATACATCATGTAGTTAACGCTGCTTCCTCCGCCCAGAACATGTCCACATGTTAGATTTAAAGCTTTTATCGTGTGATCTTGAGCTGTGCGATTGTCGTTTACTGATGTAAAATTCCAGTCATACCTCGTGTGCGGTAAAGTAGAAAAAAGGCCGGGAAGCTGAAAAATAATTTAGTTATCATTAATGCATTAAGTAGGCTCTAAGCTCAGCGGACGGGCTCACTAGCCCGCCCCCCATAACCATTAAGATATAGTTATCGTGTTAAAGTAATATTATACTATTGGTAATTAATTTAATTAAACTGAAGTTCGAATCAAGAGAAGTGTTTTACCCATTAAATTAACGAATTTTGATTTACAAATTAATTATAGTTCTACATAATATGAATGAATTACTTTATTGATATATTAATTCTACGACGTTGACGAATTACTTTTGTTCGTTTTATGTTATTATTATATATTAATAAAAATACATAAAACTAATTGATAACTTTTGGATATGTATATGTATGTCTTAGGTTCTACTCACGATGGACTCTGTACCCGGTTCGTCGCCAGCCTCGATCACCACTACATCGAAGGACGGACACTCGGACAGCCGGTCCGCGATCACGCTACCTGCGCTTCCTGCGCCGACTATTATAAAGTCATATTTTCGAAATTCTGCGGATATAAATTATTCATGATTCATTATTATTATTGATAATTATAAATTACCATTAAAAGAAAAAGTGGTATTTATGGTCCAGGCGCCTTCGTTACACGACTGTATGGATCAACAGACTGTGGTCCTACCTTCCGCTGTCACGAGTGCAATGAAACATGCAGCAAGCAAGAAGGAGACCGCAGCGCTTACAGCATTCTGCCTCTGTGGTACATATTCAGAGCCGACGAGCATTGTTGCTTCATTCGTCTACTTTGTTAAACTAAAATAAAAAAAAATACAATAAATATTTGTACATATTATAGTCAAAATATTTGCTCTAAGAATAAATAACGTATTAATTATATATTTTTTTATCATAGTAAATAACTTATATCTATTCTAAGATTATAAAGAGGAAAAGTTTTTTGTTTGTTTGTATCGAATAGGCCTCGAAACTACAGAACTCATTTAGATAAAATTTAGTTAGAAGATAGTTTAAGACCCTGGAAAGCACATAGAATAGATTTTATTCCAGAAATCATCCTTTAAGGGGGTAAAAATGGGGTGTAAGTTCGTAAGGGGAAGCAACCTAGGGACTATGTATGAACATTTTTGATCCAAGCATTATCTAACTCCGTTTCGCGGGATATGCGCAATAGAGCCACGAACTTCTAAACATTTTTATAAACTATTACACATTTAATATTAAATATTATCTGAAAATAAGAAATAGATTTTTACCATAAATGTATACAGGATGAATTTTGCAAGTGGGCGTGCATGGCTAAATCCGAAACCATGAAGAATAGCGAAAAGTACTCAAAGGAGTCTCGGGCCCAATTTTCATGAAAACTAAAACTGCATCATTGGATTTCTGAAAAATCAATTTTCCTAGCCAGGAATCGAACCTGTTGATTTTGAAAAAAAAAACACATACTGTATAATTACACCATTCGATAGTGTTGCTAATAAGGAACGCATTCTGGGAAGTCATGACATACGGCAAACTTAAGGAAAGAGCTCATTTTCAACAAAAAATTTTTTATTGTTCTTTGTTATTTACATATTAAACCTAAACAGATCAATTGTTCAAAATGAAAGCCGTTGTTTTCAATACATAGCTGGATTGGACGTTTCAAGGATTGTACTGCATTTAGCATTACAATATTATTGATTCTGTTTAGAATATTTCCAAAGACCGTTTCAAGTCATCAATTACATTATACGTGTCTTTATAGATTTCGTTTTTACATACCCCCAGAGAAAATGTAAGGGTAATAATCTAAGGGTGTCTTATCTTAATCTTAGTGTTATAAGTATACTAGCGACACCCTCGCTCCGCTCGGTTTCGTCCCTAGGGTGGCCCACCCTTATCACTTAGGGGTATGAATAATAGTTTACGTCCTATTCTTAGACCTACTGAATATACACACAAAATTTCATAAAAATCGGTCAAGCCATTTCGGAGGACTTTTGTTACAAACACTGTGACACGAGAATTTTTATGTATTAGCGAGTCATACTGTACATATGTTGGTATTTTAATATACGGTGAGTCTTTCAAACATATATGCAATTTTCTGTGATCACGTATTTGCTTCCGCTGCTGTATACTACTGTCAATAGATGCCCCAGCGCCGCGTGTTGGCGTCTACATGTAATAAAATTCTAACTAAGTCGAATCTATACCTTAAATATTTTTTTGGAAAATCTTATTGAAATAAACATTATTATCGATACAGAGGCCAAATCTATAGTTTTTTGAATTTTTGTCTGTCTGTCTGTCTGTTACCGAATCACAGAAAAACCACTGGAGGGATTTTGACGAAATTTGGTATGATGATAGCTGGATATCCGGATTAACATATAGGATACTTTTTACCGCGGTAAAATAATAAATTTTTTAAATTTTCAAAAAAATATTTAATGTACAGATTCGACTGAGTTACAATTTTATTATATGTATAGATATTGCACTTTTTGTTTTAGCAATAACATTTATGTACATATGTCTATATCTTGTTTTGTTTGTTAGTTTAGTTTTGGGCGATAAGCTCTCAGACTACGGAATTAATTTTAATCATGTTTTAATAGATAGCTATTGATTAATTTAATATTCTAAGTAAATACTTTTTATTATTTTATATGGCTCAGCTGATATGATTAAAGTCGTAAGCATTTTATTGTGTCTTTTAAGCCTTCAAAGAAATGATGTCAAAAAAAAACTAAAAAAGTTGAAGTATAACAATTCCTAAAATACTTTTTCATAGTTTTTGAGATATGGAATATTTTTAGTTACCCGCTTTGTCACTTTAACAGCCATGAACTTGTTTTCCATAAAATATTACACAATAATATGAATCGAACTTATTTTTATGGTTGATAAAATGTGTCAATATTGTGGAAACATATAAATATTATTCGTATTTATTTTAGTGTTAACCTAACAAAACACGTAGGTAAGAAAAACAACACAGTATTTTGCTATATGAAACCTATAATACGCGAGTTAGATTTGCATTTGCCCAATTTTTACATTAAAAGATTAAAATTTTTTTTTTTTTATGAGATTCAGTGACAAACGAGCAGACAGACCACCTGATGGAAAGCAGTACCTGTCGCCCATAACACCTACGGTTTATGCACTTAGGTTTTAAGTAACAAAAATGCAGAACCACAGGTGCGTTGTCACTGTGAGGACTAAGATCATCTTAGTATATATGCCTCTTGCCTGTAATTGCGCTGGCTACCTTATCCTTCATACCGGAACACAACAATGCAATCATTGTTGCTTGGCGGCAGAAATAGATAAGGGGGTGGTACCCATCCAGTCGGACTCCTCAGGCTTGACCGAGTTCTATCACCGGTAAAACTACTTTATAAAGCCAAAACATTATTTACTAAATAATAAAAAATTATAAATATTTTCATTTGAAAATTGCTTCAGCTAACAAAATATTACTAATTTATAAAGCCAAATGTTTGTTTTATTGAAAATTTGAACACGGGCGGGGCCGCGGGTAATTTAGTAGTAATTCTAATAAAGTCACAGAAAGGTCATAACCCTACATATTTTTGGATTAAAACTACGTATTTTAAAAACACATGGCGACATCTATTGTCAAATATCTAAATAACACATAATTAAATTTTCATTAAATTAACTATTTTAATAAATAAAATACCGCTATCGATATTTCTTTTAAGATAAGCTTTTTTCAATAGTTTTAACATATTATATAAGTAAGTTACCTTGCTAAAATGTTAATAGTATCATCGTGCTTTTATTTTAGCCAGTTTTTGTATTTTTTATCAGAAATGAGATATTTTCCCGCGGTAAAAAGTATCCTTTATGTTGACCCGGATAATAAGCTATCACCATACCAAATTTCATCAAAATCCCTCCAGTGGTTTTTCTGTGATGCGGTAACAGACAGACGGACAGACAAAAAATCTAAAAACTATAGATTCGGCCTCTGCATCGATAATAATGTCCACTTAATAATAATAAGATTTTCCAAAAAATATTTAAGGCACAGATTCGGCTTAGTTAGAATTTTATAATACGTATAGATTTTAGAATAAATCACTATTTGGTGGTAGTCACTTCTTATATTACACCTTTTCTTATAATTAAAAATATTTTTTGTTAGTACTTACCCTCGACGTTTATGATTTAAATATTTAAGGGCTCCGTACTCAACATATGGAGTTGTCAAATAACATTTTGTAAATTTGCAAATTACTATCTATACAACATTTGTTGATGTTCTTAAATCATAAAAGTATTACAAAATCGATTTTATAAATACTCTAATACTCGAACGAAGCTGTAATGTTTTCTGAAGAGGAGCGCACGATGCATTTACCTTTATACTGAGCTCATCGCACAAAAAAGGCAAAAATTTGAAATGACCTTAATATGACATTTCTAGTTATCTAATCTTATATATTAAAACGAGCAATTCTTGTATATGTATATCTTTATTTATTTATTTCTTTATTTCTTTATTTATTTATACCAGCGATATCGGAAACGACTCTAACGATTTTGCTAAAATTTGGTATATGGGGGCTTTCGGGGGCGAAAAATTGATCTAGATTAGTCTCATGTCTGGGAAAACGCGTGTTTTCGAGTTTTCATGCGTTTTTCTTAAGCATTATTCTACGCAGATTAATATGGTCGATTTTGCATTATTCTATGCAGATTAATATGATCGATAATTTCTTACAATCCGACATAAGCATCGTGGTCAAGCGGCCGAGGTACAAGATTGCCAGGTGTCCGAGTTCGAATCCCGGTCGGATACAAAGTATTTACTTCACTTTTTTTTTGTATATATTCAAGTTTTTAGTTTTTTATTTTTATTTTTAAGCCAAATTTAAAAAAAATGTACCTTTGTCCAAAAACTCCGAGCGAAGCTCGTCCGCCCAGGTATTTAGAAATTACTTAAATTATTATTATTTTTATTATTTCGAAAATCGCGACATCTACACAACTCAGTAACACTCAGTCACTTAATGTAAAAAATATACAATCTTTCAAAGCGCCATGACAGGTAACATCTTACTCCGGTTTCGTATATTATAATTACGAATTTTAAAGCTTTTTTCCGCTACCAGTATTACTTTTTAAGAATAAGAATTAAATATATCAAAAAGAATTGCAATAGCTACCTACCGAAATCTGCTCATTCCTTCCGTACTAGCAAATCCTACTTATGTTCATTATGTAAATTGTAATATGATTATGTTTAAAATAAAGTATTTTACTAAAGTATATTAACGATTTGTTTATTTAAATGACTGAATGATGAAGAATATGATAGGAAAGGTCTATGTTTAGCAGTGAACGTTTTATAGCTGAAATGATAAATTCTATACCAATCGGAAACATCCCCAAACGACTAGGATGAAAATATTATTAGGGGGAAGTCCCCCAGTAGCGGACACTTAAGGAATATTTGAAATAAAATAACAAAATTCATGTCAAGATTTATTTTTTTTAGGTTTAAATGTTCGTTATTATAATATATTTATTCAATACAAATATATAGACAGGCTCAAAGATTTCCTTAAAATATAAATTTCTTTATGGATAACTAATATACGAAATAACACGTCTTCAAAAAGGTACCCTAATATCGGACAGTCTTCTTTTTTAATCCTAAAGATAAAAATACATTATTTAAACAAATAATTAACCAACAAATTATTAAAAATGAAAAAAAAAACAAACATACAATCAGAATATATATAAGAACATTGCATGAGATCACTAGGTTTAATATTGTGGTCTGTAAAAGTCACAAATATAGCTAATCGAATCATTTCCTGCAATTCATTGACTACAAGCAGGGCAAAGAATCCAATCTTCATCGTTTTCTTCTTGACAGATTGTACAAGTTGTTGTTTTTTGAGCCATCGGTGTTTCATGTGATAGAATCTTCACTCTCTCCAATTTTGCTATCGGCTTACTGGACTTTATATATTTTTTTGATTCGTCAGTTTTCTTACCTTTAAGCTGAATTAGATTTTGTATTTTTATTTACTATAAGTGCATTTTATAAAGGAGAGGATGTTAAAATCACTTATCTCCGCTTTTCTTCGTCGACTTATAGTTTTCTTTGCCGCAATATTTAGAACCGGTGATAGCTGATGAATTGTCTTTTTTTGATGTCAAGTATCCTTATAGAGTGGTGTGAGTTTACCCATGTTGAACCTAAAAAACAATACTAACTCAATTACTTTCTAAAATAACGATAAAACTGTCCGTCTATAGGGGACTTTTGAGTGTCCGAACTTAGGATCCATTAAAGGTAAGCAAGAAAAATTACTGTTTATAATATATACTGTGGATTAAAGAAAAATGTTTTAAATATAATGGATTGTTAACATTACAATCATGATTCATTATAAACAACATCATTGTATTATTGATATATTTTCAACATGCCTCTAAATATTACTTCGAACAAAAATTTTACTAACCTCAAACTTTGTACAACTCTCCTCTGTGAACAGGACGGCACTGGGTTGTAAGCGATCTCACTTCTCAGGATCATTTTAACCATGACACAAATAACGAAACCGGGCGTTTTTTTACGTTGATTTGAATTGTGTCCGGCTTTAGGACCCGTCCGGGCTTACGGGACTTCCCCATCAGTTTATGTTTTGCTCTTTAAGTTATATAGATTATCATCTAAAAATACGATATATAAAAAAAGAACTCCGAGCGAAGCTCGGTCGCCCAGGTACTTTTACATTAAGTGTTACTGAGAGAGTTGTATAGATGTCGCGATTTTCGTAATTGAATTCTGCGTAGAATAATGCAAAAGAAAAACGCATGAAAACTCAAAAACACGCGTTTTCCCAGACATGTGACTAATCTAGATCAATTTTTCGCTCCCGAAAGCCCCCATATACCAAATTTCAGCAAAATCGTTAGAGCCGTTTCCGAGATCGCCGGTATAAATAAATAAAGAAATAAATAAATAAAATAAAGATATAAAGATATAAATATACAAGTATTGCTCGTTTAAATATATAAGATATTTTTGATGGGATATCATTACGTTTTTTTGTAAAGAAATTATTGTTATTATTCATAATTCAAGTGACCTGTAAAATCATTTTTTATTCACAATTTTGTGACTATTTCTTAGTGAAACAGACAGCACAGGAAAAAGTTATTAAATCATTTAAAAGTTAAAGTTAAAACCTATTAAAAGTTGGGTTCAGAAGCAAATGAATAAATATGTTGCAGTACCTGCACCTATTGGTACTGCCGCTTTTAATGTAAACGGTCTAACAATGCACAGGCTTCTACAGCTGCCAGTAGAACACGGAAATTGTCCCAAGTACTCTTCCTTTTAAATAAAATTATCTTTTCGGATTATTTCGCGGATTTATTTTGATTTTTGGTTAACAACGTTTCGAATGCTCTACATCAATCATGGTCACGGGAGAGACTAAGGTTTTAGACGTCTCAAAGGCGTTATATACTTGTTACAGACAGTGCCTACCCACTATTTTACAAAAAATATTTTAAAAAGTCAAAAATTGCACCAGAGTATCTTACAATATTTGTTGATTTTACTCCTTATCAGAACAAGTACTAAAAATTTTAAGAAGTGATTAAAATGATGTTGTTTTTTTTTAATTATTTATGAATAATTTTTTTATTATATACGTGTTTAATCTTTGCAAAGCGTGTTACACCTATAATTAGGATAATATTTAGACTCTTTGTGGACATTTTGTGTTTTTGATAATGTATAATATCTTGTTGGTGCAAATAATAAATAATGCAGTTGTTCACAATGATGTCAGATCGCTGAGCTGGCGCTGCCAGTTGCAGTTTGTGTTATTATTGGTTGTCTACACAAATTTCATAAATAATATGAAAGGTATACAAAACGATAAAAGTAACCTCTCATCATGGAACCTATTCTCCTGCGAAAGAAAAAGTTTTTGCTATAACTAAGATTACTATTGGTATTATATTTTAAATGGCATTAGATGTTAAGCTTTTGCTATTATGTTTTAGAAGGTGCAAGGTATTAATAGAAATTAATTGAAATCATTATTATTTAAAAAAATATTTTATGTAAAAATTACGCTAAGTTACTGTTTTGTTTTACGTATAGATGATGGCCGTATGATGGATTCAAAAAGAAAGTAAATGTCTACTGTAAACATTATTATTTATTTACCAACCATTTGGTATTGGTAATTCCGATATAAATCTTAACCTACAAGTTATACAAGGATGCGCTTTTTTGACAATATCAGCCAGTTTTTCAGCTATCATGATAACAGGCGCGTTTGTGTTTCCACTAGTGAGGCTGGGCATGATGCTGGCGTCGGCCACCCGCAAGCGCTCGATGTTGTGGACGCGCAGCTTGCTGTCCACCACCTTGCCCATCGCGCACGTGCCCGCGTAGTGGTACATGCTAGACATCATGCTTTGCACGTAACATTTCCAATATGCTCTGTTACTGATATCGAACTTCTGACACCTCTCCAGTTCAAAATCTACTAATTCCGCCTCCACACTCTTAAAATATGTTGAGTTTAATACTTTTATGTAGTCAATCATATAGTCCGTTAAATCTTCTAAATCTTGTTCGTCGGCAAATGTATTGGTAATTACAAGTGGTGGATCTCTTGGATTTACACTTTTGAGCAGGACTCTACCACGCGATCTGGGGTGCAAGATGTTTAAAATTACGAATAACAAATTTCGATCTTGAGTAGCAGCAAGGAATTTATTACATATAGACTCTTTAATACCAAAATTAAAATTGCAAAGTTGACTCGGCGAAGAAGAACCTTTTGATACAATCATGTTAAATACTTGATACGTAGGACAATACTCAGACTGGTTTAGAGCAGCGTAACCAACAATAAGCGGCGAAGGAAATTTATACAGATTCGGCAGTTGTGGCGATATGTTTGTCCTTTCCATTTTAAATGCCGCTACGACTGCCACGTGGTCTTGGTAATTGTACCCCACAGGTAGATTGCTTTTTACTGAGATATTCAAGGATTTCAAGTGCTTTCGCGGACCAACTCCCGAAAGCATTAACAATTTTGGACTATTAATTGCTCCCGCTGATATGATGACCTCTTTCCTTGCTTTGATGATAATTATCTCATTGGCCTCCGTCACTGCCTTAACACCAATTGCAATATTTTTTTCAAATAATATTTCTGTAACTAGCGTCAGTTTTAGAACATGGAGATTTGGACGATGTTTATTTGCTTGTAATTTTTTGATTGCAGTACTTTGCCTTATGCCATCGGCGATTGTAAAAAGTGGTAGAGTATATCCCAATTTTTCCTCTCCGTTAACATCAAACAGTATCTTATGACCAACTTCCTCAAAAGCTTTTAAATACTGTCTCGTCACATTTCTGTCTTCTCTTGTAACTCCTAGAAAACCAGTTGTACCATGATATTTTCTGTATTTGGAATTAAGGATGCTTGGATCCTTAAGGTTTTCACTTTTTAAGAAATATTTAAAAATATTTGTGTAATTCCAAGCGGCGTCACCTCCAACTTTTGCCCAAGAGTCATAATCCTTTGGACAGCCACGTACATACATCATGTAGTTAACGCTGCTTCCTCCGCCCAGAACATGTCCACATGTTAGATTTAAAGATTTTATCGTGTGATCTTGAGCTGTGCGATTGTCGTTTACTGATGTAAAATTCCAGTCATACCTCGTGTGCGGCAAAGTAGAAAAAAGGCCGGGAAGCTGAAAAATAATTTAGTTATCATTAATGCATTAAGTAGGCTCTAAGCTCAGCGGACGGGCTCACTAGCCCGCCCCCCCTTACCATTAAGATATAGTTATCGTGTTAGAGTAATATTATACTATTGGTAATTAATTTAATTAAACTGAAGTTCGAATCAAGAGAAGTGTTTTACCCATTAAATTAACGAATTTTGAATTACAAATTAATTATAGTTCTACATAATATGAATGAATTACTTTATTGATAGATTAATTCTATGACGTTGACGAATTTCTTTTGTTCGTTTTATGTTATTATTATATATTAATAAAAATACACAAAACTAATTGATAATGTTATTCTTTTGGATATGTATATGTATGTCTTAGGTTCTACTCACGATGGACTCTGTTCCCGGTTCGTCGCCAGCTTCGATCACCAATACATCGAAGGACGGACACTCGGACAGCCGGTCCGCGATCACGCTACCTGCACTTCCTGCGCCGACTATTATAAAGTCATAATTTCGAAATTCTGCGGATATAAATTATTCACGATTCATTATATTATTATATATATTTATTGATAATTATAAATAACCATTAAAAGAAAACGTGGTATTTATGGTCCAGGCACCTTCGTTACACTACTGTATGGATTAGTAGACTGTGGTCCTACCTTTCGCTGTCACGAGTGCAATGAAACATGCAGCAAGCAAGAAGGAGACCGCAGCGCTTACAGCATTCTGCCTCTGTGGTACATATTCAGAGCCGACGAACATTGTTGCTTCATTCGTCTACTTTGTTAAACTAAAATAAAAAAAAATACAATAAATATTTGTACATATTATAGTCAAAATATTTGCTCTAAGAATAAATAACGTATTAATTATAGTACCTGGGCGACCGAGCTTCGCTCGGAGTTCTTGAAAGATTGTATATTTTACATTAAGTGACTAATTGTTACCGAGAAAGTTGTATAGATGTCGCGATAAGAACAATTTTCTTTTTAATTTGGCTTAAAAATAATTTGACATTAAGTGACTAAGTGATACTGAGACAATTGTATAGATGTCGCTATTTAATTTTGCGTAGAATAATGCATAAGAAAAACGCATGAAAACTCGAAAACACGCGTTTTCCCAGACATGTGACTAATCTAGATCAATTTTTCGCCCCCGAAAGCCCCCATATACAAAATTTCAGCAAAATCGTTAGAGCCGTTCCCGAGATCGCTGGTATAAATAAATAAATAAATAAACAAGAATTGCTCGTTTAAATATATAAGATTTATTTTTTATCATAGTAAATAAAATAACTTATATCTAATATCTATTCTAATATTATAAAGAGGAAAAGTTTTTTGTTTGTTTGTATAGAATAGGCCTCGAAACTACAGAATCCATTTAGATAAAATTTAGTTAGAAGATAGTTTAAGACCCTGGGAAGCACATAGGATAGATTTTATCCCAGAAATCATCCCTTAAGGGGGTGAAAATGGGGGTGTAAGTTCATAAGGGGAAGCAACCTAGGGACTATGTATGAACATTTTTGATCCTAGCTTTATCTAACTCCTTTTCGCGGGCCATGCGCAATAGAGCCACGAACTTCTAAACATTTTAATAAACTATTACACATTTAATATTAAATATTATCTGATAATAAGAAATAGATTTTTACCATAAATGTATATATTTATTCCGATCTGGTAACGACATTGAGGACGACACTTGTCGCGTCGGGTTCTGTTATAAGAGACAAGTGGAAAACGAAGTGATTTATTCATGCTTTTTTCTATCCTATAAAAAATGTGTGCGTGTAACCTTTATGCGCAGTTGAAATAAAACATCTTTTTATATTATTTTTTATATAATTATTAATAAAAAATATTTATTTAAATTATTTATATTTCTTTGTGAAATTACTAATAACAAATATTTATTTTTATATCAAAAAAATATTATCAATTTATTAACAATCAATATTTATATTATAGTATTGAATAATAAAAAATATTGAATTTTAATATTGTTTTTCACTTTTACAATTATAGTGATTTCAAAATAACCGAAAAGTATGTATAGGTATGTATAATAGAAACTGCGGAAGATATTATCACGTAACAAACACACAACAAACATGCTGTTGTAAATATGATATAGACATCTCTCTCTTTGTGAAGTCGGTCAAATATAAGTTAGTACCTACATAAAAATAAAATTATGGTTCCGGATTTTTTCGTGAAATTATGAATCCGCGAAATAATTAAATAGTTTTATTTAAAATGATAATAATTCGCGTAAAACTAAAAAAGTATTATAAGTATCTTAGTATTATAAATATACTAGCGACTCACCCTCGCTCCGCTCGGTTTCGTCCCTAGGGTGGCCCACCCTTATCACTTAGGGGTTTGAATTATAGTTTACGTCCTATTCTTAGACCTACTGAATATATACACAAAATTTCATAAAAATCGGTCAATCCGTTTCGGAGGACTTTTGTTACAAACACTGTGACACGAGAATTTTATATATTAGCAAGTCATACTGTACATATGTTGGTATTTTAATATACGGTGAGTCTTTCAAACATAAATTTGAGGTTAACTGGTTTATTACTTGCACGAACTCATTAATGCAATTTTCTGTGATCACGTATTTGCTTCCGCTGCTGTATACTACTGTCAATAGATGCCCCAGCGCGGCGTGTTGGCGTCTACATGTAATAAAATTCTAACTAAGTCGAATCTATACCTTAAATATTTCTTGTAAAAATCTTATTGAAATAAACATTATTATCGATACAGAGGCCAAATCTATAGTTTTTTGAATTTTTGTCTGTCTGTCTGTCTGTCTGTCTGTCTGTTACCGAATCACAGAAAAATCACTGGAGGGATTTTGACGAAATTTGGTATGATGATAACTGGATATCCGGATTAACATATAGGATACTTTTTACCGCGGTAAAATATTACATTTTTCAAATTTTCAAAAAAATATTTAATGTACAGATTCGGCTTGGTTACAATTTTATTATACATATGTCTAGATACATTAAAAAATTACATTAAAATTTTGAACAATAGTATGAAAAATATAAAAAAAAAACAATATTGAATGTGCATATTACAAGACGTGAGAGATAAACAATAGCATTCCCAAGGAGAGTTGATGTCAGGCAGACGGCCGGTCGTAAAACTTTTGCCAAAAGCAGTACGAAAGATGTACTGCGCCGACCCCAAGTTATTGAGAAATGGACAGGAAGAAGATGATGATGATCTCAGAAAAGAGAAATGTTCAAAACAAAACAAATTTGAAATTGCGGGTAGATTATTATTCATAGGGAGTAGATAGTTTGTATGAAAATTCTTTATTTTTGAACTTTGTGCAAAAAGCCGCGGGCTGCTTTAAGAAATAAAACTGGCTAATACGAGTTGTACTGTATTCTGAGGATTCCGTACGCAATATATTTGTATACTTATAATGGTCTCGTTTATTTAGTCAAACATATTATACTGCTGCAGATCATGAGGTGCGGGTTCGATCCCAAAATATTCGGATCAAGATAGTGAAGGATTTTTCTTATAAGGAATACCTACCAAATAGCAATCCGGAATTGGGAACCCCCGTTTCAGGAGTTTACAGATTTCTCACGTTATATCTGAGTACACACCGCTACACGTACTGCTTTTAGTATGTCCTGCGCTTGGCCTCAGTAAGGTCGGCCGCCGTAACTGAAATACATCGGAAAACCATAATACAATTTTTTTTATGACATTCAGTGACAAACGAGCAGACAGACCACATGATGGAAAGCAGCACCTGTCGCCCATAACACCTACGGTTCATGCACTTAGGTTTTAAGTAACAAAAATGCAGAACCACAGGTGCGTTGTCACTGTGAGGACTAAGATGATATGCCTCTTGCCTGTAATTGCGCTGGCTACCTTATCCTTCAAACCAGAACACAACAATGCAATCATTGTTGCTTGGCGGCAGAAATAGATAAGGGGGTGGTACCCATCCAGTCGGACTCCTCAGGCTTGACAGAGTCCTACCACCGGTAAATTATGTTTTTATACCACTAAAATAAATACAAACTTTCTATGAAATATTTCGTTTTCCAAGTACATCATAACCTAATTTTGATACGAATGCGAAAATGAGTCAAGAGTAGTTATTAGATTTCAATATGTTAATTTGATAGAGTTGGAAACTTGGCGACATTACCTTCCCGTGCTTCGGAGAGTACGTGAAACCAAACTGGACTATGTGAGAAAAATCTATAATTAAATTAAAATATACTTTATTAAGATTTATACAAACACTATTGAAACGAGATTTTTACAATTTAAATTTTAATCAAATTTCAGTGCAGTCAGTCTGTGAGGAATCTACCAGCGGTAGGAAGGCACCGCTCGGAAGGCAGTTCTGCTAAGAGACGAGAAACCCAACCGTGGTTCTTTTTAAATATAATTATTACTTACAATATATCAATCCAATAATAATTATGTTCTTATTCAACGTGAGTATCAACTATATTAGTAATCCCACATATTTACATCAGCAAAGTATTCCGCGATGGAATTATATGCTTTGCTCAATATAGAGAGAGCACTTGTATTTGCTATAATGTTATCCCTTGCGTGCAACCTGTGGTGCATCTCATTAATTAAGCTTATTCAGTGTGGAGGGCTTTTATAATAATAATAGCGACTCACCCTCGCTCCGCTCGGGTTCGTCCCTACTTACTTTTTAACCGACTTCCAAAAAAAGGAGGAGGTATATATATATGTTCGTTCGCGGATTTTTTCGTCGTTTATGAACCGATTTTGATAATTCTTTTTTTTGTTGGAAAGGAGATATCCCAGAGTGGTCCCATGATAAGGAAACCAGGATCTTATGATAGGATCCCAGAGAAATCGAGGGGAGCTTTCGAAAATTGTAGCGGCGACTAGTGCGTTTGATAACATTTTCATTAGGTATTTTAAAGCACTACTATTTAATGAAGGTCTGGATCTGATGATGGACCCGAAAGATAGTCGAGGGAACTCCTCAACGATTTACAGCAATTACCTGGTGTTTGGGCTTGATTAATTTGTATTGATGATACGTCTACACTAAAAATGGAAAAATAAAAACTTTTTAAAAAAAAAAACCGACTTCTAGGCACTAAAAAGTATTATATTACTTGATACTTAATCAGACTTTTTCGAAGTCGGTGCCAGCCAATACAAATCAAAGCACACCGACTTCGAAAATATCTGATTAAGTATCTATTCTAAATGAAAACCCCTGTTTAGTTATTTTTTTACTTTTCAGTGCCTAGAAGTCGGTTTTTATTTTTTTTTAATTAACGTTTAGTATAGGTTTCTCAGTAATTAGATATTTTTTCACAGTAAAAGTATCCTATATGTTAACCCGGATAACCAGCTGTTATCATACCAAATTTCATCAAAATCCTTCCAGTTGTTTTTCCGTGCTGCGGTCACAGGCGAACAGAGGAACAGACAGACAGACAACAATTATAAAAACTATAGATTCGGCCTCTGTATCGATAATAATGACTAATTCAATAAGGTTTTCCAAAAAATATTTAATGTACAGATTCGACTCGGTCGGAATTTTGTTATATGTGTAGACTAGCATTGCCCGCGGCTCCGCCCGCGTTCAGATGACCAAAAAACAAATTCTTAGGTTTTACATATTAGTATACTCTTACATATACATATACCAATTTCACTGCGCACCGCATGATTGGTAAATAATGGCAGTGATTGACAATGCCACAAAGGTTCCTCCGTTAGTCTCATATTTGATTTAGTAATATTGCACTTTTTGTTTTAGCAATAACATTCAATACTTTCGTTTTGTTGTTTAGTTTTGGGCGATAAACTCTCAAACAACGCCATTCATTTTATTCATGTTTTAGTAATAGACAGCTATTGATTAATTTAATATTCTAAGCAAATACTTTTTATTATTTCATATGGCTCGGCTAATATGATTAAAATCGTAAGCATTTTATTGTGTCCTTTAAGCCTTTACCTTTAAAGAAATAGTGTCAAAAAAAAGTTGCGGTATACAATTCCTAAAACACTTTTTCATAGTTTTTGAGATATGGAATATTTTTAATTACCCGTTTTGTCAGTTTAACAGCCATAAACTTGTTTTCCATAAAACTTATTTTTACGGTTGATAAAATGTGTCGATATTGTGGAAACGTAAATATTATTCTTATCTATTTTAGTGTTAACCTAACAAAACACGTAAGTAAGAAAGAAAAACAACACAGTATTTTGCTATACGAAATATAATACGCGAGTTAGATTTGCATTTGCTCACTTATTACATTAAAAGATTATAACATTATTTACTAAACAATAAAAATTTACTAATTCTTTCATTTGAAAATTGTTTCGGTCAACAAAGTATTACTAATTTATGAAGGCAAATGTTTATTTTATTGAAAACTTGAACACGGGCGGGGCCGCGGGTAATTTAGTAGTAATTCTAATAAAGTCATAGAAAGGTCATAACTCTACATATATTTGGATTAAAACTACGTCTTTTAAGTACACATGGCGACATCTATTGTCAAATATCTAAATAACACACAAATAAATTTTCATTAATATAACTATTTTAATACAGGCAGTGGTAGCCCAGTGGTAACACGCTCGCTTGGGAAACCGAGTGAAGCGGGTTCAAATCCCGGGTCTCGCACCTCTGATATTTTCATGTGCGAATCATTTCTTACATGATTACCACTTGCCTTACGACGAAGGAAAACATCGTGAGGAAACCTGCATATCTGAGAGAACCTAGCAAGTTTTCGAAAGACATGTGAAGTCCGCCAACCCGCACTTGGCCAGCGTGGTGGACTATGGCCTGATCCCCCTCGTATGGAAGGGAGGCCCGCGCCCAGTAGTGGGACGTTAAAAAGGGCTGAATACAACTATTTTAATGAATAAAATACAGCTATTGATATTTCTTTTAAGATAAGTTTTTTTTAATAGTTTTAAGTATTAAAAATTATGTTTTTAGTGCTTTTATTTTGACCAGTTTTTGTATTTTTTCTTAGAAATGAGATATTTTCCTGCGGTTAAAAGTATCCTATATGTTGAGCCGTATAACCTGCTATCACCGTACCTTTCATTATCTAACGCTCTATATCGCTAAAAATGAATATTTTAATAAGTTTTTCCAAAAAATATTTAAGGAACAGATTCGGCTTAGGTAGAATTTTATAATACGTATAGATTTTAGAATAAATCACTATTTGGTGGTAGTTACTTCTTATATTACTCCTTTTCTTATAATTAAAAATATTTTTTGTTAGTACTTACCCTCGACGTTTATGATTTAAATATTTAAGGGCTCCGTACTCAACATATGGAGTTGTCAAATAATATTTTGTAAATTTGCAAATTACTATCTATACAACATTTGTCCTGATGTTCTTAAATCATAAAAGTATTAAAAAATCGATTTTATAAATACTCTAATACTTGAACGAAGCTGTAATCTTTTCTGAAGAGGAGCGCACGATGCGTTTACCTTTATAATGAGCTCATCACACAATAAAGGCAAAAAAATTGAAATGACCTTAATAAGATATTTCTAATTATCTAATAATATATTCAAACGAGCAATTCTTGTATATTTATATCTTTATATTTTTATTTCTTTATTTATTAATAGTGGTAATCTCGGAAATGGTTCTAAGGATTTCGCTGAAATTTGGTATGTGGGGTTTTCGGGGGCGAAAAATCGATCTAGATTAGTTTTAGGTCTGGAAACGCGTGTTTTCGAGATTTCTTTTTGCATTATTCCACGCAGAATATGGTCGATAATTTCTTTCACTCGGTTGCAAGCATCGTGGTCAAGCGGTCAACGCGTAAGTTAAACAACACATATGTCCGGGATCGAATCCCAGTCGGAATACAAAGTTTTTTTACTTTTGTTTTTGTATTTATTCAAGTTTTTAGTTTTTTTTATCTAAAAAATACGATATAACAAAAAAGAACTCTGAGCGAAGCTCAGTCACCCAGGTACTTATAATTAAAAGAAATGACACTACTACACTTTATTGACACTTCAAGCCAGTGGTAACGCGCTCGCTTGGGAAACCGAGTGTTGCGAGTTTAAATCCCGGGTCTCGCACCTCTGATATTTTCATGTGCGAATTATTTCCAACATGATTACCACTTGTCTAAACGGTGAAGGATTTTCCTTCATCGTGAGGAAACCTGCATGTCTGAGAGAACCTAGCAAGTTTTCAAAAGACATGCGAAGTCCGCAAGCCCACACTTGGCCAGCGTGGTGGACTATGGCCTGATTCCTCTCGTGCTGAAGGGAGGCCCGTGCCCAGCAGTGGGACGTTAAAAAGGGGCTAGAAACATTGACATTTCACCAAACTCGAAATTATCAACAGCGAAACTATATTTCAGAATGATACGTTTTAAATAGATAAAAAAAGTTACCGTGACTGTACCTTAGGAGATAGACACATGCTATTGCAGATTTTCTATAGGCTTTTTTATGTGAAAATGTGTGTATTCAAATGTGTGAAAATGTAACATACCAAATATGTCAGATATGTCTAACCGGCTGTTGGCATGGTGACGCGTCTTCACGCCGGCATTATATCAAACTCTCTTCTCACTCGGCTTGCAATCCCCCCTCTTCTTTACCCCGCTGAGCTAATATTTTAATTTTTGAATTAAATTAATACCTAGGTTTAAATTAATACTTAAGATTTTTTTACAAAATATGTTTTGTTTTTGATTATGCCATACTTATTCCCTTAATAAAACATCATTTTATGCATATTATATTCTATATAAAAGATAGTTCCAATAGTTCACATCTACCAGCTGTCTAATTTTTTTAAGACCTGCAATTTTCTAGTACATTATTTTGATGTTTTGTGTTTTAGCCATGTAGGCGTATAAAAACAGTTTTTTTTTCGAAGAAACACCGCAATAATTCAGCCATTTTGTACATATTATTTACAAACTAGACAAACAAAAACAAATCTATCCCACGGGAATTATACATTTTTCCGGAATAAAAAGTAGCCTATTTGTTATTCTGACGTATGAACTATATTATTGTAAAGTTTCATTAAAATGTAATCAGTAGTTTTTGTGTACTGAGCTGTATAAGTTACTGTAGTTTTTTAACTATCCCACGGGAACTTTAATTTTCCGAGATGAAAAGTATCTAAGATGTTGACCGGGGATAAAAGATACCACTATACAAAATTTAATTTAAATCGGTCCAACAATTTCGGAGATTAGCCTGTACAAACAGACAAACAGACACAGAAAGAAAAAAATTGAAAAATAATTTGGATTTTTTCTATTTCTCTTCTTACACCCCCTTGACTCGGTTTTTAGCTTTTTTTTTCTATGTACAGCCATTCGTCCTCTACAGATTTATTATATGTACAGGTTTCTATTCTCTCTTATAGATGATTGTGTCATAATTGAGTATAGTTAATTATATTCAACGCTTTAATATATTTAATTGACTGTATTTTTTGCAATGCCATGTAACAATAAGCATTATCTATACAAATAAATAAAATTGGAGTGTCTGTTTGTATTATAAAAATAACCGCTTTTTACTAAATGCATGTGGATGTATACACGGTACATATACCAAAACAACATTTTTTACAATTTTTGTCTGTCAATCTGTCTGTCTGTTTGTTCCGGCTAATATTTGAAATTGCTAGACCGATTTTGTCGGGACTTTCACTGGCAAATAGCTGATGTAATAAGGAGTAACTTAGGCTACTTTTATTTTAGAAAAAAATATAGGGTCCCACGAAAAAAATTAAAACCAAAAAAAAATAAAAAAAAGTTTTTTTTGGGAAGCAACCTAGGGACGAACCCGAGCGAAGTGAGGGTGAATCGCTAGTGTTTTATAAAATACTAATAAATCAATAATTAGTCTGTGATGTCGTATTTCATTATACAGTCGATTCTCGATAATTTGAAACTCGAGGGACCAGAGAAAATTTCAAATTACCAAGAGTTCAAAATCTTATATATTTAAACGAGCAATTCTTGTATATTTGTACCTTTATATATTTATTTATTTATTTATACCGGCGATCTCGGAAACGGCTCTAACGATTTTGCTGAAATTTGGTATATGACAAATTCTATACCAATCGGAAACGTCCCCAAACGATTAGGATGAAAATTTTATTAGGGGGAGGTCCCCCAGTAGCGAGCACTTAAGGAATATTTGAAATAAAATAACAAAATTCAAGTCAACATTTATTTTTTTTAGTTTTAAATGTTCGTTATTATATATTTAATCAATACAAATATATAGACAGGCTCAAAGATTTCCTTAAAATATAAATTTCTTTATGGATAACTAATATACGAAATAACACGTCTTCAAAAAGGTCCTCTAATATCGGACAGTATTCTTTTTAATCCTCTAATATCGGACAGTCTTCTTTTTTAAACCTAAAGATAAAAATACATTATTTAAACAAACAATTAACCAACAAATTATTAAAAACGAAAAAAAAAACAAACATACAATCAGAATATATATAAGAACATTGCATGAGATCACTAGGTTTAATATTGTGGTCTGTAAAAGTCACAAATATAGCTAATCGAATCATTTTCTACAATTCATTGACTACAAGCAGGGCAAAGAATCCAATCTTCATCGTTTTCTTCTTGACAGATTGTATAAGTTGTTGTTTTTTGAGCCATCGGTGTTTCATGTATTCTTCACTCTCTCCAATTTTGCTATCGGCTTACTGGACTTTATATATTTTTTTTTTGATTCGTCAGTTTTCTTGCCTTTAAGCTGAATCAGATTTTGTATTTTTATTTACTATAAGTGCATTTTATAAAGGAGAGGATGTCAAATCACTTTTCTCCGCTTTTCTTCGTCGACTTATAGTTTTCTTTGCCGCAATATTTAGAACCGGAGATAGCTGATGAATTGTCTTTTTTTGATGTCAAGTATCCTTATAGAATGGTGTGAGTTTACCCATGTTGAACCTAAAAAACAATACTAACTCAATTACTTTCTAAAATAACGATAAAACTGTCCGTCTATAGGGGACTTTTGAGTGTCCGAACTTAGGGTCCATTAAAGGTAAGCAAGAAAAATTACTGTTTATAATATATATTACAATCATGATTCATTATAAACAACATCATTGTATTATTGATATATTTTCAACATGCCTCTAATTATTACATCGAACAAAAATTTTACTAACCTCAAATTTTGTACAACTCTCCTCGGTGAACAGGACGGCACTGGGTTGTAAGCGACCGCTCCCATGCCTCACTTCTCAGGATCATTTTAACCATGACACAAATACCGAAACCGCGCGGCTTACGGGACTTTCCCATCAGTTTACGTTTTGCTCTTTAAGTTATATAGATTATCATCTAAAAATACGATATAACAAAAAAGAACTCCGAGCGAAGCTCGGTCGCCCAGGTACTAAGAGTTTAAATAACCAAGAGGGAGGAGGAGAAAAAAATCAAATAAACAAGAGTTTGATCAAAATTCGTGATTTATTATTTTAAACATTTGTACAACTATTCACAATTTTTAAAAGAAGATGTCATTGTCTAATGAATTTTCGATAGTGGTGAGAGCTGAGAAGAAATCGTCTCTTGTGGCGGTTCTGAGGGCGTAGAAGCGAAGCTACTTGCCTCGCTCAGTTAGACGATAGTAAAATACCAAACTATTTAGCGTTTTTTTTTTTAAATTGTCCATTCTTCACAGCTTGAATCACACCTTTTTTTCAACTATGGAACGACACTTGTTCTTTCTTAAGTTCATTCTGATACCTAAAAATTAATAACACAAATCAAACATTAACAGAACCCACTTTAACGTTTGAAAGAAGATTAAACTGCGAACTCGCTCATATCTTATTCATGTAAACAATCGTGAAACGACAGGTCTGTATATGTGCATATGGAAACAAACGACAGGTCTGGGCATGAAAACCGCTTCAAATTATAGAGAGTTGATAAGCCCGGACTTCAAATCGTTGAATGTTAGCGGACAAGATACTATTCCTTCAACTTTAAATTACCGAGGGGACCAATTATTCATATCATTTTTATTCAATTTATTGAGTGTTTAAAGGGACCGGGAAAAAGTATACCTATACTCGTACTTAGAAGAAAAAAAAATTTTTTTTTAATTTTCGTTTGCCTATGCGTCTGTGTGTCTGTCTGTTTGCTCCGGTTAATCTCTGAAACGGTTGGACCAATTTTGAAAGGACTTTCACTGGCAGATAACTGATTTTATAAGAAGTAATTTAAGCTGCTTTTATTTTAAAAATACGATTAGGGTTTCACGCAAAAAAATTAAAACCCATAAAATTGTAAACAAAATTCGCATACGCACGCGAGTGAAATGAGCGTAAGTCACCAGTTGAGAGTAAAGGCTCATTGTTAAAAAATGTCGAGTCCAAAGTGATCGATATAAATAGTAATTTTAGCCATATTTCTATTTTCCACATTCAAAAGTAGCTAATCTAATGGAAACGTAAGTTGTGTATTATTCTGATCACAATATTTTACACAAGACGGCGGAAACGAATGAAAAGAAATGGAAATAATCACGAAGTGAGCTCGTGCATATGTATGAAGCTTTTACAAAACATCGCCTTTGTAAGAATCTTTTTACTTACATTCGTATTTTTAAGCTTGTTATACGTGTTGTGTGTCTTTTATGTAAGTTTGTGTTTAAAAGATAGCTTAACTCACATCAGGTGTTGTATATACGTACATTCGAAACTGAGAGAAACAACAAGATATACATAAACAGGAAAACACAGTATTAAATCAACCATTTTAATCACAATAATTATCTTATTACATTTTTCAACCTTAGCAAGACCAAACATTTTCCTCTTTTAAAAAGTTAATAACTAAAGTGATATTCTCTTTTAGAATTAGTAACAAAGGAAGCAGTATAAGTCAAATATATTTATAAACTATCTCAATGTATTTAACAACAATTATATGAATTTACATGAAGTATTGGAACAATAACTTTATTACATTTATATACATATGTATATTTTTCTAACTCGGCACAATTAACATGATTTTATATAAAACACTTCAAATCTATAGTTTACTATCATTTAATGTCCTCACCGGGCCAGCAGCTATTGCAAAGTGAAATATATTCTTCGTACTCAAGCTTGAAGAAATGTCAATTGTCAAGAAGTACTACATTTACCACCATTCTTTCGTGTCATAATTGCAGAGGGCGCCTCACATTAGAGTTGCCACATGGAAAAACACCATGACGGGTTTAAAATTGAATAATTTTTTAATAAAATTTCGAGTTAATTTATAGAAAACACAGAATAAAAAAAATGTTAAAACAAAAAAAAATATCTTAAAAATAGTGCAGCAAGTCAGGTTTCTCTACAAAAAAATTAAAAAGCTAATTAAAAAAAAACCAAACCGATAAGACCTGTACTTTAATGGTATTCGTTGATAGTTTTGTCCAATAATCAAGAGACGCCGGGCGGTCACTTCGTGCTGGGGCACTTTGTATATTGTATATATATAATACGCTACAGTCATTGTTTTTAAAAAATATTTCATGTACAAATTTCGCTAAGTCACTGCTTTATTATAGTATAGATTATTGTAAAACAATAATTACTTTTTAAATGAATCTATATCGATAATGAAGCTATATCGATCAAAATATCTTAATTCTAAAACAGTTATTTCACACTCAAAGATGGACATTTTCTTGAAATAATACAATACTTCATGGTATATAATAACGTTTATTTATGAAACAAAGAGTAATTTAAAATTCCTAGGATAGTAAATGACATGATATTGTCATAAAAATATAAATAAATTCGAAACACGAATAAGTTTCCTAGACAGCGGCAGTGTCCACGAACACGTCGTAGTTTTATTAAATTATAGCATAACCACAGCTCTACTAGCTATTTATGTATAGCTGTTCCGCTCATAAGATCCATTCGTAATTTGTTGTTTATTAATCTGTCATCATCTATATACTAGCGGCTCACCCTCGCTTTCCAATACAAACTTTCATCTCCATTTTCTAAGTTCTTACACAACTTTCTTTTTTTTTTTATGTAAGAACCTTCTCCTGACAATAACAAACAGAACAAAAAAATAATTAGGGAAATCGGTTCAGCCGTTCACGCGTGATGGTGTGAGAAAGGGAAATAGGGATTCATTTTTATATATGTATATAGAGATATGACTACATCATTATCTTAAACCAATAAATGAAAACATCATCGAAATGAAATACATCGTTTGATGAACGAAAAAACATATAAATTGAAATAAATTAAATACAATTAATAAACTTCACAAAAAAATAAACTCAGACATTTTGATTATTTATTTTACTTATAACAACACCATCGAGCCTTATCCTTTACTATGTATACGATTTCAAACAAGTATTAATTGATACCGTAAAATTATAAAACTGACGATAAAAGTCTGAAAAACGTTATATTAAGTAGAAAATTTGACAGTTTCAAAAAATTTATAGCTCCGTAACCAGGTTAAAACCAAAATTTTTAAGCCTATTTGAGAATAAAATGAAGTGTAATCCCTGAAATTTTCAAAAGATTTCGAGTTAATTGAAAAAAGTTATGGGTATCTAAAAACAGCGATTTTTGATCAATTTATCGGCTGTACGTGGCTGTATTTTAAAGAAATAGCAACAATCAAAGGAAATTAGAATAGAAATCAACAGAGTATACGTCATCAAAAAAATTGAGCCCTTTACCATCCCTATACTCTAAAAATTGTAGATTTAAGAACACTTTGAAAATTGGAAAAAAATGATGAAACAGTGGCTCAGTTAGAAACCCACAGCCATGCCGAATTGAAGTTCAAATTAATTAGGTATTTTTTTTTAAATAAGAAATATACTTATTAGACTTTTTTCGAAATTATCCCTTAAATGTTTAATAAACTTGTTGTTAAAGTGCAGACTTACTTTGTGGGATAAAAAATAGAGAAAGGAGATTATTTCAATTGAAAAGGAATATTATGCATAACTTCTCGGCTGGTCACAGCAGATATTTAAATTACACCTAGAGAGTGTAAGAGCGAGAACTTAGCTAGAGTATATCTTGATGTTTATAATATACAAACGAAGTCTTGGCTTGACTTTGTAAACGTGCTACACTGGTCCCCAAAAACAACAGTTCTACTGATTTTAATAACATTCCGCTTAAGTCCTTTAAAGAGTCAGAAATAGAATATAGATTTGTCGATACAGTGATGCAAATGGATGAAACAGTTCACTATCTCCTTTCTCATAAACTCTTTTAAAGATTGGCACGTCTGTAATTAAAAAGCCATCTACGCTATGTAACAGGACTAGACATCAAGTAATCCATAAAACATTATAGTGGCTACTATGTTTGCAGAACGTGCTCAGGGGGAATCAGTATTTTACCTCGAATACGTCTGCTAACCTCTGACTGCGCCTTTAAATTTAATTTATTTTAATTCCTGCTTAAATTTTTGCTTTGCAATGACCATTAATAAATATCAGAATCAGTCGTTAAAAGTAACAGGCATAGACTTAAGAGAGGATTGCTTCTCACACGGACGTTTTAGCAAAACCCAGAACCAAACAGAACATCCACCAATGTAGAATACAAAGAATCAGAATATAGTTTTATCGAGCAGAGAGCTATAACAAAATAAGAACGGCTCATTATATATGTAACTTAAAAAAGGAGATAAAGGAAGAAAGGAGAAGGAAAGGAAGGAAAGGACTGTAATTTTCAGGTAGACAAAACATTGGGTCTTGAAAAACATCGTAGATGTTAGGCTGTTAGTATCTAAGTTAAAAAGCTCATATTATCCGAGTTATATGATTCTTAAATCGTACACGTTGTATGCGTATGGAAAGTTAAAGTAGAAAATGTGCAAAAAATAGAGATAGTGGAACTTGCTTAATACTTTAAACGAAAATCAGTCATACCGGTGGTAGGACTCTGTCAAGCCTGAGGAGTCCGACTGGATGGGTACCAACCCCTTATCTATTTCTGCCGCCAAGCAACAATGATTGCATTGTTGTGTTCCAGTATGAAGAATAAGGTAGGCAGTGCAATTACAGGCAAGAGGCATATCATCTTAGTCCTCACAGTGACAACGCACCTGTGGTTCTGCATTTTTGTTACTTAAAACCTAAGTGCATGAACCGTAGGTGTTATGGGCGACAGGTACTGCTTTCCTTCAGGTAGCCTGGCTGCTCGTTTATCACTGAATCGCATAAAAAAAAGAAAAACAATTTACAGTATATACGTAAAATATTTTTTAAGATACTGGATATTTTGAATTTCGGTCACTAACATTCAATTTGTTTCCGTAATATTTTTTACAAATAATATTAAACGTGAACTTATTTTTTCAAATAATGAAGTATGTAGTGCGTAAACGTAAAAAATATATTTTAGTGTGTAAATACGAGTATGTTAGTAAAAACAACACAATATTTGACGATACGGAACCCTCGATGCGCGAGTCATAACTATACCCATTACTTACATTTAAAAATATTGCAGCCAACTAAGTATTATTAGTTATATCATACAACCAAAGACTGCTTTTTTGTAATTTGAACGGGAGCGAAGCCGCGGGTTCTGCTAGTCTAAATACATAATGTGACCTTCCATCACGCATCTATTGATAGTAGTACAGAATTAATAATAGAAACAAATACGTAATTATAGAAAATTACAATACATTAATGAGTTCATGCAAGTAATAAACTAGGTAGCCTCAAATATACCTTTTAAAGAATCACTGTATGTAAAATAAAATACTAACTATACTTGTGTTTGACCAACTTCAGCATCAATACCACACTCCGTTTACCTCTCGCCTCTGATATTAGAACCCGGTGGGACAAGTGTCGTCCTCAAAGTCGTGATCAGACCGACTTAAATATATACATTTATGGTAAAATCTATTTCTTATTATTAGGTAATATTTCAATATATATATATATATATATATATATATATATATATATATATATATATATATATATATATATATATATATATATATATGTTAGTTTTAAGGTATATATTCTATGGGCCTCTGTTTACATATTTAAGATCTTATTGTAAATATTGCCTGAAATAAAAATGATTAAATTAAACTAGTGCTAAAAGTATAAAAGTTCGTAAAAATGTTTGGAAGTATGTGGCTCTATCGCGTATAGCCCGTTGAACTATTTTGGACAAATTGATATTTAAAAATATTATAAGCTATATACTATAAAGAGGTTATAATATGCAAGATATACTCTGATAAAAAAACTACAATTAATTACAGTTTAACAAAGTAGACCAACAATGTTCGTCGGCTCTGAATATGTACCACAGAGGCAGAATGCTGTAAGCGCTGCGGTCTCCTTCTTGCTTGCTGCATGTTTCATTGCACTCGTGACAGCTGAAGGTAGGACCACAGTCTGTTAATCCATACAGTCGTATAACGAAGGCGTCTGGACAAAGTGCGGGGCGAGCGAAGGGAGACGTTACGAGTTAGGCGCTCCCGACTGTCATACGTGGTTTCCATTAATATCAAAGGCGATCGCCTAACGGCCTACTGCACGCTTTGACACTGTGTCATTAACACTATAAAAATAAATTTACGTAATAAATATATTTTTTGCTATGTAGGTAGTTGATACACATACCTGTTCATCTGTTCAAACAGCGTATACATGATTAAGATTTTTGGTAAAATATAATAAAATCATACGAATAGATTTTATTACTTATATATTAAGGTACACCACGCTATCAGATAATGTTTTTTTTTAAATTATAAATGGGCTTACTCTTGACTTTCATCTTAGCTCGAAGCAGAGATAAGGTCTACGATCTAGCGAGTTCGCCCAGGAGAAGTCTGTTAACACGCACCTTAAATAGCTTCAGGTTGTACGCATTCGGAAAAACAGACGCAGGTAGGGAATTCTACTTCTTAGCTGTGCGCATTATAAAAGATGACGAATAGCGCCTAGTGCGAGTGGTCAGAATGTCAATCAAGAAATGATATCCTGCAATATCTCTGGAGTTCCGATGGAAGAATGGCCATGGCGGTATGAGACCATGGAGCTCTTGGGCATACTCTCCGAAGTACAGTTTGTAGAAAACCGACATGGTGTCTCTAATTCTAAAGTCACACCCGAAAAGATCACGTTGAATTTTCTCTCTCGTCTTCGAAATTTCTATACTCAATGAATCTTGGACGAGAATTCAAAATGCCACGTCCTTATGATATAATAATTATACCTATAGGAAGTAATGATTCTCTAAGTAAGAAACTGTGACAAAATCCAATAAAAACCGAAATCTTTTACCGTCGAAGATTTTAAGAAAAATATTTTAAAATTTATTAGAATATTATTTTTCTTTTACACCTGTATTGTTATTTTTAATTACTATGTCTTCTTTTAATGTATTGATGATAATAATTATTTTGGTACTCCCATCTGGTATATATACTATCTAGCAGAATTAGAAAACTTTTTAGATTTTTAAAACCTTAAGATATGTTGCAACAAAGTTCAAACCCAACTTTATGCTGCTCTCGTTGAATAAATATTGTCTTACTGCATTCCAATGTTGGAAGCTTAACACAAACATACACTCACACACACATCCCATACCCATACACGCGTATTAAACAGACACACCATTCACTCACACACACACACATCCACATGCACACGCGTATTGCACAGACACACTCACACATGCACGTGCATTCATTCGCACATGAAGATGCAAACGTACACGCACACGAACAAACACAACTATTTTTGCTATTATTTAAATTTAAGCTTTATTATTATAAGACTATTAAATTTTAAATGTTTTCTACGGAAGAGTGGGACATCCTAGCAAAGGGTATATGTATATTTACTTAAAAAGATGTCCCAACAACGGATTAATGTATTTGAAAAAATCTCGTTTATCAATAAATCATTTTTCATTTTTTCATTCATTCTTAATCATGAATAATTTATGTGCGCAGAATTTCCAGAATATGACTTTGTAATAGTCGGTGGAGGGAGCGCAGGTAGCGTGATCGCGGACCGGCTGTCCGAGTGTCCGTCCTTCGATGTAGTGGTGATCGAGGCTGGCGACGAACCGGGTAGAGAGTCCATCGTGAGTAGAACCTAAGGCATACATACACTTATAGTATACTCATACCTAAAAGAATAACATTATATGCTACTTTCACGCATTTTACAAGCTTTTGTTTAACTTGCAATGTTTGTATGAATGTTTATTCTGGTCAAATCTTGCATCTGAATTTGAAAACAGTTTTACTCAAATGATTGTGGATGAACATTGCGGGCTCCCAACAATTCATGATATGGTGATACATATCAAATTAAGGGTTTGCTGAGAAGTATACGGATAAATACATTAAAAAGAACTTTAAATTACATTACCCTCTTTTGTTACACAATTTATATGATACAAAAGCTTTTTTTTTAATATTAATTTATTTATCCATATATAAATTACATTATAGTAATAATACAGGAGTAACATAACAATAATAAAAGAAATTCATAAACTTCATACAATTTTAAAGAATTAATTTATCACTAAAATAATTCATTCATATATTAAATTACGAGCAGACTTCGCGCGGCTTCACTGGCGCTAAAACTACAAAAAAAAAAAACTCTAAAAACGTAGGTATCATACAAACTTCCACCCCCTATTTTACCCCCTTATAGGATAGATTTCGAAAAATGCTAAAACACTTATTTATTTCATTGTATTGAAGAGCATTAATACTATGTTTCAAGTAATTTTGATCGTAAATATTTTCTGGGTTACATTTATAATATTAGTATGGATAATAATTAATATGTAAACTAAAAACATTAATTTAAATGTGTTACTTCTCTTGATTCGAACTACAGTTTAATTAAATTAATCACCAACAATATCATGACTATACCACAATCACTATATCTTGACATTTATGTCACACTTCGTCCGAAATCGACTCGCTTCTGAGTTGTTCAGTCGATTTGCTCCCTTTTTATAGCAATCACTGTCGCTGCCACTACGAGGTTCAACCAACTCACCTGTCAATTGAAAATTAGTATTAATTAATTGTATGATTTCCCTTCTTACGCCGATATGCCTAGTGTTGTTTTAATAATTATATGTTGTTTATATTTATTTTTGTCTGTTCGTCCGGGCTTGCAAACAAAACATATTGTGAATATGAAAACTTCCAGAGATTGTTTTTTTTTAATTTTAGCACAATAATGATAACTAAATTATGTTTCAGCTTCCCGGCCTTTTTCCTACTTTACCGCACACGAGGTATGACTGGAATTTTACATCAGTTAACGACAATTGCACAGCTCAAGATCACACGATAAAAGCTTTAAATCTAACATCTGGACATGTTCTGGGAGGAGGAAGCAGCGTTAACTACATGATGTATGTACGTGGCTGTCCAAAGGATTATGACTCTTGGGCAAAAGTTGGAGGTGACGCCTCTTGGAATTACACAAATATTTTTAAATATTTCTTAAAAAGTGAGAACCTTAAAGATCCCAACATCCTTAATACAGAAAATATCATGGTACGACTGGTTTTCTAGGCGTTACAAGAGAAGACAGAAATGTGACGAGACAGTATTTAAAAGCTTTTGAAGAAGTTGGTCATAAGATACTCTTTGATGTTAACGGAGAAGAAAAATTAGGGTATACTCTACCACTTTTTACAATCGCCGATGGCATAAGGCAAAGCACTGCAATTAAAAATTTACAAGCAAATAAACATCGTCCAAATCTCCAAGTTTTAACAATGACGGTAGTTACAGAAATACTATTTGAAAAACATATTGCAATTGGCGTTAAGGCAGTGACGGAGGACAATGAGATAATTATTATCAAAGCTAGGAAAGAAGTCATTATATCAGCAGGAGCAATTAATAGTCCAAAGTTGCTGATGCTTTCGGGAATTGGTCCACAAAAGCACCTCAAATCCTTGAATATCTCAGTAAAAAGAGATCTACCTGTGGGGTACAATTTCCATGACCATACGGTAATCATATCAGCATTTAAAATGGATAGGACAAACATATCGTCACAGCCACCAGATCTGCTGAAATTTCCTACACCGCTTATTGTTGGTTACGCTGCTCTAAACCAGTCTGAGCATTGTCCCAAGTACCAAGTATTTAACATGATTGTATCAAAAGGTTCTTCTTCCTCGAGTCAACTTTGCAATTTTAATTTTGGTATTAAAGAGTCTATATGTAATAAATTCCTTACTGCTGCTCAAGATCGAAACTTGTTATTTGCACATTTAAATATCTTGCACCCCAGATCGCGTGGTAGAGTCCTGCTGAAAAGTACAAACCCAAGAGATTCTCCACTTATAATTACCAACACATTTGCCGATGAACGAGATTTAGAAGATTTAACGGACTATATGATTGATTATATAAAAGTTTTAAACTCAACATACTTTAAGAGCGTGCAGGCGGAATTAGTGGATATTGAGCTGGAGAGGTGTCCGAAATTCGATATCAGTGACAGAGCATATTGGAAATGTTACGTGCAAAGCATGATGTCTAGCATGTGCCACTACGCGGGCACGTGCGCGATGGGCGAGGTGGTGGACAGCAAGCTGCGCGTCCACAACATCGAGCGCTTGCGGGTGGCCGACACCAGCATCATGCCCAGCCACACTAGTGGAAACACAAACGCGCCAGTTATCATGATTGCTGAAAAACTGGCTGATATTGTCAAAGAAGCGCATTGTTGTAAAACTTGTAGGTTAAAATCTCCATCGGACTTATAAGCCAAATGGTTGGTAAATAATGAATAATGTTTACAATAGACATTTACATAATTGATGAATGGCATGAATAGTTGTCAATTATTTTGATTGCAATATATTATACAAAAAAAAATCTGAATTTTTTTAGTATTTGTAACAATGTTAAAACGAGCTTTTTAAAGAAATTTTTAGTTTTTATTCTGTTGCTGGCAGCATATTCGATTCAAATCAGTCATCTTCGTTTATCATATCGCTACATAATCAATAAGCGATCAGAAAAGTTATAATAAAATGAAAATTGTAATATTTATTATAATTGCTAAATTAAGTAAATAATATTGCTATATTTAATTATAATACTTATTAAAAACTTAAATTTTTAAAATGTTTAGAATTAAAATCAACCAATATTGTAAGGTACTTTGATGCCATTTTTGAATTTTTAAAATCATTTTTGTAAAATAGTAGGTAGGCTGTCTGTAACAACTGTATAATGCCATTGAGACATCAAACACCTTAGTCTCTCCCGTGACCATGATTGCTGTAAAGCAATCGAAACGTCGGGAAACAAAAATCAAAATAAATCCGCGAAAAAATCCGAAAAGATAGTTTTATTTAAATGAGCGTAAGTCACCAACCAGTTGAGAGTAAAGGCTCATTGTTAAAAAGTGTCGAGTCCAAAGTGATCGATATAAATAGTAATTTTAGCCATATTTCTACGTTCAAAGATAGCTAATCTAATGGAAACGTAACTTACGTATTGTTCGGATCACATTTTTTTTATAGACGGCGGAAAAGAACGCAAAGAAATGGAAATAATCACGAAGTGAGCTCGTGCATATGTATGAAGCTTTTACAAAACATCGCCTTTGTAAGAATCTTTTTGCTTACATTCGTATTTTTAAGCTTGTTATACGTGTTGTGTGTCTTTTATGTAAGTTTGTGTTTAAAAGGTAGCTTAACTCACATCAGGTGTTGTGTATACGTACATTCGAACCTGAGAGAAACAACAAGATATACATAAACAGGAAAACACAGTATTAAATCAACCATTTTAATCACAATAATTATCTTATTACATTTTTCAACCTTAGCAAGACCAAACATTTTCCTCTTTTAAAAAGTTAATAACTTAAGTGGTATTCTCTTTTAGAATTAGTAATTATATATTTAAACGAGCAATTCTTGTATATTTATTTATTTATATATTTATTTATTTATTTATACCGACGATCTCGGAAACGGCTCTAACGATTTTGCTGAAATTTGGTATATGAGGGCTTTCGGGGGCGAAAAATTGATCTAGATTAGTCTAATGTCTGGGAAAACGCGTGTTTTCGAGTTTTCATGCGTTTTTCTTATGCATTATTCTACGCAAAATTTAATCGCGACATCTATACAACTCAGTCAGTAACACTTAGTCACTTAATGTAAAATATACAATCTTTCAAGAACTCCGAGGGAAGCTCGGTCGCCCAGGTACTTAGTAACAAAGGAAGCAGTATAAGTCAAATATATTTATAAACTATCTCAATGTATTTAACAACAATTATATATGAATTTACATGAAGTATTGGAACAATAACTTTATTACATTTATATACATATGTATATTTTTCTAACTCGGCACAAATAACATGATTTTATATAAAACACTTCAAATCTATAGTTTACTACCATTTAATGTCCTCACCGGGCCAGCAGCTATCGCAAAGTGAAATATATTTTTCGTACTCAAGCTTGAAGAAATGTCAATTGTCAAGAAGTACTACATTTACCACCATTCTTTCGTGCCAAAATTGCAGAGGGCGCCTCACATTAGAGTTGCCACATGGAAAAACACCATAGCGACAACAATACATATATATATATATATATATATATATATATATATATATATATATATATATATATATATATATATATTATAATAAAAAACATTTTGTTAAAAATGAGTACAGTATGTGTTTTTTTTTTCAAAATCAAAAGTTTCGATTTCTGGCTAGGGAAATTGATTTTTCAAAAATCCAATGATGCAGTTTTAGTTTTCATGAAAATCGGGCCCGAGACTCCTTTAAGTACTTTTCGCTATTCCTTATAGTTTCGGATTTAGCCATGCACGCCCACTTGAAAAATTCACCATTCATTTATATATATATATATATATATATATATATATATATATAAATGTTAAAACAAAAAATATATCTTAAAAATAGTGCAGCAAGTCAGGTTTCTCTACAAAAAAATTAAAAAGCTAATTAAAAAAGAACAAACCGATAAGACCTGTACTTTAATGGTATTCGTTGTTAGTTTTGTCCAATAATCAAGAGACGCCGGGCGGTCACTTCGTGCTAGGGCACCTTGTATATTGTATATATATAATATGCTACAGTCATTGTTTTAAAAAAATATTTCATGTACAAATTTCGCTAAGTTACTGCTTTATTATAGTATAGATTATTGTAAAACAATAATTACTTTTTAAATGAATCTATATCGATAATGAAGCTATATCGATCAAAATATCTTAATTCTAAAACAGTTATTTCACACTCAAAGATGGACATTTTCTTGAAATAATACAATACTTCATGGTATATAATAACGTTTATTTATGAAACAAATAGTAATTTAAAATTCCTAGGATAGTAAATGACATGATATTGTTATAAAAATATAAATAAATTCGAAACACGAATAAGTTTCCTAGACAGCGGCAGTGTCCACGAACACGTCGTAGTTTTATTAAATTATAGCATAACCACAGCTCTACTAGCTATTTATGTATAGCTGTTCCGCTCATAAGATCCATTCGTAATTTGTTGTTTATTAATCTGTCATCATCTATATACTAGCGGCTCACCCTCGCTTTCCAATACAAACTTTCATCCCCATTTTTTAAGTTCTCACACAACTTTTTTTTTTATGTAAGAACCTTCTCCTGACAATAACAAACAGAACAAAAAAATAATTAGTGAAATCGGTCCAGCCGTACACGCGTGATGGTGTGAAAAAGGGAAATAGGGATTCATTTTTATATATATAGAGATATGACTACATCATTATCTTAAACCAATAAATGAAAACATCATCGAAATGAAATACATCGTTTGGTGAACGAAAAAAATATATAAATTCAAATAAATTAAATACAATTAATAAACTTCACAAAAAAATAAACTCAGACATTTTGATTATTTATTTTACTTATAACAACACCATCGAGCCTCCTCCTTTCCTATGTATAAGATTTCGAACAAGTATTAATTGATACCGAAAAATTATAAAACTGACGATAAAAGTCTGAAAAACGTTATATTAAGTAGAAAATTTGACAGTTTCGATAAATTTATAGCTCCGTAACCAGGTCAAAACCAAAATTTTTAGGCCTGTTTGAGAATAAAATGATGTGTAATCCCTGAAATTTTCAAAAGATTTCGAGTTAATTGAAAAAAGTTATGTGTATCTAATAACAGTGATTTTTGATATATAGCTGTACGTAGCTGTATTTCAAAGACAGCAGTAATCAAAGGAAATTAGAATAGAAACCAACAGAGTATACTTCATCAAAAAAATTGAGCCCTTGACCATCCCTCTACTCTAAAAATTGTAGATTATATATAGAATTATAAATCATATATACAGAGAATTAAAAAAATTCAAAATGTATTTGTAAAATATTTACAATTTAAAAATTACAAGGTTTTTGATGCAGATCGTGAAGCATATGAATATTATCATATAGAAACACTCGAAAGTAGACGAGCACAAAGCGATATGAAACTGCTGCACGCAATATTAAACAGTAAGACTGATTGCCCTAAACTCCTATCAAACATATCCTTTCAGGTTCCAAAGAAGCGAACGCGCCATACACCCTTGCTATATGTACTACCTGCTAAAACCCAATATGCCAAAAATACCATTTTAACGCGATCAGTTAAAATTTATAATGAACAGTATTCTGATTTGGATATATTTAATTTATCTGAAGTAGTCTTTAAAAAAGAGATAAAAAAAGAAAAAAGGAGTTTCGGCATAAGTCATAATACATGAGCAGTCATTGACTTGTGTATTTTAAGCAATAATAAAAGAAATTATTATTTGAGCATAAACACACAACTTCACACCACACACACACGCACACACACAACACACACCCACACACAACATACACACACCTTTATATTTTATATGTATATACCAACACAATAGATTTTATCTTTAGATCTAAGACATCTTGTGAATATCTAAGTTTTTGATTTACCTTTTTAATACTATCTATTCGTCGTCTCAGCCGAAACACGTCCACTGTTGGACATAGGCCTCCTCCAAAGATTTCCACGACAACCGGTCTTGTGCCATCCGTATCCAGTGGGATTCAGAGACTTTGACCAAGTCGTCGGTCCACCTTGTGGGAGGCCTGCCCACGCTTCGCCTTCCGGTACGTGGCCGCCATTCGAGAACTTTGCGTCCCCAACGACCGTCCGTTCTACGAGCGATGTGCCCCGCCCACTGCCACTTGAGCTTGGATATTCTGTGGGCTATGTCGGTGACCTTGGTCCTTCTGCGTATCTCCTCATTCCTGATTCGATCTCGCAGGGAAACCCCGAGCATAGCCCTTTCCATTGCTCTTTGTGTGACCTTGAGCTTTCTTATCAGGCCCATCGTGAGCGGCCACGTCTCTGTGCCGTATGTCATCACTGGCAACACACACTGGTCAAAGACTTTTGTCTTGAGACACTGCGGTATTCGGGACGATAAGATGTTGCGTAGCTTCCCAAAAACTGCCCATCCGAGTTTGATTCGTCGATTGACCTCTTTCTCGAAGTTGGACCTACCTAGCTGGATAGTTTGTCCCAGGTATATATACTCGTCTACAACTTCGAGAATAGAGTCGCCGATAGAAACTGGAGTGGTTGCAACATGGACATTTGACATAAGTTTCGTCTTATCCATGTTGATTTTTAGACCAACTCGTTCGGAGACTCCATTGAGGTCATTAAGCATTATACTGAGGTCCTCCATAGTCTCAGCCATAACCACTATATCATCGGCAAACCGAAGGTGAGTGATGTACTCGCCGTTAATATTTATGCCCAGTCCGTTCCAGTCCAGGACCTTAAAGACATCTTCCAATGCAGCGGTAAACAATTTCGGCGAGATGACATCGCCCTGTCTTACTCCTCGCTGCAATTGGATGGGTCCCGAGTCCCTGTCCTGAAGTCGGACTGACATAGTGGCGTTTTCATACAAACACTTCAACACTTCGATATACCGGTGGTCAACTTGGCACCGCTGGAGAGACTGCAGCACAGCCCAAGTCTCGATCGAATCAAAGGCTTTTTCGTAATCCACAAACGCCAAGCAAAGAGGCAAGTTATACTCCTCGGTCTTCTGTATAACCTGCCGCAGCGTATAAATGTGGTCTACGGTACTAAAGCCTCTACGGAAACCAGCTTGTTCGGGAGGCTGGAAGTCGTCGAGCCTGTATTCAAGACGGTTCGTAATGACTCTCGAAAACAGCTTGTAAACATGGCTCAGAAGCGATATGGGTCTGTAGTTCTTTAGCAAGGTATTATCACCCTTTTTGAAGAACAGTACCACTATGCTTCTGCTCCATGCTTTTGGGGTTTTTCCTTGAAGTATGACGGAATTAAATAACTTCTGAAGGGCCATAAGGATCGGTTCTCCACCCGCCTTCAGCAGTTCGGCCGTAATTCCATCTGCACCCGGTGCCTTGTTGTTCTTGAGCTGTTTGTGAGCCACCCTAATCTCGCTCAGGCTGACGTCCGGGATTCCTTCGGTATCTGTTGTTCATTATTGCAGTTATATCCTCTCCTTTGTGTACAATGTGCAATCCTTATTAATATTGTAACGCTGTTTGATTACCAAATAAATAAATATATAAATTATAAAAAAATTAAGTAGCAATTATTATTTATTTGTATAGATAAAAAAGCTCTGCAAAATGCGATAAGTTGTGGGAATAAGATAATATTCTGAGAAAAACAATCTTACAAGATAATTCATTTATATGTATCTATACAAATATTATAAAGCTGAAGAGTTTGTTTGTTTGTTTGGTTGAACGCGCTAATCTCAGGAACTACTGGTTGGAATTGAAAAATTCTTTTTGTATTGGATAGTCCATTTATCGAGGAAGGCTTTAGGCTATATAACATCACGCTACGACTAATAGGAGCGGAGCATAAATGAAAAATGTTGCAAAAACGGGAAAAAATGATTCCTTTTGAGAGCTTCCGTTGCGTGCGCTCCGTAAACGGTTAAAGTTACGCAAAAATTGTGTATAACGAAATTATTCCCCTTTAAAATTTCTACAAAAAAGTCTGCGACAGCATATGTCTATCTTTTAAGGTTAACTGAATATAACCCTTTTTATGGTAATGAAATTTGTTCTAAAATAATGCATTACTTCCGAAGGTGTTTTTATAAACATGACATTAATCCTTATCCAAATAAATACGTTATTCATCGCAAGTATTTAATTTTGAACAAAATTGCCCTTGACATCATTTGATTTCAATGAATATATTAGGAGATATCATAGTTTTAAAATATACTTACATATTTAACTTTACGCGGACTATGGGTGAGCGCGCATCAGCCCGATGCAAGTCGAGGGCGGGGCGGTCGTGAGGGGGGAGGGCGCTGGCCGCCGCGTCGGTAGCTCTGCGAGCAGTCACTATTCCACGCGGACGAAGTCGCGGGCAAAAGCTAGTGTATTATATTAATAGTTGAATACATACATTATATTAATGTGTATGTATGTATTCAGCCTTTTTTAACGTCCCGCTGCTGAGCATGGGCCTTCAGTACGAGGGGAATCAGGCCTTAGTCCACCACGCTGTCCAAGTGCAGGTTGGCGGACTTCACATGTCTTTCGAAAACTTGTTAGGATCTCTCAGACATACAGGTTGCCTAACGATGTTTTCCTTCACCGTAAGGCAAGTGGTAATCATGTTGAATTGTTTTTTATACGTCCCATGCTACGTATTGTGGAGAGAAATAAAATCTTTATTATTATATATTTGAATAATACATAGATGTTCCTTTACGACCTGAAAGAATATTATTATTTTTAGAAAACACTGGATATAGTCGTAATAAAAATTCAATCGGACAAGCCGTTTGATTTTTGAGAACACACGTGAAGTGCATCTAACACTTTGCTCAAGCAAATTTCGCTGAAAGGCACTCCTGTGAGCTTCACTCGGTTTTAAAACGTCATACAGAAATTAATTTTCATTTCATTTAGCCACTCGATTGTAGAAACATTGCGCGTGAAATAAAACAAAATTCTATATTCGGAACGAGTTACGGGATGCGTACTTGTACTGCGCAACGCGATCTACAGTGCACTTCAGTGTGTATCTAGAGATTAAAAAGTATCATATAATATTATTATAAACTATCTTATTGTCTCTTTGCGCTTTCTCTTTTTGTCCCGTTATTTAATACTATTTCTCACATGCACGGGTTGGCTGGAAGAGATCTCTTATAGAGATCGTCCATCAAGAGTCCATCCTCCTTCCATTTTCACGTTACTTTCTGTGTACTTTTTTTACGTTTACGTTACGTTACGTTACGTTACGTTTGTGCAATACAGAATATGCATACGGATAAAATAAATGTATCTTTATCAGCAGTCATCGGAATAAACAACTTATGTGATATAAATCTTTTAACATGCTGTCCTTAGAAAAAGTGCAATAACTCGAATTTTGAATCGTATGGACTTACATAGAAACTTAATACCTATAACTAGCGACTCACCCTCGCTCCGCTCAGGTTCATCCCTAATTACGTTTTAACGTTAAGTATGATTTCTCAGAGAAGAGATATTTTCCCACAGTAAAAACTATCCTATATGTTGACCCTGATAACCAACTATCATCATACCGAATTTTATCAAAATCCCTCCAGTGGTTTTTCCATGATGCAGTAACAGACAGACAGACAGACAGACAAAAATTCAAATAACTATAGATTTGGGCTCTGTATCGATAATAATGTCTATTTTAATAAGATATTCCAAAAAATATTTAATGTACAGCTTCGGCTTAGTTACAATTTTATTATGTGTATAGCCGGTTTGATATTTCTGACATACCTATTAGGTTTGGCGTTAGATTTTCACATAAAAAAGCCTACAAAGATATCTGCGATAGCATGTGTCTATCTCCTAAGGTACAGTCACGGTAACTATTTTTATCTATTCTAAACGTATCATTCTGAAATAACGTTTCGCTATCGATAAACTAAGTCAAAGAAGTGTTATTATGTACTTTATTTAAATTATCATAGCTAGTAAGGTCTTATCAAGGTCATTCCAAATTATTCGCATTTTAAATAAAGTTTCGAATATATGTAAAATATATACATATTTGTGCGGCGAGCTCAGTATATAAGGTAAACGTATCGTGCGCCTCATCAGAAAACATTACAACGTCGCTCGAGTATCAGAGTATTTATGAAAAAAGCGCTATTGTTATACTTTTATGATTTAAAAACATCAGGAAAAATGTTGTATAATATATACTAATTTGCGGACTTACGAAATATTATTTGACAATTCCAGTTTAGTAATAATATTCCATATATTGAGTACGGAGCCCTTATATATTTAAATCATAAGTGTCAGGGGTAAGTACTAACAAAAATATTTTTATTATTCGTAAGATAAGAAACAACGACCACCAAATAGTGATTTATTGTAAAATATTATTTAAAAGGCTTCTAGACCGAGTTACCGTAATTGAGATGCACCACAGATTGCACACGATAGATAATATTATAGCAAATACAAGTGCTCTCTCTATATTGAGCAAAGCATATGATTCCATCGCGGAATACTTTGCTGATGTAAATATGTGGGATTACTAATATAGTTGATACTCACGTAGGATGATGATGATGATGATGATGTTCTCTCCTGACCGATTCCGGCCACGTCGGCCAATCTCATTGAGACTAGCCAACTGCGCAGGATATATTATAGTGCACAAGTGTACGCGCAGACACAAGTGCACTCTCTATTCCTGTCACTCTCATACTCCAGTGGGACGACTACTCGACACGACCGGTGAGAGTTAAGGCGCAGGACCGACGGCTTTACGTGCTCTCCGAGGCACGGGGGTGAAACACCGCCAACTTCCCAACTCCGGGCTGTTACTGAGGCTTACTAAACAGAAAGACTCAATAACTAAACTTGGCCCGACCCGGGACTCGAACCCAGAACCTCAGGATGTGCAGCCGTACATGCTAGCCACTACACCACCGAGGCAGTTACTCACGTAGGATAAGAACATAGTTATTGGATTGATATAGTGTAAATAATAATTATATTTAAAAAGGGACGGCATGATCAGAATTGCAAGCGAGCGTTCAAACAGCTAGCGGCGGGCCTGCGCCTGGCGGAGTATTTTCTACGCTAGCCGACCAATCAAAATTCCTATTCAGCAATGAAAATTACTTTGCAATAACCCGCTAGAATGTGCTGGTAGTGACTTTTCTGACAAATTATTTATTTTCTCCATTTTATATTGGCATAATATTTATTGTGAAATTTTGCCGCCCTATAAAAATGCCACGCGCGGCGGGCCAACACCCCTGCTCTCCCTACGCTACGCCACTATTGTTGTGTGTTTGTTACGTGATATCTTCGGTAGTTCTATTACACATATACATATTTTTCCGTTATTTTGAAATCACTATAATTTTTTTGAAGTTATATTTCTTTTGGAACTTATGAGAAAAATTATGAAAGTAAAATTTATCGATACGTGCGCACATCGACAGCCAAAAAGCGACATGATGAATTTACAAACAGAGAGATGTGACATACGAGATGAAAACTTTAGCTATTTTTGTTCTGTTACGCCAAAGAAGTAGGCATAACTTCTTACGTGCGTACATAAGTACATACACACGTTTTTTTTTAAATTATACTACTTTTGAAACGATTGGAAAAAATTATGAAAGTAAAATTTTTACGATGCGCTCGCATACCGACGGCTAAAAGGCGACAAGATGAAGTTAGCTGAAAGCGACATAATGAAGTTAGTTGCATTCCTTTTATAGAGAATTGCGACATACGGGATGAAATCTTTAGCTGTTTTTGTTCATTTACGCCAAAGAAATATAACTTCTTAAGTGCTAACATAAGTACACACACACGTTTTTTTTTTAATTTTAGTTCAACAAAGTGGACGAATGAAGCAACAATGTTCGTCGGCTCTGAATATGTACCACAGAGGCAGAATGCTGTAAGCGCTGCGGTCTCCTTCTTGCTTGCTGCATGTTTCATTGCACTCGTGACAGCGGAAGGTAGGACAACAGTCTACTAATCCATACAGTCGTGTAACGAAGGCGTCCCGACAAAGTGCGGGGCGTGCGAAAGGAGACGTGTGTTAGGCGCTCCCGACTGTCATACGTGATTTCCATTAATATCAAAGGCGATCGCCTAACGGCCTACTGCATACTTTGATTTTTTATATGAGATTCAGTGACAAACGAGTAGACAGACCACCTGATGGAAAGCAGTACCTGTCGCCCATAACACCTACAGTTCATGCACCTAGGTTTTAAGTTACAAAAATGCAGAACCACAGGTGCGTTGTCACTGTGAGGACTAAGATGATATGCCTCTCGCCTATAATTGCGCTGGCTACCTTATCCTTCAAACCGGAACACAACAATGCAATCATTGTTGCTTGGTGGCATAAATAGATAAGGGGGTGGTACCCATCCAGTCGGACTCCTCAGGCTTGACAGAGTCCTACCACCGGTGAATGGTGAAACGTGGTGAAAAACACCACGCTTTTAGATAATGTAGTGTGCCTAAAGCCACACCCGAACAGAACGTATTGACTTTTCTCTCTCATCTTCGAAATTTCAATACTCATTGAATTATGGACGACTATTCAAAATGCTACGTCCTTATGATATAATTATACCTATACGAAGTAACGATTCTCTGAGTTAGAAATTGTAACCAAACCCAGTATAAAAACCGAAATCTTTTACTGTCCAAGATTTTAAGATAAACATAAAATTTATTACAATTTCATTTTTCTTTTATAACTGTAGTGCTAATTCTAATTACCATGTTTTCTTTTAATGCATTGATAATAATCATTATTTTGGCACTCTCATCTGGAACTACTCATCTCTATCTAGGAGGATTAGAAACCTTATTTAGATTTTTAAAACCTGAAGATATGTTGCAACAAATAACGTTCAAACCCAAGTTTAAGTACTGCTCTCGTTGAATAAATATTGTCTTACTGCATTCCAGTGTTGGAAGCTTAGCATACACACTCACACACACACACACCCACACACACACGCGTATTGCACAGATGCACTCATACATGCACATGCATTCATTCGCACATGCAGATGCAAACTTACATGCACACGCACACACAACTATTCTTGCTATTATTTAAATTTAAGTTTTGTTATTATAAGACTATTAAATTTTAAATGTTTTCTACGGAAGAGTGGGACATCCTCGCAAAGGGTATATGTATATTTACTTAAAAGGATGCCCCAACAACGGATAATAATAATATTCCTTATCGCCCATCAAAAAACTAAAAATACAAAGAAAAAAAAACACAAAGAAAAGATGCACATCAGGCGACCTTATCGCTGGAAGCGATCTCTTCCAGGCAACCTGGAGCAGGAGGAGTAAATTTTCATAAAACGGTAGGCGGTGTACTTGCTTTATCACGTATGTATATAAAGACTTATAGATAAACAAGCATTTCCCGCGGCTCCGACCGCGTTCAGATAATCAAAAACAAAATTCTTAGGTTTTATACATTAGTATACTCTTACATATACCACTTTCCCTGCGCACCGCATGATTGGTAAATAATGGTACTGATTGACAATGCCACAAAGGTTCCTACGTTAATCTTATATTTGATATAGTAATATTGCACTTTTTGTTTTAGCAAGAACATTTATGTATGTCTATATTTCTGTTTTGCATATTTATTAATTTTGGGCAATAAACTCTCAAACTACGGAATTAATTTTAATCATTTTTTACTAATTTAACTTAATATGTAGCTGATTATTTAAATTACATAATGACAACTTTTCCTAATATTAATTTGTCGCGAAACAGGAATTAGTTAACGCTAGTAAGTAATATTTTCCAAAACGATTTTCAAAATAAAATGCAATAAGTAAATTATTCTAAGCAAATACTTTTTATTATTTTATATGACTCGGCTAATATGATTAAAATCGAAAGCATTTTATTATGTCCTTTAAGTCTTTACCTTCCAAGAAATGATGTCAAAAAAAAACTAAAAATTGTAGTATAACAGTTTATAAAATACTTTTTCATAGTTTTTGAGATATAGAATATTTTAAGTTACCCACGTTGTCAGTTTAACAGCCAGTACCTGGGTGACCGAGCTTCGCTCGGAGTTCTTGACAGATTGTATATTTTACATTAAGTGACTAAGTGTTACTGAGACAGTTGTATAGATGTCGCGATAAGAAAAATTTTCCTTTTAATTTGGCTTAAAAATAATTTTACATTAAGTGACTAAGTGTTACTGACAGAGTTGTATAGATGTCGCGATTAAATTTTGCGTAGAATAATGCATAAGAAAAACGCATGAAAACTCGAAAACACGCGTTTTCCCAGACATGTGACTAATCTAGATCAATTTTTTGCCCCCGAAAGCCCCCATATACCAAATTTCAGCAAAATCGTTAGAGCCGTTTCCGAGATCGCCGGTATAAATAAATAAATAAATAAATATATAAATATACAAGAATTGCTCGTTTAAATATATAAGATAAACTTGTTTTCCATAAAATGTTATAAAATAATATGAATCGAACTCATTTTTACGTTTAATAAAATGAGTTGATATTGTGGAAACGTAAATATTATTCGTATTTATTTTAGGGTTGACCTAACAAAACACGTTAGTAAGAAAAACAATACGATATTTGGAGTTGGATTTGCAATTGCCCAATTTTTACTTTTATTTTAACCAGTTTTTGTATTTTTTCTCAGAAATGAGATATTTTCCTGCGACAAAAACTATCCTATGTGTTGACCCGGATAACCCGTTATCACCATCCCAAATTTCATTAAAATATCTCCAGTGGTTTTTCTGAGATGCGATCACATACAGACAGATAGATAAAAATTCTAAAAACTATAGATTCGGCCTCTATATTGCTATGAATAATGAATATTTCAATAAGATTTTCCGAAAAATATTGAATTTGCGGATTCGACTTAGTTATAATTTTATTATGCACACCTAATGCTTAAAGGAATAGAATTTCACAGTCGAGCGGCTTTTACCGTAAAAGAATTTGTGAAGAAACAGGAAGAGTGAGTAGGAATTTTAAGAAGGAAGTTCTGAGCAGAGCGAAATGAATGAGCATGGGAAACCCTCAGAAATTCAAAACGCTCTTTCAGATAGATAGGAGTTGAGTTGAAGGATTAAACAGCACGCAGTAGAGAAGATGAAGAATATGAGTATTCCGGCGGAATCGGATCGGGAGTCACTTGAGCTTTTTACAAAATTGAGAAACATGGTCATATTTTCCAAGACCAAAAATAAACCGTGTAAAAAGCTTTTGGAGTCGCTCAAGTTTATTCAAGTACTCCTCCTTGATATCGAAATAACAAATGTCAGCATAATCAAGAATTGGTAAAAGGAGCAAATTTGCTAGCGCCATTCTGGTAGGGATCGGAAGAAAATTTTGCAGTCTGCGAAGAGAAGCAATAGCTCCAAACACCTTCCAGCTCAGTTCACTCCCTTGCGGGCCCCATGACAAATGCTGATCAATTACTAAACCAAAAATTTTTAACTTTTTCATGAAAAGGAATCTGAACACAATCTAACAAAATGCCTGGTATTTGCATAGACTTAGTTTGAGATTAGTGTATTTGAAAAACTCTGATTTATCAATAAATCATTTTTCATTTTTTCATTCATTCTTAATCATGAACCATTTATATCCGCAGAATTTCAAGAATATGACTTTGTAATTGTCGGTGGAGGGAGCGCAGGTAGCGTGATCGCGGACCGGCTGTCCGAGTGTCCGTCCTTCGATGTAGTGGTGATCGAGGCTGGCGACGAACCGGGTACAGAATCCATCGTGAGTAGAACCTAAGGCATACATACACTTATAGTATACTCATACCTAAAAGAATAACATTATATGTTAGTTTCACGCATTTTACAAGGTTTTATTTAACTTGCAATGTTTGTATGAATGTTTATTCTGGTCAAATCTTGCATCTGAATTTCAAAGCAGTTTTACTCAAATGATTGTGGATGGACATTGCGGGCTCCCAACGATTCATGATATGGAGATACATATCAAACGAAAGGATTTGCTGAGAAGTATACGAATAAATACATTAAAAAAAACTTTAAATTACATTACACTCATTTATTACACAATTTATATGATACAAAAGCTTGCTTTTTTTAATATTAATTTATTTATCAATATATAAAGTTCATTATAGTAATAATATAACAGTAACATAACACTAATAAAAGAAAATCATAATTTCATACAACTTAATAGAATTAATTTATCACTAAAATAATTCATTCATATATTAAATTACAAGCAGAACTCGCGGCTTTGCTCGCACTAAAACTACAAAAAAAACTCTAAAAAGGTAGGTGTCATACAAACTTCCATCCCCTATTTTACCCCCTTATGGGATAAATTAAAAAAATGCTAACACGTTTTTTTTTTTTTTTTTTTTTTTTATGGTATTCAGTGATAAACGAGCAGACAGTCCACCTGATAGAAAGCGATACCTGTCGCCCATAACACCTACGGTTCATGCACTTAAGTTTTATGTAACAAAACTGCAGAACCGCCGGTACGTTATCACTGTGAGGACTAAGATGTTATGCCTCTTGCCTGTAATTGCGCTGGCTACCTTATCCTTCAAACCGGAACACAACAATGCAATCATTGTTGCTTGGCGGCAGAAATAGATAAGGGGGTGGTACCCATCCAGTCGGACTCCTCAGGCTTGACAGAGTCCTACCACCGGTTGTTATGCTAACACGTATTTATTTCTTTTTATTGAAGAGCATTAATACCAAATTTCAAGTAATTCTGATCATAAATAATTTTCTGGGTTGTATTAAAACGTGTTTTCCCGTGAGAATGAGATAATCTCCGATGGTAAAAATAGCCTATGTCCCAATATCCACTGTGTCTCATTCTCCAGGCCTCCAACTATCTCCACACAAAAACTTACGCCAAACCGTCACTCTGTTTTGACATGAAAGAAAAATAAACAAACAAACAAGTAAACACACTTTCACATTTATAATATTAGTATGTATAATTAATATGTAAACTAAAATTCATTAATTTAAATGTGTCACTTCTCTTGATTCGAACTACAATTTAATTAAATTAATCACCAACAATATCATGACTATACCACAATCACTATATCTTGACATTTATGTCACATTTCGTCCGAAATCAACTCGCTGCTCAGTTGTTCAGTCGATTTGCTCCCTTTTTATAGCAATCACTGTCGCTGCCATTACGAGGTTCAACCAACTCAGCTGTCAATTGAAAATTAGTATTAATTAATTGTATGATTTCCCTTCTTACGCCGATATATCTAGTGTTGTTTTAATCATTATATATTGTTTATATTAATTTTTGTCTGTTCGTCCGGGCTTGCTAATAAAACAGATTGTGAATATGAAAACATACAGAGATTGTTTATTTTAATTTTAGCGCATTAATGATAACTAAATTATTTTTTAGCTTCCCGGCCTTTTTCCTACTTTACCGCACACGAGGTATGACTGGAATTTTACATCAGTCAACGACAATCACACAGCTCAAGATCACACTATAAAAGCTTTAAATCTAACATGTGGACATGTTCTGGGCGGAGGAAGCAGCGTTAACTACATGATGTATGTACGTGGCTGTCCAAAGGATTATGACTTTTGGGCAAAAGTTGGAGGTGACGACTCTTGGAATTACACAAATATTTTTAAATATTTCTTAAAAAGTGAGAACCTTAAAGATCCAAGCATCCTTAATTCCGAATACAGAAAATATCATGGTATTACTGGTTTTCTAGGAGTTACAAGAGAAGACAGAAATGTGACGAGACAGTATTTAAAAGCTTTTGAAGAAGTTGGTCATAAGATACTGTTTGATGTTAACGGAGAGGAAAAATTGGGATATACTCTACCACTTTTTACAATCGCCGATGGCATAAGGCAAAGCACTGCAATTAAAAATTTACAAGCAAATAAACATCGTTCAAATCTCCATGTTTTAACAATGACGGTAGTTAGAGAAATACTATTTGAAAAACATATTGCAATTGGCGTTAAGGCAGTGACGGAGGACAATGAGATAATTATTATCAAAGCTAGGAAAGAAGTCATTCTATCAGCAGGAGCAATTAATAGTCCAAAATTGCTGATGCTTTCGGGAATTGGTCCGCAAAAGCACCTAAAATCCTTGAATATCTCAGTAAATAGAGATCTACCTGTTGGGTACAATTTCCATGACCATACGGTAGTCATATCAGCATTTAAAATGGATAGGACAAACATATCGTCACAGCCACCAGATCTGCTGAAATTTCCTACACCGCTTATTGTTGGTTACGCTGCTCTAAACCAGTCTGAGTATTGTCCCAAGTACCAAGTATTTAACTTAATTGTATCAAAAGGTTCTTCTTCCTCGAGTCAACTTTGCAATTTTAATTATGGCATTAAAGAATCTATATGTAATAAATTCCTTACTGCTGCTCAAGATCGAAACTTGTTATTTGCACATTTAAATATCTTGCACCCCAGATCGCGTGGTAGAGTCCTGCTGAAAAGTACAAACCCAAGAGATTCTCCACTTATAATTACCAACACATTTGCCGACGAACGAGATTTAGAAGATTTAACGGACTATATGATTGATTATATAAAAGTTTTTAACTCAACATACTTTAAGAGCGTGCAGGCGGAATTAGTGGATTTAGAGCTGGAGAGGTGTCCGAAGTTCGATATCAGTGACAGAGCATATTGGAAATGTTACGTGCAAAGCATGATGTCTAGCTTGTACCACTACGCGGGCACGTGCGCGATGGGCAAGGTGGTGGACAGCAAGCTGCGCGTCCACAACATCGAGCGCTTGCGGGTGGCCGACGCCAGCATCATGCCCAGCCTCACTAGTGGAAACACAAACGCGCCAGTCATCATGATTGCTGAAAAACTGGCTGATATTGTCAAAGAAGCGCATTCTTGTAAAACTTGTAGCTTAAGATCTCCATCGGACTTATAAGCCAAATGGTTGGTAAATAATGAATAATGTTTACAATAGACATTTACATAATTGATGAATGGCATGAATTGTTGTCAATTATTTTAATTGCAATATATTATACGAAAAAATCTGATTTTTTTTTAGTATTTGTAACATTGTTAAAACGAGCCTTTTAAAGAAATTTTTAGTTTTTATTCTGTTGCTGGCAGCATATTCGATTCAAATCAGTCATCTTCGTTTATCATATCGCTACATAATCAATAAGCGATCAGAAAAGTTATAATAAAATGAAAATTATAGTCGTAAATTTTACTTAAAATTGTCTTTTAGCGGTGACACTTTTAGAGGGTATATGTTACGAGATAACCGTGAGAGCGTCCATTATAGTGGAATATTTCACACTAGCACAAAGAAATATCGGGAAGCTCTAGGAGATACAAAGTTTATAATAAGTGCATGTATCTTTTATATCAGTTTTTATTTAATTTATATTTATAATTAGGTAGTGTTAGCCCAGTGGTAACGCGCTCGCTTGGGAAACCGAGTGAAGCGGGTTCAAATCCCGGGTCTCGCACCTCAAATATTTTCATGTGTGAATCATTTTCTAACTTGATTACCACTTGCCTTACGGTGAAGGAAAACATCGTGAGGAAACCTGCATGTCTGAGAGAACCTTGCAAGTTTTCGAAAGACATGTGAAGTCCGCCAATCCGCACTTGGCCAGCGTGGTGGACTATGGCCTGATCCCCCTCGTATTGAAGGGAGGCCCGTGCCCGGCAGTGGGACGTTAAAAAAAAAAAGGGCTGAATACATACATCTTTTATATCAAATAAGTGACTTATACTTGGCTCGCACGGATGCGTCCCTACAAACGCATTCGTACAAGCACAAACATACACAAACATATTTATTATTTTCTACACACTGATTTCGACCACGTTGGCCAAGCTTACTGAGATTTGTATAAAAATGTAAATAATAAATTATTTTCAACTTTTAATATTAATACAGATATGAATTTGTTATATTTTAAATATTAATATTTGTAATCTGTAGAAGATAGATGTCGCCTAATTACACCCAGTGATGGGGACATAGTGATTAAATAGTTGTGGTAATCATTTTATACGGCATTCTGTAAAAAATAATTAAATAAAGGAGGAATTGCTGAAGCTCAGTAGTTTTATTTGGAAAATCATTAGTAACACTATATAATTCTTAATATGTACCTTATAAATTTTTATTAAATTTCTATTTAACAGCTACCAGGTCAGGTTGACTTGCGACATGTGCTTCCCATCTTTTAATTTGCCTCTATCTGCTCTCTTGGTCCACTTTCCTATTTGTGTTCTCACCATATGACCTGCCCACATTCATTTTAATATTCGAGTTCTTCCTTACATGTCTGTTATTTTATTGATGTTCCATATTTTGTATTTTTTTAAAGCGCTTCTTAATTTAGCTGAACCCAACATAGAATAGTAACTGACATTATAAGCAAATCACTTCAAGAAAATAAACTACAAGAAATATTCCTACAAACAGGCGCATAATCAAGCCCTGGATTATTTCTGGGATTTTGTGCTGCTTTAGAAATAGAAATAATGTGCAGAGAAAATTTAGTTACAAAAGGTACACAAATTATTGTGATAATTTAATAAAACGTCATTATTTGACTTTGTTTCTAATTTATATTAATCATGTATGCACCTTAAACATAAACGGGGTCAGGATTTTTGTCTATTCCGATGATCAGACTGTAGTATTCAATGTCCTACGTGGGATACTATTCATGAAATTGTAGAAAGAGGACTCCGTGAAGTTGCCTATTGGTTAGGCGCAAACCTGCTTACGCTTAACACCAGAAGACTAACTACATTTGATTTTCAAAAAATATCTGATCACAGCCTTTGTGTAATGTCACTATTCAAATCCATTCCTGCAAAGGCATTAAATACTCATCAAAACTGTAGTTGTCCTACAATTGACAAAGTAGCCACAACTAAATAGCTAGAAATTATAGTTGACCAAAGGCTTTCGTGGCACTCACATATTGAATTAGTCTCTTCCAGAGCCAGACAATATCCTAAGAACTTAGATATTCAGCTTCGAAAATACTTTTAAATAAAATTTATGTCGCATTTGCCCAGTGTTATTTTACTGCACCTCAGTGTGAGATGGAGCCTCTAAAGTAAAATTTATAGAAGTGGAAAGTACTCAGCGGTCACTACTTAAAGTGATATTTTCAAATCATACAGATATCCTACTCATGAATTATACTCAAAAAGCAACATTCTATCTGTTAGGAAATGATATATTTTATGGATTGTTTTAAAAAGACGTAAAAATTTGGTTCTTGATTCTACCATCTATACATACCTATTATAAAATAAAGTCCCCCATCATGTCTGTCTGTCTGAACGCGATAAACTAACAAACTACCGAACAGATCTTCCCCAATGGATGGACGATGATTGTTGAAGATTTCGGATAAAATCATGCCGACTGGAGGGTTTACTGGCGTGCGCCGCGTAAATTATTGTAAATAGGACCACGTAATATACTAATAAATTGGAAACATTAAAATTACTACAAAAAAATTAAAGAGTGCGTGTATGAATGTGTACACGCGCAAGAAGTAAAACTTCAGTAGGTTATCCGGTACTCTTTATGAAATTCAAATTATGTTTTAAGTAATTAGGATAGGTGAGACAAAAAAAACATATTAGGCGTATTACAACATATATTTATAGAATATCATTTAAGGAAAGAATATAAAATTATACAGGATGGAACAAATCGATGGGACTTGAAAGAAAAGTACCTTAAAATTATTAAGTTTTGCTCAAAGGAAACATTTCTTTATTTTTTTAAATAATAATAACTGCATTTTTTTAAACTTACCTGAACCGGGAATCGAACAAAATAAAAATGTAAAAAAAGACACGTCACTATTTTATCGAATTAATCCATAAGTTCTATGGTAAGGATAAAATCTCTCGAACAAACATTGCGTCTTAGAATTAAATAAGATCGTAGACCAAACGCACAAAACATGGAAGAAAAGTGTCTTAAACACTGAAAATATCAAGTTTTTCTTAAAATTAACATTATCTTATTTTTTTAAATATGATTAACTGCATTTAATATATTTTTTAAAGAGGTGACCTGAACCGGTACTCGAACCAACTGAAAATGCAAAAAGGTACGTCACTATTTTATCGAATTAATAGATAGAATCTATGGTACGGATGAAATGTTTCAAACGAAAATTGTATGATACATATAATGAAAACGATGAAATCTTACAATTTATACATACACTAGCGTTGCCCGCCGCTCCGCCCGCGTTCAGATGACGTATCAAGAAATAGTGTCAAAAAAACCGAAAAAAGGTGAGGTATAACAGTTTCTAAAATACTTACCCGCTTTGTCAGTTTAACAACCATAAACTTGTTTTCCATAAAATGTTAAAAAATAATATGAAACGAACTTATTTTTACAATTGATAAAATGTGTCAATATTGTGGAAACGTAAATATTATTCGTATTTATTTTAGTGTTAACCTAACAAAATACGTAAGTAAGAAAAACAAAACAGTATTTTGCTATACGAAACCTATAATACGCGAATTGGATAACATTAATATTATTTCCTAACAATAATAATTTACACATATTTTCATTTGAAATTGTTTCGGCCAACAAAATATTACTAATATGTTAATTTATAAAGGCAAAACGTTTGTTTTATTGATAATTTGAACACGGGTGGACCCGCGGGTAATTTAGTAAAATCGTAGAAAGGTCATATCATCATGTACATTCATTTTTTTGGAATTAAAACTACGTATTTAAAAAAACACATGGCGACATCTATTGTCGAATATCTAAATAACACATAAATAAACATTTTTAGAATTATTTTAGTAAATCAAATAGCAATATTGATTTTTTTTTTCAAGATAAGCTATTTTTAATAATTTTCGCCATATTTAGTAAGTTACCTTGCTAAAATTGTTTATAGAATCATCATGGTTTTATTATGACCAGTTTTTCCATATTTTTTTTTCAGAAATGAGATATTTTCCCGCGTTAAAAAGTATCCTACATGTTGACCTAGATAACCAGCTATAACCATACCAAATTTCATTAAAATCCCTCGAGTGGTTTTTCTGTGATACTGTAACAGACAGATAGACAGACAGACAAAAATTCTAAAAAACTATAGATTCGGTCTATGTACCAATAATAATGTCTATTTCAGTAAGATTTTTCAAAAAAAATATTTTTATGTACAGATTCGGTTTAGTTACAATTTCATTATAATATGTGCATATATATGTAGATTATATAGATATAGATTAATTAATATATTACTAATTTTTAGACCAAATACTTAGATTTTCTTGGTTATTTGGGCACGTGGATAACCGCGAGTAATGCTAGTAATTCCAATAAGACCTTAGAAAAGTCATATCTATACATTATTTTTTTTTTCGAATAAAAAATTATGTATTTCAAAAACTCAGGACGACATCTAATAGGTAATAGTTTTCTAAAGTACACCTAACTAAATATTTGTCGAGTTATTTTTATATATAAAATATCGCTATTGACATGATTTTTTCATCAACAGAAGCTATTTATAATTATTTTTGACCTATTTTGTAAGTCACGTTGCTAAAATGTTTATAGTTTCAGCGTAGTTTTATTCTAAGCAGTTTTTGTATTTTTTTTTTCTCAGAGATGAGATGTTTTTCCACAGTAAAAAGTATCCTATATGTTGACCCGGATAACCAGCTATCACCATACCAAATTTCATCAAAATCCTTCCAGTGGTTTTTCCGTGATGCGGTAACAGACAGACAGACAGGCAAAAATTCTAAAAACTATAGATTCGGCCTCTGTATCGATAATAATGTCTAATTCAATAAGATTTTCAAAAAAATATTTAAGGTATAGATTCGGCTTAGTTACAATTTTATTGTATGTAGGTATAGTGTTATACTAATAATAATATAAGTTATTAATTATATAAAAATAGGATTTATATATATTATTGTAAATTAATTATTTGATTCTTTATGTTGGCATTATGATATTAAATACTTATTTGACTTTTCTGACGTTGTCACCTTGAGTGAAAAAAGGGCGGGAACAGCGTTGTGTTTTGTAAAATAACTTTAGCAATGGCGTCATTCTTGATTGTAATGTCGTTTGATTCATTACTCTGACTCTGTATAAAATAATAAAAACTAAGTGCTGTTACACCGAAATTTTACTTGGCCTACCTGACCTACTTCTGAAATAGTCTCGTAATAATAGATATCGACTTAAATTAACATCGTGGAACAAATGCATAGGAAATAGAAGAAAAGTGTCTTAAATACTTAAATGTCTTAAATCTATACATATAATAAAATTCTAACTAAGCCGAATCTGTACATTAAATATTATTTTTTAAATCTTATTGAAATAATTGCCCGCGGCTCCGCTCGCGCCCAGGTGACCAAAAACCAAATTATTAGGTTTTACATATTAGTATACTCTTACATTGCAGTTTTTGTATTTTTTCTTAGAAATGAAATATTTTCCCGCGGTAAAAAGTATTCTATAAGTTGACCAGGATAATCAACCATCATCATACCAAATTTTATCAAAATCCCTCCAGTGGTTTTTCTGTGATGCGGTAACAGACACGCGGACAGACAGATAGACAGACAAAAAATCTAAAAACTATAGATTCGGCCTCTGCATCGATGATAATGTCTATTTCAATAAGATTTTCTAAATAATATTTAATGTACAGATTTGGCTTAGTTAGAATTTTATTATATGTATAGATTTAAATTCAACATAACTGTCATTATATGGTGTAAAAGAATATTGTTATTCATTGGAAAACACTGACCTTAATCGCATATTCACTCAATAAAAATTCAGTCGGACCACAACAAGTCGAATCGTTTGATTTTTGAAACACACGTGAAGTGCTCAATTAATCTAACACTTCGGTCAAGCAAATTTCGCTGAAAGGCACTCCTGTGAGCTTCACTCGGTTTAAAAAGGTCATACAGAAATTAATTTTCATTTCATTTAGCCACTCGAATGTTGAAACATTGCGCGTGAAATAAAACAAAATTCTATATTCGGAACGAGTTACGGGATGCGTACTTGTGCTGTGAAACGCGATCTACAGCCCACTTCAGTGTGTATTTGCCTATCTAGAGTTAAAAAATATCATATAAAATAAACTATATGTCTTTATCAGCAGTCGTTGGAAAAAATAACTTTTGCGATACAAATCTATAACATGCTGTCCTTAGAAAAAGTGCAATAACTCAAATTTTAACACAAACATTATGACTTATACATACATTTTTTTATAATACTTAGTGATACACGAGCAGACAGCCCACCTGATGGAAAGCGATACCTGTCGCCCATAACACCTACGGTTCATGCACTTAAGTTTTATGTAACAAAACTGCAGAACCGCCGGTACGTTATCACTGTGAGGACTAAGATGATATGCCTCTTGCCTGTGATTGCGCTGGCTACCTTATCCTTCAAACCGGAACGCAACAATGCAATCATTGTTGCTTGGCGGCAGAAATAGATAAGGGGGTGGTACCCATCCAGTCGTACTCCTCAGGCCTACCACCTAGAGAGTCCTACCACCGGTGAAAGTATGATAAAATATTTGCAACAGCTTTTCTGTAATTTATGTGCCTTTGTTTCTTTTTTTTTTTTGTAAGTATAAATGCAATATCTAGGGCCATAGTCTACCATTGACTGGTGTATTAAGAACGAAATAACTTTAGTTATGTAAATGTAATTTGGTACATAGAAACATCCATACACCAATCAAAAATCATTTGTGTGCTTCATCCTAAGGAATGAAATATTTTCCTACATCTATTTGAAGTAATCCTTAAATAACATCTTAATTAATTAATACACATACATACTAAAACACTTACACTAGAATTTATCACTTTCGAAGCCGATCGTAACAAAAGTTAATTTTTATTTAAACCTTAGGTCTTATATAATATTCAAAAAAGGCGAAGCAACGCAAAAAATCAAAAACAGCTCCATTTAGTTATAGCCCAAAACAAACGAAGTAATTTAAAAATATGTTCGTACAAAAATGGCTTACAGCAAATATTTTCAATACGAACACATTCAGAGCACATTTTACTTTGCCAAATCACGGAATACGGTGTTGTTTTTACGTAAAATTAAGCAATAGGCAGTAACAGTTTGATATGAATGGATGATGATTGGTTTTGTACCAGGGCGATAATAACGAGTCCCGACGCCGGGGCGAGGCGGGGATTGCAAATAATATTTATATTGGAAAGCCATTAGCGCTGCGTGTTAACGATGCGGCCTCAGCGCGCTTAACGGGCTCGTTAAAACCTTAGAGCGGAGGTTAAAAGAAATGTCATCATCGTGTCATACGCATGAAATATAATATTGTATTTAAATAATACGGCTATAATATATGGTATATAGCGATACTTTCACTCATTACAACCATCGATCAAAAAATTACTAGATACACAATCCCATGCAAAAGGTTGTTTGTGAAAAAATGTATTTAGGTAATTATTCTAGTTGAAATAAATATACAGTAATGTAAATTCAACCTCAAATGTAATGTTTAAAGTTGTTTTTACAAAAAAAATTCAAAGCGCTCTCAAATGTTCAAATGAGCGCTTATTTAGTGAGGACATTTTTTGTCGTTAATAGTAAGCCTGGTGCTTTTTTATACGATGACTAGAACTCACAGTGTGTGTCTCGAAGCGCTGGTGTGATTGATGTGCTTAAACGTACATATGTTTATAGCCTATGTGTAACTCCAGATCATAATCTATAGCAGGAGCAAAAGGAGTAACAAATATATACACACATACAATCGTTTGCTTCTATAAGAGTAGTCAGATGTATGGCAGCGCCTGCGAGACGAGATTTACATATTTCCTTTACTGTTTTCTTATAAATTTATTAAGATACTTTAGGAACATTAAACCTATTTTTTATATACTAATATAATTGTGTGCAAGTGATGGCATTTCAACAACTCGCTGTTCCGAGTTTACGACAGCGGTACTTCACTAGCGTGGATTATCCCGGGACGCCGGGACTCGTTTAGTGGAATTGTCGGTTGTATTCGTGATTGCTGTTTTAGTGGATTGGTATTTATGTCTCAAAAAATTCAGTTCGGGAAATACATGAAAAGTCACTTTGTTTGATACGCCAATGTGAGACATAAGCTTGTACAGAATTACAAATTATATCTACGTACATACATACTTACGGTTTAAATCTGATGAATTGTGTTTTCTTTCTTAATATAATCGCCTTTGCTGATAGGGTTTTTGTAACTAAATGTTGGGCTACTATTATAAATTCAAAACATTGAATGTGTGTGTAACTATCCTGGTGGTCTAGTGAAAAGCAAGTATCGCCGCACATCCAGAGGTTTTGATTTCACATTCCGGATCGGGTCACTTTTAGATATTGAGTTTTCTGTCACGAAAAACTCAGTAACAGACCTGAAATGGAAAGTTGACGGTAACGCTAATGACTACTCTCAGTAAGGCCACGGTGGCGGAAATCGGTCAGGAGAAAACCATATGTTTGTGTACAGGATGTGTGAGAGCTTGCTAAATACCTAAAGTGTAAATTTATTTACAGAATATACGCAAGTAATAAAGTATTGCGAAAAAGTTTATTTTTTTCGTAGTTTGATCGCGGGCGAAGCCGCGGGTTCTGCTAGTAAATGATATAATGCTTCTTTAACTGTTGTATTGTTGCATAATATCGAGTGTATGTATGTGTACACACTATACATACATATTTATTATACGTTGACAATCTAAAAAGCAAAAGAAGTTAACAGTGATCTAAAAACTAAGATCCACGTAAAATTATCTTTTCTGGCTGCCTCCTAGTCAAAGCGGGAAGATATGTATGTATGTTCTCCAACATAAATAAATGTCATAAAGAATAACTTAGCAGTAGTTTTCAAAACGCGCATTAAATCACATCAGCCGTTATTGGGGTTTCGAATGAAGCGATTAGTATTCTGTAATTGGCGATTTCCATTACACACCACATCCCTACATCCATACGTACATATATTATCATTTAGCCTAATAGCGACTGCGGTCGATAACTAATGTTAATCCAACGCTTTGATTGTGGCTTACTGTGACTCTACTGAATAGAATAATTTATCTACTTTCTGTTCACATTCACAATCATATGTTATTAAAATACACCGTTCTGATAACCAAAAGAATTTTGTTCTGACTGATAGTAAATAATACAAAGAATATGCCAAGGCAGCCTTATAGTGTCCGTGAAGCTACCTATAGTAACTTACCTGTTTATACTAGGTAGTGTGGTCAATAACGGTGGTTAACATAACGGTGAAAAGTAAAAAAATAAATAAAATTTTAATTAATTTAAAAATAGCCTGGTTAGGATTTCGATAGGCAAGCTATTTTAGGCGTATTTATCTATTATTGAAACTTTATAAAAAATATCTTTCATCTGGTTAACAGATCGGTGGTCATGGTGGTCAGATAAGGTCGTGGTGTATCCCGCTCTTAGACCAAATGTGATTTCTCTATTAGAAAAAAGTATATTTTGATTTGATTTGTCCCAGGTACGTTTTACAGCTCTATCAAGTGGCAATGGTAGGTTAGCAGAATGAGTCAAAATATGCGTGGGATTTGTATCTAAATAGTTGCTAAAACAGTGTAAAAAAATTTACTTAAGAATTGGCGAGATCCGGAGATCAGTAGCTGACTACCAGTATCCATGCTTTCTTAACACACAGTTTTTATTGACAAGACAATGTCATGGATTTTGTTGCTGGTCGAAAATGATATCAGAATAGCCCAGAGAGCCAGCAACAAAATAAAAACTAAAAACCGGCCAGCCTAGGCTCGTTTTAACATTATTACAAGTACTAAAAAAAATATCCGACATTTTTGTTGTATAATATATTGTAATCAAAATAATTTACAGAATATTTTAAACATACACCATAGTAATTTTATATAAATATAATGACCGTGCCATTCATCAATTATGTAAATGTCTACAGTAAACATTATTCATTATTTACCAACCATTTGGCTTATAAGTCCGATGGAGATCTTAACCTACAAGTTTTACAAGAATGCGCTTCTTTGACAATATCAGCCAGTTTTTCAGCTATCATGATAACTGGCGCGTTTGTGTTTCCACTAGTGTGGCTGGGCATGATGCTGGTGTCGGCCACCCGCAAGCGCTCGATGTTGTGGACGCGCAGCTTGCTGTCTACCACCTCGCCCATCGCGCACGTGCCCGCGTAGTGGCACATGCTAGACATCATGCTTTGCACGTAACATTTCCAATATGCTCTATCACTGATATCGAACTTCGGACACCTCTCCAGCTCTAAATCCACTAATTCCGCCTTCACACTCTTAAAGTATGTTGAGTTTAATACTTTTATATAATCAATCATATAGTCCGTTAAATCTTCTAAATCCCGTTCGTCGGCAAATGTATTGGTAATTATAAGTGGAGAATCTCTTGGGTTTGTACTTTTTAGCAGGACTCTACCACGCGATCTGGGGTGCAAGATATTTAAATTTGCAAATAACAAGTTTCGATCTTGAGCGGCAGTAAGGAATTTATTACATATAGATTCTTTAATGCCATGATTAATATTGCAAAGTTGACTCGGCATGGAAGAACCTTTTGATACAATTAAGTTAAATACTTGGTACTTGGGACAATACTCAGACTGGTTTAGAGCAGCGTAACCAACAATAAGCGGCGTAGGAAATTTCAGCAGATCTGGTGGCTGTGACGATATGTTGGTCCTATCCATTTTAAATGCTGATATGACTACCGTATGATCATGGAAATTGTACCCCACAGGCAGATCTCTTTTTACTGAGATATTCAAGGATTTGAGGTGCTTTTGTGGACCAATTCCCGAAAGCATCAGCAATTTTGGACTATTAATTGCTCCTGCTGATATAATGACTTCTTTCCTAGCTTTAATAATAATTATCTCATTGTCCTCCGTCACTACCTTAACGCCAATTGCAATATGTTTTTCAAATAGTATTTCTATAACTACCGACCTTGTAAAAAATTGGAGATTTGGACGATGTTTATTTGCTTGTAAATTTTTAATTGCAGTGCTTTGCCTTATGCCATCGGCGATTGTAAAAAGTGGTAGAGTATATCCCAATTTTTCCTCTCCGTTAACATCAAAGAGTATCTTATGACCAACTTCTTCAAAAGCTTTTAAATATTGTTTCGTCACATTTCTGTCTTCTCTTGTAACTCCTAGAAAACCAGTCGTACCATGATATTTTCTGTATTCGGAATTAAGGATGCTGGGATCTTTAAGGTTCTCACTTTTTAAGAAATATTTAAAAATATTTGTGTAATTCCAAGAGTCGTCACCTCCAACTTTTGCCCAAAAGTCATAATCCTTTGGACAGCCACGTACATACATCATGTAGTTAACGCTGCTTCCTCCGCCCAGAACATGTCCACATGTTAAATTTAAAGCTTTTATCGTGTGATCTTGAGCTGTGTGATTGTCGTTTACTGATGTAAAATTCCAGTCATACCTCGTGTGCGGTAAAGTAGGAAAAAGGCCGGGAAGCTAAAAAATAATTTAGTTGTCATTAATGCGCAAAAATTAAAAAAAAAACTCTAGGTTTTTATATTCACAATCTGTTTTATTAGCAAGCCCGGATGAACAGACAAAAATAAATATAAACATAATATAATTATTAAAACAACACTAGATATATCGGCGTAAGAAGAGAAATCATACTATTAATTAATACTAATTTTCAATTGACAGCTGAATTGGTTGAACCTCGTAGTGGCAGCGACAGTGATTGCTATAAAAAGGGAGCAAATCGACTGAACAACTCAGAAGCGAGTCGATTTCGGACGAAGTGTGACATAACCGTTAAGATATAGCGATTGTGCTATAGTGATAATATTGTTGGTGATTAATTTAATTAATTGGCGTTCGAATCGAGAGAAGTGACTCGCTAAATCAATGAATTTTAGTTTAAATATTAATTATCTATACTAATAGCATTAATTTGAAAGTGTGTTTGTTTTTTATTTATCATTCATTTATGTCAAAACAGAGTGACGGATTAGCGTAATTTTTTGTGTGGAGATAGTTAGAGGCCTGGGGAAAGAGACACAGTGGAGATTGGGACATAGGCTATTTTTACCACCGGAAATAATCTCATTCCCACGGGAAAACACGTTATAATAGAACCCAGAACATTATTTATGATAAGAATTACTTGAAACTTGGTATTAATACAATGAAAAACAATGAAAAAAAAATTGGTGTTTTAGCATTTTTCTAAATTTATCCCATAAGAGGGTAAAATAGGGGATGGAAGTTTTTATGACACCTACCTTTTTAGTTTTTCTTTTTTTTTTGTAGTTTTAGCGCGAGCAAAGCTGCGGGTTCTGCTGGTAATTTTATATATAAACAAAAATCTATCCCAAGGGAACCATACATTTTTTTGGTATAAGGTATCAGCATACCAAATTTTACTAAATTAGGTGCGTAGTGCAAGTTGTTGTGTACTAAGCTGTATAAGTTACTATAGTTTTTTAACTATCCTACGGTAACTCTTTAATTTCCCGGGATGAAAAGTATCTAAAATGTTGACCGGGGATATAAATGGTACCTTATATGCAAAATTTCATTTCAATCGGTCCTACAATTTCGGAGATTAGCCCGTACAGACAAACAGACAGAGAAACAGAAAGTTTGAAAAATATCTGGATTTGTTCTATTTCTCTTCTTACACTCCTCTGACGCGGTTTTAGTACATTTTTTATGTACAGACATTCGCCCTCTACAGTTTTATTATATGTATAATTGTATAGATGAATTATTTCAGTGATAAATTACTTCTATAAAGTTTTATGAAGTTTATGAGTTTCTTTTGTTATTTTTATGTTATTACTGTATTATTATTATAATGTACATTATAGATTGATAACTAAATTATGTTAAAAAAATATTTAAAAAAACAAGCCTTTATATAATACAAATTGTGTAATAAATGAGTTTAATGTAATTAAAAGTTTATTTTTTATGTATTTACTCGTATACTTCTCAGCAAACCCTTTCATTTGATATATATCTCCATATCATGATTCGTTGGGAGCCCGCAATGTTCATCCACAATCGGTAGAGTAAAACTGCTTTAAAATTCAGATGCAAGATTTGACCAGAATAAACATTCATACAAACATTGCAAGTTAAATAAAACCTTGTAAAATGCGTGAAACTAACATATAATGTTATTCTTTTAGGTATGAGTATACTATAAGTGTATGTATGCCTTAGGTTCTACTCACGATGGACTCTGTACCCGGTTCGTCGCCAGCCTCGATCACCACTACATCGAAGGACGGACACTCGGACAGCCGGTCCGCGATCACGCTACCTGCGCTCCCTCCACCGACAATTACAAAGTCATATTCTTGAAATTCTGCGGATATAAATGGTTCATGATTAAGAATGAATGAAAAAATGAAAAATGATTTATTGATAAATCAGAGTTTTTCAAATACACTAATCTCAAACTAAGTCTATGCAAATACCAGGCATTTTGTTAGATTGTGTTCAGATTCCTTTTCATGAAAAAGTTAAAAATTTTTGGTTTAGTAATTGATCAGCATTTGTCATGGGGCCCGCAAGTGAGTGAACTGAGCTGGAAGGTGTTTGGAGCTATTGCTTCTCTTCGCAGACTGCAAAATTTTCTTCCGATCCCTACCAGAAGGGCGCTGGCAAATTTGCTCCTTTTACCAATTCTTGATTATGCTGATATTTGTTATTTCGATATCAAAGAGGAGCACTTGAATAAACTTGAGCGACTCCAAAAGCTTTGTACACGGTTTATTTTTCGTCTTGGAAAATATGACCATGTTCCTCAATTTTGTAAAAAGCTCAAGTGGCTCCCGATCCGATTCCGCCGGAATACTCATATTCTTCATCTTCTCTACTGCGTGCTGTTTAATCCTTCAACTCCTATCTATCTGAAAGAGCGTTTTGAGTTTCTGAGTATTTCCCATGCTCATTCACTTCGCTCTGCTCAGAACTTCCTTCTTAAAATTCCTACTCACTCTTCCTGTTTCTTCACAAATTCTTTTACGGTAAAAGCCGCTCGACTGTGAAATTCTATTCCTTTAAGCACTAGGTGTGCTAAAAGCCTAGATAAATTTAAAAGTTTATTAAAAGATTACTATCTATCTATATATGTATATATATAATAAAATTAATATAATAAAATTGTAAATAAGCCAAATCTGTACCTTTAATATTTTTGGAAAATCTTATTGAAATAGACGTTATTATCGATACAGAGTCCGAATCTATAGTTTTTAGAATTTTTGTCTGTCTGTCTGTTACCGCATCACAGAAAAACCACTGGATTGATTTTGATGAAATTTGGTGTGATGATAACTGGTTATCCGGGTCAACATATAGGATACTTTTTACCGCGGGAAAATATCACATTTCTGAGAAAAAATACAAAAACTGGTTGGTAAAAACCCACAATGATACTATTCGTAAACAGTTTAGCAAGGTAACTTACTAAATATGGTAAAAACTATTATAAATAGCTTATTTTGAAAATCAAATTATCAATAGTACTATTTTATCCATTAAAATAGTTATTTTAATTAATATACATTCATGTGTTATTTAGATACCTATTCGACAATAGATGTCGCCATGTGTTTTTAAAATACGTAGTTTTAATTCCGAAAAAATGAATGTACAGATATGACCTTTCTACGATTTTAATAGAATTACTACTAAATTACCCGCGGCCCCGCCCGTGTTCAAATTATCAGTAAAGCCAACTTTTTAGATTTATAAATTAGTAACTATACACATAATAAAATTATAACTAAGTCGAATCCGCAAATTCAATATTTTTCGGAAAATCTTATTGAAATATTCATTATTCATAGCAATATAAAGGCCGAATCTATAGTTTTTAGAATTTTTATCTATCTGTCTGTATGTGATCGCATCTCAGAAAAACCACTGGAGATATTTTAATGAAATTTGGGAAGGTGATAACGGGTTATCCGGGTCAACACATAGGATAGTTTTTGTCGCAGGAAAATATCTCATTTCTGAGAAAAAATACAAAAACTGGTTAAAATAAAAGTAAAAATTGGGCAATTGCAAATCCAACTCCAAATATCGTATTGTTTTTCTTACTAACGTGTTTTGTTAGGTCAACCCTAAAATAAATACGAATAATATTTACGTTTCCACAATATCAACTCATTTTATTAACCGTAAAAATAGGTTTGATTCATATTATTTTATAACATTTTATGGAAAACAAGTTTATGGCTGTTAAACTGACAACGTGGGTAACTTAAAATATTCTTTATCTCAAAAACTATGAAAAAGTATTTTAGGAACTGTTATACCACAATTTTTAGTTTTTTTTTTTTTTGACATCATTTCTTGGAAGGTAAAGACTTAAAGGACGTAATAAAATGCTTTTGATTTTTATTAGCCGAGTCATATGAAATAATAAAAAGTATTTGCTTAGAATCATTTACTTATTGCATTTTATTTTGAAAATCGTTTTGGAAAATATTACTTACTAGCGTTAACTAATTCCTGTTTCGCGACAAATTAATTTTAGGAAAAGTTGTCATTATGTAATTTAAATAATCAGCTACATATTAAGTTAATCAATAAATGTCTATAAATAAAAAATGATTAAAATTAATTCCGTAGTTTGAGAGTTTATTGCCCAAAATTAAATAAATATGCAAAACAGAAATATAGACATACATAAATGTTATTGCTAAAACAAAAAGTGCAATATTACTATATCAAATACTAGCGACTCACCCTCGCTTCGCTTCGGGTTCGTCCCTAGACAAAAACAAATGTATCCCACGGGACCCGTACACTTTTCCGGGATGATATATAGCCTATAACCTTCATCAGTTAACGGGCTATCAAATGCAAAAAGAATTTTTCATATCGGATCAGTAGTTCCTGAGATTAGCGCGTTCAACCAAACAAACAAACAAAAAAACAAACAAACAAACTCTTCAGCTTTATAATATTAGTATAGATATTAGTATAGATGAGATTAACGGAGGAACCTTTGTGGCATTGTCAATCAGTGCCATTATTTACCAATCATGCGGTGCGCAGTGAAAGTGGTGTATGTAAGAGTATAGTAATGTATAAAACCTAAGAATTTTGTTTTTGATTATCTGAACGCGGGCGGAGCCGCGGGAAATGCTTGTTTATCTATAAGTCTTTATATACATACGTGATAAAGCAAGTACACCGCTTACCGTTTTATGAAAATTTACTCCTCCTGCTCCAGGTTGCCTGGAAGAGATCGCTTCCAGCGATAAGGTCGCCTGATGTGCATCTTTTCTTTGTGCTTTTTTTTCTTTGTATTTTTAGTTTTTTGGTGTGCGATAAGGAACATTATTATTATCCGTTGTTGGGATCATCCTTTTAAGTAAATATACATATACCCTTTGCTAGGATGTCCCACTCTTCCGTAGAAAACATTTAAAATTTAATAGTCTTATAATAACAAAACTTAAATTTAAATAAATACATGTGAAGTCCGCCAACCCGCACTTGGCCAGCGTGGTGGACTATGGCCTGATCCCCCTCGTATTAAAGGGAGGCCCGTGCCCAGCAGTGGGACGTTAAAAAGGGCTGGATACATACAAATTTAAATAATAGCAAAAATATGTGTGTGTGTGCGTGTGCGTGTAAGTTTGCATCTGCATGTGCGAATGAATGCATGTGCATGTGCATGTGTGAGTGCGTCTGTGCAATACGCGTGTGTGTGTGTGGGTGTGTGTGTGTGTGAGTGTGTATGCTAAGCTTCCAACACTGGAATGCAGTAAGACAATATTTATTCAACGAGAGCAGTAAGTACTATAAACTTGGGTTTAAACGTTATTTGTTGCAACATATCTTCAGGTTTAAAAAATCTAAATAAGGTTTCTAATCCTCCTAGATAGAGATGAGTAGTTCCAGATGAGAGTGCAAAAAATAATGATTATTATCAATGCATTAAAAGAAAACATGGTAATTAGAATTAGCACTACAGTTATAAAAGAAAAATGAAATTGTAATAAATTTTATGTTTTTCTTAAAATCTTGGACTGTAAAAGATTTCGGTTTTTATACTAGATTTGGTTACAATTTCTAACTCAGAGAATCGTTACTTCGTATAGGTATAATCTATACTATAATAAAACTGTAGAGGTCGAATGTCTGTACATAGAAAAAAAATGCTAAAAACCGAGTCAGGGGGGTGTAAGAAGAGCAATAGAACCAATCCTGATTTTTTTCAATTTTTTTGTTTCTCTGTCTGTTTGTCTGTTTGTCTGTTTGTATGTTTGTATGTTTGTCTGTTTGTCTGTTTGTACGGGCTAATCTCCGAAGCTGCTGGGCCGATTCAAATGAAACTTTGCATGGTGGTACCTTATATCCCCGGTCAACATTTAGGATACTTTTCATCCCTGAAAATCAAAGCGTTCCCGTGGGATAGTAAAAAAGCTATAGTAGTTACTTATACAGCTTTGTACACAAAAACTACTGATTGGATTTTAATGAAACTTTACAATAATATAGTTCATACATCAGAATAACAAATAGGCAACTTTTTATCCCGGAAAAATGTACGGTTCCCGTGGGATAGATTTGTTTTTGTTTGTCTAGAGGCGAACCCGAGCAAAGCGAGGGTGAGCCGCTATAATATTATAAAAAGGAAAGACTTTTTGTTTGTTCATTTGTTTGTACCGAATAATCTCCGAAATTACTGGACCGATTTAGATGAAAGGGTTTAGCCGGATAAGTATAGCGAACCGGCCCCCTAATGGCAACCTATAACGAGAATAATGTGTCAATAAGGGCTTGATGTAGAAAAGCGATTTATACGAGTTCACTATCGTACTCAGCTTTGACCTTGAGATATAAAGAAAATGAGCGTGACTATGACTTTCGTTCAAAAGGGCATATCTCGAAAACCTTCAAAGCTAGAAACTTAAAACTAAGGCGAGGTTTTAGGTAATCTTTGAAAGCATATTAAATTTTTTTTGACTTTTTTCATAATAACCCCTTTTTTTAAATAATTTATCTATCTATCTATACATATAATAAAAATGTAGAGGGTGAATGTCAGTACATAGAAAAAAATGCTAAAAACCGAGTCAGGGGAGTGTAAAAAGGGCAATAGAGCAAATCCAGATTTTTTCTTTTTTGTTACTCTGTCTGTTTGTCTGTTTGTATGGGCTAATGTCCGAAACTGTTGAACCGATTCAAGTGAAATTTCGTATGGCGGTACCTTATATCCCCGGTCAACATTTTAGATACTTTTCATCTCGGAAAATTAAAGAGTTCCCGTGGGATAGTTAAAAAACTATAGTAACTTATACAGCTTAGTACACAAAAATTACTGATTGGATTTTAATGAAACTTTACAATAATATAGTTTATACATCAGAATAATAAATAAGCACCTTTTTATTTCGGAAGAAATGAACGGTTCCCGTGGGATAGATTTGTTTTTGTTTAGAGGCAAAGCCGAGCGAAGCGAGGGTGAGCCGGTGAGATTATATATACTCCTGGGTATGTGCGTAGTGCGGGTAATCTACGTAGGGCGGATAATATGCGTAGGGCAGGTAATGTGTGTATTGCGGGTAACGAGCGGAGGGCGGGTAAAGTTAATAGGGCTGGAAAAGTGCGTAAGATAATAAAAGTGCGTAAGATAATAAAAGTGCGTAGAGTGGGTACTGTGCGTTGGGCGGGTAAAGTGCGTAGGATAAATCTGTCTGTGTTTGAGCGTAGCGAGGGTGAGCCGCTATAAAATTATAAGTGAAAGACTTTTTCGTTTGTTTATTTGTTATTACCGAGTAAGCTCCAAAACTATTGGACTGATTTAGATGAAAGGGTTTAGCCGGATAAGTATAGCGAACCAGCTCCCTAATGGCAACCTATATCGAAATTTAAATAAAACTATCTTTTCGGATTTTTTCACGGATTTATTTTGATTTTTGTTTCCCGACGTTTCAATTGCTTTACACTTATGACTTAATAATGTGTCAATAAGGGTTTAATGTAGAAAAGCGATTCATACGAGTTTCAGTGTCGTATTCCGCTTTGAGCTTGAGATATGAAGAAAATGAGCGTAACTATGACTTTCGTTCAAAAGGGCATAACCAAACTATAGAGGTCGAATGTCTGTACATAGAAATAAAATGCTAAAAACCGAGTCAGGGGGATGTAAGAAGAGAAATAGAACAAATCCAGATTTTTTTCAATTTCAATTGTTTCTCTGTCTGTCGGTTTGTCTGTTTGTACGGGCTAACCTCTAAATTTGTTAGACCGAATTAGATAAAATTCTGCATGGTGGTACCTTTTATCCCCAGGCAACATCTTAGATACATTTCATCCTGAAAAATTAAAGAATTCCCGTGGGATAGTTAAAAAACTGTAGTAACTTATACAGTTTAGTTCACAAAAACTACTGATTGGATTTTAATGAAACTTTACAGTAATATAGTTCATACATCACAATAAACAATAGGCTACTTTTTATCCCGGAAAAATGTACGGCTCCCGTGAGATAGATTTGTTTTTGTTTGTCTAGAGGCGAACCCGAGCGAAGCGAGGGTGAGCCGCTAGTTATATCATAAGGACGTAGCATTTTGAATAGTCGTCCATAATCCAATGAGTATGGAAATTTCGAAGATGAGAGAGAAAAGTCAATACGTTCTGTTCGGGTGTGGCTTTAGGCACACTACATTATCTAAAAGCGTGGTGTACCTTAAGATATAAATAATAAAGACTATTCGTATGATTTTATTGCTTTAATCTATACTATACGCTGTTTGAACAGATGAATAGGTATGTGTATCAACTACCTTCATAGTAAAAAATATATTTATTACATAAATTTATTTTTATAGTGTTAATGACACAGTATCAAAGCATGCAGTAGGCCGTTAGGCGATCGCCTTTGATATTAATGGAAATCACGTATGACAGTCGGGAGCGCCTAACTCACGTCTCCCTTCGCACGCCCCGCACTTTGTCGGGACGCCTTCGTTACACGACTGTATGGATTAACAGACTGTGGTCCTACCTTCCGCTGTCACGAGTGCAATGAAACATGCAGCAAGCAAGAAGGAGACCGTAGCGCTTACAGCATTCTGCCTCTGTGGTACATATTCAGAGCCGACGAGCATTGTTGCTTCATTCGTCCACTTTGTTGAACTAAAATTAAAAAAAAACGTGTGTGTGTGTACTTATGTAAGCACTTAAGAAGTTATACTTCTTTGGCGTAAATGAACAAAAACAGCTAAAGATTTCATCCCGTATGTCGCAATTCTCTATAAAAGGAATGCAACTAACTTCATTATGTCGCTTTCAGCTAACTTCATCTTGTCGCCTTTTAGCCGTCGGTATGCGAGCGCATCGTAAAAATTTTACTCTCATAATTTTTTCCAAACGTTTCAAAAGTAGTATAATTTAAAAAAAACGTGTGTATGTACTTATGTACGCACGTAAGAACTTATGCCTACTTCTTTGGCGTAACAGAACAAAAATAGGTAAGTTTCATCTCGTATGTCACATCTCTCTGTTTGTAAATTCATCACTTTCATAATTTTTCCCAAAAGTTCCAAAAGAAATATAACTTCAAGAAAATTAGAATTATAATGATTTCAAAATAACGGAAAAATATGTATATGTGTAATAGAACTACCGAAGATATCACGTAACAAACACGCAACAACAGTGGCGTAGCGTAGGGAGAGCAGGGGTGTTGGCCCGCCACGGGTGGCATTTTTAAAGGGCGGCAAAATATCACAATAAATATTATGCCAATATAAAATGGAGAAAATAAATAATTTGTTACAAAAGTCACTACCAGCACATACTAGCGGGTTATTGCAAAGTAATTTTCATTGCTGTATAGGAATTTTGATTGGTCGGCCAGCGTAGAAAATACTCCGCCAGGCGCAGGCCCGCCGCTAGCTGTTTGAACGCTCGCTTGCAATACTGATTACGCCGCCCCTTTTTAAACATAATTATTATTTACACTATATCAATCCAATAACTATGTTCTTATTCTACGTGAGTATCAACTATATTAGTAATCCCACATATTTACATCAGCAAAGTATTCCGCGATGGAATCATATGCTTTGCTCAATATAGAGAGAGCACTTGTATTTGCTATAATATTATCTCCTGTGTGCAATCTGTGGTGCATCTCAATTACGGTAACTCGGTCTAGAAGACTTTTGAAATAATATTTTACAATAAATCACTATTTGGTGGTCGTTGTTTCTTATCTTACGAATAATAAAAATATTTTTGTTAGTACTTACCCCTGACACTTATGATTTAAATATATAAGGGCTCCGTACTCAATATATGGAATATTATTACTAAACTGGAGTTGTCAAATAATATTTCATAAGTCCGCAAATTAGTATATATTATACAACATTTTTCCTGATGTTTTTAAATCATCAAAGTATAACAATAGCGCTTTTTTTATAAATACTCTGATACTCGAACGACGCTGTAATGTTTTCTGATGAGGCGCACGATACGTTTACCTTATATACTGAGCTCGCCGCACAAATATGTATATATTTTACATTATTTCGAAACTTTATTTAAAATGTGAATAATTTGAAATGACCTTGATAAGACCTTACTAGCTATGATAATTTAAATAAAGTACATAATATACTTTTTGACTTAGTTTATCGACAGCGAAACGTTATTTCAGAATGATACGTTTAGAATAGATAAAAATAGTTACCGTGACTGTACCTTAGGAGATAGACACATGCTATCGCAGATATCTTTGTAGGCTTTTTTATGTGAACATCTAACGCCAAACCTAATAGGTATGTCAGAAATATCAAACCGGCTAATCTATACATATAATAAAATTGTAACTAAGCCGAAGCTGTACATTAAATATTTTTTGGAATATCTTATTAAAATAGATATTATTATCGACACAGAGCCCAAATCTATAGTTATTAGAATTTTTGTCTGTCTGTCTGTCGGTCTGTTACTGCATCATGGAAAAACCACTGGAGGGATTTTGATAAAATTCGGTATGATGATAGTTGGTTATTAGGGTCAACATATAGGATACTTTTTACTGTGGGAAAATATCTCTTCTCTGAGAAATCTATACTTAACGTTAAAACGTAATTAGGGACGAACCTGAGCGGAGCGAGGGTGAGTCGCTAGTTAGCTAGTAGATATTAGGTTTCTATGTAAGTCCATACGATTCAAAATTCAAATAATTGCACTTTTTCTAAGGACAGCATGTTAAAAAATTTATATCACATAAGTTGTTTATTCCGACGACTGCTGATAAAGATATATAATTATTTTGTCCGTATGTACATATATTCTTTATTGCACAAACGTAACGTAACGTAAACGTAAAAAAAGTACACAGAAAGTGACGTGAAGGACAACGATGGACTCTCGATGGACGATCTCTATAAGAGATCTCTTCCAGTCAATCCGTGCATGTTGGAAATCGTATTAAATAACGTGGACAGAACGAGAAAGTGCAAAGTGATAATAAGAGAGTATATAATATTATATAATAATACTTTTTAAACTCTATATAGGCAAATACACACTGAAGTGCGCTGTACATCGCGTTGCACAGCACAAGTACGCATCCCGTAACTTGTTCCGAATATAGAATTTTGTTTTATTTCACGCGCAATGTTTCAACAATCGAGTGGCTAAATGAAATGAAAATTAATTTCTGTATGACCTTTTTAAACCGAGTGAAGCTCACAGGAGTGCCTTTCAGTGAAATTTGCTTGAGCAAAGTGTTACATTAATTGAGCACTTCACGTGTGTTCCCAAAAATCAAACGGCTTGTCCGATTGAATTTTTATTACGACTATATCCAGTGTTTTCTAATAATAATAATATTCTTTCAGATCGTAAAGGAACATCTATGTTTTATTCAAATATTTAATAATAAAGATTTTATTTCTCTCCACAATACGTAGCATGGGATTTACAAAAATCCTGTTCTAAGATAATCCGTTGGAGATTGGTGCCTTTCCTAGGATTCCTAGGAATTAACCCGTGCCACTTTTATCCCATTGATATATACATCTGTAGCTATGTGATTCTGTGTCCAATCTATAGCTTCAGGATTTAAAACAACGAACTTGAAGTAAATCCAGCGCACCGACCTCACCCAATTTAATTTATACGATAAAATTGTTTTTAATTATAACTAATTAATTGAAAGGATAAATAAATTATTATTGATAGTAATAATTAATGCAGAGTATCAAGGTTGCAGGTGTTATCTCCTAACAGACCCATATTTGTATACTTCACGTAGGTACCATACGTGCCATACAAGGTGTAATGTTACTGTTAACAGCCTCTCGTGTATCACTAATGTGAATTAACACATTGTAAAAATTGGTAGCCCAGTGGTAACGCGCTCGCTTGGAAAACCGAGTGAAGCGGGTTCAAATCCCTGGTCTCGCACCTCTGATATTCTCATGTGTGAATCATTTTCAACATGATCACCACTTGCCTTACGGTGAAGGAAAACATTGTGAGGAAACTTGTATGTTTGAGAGATTCTAACAAGTTTTCGAAAGACATGTGAAGACCGCCAACCCGCACTTGGCCAGCGTGGTGGACTAAGGCCTGATCCCCCTCGTACTGAAGGACCATACTCAGCAGTGGGACGTTAAAAAAGGCTGAATACATACATACACATTAATATAATACATACATATAAATGAATTATCTTGTAAGATTGTTTTTCTCAGAATATTATCTTATTCTCACAACTTATCGCATTTTGCAGAGCTTTTTTATCTATACAAATAAATAATAATTGCTACTTAATTTTTTTATATTTTTTTTTATTTATTTGGTAATCAAACAGCGTTACAATATTAATAAGGATTGCACATTGTACACAAAGGAGAGGATATAACTGCAATAATGAACAACACATATTAAAAAGGTAAATCAAAACTGAGATATTCAAAAGATGTCTTAGATCTAAAGATAAAATCTATTATGTTGGTATATACATATAAAATATAAAGGTGTGTGTATGTTGTGTGTGGGTGTGTGTTGTGTGTGTGCGTGAGTGTGTGGTGTGAAGTTGTGTGTGTATGGTCAAATAATAATTTCTATTATTATTGCTTAAAATAAACAAGTCAATGACTGCTCATGTATTATGACTTATGCCGAAACTCCTTTTTTCTTTATTTATCTCTTTTTTAAAGACTACTTCAGATAAATTAAATATATCCAAATCAGAATACTGTTCATTAAAAATTTTAACTGATCGCGTTAAAATGATATTTTTGGCATATTGGGTTTTAGCAGGTGGTACATATAGCAAGGGTGTATGGCGCGTTCGCTTCTTTGGAACCTGAAGGGATATGTTTGATAGGAGTTTAGGGCAATCAATCTTACTGTTTAATATTGCGTGCAGCAGTTTCATATCGCTTTGTGCTCGACTTTCGAGTGTTTCTATATGATAATATTCATATGCTTCACGATCGGTATCAAAAACTTTATAATTTTTAAATTGTAAGTATTTTACAAATACATTTTGAATTTTTTTGATTCTCTGTATATATGATTTATAATAAGGTGACCAAATACTAGTGGAATCTTCTAGTACACTTCGTATATACGCAAAATAAAGCATTTTGATACATTCTACATTTTTAAAATTAAAGATTGCACGCTTAATAAACACGAGCTGTTTGTAAACCTTGTTAATTATGTTAATTTTTGGTCTAATGTAATACCTAAGTCCCTCACTGATGAGACCTTGCCAATTGTTGTTCCGTTAATATTGTAAGTGTAGTCAATAGGTTTAATTTTTCGGGTGAACGTTATATGATGTTTATGAGCGACTCCAGCTTCTGAAACAATAACAAGATTTAAATAATTAAACCAAAAATCCGATCCGGAAACAAGGCACAAAACCAAAGCTTCCAAAAAAAGTCGAACACAGAACATTTGCAATGCGCAAGTGTCTCTTGTCAAAGTGAATATGGCTTTTTCAGTTGCTTTGTTGAAATATGTATAAGCCATACAAATAAGTAATACTCGTATTCATAAAAGCTCACAATGTTTTCATTAATATTTCTTATGATTAAAAATATCTCGTTAATGTAATAAGAGTATCCAGCTGGCAGAAACAAATAGTACAGGTTCGAGTCACGGGTCGGGCCAAAATAGTTATTGAGATTTTCGGTCTATAAGATTTTTCAATTGCCCAGAGATCATGGAGATGACAGTCATGTGTTCTAGGATGTGTGGGCTTGCCGTCTTGTAGGACTAAGAGTAAGAGAACTACTGTATTCGAAATTCGATGTCAAAAAGACGTTATTACACAGTGTCAATCAGTTGCTCAGTTTGATAACATTAAAATTTGGATATACTATTTCTTTTCTTGGAACATTGTAACTAAGAGCTGGTTAAGATATGATAAATTATATAAAATAATTTTTGAATTTTTGTCATAAATATATGAACAGAGCCGGAAACAACGACTTGTTAAGGAACATAATTTAAAGTACTTTTGAATGTAGGAAATATAAAAAAGCTCTTAGGTATGGAACATGTGCAAATACTGCCATCAGGAATGCATTAGCGCCTGAAAGCCTGTTGAATGCTCGCGCCGCAACCACTCCGTTCGCTGCTCGATCAATTGTGAGAACGCTTCAACCAAACATGACAAATAAACTTCAACGTTTTGTTTTAAACTGAGAGATTGTAAAGTTTTAAATACGTTGTTTTCAATAGTTTCATAATTGTCATCAGATTCAATTAACTTGCTTTAAGGATTTCAGAGAACATTCTAGGCTCAAGTACAAGTAAAAGACCACTTGTGCTATATGAGAAAAGGTAAAATCCTTTTTAAAAAATCTTTGGAAGCGATAGGTCACGTCAAGTGGGATCAAGGCCGCTCTCGTCCCTCCAAAAGATGACTTGATCTCATAATAAATTAGAATTTGCTAAAGCTTAGAAATATCGTCTAGATTTTTTTGAAAAGAATCACCCACTGCTAGTGGTGCTTATTATGTAACAAGGATTACCTCATTACAGGATTCTCTGGTACAAGGTTGTAAAATTAATTACAAGATTTTAAAAAATCAAGTTGATATTGCCATATTAAATATTAAAAAAAAAACAGACTGCGTAAAAAGCAAACTTAAAAGATGAGAAGAAGATGACAAAGGAACATAGTATTAAGTTGTTAAAAAAGTATTGAGTAATAAGTAATTGAAATAAAAAAGTAATAAAAAAAACCGACTTCATAAAAAGGCAGTAAAAAGTAAAAAATAACTGAACAGGGGTTTTCATTTACTATAGATACCTAATCAGATATTTTTGAAGTCGGTGCCAGCCGATACGGTCTATTAGTAAAAAAATGATTAAAATTAATTCATTAGTTAATCACCCAAAACTAAGCAAACAAACAAACAAAACAAAAGTATAGACATACTATAAATGTTATTGTTGAAACCAAAAAGCGCAATATTAAATGTGAAATTAACGGAGGAACTTTTGTGGCATTGTCAATCGCCGCCATTGTTTACGCAGGCAGAGCCGCGGGCAATTTTAGTTTTAACTATATAATTAGAGTTCATAAAGTTCTTTGTAAACCGATGCCTTCGCAAAATCCTCGGTATTTACTGGCCCGACAAAATTTCCAACAAGCAACTTTGGGAACGCTGTAATGAAGTCCCGATCACCCAGCAGATCAAACGCCGTAAATGGAGTTGGATAGGTCACACTCTCCGAAGGGACCCAAACCACATATCGAGGCAAGCCCTTGACTGGGATCCCCAAGGAAAACGCAAACGTGGCCGTCCAAAACAGACCTGGCGGCGGACTATCATTGGCGAAGCGAAGGCCATCGGGAAAACTTGGAGCGAAATCAAACGCGTAGCTCAAGAACGGACGGAATGGCGATGCACTGTGGACGCCCTCTGCCTCACCTAGGGGACATAGGAACATAAGTCAAGTAAGTAGAGTTCATACCTTGTCATATTTACCTATTAGATATATAATCTGTGCTATTAGATATTCATATCTTAAAACATTGTCGGTTTTTTATACTTTTTAGTAATTTTTTTAATTAAACAGTTTAATATTTTTTTTAAATTGTTTATTTTTATAGTTATTCATTAAAATTTAAATCTAAGAAAGATGTATATTCAACTTCAACGTAGATATTATTTACATTTTAACTAACACGGTAACAGATTACAGATACGAGGACTTCAAAATCATTTCAAATAGGTATTATTTTTACACCATGACAGGAATTTTGGATCGCAATTAACGTATAACCTGTTCAAATTATTTCTGCAATGCACCAGGGGACTGCTCAATAAATGATATAGGTAGTGCAAAATCAACAAAAATAACACATAATAGTAGTTATTTTATATTAAGGTTGTTAATTTTAATATCTATTGTACCGCAGAAGTCTTCATAGTCGATATACATATGCGTACGTTACTAGGTTATTGCACGGATAAATTAATATAACCCTATTTGTCAAAGCTCAAAAATTAACAAATATCTGAAATGCCTTTCAAATAATAAATATCCCATAATAGCTATGATAATATACGTTTGTAGCGATGTCAGTGAGTTCACGCTGCATTGCGGCATTCGGTTCCATGAATCACGTCATACTTAGTTACAAGCTTTACACACGAGTCTGCTCGAGCCTCAAAGTGATTTTAAATAAAACACAAAATAATACGAGACAAGCTGAAAAAGTAACTAGAATATTGTAATTCAAGAAGTCATAATGTAACATACGATTTTATCGTTATTAGGAACTAGCGACTCACCCTCGCTTCGCTTCGGGTTCGTCCCTAGACAAAAACAAATCTATCCCACGGGAACCGTATATTTTTCCGGGATGGTACATAGCCTATAGCCTTCCTCAGATAACGGGCTATCTAATGCAAAAAGAATTTTTCAAATCGGATTAGTACTTCCTGAGATTAGCGCGTTCAACCAAACAAACATACAAACTCTTCAGCTTTATAATATTAGTATAGATACTGAACATGTCTTTAAATATTTTCTATAGTAGAAAAGTGGAATTGGTTATTTATGTCGATTTCAGCAAGTGCCTTGACGTGGATGGGAACCCGTGTCCGTGACAACAAATAAAGTCAGTCACATTTCACATGGTGTGCGCTGCGCTTAGGACTATACTTTAAGCAGTCAAAGTATATTTCGACATTCTTTTTTACAAAGAGCATTAAAAACTCCAACCAGGTAGTTACAGAAGTATCTTTCAAAGTTTGTCAAAGCAGGCCTACATAGAGCGCGCCAACTTTTAACTGAGAATACAAACTTTTATATTTTATGATGTACCCGAGCCGTTAATAAATTATACAGCCTTCGTAGATAGTTCTCAGAAACTCTCCTGACTGTGTTCTTAAATAGAAAGTTTTTTTCCTAGAGTTGGCATAGTGTACACCATACAGTATACACTATACATAGTATAGTAATTAAAGCTGTGACATCCCTTTATTGATCCGAGCCTCAATTTTGATGATTATTTAAAATCGAACATTAAATAAAATATATCTGAACTAGCGACTCACCCTCGCTGCGCTCGGGTTCGTGCATACTTACGTTTTAACGTTTAATGCAGATATCTCAGAGATGAGATATTTTCCCGCAGTAAATAGTATTCTATATGTTGACCCGGATAACCAGCTATCATCATGTCAAATTTCATCAAAATCCCTCCAGTGGTTATTCCGCGAGGCGGTTACAGACAGACAGACAAAAATTCTAAAAACTATAGATTTGGTCTCTGTATCGATAATAATGACTAATTCAATAAGATTTTCCAAAAAATATTTAATGTACAGATTCGACTCGATTACAATTTTATTATATGTATAGATAATGTTATAAATAGGTGGTATATCGTCATCACATCATGTGTTGCATGATAAAGGTGTTCTTTGGTAATTTTTATTTATTTTTTTTTGATCTAGAAATCCTTCTTATTTGAAATATAAGTTCCACTTAATGGTAATTCTAAAATAAAACTACATATAATAAAAATAAATTGGACTGGTGCAAAAATTTCATCCCATCCAACATAAAATATAACACTTTCTAAATATTTTGTTATATCGCTTTGCTACTATCCTAAATTCGAAGATTATCATCGAAAGCGATAGGTATTTTATTATGGAATATTCGCTGAATTACCCCAAAAATAACATTTATTTCGACACCCCTTTCCGATAGTTAATAGTTATAAATAGCTGAGTCGAGCGACGCCGTTGACACGAAAAATAACAATTTCCATCGGATTCACGTCCATTTCCGAAGCAAGCTGACGCCATTGATTGCATCTGCATTGATGTTGGGAATTTCTGATACACTTTAACTATGGCTTTTGAACAACAAAGTATTAAAATCGAAATTGTTAATTGACAAAGTGAAAAATATAACTTGAACGTTGAAGCTTAATATTGCAGAGGGAAAGAAATAAAAACTAAGTGCATGAACCGTAGGTGTTATGGGCGACAGGTACTGCTTTCCATCAGGTGGTCTGACTGCTCGTTTGTCACTGAATCGTATAAAAAAATAAAAAAAAAGAACAATAAAATAACAGAATTCTCCTAATTTTACGTCTTCCATCTATAGAAGACTGCGTGTTGTATGGTGGATAATGCGCTTTGTTTTAGCCTCACATCGTCATCGTACTTGGCCTTCGGAATGTTAGGTGCATCACACCTGTAAGACGGTATTCACCAGTTCTTTACACTTCAAAAAGTAAATGTATATCATCAAAAATATTACAAGACAGTATAATACTAGCTAGCCAGTCAATGGCTTCCGTATATTTTAAATTTTATGAGATAAAATTAAGCTCCTCTCAGGCAAACGAAACATTTCTTTTGATGAAGTAATAAAGAATAACTGTATTTTTGCTGAAATAACGTTAATAATTAATTATGTCGTTATAATTTTAGAGCTGCGCAAACTCGCAAAGTTTTCGACTTCATAACTTATCTCTCTCAATCAACACACCTACCTGTCCAGTCAAAATGTCTCTTGAAGGGATCAGATAAGACTGCTAGGTGTAGTGATTTTTTTACCGATTTTAAAAAGTAATTAATTCGAACGTATGGAGTTCTTTATGTACGAAACGATATCTTTGCCAAATATGAGTTATTTTCAACATAATTTATTAAATAAATGAAAGAGCTACCTCAAGTATGGGTAGTACCTATACAGGGTGAATTTTTCAAGTGGGCGTGCATGGCTAAATCCGAAACTATGAGGAATAGCGAAAAGTACTCAAAGGAGTCCCGGGCCTGATTTTCATGAAAACTAAAACTGCATCATTGGGTTTCTGAAAAATCAATTTTCCTAGCCAGATCTTATAGTATAGTTATACAGTATGTGTTTTTTTTTTTCAAAATCAACCGGTTCGATTCATGGCTAAGAAAATTGATTTTTCAGAAATCCAATGATGCAGTTTTAGTTTTCATGAAAATCAGGCCCGAGACTCCTTTAAGTACTTTTCGCTATTCCTCATAGTTTCGGATTTAGCCATGCACGCCCACTTGAAAAATTCACCCTATGTATGTAAATGACAAGGAAAACTTTAACTCCTAAGGATGGAAGAATTTTTAATTTCACTAGCGGCTCAGTCTCGCTCCACTCGTGTTAATTTCTAGTTACGTTCTAACGTTTAGTATAGATTTATTAGAAATGAGGTATTTTCCAGCAGTAAACATTATTCTATATGTTGACCCGGATAACCAGCTATAATTATATCAAATTTCATCAAAATCCCTCCAGTGGTTTTTCCGTGATGCGTTCCCAAACAAAAAGACAGACATACAAAAATTATAAAAACTATAGATTTGGCTTCTATAATCAAAAAATATTTAATGTACAGATTCAACTCAGAATTTTATTATATGTATAGATGAATAATGATACAACGGGCTTTCAAAATATATCAAGACTGAATTGCTTTTGCCTTATTTGTAGCAGAATATAAATTGAAATAGTTTATTGTAGCACCTTTGCGTAGACTTACTTAGTAGCAGACGTACTTCGTAAAACTTTCAGTAGCTTAACTCTTTGTTTAGTGTTTTGTTATACATTGTCTTATTTCTTTAGTATTGAGCACTAAATGTTTTATTATTACTATTAAATTAATTGGGCGTATATTTACCTTCTACCCTACCTCAAACAGCGTTTCGAGTTTCTAAAGGGCTCTCATACTCGTTCCCTGCGACCAACAGCTTTTCTGTGAAAACTGCAGGTCGTTGGAACTTTTTACTATAAAACATCAGACGAGCTAATAATTTGGGAAAGTTTACTACGATGTTAAAAGCGCATTATTTATATCTTTAGTTTGTCTTAGTATAATAAATGTATTTACTTGAAATATGTAGCTTATAATAATAAAAATAATAAGCCCGCGAGACAGCTTGTGGCGAGCTGTTGGTGAGTGGCGACACCACGGACCTGAGATCTCCCGGGGGAAACAACATCTGTCCCCCGCCTCTGGCTTGCCTTCATTGGCCGTCCAGAGTGGAGCGCAAAAGCCAAGTGCTCGAGAGGGTGGAAGTGCTCAATATGCGTAATAACGGGGAAACCCGCTCACAAGCACTCTCGCGATGGTGAAACCGGTGCACACCTCTCAATACCCTTAGCCGATCACGCCGATGTTGCGCCCAAGGCACGATGCCGTTTTGTGGGGTCCATCCAGTTTGAGGCGAGTCACCATCCGCCAAATATTCAATGTGAGACTGTTGAGCAGGACGTTAGATAGTCTCATCCAATAGCCCGTTTTTAGTCCATCCAAACTCCATCCCAAACCCTATTTAATATTCCATATTTTCTCAAGTCCCTACGCAGTAGCCGGAGGCCATCTTTGGGCAATTCCCTATGGGTTACTCAAAGATGGGTCCCGGCTGATGCCTCACATTAAATAAACTTGAATCTCTTAAGGGGCCTGTACGTTTTGGACGTGTGTCCCCACGCAAGCCTTTCAAAGGACCGGGCTCCTACAAACCCGTGAATTTCAAAGAGACACAAATAATAATAATAATAAATTTTCTTCTTGTCAAAAAAAAAGCACAGTTTACAATATATTTTATATCTAAAGATACACGCACTAAGCAAAGCCTGTATCGTGTGTTAACGCCTTCTCCGTAGTATACTATTCTTAGTCACAAACTGCACAACACTTATTCTCCAGCATTTACTTTATTAACGTTCTAGGTTTGAATTGTAATTTAAGAATTTTTTTATTATAATTACCCCGCTCGGTATCTTGGCAACGGATGGCTTGTTTTTATTTACATTATATCCTTAATTTCAAGTCAAAATAAAATCCATATGTAAACACATAATAAAATTGTAACTAAGTCGAATCTGTACATTAAATATTTTTTGGAAAATCTTATTGAAATAGACATTATTATCGATACAGAAGCCGAATCTATAGTTTTTAGAATTTTTGTCTGTCTGTCTGTGACCGCATCACGGAAAGACCGCTAAAGGGATTTTGATGAAATTTGGTATGATGATAGCTGGTTATCCGGGTCAACATATAAGGATACTTTTTACTGCGGGAAATTATCTCATCTGTGAGAAATCTATACTAAATGTTAAAACGTAAGTAGAGACGAATCCAAGCAAAGCGAGGATGAGTTGCTAGTGTATATTTTTTTTTTTATGTATGTATGTGTTTATGTACTAGTTTAGCTCGATACAACCAATATCCATAGCTACGTATTTGAAACCCATGAATATTGCTTACTGTAAGTACCTACCAACATAAAAAATAAATATCATAAATTTTGTGTAACTCTGTTGCTGCCTGATGGAAGGATAAACTAATAAACAAACACAGATTCGTATTTATGTATAAGTAACAAGGATAAAGAAAACATTAAGGAGTCTCTCTCTGCACTGTAATTACGTCAGCGATATAATACTAAAAATGTGACAAAAAATACGCGTCATTTGCACTTTACATAATAAAAAATATTTTTTATCATCAAACTTATTTCTTTATAGACTATAGTAACTAGCGGCTTACTCTCTTCACTTGATGACTTCATTATAAAATAAATCCATTTATTTTCTATAAATACACAATAACTCATCTTTAAGTTTTTAGGAACATAAACATAAGACTTTTATATAAACTTACTGCCCATGCCCATTATAGAGGTCAATAAAAAAAATAATTAAAGAGTGCGTGTATGAATGTGTACACGCGCAAGAAGTAAAACTTCTGTAGGCTATCGGTACTCTTTATGAAATTCAGTTTATGTTTATCATTTAAGGAAAGAATATAATATTATATATCATTTGTCAGACAATGACATCGGTTACCATGGCAACAAACGTACGTTCATTTTTTCGTAACACATTAAAAAAGTTTTACTTCAAAAAGCAATTGAAATTGCCCTCTATTGTACATTTTTGTACTCGTGTAACACTTTTATTTCTTACTAAACCCATGAATATGAATTTTCATATCTCTAACTGAAAAATTATGAGTTCTCTAAACAAATTTTCATACCCTATTTCATCACATTTAAATTTTATTTTAGAGACAAAAAGTAACCATGTTTTACTTCAAGGTCCAATCTATTTCTATACTAAAAAATCAGCAAAATTGGTTGAATAGCTAAGACGTAAAAACGTAACAAACAGACAATCAGGCGCACATATAGTAAAAATATGAGTAGACCCTTTGGATTTGAATAAAGGCTGTGTAAGCTTGAGTGAAGTCCAATGATTTGTTTGGTTGGCGGCTGTCTGTCGCACCGCGTGACCCAGTCTATTCAATTTGCACTTCGCCACGAGGCGCTGGCCACTTGCCAAGCGAATCCAAAACTGAAGTTCAGCCTACATCATATTTACAGATTACTTATTTTTGAACCATTACAGGTTTCCTAGGTCAGCTACAGATGCTACATTTACTCTATTGGCAAAATTGTGTTTTGCTTCAGATACTGAAAAAAAATGCAAGCATTTTGGTTAAATAAATAAATTATTAATTATTATAATTATTATTTATTTTTAAACAAACGATGGTGTACTACATGACTATGTTAGCTTGTTGAAATAGCATATTTTTAATCTATACTAATATTATAAAGAGGTAAAGTTTGTGAGTTTTTGAGTCTACATATACTGAACCGATTTAGGTGAAATTTGGTAAGAAGATAGTTTGGGACCCTGGAAAGGATATAGGATACTTTTACTTCGGAAATTATTCCTTCAAGAGGTGAAAATAGGGATGAAAGTTTGTATGGGGAATCAAGCTAGACGAACCCGAGCGAACTGAGGATGAGTCGCTAGTTAACTAATATAATGATTCCTGTTGGACATTTGGATGATCATGTATTACATGAAAGTTAAAGCTTGTGAATTAGCTTCTATTGTTAAAGATATTTTTTTAAATATTGATTTCTGCTGCAAACAAATATTCACCAAAAAGATATTCAGTTATAGGAAAAAGAAAATACATTTATAGTTCTTTTATTATAATATGACTACGATACTATAAGAATTTTATTATATTAGCGACTGTATACTAAATTTCATCCAAATCTATGCAGCTTTTTCATATTAAAACAGTTGTTAACAAACACACGCGCAATTAACAACAGTGGATAGTGGATTTTGCTGTCAATATCTGGTAAAAACAAATAACAAACACGTAGAGAACAGGAAACCTACCGTCATAACATTGCAGAGCGATGCATTTTAGAATTTATTTGGAAAACAACGTGAGAAATAAAACTAGAAATAGAAACAGAAGCTTCTCTGTAAGAAGTCTGCACCTGCGGCAGTCTGCCGGCGTTGAGCTCGCGGCTTGCTTATTTTATGATCTAATACATATGTACATATCTACTTGATAATGTCGTTTTAACTTCTAACAGATAAAAATTCGTAAATAAAAACATTTTTAGGTAAACTTTACTCGAAGAAAAAATACGTACCGACTCTAGGTGGTTAGGTCACTATAACACATCTATATAATCTATCCCTCTAACCTATCTAGATATCATTTTACATTAATTTAATTAATTTTTATTCTTTAACAGATTTTGAAAAAGTAAAAGCTTTCATTACGAAACAAGTAAGCAAGACAAGCTGAAAAATGTGAAGCTTCAGCAGTGGAGGCGCGTGTTGAGAGCACGTGCGCTTAGAAATCTATTGAGGCAGGTTGAAACCCTGACACTAACACCTCTGAGATTGGAATCATTTTTTAACCCCCGACGCAAAAAGAGGGGTGTTTTAAGTTTGACGTCGATGTCTGTCTGTCTGTGTGTGTGTCTGTCTGTGGCATCGTAGCTCTCAGACGGATGGGCCGATTTCGATGTGTTTTTTTTTTCATTTGAAAGCCAGTTTCCTTGCGGTTGTTCTTAGCTATGTTTGGTTAATATCGGTCCAGCAGTGTAAGAGTATCAGCTCTTATCCAAAATTATTTACTTTTTAAGAGTTGTTCCTTAAACTATAAGTATTTTTTGCGTAGGGGGTTTTTAAAATTTTTAATTTAGTTTTATCGTAAAAATGAAGAAGAGAGATAAAGAAAACTATCGCGAGGAAAACTTCATGTTTTGGATAAATTAATTATTTTATCCAAAAACCTCTAAAGTTCATAACATATTGTTTTAGGCAGTTTAGTGGAGCAGCGTATTGAGAGGAGGACCACACCCAGCAGGAGTTTTGAAGGAGTTATACCTATTATTATAAAGAACCTGACACAGACTATAAATAAGAAACGCTTAAAAAACTCCAGCACCTAATGGCGCGGTGTTTATTTTAAAGTTAAGTTAATAATATATTAAGGAGGTGTCTATACTGTCGTCTGATTAAGAGCGTTCTGTTTCACACTTCCTTTGCCGCGTAATGAAGTGCCGCTCGTAGGCTTCACTTAATTACGTACGAGCGCCGAAGAAGGTAATCTGTTCTATGTGTTTTAGAATATTTTAACATAACGCTGAATAATAATTAGAATGGACGTTGGAAAATAAGTATAAAATATTAAACGTTTTTTATGGAATTTTAATTGGATACTTATTTTTTTTAAGTTGTGAATATGTTTATTTTTCTACCAAAAAATATTTAAACGAAACTGTTTTTCTTACTACCTTACTTTCACAACATTACATCTATACGCATTAAATTACACTAAATGGAATAAAAAAGTTTTCAATTAAAATTTCTGTTTTTATGGTGTTATAGTGTTTTAATGAAAAATATAAAAAAGGCTTATATAAAATTTTGTTAGATGAAAATTTTCGAAATTTTGACAAGAAGATGAAGAAGAAGAATTTTGGGGAATTGTTGAGCGAAACCATAGCTCGCTTATAACTAAAAAGTACAAATAACAAGTTTTGCAAAATAATTGTTATTAATAGATGAATATCAACGATTTGTATTTTCTGCGGTGTCTGCAACAGTCATTCGTTATGTATTTTTGGTAGTTTGTTAATCGTTTTTGCTTTCGTGATTGAGGGTAATAGAAAGTTCAGCCCCGAGTGAAGTGCACACTGCACATGCCTCGCCCGCGTAAACTATCTAACTTCAAAGACAAAGCGAAGATAAACTCGTGTAGAAGTCAACAAAATTCAACTTGCACTTAAACTGTTAGTATATTTGCGGGCTCCAACTCTTAAACTTTTAGACTTAGACTATTTCTAGCCCGTCTAGAACTTGTGTTCTGACAAATACGGGTGTACTGATGCTGCTCTGCTTCTAGAGAAATATTTCGTTTAGTTGATAATGTTTCTATTCACTGTTGAGAATACGTTTCGATACCTCAGTTCCAAAGAGTAACAATTCAGAAAAGGAAATTAAGTGATAATTAGAAAATTATACGGCTAGTGACACTTTTGCCAGTACATTTTTTACACATTCTTAAATTAATTTGAAATATAATATTATTATGAACAGTGTTGGGTAAGCCCATAGTGCAACGGGAAAAAATAAAATAATTCTTAAGCCATTCAGAAGATTTTCTACTTTTTATTTAGTTGTTATACTTTGGGACTGAGGTATCAGTTTGAACTTTATTAAATTGGTCTAAAAACAATCTATAAGACAATCGAGCATGAAATATCGCACAAAAGTATTTTAAATGACTTCAAAACAGAAAACGTAATTTTTGTGCCCGTTAAATAATATTTTCGTCAATTGTGATTTGATTATTGTAATTATTTTTTCATAAATAGATTCTTCAATTTATATAGGACCATCTATATATATTTTAAGATAACAGACCATTCCAAAGTTGCAATAATTACTTTTTAAGTGATTTTGCATTTTTTGCGATCGATACCTTTGTCATCAAAAAGCAGTGGAAACCAGTTCCTTATCGCACATTACACGGCTCCCTTGACGAATGAGACCTAGATAAAGATGTTCGAGTGTCGTGATGACTTTTTATTATTTACTTCTTCTTCTTCTTCGTGACACTCTTGACAGAGAAGTCGTGGTCACATAGCAGTTTCTGTAGGAGCAGATATGATGCTCCTCACTATTATCTCTTTCTTCTTCTATTATTTACTTAGAACACCTATAAGAAGTTATCATATACTAGTTGTATTAGACGATCATAAAGTATAGTATAGTGAGAAATTCGTATACACTTTAATTTATGAGCCAAGGGCAGACAGTGAAAAGAACTTCTTATCGGTTATCCCACGATATCGACCGACATTTTCTAAACTACTATAAATTATAACAAACATAAAATAAATAAATTAGTTAATATAACATTTTTTAACAACACTAATTGTGTTCAAATGTGACATATACATTAAAGCGTAAACCTATATTCAAATATTATATCTATAAAACGTAAAACGCAAATTTTCAAATAAAAAAACCATTTTGTGACCTAAAATAACTTCTTCAATAGTATACATATTAAGATTTACATACAGGGTTAAGTTGAAATGGAAAATGTTTTTTTCTGACACAATTTCTCAGTTTTGGCTTACATTAGGTAATTTACGTGGAAAATCGGTAATTTTAGTCGACATCTTCTGCACAATGTTTTTTACGCATAACGAGATTCCGGCCACGCTTTTAGGGTAAAAGCTTTTAACCTAAAATGACTCATATTTTTATCAAGTTAAGAACGCTATGGATTTAAATTCAATAAATAATATACTTTAGTTAGATTGTGCGTCATGTTTATCAGTGTGCAGTGTATGTGGATGGAACAGGCTCGTTTTTGTTGCACAACAAATAGCTCTCCATTTATTATTTATTTGTTGTCTTACCTTATTATAAAGAGATAAGATTTGTTAATTTGTATATTATGTTTGGTATCTGAAACATTTAAACTGAATTTCCAAAAAAAATATAAATAATAGAACGCTGTGCTACATATGAATGGCATACGTTATATTTATCGACGCGAGCAGAGTCCAGGGCAAAAACGTGTTTTAAATAGAGCTAGCCTTTTTTTAATGTTGGGAAATGCATTAACGTATACCACCTGCATACGAACAGGTAATTACGTGGTACTCATCGGCTAGAGAAGCCAGTAAAATCTAACAAAACCTCCCCCGTCTTAATGGGGCGTCGCAGGATCGTTTACGCACTCAACCACGATATCCCAACGGCAGATCTGTCAAAGCAGACCACAACAACCATAGAATTGCTCCAATAGTCCACTCTGCTATCAGAGGAGTACCAGGAGCAACCCGCATGGTACACCGCCCACCGAGGTACGCCGCCTTCTTGGCTTTCCGCATTTCTTGGCTTCTTGCCCGGCTGAACTGCCGGACGCTAATGAGCCCCCACCAAGACAAGACGAACGCACATTGGGGAGGAGAGAGGGTGGTGGGTGGGTGAGCTAATCTATATTAGCAAAAAGTAAGTAAACACTAAGTAAACACTGTCAACTTCCTATCTCCAGAGTAGTATAAGCCTGATGAACCAGACGTTGCCAAAAAATCTGGATAGACCTTGGACTTCATCCGAGGGTTCGATATTTGTAAATGTACAATGTACATGCTGTCTAGTTACTAGAACAACAAAGTATTTATGTTTTCGCTTGTCGTGATAGCCTTTAAGTAGAACAACCTTTACCAATTGTAAAATTTAGATATGTAGTTTTTGAACGATTTAAGTGTATGTTCTGTTGGTTACCCTAATAAATAAATAAATAAATATAGATACTGCTGTTTTGCTCTTGAGTTTGAAAATCCTCACGGGAAACTAAGCCTTGTGTTCCTTCTCTCACAGATTTATTATACATTATCACAATCAAAATATTTATCCGAGCTTATTAAAACGTGACAACTCGAACGAAAGTATCATTCAAGAGATAATTACGCGACATGTTTGCAAATTGGAGTGCGATGTTGAAATGAAACGGGGCGTGTATTGAGGCAGATTAAAACGATATTAAATGGGACGTTAAACAGAGGCAATTAAATGGCATCCACCCCTTAAACCTCCCCTTTCACCCTTGACACTTGTTCTTTTTCGGAGAAATAACATTATTTTGTTTGTTTGTTCGTTTGAACCCTAATCTATAGAACTACCAATTCGATTTAAAAAGACATTTTTGCATTCAAGGTTTTTAATTTAAATCCATTTTGAGGAAGATTATAGACTGTTTAACGTTATGCTATGATCTTTAGGAGCTGAGCAAGTATACATAAATTTTATCCACTCATAAAGCGTTCTCCACACTGATGTATAAGTTTCATCGTATTTTTTTACTATCAACGATATAAAATCTCTTTACATGAACAGATCAACACATTTTTATATTTGGCTTAATGATCGTATTAAGTTTCACGAAAGCTTTTGATCATAATTAAAAAAAAATAATGTCATTTTATTTCTACCCATAATATTATAAACATAAACAAACTTAAAACTTATAGTTAAGGCGTCTTTTGACTGAGAATTCTGAAGTATTTTAGCTGAGGTGGCTTTTATGTAATTTTATAGCATATACATAACTAAATGTGTACTTGAATGAAATATTTGCTCGTTATCATTAAAATGGTTATTAATTAATCCGGAGATGTGAAACTTTTCTTCAGCTCGGCAGTTCCAAGGCTGTAGCAATCATTTACACGCGTCATAATTACTTCTTCCTGTTCAAAGGAACTTTCTGCGTTAGGAGTTAGGACAGAACTCGGGTTCGAAGAAGTTTGCTTTAACTTGTTGGTCTTTTTGAAATCTTCATTAGACAGAAATCTTTCGCCGATTCACTTTGTAAGATTGTAATTTTCCGTAATTGGCAACCGTATGTTAACAGACAGTGACAGCGTAATCGTTTACTATGTCGGAGGTCGTAGGTTCAATTAATAACATTGTATCTGCCATATCTTATGTTCAATTCGTTGTTTTATAAGTTTTAAATGCCTTAACGATATTTTTGTGTTGGGAAGTATAAAACACATAGCTCTCAAAAAGTAAGCTAACTGAATTAAAGCGTTTCAAATGCACTCTCGAGTCTCATAAATATGAGCAATGAAAAACAAAGTTATCATAAGAAAATTCTTAATGGAAAGTGCTTCCGTTAGGATGTTATACACTCAGGATGGCATGAATATATCATGATATATTTGTGGATTTGTCTTATACATATGTATCATTGGTGCTTTTTGTATAGTAGCTGTAGTTCCGTCGGTAACAGACAGACAGACAAAAAATCTTAAAACTATAGATTCGGCCTCTGTATCGATAATAATGTCTTTTTCAATGAGATTTTCCAAAAAATATCTATTGTACAGGTTCGGCTTGGTTACAATTTTATTACATGTATAGATTTTATAGTTTTATTATATATATATATTATACAAATTGTTTAATAAAATGAAAAAAAAAATGAAACACTTTTACAATATTACTAGTTATATTGTCAATGATTAATGTTTTTATGCACACAAGGGAAAATTATACGTCCTGCGCCAAACGTCAAAGGTCAAACGCCAAATGTCTTCGGCGTCACACTTTCCCTGCGCCTGGCACTTGCGTGGACGAACACCACAGAGGGTGTACGAAGGCGCTCAATGTCCTCGACTTAACTAGCGGCGCGTAACGAGACATTAAAATATCATATAATAAGCGCAAAAATTTAGCTAATTTTTACGTGAGTAAAAGCACATTTTTATACGTACATATGTTGCCAAAAAAATTTTTTTTTTTTAATTTTGTATGTGTTTATATTGTATAAGAATAGTGAATAGACAAAATCGAATAATAAATCAATTTTTTTGTCAGTTTGTCCTTTTTTTCTATTATTTCTATTAATTTCCTTTAGATTTTTGTAATATAATTAAAATTCATACCAACCAATAAAACAAACATACACCACCGTCGGCAAAGCTAGTATAGTAAAAGCTAGTAGATGAAATAACTATTCAATACTAAACTTTCATTAATATTATAATATTGTTTAAGCATGAACTGCTCCTCGCTGTATCATGAGGACGTAAGCTAATTACAGCGGTGGATATGAAGTTGTTTGCACGTGACTCGCATCCCCCTCGCGCCACACCGTCGCGTCGCGTTGTTTTAACTCACTTTATTATACCAAGTGAATTTACTCTAATGAGCGTGCTTTTGTTGAATGGCATTGTGAAGGTCTGTGCCTTCTGCGTCGGATAGCACGGGTTCGATATGACTGCCTAATGCTACCGATATGTATGTGTTTTTAAATGATTAATAGATAAGCTACTCCCGCAGTGGCAAGGCTTAGGGCGTTCAAACAAAGATACTCGTCAGCTTTATACTCCTATATCAATATAAAATTGAAGAAGGTTACAAGCTATCTAACATCACACTACAGTGCTACGAAGCGGAGTATAAAGCTACCAAATCCGAAAAGATAAATTTAAAATGTTGAATATTTGTGTAACTCTAAGAGATTATACTTTCTTAGATTTACGCGAATATTAGACATTTAAATAAAACTATCTTTTCGGATTTTTTACAGTTGTTACAGACAGGCTGTCTGTAACAACTGTATAATGCAATTGAGACATCTAACACCTTAGTCTCTCCCGTGACCATGAGTGCTGTAAAGCAATCGAAACGTCGGGAACCAAAAATCAAAATAAATCCGCGAAAAAATCCGAAAAGATAGTTTTATTTAAATCTCTAAGAGATTATTACACTATGAAGGTGAAACCACGGACAACTAAGTCAATAAACTTTAGCGAAAGCAAATTAAAAATTTAATTAAAAAATTAAATAATTAAAATTATTTAAAGTTTAAACTTCTCCTAGCGCATACTCGTACATAATTTGTGTTTAACTCACTCGTACATAATTAACGATGTAGGTTAGTCTCCCAGCCATAAAATATCTTTATGTAAAGAACCCATCACTCTATTACTCCATTTCTTTGTATTCAGCCCTTTTAAAGTCCCACTGCTGGGCACGGGCCTCCCTTCAATACGAGGGGAATCAGGCCATAGTCCACCACGCTGGCCAAGTGCGGATTGGCGGACTTCTCATGTCTTTCGAAAACTTGCTAGGTTGTCTCAGACGTGCAAATTTCCTCACGATATTTTCTTTCACTCTAAAACAAGTGATAATCATGTTAAAAATTACTCGCACATAAAAATATCATACGTGCGAGACTTAGAATTTGAACCTGCTTCACTCGGTTTCCTAAGCGAGCGCGTTTCCATTAGGTTATCAATGCTTTCTACTTCTTTTACAAAAACAAAATATGAGTAACAAACATAACACATTCAAATTACATATAAAATTGTTGTATTACAAATTCATTATAAAGCCATCAAGTATGAGTTTATCAGTATTAAAATAATATATCTGATAATAGTTTCAGGTGACACGCGGGCACACGTTTTTATCCATAATAGCGACTATTAGTGAACACGACTCATGGGTCACATGAATTACTAGCGATGCTATCATTACTGAGAAAGGCGTCAATCAGAGGACTAGGTGCTTATGTATATATTTAAATTTTAATTGTGAATATAGCTGATTGTCTATCTGTAACCTAGGTTTTATAAAGAAGAATACATTACATAAAGAATTTTTTACGAAATTTTATCTTCATATACTAAATTCCTTGAACTATGAGGCAAGATTGAAGCTAGAGTAAAATTTGGACTAACTTATTAGGTCTATTAGTTATACAAATTATAACATACTAGCGACTCACCCTCGCTTTGTTTGGGATCGGCCCTAGGTTGATTCCCCAGAAAAATTTCATCCCCATTTTCACCCTTTTAAGGGATGATTTCCGGAATAAAAACTATTCTATGTTCTTCCCAGGGTCTCAAACTTCTTACCAAATTTTATCTAAATCAGTCAGTCAAGAAGATAGGGTCCTACCCCTAACTACTAGAGCAGACTAAATGCGATTTCATATTTTTTCGGAATATATTTGTACAATTAAGTACCATTGACAGCCGATTCCCGCGGAATCATCTGTTTGGATCGTTCGTCGCCATCTTGTGCGCAAAATGGCCGTTGCGTGAAATGGCGTCAACTGAAACAGTGTGGTATTATACAGACATGCAAGTCTATTGGCATCCTCCCTCTCATCTATGCATTATTAATCGTAGAAGCTTATGGAAACCAAGATACGCTCAACTCAACGTAACATCAGAAGTGTGAGACCCGGACGTGCACAAGCACCACTAACTTTTCCAAACTGTCTTCCTTTTTTTTTATGCGATTCAGTGACAACAGCCAGACCACCTGATGGAAAGCAGTACCTGTCGCCCATAACACCTACGGTTCATGCACTTAGGTTTTAAGTAACAAAAATGCAGAACCACAGGTGCATTGTCACTGTGAGGACTAAGATGATATGCCTCTTGCCTGTATTTGTGCTGGCTACCTTATCCTTTAAACCGGAACACAACAATGCAATCATTGTTGCATGGCAGCAGAAATAGATAAGGGGGTGGTACCTATCCAGTCGGACTCCTCAGGCTTGACAGTCCTACGACCGGTGCGACAGAGTCCTACCACCGGTGAAAAGATGTTTTTACAAAAATTACAACAAATTCTTGAATAATTATTATTTTAGTTGCCTTAAAGACGAATTTTTAATATTTTTAGTATAAGTGCACTTTGGTTTCACGTTGCTAAGTGGCTTGTCAATGGGATGTCAGTTAATAAATTGTCGCTTCGGTATCTTTTTTAAAATATTCCAAGAGCAACGCAACATAACCACAATAATATACATATCAAAAGTATATAATAAAACTTTTATTTGAATTTCCTTTAAGATATTTTTATCTGAAGCATTTACATAAGACTTTAGCTAACTTTCACATTCCTATGCGAAAAATTCTCCGAACGGTTGAGGGCGTGATTTTGTCGCTTCTGCAGCCTCTCGAGCTTATTACTGCGCTAAAAAGGAAAAAAATACTTAAGCAAATTGACGAGACATTTGGCTCAGTTTGTAGTGACCCTACTCGCTGTGCCAGCGGCCGCAGGTTCGAGTCTCGCCGGGGGTATTCATTTGTGTGATGAGTACGAATGTTTGTACTCCAGTTATGGCTGTTTATATTTATAATGTGTATGCATTTAAAGTTATATACATATGTATGTGTAGTGTATCAACTATCTGGTATCAATAACACCAGCCTCGTAGCTAACCATGGAACTGGATGGTGCTGTGTGTTAATGTCACAACATATTTATTTTTATATTTATTTAAATATGTTACCTTTAAAAATTATAATGAAATACTAACTTATTTTTGCAATCGATTCAAAATAAGTAAGTAATAACAACACAGTTTGGTGGTACGTAAGGGGGAACCTTCGGTGCGCGACTTTAACTCGTACTTGCCCGATTTCTATATTTAAAATTCACTATAAGAATTTACATACACTTTCTTTTAAAAATCATCTCGGCTAATAAAATATTACGAATATGGAAAATTGGAGAGTTTGTTTTTAGGTTGCTTAAACACTAACGCAGGCGGAGCCGCAAAACAACGCTAATATAGTACATATAATATGTAGCCAGTGACATTTCTTTTAAAAATTAGCTCTTTATTTGTTTTCCCGGTCGCGTTCGGGTACTTATTTAAATATGTTCATCTTAAATAAATTTCGACTCCAATAATATTTAAACGATTTTTTTATTAGTTATAAATCATTAAGTATAACATTTCAATTATATTTCATTCAAATCTCAAAATAGCCTCTTTAAATTCATATTCTCAAATAAATCCTAACTACCGAGTAAATCACGTCGACTTCCACATTATAATTATAACAACTCACAGTACAATCGCATTGTTACAATACAAATCTATATATATACCTATGTACATACAATAAAATTCTGAGTCGAATCTGTATATTAAATATTTTTTGGAAAATCTTATTGAAATAGACATTATTATCGATGCAGAGGTCGAATCTATAGTTTTTAGTATCTTTGTCTGTCTGTCTATCTGTTTCTCTGTCTGTCTGTCTGACTGTTATCGCATCACGAGAAAACTACTGGATAGGTTTTGATGAAATTTGGTATGATGATAGCTGGTTATCCGGGTTAACATATAGGTGTAAGTGTGCGATGATAGAAGCGCGATGGTAGCACCAAACCAAAAAGTTCATCAAAACTCTCTCCATTGTGAAGGTATAAAAAACATACAGAGAGCCAAGATAGCCACAATATAAAACATCCCCCATATTCGATAGAATTTGATGGAGTCATTGAAAAATTACAGACTTTATGTACTTTATGTACATAACGTAAAGCTTTAAAGATATGACGACGAATGGAACAAATAATATTTTGTGTATACTTGGGTTTATTATAAAACCTTAATCCTCAATTTATTTCGACGTAGTAGGTTAGTAAGAGACTATCGAACTAATCCCTGGCAATGTCCGAAGCTCTAATCGTAAGTCCACCCTACTTACGATTAGAGCTTCGAGGATTTGTAACCACAATCATATGCAATTGAAGAAAACGAGGGAAATTATGTATCAACTGAAAGAGCTTTACATACATTTTAAAGTATACAAACTGAATAAGTAAATAGTACATTTATAATTAAAAGAAAACTAGCAGAACCCGTGGCTTCGCTCGCGATCAAACTACGTAAAATACAAAATTTCAAGCAAATATGTCCAAGGAATAAAAAGTTTCATACAAATTTTTACCCCCTATTTCACCCCCTTGGAGGTTGAATTTTGAAAAATCTTTCCTTAGTGAATGCCTACCTCATAAGAGGAATATTTGTGCGAAATTTTAAGTTTCTAGCCCTAAGTGTTTGGCCTGTACTTTTATTAAAAACTTTCCTTATTTCACCCTCTTAACGGTAAAATTTTAGAAAACTCTGGAATACATAACTCATTATTTCATTATTTCATTATCATTGCCGTACTCAGTTCATCGAAATTTCATGCAAATATGTCCAAGGAATAAAAAGTTTTACATCAGTCAAATTGTGTTTGTCTGCCGGTCTGTTATTTTAAAAAAGGGCAAATTCCAAATATGTATCTATAATAACTTTAGTAACTTATTTTCGACCAATCAATAGCCAGGATTTCAAAAATCAATAAGAGATAGAAATCTTATTTTAACATAATCAGTTCCTATGAGTTTATTTTTTAAGATTATTTTTTAATTTCATTTTCTCTAAAATAAATAATTAACTGTTTTAGTCTGTTTGCTTAAAAATTTCATGACTCATGTTATTATTATTTATAACATCAAGTATCATATGACCGGCAATGCTTCAAGATATGAATATTTAATAGGTAACTACGGCAAGGTATGAACTATACCATAGTAGCACGTTCAATCAAACAAACAAACAAACCCTGCCTCTTAATAATATTAATATAGACTAACGACTCACCCTCGGTTCGCTTCGGGTCCGTTTCTAGACAAAAACAAATCTATCTCACGAGAACCGTATATTTTTCCGGAATGATATATAGCCTAAAGCCTTCCTCGATAAATAGACTATCCAACACAAAAAGAATTTTTCAATTCCAATCAGTAGTTCCTGAGATTAGCGCATTCAAACAAACAAAAACACTCTGTAGCTTTAAAATTATTATTATTATTAGTATAGATGAGCAAGTGTTAATATTAAAGTATTTATATACATAGTACACTCTGTTGAGTGTACTATGTATAATTCTAGACTCCAAATACGTGCCAATTAGAGAAAGACAACTTAAAAAGCTTAAATAAGACCAGGCAGCTTATAGAGGTAACTGGATCAATAGTATCGAAACTTACCTTTAGAATACGGCCTCACTCGTCTAGTTCACCTCACTCGGCTCTGCGACGAGAACAAAGCCAACTTTAATTACGGAATGAGCTAACGAGCTTCCGATTGAGTTACACAGTTCTTATTTTAAGCTTTACTTCGTTTATCGGCTTGCCTTTATTATTAGCAATCGCCATTCCTAATAGTTCATTTAAGGAATAAATAGTATTTTTAACCGACTTCGAAGATACCTAGTAGGTATTTATAGGTAGAGATCATAAGCTCAATAAAAAGGTTTCGACTATAAAGGTATACATATAAAAAAAATCTGAGTCGAATTTATACATTAAATATTTTTTGAAAAACTTATTGTAATAGTTATTGTTATCGATGCAGAGGCCGAAGCTATAGCTTTTGGAATTTTTGTCTGTCTGTCTTGGAAAGCATCACAAGAAAACCACAGGACAGATTTTGATGAAATTCAGTATGAAGATAGTTGGTTATCCGGATCAATGTATAGGATAATTTTTACTGCGGAAAATATCTCATCTAAGAGAAATCTATACTAAACGTTAAAACGAAACTAGGGGAACCCGAGCGGAGTGAGGGTAAATCGCTAGTTTGGATATAAAATGCGGTATATCACCAAAGAAGTATATGCATACAAATACTCAATTGGATACAATAGCGGCCGTAAAAAGTAAAGTACATAATTTTAATAATTTATTTAACTCTATCTATACATATAATAAAATTGTAACTAAGCCGAATCTGTCTGTACCTTAAATATTTTTTGGAAAAACTTATTGAAATAGACATTATCAATGCAGAGGCAGAATCTGTAGTTTTTAGAATTTTTGTCTGTCTGTCTGTCTGTCTGTCTGTTACCGCATCACAGAAAAACCACTGGAGAGATTTTTATGAAATTTGGTATGATGATAGCTGGATATCCGGGTCAACATATGGGATACTTTTTACCGCGGGAGATTATCTCATTCCCACGGGAGTACACGTTATAACACAACCCAAAAAATATTTATGATCAGAATTTCTTGAAACTTGGTATTAATGCTCTTCAATACAATTAAATAAATACGTGTTTTAGCGTTTTTTGAAATTCATTCCATAAGGAGATAAAATAAGGAATGAAAATTTGTATGAAACCTACCTTTTCAAAGTTTTTTCGTTGTAGTTTTAGCGCAAGCGAAGCCGCGGGTTTTGCTAGTTTAAAATATATTTGTCAATTCCAATACCTATTTCGCCCAGAAATCATACTCATTCAAACTTAGAGCGAGGTACTACATTCGAGACTGGCGGTTACCTTTTAGCTGTAGTATGTTTAATAATTAAAATAAGCTAAGTACTATTAAATACGCATAACTACGCTAATTATAAAGTAAGCCTATATAGTACAATTGACATCCTAGCATAGCTATGAATAAGCCCATCAATATAAGTATAATATATTGTTAAAATTTAAACTCGATCAGCAAACGCTTAGAAGTCACTAGCAGATGCGCACGTGAACACCCAAATCACACCGCTAGATCTAACTACTAAATGATGACAACTTATTTCTATTATTATAGCGTGGGAAAACTCTAAGAAAAGATTTTTTGAAATTTCACAAAATTTTTATCGAAGTAGAACTTGTTATCTTTGGTTTTTTTCAAACTTATTTAGTATGTTTCCAAAATTCCCCCTCATCTTTAAATGTCAGAAATGTTTAGTTTCTTCAGCACATACCAAATCCAAAAAAGTTAATATTATAAGTATCGCTATCGCTATAAGTGAAATTCAGAATTTGTCAGTTTAATTCCAGAGTTTCCAAAGTGTGGAGAAACATCTAGTTAGTAATTAAAGTTTCCCGTTGACTTTGTACTGAAAATATTTGCGTGCGGCCTCGGAGTGGGCCCGGCGTGCGGCGCGCCGGGAGCGACACTTGAGCCGGTTCCAACTGATTGTATAATTGAGCGCAGAACTAATTATAGTTGGCGACTTTGTTCTTGTTGGGAGCCGCATCGCGCCGCCGCGACACGCGACACGCGCCACCCTCCTGCAACTAACTTATTGAAACTTACTCCTACTTTTACATATTTACAAAATTATTATTTCATTATATAATGTTTGCTGTGCGCCTGATCGAATGTTATCTATACTAATATTATAAAGAGGAAAGATTTGATTGTTTGATGGTTTGTTTGTTTGTTTGCACCGAATAGGCTCCGAAACTACTGAACCGATTAAGTTAAAATTTAGTAAGAAGACAGTTTGAGACCCTGGGAAGGATAGGACTTTAAGGGAGTGAAAATGGGGATGAAAGTTTGTATGGGGAATCAACCTAGGGACGAACCCGAGTGAAGCGAGTGTGAGTCCCTAGTGTGCAATATTCTGCTTATTTAAAATCAAATCGATTCGAGATAAAACAATGTTTAAATAATTATGCAAGGAAAAAATATTTCTTTAAATATGTAGATACATCTACAAAAACATAGGTAAATTTTCAATGCAGTTACATCTATCAGTATATCTACGCGATACCCTCGAATATAGGGAGCCAATTTTATCGATTTTAGCCGCTATTCTTCCACAGGCAAACATTTTTAACCAATACTTATTTTTTGTTGTTCTTCCACTCACTCATTATCGCTATTAGGTAGCGTGTAAATTATCATCATCTTAATATATAATATATTTTTATACACTTCCTTAAACCAAAATGTTAAAGCAAAAGCCAAATGAATAAATCAAGGTAACCGCCTCAAAGATTACATCAAGCGGTTTAATTCAACGGCCAGCCCATGCCGGGGTAAAGGATGCGCCGATGTAGTTAGATTTCCCAGAGGACTTAATATATGGCGCCGTACGTTTCCCCCTTTCTCCGGGGGATCCCCCGGGACAGCGGCCTACTAGCGTGGATTACGGTGAGGCGCGTCGATTGCAAATTTCTATAGTCTTATGTTAAAGTTATATTATAGATTAAGTTATTAACTAACTCTTTATATTATGATTAACGTTTAGTATGGAATAGAAAAACTGTGAAAAACAAAAACACAAAAATCTATCACACGAGAACCGTACATTTTTCCGGTAAAAAAAGTTGCGTATGTGCTATTCCAGTCTATAATCTATATCTGTCCCAAATTTCATCCAGATCCGTTCAGCCGTTTTGACGTGATTGAGTAACAAACATAAACATCCATCCATCAAAATTTTCGTATGTATAATATTAATGGTATTTATTGTCTATTCGGTATTATTGACTCTGTTAAGGTTCAATATAATGAGAAGTCTCTTTCTCATTTTTTGATGATATTAAGAAGCTAATATTCGTTAAAATTGGCTGTATATTGTAAAATGAAAAAAATAAGAAAAACCCCAACCCTCAAGCACTACCGTCACCATCTCTCAGGAGCTGCAATGATTTCAAGTACATCCAGTGGACAGCGCACCCCTTAATCCATCATTTGTTTAATCTACAAATAATGTAGAAGTTAAACTCAGCAATTACAGTTGCTAAGTGCCAGTTTAGTTTTACAACATTAAATAACACTCAGCATATGTACGTAGCTTTGTGCAGCGTCACAGCGCACGGCGCGGTCGCTGCGATCTGTGGATTATTTATTCACGTCCATTGTACTGAAAAAACATACGAAGCTTAGGATTGCTACGAAACACGAGTCAGTGAACTTTTAGTTTGTTTAACGAAGTCGACTGACTCTACGTACAGGTCGGTGAAGCGTTTACTGTTTCTAAGTCTGAAAATTTCTCGTATCTACTAAGAACAAGAAATGTACATTTTTATGTGAGTCATAGAGAAGATTCATGATGTTGATAATATCATATTTAACACAATGAAATTATAATATAGGTCAAAACGTTAAAGTCAAAAGGTCAAAAGTTATAAATCAGTGAGTTTTTTAAAATCTATCAATAAATGACTGAGGAATTAATTTAAATGTCGGTCGTTCAGGTCGTGTGACGTCACAAAATTAATCTTACAAGCGCGACATTCAAGTGTCATCATTTTTTCATTTGTCGAGATATTTTAATAATTCTTTCATAATTTTGTTATATTTTACTTAAATTTTTATAATTAATTAAAGAAATGGGAAACTTCTTCATTTTATAGATAATTATTGATTTGATTTCACTTTGATATGCAATCAGTTTATAAGTTTCTTTTTTATTTTGTATACTAGCGACTCACCCTCGCTTCGCTTGGGTTCGTCCCTAGGTTACTTCCCAAAATAAAACTAATTAATTAATTTGATTTTAATTTTTTTTCGAGAGACCCTTTTTTTTCTAAAATAAAAATAGCCTAAATTACTCCTTATTACATTAGCTATCTGCCAGTGAAAGCACGTTGTTTTGGTATATGTACCGTGTATACATCCATATACATTTGGTAAAAAGCGGTTATTTTAATATTACAAACAGACACTCTAATTTTATTTATCTGTATAGACTAGCGAACCCGGCAGACAGTAGGCGAAGAACTATCCAGATGACCCCATGTAAACTTAAAAAAATCATCAAAATAAATCCAGCCATTTGGAATGAGAAGAATTACGAACACACACACGCCAGAATCTTTTATATAAAGATATGGTCCCAACTTTTTTAAACACTGTTTATGTTGCACCGAAAAGTGAAAATAAACAAATTTTACAATCTGTATAATATACATCACATATGTACATATGGAAACCTAAAATCGGCCTACAAGATACACGATTTTAATGCTACGTGAGCGCTCATGTCGGCGACCGCCGCAGCGGCCGGCGGCGATCGAGTTCCATACGAAATCATAAATCCATCCAGAGCTTTTCAAATGGAATTCGTGATCAGCTTTAATTAAGCTCGCGTTTAAAACAACCCTACACTGCCTCAGTACATGCGTTATTGACGCAACCTCTAAGTGCAGAGAATAGACCTGTCTATATAGAAAATTTATATGTGTATGCAATTATGCATTCATTCGATTTTGATGAAACTTTTGCGAAGTTTCATGACAACAGCATATGATAGGTGACGTGCGAGTTGAATCGAATTATTTTTGGATTTAAAACCTCAACATTCACTTTCACCTCAAATTTCACTAATAATCCGTTACATATATGTATGTACATATACGTACATACATACATACATATGTATATAGGTACATACCTAAAGGGTAGGGTAGAGCAAGGTCAGGAATATGACCTGATCCTTCTTGTATTGAAGGGAGGCCCGTGCCCAGCAGTGGGATGTCAAAAAGAACTGAATGCAAAACATGTACACAGTAGTGTATATGTTTCCGTTTCTTTAAGCCTAAACCAAGCAAAGGTAAATTACTAGTTCATAGGTACATATAATAAAATTCTAACTAAGCCGAATCTGTACATTAAATATTTTTTTTGGAAAATCTTATTAAAATAGACATTATTATCGATACCTACAGAGGCCGAATCTATAGTTTTTTGAATTTTTGTCTGTCCGTCCGTCTATCTGTCTGTGACCGCAGCACATAATCAGATTTTTAAGAAATTTGGTATGATGATAACTAGTTATCCGGGTCAATATATAAGATATTTTTACTGCGAGAAAATATCTCATCTCTGAGCTAAACGTTTAAACGTAACTAGGTACGAACCCAAGCGAAGTGAGGGTGAATCGGTAGTATACTATAATACATTAACTATAGCCTATATACATTACTTACCAGTTAGCTCACATCAGATCATTGCGGTCAACTAATTAGCTCTATTTATGTTGCCTTTTCACCGCATTTGAGCGCTGATGCTGAAATCTGTTTCAAATTAATGTTATCTTTTCCACACACAAAGTTATCGTCGTACTATACAACGTATGTATATTTTATAATACTAGAGGTTCTACAATAACTCTAAGGGTGTATCCACACCGTTTTTCTTAAACGCACTTACGACACACTTTTCATGGCAATACAACGCATATTTTACGGTAAAAAAAATTAAAAAACACAATTAATTGCGATACACACCTGGCAAGTGCGCGTCAACAGCGCATTGAATAGTCACCATGTGCATACGCCCTAACACCCAACATCGTATAAAAAAAGAAGTAAAAAAAATTGGATAATAATTCATTACGTTCCCGGTACCTGCCCGCATAGAATTGTACTATATTATGTATAACGTACGTATGTCATTTTAACTTTCAAAGGTATTGTTACCGTTGCTAAGCGACAAAGCTCTTTGAGTGATTCCTTAGGGAAATTTAGGCGTTTTCCAATTCTTAAAGATATTAATCACAAGAACCATATTGTATGTACATATATGTGACGTATGAATGGCTTATCGTATGCTATTTAAACGTACGGCGTACCTGACTAATGTGCTGAAAGTCACAGGTTCGAGTTCGGTTTTAAGCTTTCTTTATTGGCTTGATATATGAGCTCAATCATGGTAGCAGTGAGAAATCAACAAAACATACAATATTACATGTGAACATTTTACCAATTAGTTACCAAATAATCTATTTTGTTGCTGAATTCGAACAGGAAACTACCTCTATAAAGATAAATGACGATATGTTTAACTCAGTTTGTAGTGACCATACTTGCTGTTGCAACGGTCGCGGGTTCGAGTCCCGCTGGAGGCATCAATTTGTGTGATGAACAGATATGTTTGTACTCAAGTTATGGGTGTTTACATGTATGTATTTACCGGTGGTAGGACTCTGTCAACCGGTGGTAGGACTCTGTCAAGCCTGAGGAGTCCGACTGGATGGGTACCACCCCCTTATCTATTTCTGCCGCCAAGCAACAATGATTGCATTGTTGTGTTCCGGTTTGAAGGATAAGGTAGCCAGCGCAATTACAGGCAAGAGGCATAACATCTTAGTCCTCACAGTGATAACGCACCGGCGGTTCTGCAGTTTTGTTACATAAAACTTAAGTGCATGAACCGTAGGTGTTATGGGCGACAGGTATCGCTTTCCATCAGGTGGACTGTCTGCTCGTTTATCACTGAATACCATAAAAAAAAGTTTTTAAAGTTATATATGTGTAGTGTATTAACTATCTGGTATCCATAACAAAGGCCTCGTAGCTTACCATGAAACTAGATGGTACTGTGTGTTAATGTCTCAACATATTTATTATTATTTTTTAAAAATATTACACATATAAAAAAAAGTAAAATAATCGACTATCTATATAGTCCATAACGTATTAGAAAAAAGATTCGGACCTTTGTGAATAAAAAATATTTACAAAGTAAAACCAAAATACGTCGCACCTTTTGATCGATTCCATACCGATCTACTTTGTTGCAAGTTTCAAAGAAGTTTATTACTAACTAGCGACTCACCCTCGCTTCGCTCAGGTTTATCCCTAAGTTGATTCCCCATACAAACTTTCATCCCCATTTTCATTCCCTTAAGGGATGATTTCCGGGATAAAAACTATCCTATATCCTTCCCAGGGTCACAAACTGTCTTCTTACCCATCTTAATCGGTTCAGTAGTTTCAGAGTCTATTCGATGCAAGCAAACAAACAAACAATAAAATCCTTTCTCTTTATAATATTAGTATACCCAATTCGCAAAATTAGCTTCGTTGCTGCTAAGTAAATAAAAATTAAGAAAACAACAAAAAGCCACCTACAAACCAGCACCATTTTTGATTCTCCAATATACTAAATAGGTGGGTGTTGCCATGGATGAAGCCGTACAATTATAATTGAAATTTTATTATTATAACAGTTTATTTGTTAAATCTTATTCAAGATAATATCATATAACATTTTTGTCAATTGAATTCAGAGCTACCGCTACGTCAGAGAGAAAGCAATCTTCTATTATTTTGTATCGCGGCTTATCCTGTCCCGGCTCGAGTATTTATTTTTATATGTTATTAGCCTCTGCTAATAGAAAGGATCCCATTCCCTGGACGGGATGAGCTCCGCCCGGTTACTCGTACCGCAAATCCTCAATCTGCTGACTGCGGCGGTACAAATTGACTCGCCACGAGTTAATCTAAAAAGGATATTTCATCAAAACACATCGCGTTGCCAATCATAACTTTGTAGGAGAATAATATATGTTAGTTGTATATACGACCAAAACTAGAAACATATTTACGTGTTGACGACACGTTTGGATCAGTTTGTAGTGCCCTACCCTACTTGCTTTGTCAGCGTTCGCGGGTTCGAGTCCCGCTGGGGGCATTGATTTGTGTGATGAGCACGAATGTTTGTACTCCTGTCATGGGTGTTTATATTTATAATATGTATGTATTTAAAGTTATATATGTGTAGTGTATCAACTATCTGGTATCCATAACACAAGCCTCGTGGCTAGCCATGGAAGTAGATGGTGTTGGGTGTTAATGTCCCAGCATATTTACTTATATTCATATTTCATATTTTTATTATTAACAGAATTGATTGTTTTGTCTTAGATATGCAATACTAATGAGTTGCTATAATTAGGTTTTACAGGTGGAGTACAGGTAAGTATGCTATAATACTATCAATTTAATTTGAATTTGGACTTTTAGATGATTTATAACAACCAAATCCTTTAACTTTGGTTATAACCCTTAACCAAGTAACCCTTTAATTTTATTTAAATCGACAATTTGCATCGGGTTTTCCATCCCTGCCGCCGTAGAGTACCCACGGCGGGATGGTCGCAGATGTGTTGAATATGTCGTTATTCAGGAGATGACGCTAGTCCATCATGTGCAACCATCGACACGTGGACACAACGACAGTCATATATCACACTGACCACATTAATGCTACAAATGCAAGAGTAAGTAGGAGTGAGTTTGCGTTTTTACTTCTCCTCGCTTCAATGGTGAGCAAATATGAAATAATCTATACATATAATAAAACTGTAGAGGTCGAATGTTTGTACATAGAAAAAAAATGCTAAAAACCGAGTCAGGAGGATGAAAGAAGAGAAATAGAACAAATCCAGATTTTTTTCTTTTTTTTTGTTTCTCTGCCTGTTTGTCTGTCTGTTTATCTGTTTATCTGTTTGTCTGTTTGTACGGTCTAAGCTCCGAAACTGCTTGACAGCTTAGTACACCAAAACTACTGATTGGATTTTAATGAAACTTTACAATAATATAGTTCATACATCATAATAACAAATAGGCTACTTTTTATCTCAGAAAAAAGTACGGTTCCCGTGGGATAGATTTGTATTTGCTTGCTAAGTGAGTTTGAGCCGCTAGTTTAGAATAAAAATGGCTTATAAAATAATTAATTACACTACGGAACTTAAACGCATGAATTTGTTAGTGGCTATATACCTTGTTCGCGACGTTTCGACTGGGTTGCACCAGCCATGGTCACGGGCAGACACGCATTTAACTTTAGTCACGCATTAAACTCCCGTAATGTAGATATTATATAATTATGGAACGCAAAAATTAAAAAAAAATAGCTTAAGACACCCACACGAGAGGAACCGCATGCGTAAACTAGCAGTCTTGCTAAGGTTTTTCTAGAGTCGTTTTATAATATTTAGAATCGCAATTTAAATGAATATGACAGTTAGGTATATTTTATTAATGGTTTTTTAGCATTTTTGGATTTTTCTGAATACAAATATCCTATAAAGTAGGTATTGATAGAAAAAACAGAAAATCTAAAATTTATTTTTAAAGTCAAAATTATTTTCAGTGAATATGATTTCAAGAATATTTTTGTTAAAATATTATTTATATGTTCACAGCAACTAAACCCACACATTCTATAACGAGGCGCTCAATGAAGCTGAAACCAATTCAATCAGCGCTTTTTGATCAACTAACTGAAAAAACACTGATTGACACATTTAATACTTTGCCTTATTTGTTATTTTTATGAAAAAATAACAAATAAGACAAATAAGGCCAATATTTTGATTTGATTACTAAGAGCGGTAATGCGCTCGCTTGGGAAACCGAGTGAAGCGGGTTCGAAACCCGGGTCTCGCACCTCTGATATTTTCATGTGCGAATGATTTCTAACCTGATTACCACTTGCCTTACGGTGAAGGAAAATATCGTGAAGAAAGTTTTCGAAAGACATGTGAAGTCCGTCAATCCGCACTTGGCCAGCGTGGTGGATTATGGCCTGATTCCCCTCGTATTGAAGGGAGGCCAGTGCATAGCAGTGGGACGTTAAAAAGGCTGAATACATTCTAAGAATTGTGTTAAATATAATAGAATAATGTTATAATTACAGCATACCTGTTTGATCGATGAATAGGTATATGTTTTAGAAGAAAAAATAATGTTCAGATTTTATTTTACTTACGATCCGATTTGAATTTTACAAACTGTCTAAAACCATGGACTTCTTTGTCTAGTGGCTTATTATAGTAGTTTCTAGTTGACATAACATGAATGAAACCGCGGACACAGGCTAGTTTAAAGTTTAGTTTATTATCCGGGCAAATTTGATGTAAAATCCGATACAGTTTGATGATACAACTCGGGCCTCGGCAGTGTAGCGCGCCGAGCATAACTAATGCATGCGACCGCGGCTCGCGCCTCGCGTCGATTACAATTTACATCCTGCTCATGTATGCCCTTTGAAATTGAATATCTGAATTCCGAAACGACAAAATCTTTGTTAATGCAAAATTGTAAAACACTATTATTAGATCGCAGCTCTGCTTGTGTAGTGATAATAAAAAAAGTTGTTATTTTTGTATTGTGTAAATACTTATTTTATTTTATTTTTTCTAGTTGCAGCGCAAGCGCAGCTAATTTAGGTATTAATTAAAGCCCACTTCAAAAACATTTAAAAATATATACATAATTTACAATTATAACCTCTAAACAGTTCATTGTAAGTACATTTAAAGGTAGTACAAAAATCTATATTTTCAATAATAGTTTACGCGAAGTCTTAATAATATGAACGAGTTTTAACGTAATTTTTTGGCCGTTGAAAGCTTTTACCTGAGTTACGTGTAAGTGGTTACCGCAACATTGCTGCTTGTGACACAATTGACCGAGACTGTGGGCTAGCGTACCCAACACCATTATGCATGCTTGTTTTTTCGAGAATTTTTTTCAAACGCCTGTCTCGCAGCTCGTAAATTTTTATGTACATTCATGTACAATTATTTTCAAAATAAAAAAACTATATGAGGGAAGATTTGTAAAGTCTACAAAACCGCCTTTGGCCGGCGTGGTACACAGTTGGGACATTAACAGACAGCACCATCTAATGCCATAGTAAGCTACGAGGCTAGTGTTATGGATATCAGGTAGTTGATACACTACACATCAATCAATCAATCAATCAATCAATAAGCCCTTTATTCCGAACTGTATGTTTGTGTGCGTTTATAGGATATTTGTTTATAATAGTATGTCTCGTAGTTCGGTGTGCCTCTTGGCATAGGCCTCCTCTAACATTTTCCATTGCGATCGGTCACAAGCCACCCTCCTCCAATGGTGTCCAGCTGTCAGTTTTATGTCGTCCTCCCATCTGGTTTGTTGGCGCCCTCTTTTGCGTTTTCCGTCCCTGGGATACCAATCAGAGACAGTTTTGCTCCACTTCTCCTGAGGATCTCGCATCATGTGGCCGGTCCATCTCCATTTTTGTTGATCTATTCTTGTAGTTATATCAGTCAGTTTAGTTTTTTCTCTTATTGTGCTACTTTTTACTCTGTCTTGTTTCTTTATACCTGTCAAACTTCTCTCCATGGCTTTTTGGCAGCGTTCTAGTTTATCTCTGTGATGTTTGGTTAGGGCCCAAGTTTCACAACCATAAGTGATGACAGGAAGAATACATGTGTCAAAAACTTTTCTTTTTATTTGCATGTTTACCACTTTGGATTTTAGGACTTCTTTGAGTGCCCAGTATTTTTTCAAAATAAAACTATCTTTTCGGATTATTTCGCGAATTTATTGTCGAGACTGACTGTCTCTCCCGTGACCATGATTGCTGTAAAGCAATCGAAACGTCGGGAACCAAAAATCATAATAAATTCGCGAAATAATCCGAAAAAATAGTTTTATTTTGAAATGTCAAATATTCGCGTAAATCTAAGACAGTATTATGCCCAGTATTTCTTCCATCCACTCGCTATTCTTCTATTTATTTCCTTAGTGGTCTGATCATTGTGGGAAATTATCTGTCCTAAATAACTGTATTCTGTTACATATTCAAGTGGTTGGTTGTCAATTTCTATAGTTATTGGTTCAGAGTTAGTAAGCACTTTTGTTTTTAGTTTGTTTATGGATAGACCTATTTTCATGCTTTCGTCATTGAGTGATTTTATCATTTCCTTCAAATGTGACGGATTTTCCTCGAATAAAACTATATCATCCGCAAACCTAAGGTGGTTCAGTTTTGCGCCATGCACGTTGAGGCCAAAGTTATCCCAGTCTAGCTTGCGGAAAACAGTTTCTAGTGCGGCAGAGAACAATTTCGGTGATATAGGGTCCCCCTGTTTTACACCCCTTTCGATCTTGAATTCATGCCCTAGTGTCTCTAGTTGAATTCTTGCTTTACTAATTGCATAGATGTTCTTTATAATGTTGATATAATTTGATGGTATCCCCTGCTGTTCTAGACTCTCCCATAAGGCTGTATGATTTATGCTGTCAAAGGCTTTGGTGTAGTCGATAAAAACCATATAAAGTTTTTTATTATATTCCCTGTATTTTTCTACTATTTGTTTTACAGTATGTATATGGTCTAGGGTCGAATATTTTTGTCTGAATCCCGCTTGCTCTCGTGGTTGGTTTTCATCAAGTTTTTTACTTATTCTTCCCAAAATGACTTTGGAGAATACTTTGTAGATATTCGACATTAAACTTATGGGCCTATAGTTTCCTATGTCTTCCTTTTGTCCTTTCTTGAATATAAGTATGATGTGGGCTGTTTTCCACTGTGTAGGGATAATACCAGTAGTTAATATTTCGTTAAATATTAATGTCAGTATGGGTAATAATTCTTCGAGAGTGCCTTTGAGAAGCTCGTTCGTAACTTTGTCAGGGCCTGGGGATTTTTCCATCTTCTGGCTAAGTATGGCTTTTTCTATTTCACTAGGTAAAATTTCTGGTTCGGTTTCCCATTTTTTGTTTCCCTCTTTATAGTTTATCCTTTGTTCTTGTGTTCGGTTGTCGTTGCGGTTTGAATATAGGTCCTGGTAAAATTTAGTAGCTATTTCATTTATTTCTTTTCTGTTTGAGGAAATGTTTTCTTTTTTATTGAGTTTTGGTATCCATTCCTTTTTGGTTTCTCTCAGTTCCTTTAGCGCTTTTTTGATGCCTCCTGTTCTCTTTATATGTTTTTCCAATGTTTTTAGTCTATTGATTTTTCTGTCTTTTCTGATGCTCTCTCTGATTTCCTTGCTTACTTCGGTTACAAGTTTGAGATTTTCTTTCTTGTGTTGTGTAAGAAGCAAGTTTTTTCTTTTCTCTATAAGTTGTAGTGTTATGTCGCTTAGTTTGTATTTATTTCCTTTATTGTTCTCTGTCTTAACTTGAGTTAGCAGTTGTTCTAATTTTTCGTATTTTGTGAGAACTTCAGTGTTATTGGTTCTCACTGTTATTTGTTCTGCTGTTTCTATTAGGGACTGTGCAATTTTCTTTATGATTTCTTCTCTGCAATGTTCTGTTTTGTGTGGAGCTATACGTTTTCTAGATTTTCTTGGAGGTTCTATTTTTAAGGAGCTTCTTACCATGCGATGATTAGTATTGAAGTTGAATTTCGTTATAACTGATGTGTCCGTGAAGGCTTTTGGGTAGTTTGTTGTTATGTAATCGATCTCGTTTTTAATGCTACCATCTGGGGAGATCCAAGTCCACTTGTTCTTCCTATTTTTCATAAATAGACTATTCAGAAGCATTAGGTTATGTTCTAATAAGAATTCGACTAGCAATTCGCCATTGGGGCTTCGTCTTCCTTGTCCGAAGTTACCTATGCAATATTCTTCCTTATTTTGTTTAATTCCAACTTGAGCGTTAAAATCGCCCATCAGTATAATGTGGTTATGAGAATACCTTGATACTACTTGCGATAATTTTTCATAGAAGAGTTTGATTTCTGTTCTTGTTGCTTGCTCTGTCGGAGAATAAATTTGTATGATTGACCATAATTTTCTGTATCCCGGTATGTTCATGTTAAGCACAGCTATTCTATCAGAGATTCCAATGAGTTCTTGAATGTATTTTTTCAGTGTGTGCTTAATCAGAAATCCTACACCTTTTTGGCCAGCTACTTCACCTTTGTGGAATAGTATATATCCTGTGCGTTCTTCTATTTTTTCTTCTAGTCTTCGTAGTTCGCTAATGCCCAGAATGTCCCATTTTATGTCTTCTAGTGCTTTTTCTAACTCTTGTAGACTTTCTTCTGTTCTGAGGGTTCTTGTGTTTAAGGTTGCAATCTTATATGTATTGTTCCTTCTTGTTAGAGGGTGATGGTCTATATCCAGATCTCCCGCGGGGACCAGCCGTGATGGGAGATTCTCTGGGTGTTGTTGCTTATTGTGCTGTGGGTTTCCGGGTCGTGGTGCCCTTATTTTCGATAGTGTGTCTTTGTTTGTCTGGAATTGAGTGTGATCTATCCCGTAGGTATTGAAAGGCATCCCGCTTTATAACTTTTGGATCATTATTCTTCCCCTCATAACTAGTTTTGGGGCTAGGGGTTTCGGATCTCTTCCTTTTTTCAAATCCTTTCTTCTCATTGCTTCTTCTTTCCTTCTTTTTGATCTGAGCTTCTTTTGTAAGGTCCTGTGTTATGTAAGTGTTAGGTTTCATTTTTTTCTTGTTTTTTAGTATTTGAATTTTCTTTCGTAGGGTTGTTGTAGTAAGTAGGATTGGTCTGATTTTTCCATCTTCTTTTACTGATTTCCCTAGTCTTTGCATTCTATCTATTTCTTCATCCTTCAGCATAATATCTATTTCATTTAGCGTTGTAGTTACGAGAGTTTTAAGATCTTCTTCAGTCTCATCTTTCTGTTCCGGGATCCCGTGTATTAATAAGTTATTTCTCTTCCCGTTAGTTTCCAGAATTTCTATTTTCCTATTAAGTTTGTCGATTTCGGTTTTTAATTTGGCGTTTTCTTCTAATATTGGTTTTATTTTTTCATCGACTTGAATAAGTACTGCTGTTGTTATATTTTCTGTTATGGTAATAGTTTGGAGGTTGAGTTTTTCATCCATTTTCTCTAATAGAAGTAACATTTCTGGTGACAGCTGAGTTGACATCTTGCGGTGGAATGGAACGTAGTTTTGTCGTTGAGATGAACGGAACGTTGTTCTAGTTTCTGAACGAATATATTTTTTTATCTGTTATGTTGAAACTATCTGTGTCACTTCTATTAGTCTTTGGTGTAGTTTGACACTATGACAGTTAACCTCACTTGTATTTGCAAAAATGTTTCCTTATTATTTCTTCACCAAAACTAATGTTCTTTGTAATGTTTTGTACGATATTTTAAAGCACAAACACGTAAAAGTTTTAGGTCCGCACTTATTCACCGATATTGGGATATTTGCCAGTGTTATTAAATAAAATACAGGAGCGTTGCACTTAAACGTTTAACGTATCCGAGCACCGGAACCGGAATCACACTAAACATATATAACTTTAAATACACACATATCATAAATATAAATACACATACATAGGGTCACAACAAATTGAGCCAAATGTGTCGTCAGAGTATGAAGCTCCTAGAAGCTAATCTCGTTTCTCAAAATACCTATTATATCATGACATGACATATTAAAATAAAAATATTGAAAACTGTCATATAAATAAAGTTACGAAGCATTAAATCAATCGAAGTCGACCACAAAAATAAAGTTTCCGCAGTAACTAAAACAAAAAGCGTTGATTGAATCAGTTCCGACTCGTTATTGGAAATGGATTGTTAAATATTATTGAAATATTATATTTATTTAATGACTAGCGACTTGCTCTCACATCATTCGTGTGAAGAGTAGAAGACTTTATATTTATTTTATTATATTTCTGAATATAGCGCCACCTTTTGGATAACTTTATTACTAACAGTAACTTGTGTTATTTTAGGTCATAGTCGATATGTGTTCTTATCCAAAACCGTCCAGCCGCTTAAGCGTAAAAGAGTATTAAATCTGCTTTACAACATTAACTCTGCAGATAGCGGCGGCCACAGGTAATGCAAAACTGCAAAACTGCATTGAATAATTATTCTATGATTATTAAGATTATTATAGAATAATTTCAATTCAAAATATATTATTCAGAATTAAATTATTAAATAATTTTCTGAACGTCTTGAGTCTACCATCCTCAATCGTCTGTCAGAAGAATCAATAAAATGTATTACTTTTTTATTTCTAAATAACTTAAAATTAAACCGGATTGTAATTGGTTCTCCACTTACGTACGTACGCGCGCACGTAATAAATTACATTAATTGTCTACGTGTGTGATTCATCTAAAAAAATATAGTATATACCTATCGGCAAATTTTCAGTACACCGGCTCTGTGCTATAAGAGTTAAGTTTACAAAAAATATACAATGACCATTTGCCAAAATTACAAAGGTGACAATTTTTCCAATAAATTGTCGTGACAATTTCAAGATTTTTTTTACATGTACATGAATCTTTGCAAAAATTATTGCATTCTGTTAATAAGTAACTACAACTTATCTGTCACCGGTCGTGTCAAATTGTCTTGCCGCAGGAGTATTAGTATGATAAGAATGAACTGCCTCGGTGGTGTAGTGGCTAGCATGTACGGCTGCACATCCTGAGGTCCTGGGTTCGAGTCCCGGGTCGGGCCAAGTTTAGTTATTGAGTCTTTCTGTATAGTAAACCTCAGTAACAGCCCGGAGTTGGGAAGTTGGCGGTGTTTCACCCCCGTGCCTCGGAGAGCACGTAAAGCCGTCGGTCCTGCGCCTTAACTCTCACCGGTCGTGTCGAGTAGTCGTCCCACTGGAGTATGAGAGTGACAGGAATAGAGAGTGCACTTGTGTCTGCGCGTACACTTGCGCACTATAATATCTCCTGCGCAGTTGGTTAGTCTCAATGAGATTGGCCGCCGTGGCCGGAATCGGTCAGGAGAACATCATCATCATCATCAGTATGATAAGAATAGAGAGTATACTTGTGCCTGCACGCACAGTTGTGCTCCTGCACTGATTGTCAGTCTCATTGAGGACATTATTATTAATAAAAAACTAACTTCAATAATATGCTTTAATATTTCTCAAACACCTAAATAAATGAATTGAAAGAACGTTACATTTTTTAGAAACTAGGGACATGTTGTAGCGTTGCAATATTCTTGTGTTATTCTTTCAGCAATAACTTCGGCAATCATTATGACAGCTGCCATTATATTTGCACTTATTTGAGTTGGCATTATACTGGCATCAGCAATACGTAACTTTTTTATATTATAGACTCGACCTTCACCATCCACCACTGCTCCCATAGGACAAGTGCCTAGGTAGTGGTATATAGTGCGAGTCATAACAGGTATATAACACTTCCAGTACTCTCTAGTGGCAAACTCGTAATCCGCGCATTCGGATACATTAAAATTAATAAGCTCAGCTCCTACATTCTTAAAATATGTAGTATTTAAGACACGTATATAATCTTCAACATAATTTAAGACATCATTCATATCTCTCTCATCAGTGTAAGTTCCGAGAAATATAACAGGTGGATCCTTTGGATCTGCACTGCGTAGTGTCACCCTTCCACGTGACTTTGGATGCAAAAGTGTTATAATAGTTAGCAAAACATTTCTTTCCTCTAACAACAGTTTTTGACAAAACTCCGTGCTGCTTCCAAGTGCTTCACATAAAATAACAATATCTGAAGCGTTTTGTGTACCGGCTATATTGATACTTTGGTATTCTGGACATACACTGGATTTATTCAATGCAACGTAACCTGAGAATAGGGAAAATGGTAATTCATGTAGGTTAATTGGCGGCTTTGGTTTATTCGATTTTTCCATTTTAAATGCCAGGGGAAGCAACAAGTGATCTTGCAGGTTCCATCCCACGGGTAGATCACTCCTAACAGATATATTTAAGGATTCTAGATGCTGCCGCGGTCCGATTCCAGATAACAAAAGAAGTTTTGGAGTATTAAAAGAACCCGCAGTCACAACAACTTCCTTCTTAGCTAGAAAAGTTAAAGATTCACCGGTTTTAGTCACAGCTGTAACACCAATTGCATTGTTGTTTTCGTCTAATATAATTTTTGTAACAAATGTATTTGTCATAACAGTAAGATTAGGTCTTTTGTTCTTTCTTTGTATAAGATACGCCGTACTTTGTCTGATTCCCTCAGCGATAGTGTACAGCTGTAAAGTATATCCAAAGGGGTCAACTCCGCTAGAATCTAATATCACTGGATTGCCTGCTTCTCGAAATGACTCCAAGTAATTTCTAAGAATTCTTGTACTATTTTGTTTCGTTACACCTAGAAAACCTTTCGTGCCATGAAATATCCTATAAGAAGAGTGTAGAATAGAGTGGTCTTCAAGTCTTTCACTTTTTTTTAAATATGGTAAAACATTGAGATATTCCCATATAGGGTTATTAGTAATTTTTGCCCAAGTATTATAATCTCCAGGGCAACCGCGCGCGTACATGTAATGACCGATACTGCTGCTTCCACCGAGTGCACAGCCGCTGGTGACATCCATGGAAGGTATTTTAATAGGTTTTGACATGTTAAAATTATTATTCAATGAATATTCTTCAGATGTGAAATTCCAGTCATACCTAGTACGTATGAGCGATGGAAATAGAGCCGGCATCTGAAACAGAAATATAAAGATTTGGAATCTATACATATAATAAATGTGTAACTAAAAATTGAATATTTTTTGGAAAATGTTATTGATACAGAGGCCGAACAATAGGATACTTTTATATAGCGGAAAAAATCTTATTTGTAAGATAATATATAAAAACGAGCCGAAAATATAAATATTTAGCAAAGTAACTTACAAAATAAAAAAAACCCGACTTCATAAAAATCGAATTAAAATGATGAGAACATCTTTTCCAATTTCTATACTCATAATGTAGTACCTGGGCGACCGAGCTTTGCCCAGACTTCTTTTTTGTTATATCGTATTTTTTAGATAAAACAAAACTTAAAACTTGAATAAACACAAAAAAAAAACAAAAGTAAAAACTTTGTATTCCGACCGGAACTCGATCCCGGGCATCTGTGTTGTCTAAGTTGCGCTTTGACCGCTTGAGCACGATGTTTACATCTGAGTGTAAGAAATTATCGACCATATTCTGCGTAAAATAATGCAAAAGAAAACCGCATGAAAATTCAAAAACACGTGTTTTCCCAGACATGAGACTAATCTAGATCAGTTTCTCATCCCCGAAAGCCCCCATATACCAAATTTCAGCGAAATCGTTAGAGCCGTTTCTGAGATCACTGGTATAAATAAATAAAAAAATATAGATATAAATATAGAAGAATTGCTTGTTTAAATATATAAGATACATAATATTTATTATCTATACATATAATAAAACTGTAGAGGTGGAATGTCTGTACACAGAAAAAAAACGCTAAAAATCGAGTCTGGGAGATGCAAGAAGAGAAATAGAACAAATCCAGATTTTTTCAAATTGCTTGTTTCTCTGTTTGTCTGTTCGTCTATTTGTACGGGCTAATCTCCAAATTTGTAGGACCGATTTGAATGAAATTTTGCATGGTGGTACCTTATATCCCTGGTCAACAGTTTACTTTTCATTCCGAAAATTAAAGAGTTCCCGTGGGATAGTTAAAAAACTATAGTAATTTATACAGCTTAGTACACAAAAACTACTGATTGGATTTTAATGAAACTTTACGATATTATAGTTTATACATTTAAATAACAATTTTGTCTGTTTGTCTGTTCGCTTTTCGCACAAAAAGTACTGAACGGATTTTAACTTTTTTTTACTCGGGTACGTTTAGAATATTACTACATGAAAATCTCTCATCAATAACAGGTTCGACCAAGTTGTCCTTCATACGAAACTTTCAATAATTTATTACACAAAACTATTAGTAGCAGGGTTTACAATTAACATATAACAATGATGATTTTAGTAGGTAGTACTGGTTTTTCAAGCCGGCATTACTACCTGTATATATACAGGTAGTATGCATAAATGCATTTCCCAACATAAAAAAGGCACATTTTACGCAAGTGTTGATGTTCACAGTGGTTATAAGTATTTAGCAACCTACCTCGGACTTATACGATGCGTCGTACCCAGCCTCGATAACGAGCACGCTAAATGGTGTGCCTTCAGTGAGTCTCTTAGCAAGCACCGCCCCGGATGTGCCTCCTCCCACTATCACGATATCATATTCTTAAAACAAAAAAGATATTTTTTTATAATCTGAAACTTAAAGAAAATCCCTAAAATATATCCAAATTTAAAATATTTTATTCACCATTAATCAAGAAAGAGGAAAACTGGCGAAAAAAAACTCAGCAGGATTAGCTTATATTTTTATCTTTTTTGTAAATAAAATTATAAATTACAATAATTCTACAACATTCAAGTAGCCTGGAGGTATTCACATTATTCTCAAGGCCTCTCATCTACATACACATAGGTATAGTAAAATTCTAAGTCGAATCTGTGCATTAAGCATTTTTTGGAACAGTTTTTAGAATTTTTGTCTGTTTATGTGACTGGTTTTTATTGTGCAGTGTGAGTGCGCACTACACAATAAAAACCAGTTAGTTAGTAGTAAATATCTTGCAGATTCCAAGTGACGCTGCAGCATCAGGCCAAGGATACCATACCGTTGCAATGTCATTGGCGTAACGGCATACCAAGTTTCGAATGGATTAGATCTGTGGAAGTTGCTCATATCTTTTTACCGCCCAGAAAAGAGCTGGTAGCCTACAAATGGCTGTACAAATTTTCTTGATTTATAGCTAAGAACACTTTAGCTTAAGTTACCATTCAAACAAAAAAAATTAAAATCGGTTCAGTCATTTGGGCGCTACGATGCCGCAGACAGACACACAGATATACAGATACGTGAAATTTATAACACCCTTCTTTTGCGTCAGCGGTTAAAAATATATTATCCAACTCTAAATGATTTATAATAAATGACATTATTATCACATAAATATAACTTACCATTATCACTTTTTGATTGTATACAGAAGACTTGTGAAAGCAGCACGAGGCTCACGACGGCGCTCCAAAACCGAGGCAGAGCTCGTGGAAATGCTGCCTTCGAGAACATACTTCATGCTGTTTTTAATAAAAGTTAAGTACATAATATTAGACCCAGTATAGTTAATGTTAGCGAACAGACCTAATAGAAAAGTCTTTTTAACAAAAAATTGAATCGGCAAAAAAAACTGAAAAAACATAAATGAAACATATCTTTCTAATATTAAAAACTAAGTTCCCTAACTAATGAATGTAACTAATAAAAAAGAGTAAACGTGTCCGTTTACCGAATATTTTCACTTATTAGTTTCTTTTTTCGTCCTAAGTTTTTTTACTAAAATAAATAAATATTATTTATTATTTTACTTGTGCCTGTGATTATTTTTTCATAAACACGGGTAGGTATGCATAGTCTATGTATTAGAACGAAGTTTTAACAGCTATTTATTTAATGTTGAATAACTCCTGGCCTATTTGAAAGCATTTTTTCAAATAAAACCTTAGTTCTAGATAAATCAAATTTGCAGGATCTATTCTCCACAAATTGGCATAATTTAAAAAAAATGTAGAAAAAAATCATCAGTAAAAAATTCTTTTAAGGACATTAAAGTTGACAATTAAATTACCAGAGTTGTTCATGGTGTTTTATTTTTATTTGGACTGTTAGAAGATATTAAAAAAAACTACTGTAATGGTGGAAAGGCCTTCCTAATAGACTACTTTAGAAAAAAACACAATGGTATATACCTCGGTTTTACTTGCAAAGTTTAGTCTAAAATATGGTTTTCGCTATTTATTTTTTAAAATCTAAATAACTTTGAAACCAATAAAAATCGCTGAACGTATTGGAGGTTAAATCAATAGGTATTGAAGTCCTCGATTCCCCTGCCAGCTTTGATGCACCATTCACGTTACACGCTGTATAAAAAATATTATAATAAATTAAACTACAGAAAATTTTCTATAGTTTATGTAATAACGTTTTTTTATTTTTTGTGAAATGAATAATTTTAGTGTACGAGTACTGCAAAGTCGACTGAATACGCGTTTTGGCCAAAAAAAAAAAAATTTTACGCCACCCTATTAGATAGAGTATATAATACAGGACTCAAAATGAATACAAGGAAGATCCAGGAGATGAGGTGCGTAGCAACGAGCACATTCCCGTTGATCATCGGCACAGACGCAATCGAACGCGTCCACAAATCACATACTTCGGGAGTTGCATGTCAAAAACAGGACCGAGGAGGACATCCCTTCGAGGATCGCCAAAGGACGAGCAACCTTCGCACAACTTCGGCCCATATGGCAATCACAGCAATGGCGGCGAACAATCATTGATGAAGCGAAGGCCATTGGTAAAACCTGGAGCGAAATCAAACGCGTAGCTAAAAACCGAACGGGATGGCGATGTACTATGGACGCCCTCTGATAGGTAGAGTAAGTAGCGCGTTTTTTTATCATGACATCCCCAGTAGACCGGCACAAATTTTCAAAATTTCCGGAAAATTTTCTAGGTAAAACTACTAAATTATTGGACTATTATTAATTTATTACTTTTTATTTAAAGCAGTGGTAGCCCAGTGGTAACGCGCTCGCTTGGGAAACCGAGTGAAGCGGGTTCAAATCCCGGGTCTCGCACCTCTGATTATTTCATGTGCGAATCATTTCTAACATGATTACCACTTGCCTTACGGTGAAGGAAAACATCGTGAGGAAACCTGCATGTCTGAGAAAACATAGCAAGTTTTTGAAAGACATGTGAAGTCCGCCAATCCGCACTTGGCCAGCGTGGTGGACTATGGCCTGATTCCCCTCGTATTGAAGGGAGGCCCGTGCCCAGCAGTGGGACGTTAAAAAGGGCTGAATACATACTTTTTATTTTATTTTGGAAGTTTCAAAAAATGTTTTTCACAGCTACGGCGTTTATATGTACAATATACATATATACCATACAAAAGCAAAAATATCACATAATGTAAAAGATAAAAATTCTATTCTTTAACAAAATAAGAAAAAGGATAGACGTTTCCATAGGTGCTGATTGAAGAGCAAACCAAAAAAATTATTAAATAAAAAATTAATTGCATACTCACAGCAGTTGCAGCTGAAGAATTAACATAGAATGGCATACAATACACGCATATCGATATATAATTAAAAGACGACTCCAGACCGAGCCAGCGACTAATATGCATTAAAACTGTTATGCTTCACTTATCTATGATCATGTTATCTTTGAACTAAGTAAACATTACTTACATACTTTTACAAATAAAAATTGGCAAACAACATTTTTCGATCTCTTGTTTTTAGTCGAGTGCAATTAGGTTTATACCTCGGAACCCGGAGCTATAGTGAATGAATATAGCTGATTTTGGTTTTTTTTTAATTTCTTATACTAAAACCTAAAAAGTATACCTTTTGAAACCTTCCACTATTGTTTCTTTTTTTAAGGTTGTCCCATGACACTGATGCTAATTCTAGTATAATCCATTCCTTTAACAGCTATATTTATTTTTTTCTTTCGAGAATAATTCAGTTTCTATATAAAATATAGTGACTTACACACACTTCGCTCGGGTGCGTCCCTTGGTGCGTCATTTATTTATTTATTTATCTTTATTGGTCCACAAAGTAAGTAACAATCAAACACCTTAAAAATTACAATTACTTATAAAATTAATACGAACAAAAATTGTCAAATAAAATTGTTGAAAAATGCAGGATTGCATTTTTCTAGATTCGTTTCATTCATTCATTCATTCGTAGACAAACAAAACTTAATACTACAAAATCGAAATTTAACCCACGGTAACAATGAGGAACGGCTTTATCTACTAACAATAAGTACAAAACTAAAAAACTATGAATCTGAATGAATGAAGTTGGCGTATCTAGGATTATTTTTCAGGGGAGGTCTTTGTAGTAATAAAAAAAATGAATTATCACAGATCGGAAGCTCTCGTTTAGTTTTTTTTATTTAACTGTGAAGCTACTGAGCCTAAAATTTAAGAACATCAAAAAAATGTTTTCTTAGAGATTACAGGAATATTTATAACTCAAAACTCTATGGTCTTAAAGTAACATGACAAATTTCTCAGTATTTAAACAATATGAGAACTTTTCACTAGCTACAATAAGCACAATAAGCACTTTAATGTTATGTAATCTTATATATTTAAACGAGCAATTCTTGTATATTTATATCTTTATATCTTTATTTATTTATACCAGTGATCTCGTAATCGGCTCTAACGATTTCGCTGAAATTAGGTATGTGGGGGCTTTCGGGGGCGAAAAATCGATAGAATATAACCGATAATTTCTTACACTCTGGTGTAAGCATCATCGTCAAGCGGTCAAGACGCAGGTTAGACAACGCATATGCTCTAGATCGAGTCCCGGTCGAAATACAAAGTTTTTACTTTTGTTTTTTTTGCATTTATTCGAGTTTTTAGTTTTTTTTATCTAAAAAATACGATATAACAAAAAAGAACTCCGAGCGAAACTCGGTCGCCCAGGTACTCAACTTTAATTACAGTGATAAACATGCATTTAACTACTTAATTGCCAAATTTCAATTGCCTTTATATTTAAATTATAAAACTATGTAAAAACTTATCTCAGTAACACATTTTATGTTACCTCATTTATATTTGCAAATACATATGTTAATTAATTTTTTATTACTTTTTATGTAATTTATAGAATATGGAAGTATCATAAAATATTTTTCGCAACTACGATGTATGTATAGTGTACATATGGTACATATATATTATATATCACACAAGAGCAAAAAAATACATAAAGTATAAAAATTTCTACCCTTTAACAAAATAAGAAAAACTAAATTTTTCTATAGATGATGTTCAGAAAGCAAACCAAAAAAAAATTAAATCAAAAATTTATTATATATTCACAGCTGAAGAATTAACATTGGATTCCATAAGATACACGAAAATCTAAATATAATTGAATATGGATCAAAACTAGTATGCATCCCTTATTTGAACTAAGTAAACATTATTTAATATAATTTTATAGTCAAAAAATTGGCAAACAATATCTTTCGACCACGTAGCACTTTAAATAGAACGAGAACATTAAGCTATGCTTTTGGATCTCTTAACTTAACCGAACAGACGACAAACAGACTGAGAGACAGAGAAATAAAGAAAATTTTTATTTAGTTATTACACATTGTCTTTGTACCACCGCGAAAAAATTAATTACTGTAATCCCGGTACATAATATGTATATTTTTAACTCCTGAAGCAAAAGCGGGAGGTTATAAACTGTCTGTAGATCTGCGTGTCTGTCTGTCTGAAGCAGGCCGATTTGGACTCAGTTTTTTTTTAGGTCTTTAAAAATAAAATAAATTTTATTAAAACGCCTTTTTTATTTTAACGAATAACTGCCGAGTCTTATTATGTTTCTAAACTACCCCGCTGGCACAATTCCAACCCCGATTACGAATTTATTTACGAATGCTGACTTAAGGTGGCTACAGAGTCACTAGGCAATCACCCTGTACGCGACTATGATGTCTACCCACGTTTATTAGACATTATTTCTTTAAAGATTTTAATTTTCCTTGTAAATATAACACCTGTGTGTCATATAGATCCTCAATTTAAAAAAACTTACTGGAGCTTTTTTCTATCTTCCTTCATTCCAAAATTGTTGAGCTTAATTAACTCTTAATAAAGATTAGCTCTTAATTAAAAACTTTTTAAGCTTAAAAGATTCTTCCTGTTCTTATTTAGCCATGTGCAATAAGTAGAGATGATGGCAAGACCTGATTATTTGACGCTAGTTCCTTGGAAAAAAAAACGGGCCCTTTTATGAGACACGCTACTTGTGTTAACACATTGGCTCCTTATACAAGGGAGATCTTCTCTTACTCTACTTTTTTCGTAATGTAATTACATACATACGCTTTCTTAAGTCAAACTAAATGCTTTTTATTCTTTGGCCTTAAGTAGTAACTCTTGGCCTATAGAATCAAAGCCCTAAAAAATTAGTTTTTAAAGTAATTTTTCTACCTTTACTTAAATTTTGTATAGAACTTGACCATTTTTTAGTCTGGTGACGTTCATGATTTAGAATAATAACCTAATACAATTCTTCTTTACGCATGTTCTCAAAGACAGATGTAGCTGGGTCCGTGTGAGCGGACAGGTGCGGCACGCGAGCCGAGCGTTACGCCGTGTTTACGTTGCGGGATCACCCACTATACATCACTGTCAGTAGTTTGTGTTAAATTTAATTTCCTATTACATTTGGCTGGAATTTAGCCGCGACCTTCTCGGGCTTTCTAGTTACTAAGAGTCTGTGCTTATAATATTTAATATCGATACATCTATCTAAACCTATAATAAAATCCTAACTGAGTCGAATCTGTACATTAATTATTTTGAAAATCTTATTGAAATAGACTTTATTATCGATACAGAGACCGAATCTATAGTTTTTAGAATTTTTGTCTGTCTGTTACCGCATCACAGAAAAACCACTGGAAGGATTTTGATGAAATTTGGTATGATGATAGCTGGATATCCGGGTCAACATATAGGATTCTTTTTACCGCGGGAGATTCCCATGGGAATACACGTTATAACACAACCCAAAAAATATTTATGATCAGAATTTCTTGAAACTTGGTATTAATGCTCTTCAATATAATTAAATAAATACGTGTTTTAGCGTTTTTTGAAATTCATTCCATAAGGAGATAAAATAAAGGATGAAAATTTGTATGAAACCTACCTTTTTAAAGTTTTTTTTTGTAGTTTTAGCGCGAGCGAAGCCGCGGGTTTCGCTAGTAAATAATAAAATAAAAAAGGTGCAATATGTTATACAAATGAAACAAAAACATATGAAATGTAATTTTATTACTGTTACGACTTAGGGTTCGTTACGATTAAAACAGCCGATTATTTTACTAAAAAAAACAGACACTATAATTTATCCAACACCAATGACAAAACAACACAATAAGTTATAAAATACAATCGCACTATAATCACTTCAAGTCGCACTCGTATATCGCTTCGATGTTTTCGCTTGTATCGCTGATTCAAAAACTGACTAGTCGCGGCTCCCGGCCTTATATAGGGGCCTCGGACGTTTCTGGAACGCTCTCGACTACTAGTTCCTCTACTCCATACTAGATGGCGCTAGTAGTACATAGAAGTTTCTGGAACGCTCTCGACTACTAGTTCCTCTACTTGATACTAGATGGCGCTAGTAGTACGTAACGTCACCATGTCTCGAGCATTAATCGTTGCGCGCAACACTGCCCCCTCCTAAGACATGCTCGTCCCGAGCATTATCGGCCTCATAATAACGCGCTAGTCGATCCACATGGACGATCTTCGGAGTACCTCTTGCACCTTTCCGTATCCGGTAGGTTACGTCATTGATCCTTGTTACAATCCGGTATGGTCCATCCCATTTAGCTTGAAGCTTAGGAGATTTTCCTTTGCTGCGAACTGGATTGTGCAACCATACTAGTGAGCCCTCGTCGAACCCTTTGTTGTTCATTTTGCGGTCATACCGGGTTTTCATCTTTTCAGACATTTTCTGACCCGATTGTCTGACGTGCTTATAAATGTCATCCATCTTGTTTCGCAAGTCATTCGCATAATCGGTTATACAGCTTGGGGCATCAGGTGGTATTCCGGTGATCAGGTCTGCAGGCAGCCGTAATTCTCTTCCAAAGTTTGCGAAAGCTGGTGTCACCGATGTACTTTCGTGAACAGCGCTTCGATATGACAACAAAAACGGTTGGATATGCTTGTCCCAATCTCGCTGACGATTTTCCACGACTTTTGCCAGGTACTTCTCCAATGTCTGATTAAATCGTTCCACCATTCCATCCGATTGTGGGTGGTAAGCAGTCGTTCTCGTTTTATGAGTACCCATGACTCGACAAGTTTCCTGGAATATTTGAGACTCAAAATTCCTTCCTTGATCGCTGTGAATCTCTAAGGGTACTCCAAAACGACAGAAGACTTCATGAACCAGTTTATCTGCAACTGTTGACGCTTCTTGGTTTGGAATGGCGAAGACTTCCGGCCACTTAGTGAAGTAGTCCATTACTACCATGAAATATTTGTTCCCACTGTCACTTTCCGGAAACGGTCCGGCAACGTCGAGGGCTATCCTCTCCCAAGGTGCACCAACATTGTACAATTTCAATGCACCTCTACTACGAGTCTGAGGTCCCTTTACAGCCGCACAACTTGTACATTTGCGGCACCAGTCCTCGACATCGTCACGACAGTGGATCCAATAAAACCGTTCTCGTATCTTTAGTAGAGTCCGTTTAACTCCCAGATGACCTCCTGAACAAACTTCATGGTACAGCTTCAGAACATCCGACACTTTAGCTCTAGGGACAACCATTTGCAAATGACTGCTGTCCCCCCGAGCATTTTCCCATTTACGGCACAGGACTCCATCCTGAACCACCAAGCTGTCCCATTGGGCCCAATAACTTTTCGTGGTCGAACTCATCGCCGAGACATCGCTCCACGTGGGCTTAGGAGCACTGGCTTTTATCAACTCCAGAATCGGCTTGATATCCGAGTCTTCCTGCTGTGCTTGTTGTAGGCTTTCCTTCCACTCGTTGTTAAGGTCTGTCCTAAGCATCTTCACAGGTACCACTTCCTTAGCCTCTTGCCTAGCACAATGCTTGCAATCTTCGGGACAAGGTCTTCTTGACAATGCATCTGCGTTGCCATGGGATTTCCCGCTGCGATGTTCGACCACAAAGTCGTATTCCTGCAGTAGTTCAATCCATCTCGCAACTTGTCCTTCTGGATTTTTGAACTGCAATAGCCATTTTAGTGCAGCATGATCGGTTCGTAAGTGGAATTTCCGCCCCAGAAGATATGTGCTAAAATGCTGCAATTATTTTACAACAGCAAGTAATTCCCGTCTCGTAACGCAATAGTTCCTTTCCGGTTTCGATAACGACTTGCTGAAGTACGCTATCACGACTTCTTGATTGCCATTCCGTTGGGACAATACACCGCCAAGTCCTATGTCACTTGCGTCTGTGTCGACTATAAACTCCTTACCCACATCAGGGTATCCCAAAATGGGTGTTTTGCACAGACGGTCCTTGAGCTCCTGGAATGCGATGTCACAACTTTCATCCCAGCAGAAATGTCGCTTCTCCTCGGTTAACTTGTGCAGAGGTTTTGCTATATCTGCAAAGTTCTTGACAAATCGTATATAGTAGGAGCACAAACCCAAGAATGCTCTGACCTTCGTCTTGTCTTTTGAAACTGGCCAATCCTTGACAGCGGCGATTTTCTCTGGATCCGTGCGGATACCTTCTTCCGACACTACATAACCCAAAAAGCTAACTTGCCGTTTGAATAGTGAACACTTCTTCGGACTTAACTTGAGGTTGGCACTCTGGATCTTCATGAGCACGCGTTCCAGGTTTTGAAGGTGTTCCTCAAACGTACGTCCTACGATAATGATGTCATCCAAGTAGACCAGACAGGCATCGCCAATTAAACCGGCTAGAACAAGTTCCATCAACCTTTCAAACGTTGCCGGAGCATTGCACAATCCAAACGGCATAACTTTAAATTGCCACAGACCCTTTCCTGTCGAGAATGCAGTTTTCTCCTTGTCCTTAGGGTCAATTTCAACTTGCCAGTAGCCACTTTTCAGGTCCAGCGTGCTAAACCACTTTACTCCCGTAAGCATGTCCAGCGTGTCATCAATTCTTGGCAAGGGATAGCAGTCCTTCTTCGTCACGTCGTTCAGACGGCGATAGTCAACACAAAACCGCAGGCTACCGTCCTTCTTCTTTACCAGCACTACCGGTGAACACCATGGACTAGATGAAGGTTCAATAACGCCGTCCTTCACCATTCCCTCAATCATGGTTTCCACTTCCTTTTCACGTGCTACCGGCAATCTCCTTGGTCGCTGACGGATAGGCAATTCTTCACCTGTGTTTATTCTGTGTTGAACTAGGCCAGTCTTTCCAATGTCAGCATCGTTTGATGAGAAAACATTGCCGTATTTGAGTAACAACTTCCTCGCCTTGACCATTTCATTCGGAGAGAGGACGCTGTGACAGTCTTCTAAAAGTGTAGTCACCCTCGTTTGTGCGTCCATGCTAATGGTCCCAGTCGATAGATTTTCGCATCGACGCAACCAATCCACTTCCTCGCAAGTACCAACCAGTGCGCCTTTGTCTATAGTCTGTTCCTGATCACAAAGGTTCAGCACACGTACCCCTGCGATATCGGTGGCTTTGACTAAAGTTCGAGCCACTTTCCATGGAAGGTCATTGTCTACCCTTTCCACGAGTACACAACGATTTGCTTGCCCCGGATTCCAAGGAAGACTAACCGGCACAATCGTTTCTGATCTCGGCGGAAGAACAATCTTCTTCAGGCTGTACACATTCCCTGATAACGCCCCTTCCACGAAAAGTTCCTCTTGTCCACATTTCAAGACGCCTTGCTTTAGGTCGATCTCACAACAATTCTTCCTCATAAAGTCTAGGCCCAGGATGCAATCGTCCATTATATCAGCCACGATGACATTATGCGGGTAAATCCTGTTGCCTAGCTTCAACTCCATCTCCTTCTCTCCACGGACGGGTATGCGCTGACCGGTGGCTGTCACCAAATTAATCCGTTCTCGGGTGTATGCTGAGTCCCCAAGGAACCGACTAATAAGTTGGGAACTGACAACCGTGCGAGAAGCTCCAGTGTCTATGGTCAGCTTACACGGCGTTCCGTTGACCTCGCCCTTGATGATTAGGCTGTTCCCGTCATGGGTTTGTGAGATCGAAATCCTTGGGGCTCTTCGAACATCAGCCAGCACCCGCCCCGCAGTCCTGGCTATTACTCGTTTCCCTGCTGCTGCTGGGCGGTGCTGTTAGACGCACTACCCTCTCGAGATTGGCCATTTTCCCTTTCTGCAGTCCGCTTAGGGCAACTGGATTGAAGGTGGCCCCTTTCCCCACAGCCGTAGCACCTAGGGCTGAATCCTTTACTATGGTCGCGAACTACAGCCGCTGTAACCTCCCTGACGCGATGGGAACGATGATCCTGTCGCACAGCTTCCACCTCCAGTGCATGGGCCAAGGCGTCCTTGAGCGTCCCGTGGTGCCCGAGCCTCACTGCAGCTCTCACTTCAAGATCACGGATGCCGTCGATGAATGCCTGCACCAGGTTCCCTTCAATCACAACGGGCATAGACCGGTAGGCTTTCCGAACCAGCTTCTCCACTTCTAAGGCCCACTGCTGCAGGTTTTCGCTACTGCGCTGCACGCGATCTTTTAGCTGCGCACGAAACACGTGTTCCAGGTGGGCGTCACCATACCGGGCCTCCAACGCCTCCAGCAGCTGCTCGTAAGTCACTTCCTTACCGAGAGCTTCTAGAACAGTTAAGGCCTGGTCGCGCAAGCCTAGGGTGAGAGCAGTCATGGCTTGGTTTTTACTCCAGCCATTCGCCTTCATGACGGCCTCGAACTGGATTTTATAGGCCGACCAAGAAGATGTCCCGTCGAATGGCGGCACTTTGAAACCGCGGGGTGAAGCCGCTGCAACTGGAACTGCGATTCCATCTTCAAGTTTCAGGTTGTCCAACGTTTTCTTCACGTCAGCCATCACATTGTCAACCCGATTATTTACTTGTTCGATTCTGGTTTCAGCCTCTGACAGGCGGTTGTTCACCTCCTTTATGTCTTTCCCGAAGGAAGCGTAAAGGTCCTTCATGAGGAGCAGCTGCTCCTCCTGTCGGCGGGCCGCCTCCTCCTGTCGGCGGGCCTGCTCCTCCTGTCGGCGAGCCTGCTCCTCCTGCCAGCGGGCCTGCTCCTCCTGTCGGCGGGCCTGCTCCTCTTCCTGTCGGCGAGCCTGCTCCTCCTGCCAGCGGGCCTGCTCCTCCTGTCGGCGGGCCTGCTCCTCCTGTCGGCGGGCCTGCTCCTGCAGCATCATCATCAGAGCACTCAGGTCAGGTGCTGTGGATGCAGGAGCTGCTGCAGGGGCAGCAGACGGGCTGGCCACAGAGGGCGGCAGCTGGCCCTCTGAAGTCTGCGGCGATGCTCCTCCAAATCGCCTCTGGTCCGTCTCCTGCTGGCGTTGCTGGCTCCGGGTACGGATACCTTCCGTGTCGTCCTTGGGTAAAATCGGCATGATTTAATCCCACACTTCTGACACCAATTGTTACGACTTAGGGTTCGTTACGATTAAAACAGCCGATTATTTTACTAAAAAAAAACAGACACTATAATTTATCCAACACCAATGACAAAACAACACAATAAGTTATAAAATACAATCGCACTATAATCACTTCAAGTCGCACTCGTATATCGCTTCGATGTTTTCGCTTGTATCGCTGATTCAAAAACTGACTAGTCGCGGCTCAAACCCGGCCTTATATAGGGGCCTCGGACGTTTCTGGAACGCTCTCGACTACTAGTTCCTCTACTCCATACTAGATGGCGCTAGTAGTACATAGAAGTTTCTGGAACGCTCTCGACTACTAGTTCCTCTACTTGATACTAGATGGCGCTAGTAGTACGTAACGTCACCATGTCTCGAGCATTAATCGTTGCGCGCAACATTACTAACTAATCCTACAAATGTTATTCTGTCTAAATTTTATATTTTATAGCTAACAGTTATTTTGAGTTTTATCTAGATAAATATATTTTTGTATTTATATTAATTAGGCTAGCAACTCACTCTCGCCTCGGTCGGGTTCGTCGCTACTTACGTTTTAACAGTTAATATAGATTACTCAGAAATCCTAAATGTTGACCCGGACAACCAGCTATCATCGTATCAAACATCAAAATCCGTCCATTGGTTTAATCATGATGCATTCCCAGATTGACAGACAGACAGACAAACAGACAAACAAAAATTCAATTCAAAAAGACAAAAATTTCAATAAGATTTTTCAAAAAATATTTAATGTACAGATTCGACTCGGTTACAATTTTATTTATCTTTGAGTTGAGTTCTTATATTCAAAAATCACAAACCACTGCCGTAGAATAATCGTTCTATAGAAAAACCCCTTTTAGTTATGACCGAATTACCCAATTTTCTGGGCAACATTTGCAATTTTTTTCCAAAATGTCCAGGCGTTCTCTCATTCAAACTCATTTTTATTTATACATTGTATTCTAAGTATTTTATTGCTAATTTCTAAAGTAAAAAAAAACACCTTTACGTTGCAGACTACCATTGAAAGTTCATTATTGAAAAATTAGATAAATATTTATAAGATTATATCATTTATGTATATAATACAAATGACCGTAACATTGAGAAATCAGACAAACAGCCCATGGCATTGAGGGGAAGCCCACGCCCAGTAATGGGATGGAAATAAAAACTTCATTCAAAAACTATCCGTCGAATTGTGCGAGCAGTGCAGCTAATTAGATAAACACTTCCATTACTCAGACGACTTGATAATTAACAGAAAGTTTCTTTGATAAATTATGAAAATATTTTAAATTAGTTTGTTTTGTGTTAAGTTTTGCAACTTCAATAAAATCTTCGCTTTGCTTGAAATTTTCGCTATAAAATGTATAAAGGTGTTGAAACGCTGCACTAAGTTTATTTTTTACTAGCGACTCACCCTCACTTCGCTTCGGGTTCGTCCCTAGACAAAAACAAATCTATCCCACGAGAACTATACATTTTTCCGGGATGATGATATATAGCCTATAACCTTCCTCAGCTAACGGGCTATCTAATGCAAAAACGGATTAGTAGTTTCTGTAATTAGCGCGTTCAACCAAACAAACAAACAAACAAACTCTTTAGCTTTATAATATTAGTATAGATAATATAATATTATAAAGAGAAAAAGAATTGTATCGAATAGGCTCCGAAACTACTGAAACGATTTAGATGAAATTTCGTAAGAAGATAGTTTGAAACCCTGGGAAAGACATAGCATAGTTTTTATCCCGGAAATCATCCCTTAAGGGGGTGAAAACGGGGGTGAAAGTTTGTATGAGGAAGCAACCTAAGGACGAACCCGAGCGAAGCAAGGGTCACTAGTTTATAATATTTTTATGTTGTGCTTTTATTTCAGAAAAGTGAAAAGGGGACATAGTTCAGTCCATACTCCGTATACTGCAGAATGTCGAAAATGAAAAATGATGTGGGGGAGTGCCCCCAAACCACACTTTTTTTCTGAGAACATCCTTTAGTCTCTCTGCTCTTCCTCAGGTGTCGAGAAGAGTATGGCCTACACACTCATAGCCGATCACCATTGCTAATGTTATAAACAAGACAAGAGCACAGAACATTTGTATAGTTGACTGACGTCAAAATGGCAGAAATACTAAATTCATATGTAACCCATGTAACTTACACAATATCTTTTAAATTTTTTAATGACGGATCCCACATAAAATTCAAGAAAAAACATCTTTATCTGACGATAAATAAACGTTGTTATAGTGATCTTGAGTTCGTGTACCATTGTTAAAGTAAAAAGGTACTTGGGCTTTCATATTGGCTTAGATATCGCATAACGTACACACAACGTAACCATGTAACCGAATATTTGAAAAAAAGTTATGAAAAGACTCGCGGTTAAGCCGTAGGAAGGCAAATTGCATTTACACGAAAACTGTTTTTCTCATTTTCAATGAAATAATAGTTACATAGAGTTCGGAATTTTATATTAGAGTTGTGACTTTTCGTATAAGAATGAATACATACTACTTCAAATCCTTTTTAGTATGTTTCTGCTTATTTTAAAGTCTAGAATAGATAGCAATAAATATTGCAATATTAACGAATGTAGTTATTTTTATATTTCATAATAAAGCACAATATATTATTTAACCACTAATTCTACTAACTCGTCACTACAAATTCTCTTTTTTTTTCATAAACCTATATATCTATTTTTCGTCAGTGCGAATAAACCTATATCTCGTCAGTGCCCCATTTTCAAAAGACATTACACTGCCACTGAGCCAGAGGTAGATGCTCGTATACATAACGTGTATGATCACAGATGAGTCAACAAAACCGAACGTACCGGAGTAACAGCGAACGTAGCGAAGTACAGCGTCGCGCGCGTCGTAACACAATAGCAGGCGCCCGGCGGGAGACAGTTTGAGGCAACTAAGATGGATGGCGCAGCTCTCCACAAGAGCGATGATCAGTCACTAACTTGTAACCTATACTACTACACTAGCACATAACCGTACAGAATGATTTATACTTCAGCTCTACCTTCATTCCTTGTCATGCAACGTCACAGTCGACGGTGTTAAGAAGCCTAGTTAAGCTAACGGCGCTTAAGTTTAAAATTTATTGTTATTATTAAAATTTATTAAATAAAAAGTCATAATTAACAATGGAATTACATAAAAACTTAAAAAAAAATGAAAACCGACTTCAAAAAAAAGCACTATAAAGTAAAAAATAACTGATTGGTTGTTTTCATTTAATATAGATATCTAATCAGATATTTTGGAAGTCAATGTGGTTTGATTTGTATCGGCTGGCACCGACTTTGAAAAGATCTGATAGATAGATTTAAATAAAAACTACCAATCAGTTATTTTTTACTTTTAAGTGGTTTTTTTGAAGTCGGTTTTTTTTTAAGTTTTATTTTTCCCTTTTTAGTAGTGCTGCTACTAAAAAGGGAAAAATATTTTAAAAAAGTAAGAAGAAAGTATTTTAATACAAGGTAGCTATTGTAAATCGTTGAGGTGTTTCCTTGATTGTTCTTCGTCTTCACCATCAGACCCCTAATGACAGTTCCAACCCTAGGTCTAGGTGTAAAGATCTCATCAATACAAATTAATCAAGCCCAAACACCAGATAATTTCTGTAAATCGTTGAGGAATTCACTCGACTGTCTTTCAGCTGCATCATCAGATCGACTCCAGACCTTCATTAAATAGTAGTGCTTTAAAATACTTAATGAAAAAAAAAATAACAAACGCACTAGTCGCCACTACGATTTTCTAAGGTTCCCCTCGATTTCCCTGGGATGCCATCATCAGATCGTGGTTTTCTTATTATGGTACCACCCTTGGGATATCTCCTTTCCAACAAAAAAAGAATCATCAAAATCGAATCATAAACGACGAAAAACAAAAAGCCCGACGCGAAAAAAGCGAAAGCGAAATTATTTTTTTGCTGCGAGTCTTGATTCATATGTACAACTTGTACATGTACATATATGTACACAAGCAGTACCATCCAGCTTACCCGCGTTCCAACTTCCAATCGCTACCAAACTTCACAGGATCACCCGTTGGTCTAAACTGAAGATTGCCTGGATATTTTATTAGAATCACTCTTGCCGTTTTAGAGTCCATACGAAACATACATACACACTTCGATTTCTATATACATACTACATTACGTTATTACGTTCGCGTGTGTTTGCCCGCTCGACCGGCAGCAGAGATAGCTCTGATGGTCCCACTTCCAAATTTTGTTTAAAATATCAAATATAACAACTTTTGTAATCATAAGGAACGTCTAAAAAATAAGTTTCATTGAAATCTGTTGAATACATTTTTAGAACATACAGAATTTTATATAATTAGTATAGATTATATTATAATATGTTTCTTTTTCTTCGCTTTTTACGCAGTTGGGTTTTTTGTTCTTATAGTTTAATTTTTGTTATTATTATAATCTCACAGGTTTTTAGTTTTGGCTAGCTAGGTAATTGAAGTTTTTATACATTTTTTTTATCTCAAAATCTTTTAAAATATTAATTGTAATATATGTTTTTTTGTGATTACTTCATAAAAACCTTCATTTTGTCAGGTCAGACACATAACCGTCTTTTGTTCTTTGCCGTATTCGGATGAAAAAACACAACGACCTTCAATTTATTTTATTTAAGTATTTTTTGAGTTACATCCTTAGTAGAGATACAATTACTTTTAATTAAAGGATGTAATAAATTAAAAATTTTAAAAACTTCCTACGCAACAAATACTTATAAATAGTTTAAGAAACAGTCCTTAAAAAGTAAATAATTTAGGAAAAGAGCTGATACTCTTACACTGCTGGATCGATATTAAACAAACATAGCTAAGAACAACCGCAAGAAAACTGGCTTTCAAATGAAAAAAAAACGCATCGAAATCGGTCCTTCCCCTTGAGAGCTACGATACCACAGACAGACAGACACACACACACACACACACAGAGAGAGACAGACATCGACGTCAAACTTATGACACCCCTCTTTTTGCGTTGGAGGTTAAAAATAACACTACCACGTACTTTAATGACAGTATCATTGTGATCGTCCGTGAACTCTTGATACCTACTAAGTAGCATTATTGCGCAAAACTTTATTTTAATGGCAAATTACAATTAAAATAAAAAAAAACAACATACAACTACCTGCATCTAATTATGATATCAAAGCTATAAGTAACCATTTACATACTTATTTGCTTTACCAGAATTCTTCACTAAACATTAATTAATAATTTTTTAAAGTTCCTCCTGTAAATATTTGTTTGTAAGTAGATAGAAGATCCCAGAATTTCACTGACATTACAATGTTTGTGATGAAGCGGAGAGACCAGAGTTAAGTGACATTCATTATATAACAATACTTAGTTTTAGTTTATCTTATCTATACATATAATAAAATTCTAACTAAGCCGAATCTGTACATTAAATATTTTTTGAAAAATCCTATTGAAATAGTCATTATTATCGATACAGATACCGAATCTATAGTTTTAAGAATTTTTGTCTTTCTTTCTGTCTGTCTGTCTGTCTGTTACCGCATCACGAGAAAACTAGGGGACAGATTTTGATGAAATTTGGTATGATAATAGCTGGCTATCTGGGTCAACATAAAGGATACTTTTTATCGCGGGAAAATATCTCATTTCTGAGAAAAAATACAAAACCTGCAATGTAAGAGTATACTAATATGTAAAACCTAAGATTTTGGTTTTTGGTCATCTGAAAGCGAGCGGAGCCGTGAGCACACGCTACACTAGCATTTAGTGTATACATAATTTTGTAACACATCCAGCTCAACGTGTATACTTAAAATGTATATGAGTATTTTAGCTAAGAGTTTTCGTCTGCAAACTTGTATCATAAAAAGCGACACGTAAAGGTCTCCCTTAGTACCGAAGCTGGTGGCGCTCTGCGTGACCCGCCTGAACGGACTCCGATAAAATCAGTGAACCGATTGAATCAATTCTCACTCTTTCAATTATTACTTTAAACGTTTTGTACACAACAACACGAGCAACATACTACTGTTTAAATTATATAATGGTTGAATAAATTCTGTACAAATTACTATTAGTAGTATATTTTTAGTATATTTTTTAGTTGTATTTAGTCTATTTCTTTGTCCTTTTTACTATATCTGGTATTAGAATATGTTTATTTTTCATAGATATTCAGATATAGAAATTCTTCACTAAATTTAGGCACCCATAGAGAATATTCAACTTAATTTCATTAGAATAAAGCACATATATATTTAAACGAAGAATATGCCCATATGCTAAGAATATGCTATGAAGTAGGACGCGATGTACGATATATTTTAGAGTAGCAAATATTTACTTCATATGCCGCCGTAGTTTTCGTAACAATGTAAAAAGAAACAAACAACTCAGCATAAGTATTTGCTCTGAAAATATTCCAGCAATGAGCGAGGCAACTTGTGCCACGTACTCGTACATATAACAATCGCTTTGAAATAAGGTCGAGCTCGAAATAGTATACAATTGCTTCTATATCAATAAAAAAATGTTATAAACGTCGTCGTACTACGTTAAGATGATATTGATTGCAACGGTATAGGTAGCGAGATTTGGTATAGCTTGTCTGGTACAAGTCGACCAGAGGAATATCGACAAAAACGTCCCTATGGACCCCGGACAAAAGAATCTGTATTCAGCCCTTTTTAACGTCCCACTGCTGGGTACGGGCCTCCCTTCAATACGAGGGGAATCAGGCCATAGTCCACCACGCTGGCCAAGTGCGGGTTGGCAAACTTCACATGTCTTTTAAAAACTTGTTAGGTTCTCTCAAACATGCAGGTTTCCTCATACAGGTTTCCTCACGATGTTTTCCTTCACCGTTAAGACAAGTGGTAATCATGTTGGAAATGATTTGCACATGAAAAAATCAGAGGCGCGAGACCCGGGATTTGAACCTTCTTCACTCGGTTTCCCAAGCGAGCACGTTACGACTGGGCTACCACTGCCTTTGCCTTGCCTTTGCCTTACTCACTTACCTTCTGGACAAGAAAGTAACACTTCTTATCTGTTATCCGAGCCCCAATCACAATAACCTAAATCCTAATTCACGACTCAGCCCTATTCCCTCCTCAAACTCGATAACAGGCACTTCTACATAATAGTATACACTCCTGCCACCTGCCCTTCCTTCTGTTGGTCCGGCGATCCAGATGGACGTAAAGGCTCCAAACTGGGATGAGGCCCACTTCGGTGGGCGGTGTAAAATTCTCAGGCGATAGTTGAAGCGGATGTCTAACGGGGGGTGAGCGCTGTGTTACTCTTACAAACAAGAACACAGGGGCCCCTAAGTAGACTAAGTAGGTCGGAGCAGGTGCAGCTCCAGGTAACAAGGGTGGTCCGCCCAGCGAGTTCTTACTGAAAGATCTCCAATGGAACCTAATTAATTATAAGCCCACCCCTATCAAAATTTGATGAAAACAGCGCCCAAAAAGGAAAATAAGCGGGAAAAAGTATTCCAATTAGTTAAAGTAGTATATATTCAGTTCATGCATCAAATCTAGGTGTTATTAATACAAATTACGTCCCCGAGAACCTCACCTACCTCGAAACAAGAGAACAAAATTGAAGTAGCGCTACTTCAATTTTGTTCGAAAAGTATTAACTCTAATATCTATAATAGTGTTTGTAATCTAAAATTTTAATGCTTATATTTAGACTAGATTGATAAAAATTTAAGATTTAACAAAAATACTCAAATTATCGAGATCAGTTTTGGCTTCATTAATATTTAATTTATGGTCTCCGACAAATTGTATTAAATAATAAAATTTGTAATCTATTAAAGACCATCTTTCTTGCGTATTTTCTCAAAGACGACGAAACAGAGACTTTTATGTTCAAATTTAGGAAATTTTATGCCGACTTATCGCTTAATGTACTGAGATACAAAATATGCCCATGCCACTGTCTGACCCATAAACTATCCCTTTCATATCACGTCAACGTGTTGCTTAATTGATGAAAGACTGTCGAAATAATATTTTAAATTGAATTCAATAGTAGTAAAAATTTTATACAAAATATTAGGGAGCTTTTACGAATATCTTCGTACAATCTTATTAATTCATTTAGAAGATTATTCATAATTAGATTATCCTTTAGGATAACCTTAATAATAATGTTAACTGCCTTGGCGGTGTAGTGGCTAGTATGTATGGCTGCACATCCGGAGGCCCTACGTTCGAGTCCCGGGTTGGACCAAGTTTAGTTATTGAGTCTTTCTGTTTAGTAAGTCTCAATAACAGCCCGGAGTTGTGAAGTTGGTGGTGTCTCACCCCCGTGCCTCGGAGAGCACGTAAAGTCACCGGTCCTGTGCCTTAACTCTCACCGGTCGTGTCTCGTGTCGTCCCACCGGAGTATGAGAGTGACAGGAATAGAGAGTGCACTTGTGTCTGCGCGTACACTTGTGCACTATAATATCTCCTGCGCAGATGACTAGTCTCAATGAGATTAGCCGCCGTATCCGAAATCGGTCAAGGAGACATTTATATTTATATATTATTTATCCTTTAGGAATTCGCATAGTATATAATCTAGCACTGATCGAGTCCCACAGTGAATAAGAGACCCTTATACAAGAAGCTCGTATATTAATTTAAATAGTAATGGATTTTCAACTCCACTCTGCAATCTAGCCCTACCATCTATTGTGATCACTTCTTTAGAACGAGTTAAACTTCAAAGTAAATGCTTTGAGCAATAAGATGGAGATGTTTTCTAGTGTTTTCATCAATTTCCAATTGCCTGAAAACTGTCCGCCTTATCTTAAACAGATGTATATCGCTCGCAAACGGTCTGTCTATGGAATTGGATTTAAATAAATGTCGTGTCAGTCATTAAATTTACTCTTATTAATAAAATCTAATTATTAATATGGAACTATCAGTAAAAAATACTTGACACACGCTCTAACACTGGCGCATAAAGGATGTTGGGCCATTAATACACAGCGCTACTACTTCCATGGTAAGTTACGAGGCTTGTGTTATGACTACCAGATAGTTGATACACTACACATATATCATTTTAAATACATACATATTATAAATATAAATACTCATGACTGAAGTACAAACATTCGTGCTCATCACACAACTGAATGCTCTCAACGGGACTCGAACCCGCGACCGATGGTACAGCAAGTATCGTGGGTGGTGTCAAGAGATGACACCTTCGACATTTCTATACAAATACTAGTGTTATAAAAATCTCTTAAAACAAAGTGTTTTAAATAAAAACATCAGAGGAAAATTTGATCTTCACAATTATCTCTCAGTCACTAATTTTGATACAAGTTATTGAGAGATACCAACAAAAAACAGCTATAATATACCTATATTTATATGGTGATGTTCCTCTAAACATTACAATAAATATATATGTGAGTGAACTTAGAGCTCGTATTGTATTTATGTAAGTACTGAACTGGCAACTATTTACCAAAATTAACTTCACTGTTTAAAGTGATTGTTAAACACGAAGCGAAACCAGCAGGTGTTTGCAAACAAGTAACAAACTAACACTCGACGGAACTACACACGATGAGCGTCGAGTTGCTTACTGTTGTCATATATATGTATGTGTATACTTACTCTTTACATCCCCACACAGGCACCGCGTGTCTAGAAAGTTTATACGGTTAGATACTCATGATCTACGAATCATATTTTAGCTAACTCCTTTTTAGAATTCCGTAAAAACATAAAAATAGAACTCCTGTAGTTTTGTCATATTTGTCTGCTCGTGTAACAGTCATTTCAATCGATGATTATTGATACTGTACTGCTAAAATTTGAATTTGCAAGGTATATGTTCAAGTAACTCACATAAATAGCCTAGGCAAACCTTAGGGGATGTTTTCAATAACTTCAATAAAATTATCTTAATGGCATAGCTACGTTTTAAATTAACTATATATAGATTGAACGTATTATGTTCCAAAAACTTTTAATACATTTGTTTGCTATTTTAATGTATAATAAAACAGTCATTAGCTGATGACACTGGCTACATTGACGAAGCGAATGCACAAATTACAGATACTTTTGTAAATCAGGCAGTTAAAAATAACGAAATGGGCAGGCCGAAAAAAGAAAGAAATAAAAAGAAATACAAATTAAAATAGAAAGTCTAGAAAAATACAAGGCGATTGGTAGTCGGAGAGTTGACATGGGTGGATGCTATCAGTGATTTTTAAGCTGAAAAAATGAAATAAATGTTGAGAATAACTGTTTTCTAATAATTTTTAACTAAATCCAGTTAAAATATATAAGTTTTGAATCAAGCTGACTTTTCCTGAGATATCTTAGACATCCGTATTAATATTATAAATGTGAAAGTTTGTGAAAATGTATGGATGTTTGTTACTCTTTCATGCCAGAACGTCTGAACGGATCTGGATTAAATTTGTTTAGATTATAGTCTGGAATAACACATAGGCTTTTTATCCCGAAAAATATACAATTCCCGTGGGATAGAATTGTTTTTGTTTTACTAGAGGGGAACCCGAGCGAAGCGAGGGTGAGCTGCTAGAAAAATTTAGTAATTTCACTTACTTCATCGTAACAAAATGCTTCAACCATATGCCATACCGAACCATAGTTATAGCATAGAAATCACGATGATTATACATCATCTACAGATACATAATATGTACATAGTTAAGGCGGTTTCACACGGAACTGTAAACTAATACTATGAAGAAGTATAGTTGCGCCAGTGCATGACTAACTGTATGGTCATTTTATGCTTGTATATGGTACCTGCACAACTAACCTGATAATCAAGCAGGCCCGCGCACTTACTCATGCGTGTTTGTCAAACATGCAGTTATATGTGTAACTACTTTAATCGATTACTGTCGATGTTAGGTACGTATAGCCTCCGGCGTCTACAGCTTTGCGAGAGCATCTATAGCAGTTTGAGACGTACAAACATGAGACATTTTCAATGTTGGAAACTGCATTTAGACATACATACAGGTGGTTGTGTTAAGCTCACCGGTTAGAAAATACTACTCACTAAAACCTAACGGAACCATCCCCAAATTATGGGGAATGTCAGGATCGCTCACGCTTTTAACCACGTCATCTCGACGGCTGGCCTGTTGAGGAAGACCACAACAACCATGAGTTGCTCCCTCGATCCATTCTGCTTCCAGAAATGTATCAGGAGAAACCGGGCCGTTTTCTAGTTAGCCTCTTAGTTCAAGTCACGATTGCGGACGCTAATGAGCCCTCCACGACAGTGAGATCTAACATAAGGCTATCATAACCAACGTAAAAACAATTTTTACGAACTTAAATTTTTATTACATCTATTTAAAAATTATTTGTCACTTCTTTCGAAATATAGCAGCTCGAAAAAATATAAGCTCTACCTGTGCTTTTCTACTATCGTATCAATTTATTGCATTATTGCTGTGAACATTTAATTATTATTTTACTATTTGCTTACTGAAAAAAATCTATTAGCAATTCTCTAAGAGCACATAAAATATAAGTTCCAGCTTTTAAAACTTTAACAATTCAGAAACTTGCTACTTGATAAGTACGTATTGAAATTTTCTTAAGTATTCATTATAAAAACTTCACAGTTCTAGTATACTTATGTCGGACAGCTAAGTAACAGTAACATTCGAGCCAAGTGCAAGAAATGTAGCCGAGAACTGGATCTAGTGAGCTTACAAAAAGAAACAAATATGAGCCATAGTTCAGTTAAAATTGGGAGTACTTTCTTCAACCCTAATTAATATATTCCGCATTGTACAAGTTTATATTTAGAGACTTATAATACGTTTTTATACTACAGAGTTACTTGGCTCTACTTATTTTGGTTTAAAAGTAAAAATGTGTATTATGTAGATTGAAAAGTCGATTTCTGAAAACCATTTTTGTAAAATTAAATTATTTTGTTATTAACTTTACATTCACTTGTTTGCTGGAGAAAACAAAATTAAATTGACAAAAGTATACATAAATATTTTATATCGGATAAATTTAGGTTCAATGAACCAAGAATATGCCTTTGGTAAAAAAGATTCTTGAACAAGCTACCTCCAAAGCTAAAAGAGAGCGATATTTTTATTTATTTATTCCTCCTCACAAAGAGTATGTTATAAGGTATTAAGTTAGTTATTATTTAAGTACAACTCATTTGTGAGAGACTGGTTATTGCTAGGATTACTATGACAGTTCTATCTAATATATTTAAACGAGCAATTCTTGTATATTTATATTTTTATATCTTTATTTATTTATACCAGCGATCTCGGAAACGGCTCTAACGATTTCGCTGAAACTTGGTATGTGGGGACTTTCGGGGGCGAAAGATCGATCTAGATAAGTCTCATGTCTGGGAAAACGCGTGTTTTCGAGTTTTCGGTTTCATGCGGTTTTCTTTTGCATTATTCTACGCAGAATGTGGTCTATAATTTCTTACACTCGGATATAAGTATCGTGGTCAAGCGGTCAAGGCGTAAGTTAGACAACACATATGCCCGGGATCGAGTCTCGGTCGGAATAAAAAGTTTTTACTTTTGTTTTTTTTTTTTTTTGTATTTATTCAAGTGTTTAGTGTTTTTTTTATCTAAAAAATATGATGTAACAAAAAAGAACTCCGAGCGAAGCTCGGTCGCTCAGGTACTATGCAAATAAGTTATACACTAGTACTTACTACTTTCTGTGAGTTCCAAACTTGGATAGGATGGACACTACATAATTTCTCGTAAACGTGTTCACTGTGCGTATGTAATGTAAAGCGTCACTCCGAAACTGTCATTCAGCTATATCAATTCTTAACTGTTGTAGAAAAAGATTCTGGACATCAGAATATGTAATAAATGTTTTTATGGTATAGGACGAGGATGAGACGAATTAGCATGGGTTCCAAGAATTCAAGATTCCTCAAAAGTCTCATTGGCCGTCATGAAGTAGGCCACGTAGTTGAAGCTCTGGGAACACAAAGCGTTACAGTACTAATCAACTGGACATCTGAAAGCGGGAAAAAACTTTTAAAAAGGGAGTTATTTATCAAAGTAATGTTTGAGGAAAGTGCCAAATTACTTGACAGAGGAAGCCAGACAAAATCGTATGTTTTAAAATAACATTTAAATTATCTAGAAATATTTTTTTCAATAGGCAGCTATCGATCATGATCTAACTCCATGTATCATATTGTAAATTATTACTTACTAGAAAAACAAAAATCTATCTCACGAGAACCGTACATTTTTCCGGAATAAAAAGTAGCCTATGTTGTTATTCTGACGTATGAGCTATATTATTGTAAAGTTATATAAAAATCTATTCAATAGTTTTTGCGTGAAAGAGTAACAAACTTCCATACATCTATACATCCAGACATCCATACATCCTCACAAACTTTCGGATTTATAATATTAGTATAGATATTTCCACTTTGTGTGCTCCATTTGATTTTCCAAACAATTTGTAAATACTATCATTCAGTGTGGACACAAGGGATCCGTGAAATAGTTTGTTTGTAGCTGAACAGTCGTGCGAGCACCTGCGTTGTTCTGTGCTTGATGACGTAACTTGCCCAACTTTGTACGTTTCCTACTGTGGAACTTTGGAATGGTATTTAATAACCCGGTGACGAATTTGTAAATGACACTGTTGTAGTTTGGTGTATGAGACGAACGCCGGGGAATTTTCTTTAACTTTTACTATTAATATTAAAAGATAAAACTGTTTGTTTATATGTAGGCGATTATCTCTGCATGAACTGAGTTGTTATAAAAATTCGATCACTAATAGAAAGCTACATCTCTGGACTCTGAGTAAGCTATTTTCTATCAACGATCAATGCTAGTGAATAATATATGAGCAAAAGTACACATTTACAAGGTCTACGTTTAGACGAAAATTTTACTGTTATCAGATCGCATATTCTCATTTTACTATTGCTAGTTGATCAAAATTTTAAATAATAAATAGCTCACATTACCTACTTAATACTAACCAATACTTGTATTATCTATCTATATAAATAAAAATGAATCACCGAAATGTATGTGCGCGCATAACTTCCGATCGATTGCACCAAATTGGATATTTATTTTTTTTGGATTTATTATTGTCAGGACAAGATTTGTATAGAAGAAAATTAAAAGAATTTTTTTTTACTAAAATGAGATTTTTTTAAATCTCATGATATGAAAAGTGAGTGAGTGAAATAGTTTTTATCCCGGAAAGGAAAAATATTCCCGGAAACCTTATGGGGGTGAGAATGGGGATGAAAGTTTGTATGGGGAAGTAAGCTAGGAACGAACTCGAGCAAAGTGAGGGTGAGTCGCTTGTTATACATAAATAAAAGTGTCATAAATTCATCTGTCTGTTTATTTACGTCGCTGACCCAACATAAAACTGAAGCATTTGTTGACAGCATAGAATTAAATTATAATTTGATCATGATGTTCATTTTGTTTCCCTCTATAAACTACTATATATGAAGCTAGTCTTATTGAGTTTGTCCCTTTGTACTCATATTAACGTTCCAGCGTGACGTGGAACTTGATCGAGTTTGAATTTTTGCGGTAATCCGTCACGTACAGTGCGCTCGCAACAGGCTCGCTTCAGAGCGCAAAGGCGGATTGGGGGATCTACAGGATCAGGACGCCGGGAGAGCACTCACATAACTCCAAGCTTGCACATTTGGAATTCATTTCCATAATCCCCAAAAGCTTATACACTGGAAATATTTTTTATACAAATTAAAAACATTGGGTTTTGTAAAACAACAAATAATTGTTTCATATAAAAATATAAAGTTAGTTACTTACAAAGTTAAATAAAATATAATAACGTGTGTGGTAAATCATATTATTTATCTATATCACTTTGTAACTTTGCATAAATTTGTTTTATTTTTTTAAATATATTCAAAAGTACCTGAAGCCACAGATCATATAATACTATACTAGTACTGTAGCTAAAAAAGTAAATAGTCAATTTAAATATATGCTTAACTTATTACAATTCTATTACGAATAGACAGTGAATGTGCAGTCAGCAGCCGGTCGAAACGAGACGTGCGAAGTCTTTTACGGCTCAATTCAAAGATAAATGTTTCCACAACACGTGGCGCTTGAGTGCAGCGCTTAAAGCCTCGCCCCATTAGACTTGTTCGAAACGAAATTCGTTCAAATGCCGCCAAATATTGTTACAGCTTGCGAACTGCACGCTTTTAGGTGCAAATATACAACGTTCCGTTTTTCGCTAAATCATCTACCCAAGATCGCTAGATGACTAAACCAAAAACGTTTCGTCGACACGTAACCTTTTTTTTTCTCTCCTGTATTGCGTTGGATTTTATTTACATAAATGTCACTGTCATCATCGTCACGTCAATCAAATTATTCAAAAATGTGTGCCAATTTTTTTATAGATGATTAACAAATCGTGCAATAAAAATTTATAAAATGCTATACTATTTTCTGCACCTCCTGTGACAAAAATATTGTAAGTGCAGGTCCCACCAAAACGAGGTATAAGTTATATTTTTTAGATTATTTATAAATGACAGTATACGGAAATATGGCATACACCTAATGGCGGCATTTTGAATTCGTTGGGACTGGGGCACTGCGCCCTCGAGACTACACATTACTCGGTAGGAACTAGGCCTGACGACAGTTTATAAAGCAATAAGAGTTATCCGTGCTGAGAGCATACTCTTGCTTTGAAACGTGGTTATGACATTTGCAATAATTGTTTATTTATGTAATGTTATTTTTTCTTTCAAATATATGATGCCATTTTTCTTATTTGCCCTTTACTAATTGAAATAAAATGTAAAATACATACACTGTATATTTGCCGGACAAGAGTAACGCATGCTATATTTGGAAAAAAAAGGGTGAGGAGGAGAGTAATAGTAAAATCAGAGAGAAAGAAAAATTATGAGGCTTTTATTGATGGGTATAGTATTCAAATAAGACCATACACCATTTTACCGCCGCAACATACAGTAGAACAGTGCGAAAAAGCTAGTGAGATACATGTACAGTAAATGAAACTTAATTTAGCTTTATTTAAAATCTTCACTGTAATAATTATACAAAAATGGCATTAATAAGAGAGTTTGTTTATCAGTTACTAACGTGAATAAAAAAGCTAAGAGAATTTATTCCTTCTCGTCTAAATTGCTCAAAGGCTCGACGAGATGCAGCGCGCTGGCTGAGGAAATTGGAAACTAGAAGTTCAATAATAATTGCCTTCACAAGTCAACAATTCGAAAATAAAACACCGATAGATATAAAGCGTGTAAAGCAATTGGTATCTATACTTATAATAAATCTATAGTTTTAAGAATTTTCGTCTGTTTATCTGTCTGTAACCGCATCATGAAAAAAATACTGGACAGACTTTCATGAAGTTTGGTATGATGATAGCTGGTTATCCGGGTCAACATATAGGATAGTTTTTACTTCGAGAAAATATCTTATCTCTGAGAAATCCATACTAATTTGGTACGTTAAAACGTACCAAAGGAACCGGACCGGAGCGAGGGTGAATAGCTAGTACTTTATAAAAAATAATTATATAGATGTTTGTTTCCTCATCGGCATAGAATTTTACGTTATTTGTAATAATCATAATCTGTTATCATAACGAGAAGGTTTAGGCCATCCACCACGCTTTGCACGGGTTGGCGGACAACTCATGTGTATCGAAGATCTAATAGAAAACTAAACATTGTTATGGGTTTTGTAAATATGTAAAATCATCAAGTTTCCATTCTCATATGATTGTAGAATATCATTTTACCAGCTGTTGAATAAATAAAAATAAGGAACAGGCTTCATAGGACTTTAAATAATAACATTTATACATGTATTTGGAGATATTCTGTTTTGGTAAAAACAATAACTCCATCATTATTAGGTAAAATCATAAATTATAGAGAATTATTCATATAGTTTATTACATATACACTTACAATTTTCAAAACTGCTAAAACCAGAAAAAACCATTAATTGATTGGACTGTCTGATTATAATAGTTAAATCGACTCTTGTAAAAAGGATACCAAAGGCATAAGCCAATAACACAAATCCAAATCCAACCGCCTCTTAAAGTTGAAGTTGGCAGAATTAAATCGGAGTGTTTCCACGGAACAGTTTGGAGATAGTTTGTTTTTCTTTCGAAGGGCCATTAAACGCGTCGTATCGATAAATCAGTGAACAAAACTGCGAACGAAATGCAACGACTAACAGCCTGACGCAGCGTGCGAGGGGAAAGTGTAGTTATGTTCACTGGAAAGCTAAACTTTTATTATATTTATAAAGTTAAGAAAGCTTCGTTACAGCCGTCAGTAAGTATAGAAATGGACCTAGTTTGTGCCTACCTAGTACATTTTATTCTATTATAAAATGTATATTTTTACAATTGTTAACTTGAAACGGGTATGTAATAATCGAACAAAATCTAAGAAAGTATTTAATATCGTAAACAAAACTTAATTATATTTTTTTTTAAATTTCCAATAGGTCTTTTCTTCGAACTATAATATATTGTATATGAATAAAGTAATAATCTCCTCGGAGTGGCGCCGTAAATCCCATAAACTATCACTATGAATAAAAAATGCAGCTTGAACCGATTTTCTGTTTCTGCACTTGAGAAAAATATATCAATAAGCACTCTTACTAACCTACTTCAAAAAAAGAGGTTATCAATTCGACACGTACCTACATAATGTATGTAATATTTTTTGAAACTGTAAAATATTCACATATGATATTCTGTTAAGGCTTTCAAACAAATATAAAACATTTTATACGTGTGTGTATGTTTGTTAACGCATTTCTCCGAAACTATTTGTCGGGTCGTGATAATTCTTTTTTTTTTTATTTTCTTACATTAATTTGAATTCAAGAAACAGTAAAGATTTCATCAAAATCGGTTCACAAGTTTTTATGATATAAAGTAAAATTGAAATAGTTTTTGTAACTACTAATTATTTAAAAACTACTTCAGTTTTTACTTAAAACTAAAAATTTCGAAATAAAAAAGTAATTAAAAAAAATTAACCGACTTCAAAAAAAGTAAAAGAGTGTGTGTATGAATGTGTACACGCGCAAGAAGTAAAACTTCTGTAGGTTATCGGTACTCTTTATGAAATTCAATTTATGTTTTAAATAATTGGGATAGGTGAGATTCTATAAATAACGCATATTACAATCATATATTTATAGAATATCATTTAAGGAATGAAAACAATATTATATATCATTTGTCAGACAGTAACAACGGTTACCATGGTAACAAATGTTCGCCTCGCCCGATCACACTTTTCGTAACGCTCTCATCATGTATTCACCAGCTTACTCCCCAAGCCAAGCGTGCGTAAAGAAGTTTTACTTCAAAATGCTTTTTGAAGTTGATTTAATTTTAATATTAAGGAAAATAAAGCAAAACAAAGTTCGTGAAATGTATATTTCAATAAATACGCTTACGCAAAGCTGTGTAATCCAAGCACAAAGCTCCTTGGCTAGTATTAAACGATCATCAGCGAGGCATCTATCTCGTAACTTAATACAATCGTCCCACTTCGAATCGTAAAGAACAAAATTGTAAGCCCGTAATGCGAAAGCACTTAAGTGACATACTTAGTCAGATTAAATTTCCCCTCAAATAAAAAAGTAAGAGTGGCAAGTTGGGAAGCCAGGAAGTTTGGTTTGTCGCCGCAACATCCATTAGCCGAGATGTTCCCTATTGAATTTTTATGAGAATAATTGATATCCATTTTTAAAATTGTTTTATCGATCACAGCTAGAATATAAAAATCATACAAATTCCAAATCGATGCCGTGATTCATTTCATCATTTGGATTACTATGTTATTAGTTTTGCTAATACACTACGTAGTTACTCTGTGCCTGGAGTAGGTACAGCCCTCTTGTCGCAACCAGTGTGTTACCATTTAATTACATTTTGCCAGATTTTTGGAAATTGGATATATCACGCACATTGTGGTAGGATTTATATAAATTATTTCAATAGATTATAGAATTCATTTGAAATAAATATTATGGACACCTTAATATATAATAATTTACTACTTAGAAAAATAGTTCATTTGTAGTCACAAGTAATTTCATACAAAATCTTAACACAATGTGACTACATAGTTCATAGTTTAAAATAAAAATTACCATTATACACTCTCAGTAAGCTTTCCATTTTTTTATTGTGTGTTACATATAATACTCGTACATATAGTTATAATTACTTGTTCATGTGTTCCACAGACTATATACAGATATCTTGATCTGCTAATAGTGTCACGACACTGGCAGAATGGCTTGTGCTTGTCAACGCAATATAAATTAGTACCTATTAGGAAAATTATAATAATATATTATAATGAATTTTAGAATTTTTTATGAGCAGCCGCGACCAGCAAGCACTTTTATAATATTGTTTATATTTCTTAGTTTTTACGTGATATTAAGAATAATCTATGAAAACTCCACAACACATTTACCGCTTTATCTACAAAAATACACAATTTACGATGAGATCAATGATACTAATAGAACACATGACATCAATGCCCTGAAACATTTGTTAGAGAAATATAATATTGAGCAGGAAATTATTAACGCAGACAGATTCGAGCCCGTCGGAGTTGGGACTGCCGTCATGGTAATACAGGTGCACAAGGACATAAAACGACTGCACCACCTCATCCTATCCCTCGCGCAAGTGCAAGGCATACATACTGCGCTTCTTATTTTCTCGCACAGTTTTTATCATCCATCCATAAATAAATTAATACGTAGCATTGACTTTTGCAAGTTTATCCAAATATTTTATCCATTCTCCTTACAACTTAACCCTCACAAGTTCCCAGGTGTAGACCCTAACGACTGTACGCACAGCGACCAATGGAACTGTATTAGACGCAATGCTCAACTAACAGAGCACAAGCAGCACTGGTGGTGGAAAGCTAATTATGTCTTCGCTCGCACGAACTGGTCTCGTAAGCACAAAAATCCTATAATTTTCCTTGAAGAATACAATTACGTGGCACCGGACCTGTTATATGTGTACCCATATTTACAGCGCTCTTTTAATTATTTTCCAAACGTACAGATATTATCTTTTGGTAGACCATTAACCAGAAGTAATGACTGGGACCTGTTAACTGTGGAAGCATGGAGACCACCTTTCGATGTAGGTTTAGCTTTCAATATAACTACATGGAAAAAGATACTCCCTTTGTCAGCGCAATTCTGTATGTACGATGATTATAGTTGGAGTTACTCCCTGCTGCAACTATTCCAATACTTCCCTGGGGGTCACGTGAACATGGTCGGATGTTTGAATCCTAGAGTTGTTTCTACTAAATCATTCAAGAACACAGAAGATTTCATAAAACTCTCAAAATATTTTAAAACGTTAGATCTGTTTCCGAAGAAATTGAAAGCAGTGGCATTGTACGGGCCAAGTGGGAGAATAGAGAGAGTTGCGAAACCGCCGCCGGTAGGGAATAGCGGCTGGAATGATTTACGCGACCAACTGCTGTGCCTCGATCCCCTAATGGTCACCACGACTGAGGAACCACGTTATGATTTGCCGACACTTAGGGAATAATAAACTTCATAAATTAACTGTGAAAATAAATTCAGTATGGTTTCATAATCACTTACTGTTACAATATCAAACCTTTTCATGTGCATAATTAATTTTTTATCAATTAAGTGCCGGTGCGTGCCAAGGCTTGGTTAAAAGTAATCCAGTAAACACACGTAGGTTTTATTTATTACCTTCAACCCGAGGTCAAGGTCAATATATTTTCGTAGATACCGGTAGTGGTAACGAAAGATGTTTTTCTTTAAATTAATCTAATCTATACTAATATTATAAAGCTAAAGAGTTTGTTTGTTTGTTTGTTTGGTTGAACGCGCTAATCTCAGTAACTACTGATCCGATTTGAAAAATTCTTTTCGCATTTGATAGCCCGTTAACTGAGGAAGGTTATAGGCTATATATCATCCCGGAAAAGTGTACGGGTCCCGTGGGATAAATTTGTTTTTGTCTAGGGACGAACCCGAAGCGAAGCGAGGGTGAGTCACTAGTAGAAGTATATGCAGTTAACCTGATATGGTAACGATTATAATTGACAATATTTACGGTATTTTTTAATATCCACATCCACATTTATATACCATAATATTCTAATAAGCCAAAATCCTATATCCCTGTAATAAGTTTAATAATCAGTTAGCCAAATATCATTTTAGAAAATTTAGAAAGGCAATATTATAAGGTCCCAGTCCCAAATAAAGAGGAAATCGTGTTTAATGGTTACATGCGTAATTGGACTACATTCGTGAAGCGGAATGCCGCGGGCAGCAAACAGTTCGTCCTTATTTTCAATAAAACTATCTTTTAGGATTATTTTGCGTTTTTTTTTTTTGTAACAAGTATGTAACGCCTTTGAGACGTCTAAAACCTTAGTCTCTCCCGTGACGATGATTACTTAAAGCATTCGAAACGTCGGGAACCAAACATCAAAATAAATCCGCGAAATAATCCGAAAAGATAGTTTATTTAAAATGTCAAATATTCGCGTAAATCTAAGAAAGAGTTCGTCCTTACTTATATCGTAAATGCGAAAACAAGTTGCCTCAATTATTTGGCTATTTACCATTTTATTTTCGTAGCAACAGTCGAAACAACGTGATTTTTGCATAGAAATCGTTTGCAAAAGGTTTGTAAGGAACTAAACTAGGCCCATAGTAATTTTACAAAATAAAGCTTATATCATGTCCTGATATTATGATTTTTTAACCTACTGTTAATGAAACTTTTTTGGTACCTAAGTTAGAAAAATAAAACATAATTATTAAAGATATATTAAATAATAATACCTTTTACTTTTACGGTACTTTAAAAGTTGAGTTTAAGATTATTCATTGCAAAAGTAACGCCATCTAGTTGGAATTAGGTGTAACTATAAAATATTTTTTTCAGGTAACATACTACAAAGTTAATATTAAGGTATATTTCATTTTAAAAAAATGTTTTTTCCGCAAAAGACACCTATGTAGATCAACATAAAAAGCAAAATCCTATATAAATATAAAATTTGATCCAAATTGTTAGAGACGTTGCCAAGATACACGAAATAAATTTATATTCGAGTATGTATGTATATTTTATATTATAATCTCCCTTATATTTTCCCAACATTAAGAACTCTATTTGCAAGCTAGTTGGAAACCGGTAGGTAAACTGTGACGTAAATCAGCCCGTCACGCAGCTATCGTATTATGAAGAGGGATAGCAGCAGGTAATATTTAAGCGTTTAATTTGCCGCTGGCTCTACTGCCCCTCATTGACGAGGGTCGACAATTTGCACTCACCTGTGACACGCGGCTAGGGTTGTTACATAATAGTTCTATAACATGTTTTATTATTTTCACGAAAACGTTTTTCGATATATATTAGATTAAGCAGTCATGGTACTTAGTTTACCTATAGTTTACCAGCAACTCATCCTCGCAAAAAACAAAAACAAATTTATCCCTTGGAAACTGTAAATTTTTCAAGATAAAAAGCAACCTCTTTGCTATTTCTAACTATAATCTATCTCTGTGCCAAATTTCATCCAGATCCATTCAGCCGTATCTGGCGTGATTGAGTAACAAACATCCATCCAAACTTTCGAATTCATAATATTACTAGCGACTCACCTCGCTTCGCTCGGGTTCGTCCCTAGGTACGTTTTAACGGTTAGTATTAAATACAAATCTTTGGATTCCTCGGCTTTTCTGTACTATAATATGCATGTATTATACATATAAACCTACCTCTTGAATCACTCTATCTATTAAAAAATACTGCATCAAAATCCGTTGCGTAGTTTAAAAGATCTAAGCATACATAGGGACAGACAGCGGGAATCGACTTTGTTTTATACTATGTATAGATAAATAGGAAATAAAAGGGCTTTATTATTATTATTATTGATAATTATAATTGATATAATTATTAATGAAATAATGCACAAGTGGTGGGCAAACACAATGCGCAAAATTAGGCGCATGACCGTGCTCTAAGTGTTTTCCAAGGCATGTGAGTGAAACACTGCCCACCTCTTCTTCAGATAGCTACTAAGAATTCCTTGTAAAAACAGGCAAATAACTATAAAAGTTAAATAAGTTTTTAATTACCTACTTTATATTGCCTTTATCCAATTTGTAACTCATAAATTGTAATCGAAAAGTTATTCTAAACGAAAAAACATCATTTTTTTTTCATTTAGGTACAGTTACACTTAGCCCACATTATCCTTATTTATTATATCCTATAAGTTATTTAAAATGTGATTTTTACTATGTGTTATTAATAAATAAATATATAATTGGCGTTTCGATTGGAAATGTTGGATATTATGTTTGGGGTATTGATATATTTACACCATCGAGTTGATGGAACCAGGTAAATAATTAATGGAACTTTTCAGTTTTCATACTCGGATAGTGGTAAAACAGTCTGAGTTTGGGTCATTAGTTCATTTTTAAGGCTATCCTACACGTTATACTTAGTATTAAAATCGTTTTTTTTTTTTAATCCGTTGTGACCTGTGAGGCGCAAACACGCCGGCGTGTCAGTTAACAATTAATTTCTTAGAATTTATCCAGGAGGTGTAAACGTATAAGTGATAGGTTATTTAAAATATACATAATATGTAGAAAAAACTAACCCTAGAGATTTTTATCTGTTAGTTATATTATGTACCTATTCATATGAAAATAAATGATTAATTATAATTAAAGTTATCCAAAAATAAGCAGACATCCATTAAAGCGTTAGCACATAGAAACTTAACACAGATTAATTGTTTTATGTATATAAAATGTAAAACCTATGTATATACTTACTAATAAAAAAGCTTGAAATCTTCCTGCTATTTCAAATTAGTTATATTATTTTATTATATTAAGCACACAACATAAATGGTAACTGCATCAAACAAAATCCCAAATAAGAATAAAAAGTTTTTCATTTTATTTATACCTACTAATCTTCGAACGGCTGAACAAAATCAAAAAAATTTAAAACTATTTTTGTCGTTTTCTTTACCCGACTGCGCCGTTATTACATAAAACATTTTTGTCTACAATGCTTTGTTTATCAATATTTTTTTGTTGTTAATAATATATTTTTTAATTAAGTTGATACTAATAATTAAAACTTCTCAAAAACTTGCCTCTGGCAAACTTACTAGTAAGTACGTTTGCTTTATTGGTTTATTACAATCATTTTTAAATCGCGAGAAATAAACCCACAGCTCTTGCTTTACTCTAAAATCAGGCGACATAGACGGACAATAAAAAATATATATGTATGTCTCTAAAATTTTACAAGTTTACAAAGTATACATATGTTCTCTTAATTGCAAGTTTTGTTAATCAATTAATAAAATATTTTCCTCGTAGTTTCTTTCATTTTACCTACTTATTGCGTAACCAAAGAATTGACCGATGGCGATCACGATTATTCAGTCTTTCGTAACTTTTTGTGCACTCTGCGGAGCAATAAAATAAAAATAATAATTAAATATTATTTATAAATTATAAAATATAAAAAAAAATGATTGACGTTGCCACTGCTAAAATTAATTACTTTTCTAAGTAATGCTGGTTGATTCTTGTAAATATTATAAACTAGATTGTTTCCCCATACAAACTTACACCCCCATTTTCACACCCTTAAGGGATGATTTTCGGAATAAAAAGTATCCTATGTCCTCCCCAGAGTCTCAACCTATCTTCTTACCAAATTTCATGTAAGTCAGTTCAGTAGATCCAGACTCCAGAGATTATGCCCTATAACCTCATAAGCTCACAAACTATAATATTAGTATAGATTCTAATAATGTTTACAATAATCAACCTACTAAGTAATTATTTTTAGCACTGGCAACATCTATCATTTTCTTAATGTTAACACTTCTTTTCGTTCAGAAAACAATGTCGCGTAATTTGTTTACTAATATCATTGACACTTAATCGCGATAAAGTTATTTTTAAATACAAAATATTCTATGTTAATTATTGCAATAACCTCCTTAGGTTCGATGTAAATATGTTTATCGGGTTTTTATATTTCTAAATAACAACGTTCATTTTAGTGAATTCTCACAAAGTCAGTTTCCATGTATTGAACTGATATCTGTCAGCTGTACGGTGGGCTATCAATCTGTCAGATGGTGAATAGCAAAGCAGAGCGGTAGTGAGAATAATTTTAACAAATATGTGTTTTTATTTCCAATTTCATACGCATAGGTAATTTCCGCGCCTAGCTTTAGCTTTAGATTAATTTCGGAAGGGGCCAGGGTCGCTGTGGGCGCACAATGGGCTCTAGAGATAGGGACACAAAGTCCCTTCACAACAAGTTAAAAGAGTACTTCAAGAAAGGTGCATCGGGTGCGTATAGTTAGCTGTGTTGAATCGCGGGATCGCCACGAGCCGGTAGTGTAGATTTGGTGTTTAAGAGTGTATTTTTATGGGTGCAGCGCCTGTCGTGGCACAAAATGAGCTGGTGGTCACTGCGGAGCTAAGACGGGAGCTCAGCCCGGAGGCGCCGCTGCACCGTCGTCTCCGCGCCATCAAGGATGTCGGTGAAAAGGTCCTCCAATTCCGCGTCCAAGAAGTAAGTACCTACTTTAAATTATATTAATACCCTCATCTCATCATCTTTCTTATGCAATAACAAATGTTGAATTTTACTGTTATTAAAATATCCTAAAACACCTTATTATGCTTAAATTATGATAGTACATAATGTAACTGTTCAAATTTTGACATGTTAAACAATAGAAAAGAAATACCATGTCTAGTCTGGAGTGATTCTTGTTAATATTTAATTGCTTTATTTATATCATATGATAAATACACCTAAAATAGTACAAAAACACCTTGTTTATTTCTATAATTAGCTGTTCTGTCATCTATTTCTTTAGATATTTTTTTAATCATTTTCTAACCTGTATAAGCTTATAGGTAATTAAGACATGTTTATGTAGAGCTACCTTATAGTGTAATAATAATATAACATGTAGTAATAAATCATTAAATGATATCAATTATATTATAAATATGTATATAAAAACCTCTTTAAATAATTGAATAAAAATACCATGGTATAATTGTGTGTAGAATTTACAACTTAAGAACTAAAGTTATGTCTTATAATTAAGCTATGCTTTATTAAAAAAGGGTTTAGATTCTGGTAATGCAATCAAAATTGATAAATTCTTAATGGCTAAGTTATATACATATAATAATTAAGTGTTCTGACTTCTGAGACATTTTTACTATAGAGCTAGTGGGGTACATAACTACTGCTTTAGTAGATTTTACATAAAATCTCTAAAATCTAAATGATCACATTCAATATTATTCATAATTTTTTACCAGGAAATATCAACTTCCATTATCTATAATATAAATGTTGAATTATCTATCATATCTTTTTATAGCATTTAAATTACCTCACTAATAACATGTCATGACATGCAACTTTTAAACTTACTTTCTGACAATAGTGTTGTAACATGTTCACAGATGATTTTAACAGGTTTTCAGAGGCAAAAGAGGAGTAAAGATACACATTAAGAATACTAAATAGCTAATAGGTAGTAATATAACAGTTAAAGCATTTTATAATTATATTATCACAAATGTTGGTTACGCATACAATAACAATGATCTAAAATAAATAACATAATTTATTTGTCCTTCCCCATACCAAAACAGTATGCAAAATCTACAGTTAAATATCAAGTAATATTGCTTGTTAATTAATCTTTCTCTCATAAGTCTCATCTTTGCACTAGATATATATCTAGACTAGGAGAACCGGTGGCTTCACCCGTGTTCAATCTACAAAAAAAACTCTTTGATGTTACAAAAATGTATGGAAATCAGCCCGATTTGTTGACATTTTTGCTTGCTACTCTGCTCCCTTAGGTAGTAGCATGATGGTATATAGCCTATAGCCTTCCTCAATAAACTGGCTATCTAAAGCAAAAAGAAAGCTCTGCCTCTTTATAATATTAGTATAGATTAAGGGAAAGATTGCAAAATAATATAAGTACAATATCGCTAAACTCAACTATTATTACAATATTGCATATATCAATTGTAACTTGATAACATGTTATATCTTTCAAATACCATTTGTTTATTTTTCAGGGTGGTATAGAAAAGATATGGGCATACACAAGAGACCTGCTTGAAGACTCTAATATAGAAGCTCGTCATGCAGCCCTTGGGCTCCTAAGATGCATTGCCGAAGGGCAATCTGAGCTGCTTATCATGCGCACTATTCTATTCGGACATCTAAAAGATACACATGCTAACCATCCACCAGAAGATTATCAACTCCGCTTCAAATTACTTTACACATTAACAAACTCTGGAAAAGATATAAAGTGTCTTGAAGAACAGGTAAATATGTATTTTATTTTTTCTATATTATCTATATAAATAATAAAATTGTAACTGAGTTGAATCTGTACATTTAATATTTTTTGGAAAATCTTATTGAAATAGTCATTATTATCGATACAGAGGCCGAATCTATAGTTTTTAGAATTTTTGTCTGTCTGTGTGTCTGTCTGGGAATGTATCACTAGAAAACCACTGGACAGATTTAATGAAATTTGGTATCATGATAGCTGGTTATCTGAGTCAACATAAAGGATATTTTTTACTAATAGAAAATATCTCATCTCTGAAAAATCTATACTAACCGTTAAAACACACTTAAGGACGAACCCAAGTAGAGCGAGGGTGTGTCTCTAGTTACAAAAAAATTAGTGATAAGACATAATAATTAATTTTATTCTTATTACTGATGAAAATATAAAATATTATTATATCATAACAGTATATTTGTGTCTTCTGTTGTATCATACAAAACTTGTTTTTGTCAATAAATCTGACAACTTTTTACAAATTGCAAGTAATAAAATTAAAAGTAGACACCACTTCAATTGACTTGCACATTTTTTATTATATAAATAATGTAATATCAAGTTTTACAAGTTAATAAATTTGTATTCATATGCATAATTCTGTTTCAGTTTTTTATAAACAGTATAGAATATTTTATGTTCTGTACAGCGGTAGCTGCTCTGCAGAAACTATTATTGATTTGACACTTTCTGGAAAATATTGATCCTATACATATTTTCCCCAAGTGTGATGTAAACCACATTGTTTCCTGCAGTGATTGCTTCAAACAAAAAAATTACTATCTTGTGTTGAAGAAACTTGCCTATGAAAACATTATTTCCCAATTCCCATATAAAATTAATTTACCACCCTTTTTTCACTTTAACAGCAAAGTTTGTTAAAAGTGCAATGTCATTATTGTTATATTGAAATAAATTATGATTATGATTCATTTATTTGTCAATATGTGTAATTTTCTATGTACGTAGATTGTATTTGCTTGTTTATAATTACAGATCGGGCCCTTCCTGCTGGAATGGCTGCCTCAGATCCAGACACCGGCACACATTATAGATTTTCTCAATCTTGTAACGAATGTGGTCAAATTTAATGCTGCATATTTAAATGAGGAAATCGTTCACGGAATTGTAAAGTATGTTTTATTTTTGCACATTTTTCTTTTTATTGTATTTATTTTCCTCAGGTTAAATTTGTTTTATTTCTTACATTTCTAATTATATGTATCATATATTACTTATTATAAATGTAATATATCAAGCATATAACATAGTAGTACACAGCAAAGACAGTTTATTTACATTGAAATAGACGGGGCATGAATGGTTCTTGATATTATTAATATCATATTTAACGCAATGGAACTATAATATAGATCAAAACTAATAAATAAGTGAAAAATGTTTTGAATTCTATCAATAAATGACAGAAATTAATTTTACTTTTGGTTGTTCAGTTTGTGTGACGTCACGAAATTACTCTTGCAAGCGCAAATTTAAAGTTTCATAAGTTTTTCATTTGTTGAGATATTTTAACGATACTTTCATATTTTTGTTATATTAGGTTTATTTTTTTATAATTAATACCAAAAAAACATGGGAAACTTTTCCATTATCTTGGCATTGGTAGTGGACGGATTACGGAGTAGTTGAGTATGAGTAGGTTCTATCTAATCTCGTAAGGTTTTAATTAATTTAGATTTCATAGTTAAACTAAAGTATAAAAATTCATACTATTGATGTTAAGCCTTGCCTTTGATGTTATGGAAATGCAGTCAACCCTTACGGTTATCATACAGCAAAAAGTGTTAAGTGTTTGTGTTTTACCGGTGGTAGGACTCTGTCAATGCTGAGGAGTCCGTCTGTTTGGGTACCATCCCCTTATCTATTTCTCCCGTCAAGCAACAATGATTGGTTGGTTTTAGAATATACAAATTGAGACTATTATGAGCTCACGATGTAAAAAGCTGGTGCCCTAATCGGTACCCGAGTGTGAGTACATAGTGAGGTGTGGGTTGGTGTGTGTGCAGCAACGCGTGCCACCTGTGCGGGTACTCGGCGGAGGCGGGCGTGGTGCTGGGCGCGCTGTCGCTGCTGGAGGCCGTGGTGTCGTACTCGCTGCTGCCGCGCGACGCGCTGCCCGCCTTCGTGGCCGCGCTCTGCCGCACCGTCAACGTCGAGCAGTACTGCCAGACCAGCCGCAAGGTACGCTACTCGGCTACGCCATCGGTGTCAATCATCTATTCTATTTCATAAAAAGTATAATCAACAAACATCTATTTATTTGTCATCGTGACATTGACAACAGACCGCCATTTTTATTTTTTTATAAATTTACAACGCTCTACGAAACGAATGTATATTGATAGAAAACATTTAATTTAATGGAAAAGTACCAGCAAGTTTTCGAAATATTTGAAAATTAAGATGACTGTACTATAATAATGATGAATCTATAAAAAATAATTAAGTACGAGTTAATATGTCAGTTGTGTTAAAAATACATTTTCGACGTAAGTTATCTTTACTTTAAATTTTAAAATATCTCAGGAACGTGACACTCTGTGGTATTATATTGCTGACATTATTTAGTTGTTTGAATGTTCTCTACCCATAGATATAATTTTCGTCGTGGCTATTTAAAAAAAAAATGGCGGCGAATTGTTAATGTTAGTTTTCATAGAAACATTTTTGAAACCTTTTAAAAAAATATTGGTATATAATGTAATAGGAAATAATTGTAAAATTTAATTAAATAATTTTCTTATGACATTTAATAATATTTTAAATAAAACTATCTTTTCGGATTGTTTTGCGGATTTCTTTTGATTTCTGCTTCCCGACTTTTCGAATTCTTCACAGCAATCATGGTCTCGGGAGTAGCCTCTCCCGGACAGATAGTTTTATTTAAAACGTCAAATGTTCGCATAGATGTATATAATATGTATGTGCGTGTGACGTTGTGTCTGTGTGGGGTGTGCAGCTGATGCGCAACGTGATGGGCGCGGACATGGGGCACTGCGCGCTGGCGGAGATGGCGCGGCTGGTGCGCGCGGCGGGCGCGGGCGGCGGCGGCGGCGACGAGGCGGCGGGGCTGGCGCGCGGCGCCGTCTTCTACATCAACATGGCGCTGTGGGGGCCGCGCCGCGTGCGCGCGCTGCGCGTCTCCTTCCTCGCCGTGCTGCCCGCCTTCCTCAAGGTCGGACATTCACCACCGCCACCAGCTACTTATCAACCTACCTATCTACCTACCTACCTACCTATCTACCTATCTATCTACCTACCTATCTACTTACCTACCTATCTACCTACCTATCTACCTACTTACCTACCTACCTACCTACCTACCTACCTACCACTATTACACACCAGCTACCTCGCCGTCGATGACGTGTCTGTCTGTGATTTTATAATAACTATGCTTTCTCCAGCATATAGTTATTTATATGATACAGTACCTAAACCACCCTTTTAAAATATTTTGTCTGTCTTTCTGTCCAGAGTAATCTTCGGAACAGCTTAAAATTTTCGTTAAAAAATAGAAAAGTTTGTAGGGCTACACATAGGGTATGTTTTATTCTGAAAATATTTCCAGCACAAAAACCGAAAACCCTTAAAAATTAAGCAATATTTATATCAAATCAAAATATACTTTATTTATATAGACAGTGGTAGCCCAGTGGTAACGCGCTCGCTTGGGAAACCGAGTGAAGCGGGTTCAAATCCCGGGTCTCGCACCTCTGATATTTTCATGTGCGAATCATTTTCTAACTCGATTACCACTTGCCTTACGGTGAAGGAAAACATCGTGAGGAAACCTGCATGTCTGAGAGAACCTAGCAAGTTTTCGAAAGACATGTGAAGTCCGCCAACCCGCACTTGGCCAGCGTGGTGGACTATGGCCTGATCCCCCTCGTATTGAAGGGAGGCCCGTGCCCAGCAGTGGGACGTTAAAAAGGGCTGAATACAATATAGACTTTTACAGGCACTTTTAAACCGTCACTTTTAACATTTTCAAAATTTAAATTAAATATCAGCATGTAAGTCAATGAGGAATCACAACCGGCTCGGAAGGCAGTTTTAGTTCTACTTTATAAATTTCAAGATAAAGTTTACGATAGCATGTACATTGTGTATATCTTCTTGAAGTACATTAACTATTTTTATCTATTGAAAACGTACCAGAAGCGAATATAAGTCACTAATATTAATGATAAAAAATCACTGTATTATATTGTATACTTATAGTTGCTAGGATAAGTACTTTACTCGCATGCGAGCCATAGATATATAAGATAACAAATATACACATTAAAATTTTCATCATTAGGAGTATAAAAATAGAAGTGTTTCAAAATATTATAAAAATTACTCCGAAATCGATGTGATTATTATTATTAATGTGTGACATCTTTCCTCTCGCTTCCCCACAATCTGTGGGAGAGTTTTCGTGAAGCGCGCTATTTTTTAAGCATACCCATGATATGGATACCAAATGAAAGGGCTTGGCGAGACATGAGAAGCAAAATGACTTCATTGTAAATCCAATATGGACTCCCAAAGACGGGGGATTGTTTTTTTAAACTAATACTGAAATGATAATGATGAAAAATCCATTATATACATATTGTAAATAATTAAAATAAGTCTTTTTTTGTATGAATATTTGAATAAGCTGCGTGCGTGCGTGCGCAGGCGCTGTCGGGGCGGCAGGCCGTGGTGACGTACGAGGTGGTGGTGGCGCTGCAGAGCCTGGTGGCGCGCGCGCCGCACGAGCTGCACGCCGTGGCCTGGGACCTGCTGCTGGACATCGTGCGCGCCGTGCTGCAGCAGGACAGTGCGTACCACGCAGTGGCGTTAACGTAAACACTTCACTCTTAGGGTTCCTTACCTGAAGGGTGCCTACGGAACCCTATTACTAAGCCTTCGCTGTCCGTCCGTCTGTCAGAGGGCACTATCTCATGAACTGTAATAGATAGAGAGTTGAAATTTTTACAGAGTAAATCGCTAAAACAAAAAATAATAAAAATAGAAGATTTTTTTTTAACTTTCGTAATCAATCATCGAAGTTAATATACCACATACGTAGGATAAAAGTCATTAATAAAAATTCAGTATTCATTTTTTTTCGACCTTCTACAGTTAGGCACCTCTCTTCAATACGAGGGACCATAGTCCACTACGCTGGCCAAATGCGAGATGGCGGACTTCACATGAACAGCGGACATTACGTTTTCGAAAATGTACTAGGTTCTCTCAGACATGATTCCTCACGATGTTTTCCTTCACCGTAAGACAAGTGGTAATCATGTAAGAAATGATTCGCACATGAAAATACCAGAGGTGCGAGACGCGGGTTTCGAACCCGCTTGAGCCGGTTTCCCAAGGCCGTCACCTCAACGTACACGACGTGCCCCGCAGAGAGCTTCGAGCCGCGCCACGAGCCCATCCACAGCCAGGTGCACGAGCTGATCTCGTCCATCGAGGCGCTGCACCAGGCGGGGCAGTTCGCGGGCGACGCCGACGCGCTGCTCGACCTCATCGACTACTGCGGACACGACAGACCCGTACGCACGCACATATACCACTAACCATATCTGTATCTGAGAACCATAACACTGTAACTCCGTTGTTTCCGAGTTTGTGTTTTTTACAGTACACTTGGATTGTATTGGTCCTTTTCTATTTATTTATTTATGTAGCATAAAATATATGTGAAACAAAATAAAGTAACAGAATGTCGACAAAGGATAACTTATCTCTTTAAGAGATTTCTTCCAGAAACCCTTCAATATTGAGAAAATAAGTTAATTTAGAGCGGTGTAGGTACAGTACAGCATCAAATGGTATAAACTTAATATTAAAATATAACAACTAAATATTATAATTATACAAAAATAAATATATTTTTATACACATACATACATACAAAGTACAAACATATATACTTACATATACTACATATTTATATACTATAATTTATGTCTGATTATGAAAATTATGAAGTATTTAATACTACTTGCTACAAACAATGTATGTAACATTATAGAAAAGGACACATACTATAATAAACACAAACTCGTAAAAAACGGAGTTACAGTGTTATGCTTCTCAGGTACAGATATATAGATATATATGACTATATGTTGTATGTTCACAATTGCTTGTGATAAAAAATATATTTAATTTTGCAAAAGTAAGCAAAATTAATTTATTGATTTGATATTTGTGTGTATGAGATGATTGCCATAATTTGTTTTTAAGGAATATTATATGGTTCATGGTGGTCAAAAAAATAAGTCATTTTTTTAATATTACATTATTTAAGGTTATTAAGATCTTTTTGATTAAAGAGAATTTATTATTAAAGATATATTTTTTTTAAATTACAGTAGGAATTTTTTATTAAGTGGTTGGTATTTTGAGGTACAATGTCTTAAAAAAATATTTTATTTCAATCATAAAACTCAATCGATTTTTCAATTAGGTGTAAAGTTTGATGTTTACTTGCTTTGTAAATAATAAATAGTTAATTAAGTCGGCAAATAAGTGACGTCACAGGTTTCTCGTGTCATGCTACAGCTATTGGGGAGTCGCATTTTGACCATTTATTCAACCGGTGGTCACCCAATTATGTTTTTTAATAATGTCATGGAATTAAACAAACTAATTTATATTATTATTATTTTATTTGGCATCTTCAATACTATGTCTTATACTGGGTTTTTAAATGAGAAATGACTACCTTTTTTGATTTACGCGAATATTTTATATTTTAAATCATATGATCTTTTTGGATTTTGTTATTAATAATTGTGGACATCATAAAGGTGTTATACAGCATTGGAAACGTTAGAAACCGAAAAGAAAAAATCCGAAAAGGTAGTTCATATAAAATAGTAATTGTTTATATGTGTCGTGTCGCAGGAGGCGTCGACGATGCGGCTGATCACGGAGCGGTGCGCGGCGCTGCGCGGCGGCGACGCGGGCGCGGCGCTGGCGCTGGTGGAGCGCTACGTGCGCGCGGAGCGGCGGCGCGCCGTGCGCCTGCACGCGCTGGCCGCCGTGTGCGCCTACGCGCGGCGCCAGCGCGCGCACGGCGACGAGCTGGCCGAGCGCGTGGGCGGCGCCGTGGCCGCGGCCGCCGCGCTGGACGCCGACGCCGCGCTGCGCGCCGCCGCCGCGCACGCGCTGCCGCCGCTCGCCAAGCTCTGCTCCGCCGACGCCTGCATAGACCTCATCGACCACCTGGAGAAGGTACGCACGCACGCACACTGCCGCATGCTTTGTTTACACTTTGAGGATTTTTAAATAAAACTATCTTTTCGGATTTTTTCGCGGATTTATTTTGATTTTTGTTTCCCGACGTTTCGATTGCTTTACAGCAATCATGGTCACGGGAGAGACTAAGGTGTCAGATGTCTCAAAAGTATTATATAGTTGTTACAGACAGCCTACCCACAATTAACAAAAATGAATTCAAAATATTGAAAATTGGCATCAAAGTACCTTACAATATTTGTTAATTTTAATTTTAAACATTTTATAATTTTAATTTTATACTTGAAATAAGGAGTATTATTTATATAATTTTAGCTATTATCATTTCAATTTTTTAGAAAACTTATTATTGCATTATTGTTTAATAATCTATATTTTTAGTGTTACCATTATTATATTTATAAACATAAAGGTAGATAAAATATTAATTATTTAAGCCACATTATTGTTCTATATCTACTTTATAAAATTATTAATCAAGAAATAAAATTAATCAAGAATTACATTTACAAATGTAAAATATTAATTTGAAGTACTGTTATTTTGATCCACACAGTAAGAACTTACTACATCTAACTGTCTTTTATGTTTAATTTTATTATTAGATTTTATAATATTAATATTTTGAGGATTTTGTTAATATTTATGTACTTTAAAATTCTCTACAGCTTTATCTTAATTGATATTTAGATATGCATGACGTATCATATAAATAACATAAAACATATATTTATTCATAAATTCGTTCGTTTCCATAATTTTAAAAGTAATCTCGATATCGAACTCCATGTTTTTTCTATTTTTAAAACGACAAAATATTCAATCCAAAGATTATTTCTAATTTAATTATTAAACTCTGTAATTTATATACACAACTAAACAATGAATTTTCCTTGCCAACTTTCAACTCCTTTTTACTTATTTAAGGATTAAATCTCCAAAGTTATTTTTTAATATATACGTTCTGTAAGAAAACCTGCCGATTCATATTTGCAACGTCTGTAGCAAGCGTTGAGTATATATATAATGTGTGTGTGTCTGTCTGTGTATGTAGATTCTGAACCGTCCGTTCGAGATGTACGTGTCGGAGGTGCAGTACGGCGCGGAGGCGGACACGAGCGACCTGCGCCTGGCGGCCGCCGGCCTGCTGGAGCTGCTGCACGAGCGCCTGCTGCGCGCGCCGCCCGCGCCCGCCGCGCGCGCCTTCCTCGTGCTGCTCGACCACCTCGACCACCACTACCGTCGCCCGGCGCTGCTGCAGCACCACCCGGACATACGGCTCAAGGTGCACACTACTATATTTTTTTGAAAAACTTAATAAAGATAAACTATTTTTTCATTTCCTTAGAGGAAAATTTTAAATATTGTTTAATACTAATTACTCATGTCTATATTGGAATTACTTGTCATTAAAGCGTGCCAATTGAGCATAGATTACTTCACCGATGTCACGGAGAACGGTGAAGTACTTGTCATTATATTAACTCGAAACAGTTTAATCTTGGTGTCGATGCATCAGCCAGGACTATAGATATTTGGCTATAAGAGAGTGACCCCACAAGTGTTCTCCTCAGATCTTCGACATGCTGTTCGCCCTGCGCGCCAACGAGTTCAACATGGTAGGGTTCTGCTACGAGCAGGCGGCGGGGGGTGCGGGCGGCGGGGGCGGCGCGGTGTACGGCGCGGCGGCGCTGCGCCTGCGCCCGCGTTGCTCGCCGCTGCTGCTGGCCGAGGCGCCGGCGCCGCGCGTGCGCGCCGCGGCAGTCGCGCGCGAGCCGCCGCCCGGCGCGCTGCTGCTGCCCGTGGGGCGCGCCGCGCACGCGCTCACGGCGGCGCTCACGCGCGAGGCGGACTGGGCCGTGCTGGCGCACGTGCTGCGCGCGCTGCCGCAGCTGCTGCACGCGCGCGCACTCGCCGTCGGCCGCCGCGCGCAAGACCTCGACCTGCTCGCCTCCACGCTCTGCTCGATGGTCAGTCGCACTGTCACAGTATCTCTAACATAATACTATCACACTTTCAAATTCGATCAAGTTCGATCGCCAATCAAAATGATTTCACATGCAAGAGTTATCAAAAAATACCAATAGAGAATATGTGTGTGATTTAAATAAAGGTGAAATATATTTTTTTTTATCATTTTTATTGCTTTTGAATTAAGCCTATATCAATAATAATCTTTAATGTAATTTCTTTTTGATTAAGAAAATAATTATTAAAAAATATAAATATAAGTGGGAAATTCAAACTAGTTGAAACGAACGCCATTGGTCAGGCTGAATATGATGTCAAAGTATTACCATAACAGCGATTAGTGATTTTGTCGCTACAAATTGAGTCATCATTTTCCTGTTTATATCTATACTGTGACGTCACATTAAACGCACGAAATGGCAAGTGTTTAAAGTATTTTTTTTTTTAATTAAAGTGCTCTAGCTCATCTCATGGCAAGTTATAGTTGTGTCTGTGAACCTTAAAGCCATTTCCCAATTGTTACATAAAAGTAAGTACGGCAGTCAGTATTTTAGGTTACGGCACTGTTAACACACTATATAATACTCGTGTTAATAATAAGTCGAATCGAATAATTAATAAATGTCTGTCTTGTATTTACGTATTTTTTTATAATTGCTCTTTTAAATAATTGAATATGTGAAAAAAAAATAGTGAACAATTAACCGCTATGTGCAGGTGTCCGACCGCAGCCCGTGCTTCCCGGCGGCGGGCGGCGCGGCGGGCGGCGCCAAGCTGCTGGTGTCGGAGTTCCACGCCACGGCGCTGCCGGCGCTGGCGGCGCTGGCCTCCTACCACGCCTACCTGGAGCCGCAGACGCAGCAGCGCATCGTGCGCTGTCTGCTCAAGTACGGCATGGGTGAGCACTTCTCCAGTTTCCTTTCATTCTTACCGCTTCAAATATCATTATTGATTTCGAATTGTAATCGATACTACGTTTTGTGTATTTCATATTATTTCTTAGAGTTTTATTATTAAAAAAATATATAAGAATATTAAACTAATCAAAATAGATGGTATTCGTCGTCTATAAGTATTATATAGACCCTCGTAACGAAGACAATTTATTATTTTTTCGCCCCACATTATCTGTTCCTTTCTGATGATAAACTTCAGTATGATATGAAATATTACATAATAGTAATATCTCCCCCGTCCGCCAGTGCTGCGCACCCCGCAGCCGTACATCAACGCGCTGACCATGTTCACGCTGGAGACGCGGGACACCATGGTGAAGATGCTGCCGGAAGTGCTCCTGGACCTGTCCAAGATCTCGGACACGCAGGCCATCGCCAGCCCCATGCTTGAGTTTCTCTCGAGTAAGCAACTCGACATTTCTTTACTTTCTACTATGACTTTTTTAAACTTATTATAGTATGAATCTTATCAAAATCGACAGATTAGATGTTCAATTTAAGCGTAGCGTTTTTTGTAAACAAAAACCGGATTTTTTTTCTGTGTCTATTTATATGTATTTTCGCTTGTCAGCCGCTTAATTACACAGTATTATCTTGTAAATTTCGGTATTTGATATCCATGTCGAATGAGATGAAATTGATTTCTATATATTCAAATGTGGTATGTTTTGTAGGTTTTAAAGATGAACGTCTTCTTTAGTTGGAGACATTTTTTAATAATCAAAGTATATTAAGTGTACTTAATATATTTTGATTATTAAAAAATGGACCGCTGAGGTCGTGGGTTCGAGTCCCGCTGTGGGCATTCATTTGTGTGATGAGCACCAATGTTTGTACTTTAGTCATGGATGTTGATATTTATAATATGTATATATTTAAAGTTATATACATACGTGTATTGTGTCAACTATCCGGTATCCATAACGCAAGCCTCGTAGCTTACCATTTACCGTTCGCTTGTCCACGTGGTAGCGCTGACGCGGCTGCCGCACGTGTTCGCGTCGTTCGTGGAGGACCAGTACATGTCGGTGTTCGCCATCCTGCTGCCGTACACCAACCCGTCGCGCTACAACCACTACGTGGTGTCGCTGGCGCACCACGTCATCGCCGCCTGGTTCCTCAAGTGCCGCCTCTCCTACCGCCGCAACTTCGTGCGCTTCATCATACACGTGAGTGTACCGTTGGTTTTGTAATACTAGTTGTTGCCCGTGGCTTCACTCGCGTGGTCTATGTAGGTACGTTGCAAGTAACCTATGTATTAATCAAACCTTTAAGCTATTTTCATTTCGAACATTCGTGAAGAAACACGTTTATAAATTTCTATGACTGATATATTTTGTTTATAAAATAAATAAATTGTATGTAATTGAACCCCCAAATCGTAATTGCATATTAAAGGTGTCTGCCCACTACACCGTGTCATACCATGACCGTGCTATGAACGTATCAGGCACGGAAACGAGCATGGAACGGACTACTATGCTCACTAGAATGTAACAACAACGTATCATCCTGTACATAACGGTTTTAGTACTGCGTATGCTCACCGTTGCCGGCCCGCACTGCGCGCGCCGGGCCCGCGACGCTCCGTGCACGGCACGCGACGATGCCGGTCGGTGACGGAACGGTCTAGTGGACAGACTCATACTTTTAATACAAAAAAATTTTTTTGCCTGACACGGTCCTAGCACGGTCATTCAGAGTCCTTCAATGTGTGAGTGCGCGTAAGCAATGTATATATGCACGGCGCAGGGGCTGCACAACTACATCATCATGCCGTTCGAGGAGCAGCTGCAGTACAAGAGCAACAACAGCTTCCAGCCGCCCGGCGCCAACGAGGACTCCTCCAACCGGCAGCGCAGCTCCAGTCTCGTGAGTACACCGTCTCAATATATTTTTACATATTTTTTTTTTGTTCCTTCTAAAGTGTTCTTCTTTATTTTATGTGTGAATGACATTTATTTATTTATTGATTTTTATCTAATAAATTTTCGTGTAATAAAATAATAGTAACTTAAATGATTATTTACTGCAAATAAAATAAAAAATAATCTATACAATTTAAATAGAATATAAATTAAATATTAGTCACCTCCATATTTTATCCTCCTTTCGTTTAAAGGTAGCGGTAGCTCAGTGGTAACGCGCTCGTTCGGTAAAGTAGTAAAACGTGTTCAAATCTCGGATGTCACACCTCTAGCAGTTACATATGTGAATCATTTTGAACATGGCTACTAATAACCACTAGCTATTATGGGGAAATAAAATCTGGATGTCTAATTCTAATAAGGTTCTAATCAGTTCAGTAAGGACATGTGAAGTTCGCCACCCCGCTCGTACTGTTACGAGGGTTAATTTAAATTAATGTAATTTGGTGTAAAATAAATATATCATTTTTTTAAAAAGACTTAAGTCTTTTTAAAAAAATGATATATTTATTTTACACCAAATTACATTGTTATAATAGTCAATAATATTACTTTACTATATTACAAAACCGTATTACAATAATTGCAGCTCAACTTAGACTGACTTATCTATGGAGTTCTATGGTTATATAACTTAACTGTAACTCTGTGTGAGGGAGCAAGGGGAATTATGATGGGGTAAACATTTTCATATACTAGATCGCAGTCTGTTGAAAAATAATAAATACAAACTACATATAGGTACAAAAGTTTCGTTTATTAAAGATATCAATTTTAGTGTAGTGTTATAAAACTAAATATTAAGATGTAATATAGTGACGGGGTCGCAAAGCTTTCTACTTATCTTTTTGGCTTTTTCGTGGGTCGCGTTATAAAAATAATGACGTGGTGTCGGCCGCGTGCCCGCAGGGCTCGAAGGCGGTGTCGCGCGCGCCGCTGGCGGGGCGCGGCGGCAGCGCGCCCGCCGCCTTCCACGTGGAGCTCACGGAGACGTGCGTGGACCTGCTCGCCAGATACGCCTTCACGCCCTGCTCCGTCAAGCCGCAGAGGTACGCACGCCGCGGGGACTTCTCGCAATATACTTATATTATTTTTCAATTTCATACTTTGAATCTTGTATTAGCCAAAGGAAATAAGATGTTTTGATAACTTTTAACACTTTTGGAGCAAACATAATGTAGAACGCCAAATCGGAACTGTACATGTTTACAGCTTTCTATTCTAAGATTAGCGACTCACTCTCGTTTCCTTTACAAAAATGTATGGAAGTCTGCCCAGTTTCTTGACATTTATGATTACTGCTCCGCTCCCTTAGGTAGTGGCATTACGATATATAGCCTATAGTTTCCCTCAATAAACGGGCTATCTAATGCAAAATGGATTTTTCAAATCAAATTCATAGTTTCTGAGATTCGCGTGTACAAACAAATTCTACCTCTTAAATAAAACTGTCTTCTCAGATTTTTTCGCGGATTTATTTTTATTTTTAGTTACTGACGTTTCAATTGCTTTACAGCAATATTCAAAATCAAAAAATCCGAAAAGATAGTTTTATTTAAAATGTCGAAAATATTAGTATGGATTACATACCTATTTAACCGACCTACCGACTGCACATTCAAATATTACACATTTCTCTGCCAACAATTACAGAGTATATATTGTAATGCCCTCTAAACCCTCGTCCCCAGGAGTGACACGGCGGAGTTCCTGTTCAACGGCGGGCAGTCCACCACGTGGCTGGTGGGGCACAAGCTCATCACCATCACCACGTCCGGCTGCCAGCAGAACTCCATCAAGCAGGGCCTCTGCGAGAGGTGAACTAAATATCACATTTTATAATAATTAAATTATTGATTATTTTACAGTTATAAGTAAATATACTTTATTTTTGAGGCAGTTAAGAGCAACACAGCCGGAAAACAAACTAAAATTTACTTTTACCTATCTATTTAAAACTATACCTAAAATCACAATTATAATTAAAATGTTTAATGCTACGCGATCCAACAATTAGAATTGAATATAAAAATATTTTTAATATTAAAGCGAACTTCTATCGAACAAACAAAAGTGTAGAGTTACGTTATGACGCAAATGCCTGTGAACGTGGAAATACTGACTCCCTTGACTTGTCGTCAGCGGTCTGCGCGAGGTCAGCGCTCCACCTATAGATATGCGCCATAACAGGGCTCCAATCATTTTTACTGTTTACTATGTTATTTCACAATTTACACTATATAGTATATACTTGTTTAGGTTTTACTTGTAAAGGTTTATTGTGTGTAACATTTAAGTTTTTTTTTATTGGATGTTAAAATGTCTGCCATACATTCTTACATCCTGTAAAACCATTTATATAAAGCTCGCGCTGGTTAAGGCAGAAGGATTTGTTGGATTGGTAGCACAAGCTTATAAGTAAGATCCCGACTCGCCCTAGGTTTACAGAAACCTAAAAATGGATCCAAACCGAGCTGTAAATGATATATATCCACGTCGTTCCAGATGCGCTACGCTGTGCCGCCAGCACGCGGAGAGCGCGGCCAGCCCGCTGCCCGCCGCGCCCGCCGCCGCCGCGCCCGCCGACGGCGACGCCGCGCCCGTGGTGCGTGCTGACTCTTGCTAAGGCTTATTATTCACTAGATACACATCAAAAACAAATCTATCCCGCGGGAACCGTACATTTTTCCGGGATAAAAAGTAGCCTATTTGTTATTCTGATGTATGAACTATATTATTGTAGTTTCATTAAAATCCAATCAGTAGTTTTTGTATACTAAGCTGTATAAGTTACTTTAGGTTTTTTAACTATCCCACGGGAACTCTTTAATTTTCCGGAATGTAAAGTATCTTAAATGTTAACAGTACATATAAGGTACCACAATACAAAATTTCATTTAAAGCGGTCCAACAGTTTCGGAGATTAGCCCGTACAAACGGATAACCAGACAGGGAAATAAAAAAATGACAAAAACCTGGGTTTGTTCTATTTCTCTTTTTATATCCCCCTGACTCGGTTTTTAACACTTTTTTTCTATGTACAGACATTCGACCTGTACTGTTTTATTATATGTATAGATGATAAGCTGATAAGTTCTATTAAAATTGATAAAATCACTTAATGAAAATATTTTATAACACATACATATGTATATATATTTGATCTTCTTTTAAAAATATATCTTTTACAAACAGGAACGGACTAATAATATAATTTATTTACACGTTATTTTTAACAACTATCCAAAATATTTTATTACAAAGCTCTTTATCAGCTTTCATTAATCAACCAATAGAGTTAACTTAAATATCACCATTATTATATAATGTAAAATTGTAAATAATTCGACTGTCAGGTACAAGTGAACGATATCTCGGAGCACAGCCAACCCAGCAGCAACCACCTGCAGGTGCACAACCACGCGCCGGAGGTCAAACGGTACGCCTTACACCACATCTATATATACATATATATATATAATAACAAATCTTCAAATTGAAAAGCACACGATATTAAAAACAAATGTGAATGTCTTTAACTTTTAACGTTCCATTTGACAAAGTTACACTTTAAAATGCTTAGTGGTTTTCTTACCTCACCACGCAACAGTGAGGGTAGTTAGCTGTCGTCTGATAAAGTGATTTTGCTTTAATTGGCCTTAACTTAGCGATCATTTTCCAAATTTAAACTGTCAAATTTGACTGCATGAAGCTTATGTTACTTGAAAAATTAAAATTTTTACTGTTAAATGATATTTAAGTATAAAAATGAACTATAAAATAACCTTAAAAATGTGTCTTCATTCTAATTTGAATTGGAGCGTTTTTGTCACAAATTTTTTAATGGATAAACATCGAAATTCAACCTATTCTAAATAAAAGTTGTAACGCTTAGATGTATAGAGCTGAAGATTGAGCTCAGTGGCGTGCCGTAATAGAGGCCTATGTCCAGCAGTGGCCGAAAGCAGGCTGAATATGATGATGAATAAAAGTATCACTAATATCGGTTATCAGAGAGCCAGATTAAAAACTGCCTTCTTAAAGCATAACTAAAAAGTCACCAATTAAATACAAATGGCAATAGCATTGTTGTGTGCGCTTGTACTATTTAAAGACCAGTTTGTGTGCAGCACCGGCTTTTGGGGATCGGATAAGAAATGCAATTACATATCATTAGTTCCGATAGTCTTTATAGCGAGTTCTCATCCGGTTTGGGCCATTTTGTGTATGAACTACTAGATTCTAGCTTAGAATGTTTATTTATTGTCATAAATAAATTATTAACTAACGTGATTTAGTAAACCAAAAATAAATCTTAATAATGAAATTGAAGACGGGCTGTGGCTTAAGTTTTATTGTAAAATGGGACTAGTATAGTATAATAGCGCGGCACATTGCTTGTGCGCGAGCGCCGCGAGCCGTGGCTCGTGGCCGTGCTAGCGCAGGCTTGTGTGTGCAGCTACAGCAAGTACTCGCTGCAGCACAGCCGCTCCACCGAGACCTCCTGCTCCTCCCTCTCCATCTCCGAGCTGCAGCCGCCCTCCAGCGGATACACCACCAGGTGCCACGCCCGCCCCCACGCCCACCCCCACCCCCGTCCTACCACACTTCTGTTTTGATTTGATCTATGATCACGATATCTGATCATTTATACGTTTTAAAATCAGACACATTTTTTTTTATTACCATTTTCTATAATTTCAAATTACACATATCGAACACTGCTATAATTAAATAATATTTAATAACAAATTGTTTTAATTTATATAAAAAAAATACATATTATTTTTTTATTTAAAAAAAAGTCAAGTATATAAACACAGTTCCTCTCCCACCGCCAATTTTATTAGTTGTTGCTTGTTTCGCTGAGTTATGATGGCACCATACGATGTGCGTTTTCTAGCGGCTTTCCAAAGACTGCACGGCTTCTATGTTCTTTTGCATAGACCAAATGTTGCTTTTTTTTGGTGATCTTCATATACACAAGTGGCAATTGTCTATGTTAAATTTTTTTTTCGTTTCAGCGCTTAGAAGAGTCTAGATGTTTTCTTATTTGTTGTTCTTTTCGAATGTTTATTTAAGAAATTTCTTTGTAATTTTCTAAAATAGTTCCTACACGTCGTATAATATGTGTGTGTTTATATATTCCAGACAAAATTCAGCCGAGAACAAAACAAGTGATCCAGTTATAGACGCTCTAAATCAATTTTCACAACGATTCGAGAGAATATCCAAAGAAGTGGTAAGATTTGTATGGTATTTTGAAATAGAAATTTATATTAAAAAAAATTACAAAAATTAATCATTTCTGTTAATTGCATTAACTACTTTGCTTATACTGGAAGTTTATTTAACCCGATCGCTTGACTCGACAAGATGAACAGATTCAACATGACCCATAGGCATACGCGGCCATGTCGCTATGTTTACATCATTAAAACTATTACACGACTCGTTGTTTTGTCAATTAAAAGTACCGATACATCGAATTTAAATCGAACAATCTAGAAGCATTTTAAATATTTTTTTTTTTTTTTTTGAGTCTTCTGTTTACACAGAAGACGTCATTGTAAATGAAATGAAATAAACTTTATTCAATTAGACTTTTTACAAGTGCTTTTGAATCGTCAATTTAATGTAAGCGTCAGTGAAGTCTGTCCGTGAGGAAGCTACCACCGGCTCGGAAAGCAGTTCTACTGAGAAGAGCTGGCGAGAAACTCAACAGTTGCTCTTTTAAATATCGAAATTACATTTATATTAACATAACAATGAAAATAGCCAGCATATGAGTCAATAATACTCAATTCCACATATTTTCATCAACAAGAAACTCTTGAACAGTCTAATATGCTTTGCCCAATAAAACATTTTTAATTTTATCTTTAAATTTTGAAGAGGTAAATCTAGAACATTTAAAGTATATATAAAGTGTGTGTGTGTGTGTGTGTACGTGTGCAGGAGGAGGAGGAGGGCGCGTGGCTGCGCGCGGGCGCGCTGGCGGCGGCGGGCGCGTGCCCGTGCTGGTGCGCGCGCTGGGCCGAGCTGCACGTGCGCTCGCCCACCGGCGACGTGTCCTGGCTCATGCGCCTGCAGAACCGGGTACCGCCAGGCACACTCTTCCCATTATGCTTATATAACATTGTACATTTCAATACTATAAATATTCAAAAAAAACTATCGAACATAAAAATCGAGAATAGTATAGTAAATTCTTCATTCATGATACGCATTGATTACAGATGACAAAAGACACGAATCATATAAAATAAGGTGTGTACGGTAGTGTTTCAAGTATGGGCGAAATTAAAACCAACTCCAAAAGAATTATTTACATCAGTTTAATAATGTGTAAAACCTAATAATGTTACATGACGTGAGTCAACCTAACTTTTTCTTCCTCTTTTAAAATAGGCAAAACGAAACAACATATAAAAACTCTTTTAGTGTTTCGCCACAAGTGTACTTAGTGTGGTACACAAATGTTCTTACAGCATCGAATTAGTTTATATATATTTAATGTAAAATAAGTGAAACTTGTGTGTGTGTCGGTGTGTGCAGATCAGCTCGTCGCAGCTGCAGGAGTGGCCGCTGCAGGACGTGCTGGCGCTGCTGTCGCCGCCGCTGGCCGACCTCGGCCTCGACGACCGCCTCGACCCCGTGCGTGCCCGCGCTCTCTCATTCCAACCATTCCAACATTACCCGTTATAGATAGCAAAATATAAATTTCTCGAAATTATTATTCAATAATTTTATAGATATTAACATTGTTTTCATATACAGATAAAGTAGCTATGTAGCGTATTATACTCTTGACTTGATTTACAAATATTAAGATTTAAAACTAAAAACTTTTTTAAATCAAAATAAAATATATATAGCGTATTTCCGTCAAGAATACAGTAGCTTTCTGTTCATGAAAGAATTTTTGGAATTGGTTCTGTAGTTTCAGAAATTACTCGCTAAATACAAAGTGTAAATTTGTACTCTAGTCATGGGTGTTTATATTTATAATATGTATATTGTATATATTTAAAGTTATATATATGTAGTGTATCAAACATCTGGTATTATTATTATTTAATGTGTACATAATTCGCAGACGTCCGAGGGCTCGCCGCGCTCGTCGCGCTCCGCGTCCGCGTCCGCGTCGCGCCCGCACGCGCCCGACCTGCACAAATCTAGGTTGTTTGCTGTTTCCACTCTAACACTATGTACTTTAAGGCGGTCCCTCACCGGGAGCATTCGCCTGTAATGTAACAGTTCAGATTCGAGCATTACCTAAGCGAGGGGCGAAGTACTGAGAATTACAGTGCGCAACATGTACCTAATGATACAATGTGTAACGCATCTATACTTGTTTGACTGTTTGTTCGTTTCTTTTGCTTTTTTTACCGCTGACCGCTTCGTTCGACATTGTAAAAAACAACTGACTTGACTGCAGGCGAATACTCAAAATCGAATCTAAATCGTTACGTTACAGGCGAATGCTCCCGGTGAGGGCCCGCCTTTATATAACATCCGCTGGTATTGGAAAGGAGTCCCTTATCGCACGTTACCCGGCACACTCGGTGAATGGGAGTTAGACGGAAAGAAGTGTAATGTTTCGACCGTCACGACACTTTTTATTAATTACTAAGAGCACCCCGTGTGACGTCATCACAAGTACCAGGCGATTATAAGTGTCGAGGAGTGTATGTTGTAAGTTTGTGTGCACTCTGTGCAGGCTTTCCTTCGATGAACTACCCTGGTACTCGTGTATGAGATAATGTATGAGCCAAAGGCGGACATCTTACGTCCCCACGATGTGTTCCACGGCATTGACATTTTTTTTTTTTGTTCTTTTTAGAGAAGCAACAGCAATATAACGTAATAACTAATTCTATTCAGTAAATTAATATTGAAATTTTGGGCATTGTGTCGTTTCCCGGCTTGCCAGCACAGGTTGAGGATAATATTATATTAATTTAGGTGGTCTAGTGGTATCACTGACCTGACCAAAGTTCAGATCGAGTTGTCGTCCAGGAATAGAGAGTTACTTGTGTTTGCACGCATACTTGTGCGCTATAACATCTGCACAGTCGGGAGGGTATTATTTATAATATTTGTGTTTCAGCTCGGACTCGGTGGTGGGCGGGGAGCGCGGGGAGCGCGGGGAGCGCGCGGCGCGGGGCGGCGGGGCGGGCGGGGCGGGGCGCGCGCGCGCCTGCACGCAGCCCATCAACATCCCGGGCTCGCCGCAGCGCCAGAGCTCCTCCAGCACCACCGACGACGACGACATGCTGCTCATCGTGCCCGAGGTCGGTGCCTCGCAAACATTCTACTGAACCTCCCATTTATATAGTAACAGTAGTAACAATTCGAATTTTATCTTTTGACTTTAACATTTAATATTGATTTCTCATAGCTGAGATATTTTTCCGCAGTAAAAAGTATCCTATACGTTGAATCGGATAACCAGCTATCATCATAGCAAATTTCATCCAAATCTATCCAATGATTTTCTCATGATTCGTTCCCAAACAGACAAAAATTCTAAAAACTATAGATTCGACATTTGCATCGATAATGATGTCTATTTGAATAAGATTTTCCAAAAAATATTTAATGTACAGGTTCGACTCGGTTAACATTTTATAATATGTACAGATTACCCAAATTTTAGATTACATTTTGACATATTTTAACTTAAAAATTAAAAAGCTGATCTTATAAATGTGTTATAAAACAGGCAGAAAAGGTTAAAAGTATGAAAGAGACACCTATTTATTTACCTGTTATTCAAAACATCCACTAATGGACAAGTGACCTGATATTGTTAATATTATATTTAATAGAATTGAATTATAATACAGATCGAATTATACCGAATTGCATGTATAAGTTACAAAAATTATAGTGTCATTATGATAAGTCAATGGTGTATCTTTCTAATAAATAAATAAAGTGACTTTTCCTTTCTTGAGATATTTTAATAATTCTTTTATGTTTTTGTTACATTTTACTTAAATTTTTATAATTCATTTTTATAACATTTGTTGTCTATTTAAAGCTAATATTTTCCTGTATTGCTGGTGATACTCGGAGGAGGATGACCCTATGATAAGAGAGTGTGGCAAGCTCTTAGAGTTTTTTGTGGAAACGTAAAACAATCTTACCGGTCTCAAATAAATTAATTGTTAATAGATGAGTAAATAAATAAGTTATTAGGTTAAATACTTTATCCGTGTTATGATATTATAAATGTGAAATTTTGTGATATATGGATGTTTGTTACTCTTTCACACCAGAACGGCTGAACGGATCTGGATGAAATTTGGCACAGAGATAGATTATAGTCTGGAATAACACATAGGCTACTTTTTATCCCGGAAAAATGTACGGTTACAGTGGAATAGGTTTGTTTCTGTTTTCCTAGAGGCAAACCCGAGTAAAGCGAGGGTGAGCCGTTAATATTATATATTTAAGTTTTAGGTAGTTTAATTGTATAACCCCGTTTTGCAAGAGTGATGTGTGGGCAGGGCAAGTCGCGGCACCCGGTGCGGCGCTCCAACTCGTCGCCGGAGATGTCGTCCTCGTGGAAGGGCGGCGACGCGGCGGCCGCGCGCGCCGACGACGAGCTGCTGCTGCTGCCCGCCGTCGAGCCCACGTACTATGTTTACAGCTTGACTCCCTATATACAATACATAGCCATTATACATTTTAATACATATATATTTAAAAAAAATTAGACCGCAAAACAAGTTTCTAATTAAATGACAAATTATTAATGTCATATAATAAACATTGCTTAACACTACTTTAACCGACATAACATCCCATTGATTAATTATATATTAATCCCATAAATATTTTAAATGCGAAAGTTTGGATGGATTGATGTTTGTTACTATTTCGCACCAGAACGGCTGAACGGATCTAGATGAAATTTGGCACAGGGATAGATTATAGACTAGAATAGCCGATATCTTACCTTTTTTATCCCTTAAAAATGTGCGGTTCCAGTGTTATAGATTTACTTTTCACAATTTTTCTATTCCATACTAACCGTTAAAACACACTTAATAAATAATACACAAGCAAATGTTAAAGTGTGTGTTTGTCGTTGAAGCAGCAGCACGCCCATGGCGATGCACGCGTCCAAGAAGGCGAACAAGAAGAGCGACATGCGCGTGTCGTGCGAGGCCATCCCCGAGGAGATGTGCGGCACCTCGCCGCAGCCCGCGCCCCACGCCCACGCGCAGGCCCAGCCCCACGCCCACGCGCAGCCCCACGCCCACGCCCAGCCCCACGCCCACCCCCACCCGCACCTCATGACCTACAACTCGGACCCAGGTGCTATTGCTTTGCAACTAACTTATTCACCACATCTCTTGACAGCCTTTCTTAGCATAAATCGATGGAATGTACTTACATTTAATATTTTATAATCATATTTAACACAACGATTAATAGCAATAATTCTAAAAATATAATTTTAAATTCTTCAAGGCTGTAGCAATTTAGTGAAAGACCATAATTTTAGGTTGTCTTTGGTCTTACAATATAATATACCTGCTAACTAATATAAATAACATCGCTTATAACATAATAATATTTTACTAACATTTGCGTGTGAAAGCTAATAAATAAATTGTCTAAATTGATTTCAGTGTTAAAAGACCTAGTAATATCACTTACTACAGGAACGGCGGGGCCGGAGGCGGAGGCGGAGCCCCCGGCGGACGCGGGCGCCGCCGCCGCGCACCACCAGCTGCAGAAGGTGAGGGTGCTCCCACTTTTGTGTATATATGTTACAGTTATGACTCTTTCCACTTAAAACTACTTTGGACTAAAAAATATTGGGCAATATCACAAATCTAACTTATTCATCGTTTCCTTGGTCTCAGCGTATTTTATTGCCGTTTTAGTTCATCATATACCAAGACGCTATACGAAAAAAAAGGGCTCAAAGCGAGTACCATAATTGATCTGAAACAAGTACTGCTACAAAAAAACAAGCAAGGCTTTCTATAACAATCATTTCTACGTATTTCGAGTATTTTGCTAAACATTTTACTAGTTCCTATATTATGATATAATAATATATAATGAGTTAAGTATTTATAAAGACATATTTGTGATCGGTTGCAGACGAGCAGCGACAGCCGCGTGACGCTGGGCAGCGACGAGCTGCCGCCGCTGGCGCGCTCCAAGCGCTCCAACACCATCTCCGTCATGAGCCCCACGCGCCGCCACCGGTACGCCCCGTCCTCCCCTTCCTCCCCGTCCTCCCCGTCCTCCCCGTCCTCCCCACAGAGGGGCGTTGCAGGGTCGCTTGCACACACCACAAATTATTAAAAAAAAAATTTGTTTTTATATCCATATATAATATTCATATTGACAATGACTTTTGTTTATTATACAGTTAAAAATGTCTAAATCTGGCAATTGTAAAATTATTATAAAATTACTAGTTTATTTATTATAAAATTACAGAGAGCTGAACCGCACGCAGGCAGCGAGCGGCGCGGGCGGCGGCGGCGGCGGCGGGAGCGGGAGCGCGGGTGGCGGCGGCGGCGGCGGCGCGGCGGCGGGCGGCGGCGTGTCGCCCTCCTTCGTGTTCCTGCAGCTGTACCACAACATGAGCACCTTCCCCATATCGCCCACCGTGCCCGGTAAATATATACCTTTTTTTTTTTATTTACATAACCACACATATATTACATATAAAATTTCATTTATGTTGATTTTCGATGTGAAATTTCTTTGCGTGCATGAGAGTAAAATTTCAAGGTCGCGTCACGAAAAACCGTCACATTTGCCACAGTAGCCGTTGTTATTGTCTGACAAATGATACTACTTAATATTATAAAGAATGATAATACTTAATATTATAAAGTTGAAAAGTTTCTTTGTTTATTTGTTTGGTTGAACGCGCTAATCTCAGGAACCACTACTCCGATTTGAAAAATTCTTTTTGCATTAGATAGCCCGTTAACTGAGGAAGGCTATAGGCTATATATAATCCCGGAAAAATGTACAATTTCCGTGAGATAAATTTGTATTTGTCTAGGTACGAACCCGAAGCAAAGCGACGGTGAGTCGCTAGTATATAATATTGTTTCCATTTCAGTCTTTAAAGATTAATATTCTTACTAATTTGTTTTCAAATATGCCTGCATATTTATAACTAGTGGCTCGCCCTCAGCTCGCTTAAGTTCGTCCCTTAAAGTGTATACGATAGGTGTAAGAATGCTGCTAGATAGAAAGAGATAAAATATTATTCTCTCTTCTCTCTCTGTGATATTCGTTTGAATCAGATATATTTTAGTCTGAGTGTAATATTAAAAGTTCTTATTATAATAATTTATAAATTTTACAGATTTGAAATATAAATAACTTGGTTTTTTTTTTATTTTAAATATCTTTAAATATTAATATTTAAGAAGGAAAATATATTTTATATTTTTAATTATTTTCTGTAAATTTCATATTCAACCTGTATTATATGTGTGTGTGTGTGTGTGTGTGTGTGCGCGCAGGCGAGACGCCGGCCAGCCTCAGCCCGCCGCTGGAGCGGCCGCTGAAGGTGTCGGGCGCGCAGCACGAGCGCACCATCAAGAACCTCGACCTCGTGCCGCCCGTTGAGACCTACAAGGTACCCGCCACTCACCACCACCCGCTACCCACCACCACCCGCTACCCACTACCCACCATCCACTACCCAGTACCCACCATCCACTACCCAGTACCCAGTACCGCAACGATATTGACCTCCTTTGACCTCATCTTTCTATATCAAATAATTATTCCACTAAAACATTTATAACCCCAAAAAATATTCAAAGTTTATAGTATATTGTGTGTTTTTATTAATTCATATTTTTATCATAACGAATTGTCTTCCTTTTGATAATCCACAAGACGCATTTAATATATTTTTTATCCTCACATTTGAATAAAATCATTTTTTTTATTGACGCCATATATCTTTCGTGTTACTCAACTCCATGTACATAGTTAATTTTACATATATTCCGTCCACTAGCTTCAGAAAAAATAATGTGCGACAGACAGACACAAAAACACGCGAATGTTAATGGTTCTGTTTTTACGGAACTCTAGGCAAAGAGCGTCACCAATCAGCTTATAATTCAAAGTCCATTTTCAATTAAAAATCACATATTACTGGAGCGTTCTGAATGTGGAGATGTAAGGGTCAGGTGTAACATTGACGTTTGTGTGTATTCTCGGTTCAAGGTGGGAGTTCTGTACGTGGGCCCCGGACAGCAGGACGATGAAGTTGCTATATTGAAAAATGAATATGGCAGTGTAAGGTAAGACCATGAACCTGTTCAATACAATACAACCTGCGTTACTTAGTATATTACTGTTAAGAATATACATACATCTTCGGCTTAGTTGGTCTGTTACATATTTTCGTTTCCATATTTCAGATATATGGATTTCCTCCGGCTGCTCGGCACGCTGGTACCGCTGGAGGGCGCGGAGGAGCCCAATCTGTTCCTTAATTTAGAAAAAGGTGGTAAAGATGGCCGATACGCGTACGTCTGGAACGACGACATCATGCAGGTGACTTTACATTTCATCACCTTCACCGTAAAGGTCGATTTTTTAAATTCGTCTCGTGTGTTGTTGTAGCACGTCGGTGCCGTTCGTCTGTCGCAGGTGCTGTTCCACGTGGCGACGGCCATGCCGTGCTCGGCGCGCGACCCCAGCTGCAACGAGAAGCGCAAGTACATCGGCAACGACCTGGTGTCCATCGTGTACAACGACTCGGGCCACGACTTCAACATCCACACCATCAAGGGGCAGTTCAACCTGTGCATCGTGGTGGTGGAGCCGCTGGCGCACGGCATGAACCGCGTCGCGCTCAAGAGCAAGGACGAGCGCCTGCGCGGCAAGTTCCTGGCGCACGCCGCGCCGCACTGCGTCAGCGACGCCAACGTGGCGCTGCTGGCGCGCCAGCTGGCGCTGCACGCCGCCCTCGCCGCCCTCATCAGCCAGAGCCTGGCGCTGGGCGGCGCGCCCTACGCCTCCAACTCGCTCGAGCGCCTGCGCCTCATCAAGCGCCTGCGCGCGCGCGCCCGCCCGCCCGCGCCCTACACCGCGCCCTACTCCTCCGCCGACCCGCGCCGCCGCCTCGCCATCGACGACTTCAACGACTACACCTAACTCGCGCCCACGCCCACGCGCGCGCCCACGCCCACGCGCGCGCCCGCGCCCACGCCCACGCCGCGCCAAGGCAGCTATGTAAATGCTTCGTCGCTCTCACACTCGCGCGACCCCGCCGACGCGGTCGGACACCTTCGCTTTTTATTGAACATGTTATTTGTATATTGAAAGTTATAGTTTGAAAACATTTTGGTTTTCGACAAATAAATATTTAAAGATAAATGATTTTTAATAAAGAAAAATATCACAAAATATGAGCACTACGATATTTTTAAAATTGTATATAATGGTGTAGTTAGTGGCGACTATTGTTTAATACATCGTATCACTTGTCACTTCAAGCTCTTGGTTTATCCCACTGCTGGGCTCGGGGATCGAGTAACACTCTAACTTGTACTTTGATATAATTTTATATGGGCAACATGAATAAACCTCCCACACACCGACAGTCGACATTCACACAAATAACCGATGTCATATAGTTAGTCTCCATGTACCGATAAGACAAGCATTTTATACATGCAAATATACAATGTACTGCTGGGACACGCACCCGTCACCTCCTAGCGAAACGGATCGACCTCGAGGCGTTCTGACGTGATAGGTTTTGTTTGTATGTTTTAACGTTTGAATTATATCTATATTAAATGGAATATGATAGAATATTAATATGTAAGAAATATTGCTAAACAAAAGAGGGTAGTGTGATAAGTCGCCAACTATCGCGGCGCCCGCCGGGGAGGGCGGGTCGGGGGGACGTTTGGAAATGAATTTCATTTAGTCCATCACACTATACAAGATCCACTTATATCCCCTCAAGATTGCAAATTAACCAAAATAAATAATAAATCTATGATCTGATTCAATTCAGTATTTATGAATTTTTATTGGTTTCATTATAATTTATCTACTTGTCTAGTATGATGTTCTAAAATGGCGTGACATACTGCCATTGTTTATATTTATATATAATGTTAATGTTAGTTTTATATTAATACACACTCGGAATGTATGTTGCAAAATATCGCAGTAATCGGTATGGTATTTATTTTGCAACATTCACGGAATGTATAGAAGCCCCGCTGTCCCCGCCCGCCCCGCGCCCGCCCCGCGCCCCACGTCGGTGTCTCGCTAGGACTCCAGACAGTCAGACAGTCGACATCAACACAAACTATACATATAAAGTCACATAAGTCTTTTTTTTACATTTTGTGAGATGTGATAATAGAGTAGCGATAACAGTATATAATATACACTATTGTACGCTGGTTTTGTACTACGCTTCGCTTGAGGTGCGCTCCGGCGCCGCCTCCCGTCGCGGCCGCGCGGCGCTAGTGTAGCTGTGGGCGGGATCAGGGCTCGCTCCGGTTTGGTAAAGCTTTCGTCACTTCCACTTTCATTGTACCGATTCGTATCAAGTGTATATGTTGCTGTCGTACGAGTTTATAGAAAAATCGACTCTCTGTGTTCTCTCCAAAGTAAATAAGACAACGAAATCAGCTATTACGATTTAGTCGGTTTTTCTATAAATTCATATTATGTTGTTGTTCGATTTCCCTTCGACACTGGCGCGCGGCGCACGCGCACGCAAACCAAAGACCTTATGGATTACATCACTATGTTTGAGACCGAGTGCAAGTCTGCGGGCGGCCCGGGCGGGGGCGGGGGCGGACCCCCGGGGGCCCCGCGGGCGCGACGGCACAGGTAATTAATTTAATAAGTCCATGTCAAGGATCGTTGGCGCGCGACCGCCGGGCCGCCCCCGCGCTCGGCCGCGCCCCTACAGAGGCATTCTTTGTTGAAATATTTTATGTAGCAATTTATTTCCTGACGAAAGATTTTGTAATCGAATAAATGATGGCTATTTTTTCATATCTTTCATTTTGTATCTGCCCTTATACTTGTAGTCTAAGATACAACGTTAGGTCATATTTGACCCATCTGCTTACTATAAATTGTTGAATATACTAAAAATTAATATATCGCACTTCCTCGACAGGTTATCTAATACAATAATATGTTAAAAGACACTTTATGGGGTCGAATTCAATTTTTTTTAACTTTTTTTAGAGCTACTTGCTATGCTGCATTTTACTTAAATCTTAGTTTCTATCAATATAAGGTTTATTTGGTACGCAAATGCGTGAAATACTAATCAAAAAAAAAAAGACATATACCTTATTTGGCCAACCTTTTGCTAACATTACACGAACATGTACGAATATTTGTTTGTAAATTATGTTTAAAGCAAAATACTTTTTTTACTTCAATTCAAATCTACAATTATTGTAGATTCTATATTATATACATGGACGTTTTTAAAATATTTTTAAGGAGATGCTGTAATTTAAATGTTTGGCTGAAAATAAGTAATCATAAAGATGATGAAACTTGACGTTTATCAATTCACTCATAAATTCTGCGGAAGGAGGATAATATAAGAAAAAGTGCAATCTATAGAACCAATATAATGATGATGCTGAAGATTCTCTTCTTATGGGCACTAGTCTACATGAGTGAGGCAAACACTATATTCGATAATATTTACAAGACGCAAGTGCGTAACCGAGCGACCGCGTGCGTGATGGCGAGCCCCGCGCGCGCCTGCAGGGGCGTGCTCTGGCAGAGGGACTGGCTGCTCATGAACTACTCCTGCCTGGCTGGCAATCCCTTCGCGACCGTTATTGTAAAGAAAGGCAACGTGAATTGTACCTATGGTTTGTACACATGAAGTAAAACTAAGCTCTATCTGAACCCAATACCTGCAGAACTAAAACAATCAATCATTCGAAAACTACTGATGATTGGCTCCAGGTAAACATCTTTACAGCTAAAAATTTGGTAGTATAAATTGACTTACTTAAAATATAATAATTACCTTAACTCAGCTGAAAATTAATATTTTTATATTATGATATTGACAAAGTAGGTAATGTGTTCTCAACTGGCACGTTTTAAAACCATTAACATGAAAATCGAATTATAAATTAATAATATATTTTAATTTCTTATTCATCTGATTATTGTCAGACGACTAGCGTACGGCGTGTGTTTTCGTCCGATAATAATCGAGACGAATAATATTTTTAATTCATCCGCTTAACGGAGGACTAGCAACAGTTTAAAATATATTGTTTAATAAAGATTACAGGATGTAAACTGGTCATATATGAATAATTTCTCAGAAACAACAACCTCAGCAAGTAATCCAGACCTCTGTACCCGCCACGCGCTGGCACACTACAAACACCCCCTGTACCCAGACGTGGACCTGGCGCTGCTGCAGCTCGACACCCCTTACACCTCTATGGAGATGCTCAACTATACTAGCAAAAATATCATTTTATTGCAAAAGTAAAGTTTTTTGCTTTGTATTAATTAAAACAGCACCTTCTTACTCAATTTAATCAATAATTATCTTAATTACTATTTTTATATATTGTGATATATAGATATGTATTTATGTAAGTATTAGTATGTAGTATATATTGTATAGTATTATATATAATATTTAAATGGCTATTTATTTTTAAGTATCTATATATTATTTATATAACTACATCTGCACGACTTTAGCCTGCTTTATAACACTATTTCTCACTACCATAGGTTGGCTGGAAGAGATCTCTTCTAGAGATAAGTCCACCTTTGCAAACAAAAATTGTATTTAAATCATTGTATTTACTTTTAAGTGCAATAAAGAATATAATATAGGTGTTTAGAGGTAACAAACTCATTTATTACTTTTGAATCTCGAACATAATATAAAACATAATATATAATGTAAAACTCGAAAATAATATAATAATATAATGTAACAAAATGCAAATTAAATTTTTGAAAAAAAAAAGTAATATTACTCAATTAATATGGTAATTATTTTTCAAAAGTAATAAAAATACTGAGAACTCTGGTTTCTTACAGAAAACTTTCTTGTGTGTCAATTTAATTTAATGGTGAGGATCAATAATATACCCCTCATCATAACCACTAGGATACAACCCTAGCATCCCCACTTGGATCTGTTCCTGAACTAATTGATCACATGCTGATATATTTATTATCATTCACAGAGTTGATATTTGGATGAAGAATATCCTTTACACTGACAGCATACAGAAGGAGCACATGTTACAAGAACAAAGCTACCATTTACAAATGTATTCAACTCCTATAAAGATGTTTTTGTTTAGTGTAGTTCTTCCAGGAGTCTCGTTTATTATATTTTTTATTTATGTTATATATTTTACAGGATCAAACAGTAGTAGTAATATTCCATATAAAAATTTATATAATGAAAAAAAAAATTATGTTTAGTGGATAACTATGTGATAGAAGATTTGATTTATTAAAGCAACTGTTGAAAAAAGTTTTATTTTATTTAAATATTTTGTATCTATTAACTTCTAAAATAATACTAGTATAACATTATGACTTCTGTTCTTGATTTAATGTCCTCTTCCACACTTTAACTTTACCGCGTAATTCACGAAGACGTTTCATCTCCTCTTTGAAGTCTTGGTGTTCGTCTCGGAATAGACCATACTCTCGTAACTTTAACATTAAAGCATGGGTTTCCACATGTCGTGGGTAGTAATGGATGATCTCTTCGTTTGTGTGCAGAGGCCTAGCCTCAAATATCTTAACAACTTTCATTGACTTTGAATTTGTAGGAACTGCTACTTCACCAAATATTCGGTTTGACAACCTCTTCATTCTCGTAGCGTATTTAGTAGAAGAGTTTATTAGTTGGGAATATTTAACGAAATTAGTGGCCATTTCTTTTTCAAATTATTTGGAATTTGGGAAAAGTGCTAGTTTTATAACCTCTGGTGGTTTACATAAATGTGATTTCTGAAACCTGAGAATTATATGAAATATGTTAGACTATAATAAGTATTATACTTATAGTCCTAAATGATTTGCATAATTTAATTACCTCTAAGCGTAATTTAATATTCAAATTACGATGTTTTGAAATAATGAATTCAATTTGATAACTAAATAGAAATGTCAGTTGATATTACATAAACGTCAGTTGCCACAGTCAAATGTCAAAATTTAGTTTCTTCGTAGAATGAAACGTAACAGAAATCATGACAAAAAATCGTAAAGAATTTGACTTCGAATAGAATGGAAAACTAGGTACTTTAAGTGATTATAATCTTTCTAATACCAACTGTACATTGATTTTCTTAAAAAATATAAATTTATAATGCACTGTGCTAGTTGCAGGACGTGATGCAAGCCTGTTGCGCTTGCGTCCTGACCTACCCCCTACCCTCGGGCCCATTCCCCACCCTCATACTTTAATCAATATCCCGACATCCCAATATTCTATATTCGTAAATTAAAATCAATACACCGTAGTAAGGCGGAGGGCGAAGGTCTTAGCTGCGTTCTAAAGGCGAGGCAAGAGCATCTTGTTAACTAAAACAATAAGTTTGTTTGTAAACAAACAAAACATCGATATGTCGTTGAAATCAGAGGAAGTCCCATTGATCGCCATAAAACCCGTAAGTATTCGATTAATAAAATCAATCATAAGTATTAGGTAGGTACTAAATAAACTCATTAAAAGTTAATTTATGCGTGCAAGTGCTTTTAGGTAAGTTCAACATAATCTGACTATTGGACTAATATTATATACAAAAATTTATGTGTGTATGTTTGTTACTCCTTTACGCCTAAACGGCTGGACGGATTTAAATGAAATTCACATTTACTTAGTAATGCACCCGAGCGAACCGAGGTCAAGTCACTAGTAATTAATAATGAAATGGTAAGATGTCACCGTTTTATTATTATATGATTTATTTTAAAAGTTAAGAAGAGATTGCTGTAAATTTAAAATTAAATTGTCTCCTTTCAGGAAACGGATGGTAAAATGGGTGGGAAATGGTCAAAATCGGAGACTATAAAAATTTGTTTGCTAATAATATTCTCAGTGGCACTTTATGGGTATCTTTTTGTATACATCAAGTCCATGATCGTAAGGTCTCAGGAACTTGAGCGCTTAGCTGAAATAGTAAGTAACATATAAAACACTCGTAACACTAACAACAATAGCTCACATAGTCAATCAAATGTAAGAATTCATTTTTCCTAATGTATTTCTCTGTTTTCAGACCGAGGATATAAACAGGAGGCTCAACAGATTATTTGAACTGGATAATAACATGTCCATAGCTTTGGCAAAATTACGCGAAACATATGGTGTGAAGAGAAATACGTAATTTCCTCAACATTTGTGTCATCTTCATATTGATGTCGTATCACACTGTATTGACCTTTAATCATCCGTGTAACTTTAATCAGCTTTTTAAAATATTCTATTCAAAAACTGTTCGAAGACTCAAATAATAAGTCTTTACCAACGAAGTTACCGTTTTACAATAATGGCCATTTGAAACGTAATTTATGAATGGCCGGCAATAAATTCTGAATTCAAATGAATTTTATTTTAAAAGTATGGGTTTCTATTTTCAAATTCCGTCATTTGTTTATTAATTAGTGTTTTGTTTTTACTAAATACATTTGTATCAATTTCATCATTATGGACGCAATAAAAATATCTACGAGTAATTATTATGGAATAAGAGTTACGTCGCGGGCCGCGGCAGCAACGCCGCACAAACGGCTCGCAACATTAACGACGTCTATAGAGTGAACGTACTACAAACAAACGCACGACTCGTTATTGGTTTGAATGCTTCCAACATGGAAATTTTGATCTAAAAAATGAACCCCGTGGTCGCCCGAAAACTAAAATAACCAACGACGAATCAAAGGCGATAATGGAAGCCAATAATATTCAATCTACGGCTGAATTAGCAGCAGCTTTCAACGTTAGCATCCAAACAATATTAGTCCATTTGCGACAAATCGGCCAGGTAAAAAAACTCGATATGTGGGTGGGCCGTGGGAACGAAGAGATTTTGAACCGCATTGTCAAATTTGTTTGTTGAGGGGAACAATTGTTGAAGGGATATTGAATTCACCCTGGATCAGCACCTAGGCAATGCCTCAAACGAAAGTTTACCTAAGAGTCATGATCACTGTTTGGTGGTCTAGTGGCAGTATAATTCATCACAGCTTCTAACCAAATGGCACCAGCATATTACTGCGGATGTGTACTGTAAGGAACTGGACACAATGATGGAGAAGCTCTCAAATCTCCGGCCAGCCTTGCTTAATCGCTCGTCTCCGCTGCTCCTACACGACAACGCTCGATCTCGTTGGAAGTTTTGCGTCATCCACTATACTCACCAGACTTCTACTTTTTCCAAAATTTAGACAAATTCTTGGCAGGGAAAAAAATTAATAACCGAGAGACAGTATAAAATGACTTTGTAGAGTTTGTTAGCTCCCGTACACCTGGCTTCTTCAAAAAGGGTATTGAGACATGACCACTGCGCTGGCAGAGATGCATCGATAGCATGAGTGCATGTTTTGATTGATAGAAATAAAAAAATATTAATAAAATACTTTTTCTTTATATTAAACGGCAATTTCATAGGTAGAGACCTAATATAAATTTTAGAGTTATATAAATCATTGTTTATGAATTACAATTTTTTTTATTTTATTTAATTTTGTTAATAACAATATAATTTTAATTATTTGTGGTATTAATCCATTGGAAAAGTATTGAGTTTGAAAAGCACTAAATTATAATAAAATTATTTTTATATGAATTTGTTTAAAATTAAATTAATCAATCTGTTCAATTATTAATAATATTATTAATTATTATAATTTGTATTAAAGATACATTTAAGGTTATATGTTATGAGTACGGACAGGGTACGGGGGGAGGAAGAAGGGAGGAAAGCCAAAGGCCACAGCGTGATGTATTAACACATTAGCTTTATTTTAAAGACTGATATATCTACTGTTTCGTTATTATTTACATATTTGTGATAGGTGTTTTTATTTTTGTCTTTTAAGTACCTACATACTTTGTAAATCTTGATTGTTTACTCTATGTCATTTCCATGTGTGTAGAATGCATTTGTGTATTTAAATGTAATCTTGATGGAAATAAAGTATTAAAAAAAACATAGTGTTTTCTTTGGGTTTTTTATTTTTAATAATATTTATAATTTAGGGCAAGATTCAATTAACATATTCTCTTAAATAGTTAAAATTCTTCACAATAAAAGATAACAGTCAACAGTGATTGTTTGTATTACTGTACTCTAGCTATATCATACTTTTAGTGAGCATTAAATTTAGTTACATCTTTTACAATTTGAAATATAACTTGAGTATTCGGATTATTTTCTTTTTGTACATTTAGTGATAAAACCGCTTGGTAATTAAATAGTTAATATTCAAATTTTATCTTAAGAGACCAACTTTTAATAAATACAATGAAATATCTATTTCTAAATGCACAGTAGGTACTTCAGATTGACTGTAATATAACCTAACTTTTAAAATAAATATAATGTATAACAATAGGAAATATGCGTGATTTATTTGTACAATAGCTTACAACGTTATATAATAAAATAAAAAAATGAAAAATATTAAAAAATATCCAGCTCCAAAAAAAACTAAAACTTAGTATAAAAAAAAATCATACCGATACGAATATTTTAAACTCCCGCCATTTCGCGTGACGTCACAGTATAATCATACACAGAAAAATGACGACTATATAAATAGTAAATATTTCACCTTTATTTAAATCACACACTTATTCCCTATTATTTTGAATAAAAAACTCTTTATCTAATATTTCTCAGATCTAAAACCAAATATATTGATTATATAGATCAATATTATAAAATTCTTTTTTATTCGAATTTTGAGATAAACATTTTCACAGGACACTCGCTGGTCCACAATAATATAATATTTAAGTACTTACATATTTTGATCGTTATTGAGCATTGATTTTACGCTTTATATTTTAAATTAAATAAATAATTTGTGATATGCGAAAAGTCACAGCCACGTTATTAATCAAATATAGGCATATGTGAAAGTGTAAGCTCCACATTACGAATTGTGTAGCGTGCTGCGTGGTGCTTACTGCTTGACAGTATGAATGTGGCTGAGCGACGAGCGGCCGTCATCACTCATCAGCTAGGATCTGCCCATTATATGCAATAAATAAATACCTAATAAATTGTAATTGCCACAATTTTGTTTCATTTCTTATGCCACTAGAATATTAATGTGAACACTGAACGGTAAACGCTTATACGTTCACGGATGAAATAATACATTATTAAAAGTAAAAAAAATAATATATGAAGTTGCAAATATTTAGACTTTATCATCTATTGACAGAAATTTTTAAAGAGTTGAGTAAAAATCAGTTGACGGTGGCTGTCGAAACAAATAGACAGCTTCTATATTGTTCTATGATGCCACTTTAGACGGACTTATGTATGATGACTTGAAGATGAAATGGAACGTCAGTGGCTGTCTCTGGCACGGGCTGGTGTGTGGTGGTGGTGGTGGCGTCTACCGTGGGTGGTAGTGCGAGAGGCCGTTGTCGAGCGAGCGGCACACGGCGCTGGCGTGGTCGCCCTGCAGCACGGCGTCGGGCGAGCACAGCCAGGGGTCGCCGGAGCGGCGCTGCCACTCCAGCAGGCGCGAGCGAAGCGCCGCCTCCACTTGCTGCAGCGATGGCTTGCCTGCACATTGAACGAGCGCCCGCCATTTAACACCCAATAGAACAACCGCCGTGAAAAATGCGAAGCCCGCAGGAGGGTTGTGTCTGAGCTGTATGTATGTATGTCCGTATATATACTCGTATATCTCCGACTGCATAATACTATGAACATTCGTCAACTTCTTCTCATCTTTTTAGTTCGCTTTTTACGCAGTCGGGCTTTTTTTTTATAAATTACATATTTTTTTAATTTGTTTCTACTACATTTTTTAACATGTACTAAATGATTATATAATTATTAAGTACATATTTTAATCTGCTAACATTAACATTGTAACGAATGTAAGTAAAAAGAAAGTACTATATAAAAAGGTATACAGAAAAATATAATAGATATTGCTAGAAATTACGCCAGACATAACTCCAGATATAACTGGCAGGAAGCCAGAAAGATAAAACGAGTAATGAAACGAGAGCACAAAATAAAAATAATATATTTACCGTGCAAATTTTCCAATTCCTCGGGATCGCTGCGTATGTCATAAAATTCCCACTGTGGGCGGTAATAGTACTGTTTAAGCGTCTTATACCACGGCAGCGGTTGCTTGCTGCGAGTTCTATTTAAAATATCCTACAAAAAATCATAATATTATCAATCTTTTCACATCAATATACGTTTGCTTTTATTTAGTTTATAACCTTTGATAAAATATGTCAAAAGTTTTTAGGTTACCTGAAACGTAGGTGATACGTAGAGATCTTGGTCAATAGGGAAAGGCATTCCGTAGTTAAGATTATGTATAAGTTTGTATCTGCGCGTGCGCACTGCCCGCATTGGATAGTACATAGTGATTTCATGGTGCGTCTGAGATGCGAAAACAGCTTCGTCATCAGAATAAGGCGGTTCTGTAATATTTAATTTACATTATTAATATCCTATCCTGTTGAAGTCGGTGAATGAAAACATTAACAAAAAATATTGTTTACCTTTCTGTAATATAGGTAATAAGCTTTTAGGACGATCATTGCTCCATATTTCATTATTCATGTCTTGTTCTCTAATAATTCCAAACCAGTCAAGCACAGTGGGCATAATGTCAAGTAAGCTGACCAAAGCACCAGATGCTGCATTCTTCCTGGCGGAAGGCTCCGGCGAGGATATCATTAAGGGCTCGCGAAGGCCCGGATCATAGAAATTAGTGCGTCCCGATGGGAATGGTATACCATTATCAGACGTATACATGATAAGGGTATCGTCTTTGTGCCCTGCTGCTTCTAATTCTTTCAGAATAAGTGCTACACCTAAAACGGAGAAGAATTACTTAATAATACTAAATAATTATTAGGTTTAAGATACTGAAAAGTTTTGCAAAATTAAAGACACTTGCCTTGATCTAGTCTTGACATTGTTGTATATTGCGCTGCGATATCTCTTCGCGCTGGCTCGGTATCCTTAAAATATGAGAATATATAATAGAAATACACATGCGATTTTAGGGTTTTTAAAGTAATTATACTTTTAAATAATAATTTAATTGAAGCGTAAATTACCTGTACATTGTAAGGAAGTTCTATTTCATCCCATTGATAGTACCAGGGTGTCCAGTCAGGGATGTGGCCTGTGCCAGGTTCTCCGGAGCCAAAACGTTCACAAAAAGGTCCAAATTGAGGCTCACTATGTCCGCAACGATGCGGATCATGGAAGCCGATGTATAAAAAGAAAGGCCTAAAATAGTCACAGAATAAAATATGAATGATGAGGTATGTATGTATGTATTCAGCCCTTTTTAACGTCCCACTGCTGGGCACGGGCCTCCCTCAATACGAGGGGAATCAGGCCATAGTCCACCACGCTGGCCAAGTGCGGATTGGCGGACTTCACATGTCTTTCGAAAACTTGCTAGGTTTTCTCAGACATGCAGGTTTCCTCACGATGTTTTCCTTCACCGTAAGGCAAGTGGTAATCATGTTAGAAATGATTCGCACATGAAAATATCAGAGGTGCGAGACCCGGGATTTGAACCCGCTTCACTCGGTTGTTTAAGCGAGCACGTTACCACTGGGCTACCACTGCCTTAATGATGAGGATATTATCATAATTTACAGAATTTTGTAAGAAAATATGTAAAAAATTACTTTTTTTGTTCATTTGCTTCTTTTAGAAACTCTCTGGTCAAAAGTTTCATATGTGTTATGTTGCGCCCGACTTGGTTTATGTGGTTGTTCTCCTCCGTCTGTTCATAGTCAAATTTGTACACACTGCTTGGACCAACATGTTTTTTGCCGATTATTCCTGGATGCATAGAAAATAATAACAAATTTAGCATTCCAAAAATATATTTGGACTTATAAATATCAAGTGATAAAAATATCTCACCAGAATATATTCCATTTTCTCGCAACAAATTCGGTAAACTGGTGACATTATCAAATGAATTAAAGTGGTGCACTCCGTGATGAAGCCCATACATGCCGTTCTGATGACTCGGCGTGCCGGTGAGCAGGGCTGCTCGGCTGAAATATTATTATAAAATATTTCTACTAAAACTCCTAACTTAAAAAATATTTACAACGTGTAAATTACATCAAATTTTTATTACTCCTATAGTACAAACACATTTGTGGCTTCATACCTGGGCGAACAACTGCTTACGGAGGTGAATGCATTGTTGAAAATTACGCTACGTCGTGCCAAAGCATCTATGTTTGGAGTTTGGCAGATTTTGTTTCTGTACGCGCCGAGCTCAAAGCCTCCATCATCCGCTGATCAAAAGTAATTTATTAATTATTATTTTAAATGTAACTGTAATGATGTACCTACATTTGTAACCATTTTCCATTTTGAAGTTTTTTACAATCATAGATTTTATTTTAAATACTAATAAACGACCATACGATAATAACTTTGGAATAAGTTGTACAAAATAATATTCTTTAAAAACAAAAACATCGAAGCTTTCTTCGCTCGACTGTACTTATAGCTGTCAAGACTCAAGTTGTCACGAAACATCAAACAATAATAACGGTACAAGGTTAAAGGTACATAATGAAACGATATATAAGTAAGTATAAACAATAAATGTTGCACGACTTACCTAACAATATCAAGACATTTCGCGCTTTGTTAGATAGTACGGTTTCCGTGGAAATGATACACAGTAAAGCGATAACGGCGACCGAAGCTCCCGCCTGCGCCATGTCAACACGCACCGAGGCTGACTGCTGACACCTGACAGGCGACGTGTCACGTCTCGAGTGTCGGACTCTCTCAAGTTGGCACTGTGCGGACTGCGGTGTGAAGGGTGCGGACCGGTGCCCCACTTATTGACTATTACTGGTTTGGCTCCAAAATTTAAAATTATTTGGTCAAATTTATAAACAATGGCTCGAAAAAACGTTTTATATCTGTTTGACGTGGACGGTACGCTGACGAAGCCCCGCCAGATTATTTCGGAAGAACTTAAAAGTTTTCTATTGGAAAAAGTAAAGAGTAAAGTTTCGATAGGGCTCGTAAGTGGATCGGATTATGTGAAAATCGTGGAGCAAATGAGCGGCGAGGAGGTGACGAATCAATTTGACTACGTGTTCTGTGAAAATGGAGTGATGCAATATAGGCAGGGGGAATTGAAAAGCACACAAAGTATATTAAAATATATCGGTGAAGAAACTTTGCAAAAAGTCATCAACTTCGCGTTGGGTTACATGTCGAAATTGCAACTGCCGGCAAAGAGGGGAAATTTCGTAGAATTTCGATCGAGTATGATCAACGTCTGCCCCGTCGGCCGCTCCTGCAGTCAAGCGGAAAGGGATGAATTTTCTAAATATGACATCGAACACAAAGTTAGAGCAAAATTTGTAGAGGCTCTTCAAAAAGAATTTGCAAATTCAAAATTAACTTTTGCTTTAGGAGGACAAATCAGTGTAGATATATTTCCCACTGGCTGGGACAAAACTTACTGTCTCCAACATGTTGAAAATGAAAATTTCAGTGAGATTCACTTTTTTGGAGATAAAACAACGCCTGGTGGTAATGACCATGAAATATACAATGATCCTCGGACAATAGGTCACAAAGTTGCATCCCCCGAGGATACCAAAGAGCAATTGAAACAGTGTCTTAATATTGAATAAATACTTAATTATTTATCCTACATTGTACATAATATATTTTACATTCTATATGTTCCAAAATAATAAAAATAATTTTTTATATTGTTGGCAATGTTACATCATTTATTGATCTTTTGTCTCATGTTATCATCAGTGATAAATATTCTGCAAACATTAAGAGTCAAAATATACAACGTCTTTTGTTGTCTATGTATTATATAATAATACTCAGTTCAAAAATATCAATCTTATGAGATAAATTATATTAGGTTCTATATTTTACAAGGTTTGGCTGTTAGTTGATTAATTTATAACGGTAGTAGCCCTAGCATAGCTAGATAAGCAATAATCATCTCAATAAATACAATGTTTTTTGAAAATGGGCATCTAGATCCAGAGATGAGTCTATTATAACAAAAATACTCCTCGGCTTTGAGTTTAATAAATTATTTTATTAAAATATCAACCAATTCAGAGGTGATTGAAGATTAACACTTGTTAAATAGAAAAGAAAAAAATATATATATATTGTCAACTATATTGTGTATAAAAATAAGATTAAAAATATTACAAAAAATACAGCAGTTCAACTGCATACAACAATAACAATTATCACTTGTACTTAAAATTATAATTTAAATTTAGTCTTGATATTCATAAATGCATTAATGTCCTTTATACTGAGGTTTTCTTTTCTCAATGAAAGAGATCATTCCCTCTTGTCTGTCTTTTGTTGGAATATTCATTTCATAACATTTCTGTTCAACTTCATAACCGTCTTTGATACTGAGCTGAACCCCTTCATTAATGGCCTGTTTGGCGCACCTGAGGGCTATGGGTGCGTTGGAAATGATCTCTCTAGCTATAACCAAAGCTTTTTCATAAGCTGCATTGTTTGTGCTGTTTTGAGGAACTACATGGTTGACTACACCTGAAATGAAGTAATTTATTGTTGTAAATATGTAAAACATTAAATATATACAAATTTCCTATATTATATTATATTATACATAATGAAAATTCATCTAAGTACTGCATGTTTTAGTAAGAAATTCTAAATTAAGCCTACCAAGTTCTTTAGCTTCCTGGCCACTAAAGATTCTAGAAGTGAAAATGAGTTCTTTAGCTATGTTAGGATGTATTACTCTTGGTAATCTCTGAGTGCCACCAGCGCCAGGTATGAGACCTCGTCCTGTCTCCACGAGGCCTAATTTGGCAGTATCAGCAGCCACCCTTATATCACATGCTAAGGCTAGCTCCAACCCTCCCCCCACCGCTACACCTTCTATAGCAGCTATTGTTGGCATTGGTAAATCTTCAATTTCAATAAATGTATTCCTTAAACCTCTGACAAAATTTGCTACTTCATCATCATTCATTTTTAATCTTTCTTTTAAGTTGGCACCTAGAAATAATTGTTTCAAAAGTTAATACTATGTAACCCAGATAAGTAAATGTAAAATTAAAGTAATATTATCACATACACCGTAATAACTTACCAGCGCAAAATATGCCACGAACCAAACTGTGTAACACAACTACTGAGATTTTCGTGTCCTCCCTGATCAACTGATTCACTTCTTTCATGGCTTTGAGTAAGTCAAAGCCAAGAGCGTTTCGTTCTTTTGGACTGTTTAATCCATATATTGCAATACCTTTGTCCTCTCCACCTAACTTATGAAATACAATTGGTCCCAAATTTTCCACTTCTTGTGTTCGAGTTGATAAACATCTTAGAGCTTGTAGCTTTCGGAGTGATTGCAACGAATTTACTTTTTGAATCCACATAGCTACTATTTGTGAGTGGTCGTAAAGCCGATGTTATAGTGTAGGTATAGAAAAATTAATATCTAAAAATTACTTCGATAAATAGAACGTTACTTATAAATAATTATCTTATCTAAATTGATAACAGAGTTACAATGTTGAAGATGTAGTATTGTTTGTTTTTAAAATATCACTTTTCTTTAAAATAATTACGCGTTGTTTAAAATTGGTAAAATACTCCCAAAACAATTGAAAGGTAGGTAGCAGGTACCTATTAAATTCTAGAAGTTACAACTTAGTCGATAGTACTACAATTCAGTCAACAATTAAGTAATTTAATCTCAAAATTGTCCTATGTCAATTGTTTACAACACGTGTTTATACAATTTAGTATCTTATAATTTAAGCAACAGGGTTTATAATTATACTCCGATCTCTAATAACTACTTTATAGATGTTGACAATAAAAAAAATAATAGAAAAAGTAATAAAGTTACGGCGAAAATGTATTTTATTTGAACCTCTGTAATATGTTACTATATTTAATATTAGTTATGTTTTTAAATAACATTATTGGAAAATATTTATTATTTTATAAAAGTATTGAGATTTCGCGAATCATAGCAAGTGTCAATCGTGTAATTTTATTAGATCGTCTGTGACAGCCATCTTACGCGTATTTATTTAAAATTTTAACTGATAAATGTCAACTGTCATCTTGACATCTTGTGTTATTATTAAATGTAAATATTGTTAAAACTAATATCATATTTTACGCAAAAAGTATAGTGCAAACACTTATATACTTATTGTTTTTGTATGAATATAGAATAAATCTATAATATCTATCTATATATAACTATAGTTAGATAACCATAAAAATAACAATGTCTTCGGAATACTACTACACGTGCCCTCTCGATCCTGAAACAAAAACAATTGCAAAAATATATCTAATTAAAAATGTTAAAAATATTGAAACCATCAGAACTAATATTGTGAAGGGTAACTGGAAATGTGCAGTGATAAAACCAAGTTTAATATTGGATGTTTTTCAAGTCGTAGTTGCCGCTAATCGAGCAGTTGTATCTGAAAGAGCACATACTATGATGACAAAGACTGTTTATTCAGAAATATTATTCAATTTATCACTTACTAAAAATATTTCGCAAAGTTTAAGCAAATTTGGAATTGAGAAAGATAATAACATTTTGATTTGCTTTTTAATAGAAGATATAGATGAGAAATATAGTGAAGAAATAATAGAGCAAATTGAGGGAGAACTCTGTCCTGTTAGTGATTTAACTAAGTTTAGTAATTTAAATGATATTAAAAGTGTATATAAGATAAAAAATTTAAAAAATGATGTTGATATCCTTGACGTTATTGTAAACAGAATGGTAACAAAAAGTTTTATCAATCATTAAAATAAATATAAAAAAATCTTATGTATTAACAGTAACTTTAGTGTAAGTTTTAGGCATTTATAAAACAATCTTATTTGTAAGAAATGATTTGTTTTTAAATATAATTACATACGATTAAAACCAGTTTTTACTTGTCAAGTGCTATCCAATCCAAATGAAATAACATACCTACCTATTATTCAGAATAGACAAAAAATATAATTTAAGCAATCAGAAGTAGTTAATGGATCAAATGCTATGCTCATGATTTTTTTTAAATAGAAAGCTCAGACACATTCGAGCATTTAAGATGTATTAGATTAGATAGGATATTAGTAAATAGGATGAATTTTTCAAGTGGGCGTGCATGGCTAAATCCGAAACTATGAGGAATAGTGAAAAGTATTCAAAGGAGTCTCGGGCCCAATTTTCATGAAAACTAAAACTGCATCATTGGATTTTTGAAAAATCAATTTTCCTAGCCAGGAATCGAACCTGTTGATTTTGAAAAAAAAACACATACTGTATAATTACACCATTTGATAGTGTTACTAATAAGGAATACATTCTGGGAAGTCATGTATAATATGAGAATTTCATCAGTAAACAGCAATTATGAATTACTTTTATGATTTTTTTTACTTATTCATAGTACAGAATGTGCATGAGATTATAGAAATAAAACAACAACTTTTATATCTTTGTTTTATTTTAACAACAACAATATAATTATGTAAAATGTACAATTTAAATTACACAATGTAAAAGCGATGATATAAATCAATTTATAAACAAACTTAATTTTTACACTAACCATTAACCAATCTTATAAATGCGGTAATTTCTTTACACTTTGTAACTATAGCGCACAACTTTCGGTCACATGATAAATGATATTCTGGTTTCGGGGTAAATATACTTATTACTTTTGTTCGACACCCGTTGCATAAATAAATCGATAAATGCTTAAATTTGTCAAACTAACGCCATGCTACGCATTTAGTCATCATTCGTAATCCTAAATAAAACTTCGAACATAAGTAAAATCTATATTAAACGAAAGAACACAAAATATTCAGCCGTTAGATTAAACCTTAAATAAAAATGGCATCTAGTAACTATTGAGTGTTAGGAACTTTCTGATCACTAATCACGAACATATGAAACGAATCGTTTAAGCGGAACGTCCGAGGCCCCGAGGCTCCCTGGCGGGAGGCACCGAGGCCCCGAGGCCCCGCGGGTCGAACAAGCTGCCGTCGGAGTATAATCTAAGGTATTCATATATTATGTAGCACCTCTTGAACACTTTTTCGTTGAGACGTGCTACGTAGAATGCTTTACAGCTAAGTACGCTTAGACGTTTAATAATAATCCCTAACGCGGACGCGAACTGCGACGCGACCGCCGTGTCTCTTCAGTTAAACGTACATACATAATTAAATAAAACACAGCTTTTGATATCATAATGTAGTGTGAACAGAACGAGTGAAATTTAAGGCACCTGTAAATGAATTCAACGCGAGGGCGGTCGTCGCACGCAGCCCCGGCCGCAGGGGCCTCGGTCGCGAGGGCCCCGGTCGCGGGGGCCCCGGTCGCGGGGGCCCCGGCCGCGGGGAGCCCCGGCCGCGGCCGGTCCGCACTACTTGAACACTAACAGTAATATTGCATTGACATTAATAGCGACACTATAGCATATATTTACATCGTAGTCTAGTCCTACAGACTACAGTAATGGTTAATATACAGCGATATATTTGGCTAAATAAGTTGCATTGATTCTTTTGATCATATATCATAATGTCGCAGGAACGTTATTCATAAGCTCTCAATTGCTTAAATACAATTCTTCATGACACGGCGACCATTTCATAGCAGCCGGTCATGGACAAGTATCAATCAAGTTTAATTTCCACCATAAAACAAACAATGGATGAAAGTACCATTTTCTGTGCGTGCTCTTTCTGCCGGATACAATAACAGCTTTTATTTTAAAAAGAATTAGGGCATAATTTGTCAGAGTACAATTGTAATTTTGTACTTATGAATTTTCTTCAAAATTATCTGTATTCGCACAAATGTTTCATATAGATTGTTCAAAATCTATTAATTTTTTTCTTCACTTATAAAAGATGCTATATCATTTAGTTATATAATATATAAAAATTTAGTTAATCTCGTTACTTCTTTCCTTATAATTGGTTACTATATACCAATTGATACTCGTCCAAATTATATTACACATGTAAATTCCACGTGGCTTGTTCGTCCAACACCAAACCTAGCGTGGAATCGGTCTAGACTGTAGAGTGTAGACCGCTTCACCTTTATCCTACTACATTTACATTACATCCTATCATTTAATCTTAGCCATCAGTCTTTTCAAAACGACGAACAAAACCAGACGTGACTCAAATCACCTGCGTATGAATAAAGTTCCTGATATAAATAATACATACTAAATATTAAGTTTCATAATAATATAATGCGTACTACACTTGCTGGGGAGAGTGGGGAGAATTGTGCCTTATTAATGTTATAAATATGTTGAGCCCAAAGAGGGCATTTAAAAAAATAACCGAATTTTATAGAGTCGTTTGAGATTTCGTCAACCTTATGAAATAAATGGTGAGTTTTTAGTTAAATAATAGATTATACTCTTTGTCACTCTCCACAGCCGACATTAACTGCGATACTGTACAAATTAGTCTCTTTAACTGTAACTTTGTCCACATGATTCTGGCACATTCATTGATTAACGTAGATAATAAAAATAAAAATATTTTCAACAAACAAATTTCTTTTAAGATGGCAATTTTATACAGTGTCGCAGCAAATATTAGCGTCGACAGTGTAGTGCGTGGCTCGTGTTACTTTATAAGAATTACATACAAGTATATGAAAGGAATATAAGTTAAGTTAAAATACATGCAAATACAATATTAAAAAATGACGAATATTTAACATTATTTTATATATGTATGAAGAAAAGGCAATTTTTAACGCCAAAACCGGGTTAGCGTTTTCACTGATCGCGATAAATAATATACATACGTTGCCAGCGTGTCAAATTAAAATTATTTTCCGTCAAGACGTCATAATTTCACTATATCCCGGTCCCCGGTCCCCGGTCCCGGTCCCAGTCCCGGTCCGCGGCCGCGCGGCGCTGCGGTACAGTCAACATTGGTAGATAGTGTCTTAAGAAAAGTCAACAATACTCTAATATGAAAGTATAAGTAAGTTGTATCGGTAGCAAGCACTCCGGATAGTTCGTAGCAAACTGTACAGTTTATGAGAAAATCGATAGAAATTGTTCGATTTATGGCACTATGTTACTTCGGTGGGTTGTATGTGGTTTAAAAAAGTATAAATATAAAAAATATATTATTTTTGAATAAAAATCTGGGATACCGACTAGACAGCTTAGGAGCGTGTGTCCGTTTGTGAGGGGTCTGTCGAGAGTGCTTGCTTCATGAGTTCTCGATTCCATAATACATTATAAAGGGATAGCGACTTACATCTAACGTTTGGAAGTCAAGTTTATATCCACACACTTACCCAAACATGTAATAATATTGATTTAATTTCTGATTGACAATTTCCATGGAACAGAAACATACGTGTATTATTCACTATGATCCTATATTTTTAAAACATATATTTTCATCCTAGTTTTATTAACTTTCAGACGATCATTTTATTATGTTTGGACAAGTGTGTGTGTGTGTGTGTCGTATATAATACGTATATACGTAAATATATATATGTATGATATGTGGACCCTAGACGGTGGCGACATGGCAGCTTTACGCGCGAAATGGAACTGTAGCGACATCATTATACTACATTGCATGATATTTCATGTTAAAAGACATAGCCAACAAGTTTCTATCTGTTTACTTCTATGGCGTTTACATTGAATATGAAGCATATTTATATGTAAAACATATATGTATGATTTCTGACAGACGTAATATTTTTGCATGCTTTTGAAAAATTACTTACAAATATTTTCAGTATGATAAGTATTTTTAAAATATTCACTATTTGTAAAACTTTAACTGAATATTAATGACAATTTAATAATAATTATTATTTATTGATGCAAAAATACAAATATACTGGGAGTATGTGCACATTGGCCATGTCTTTTTTTATACAGAAATGTTAGCTGTTGCCATGACATGAGATATTTTAACCATTGTTACTATGTTTTATGTCAACGTAAAATAAATTTTCTATGAAGCAACGTCAGCACGCAAATGTCGGCACCGCCGGCGCCCGGCGCCGCGACCACGCTGCGACCACGCCGCGACCACGCCGCGACCAGCCGCGACCACGCCGCGACCACGCCGCGACCAGCCGCGACCACGCCGCGACCACGCCGCCAGTTGCCTTCGGTACATGTGGCTTCACTATCTGGGGAATAGCACATATCAAATGTAACAAAAAATAACTAAGATTGTAAAAATAACTGAAGAAAGGCAATTTTAGTGTTCTTGAATTTCTCAATTTCCCAATTTTTTACCCCTAATTTAAAACTATTGTATATATCTAAGTGAGTAAAAGATTAATATTCCACAAATTCGCTTAATGTAAAGATATAAAAGTATTCTTTATAGAATAGATCATTTCCGTACACAAAAATCATGTCGATTCATTTTATTTAAAATATCAAATATTCAAGTACAAGAGTACACTATTTATAATATATATAAATAGTGCAAATGAAATAAAAAAAAAACTTGAAATCCACATCCACCCTCATAGCTACTGGTGTGTGTGCGGTCGCGTACCGTGCGGGGGTGCGGGGGTGCGGGGTCACTGCGCGAAGGGCAGCGCCAGGCCGTACAGCGAGGGTCACCGGCGCGCCTCCGCCACGTACACCGACACCGTCGAGTCCTTCGACCCCACGCCCAGCGCGCACCTGCACACGACAACACCACGTCAGTTACATCGCCCGCTCTCACTTAAACTGACCGAGCAACGTACACTATCTATCTGTTAGGTCTCATATTCGGCAAAAGATAAAGCTCGAGATCAACAGCTTAATGCTATTTAATCATTAGGATGTAAACAACGCTAACTTCTTAACTCCAGGCTGCTACTAAGTGTACCTGATGGATAAGCCCAGTAACTATTTTGCCCTGACTAGTGACTCGAACTCTGCCATCCAGTTATTTATTGACATACATTACGTCCATAAACAGAAACTGTGGTTTATAAGAATAGATTTATTCCAAGACATAAGTAGTCCCAATAAGAAGTAACATGGCATCGACCTGAGCGGGTGGAAGGCGAGGCAGGAGACGGGGCCGATGCGCGCGCCCATGAAGCCCTCGTGGAACTTGATGGTGTTCAGCGCGACGCCGTTGAGGTCGTAGATGCTGATGCTCTGGTTCACCGACCCGCTGCGGCACAAACGAAAAATATTATGAAAAATGAATGATTATTATTGTAAAGTAAAATTAGGTGATAAGATTTTTTTTGTAAAATTTTCGCTTTTTATATAGACAAGTGAATACATTTAAATATTAATTTAATTTTTATGTGCTTTGTTCATTCTACTCCTTCATTGCAATTTTATATATAGTCAATTGGGTGGGGTCGCCCGTATACGATAGCGAGGATAGTTACAAGAGACGGAGTAGGAGAGGGAACAAAAAAAACTCGGGTAGGGTTACAATATTAACTGTGAAGAAAAATTTATTTTAGCCCTGCAACCCGTTTATTAGAATGTTAGTTGTTTCGAAATGATGAAACGATACGATCAGTGTGTATGAGGTGTGGTGTGGGAGGTGTGGCGTACCAGGCGATGAGCGGCGCGCAGGGGTGCAGGTCGAGCGCGGCGAGCGGCGCGGGCGCGCGCAGCACGGCGCGCGGCTTGGGCAGGCGGCGCGCGTCGTACACGCGCACCTCGCCGTCGGCCGCGCCCGTGACCAGCGTGTGCGCGTGGCCGCCGGCGCGCGCGTGCGCCGCGCACAGCACGGCGGCGGCGTGCGGCGGCAGCGCGTGCGCCGGCGCGAGCGGCGCGCGCTCGTCCCACGCGCGCACGCCGCCGTCCGCGAAGCCGGCCAGCACGCGCGCGCCGCCGCGCCACAGCGCCGTGGCGGCCGCGTCGCTGCCCGTGGGGATGTCGGCCTGCAGCAGCTCGGCGTGCGCGTCCCACAGCCGCAGCGACGCCGCCTGCCCCGCCAGCGCCAGCGACTGCCGGCGCGCGCTCCAGCGCAGCAGCGTGCCCGACGGCGGCGTCGGCGGACCTGCACCCGCACCTTATATTATATCTGTTTAGTTATTCTGTACGTGACGACAAAAAACGTCATCGAAATCGGTCCAGGCGTTTAAGAAGAATTTAGAGACATACAAATGTACATAATTATTTAATTATTTACATATTCGATTAGGACGACTATCAAACCCGCTAGCTAGTATTTTATATAACATACATATTTGAATCCGAAACATTTCATTTTACTCAATAGATTTTTAATAAATAAATATTTTAAGCAATCAGAACCACAGAAAATATTATATAATACTAGCGACTCACCCTCACTTCGCTCGGGTTCGTCCCTAGGTTGATTCCCCATACAAACTTTTATCCCCATTTTCACTCCCTTAAAGGATGATTTCCGGGATAAAAACTATCCTATATCATTCCCAGGATCTCAAATTATCTTCTTACCAAATTTCATCTTAATCGGTTCAGTAGTTTCAGAGCGTATTCGGTGAAAACAAACAAATCCTTCCTCTTTATAATATTAGTATAGATAAAATATTATAGTTCACAAATTAAAATCACGACACATAACTATGACGAAAAACGCACACATGAGTAAAACGTTTTAATTAATACAATCATGCAGGAAAATTATTACACATTGTATGAATTATATATGCATTAAGCTATCAATATCAAATTAGATTGCAGGCTTTCTATTTTTATTATTATAAATATCAATTCAAATATACAAAATTTAATTCAAACCTCAATCACATTCGGAACCAAATTCGTGTAAAGTTTATATATTCTCTATTTATCGTAATACAAATGCAGACTCACAGCCGGCGTCGGCGAGCCGCGCGGCGCCGCGCTCGTCCGCCGGCGAGAACTGCTCCGTCACCAGCTGCGCCAGACCTGCGCCCACCACCGTTACTCGCACGCGTCACACCGCCTCACACCGCACACGGCACATCGACTTATTGCATACATTCAATGGACAAAAATGTGTTCTTGACATTCATGAGTAACATACGCAGAAAACCAATAGTATGAACAGACCAACAAACTGCAGACAGCAACATTCATATTATATATGTATGTACGACCAGGTTCAACGGACTCCATACTATACTACTGTATGAAATTGATTTGTGAGGACAGATAGAATAACATCATGTAGTGTGTGTGGTGTGTGCGGTGTGCGGTGTGTGCGGTGTGTGCGGTGTGTGCGGTGTGTGCGGTGTGTGCGGTGTGTGTGGTGTGTGTGGTGTGTGCGGTGTGCGCGCTTACTGGATATGGGGTGTGCGGAGGGCGGGCGGTAGTCGGGCGCGGGGCGCACGTCGAGCGCGCGCCACGCGGCCAGCAGCGCGGGCTCGGGCGAGGGCCGGAACACGGCCAGCGTGCCCTGGTGCGAGGCCACGGCCAGCAGCGCGTGCGCGTGCGCGTCCAGGTAGGCCAGCGCGGACACGCGGCCCCACGCGCGCCGCCACGCGCCCACGCACAGCTTGGCGGCCGTGCCCCAGTCCCACACGCCGAAGTTCTCCTTGCTGGCGAGCGCCACGTGCTGCTCGTAGGGGTGGAACTGCACCACGGCCGGCGGCAGCGGGCAGCGCGAGTGGAACGCCACCGTCTCCAGCCGCGGCGGCGGCGCCGAGCGCAGCGCTGGCGGACAGGCGACACCACGTGTTTATGTTGATTGTTGATGATATTTCATTTATTGATTTAAACTACTTCAATTAAGTACTCAGTCGTCAAGCATTTGAGTAAAGGGTGAGGCCGTGAATCAATAATTTAAAAAGTTAACTGGGAATACGTTAAATAGAAGAAAAAGTGAGAAACTAAAATTTATATACATAATAATACATATAAGAATAATATTTCTATCAATTTGTTGTCTATGAAATACAAGTGTACGTGTACAGCACACAACCAACCCCTGGCCTCCCTGCGTATGCTGCGGTTGCGCACGCGCCGCCACACGCGCTCGTGGTGCGCCCTGCTCTCGCAGTCCGCGTCCGCGGCCTCGGCCTCGGCGGCGCGCGCGCGGGCGGGCGCGGGGGCGGGCGGCGCGGGGGCGGGGGCGGGCGGCGCGGGCTCGGCGGGCGGCGGCTCGGCCGAGGCGAAGGGGCCGGACACGCCGCCGGACGCGTCGCCGCGCGCGAACTGCGCCGTGGCCCACTCCACGAACTGCGTCGTCACTATCGGCTTCTTCGTTTGACCTGGAATTAATTTACGCATGATCAAATCTATTATCTATATGACTTCTTTACTTATATTTTGTATATCTAAAATGCTTAAATAATAAATTAGAAAACTTATCTTCAGGAAAAAACTACATATTCAGCCTCTATACAAATAAATAAAATAAAATTTTATACTTTCTATAACTAAACAATGACAGTGACTTCAATATTTTCAAAAAAATGTTTCAACTTTACAAGTGGATCTCTTTCTTGAAATCAAAACAGCAACACTTCCTAAAGTGCAGATATCCAATAAAACAGAATCTTAAAAGTCGGTTCACACTTGTCAAAAATATTATGTGACATACATAAAAAAAACACCTAGTAGGTCGTGTATTGTCTATTTTGTTGAAATAATGTAGTGTAGTAGTAATGTGTACATACTAGAAGTAGAGGAGCCGGAGTCCCGGTCGCGGTCGCGGTCGCGGTTGCGGTGCGCCACCGAGTCCTCCGATATCGTGTGCGGCAGACCGAACTTGCCGCGACCTGACAATTAACACACATCACATATTAGTGTTAACCCAAATTTTAATTTTAAAAACAACAACAACAACACAATTTTAAAAACAAGCTTTTATTTAAAGCTTGTCGCGAGATTTACTTTTTTTTTTTAAATAACATTATTTTTTAACATTCTATTTCTTGTTTAACTACACAGGGTAAATCTTGCGACAAGCTTTAAATATGCTTGTTTAAGATAATGTTTATTCATATTCTTATCAGCAAACCCTTTCATTTGATATCCACATCATGGGAGTGCATACAAAGAACGTAGTCCGCCATCTTTGAGAACCCGCCATATTAGATTTAGAATGACGTCACTTAGCTAATCATGTATTGTCAACCAAATTAAATGATTGGGGTTAACTGCTTTAAAATTTAGTTGCAAGATTTGACCAAACAAACAAACATAGCAAGTTAAATAAAAGCTAATAATTATTTTTACCAAATGTTATCAACATAGTTATAGTTATTGTTTATATAACCTTAGCTTATAATTAAAAATTCAACCATATCTGAGAATTACGTACATGGTGACAACATAATTATCACAGATTTAACTAAAACATAAATAATATATTTTTGACATTTTATTTATATTTCGCTTGATTATAATACTTTTATCTAATCAGTTGAAGTATTTTGTATGGAGAAGTAATATTACATATTACTATTTTCAATTAAAATTATCTATATTGTACTAAATTAATATGAACCATATATCCCTTTGTATAATAAACCTTAAAAATGGTATAATGTATTGTATACTAGCGATGTACTTTCACTTTGCTCAGGTGCTTCCCTAGTTTCCTAAGAGGAACTGCAAACTTAGGCAACTTAGCGCTTTGATCGTTTCCGACTACAATCAATTAATTATAAATTCTTACCGTAAACATATTCTTGTCGTAAAAATAAAAGCTTATATGCATTGGGCCATAACATAGTTTTCTATTAGTGAAATATTTTTATGATTTCGATCAGTAGTTTGAAAGGTTATGTGTTACACACAAACCTACCAAGTTAGAAGTATAATATTATATAACATTAGTGCTCACTCATGTGCGGCAGCGTGCGCGTGGCGTCGGGGTGGTGGTGCGGCCGCGTGTTGGGCGACGGCGGCAGCGACGCCGACCCGCCCGCCGCCTCGCGCCCGCCGCCCACGCCCACGCCCACGCCCACGCTGTCCACCTGCACACAGCGCACAGCGCACATATGTATACTCGTACGTACATTACACACCGTGCTATAATATATTCTATGCAAATTATATCTATTTGTGCCCTCAATTCATGGCTGTTATTTTATGTTTTTAAACAAGAGATATTTACTTAAATTTGCGTGAAAAAATAACAAACAGGCATTATTACATTAAATGTCTTCGTCTTAATTAATATGTAAAATTAAAAAAAAAATCTGTATTTATAATATTAAAAAAAGTTATTAAAAACATTTTTTTTTAATACTGTATAATTCTAATTTAAATTTTATTTTAAATTATATTTCTAATTTAAATTTTGTTTAATGTACAGACGAAATAAAATATGTGTTTTTAATTGGAAAAAAAAATTTAGAAAGTATTGGAAGTGTATGAGACTTTTGTCTGCCGTTAAATATAAAGGACAGGTAATATGAAAACCTGGAAGCATATACATTAGTGCAGGGAGAGGAGGGACGTACCTGGTTGGAGACGTAGGCGATGATGTCGGAGGCCATCTGCGCCAGCTGCGGGTGCGGCTCGCGCGCCATCGCGCACAGCGTGCCCCACAGCTTCATGTACACCGACCCGAACCCTGCGCACACATCTCATTGTGTTGAGTTATTATGAAAGACTTTTGGGTGACATTTTGAATATATTGCTTGGACATTTACTATCTAAATTATATATGTATTTAGCTTTCGCTACAAACTTCATTCGCGTATTTTGATGTAAAAAAGTAGTAAGCGTTACTTTAAAATTGAAACCGAATAGGTAAACAAATAAAAATAAATAAATTATGAGTATGGGATAGGTAACGATAGTGTTTCCGGACTTGCTGTAAGTGGTTGAGTGCGTAATCGACCCTACGACGCCTCATTAAGACCGGGATAATTCCGTTAGCTTTTAGTGGGTAAAACTAGCTTTTCTAACCGATAAGTCCCAAATGATTATCTGCATGTATGTATGTAGGTGGTAATCGTAAATGTATTTCCCTACGTTAAAAAAAAAGTAACAAAAAGGTACCGATGGTGGGTAGCGCGTGCGCGTGCGGCGGCGTGCGCGGCGTGCTGCGGCCCGGCGCCAGCGCGTCCAGCCCGCGGTCGATGTGCCCGCGCGCGCCGCGCAGCGCCTCTCTGCCACACACACACACAACGTGACAACATCAATGTCTAACTTGGGAAATTAATTATTATGTCCTTAGTATTACCAATTAATAAAACATTAGACCAAAGTTTGGCGTTTAACAAGTAGAATTCATTGTAGTTTTTTTTTCAATCAATAATATATTTGCTTATCAGGTACACAGTCTACATTCAGAATATGTAAAGATCAAATCGAATGATATAATTATGTTCGTTATTCGGGGGGGCGGGAATGAGGCTTTATCGATACCGTTCCTTTTATTTATTACCTGTCGCTTCTCCGCACTCTCTCGTTTAAGTATACAGCGATAAAATGTTGCTCGAATATCAACACCATCCACTGAAGTGCTGTAACATGACATCACATTTATATTTCATATTGCTAAATTTATTTTTAATAATAATTTAAATAATTCAAAATAACGTTTTTCTCAACAATAAAAATCTACATTGAATTAACAGATTTAGTAAAAAAATAATCAATTATTCAGTTTACACTCTCCTATGAATCATTGCAAAAAAAAATATATTCTTATATTTTCACGAATATTTGGCATCTATATAAACAAAAATCATTTGTCAAGTGTATATAAGCGAATTACTTAAGAATGATTGCACCTAGTTGAATAATTCTTTTTTTGTTGCGTTTGTAACTTTCAGGACAAGGTTCGTATGAAAGAAATAGTTTTAAATGAAACTATCTTTCCAGTATATTTGGAAAACATCCGAAAGAGCACGACGTGCGTCTCACCGGCGAGTATCTCGGCGCGCACGAGCGGCGAGGCGTCGAGCGGCAGGCGCGCGGCCAGCTGCACGGCCACCTGCTGGTCCAGCGCGTTGGCGTGGTCGGTGCGCGCGCCGCCCGCGCCCGCCGCCACGAAGGCGCCCAGCGCGCACGCGCACGCCGCGCGCACCTCGGGCCGCGCGTGCGGCAGCAGCGCCGCCAGCTTCTCGTGCGCCAGGTCGCGCACGCCCGCCCAGCGCGCCGCGTCGCGCCCGCGCCACAGCCGCCCCAGCCCGATGCACGCCCACTGCTGCAGCTGCCACGCGCCCTCGCCGCCCTCCAGCTGCTCCAGGCACGCCGAGATCATCGACCCCTGCAACACGACACACACACACACACACCGCATTACATCTCATCTAGCTTGCATCTACATATATGATATATGATATATATATATATATATATATATATATATATATATATATATATATATATATATATATATATATATATATATATATATATATATTATGTATGTAGAAAGGATTTTACATGTTCGGGTTTCAGTTCTGGACAACTCTAATTAATTATTCAGCTTTTCAGTTTATGTAATAGAAAGATAAAAATCCTCAGTGGCCAAGAGAAGCCGACAAGCCAGTGGTGTCACTCCCGTGTGCCGCAGCTGTGTACTGCACATAATTTCTCACCACCAAAGTAAATTTAACGCACTTATGTTTGTATGGGTGTACTTTTTATAAGCAAATAGTTTTCTTGGAAATTTGTTGCAGAGGTACTACGCCTTCAAGGTTATAAAGTGACAATCACAATGATTATGCAGCTTTATGAATTATAACGTTACAATTATTTAATATAAATAAAAATAACAATTATATATTTTTCTTTCAATAATTACCTATATCACAAAAATTACAATGGAACAGTATGAATATAAAGATGTAAAAATTTTAAACCTGTAATGCGGCTTCTTGACCCGCCGGGTAGTTGTCCACGATACCGGCTAACACAAACGCTGCCAGAGTTCTATGGTCACTCTGAAAAAAAAAACATTCATCAATAAAAACGTAAATTAAGTCACGGAATTCTTGTATTCACACATGCAAATGTCATAGCTTTTACATACATCAACTGTCGGATCTTGCAGTATCGACAGAAAGTACTTGTGGCCTTTTGCATTCACCAGATCTACTTGACAACTCTGAAAAAGAATTTTTAAATAATTATTATATAAAATACGAGCTTCTTAGCTTCAAACATAACGTTTTTGTCTACTTTGCTAATATTTAGTCTAATATTATTGCTATATACTGGATCGACTGCGATGATCTTGGCCCATATGTAGACCATGGAGGCGCGCAGGTCGTGCGCGGAGGCCTGCAGCAGCTTGAGCATGTAGGGGAAGATGCCGACGGCGAGCACGGAGCGCACCGCCCACGCGCCCAGCGACAGGAAGCGGCACAGGATCTGCAGCGCGCGCACGCGGTGCAGCGTGCTCAGCAGCACCTGCAGCACCATGGGCAGCTGGTCGGGCGGCGGGCGCGCGGGCGCCCAGCTGCCCAGGTCCAGCCACAGCTGGAAGGCGGTGAGCTGGTCGCGGAAGAAGGGCGAGTGGCGGTAGTGCGCGGCGTGCCCGGGGCGCTCCAGCAGCGCGGGCAGCTGCGCCAGCGCCAGGTCCAGCGTGTGCTCCCACGCCGCCCACAGCGGGTGGCGCGCCAGCGACGGCAGCGCCGGCGACGACACCGGCGTGCAGTTGTACGAGCGCATGATGCGGTCGGCCAGCAGGAAGTTCCGGCAGAGGCTGGCCGTGAGCAGGTCGGCGCGGAACAGCTGCTGGAACAGGTCGGGCGGCAGCGACGACCACGCGATGGTGTCCGTGATGGCCGTGAAGATCCAGTTCAGCTCGCCCAGCATCGTGCGTCTGTCCGTCACTTGCCCGGGAATCCTGACACACATACACACATATATATATGCTTAGTTAGTTCATTCATTACTTGGATGAACAACTCAGATTTTCTATTATCTAAGTATATTGTTTTAGACTTTGTAATGTCATCTTCACAAGTAATAAAATGCTATGATAAGTTTATTTATTTGTAATCTCTTTATTTTTAATTAACCAATTATAATAAAATTGATATATTCTTAGTTATTTCATGCCAGAGTTCATTCAGTTTTTTTTATATGATAGCCTTATAACCATGAGCAAAGTAAGGGGAATATCATTTTATATATAAAAAAAAATTCTGTATAGATGAGATATATTCCTGCAGTAAAAAGTATCCTATATGTTACCCCGGATAACCAGCTATCACCATACCAAATTTCACCATTCAGACATTTTCTTGTGATACATTCACAGGCAAACAGACATACAAAAATTCTAAAAATTATAGATTCGGCCTCTGTATTGATAATAATGACTATTTCAATAAGATTTTACAAAAAATATTTAATGTACAGATTTGACTCAGAATTTTTAACCTGATATAGAGAATATTTTATCGGGTAACGTGTGCTATAAGAAAAGGGAATCAGTATGTCAGACATACATTTGACCAACTTTACAATAGAGTATGAATGTATATATATCAATGTGTGTGCGTGCGACTCACTTGTCGATGAGGTCGACGAGGTCGTGCCTTGCGACGCGCAGGCGCGTGCGCAGCACGAACCACTTGATGGCCATCTTGACGGGCGTGGTGAGGCAGGCCGTGAACAGGTCGGCGGGCAGCTCGGGCGACATGGGCAGCGCCTGCCCCGCCGCGCACGCGCCCAGCTGGATGCAGTTCCGGTACGACACCGCCGCGCCCTCCGCGCCCTGCACGCCCTTCGACATGGCCTGCATCTGCGCCGAATGTACTGTCACTCACACACACGCACTGTAATACTTGGCTATGGTTATGAATTCATAATTAAAATCTATACAAAATATTCTTACTTACTTACTATAGTCATACTAACGACTAATAATATATTTAATGCCAAAAAAATTATGCATAAGCCCATTTTATTAAACAGAAAGTTAATTAGGCCTTAAATTTGAAAATTTTCTTAATGAAATGCAAGTTAATAGCAATCTTGTATGAAAATATAAAAAAATATAATATTTTTTGAAACAGTACAACATTCCTAAAAATAGCCACAATTAAAATATAAACTTCACCTCATAATCTCGCTCATGCTGTTCAGCAAACTGCTTGAAGTTCTCGACTATAACCCCTGCGTTGGAACAGTCATACACGTAGAGGGACGGAGCCCCCATCCAAGTCTGCAGGTCGTACATTGAAAGTGGTATGTACTGTGTGTACGCCTGGAAAACAATCATGATTATAATCAACACATATTCGAAATACAATACAAATTTACTTTTAGACACTTATTATCAAGAAACTAAACCAATAAATTTAAATAATCCGCCAAAGTATGCTGTCACAATATTCCACCGAGGTCCCACCTGTGCAGTAAATAATGATAAGAGACCTTACCAGCTCAAGTGTTTTGTATTAAGTCTGGTTATACTTTAGCTTACATTCTCTTTAGTGATTATAATCACTATGTTTTACAATACTGTTGAAAGTAATTAGATATTATCAATTTTATTTTATAATTATGTCACTCAGAGTTAAAATTTGATATATTTGATAATTCATTCATAATTTCAATTGCTTAAGCAAAAGCATACTATGAGCAGAAATCTATATACTATTATATTATATTCCTTTTGATTTTAACGTTTTCTAATTTAACTTTATACTATTAATACAATAATGTTGGTAGCATACAGAAGTAAGTAGTACCACACCTGTAGATAAGAGTGCGCAGGTCTTTGCATAAGGAGTCAGCAGCAGTACTGTGAAACATGTATATATACAAAAATTATTACCCGGTTGAAAACCCATATCTCTCCTTGCGACGTGGGCTTTGGCACACCATGTCCGTTGTAATGGAACAGCACGCGCTCCTCCTTCGCGTTGCGCCGTAGTGAGCAGCACAGCTTCTTGATCTGCATCATATTGTATGTTATTACTCGCACTATTCACATAGCCTATGTTGTAGGTGCGTCGATAAAATGGACGTATGTATTTAGTGTTAGTCCATGATGTAAAAAGCCTCCAATCGGAATTACAATCAAAACGATTTAGTCAAAAATCATTTTGCTCCTTTACTGGTATAACAAAATCGGTTTCCAGGTTTTTAGTGTAACAAAATTAACTTTAACATTATAATTTTCAATTAATTAATCCAAAAATAATAATTTTTAATTTAAATTTTTTACGTTTTTTTTAAGTCGTTTTCGTTTTTCTAACATCCCACTACTAGGGTCTCTCCTCAGTGCTAGCGGGATCAGGTCACAATCCGCCATGTGAATATCTTGTACAGTATTCAGGACGACAGAATGGTTATATTATGTACAATAAAGTGGATTTTATTAATTAAACCATTGATATTAACTTATTGGTTACTTATCAACATTAGTTAGGTATTATGAATTGTCAGGTATTAAATGAGATATGGCGTACTGAAAAAATTAAAGCAAATACAAAGTTATTTATTAAGAATAGCATGTTGCAAGAAGTGACGTAGAAAGGTATAAATAGTTGCAAGAAGGAAATTAGAGGTCTTTATTAGATTTGTTTCAGTAAGGAGCGGACGTGATTTTGATAAGCCTAAAAGGTAAATTATCTAAATGGGCGTAGATAGCGAAATTCGCAAATATAGGGGAAAATTTCATCATGACATTTTTGATATAAATATTTTAGTTGGTAAACTATTTTTTTTTAAAAACACTATCTTACACCGGTCAATATAGTCGCTTATAAAGATGAGATGAAAGCAAGTGTATTGTGTGGGCTGGAATGGAGTAATAGCTAAATAAATAAACATCGGTCTGACGCACGCTAATTTGAGTAATTAGAGCAAGGCCGGGCGTTCTCGCCCCTAATTAGCTCATACTCCCAAATGGCCACTCATCGACGCCGCCAGACGGCAGACACTACCACCACTTCTGTCACTGCTAACTTTTTTTGGGACTGACGTCATTATAAATTCTCGATGTATCTAGCGATAACTCAAGTGACTCAACTTTGGACGCCTATTTTTTCTCTCAGCCTACAATTCCGTCTATTTCAAAACTAACAAATATATTTGAAAAGCAAATGTAATTAACTTTATTAAAAAACCCATAAAGGACAATGGGCATTCCGTCCCCAGAGTGTATCAAGTTGAGACATATGTCATTTTGAAGATCTGAAGAATAGCTTCAATTTATTGTATGACACCAACACTGAGACTCGTGCAGGGAAAGAACTACGAATCATTTAATTTTATTAAACCCGTGAAAGTCTAGAACAGTATGACGTATGTACATCACTTTAAAGGTCATAATAATAGCTATATTTCATTGTATGTCGCCAAAAGTGAGACAGTTGCATGGATGATGGAAGAACTATGAATTATTTTATTTAATGAAGTTAAGATTACTTTTAGGTTATTCACACTTTTTCATACATTTCCTTGTATTTACAGAAATTGACAAAACACTCAAAGGACTTGATTTTTTACTTTGACTGTGGCTAGTTTATAACGTCTTTCCAGCCGAAACACATCCACTGCTGACATAAACCTTCCCCAAAGATTTTTACGAATGCCGGTCTTGTGCCATACGCATCCAGTGGGCTCCAGCGTTCTTGACCAAGTTATCGGTCCGCCTTGACGGAGTCCTTCACCTTGGGACTATTGGTCACCCGGAAATAGAATAGGTTACCAGATTTGAGCGTTAACGAGTTGTTCCTTTCTCTTCGAACTTCCAATAACCCTATAATCCAAAATAATATAATTCCAATCTTAACCTGCTCAATTCTTCGTCATTTATTCTTTCAGCTATCCTGTACAGGGCTGCAAAAGTCGCAATATGTACGAAGGTAAGTGTTAGGAAACACAGACGGCTCGGTATGATATAAAATAATATGCATAAAAATATTGTACAATCTAAATTATACTGTTTTACTTTCACGAATTTAATAAAATTAAATGATTCATAGTTCCTTCCCTGCACGAGTCTCAGTGTTGGTGTCATACAATAAATTGAAGCTATTCTTCTGATCTTTAAAATGACATATGTCTTAACTTGATACAGTCTGGGGACGGATCCCATACAAAATTGCCCATTCTCCTTTAGTGGCATATCTTAAAAACTAAATTGTAAATGTTCATATTTGCATTATGTCTTGGTAGATACATTGCTTTTGTGTACCTCATCACTAGTGGGATCCAAAGACTGCTTGTAGCGTGCCCTAGGCTGCCATCTCTCATATTGTGTCTGTAGTGCATGTCCTATGCTCTCTAGCGCCTTGCTCGGTGACACTGAGTTTGGATCTATAATTATGTATATTATAATTATGATATTGAAATTATGTTCATTACAATAAAGTAGTTAGAGTTAGGAACAAAAATTTAATTTTTATATAAATATAACATATCATATTATTATTTTATATTTTTTTGTGACAAAATCCAAAAAGATACATTTCATTAAAAATTAGTACTTCTTTGTATAACTATAATTTTTATTTTGAATGTAGCCCTTCTAATATGTATTATGGGGCTTAAAAATATACTACATTCTATATTATTTCTTTAATAATTAATAACTAGTAAAACTAAATGAAGTGAAATTTAATCTTGTTATACATACCAATCCAGCACTCCAGTCTAGCACATGGTTGTGTTTTGACCACGTCAGGAGGATCCACACCCACATTGAGGCATAGTACAAGTGCCACGCAATGTGTTTTGTACTACAAATATATATTTAATTATTTATCTTTTTTACGTGGGCAAAATTAATTAAAAAAAATATATATTTTAATTCAAGCTTCAAATTGTTAATAATTTTAAAACATTATACATTTAAAGCCCTCACATAATCTGGTAGAATGACAATTCCACACAACAGTGGCAGGTCAGGAAAGAATATGAGGCCCTACATGGTCTGTGAGGTATTTAAATATACCACAAAAGCTAGCATTAATTCTTCCTATTAAGTATTTTTTTGACAGAAAAAACAAAATAACTAAATTTTCACTGAGCCAGGACTTAAGCCCGGAACATAAGGTTATATTTATTTTAGTTCTCTTGTTAACAGTTTTAATGTGTGCCAGCTGTGCACAATTTAATTTTTAAAACACTTAGGAGTTTTTCTAATAAATTAAAGCTAACTTACGATATAACAAAATGTTATTTATTTAAAAAAAACCTTTTAGAGCTCTAGAATTAGTTTTTATTTTCTAATAATTTCTAAACATTATCAGTAATGATAAGTAATCTTAGTCAGAACACGAATTAAGCTTACTTCTTAGGTTTATTAAATTGGACATATTTTAATTTTACTTTTATAGTTTCATTTATTCATAATTTTAACAAAATAATCTTGAGTTTATAAGCAACTGTTTTTATATGTTTTAAATTATTGAAATATAATTAATAATAAATTAAAGAAAAGAAATAAGACATATTTAATATTTATTTAGAGTACAAAATAATAAATTGTATTTAAATTGTCAAATATAACCAATTAAAAAATATATAATAATAAATAATGTAAATAAAAATAGATTATAGGACACTATAATCAATCAAATAAGACTAATAAGATTAATAACTTTTGATATAATTAAGATTTCATTCAAGGTATTTCTTATACACAATCACTTATCATTTATATAGTTAATGTATTCTATTTTCATAAAAAACAATATATGGCTACATAAGATACATGTGCGTTTGTTTTCAACGTAACATGCCTTACTACGTCTGATACGCAGTTACGTCGCGAAGTTTACTAAACAAACAGACGGCACCCACCTTCTCCTTCACTCTCCACGAGTGCTCCTCACGTTCAGCGCCCTTTATAGGCTCTAGGTGCCTTGGCTTATTGAAGCTCAAAGGCAAATCATCATCGAAGTCCGAAGAATCACTATCGGGCTCACCATTATTCTCCTCATCGTTTACAGTGAGATAAGGAGGCATATCTGTCATTTTCACACGACACTGTTTTTCACAATTCCGTCGATTTCTAACGTTCAACGCATGTAAATATTAAATGAAAACATTTTCAAACGTTCACAGAATCATGTGCGCGTCCATTTTTCAACACCACATGGGAATAAACAATTTGCTTCATTCCACGGATGACACTTGTCCATACAAACAAAAATGTAAAATCGGGATATTTGCAAAATACCGATTATAATATTGTATAAATGAAACAATAAATATTTTTTTGTAATATGTTATTTTATTATATTAAATAATACAAACAAGTGCGCCTACTTGGTAGTTACCGATAGTAAAATAAAAATAAATTCTTTAATATATTGTAAAATGTTATATAAAACGTATAAAATAATTTCTTTTGTACAGTTATTTTAAATACATTAAAATAAATTATTTATATTATTTAATAATGATGAATATTTTTTATTTTAAAACAAATATAAAATGTTGCCAGGTACATTTCATAAATTGCGAATCAATGACCTTGAAAGATATAATAATATTAATAAATGCGAATTTATCAACATTAATCTTTTTGTATTAAATAATTAATTCAGTATCAAATTATCTTTTAAGATTTTGATTACTACCATTTTATATAACGACATTAAGAGCAGCCCATCTCTCCTTCGGCCTTTAGACTAAATATGTACTAGATTTATACAGTCTAATTCGATTTACGTTAAAGTTTTCTTTGGTCAACTTATTAAAAATAGTTATTATGAGCATAACTTATTAAGATCTAAAATTTACTATTACATTATTTTGATGTATCTCTATAAGGATTAGTCATGCAAGCGTACAAAAACAGCCATTTTGGTATATATTTAGAAATATGTACCTACATAATATACTTACACAATCCGTTTATCGCTCTTTCTATTAGTGAAAACTCTATTAAAATCCGTTCCGTAGTTGTGGAAATGTAAACGAAGACATACAGACAGTGACTTTGTATAGATGCGTTTTCCCGTAGGAATGAGGTATTGATGAGAGTCCTGTAGTACCTGTTCTAAATGTTGATGCGAATAATGTTATTAGTTATTACTACCCAAAAATTTAGTTAAAATCCGTCAGTACTTTTTACGTGAAAAGCAAACACACACACACATATATATATGTATATGTATATATATATATATATATATATATATATATATATATATATATATATATATATATATATATATATAGAAAAATATTGTAACAATCATCGTTTTGATGTCATATTGTGTACAAAATACGTACCAGTCATTGTATTTAATTTTAAGGCAGTGGTAGCCCAGTGGTAACGCGCTCGCTTGGGAAACCGAGTGACGCGGGTTCAAATCCCGGGTCTCGCACCTCTGATATTTTCATGTGCGAATCATTTCTAACCTGATTACCACTTGCTTTACGGTGAAGGAAAACATCGTGAGGAAACCTACATGTCTGAGAAAACTTAGCAAGTTTTCGAAAGACATGTGAAGTCCGCCAATCCGCACTTGGCCAGCGTGGTGGACTATGGCCTGATTCCCCTCGTATTGAAGGGAGGCCCGTGCCCAGCAGTGGGACGTTGAAAAGGGCTGAATACACATTGTATTTAAAAAACATTTAATGTACAGCTACTTCGTTTTGTTACTATTTTATGGCAGTGGTAACGCGCTTGCTTCGAAAACCAAGGGAAGCGGGTTCAAATCTCTGGCCTCCCACCTCTGATATTCTCACGTGCGAATCATTTTAAACATGATCACCACTGTCTTACGGTGAATGTAAACATCCTAAGGAAACCTGCATGAAAACTTAACAAGTTTCCAAAAGATAGAAAATTATACAACGGTATATTATGTTCTTTATCGAAAATAAATAAATATTTTTTTAAGAATCATGTGTAATATCATGTTATTTACAGTTTGTTTTCGTTTAGACAATACATAATAAGTTTCGGTTTCAAAATAACAAATAAACTAATTTGGTATTATTACAAGCACTTTTGTACATCCCTCTTTCCTCTTTATTTGTCATCTTTACGTAAAAATATAATATAACTACATATACATGGCTATTACATAACATATTGTGTAAAAGTGTATTCATCTGGATTCATTATGTAAATTGCAACTCGTAATATGAGGAAAAATTATTCACGCCACCTCATTACAAAAGCACCATACTGATAACATTATAAATAAACTACATTGATTAACATTGACATTATTAGGGTAAGGTACACCATTTATATATAATACTAAATTTTATATGTACTGTCCTATCTAGTTGAGCTTGAGGGTCACATTTTCACCGCGCTGCAGACGCTGCAGTGATCGCACTTCATGCCGTCCGGGAGACATTCTATGTGGAAAGAATGCCGGCAGTTGTAAACAATTAAGTCCGACGCGTTAGAAAGATCTCGAATAATAATACGTCCTTGGCACACACTGCACAAAAAGTCGTCAGTCACCGATATCCCTCTCTGCTGGTTAATAATCAGCTTCTCGTGGAGATCGAAATAATTTCTTAGAGTTATGACTTTACACGCTTCCTGTACGGACATTTGCAAGTGATAGTCGCACATCATTTTCGCCAACGACTCCTTCAAGTCCTTAATTTCGCACCCAGATTGTATATTCTGTATGAGCATCCTAGGGTCCACATAATTGCCAATCCTTTTAAGCAGCAACGTGACACACTCTGGTTTATCAACAGTTTGTTTGATGAGATCAGTCCACAGTTCTTTGTCGTTGTGTTCTTGGCAAAAGTTAATAGCTTGGTTTATATCATTCAATTTCTCTATGATTATTTGTAGCGCCTCTCTGGTGTTGCCCATGCGACCGAGCAGGAACACCATTTCAGGGTAGAACTCATTATTAGTGCAGACATCCAAGGCTTTCTGTATAGGATAATTGTCACTGCACTTTAGGAACGGCAGTAATTTATTGCGATTAAATCGAGCGTATAACCTAATGAGTTCTCCATGGTATTGTCCGGTCTGCTCAACTTTGCTGTACGCGTCTAAATATTTATATAAAAATTCATCATGGTTCTTCAGTTGTTTCTCTACAACTTCAATTGGAACTTTGGTCTTATCATTTAAAAGCACAGAGATGGCCTTATCACAGTTGAGAGTCATCAGATCAAGTATTTTGTCGTGTATCATCGAGTACATGTTATATTTGGTTATTAACGTGAAAACATCATTATGCTGTAATGCTAAGTATGTGGTCAACGCTTTATCGTATTTCTTTTGGTAGCAATAAAGCAGAGCTAAAGCTTCTAAATAAATATTCTTATCGACTTCAGTTGTAAACAAATGTTCTAAGACCTTATTGACAATAACACCTGTTTTATATAAGGCAGGATTCCATTCTTGTACTAGTTTAAGGAAACCTTGTGCGTCAACTTCCAAGTATTCACAAAAAATTTGTTCGTATATGTGTGGATTCAGAACTTGATCTGGATTTCTGGGTACATATGCGCTTATAGCACGCAGTTGTTTGACAGCGAGGAACTTTAAAATTTGGTTTTCCCATAATACTTTATCATTTTTACATATTCTAGCGCAAAGGATAGCCGCTTCTTCGAAAAGATGCTCCGATAGTAAGTGATCCAAATATTGAACTCCTACATCGACAACAGAATGCTTGGACGTTTTCCCACCAACTTCCTCAAGTACTGATATTGCCTTTTCAAATCGGCCATGCTTAGTTAACCAATCAACTCTATCATCGATATCGTAAGGGCTAGCTACCACTATATCTTTCGGAGACACTATAAAAAATCTATTTTCTTCTATAATCATATCCAAATAGTAATCATTACAGTTGTATTCCTCATACCCTCGAATATTTAAGCTATCAGTCGAGACTTCGCAAAACTCACAATCTTTATAATCGGCCACCGAAATTACAGGTCTCTGCGCTTTATGTGTTTCGGCGTCACGCTCTTTAGGCACACCAAGAATTACTAATTGATCGTCCAAAGGTCCAAGTCCACTAATAAAGTAGTCAGTTTGAAATGTGTGTACTGGATCTACGAGATATTCGGTCACGTCACGCGTTTGTAGCTCGATTTGACTGCGCTTCCGTATGACACATATTCGGATGGTATCTACCCAACCAATCATGAGTGTCTTTGGAGCTGACCAAAGAAGATTGCAACGAAAGTCCTCTATGGAACGATTAGGATTTCTTTCCCACTGAATTAGACCCAACGAACATCTCGCCACGAGGTCATAGACACGCACTCCTACTTCACTGGCCCAAGCTATAAATCGGTCATGCCATGCTATTGCTTGAACATAACCTTCACATTCACATAAGACTGTACTGCGCAGACGATTCAAGAATGTTTTTTCATAAAGGATCAGTTTATTATCACCTGGAAGGAAAACAAAAAAATTAAGTTGTATTACTGCTACTAGGATCATTTTAGGTCTCTTAACAAAAATATATGACATTGTATTTAAATTAGCAATCCATTTAGGTACTAGAATTCAGAGATTTTATTTACTTATTATTATTATGTATTATGTTTCAATAAAACTCAGCTATTGCTTATTTATTATGTTGTCTGCAGTGTATTTCTAATAACTTTAAAAACACACACCAGAACCTCACAAATTAGATATAGACCTACATAAAATGGGGCTGTAAACTAATATTGAATTTATTTAACTAAATTAAATATTTTTGGTTGATTTTTATGCAGATTTATTTTGATTATTGGCTCCCGATGTTTCAAATACTCTACAGCAATCATGATCACGAGAGACAGTAAAAACAGTTTTATTTAAAATATCAAATATTCCTGTAAATCTAAGAAAGTTTGAATTAAATTTAGCAGTCATGTTAAGTAGAGTAATAATATTGATAGTGCAAAGGCAAGCATATATTCTAAAAGCTGTAGATTTAGTTACTATAAAAATTTCAAGTTAACAAAATTTGAATCTTATCATACTATAATATTTTTATATAATCCATACATTATTGTCTATTGAACTTTTATGAGGAAATATAAATACAAACTATTGTTATTAAGTACATTAATGAATTAGTAATGTTGTAATGAATAATAATAGTTTATTAGTAATAATATATAAGTTCGTATTAATTTTGTTAAAATAAATTATTGTTTTGTAAATAATCATTTGTAATATATTTATTGCTGCTTTTATAGTAGTTAAAATATAAACCTGTGAGGAATCGTCTGCCAGAGCCTGATTTAAAGTAAAAAGGGTCCAAGGCAATCGATTTCACAACTCTTCCCAATGTCAAGTTATGAGTATTATCATTTGAATAGAGACCATACACCAATACTTTGCCATCATCAGAGCAACTGGCAATGTAGTCTCCATTAAGATCTACTGAGATTTTATTAACTGCAATTGCATGAGCTTGCAAGTCTTTCTGATTGTTATCTTGAGATATAGGCACTGTGTTTCCTTCATGATCCAACAAGTGTATTACTCCCCATTGTGTTCCTAGGCAAATAAATTTCGTATGTACGCAAATGCAGCTTACAGCATCTTTTAAAAGAATATTTTGAACGTCATTGCCCATACGATCATATTTTAGTTTGGGTTCTTCATCTGGGGGCAAACTATCACAACTTTCTAAATTTAATGCCATCATTTCACATATGCACACATTAGCTAATTTGAAATTACATGCTCCTCTAAACTATTTCAATATCTTTTCCTCTTTGTAATTTCGATGTTTTTGTAATTATAGACTTTGACAGCTGACTTTAAAGCAAGGTTGCCAGTTATCATTCGATTTCGATATGACTTGTTTCTAAAGTTGCTATGTTTAAATGTAATTTAGAATGGTTACACTTATACGGTACTAGTGACTTAGGTACCTATTTTATTATAATAATATGTATAGTATATATATATGTATATATAATATTTTTTTTCTCTTCCGTATACAGTACATATATTTTGGCTGTATAATGCATGATGTTAAAATATGAGTTTGCGTTAAATTAAAAAGTTAAATAGATGAAAAATTCCCGCTATTTTCACTACATAAATTTTTATTAGTTGACTATTTAATGAACAAGCTATAAATTTCCGGATTGCGAAAATGGATAAAAATAAATATTTAAGCCGTTATCAATTGCTTATTAATAAATATGAAAAACTGTTATCACCTTTTGGACAAAAAGTTATGCTTTCTTTAATTAATATAAAAAATGGTAAATATTTTTTATTTACTAAAATAAAGTTATTGTAAGTAATTAGGTACCTATTATGTTTTCTAAATATTGTAATTATGTTTCAGATGGTGAAAACAGGAGTTCTAAATGTATTAATGTAAATCAATCAGCTCGGTCTCGAAACAAAAAAGTGATAATGTAAGTACATATAATATTTTTATACTCATAAAACTTTAAGTAATGGATCAGTCTGACTATAACCAACCATAATTTGTAAGTGGTTAAAAATTCACTTAACAGAAAGCTAATATAGTAGGTATTATATAATCTATTTTTCTAAATCTATATTTATTGATTTGCGCTTTTAAAGAATGTATCTCTTCAGCATATTATAATATTAGTAAATATGAATAAATTGGCGATTATTCTTAATTTACCTACTCTTCTTAGGCAAACATTTATTTATTAATGTATCTGGCTTAAGTTTAAATTTTTTGTATAACTCATTGAGAAATAGATATTAAGAATTAATATTTAAGAATATTATTATATTAAAAAATATGAGAAAATATGTTTCTTTCCTTAATGCTTCTCTGAGGTAAGCTAAAATATACAATATAAGATAATTTACAGATTTAATGATTCCAATGGTACGTCAACCCCTCCTATATCAGATAATCTTAATGTTAATGATGAAGATGAAACTTTTAATTTTCAAGATCAAAAAAATGATCTGTCATCGGTGTCCACATCTGAAGATTTACTCAAAACACTCGACAATAAAACTTCTGATTTAGTAAAAAAATCTTTACAAGTCATCGAAAATAATATAATTGGCGATAGCATGACTTGCCCATCTCAAATAGAAACAAATAGATTAGATAAAGAAAAAACAGATATTATACAAGCGCCTAGTAAAGGAGTATCTTGGAATGATATTTTTGATAGTGAAATATTTCAAGATCTCGAAGATTCCGATGAAGACATTGACAAAACTAACATTAACTCTAAACCAAATACAAATCAAACGAATAACAAACAAGTTTTTATGCATATAAGTAACACAGAAGAAAAACAACAGTATATTAACGATAGTTGCAACCAAAATGAAGATGATAATAGGAAGCGTAAGAATACTATAAAAATGAAACCGTCTAAAAAAGTAAAAACTTCGGAACCGAAGAAAACAAGTACATATCGAAAAGAGAAGTATACGAAAACGGTTAAAAATTGGTTAAACAATGTCGATCCTACCAATGCAGTGGAAGAAGATGTCCTAGAACATGAAGACATTAATTCAGTTTCTAATTTTAACTTTAATTACACTGAAAAAGTTGTTAATGAAAGAAATGACGATGAGAGAAAAAATGAATTATCTTCTAAAACGAAGAAACGAAAGCGAATCATTCAAGCGCAGCTGGCCAATAAAGATGGAATAATGAAATTTAGAAAACCCAATGAACCTAAAGAAAACCTAAACCTAGATTCTGAAAATATTCGTAACGATTACGATACAAATATTAATATTGTTGAAGAAACTGATAAAAAATCGATATCAAAATCCAAAGAAAAGAAAGCTAAAGCTCCTAAATTTATCGCTCCTATAAAGTCGCAGATACCAGTGAAAGATGTAACGTTTGGAGTTATAGTTGTCGATGAAACAAATTTTGATACTATCAAGTACAAGTTGGAAGCAATAGTGAACTGTGAAATTTATTTAATTTTAATATATAGGTGAGCTAATTGAAAATTAATTTAATATAATAACACTTTGAATGATTTTCTATCACGCAACAAAAGCGCAACGGTTCTTTGTGACCTGTCACGGTCAAAGATTTTTTAAAAGAATTAATCAGTTACAAAAACTTACTTAAAGACTCATTTTAGTTGCTTTTTTTAATAAAATAAGTTATTAGTAGGTATTTTTTTTTAATATAATGGGAAACAGATTTAAATTACTTTTTTAAACACACTTATGCCATTATTGATTATTATATCATCGACAGCAACGGTTTCTGCCAGCTCAACAGTCAGCACACGGACGACGCTTGCGTCCCTGAAGGGATCATGTTACAATTTAATAATGATTTCTATTATTTAAAGGGGAAAATAAACAGCTTAACGTAAGTTATGTATAAATAACACCAGATAAAGTAGTCTACACGGATCGTAAGTAAAAAAATACTATTATGTTTTGAGGAGTGAGGGGAATAGTAAGTATATAGTATGTATGTATCAGTCCTTTTTAACGTCGAATTTCTCCAAGGTTCTGTCGTGTAAGTTTCCTCAGGATGTTTTCCTTCAACGTAAAACAAATAGTAATCATGTTGGAAATGATTCGCATATAAATTACTTGCGACTCACCGTCGCTTCGCTTCGGGTTTGTACCTAGATAAAAACAAATCTATCCCACGAAAACCGCACATTTTTCCGAGATGATATAGCCTATAGCCTTCCTCAGTTAACGGACTATCTAAAACAAAAAGAATTTTTCAAATTAGATTAGTAGTTCCTGAGATTAGCGCGTTCAACCAAACAAACAAATTCTTCAGCTTTATAATTTTAGTATAGACTAGAGACTCACCCTCGCTTCGCTTCGGGTTCGTCCCTAGACAAAAACAAATCTATCCCACGGGAACCGTACATTTTTCCGGGATGATATATAGCCTATAGCCTTCCTCAGTTAACGGGCTATCTAATACAAAAAGAATTTTTCAAATCGGATTAGTAGATCCTGAGATTAGCGCGTTCAACCAAACAAACAAACAAACAAACAAACAAACTCTTCAGCTTTATAATATTAGTATAGATTAAAGTGCCAGACTCGGTGTTTGAACCCGCTACACTTGATATCCCAAGTAAGCGCGTTACCACTGGGCTACTACTGTACCTACAGTAACATTTATAATTAGTTTATTACTAGCGACTCACCCTCGCTTCGCTTCGGGTTCGTCCATAGACAAAAACAAATCTATCCCTCGGGACCCGTACACTTTTCCGGGATGATATATAGCCTATAACCTTCCTCAGTTAACGGGCTATCAAATGCAAAAAGAATTTTTCAAATCGGATCAGTAGTTCCTGCGATTAGCGCGTTCAACCAAACAAACAAACAAACTCTTCAGCTTTATAGATTTGCAAACATTTTGCTCTGTACTTTTAAAGTAGACATTGTAGATACTCTAAAAGGTGCCGGCCATTTCGAATTTTTCGATTCTATACATACCTGTACACATATATATTAACAGGAATAAGTAATATTATTATAAATTTTATTCTAGCGAACATCTTCGTAATATTATGACGAATAATAGAATAATAGGTTACGATGCAAAAGTAGTACTTATATATTTGTTGCGAGAGTTTGGACTGTCGTTATACGATTTAAATATTGTAGATGTGAAGGTATGATGCATTTCTGCAACTTTTGATGTAACTTTAACTTTAATCAAATTGTTAATTGGATTTGTTGTTATCCACCAGATTGGTGCTAGTTTAATAAATCCAGATAACCCGCCAGAAAGCTTCTATGAAGTACAGAAGCTTCTAGAATACACCCCGAATTACACCATAGCCACTGAATGTGTTTTGCAAAAGACTTCTTGGTATATAACTCAATTGAATGAATGTACAGCCAAATTGATGACATTTTTGGAGGAGAACGGTTTGTTGAAGGTGTTTAACGATATTGAAATGCAAGTTTTACCAATGGTCGCAGGTATGTTGTTAATTTATAAAGATGATTATAAACAATTAAAAAAAATAGATTCCATGGGTGTATCCACATATACCATAACAAGTAGTAAAGAAAGCTCGCCCCTTTCTTTAATGATGAACTAGGTCATTTTTCATTTGTAAATTTTCTTTTATACTGTATTATTATATTTTATTACATATATTTTCTACTAACCGTAAGTATATAGTTGTTATTTTTTTATTATCAATATGAATTGCACTTTTGCATGTAAAAGAGATGGAATTTCACGGTGTAGCGGTAGACGTAGACAAACTAAAGTCGATGGAAGGCATATTATTAAATCGTATGAAAGAGATTGAGGCAGAGTGCTACAAGGCCGCGGGCAAGACCTTCCAGATAAACTCTACAGTCCAAGTCAGAAATATTCTGTACGATGAATTGAAATTAGATACAAAATCTAATGTCAAAATTAGAGAAACCATTTGTAAAGGCGCCAAGTCTACTTCAGAATCTATGGTAGGTTTTGTATCCTTTTCATTTTTATCGCGTTAGGATAAGATTTGATTTTTTTTATATCATAAGCAGGAAGCAGTTGATCTGATTGGATGGTGAGCACTAACTGTAGTCGGGAACATTCCCGCACAGCACTAGGGGTAGCGTTCGTAGGTTTTCACCTAAGTCGAAGGGTTTGAAGGAGAAGAGAGGGGTGGGGTGGTGAAGGGAGGCGTGCAGAAAGGGAATAAAATGGGAGTATTAGAAATGCAACTGTAAAGTAGCAGTACTTGTTAAGTTGTTAGGCCGGTTTAAAGTTTAAACTAAGATACTGTACAGAGTATACTCAGTCAGTCAGTGTAAACCGGTCATATCGACTGAGGAGGTAGTAGGTACTTGTGTCACATCCGACTCGTCAAGAAGGAAAAAAAAAATATTTGTACATAGTATTAAGTAGGTCCTTTTCCTATCCATAACTAAATACTTAAATACTTTCTTGTCTGTTTTATATAAGTTGCCTGAAATAGTAGCGGGCTGAAAAGAAATTTATACATAGCCGAAAAAGTCTAGTCTATATACGTAAATAATACAAAATTGTTATAGTTGCGCTCATTACTTGATGTCCATCCACTGCCGAAGTTGATTTTAGAGTATCGACACTTGCACAAAGCACACGCAACCTTCCTCAGCGGAATAGCGTCGCAGGTCAGGGACGGTGTCGTGTATCCCACTTGGTAATCATTTTGTTACTAATCTAATTTTTCAGTTTTCTCTTTTTAATACGAGTCCAGAAAGTCCTACTTTAATATATGTGATGCATGTCCTCCTGACTGATTTCGGCCACGGTGGCTAATCGGAGATAATAGTGCAGTGTGTGCGAGGGAGAGCGCACACGCAATGTGCACTCTCTATTCCTGTTACTTGCACACTCTGGTGGGTTGACAATTTAATACGGTCGGTAAGACATCAGGCGAAGGACCGATGGCTTTACGTGCTCTGCCTCAGCACGTGAGTGTAACACCGTCAATTTCCTGTTTCTTACTGAGAATTTCTTGACATGATATGTAAGAATTCAATAACTACACTTGGCCCGGCTCGAACACAGGACTTCCTGTACATGTTACTCAGACCACCGAAACATACAGCATACGCGCTGCACTATAGTTGTAGTTGGTTAGCTATCTAGGTGAGATTTATCGCCTTGCAGAAATCATACATCAAATACAATATTGCACTCGGCATGTTTTGAAATGTCTCACTATGAGTGTACAGGCGTTGGAAGGGTACGTTTCTGGCATAGTTTTTAGACGTTTGATGCTGCTGAGTTGTCCTATCCTTTTTTATATTGCTATGTCGATTTCGGGGTTTAACTACATTTAGGTGGTATTTTATGTCGTGATGAAAAGAATTAGATAATTAAACTTTATTCAATTAGACCTATTATAAGCACCTTTGAATTATCAAATTTGAGACAATAAATAGACAGAGGAAAATATAATTTAATTTCCAGGGACCAAACCGCGGCGGCGACGGGCCGCATCGCCTCCAACAACCCCAACTTGCAGGCCATACCTAAATTACCTTTCAACCTGGTCCTGTTTCCCGAACACGGTAGTAGTATTTTTTTTCATACTACAACAGAATGGTGTGTTAAGTTATAAAAAAAAAATGTGCGTGTATGAATGTGTACACGCGCGAGAAGTAAACTTCTGTAGGACATCGGTACTCTTAATTTATTTTTAAATCATTAGGATAGGTGAGATACTAAAAATAACGCATATTCGGCATATTATAATCATATATTTATAGAATATCATTTAAGGCAAGAATATATGTATGTCATTTGTCGGACAATAACAACGGTTACCATAGCAACAAGCGTACGTACATATTTTCGTAACACATTCACCAGCTTACCCCCCAAGTCAAGCGTGCATAAAGAAGTTTTACTTCAAAATATTAGAGTAGTTATGTATGTACTATAGGTATGTATGTATAAAAATTAACTTGATATGTGATGAAAATCCATAATACTAACCCGTAAAACTTCATTGGATTCACTTTGTATCTCCGTGTTTTATCCGAGATTAGGAGAGAGAGGCAGGGATTTTGAAAAACACAACGTTTAAAATTTAGGTCTGTCTGTCTGTTTGTTTCGACTAATCTTCGAATCGGCTGGGTTGATTGATGTTATGAGGAGTGACTTAGGCTACTTCCATTTTAGGAAAAGGATGAGAGCTCCGCTCAAAAAATTAATAAGGAATAGGGACACACCCGAGCGAAGCGAGGGTAGACCTTCGCCTGAATGTCGAGTTCAAATGTCTTATTTTTCATCACCTACGAATGAATCAAATAGGTAGATAGGGCTATATAATGAATGAAACTGTAGGTAGTCCACAACAGCAAAGCCTGAACTTCCGGTCGGTGTACGCGGCGCGCGCGGGCCGCGTGCTGCTGGCGGCGGACTTCCGCCACGTGGAGTGCCGCGTGTTCGCGCGCGCCGCGGCCGACGCGCGCCTGCAGGCCGCGCTCGCCGCGCCGGACCTGTTCCGCGTGCTCGCCGCCGACTGGTGCGTGGCGCGTCCTACCTAAGTCCATTTTTTGATTCCTGGATATGACATGTTATTAGATTTACACGAAATTTTTAACATTTTAAATAAAACTACGTTTTCGGAATTTTCCAAAATCAAAATAAGTATATCCCTATATACAATATAGAGTATTGTCCGCGTTGTTTATGTATGAGATGTGTGTACGTGTAATCTACCAGTAAAGTGGTCTTTTGAATTTCTGAATATGATGTGGAAGATTGTATATCTTGATGCTATTTTAAATACGATAAAAAAAGTTTGAAAGATTTAAAGTCGCGTGATTAAGTGAGAAATAATCGTTGTCTCGACAAACGACAATTGACATGATCATTTTTATAATCATCGCACAGTCTAAGTGTGACCATATTATAACTACATTTGATATACATTACATATTTCAAATGATAACGTATATACATACGTCATTGGTCAATTCTAATAACTAGGTATTTTATTTTTTGTCAACCTTAAATTTAGACTCTCATTCATAATAAAAAATCAATAACTTCCTTCGCCATAAATTATCTATCGACTTTGTATTTTTTCTCATTCCTGGCATTGGTAGAGATATTTTTTTACTGTCCTCACTTATGAGGAACGTCATTTGATTTCTCACCCCCGGCCAGGCTGGGCAAGCCGGAGTGCGAGGTGTCCGACGAGGACCGGGAGCGCACCAAGCGCCTGGTGTACGCGAGCCTGTACGGCGCCGGCACCAGGAAGCTCATGGAGATACTCAACCTCGGCTACGATCAGGTCCTCTCCATCGTGACGAGTTTTCATAGTTAGTATAAACCCTCTCTTTTCCTTACATGTTGATTTACTGTAATATGTCTTCCTATATTTTTCACCCAATTTATAATTTATAAAATTGATTGTTTCGATACACATTTGTTTGTAATTATTGAACGGATTGATCGGACCCCGCTCGAGACGTAATCTCTGATCTAAATTTAAAATCACTTTAAAAGCAATAAAACTAAACTAAATAACATAGTGTCTTTAAACCGTCTCCGTCATATATACATATTATGTGTAGTGTATCAACAATCCGGTATCCATAACACAAGCCTCGCAGCTTACCATGGAACTAGATGGTGTTGTGTGTTATGTCTTAACATATTTATTTATTTATTATTACGATATGGTTTCAACCAGGAACATATCCGTGCCTGAAGAGTTTCGGTAGATCCGTGGTGTCAGAGTGCTCGCGCAACCGCGGGCGCGTGGCGACGGGCAGCGGGCGCGCGCGCCGCCTCGCCGGCCTCGCCGACGCCGGCGCCGGCGCCGCGGCGCGCGCGCACGCCGAGCGGCAGGCCGTCAACTTTATTATTCAGGGTAAGAATGGTCTATACTAATGTTATAAATGTAAAAGTGTGTTTGGTTGTTTGTTTATTTGTCCTTCTTTCACGTCGAAACAGTGATTAGCGTGATTTTTTTGTGTGGAGATAGTTTTTTACCGCGGAAAATTATCTCATTCCCACGGGAAAACACGTTATAATACCTAAAAAAATATTTATGATCAAAATTGACTTGAAACTTGGTATTAATGCTCTTCAATACAATTAAATAAATAGGTACGTGTTGTTCTGCTAGTATATTATATAGTGAACGTATATGTATTTAATGCCTGTGTTATTTTCAGCCATTTTTAAATTTTAATATCCCGCTGTTTAGCACGGGCCTCCCTTCAATACGAGGAGGATTAGGCCATAATACATAATAATATGTTTCTAATAAAAATCTTTTTTAAACGGAAAAAATAAATAGATTCTATCTGTTAGAAGGTAGAAGATTTTATTTTCTCGAAAATTATAAATTTTAGTTTTGAGAACAATTTGGTATTATAAGTTTGTTCGCTCTACAAATAGACAATGGAATAACGAAACTAAAGTGCTAAAACGACACCCTTATAAGTTAGTATGTCGGTCGCACGTCCGGACATCAGTTAAATAAATATGTTGGGACAATAACACATAGCACAATCTAGTTCCACGGTAAGCTACGAAGCCTGTGTTATGGATACCAGATAGTTGATACACTACACATATATAACTTTAAATACGTACATATTATAAATATAAACACCCATGACTGGAGTACAAATATTCGTGCTCAAATGAATGCCCCCAGCGGGACTCGAACCCGCGACCACTGGCGCAGAAAGTAGGGTCACTACAAACTGAGCCAAACGTACCGTTACGTTATTTTAGTCTCTTGATATTATGCTAAAATTTAGATAATAGGTAGGTCAGGTCTGTAAAGGTTAATAAAACATTTAGCATATTTAGTCAGATCTTTGAAATTAATGAGGAAATATCAAAATGACTTTGTTCTTTTAGAAAAATCGACAAAATTTCGTAGAGACCCAAATAATAAAACTGAATCTATTTGAATTAAAAAGTTTTTTTTTAATTAAAGTAGTTTTTTTTAAAATAGATAGGTATACAATAAACATATGCTATACTTACGCAATTAAGCCAATAGATAGTAAAAAATATATATTTTTTATTTAGTTTATGCTGTGAGGCTGTGTTAACATCATCGAAGTACCTATATATAATATATAAGTACATGAATATTAAAAAAAACATATTTTTAATTTTTCCTTTACATTTTTTCTTGTTTTATGATCTCTATCAACTTTACATCTAAAGTGCTGTCCAGAGAAACATACATAGATAACGATAAAATAAATTGAAATTTATTCTGATAGGCAAATATAAATTTATGTAAAGTGGAATGTAAAACATCAATTTTTTTATCTCTACGAAATATGTCTTGTAAGAACATCAAATAATCTCGTCTTATCACTTCTTCTCCACTTCATAAAAAAAATCATTCACATTTAAAATTTATTTATTACTTAATAAAATGACATACTTTAAATAAATAAAATTAATACAATCTTTAAATAAATACTGTAGGTAGGTAACATGTAAGAAATACATATTGATTTAAATTATTCCGGTACAGACCGCCTTAAGTTATAAGCCTTGACGCGAATACTTTGTGGACTCTGATTGGTCAGTCTCCACCCTCCTAGAGGATACACTCTACTGCTGAAGACCACTTCTCCCTCTCCACAGAACAATTCTAAGGAACTGGCATCTAGGAACACCCTCCAAGACTGAGATCCTATAGGTGACCATTCAACTTGTCTTACGTCTTCCGATCCCCGATCTACCACCACTTTGCGGGTCTCAGGGTCCCAGCGCAACCACACGCTACCTCCACCCTCAACCCCGTCCAGTAACAGATCTACCTTCTGACTTAAATCACTGTCGATCAGTAATTCTACAGCTTTGCCAAACTCTTGCACTTCATTTGGTCCAAATTCCCCATCGAAGGCCACATGCTCTCTCAAGTTAACGAAATCCTCAACTGGTTTTTGTAAGATTCGATTATTTACCAGACTTAGCTCTCTAGCGATCGTCAAAGTTCCCGCCCACCCATCGACGTCTTCTGGGTGAGGTACTTCCCACATTGCAAACCAGGCTACAATATAGCGTTTTCCGTTTGCTTCTGTTGTCTGAGCAGCGTAATAGTCGTGGCCAAAGTCTATTTCTTGAAACGGAACTTCTGGTACGAATACATTAGTAACGTAGTCGAAACTACCGATTATGTAACCGGTTTGGTGAACATTTTTAAATCGGTCTCCTTGCGGCTGTATTCCTTGAGGTGACATAAGAAGAACAAATTTTCCATCTAATTCGAAAAAGTCGGGGCACTCCCACATGTATCCCAGTTCACCATTCGACTCGCCGAGGACAGATAAAAATTCCCAGCTTTTCATATCTTTAGATTTGTACAGGAGAACTCTGCCAAGGTTGTCTAATGTTTTGCTTCCAATTATGACATAATAATCCTCACCATATTTCCATACTTTTGGGTCTCGGAAATCTGGGGAGCCGTTCGGAGATTCGGGCAAAACTGGGTTACCTTCATACTTATAGAAATTAATTTCGTCATCGCTGTATGCTAGATACTGGCTCTGCTTGTAATTTGTTTCAACATTGGTGATCACGTGACCGGTGTACATCAAAGTTAATGTGTTACCATCGCTTATCGCACTCCCTGAAAAGCATTGCTCTTCCTCCGGCAACAGAGCTGTAGGTAAGGCAGTCCAGTTGACTAGGTCAGGGCTCGAGAAGTGTCCCCAGTGCATCGGGCCCCAGACGCTGTCGTACGGATAAAATTGATAAAACATGTGATATTTTCCATTGTGGTACGAGAAGCCATTAGGGTCGTTCATCCAGCCAACGGGGGGCGCGAGATGGTATAAAGGCCTCCATCTTGGATTAATATCCTTCTTCTTGTTTAAAATATACTCTTCCAATTCACTTTTCGAATCTTCATATTTATGAACACTTTTAGCGTGCGTCAAGACGAGGAGGCACAGGAAGATCAAACTATTATGTATTAAAGTCATCTTGATAATAATGATGAATACGTTTATCGCACCATATATATACGTACACAGCAGTGGGTAATCTTTTAGATATTCTTAATATCTTGAGTGTTTTTCTTGGCGTCTGTTTTACGTTTCCAAAAAACTCCCCTGTTAAGAATTATTATGATTATATATTTTTTATAATTTATTGTTTTATTATTAAATAGGTATATATATCTATGTATATCTATGTATACCTGTTCAAAGACTATCTCATTATTTTTTTATGAATGTCTTCTTTGTTTTATTTTTATGATTACTATCTATTAGTACAGACGTAATGAGGTCGTACGTTTTAAAATACTAAATAATACTAAATACGATATGGTGAGAAAGAATTGCGTAATTTATTTAACTTTGCATTGGCATTCGTCTCGGCTTCGCGGCCATGGTCATTTTTCCTCAATCGAAATATTTTCAATGAGGTGTCTCATGACTGGTCCTAAATGGGAAACCCATAGTCAATGTCATCTTGCCCCACGGGAACAACATGTTTTCCTATAATCTATACAGATAAATAAAATTGGAGTGTCTGTTTGTAATATTAAAATAACCGCTTTTTACCAAATGCATATGGATGTATACACGGTACATATACCAAAACAACATTTTTTTACAATTTTTGTCTGTCTGTCTGTCTGTTTGTTCCGGCTAATCTCCGAAACAGCTGGACGGATTTTCATGGGACTTTCACTGGCAGATAACTGCTGTTATAAGGAGTAACTTAGGCTACTTTTATTTTAGAAAAAGAATCAGGGTTCCGCGAAAAAAAAATGAAAACATGATATTGTGAATAAAATCTGCGCACGGCGTACGCAATAACGTACATATGTAACGTAAATCGCTATATAATTTAAATGAATATCTTAGAAGTAGCAAGCTACTATTTATGTATAAACATAGCTAACTGTGAAAACGTACCGTACGTAACGTAGTTCAGTATTAAATTGACCCATTAGAACAATTATGTTTATATGTCAACCTGCGAAAACCTCTGGCTATTCATATTAATATTAAATTATTATTTATATATATTTAGTAGGTACACAGAGCCTAATAAATTAGTTATTCCAAAATTACAGACTGGCAGTCCAATTCTATAACTAGAGATTCGAGTCCGTTGCTTATTTTTAGAATGCATGACCTTCACCTTGACTTTTCGGAGGAGTATTTTGAAAAAAAAAAACAATGGTCAGGTGAGAGTCGAATTCACTTGCACGAAGGGTTCCGTACTATGACGTACATGTACTTTTTATTAATATGACTTTTACTCTATACTAGCGACTCACCCTCACTTCGCTTCGGGTTCGTCCCTAGACAAAAACAAATCTATCCCACGGGAACCGTACATTTTTCCGGGATGATATATAGCCTATAGCCTTCCTCAGTTAACGGGCTATCTAATGCAAAGAGAATTTTTCAAATCGGATTTCCTGAGATTAGCGCGTTCAACCAAACAAAGAAACAAACAAACTCTTCAGCTTTATATAGATATGTAGTAAGTATATTAACATTGATGATCGATTACGAACGTTAAAAAAATGTTTGTTCTATTTTATTTTTTTATTTATTTTTATTATTTGTGGTTATAGCGGTAATAGAAATACATACTCTGTGAAAATTGCAACTATCTACCTATTACGGTTCATGAGGTACAGCCCTCTGACAGACGGATGGGGCGGACAGCCTTCGGGTACGGAACCCTAAAAAAAGAACAATAACTACTAAATAGTCGCAAATGACTGCTTAGAATTAATGTGATATATAATTGGCTTAACGAATTCTATTACCTATTATTATTCAAATTCTCGTCTTGGTTATACATATGTATGTATGTACATATATTACAAAACTCTCATAATTTAAATGAAATATTCAAGTGCGAGTCAAGTTTGAAAACGTAGGGTTTTTGTTATTATATATATCCTATGCAAGCTTTACAATGGATATATTATTTTAAATTATTCTTTTATATTGTCTCAGAGATAAGATTTTTAATTTTTTTAACAATATTTTTTAAACAAAGTTATTTATAATGATAAAAAAATATATAATCATAATTTATAACATGCCATTTTATTAAATACGTCACATATTGTTTGATATTTATGCTATATTCGTCACTGGGTCACGACCGGTTAACTTTATGTACGTAAGTGCATATCAAAAATCAAACATTTGGCACCAGAAAAAAGGAGTAGTTATGTAAATAGGTCACAATATGATGATAGGTCACGCTATATATGTATTGTATTGTATTCAGCCATTTTTAACGTCCCACTGCTGGGTACGGGCCTCCCTTCAGTACGAAGGGGATCAGGCCATCGTCCACCACGCTGGCCAAGTGCAGGTTGGAGGATTGTACTTGCTAGGTTCTCTCAGACTTACAGGTTTCCTTATCTGGACTTTCCTCAATGGTAATCATGTTAGAAATGATTCGCACATGAAAATATCAGAGTTGCGAGACACGGGATTTGAACCCGCTTCACTCGGTTTCCCAAGCGAGCGCGTTACCACTGAGCTACCACTGCCTATACACTATATATAGCAGTAAAAATCCATACAGTAGATAATTGCTAATTGATTTTAACGGATAAGCTGTGAAATGCACGGGTTGTCTAAATATATCAATTTTCTTGGCGAACAGCATTGAAGTTCCGCCATCATGTTCCATCATCATCAGTGAAATCATTGTGGTTAGATGAGCCACAATGATTTCACTTATTCACAATGATTTGACTCATGAGATATTAGTCGTTGTTTTATATTCCTGAAAACTTCCATCATTAACTTTATAAACGTTTTAAGCTTTATAGTTCCAACTATTTAAGCTGTAAAAAATAATAATAATTACATATGACCTATAAACGTCAGAAAATGGCATTTTCACCACTATCGGATCATATTTTCATTTAATTTCATCGAGATTAATTTTCCCAAGTTTTAAGTGTGAACCTTGTTTTAATTGATTACAAAAAACAGGTTCTTAATTTATTTTACCTTATTAGGTACTTTGCCGTTTATTAACCAATTTGAATATTTTAAATTTTTAAACGAGCCCCATTTATTTACTTTTTAACCGACTTCCAAATTAAATAGTAGTGCTTTAAAATACCTAATGAAAATGTTAATAAACGCACTAGTCGCCGCTACAATTTTCGAAAGTTCCCCTCGATTTCTCTGGGATCCCATCATCAGATCCTGGTTTCCTTATCATGGTACCATTCTTGGGATAACTCCTTTCCAACAAAAAAAGAATTAAATTAAAAAAGGATTTTTGTTTTTATGTTTGTTCGGGGATTTTTTCGTCGTTTATGAACCGATTTTGATAATTCTCAAGGAAACCAGGATCTGATGATAGGATCCCAGAGAAATCGAGGGGAACTTTCGAAAATTGTAGCGGCGACTAGTGCGTTTGATAACATTTTCATTAGGTATTTTAAAGCACTACTATTTAATGAAGGTCTGGAGTCTATCTGATAATGGACTCGAAAGATAGTCGAGGGAACTCTTCAACGACTTACAGCATTTACCTGGTGTTTGGGTTCGATTAATTTGTATTGATGAGAACTTTACACCTAGATGGGTTGTGAGTTGTGACTGTCATTAGGGGTCTGAATGAATGGCTTAGTCATGTCTGAATAAATGGCTTAAAAATGTTTTTAAAAATCTTTCTTCTTAAAAATTACCTGCTTATTACGTCTACACTAAAAATGGAAAAATAAAAACTTAAAAAAAAACCGACTTCCAGGCACTGAAAAGTAATAAAACAACTGAACTGGGGTTTTCATTTAGAATAGATACTTAATCAGATATTTTCGAAGTCGGTGCCAGCCAATACAAATCAAAGCACACCGACTTCGAAAATATCTGATTAAGTATCTATTCTAAATGAAAACCCCGTTCAGTTATTTTTTACTTTTCAGTGCCTGGAAGTCGGTTTTTTTTAAGTCGTTATATATTAAAGGTACCTAAATAATATACATCTACACATATATTAAAATTGTAACCGAGTTGAACCTGCACATTAAATATTTTATGGAAAAGTTATTGAAAAAATTCAAAATTCAAAATATTTTATTCAGTATTAAATTATTACAATTTTTTACTGAACGTCATGAGTCTACCACCAATCAATAATCATTATTATAGATACTTAGGCCGAATCTATAGTTTTTAGAATTATTGTCTTTCTGTCTGTCAGGGAACGCATCACGAGAAAACCACTGGACAGATTTTGATGAAATTTGATATGATGATAGCTGGTGCGGATCAACCTATAGGATACTTTTTAATGTGAAAAAATATGTTATCTCTGAGAAATCTATACGTACCGTTATATATGTACACGAGTAATAACGACGCCAATGAGAATGTGTCCGACCGCTGACGTGACAACTGACAATGCCAGGCACGGCGGCCGACGTGTGCAAGACGGCCATGGCGCGGTGCGCGCGGCGCCTGCGCGCGGCCGCGCCGCCGCTCGCCGCGCGCCTGCTGCTGCAGATACACGACGAGCTGGTGTGGGAGCTGCCGGAGCCCGGCCTGCGCCGCGCCGCCGGTGAGCACAAGTGTACGCGCGAGTACAATGTATCCTGCCATGCTCTCCTCATCCCTATCGACAAATAGACACTCTCAGTGAGAGATCAGGCACAGAACTGGTCGCTTATGTGCTCTCCAAAGTACGGAGGTTGTAACACCACCAGCTTATCCAGTACCAAGCTCTTATTGATAATTTCATGACAGAAAAACTCAATACTAAACTAAGGACGACCTGGGACTCGAATCCGAACCTGCGGCTGTACATACCATCCGCTAAACAACCGAAATACTTTAAATCGTCTTTTTTATGGATGGTTATACCTAGTATTATAATATAATATGATCTATGGTTCTACCTACTTCAGTGATAGTCCCATATAAAACTTGAACTTATCTACTTTTGTTTTAAAAGACGCTGTACTTGCATTCTTTTTTAGGAATTACTCCGAGATATATCGTAGATAAAAACTCCGTGATGGTGATTATAGTAATTTTAGAATAATTACGAACATCATAAAGTCATCAAACACCTTAGAAAAAATAAAAGACTGCGAGCAGTTCTTTTTTATATTTATAAATTTGTACGTGCATATAAAATTACTTATATTTGTAATTCTATCTATAACCTATACGAAAAAAAAATACAAAAACTGGAAATGCGAGTCTTATGCCTGTATGATCGAAATAATTTTGATATTTTTTTGGTTAGTGGGGTTGTAGCGACAAAAAGTCTCACGGTTAGGTATCTGTCCGTTTACGGTGGATATGATTTCCTCGTAAAGATTACAAGATTTCCCAGCACGCGCTGACCGAAAACTTTTGCCTAATATTCGGCTATCCGGCCAGAAAGCCCGCCGAATATTCAGTATTCGGCGTATGGCCGAATATACTATTCGTTGCAAGTCTAGTTTGTATGTTATACGGCCTCCTTGGTCTAGTGGTTAGCAAGTAATATACATAATGTACAGCTGCAGATCCGAAGGTCTTGGGTTCAAGCTCCGAGTCAGATCATGTACGTACAGTAACAGCCCGGAGTTAGGAAGTTGACGGGCTACACCCCCGTGCAAAGGCAAAGCACGTAAAGCCACTGGGCCTGACCCCTAACTTTTAACACTAGTCTTTTCCGCGCATTTGGCTAGTGTCATTGAGATTGGCCTCCGTGGCCCAAATCGGTCGGGAAGACATTGATATTCATTATTAAAATTTAAAACAATTATGAAAATCGATTCAAAAATGGCCAAGATATCACGTAACAAACTTCTTATTTATAAAGTTGCCCAAAAAGAAACACTTGACAATTTGTTCCTGGATTGCTAATGAGTATCGGATTATTATTACTTTTAGGTATAGATGTGACAGTTTGTATGTATGTTTGTTAGACTTTCATGATCGAAAGATTGTATTGTAGTGATTTGGATGATATGCATATACATAGACTATGATCTGACTACTGTTAGGCAATCAGTGAAGTAACCGAACGAATCGAGGGTAAGCCGCTGGGAAAAATGTTTTTTTTTTATTCCTTCTCTTATTCCTATGAAATATGGGTTTAAAGTTAAGATATGTTGGGCGTGCTTCCATTGCAGTGATAATCAAGGAGACGATGGAGCGCTGCGGGCCGGCCGGCGCGGCGCTGCCCGTGGCGCTGCGCGCGGGCCGCGCCTGGGGGCTGCTGGCCGACTACACGCCCGCGCCGTGACTACTACGCTCTTTGTATCTAGGGACAGTCTCATCGTGAGTACTTCATTTGTGTCAGTTGTGCTTTATTTTGTGTTGTTTTTGTTTCATTTGTATGCAAGTACTATGTATCTCCTTATTAACTTTTTATCGGTAAGAATATGTATATCATTCATATTTGTCTTTGTGCTTATTTACTTTATGTATCTTTTGTTTTGTATCATTTGCAAAAATATTATTGGTTTTTCTTAGGCAAAACTGGTCTAACCCACGATTTTCAAATACTTTCAAAATTAATACTAATATTGACGAGATTTCGATAAAATTTGGCAAGGACATAAGACTGCGTCCGAGGATCGACCATATATATACTCATACCATATATGAATTTTAAGTTTTTCGTTCAATATAATTACATCTTTGCATATAAACGGTTATGCCAGTTTTGCACTAACAAATTATTTAGCTTAAGTTACAAATATTAATTAGTATTCAGATTATAGTACCAAATAAATTCCTTATGTGAACTAAATAAATAAAAAATAAGCTCATATTAGGGTTCATTTATTTATCAATAAAGATACAAAATGTGAAGAGGTTTATTAAATTTGATACAACGTTCCGTATGCTATAAAGAGCAAAATAGAAATCCTGATGTTTGACGAAAGATAAAAAATACTGTTTGATACAACTGTTACGTATAATAAAATAATTAAACTTAAGAATCACACTTCCAGTATTAATAAATAGTTGTTTAAAACAAACCGACTAGTTGCTTATGTTTACAACATGAACAAACGCACAAAGTACTTTCTTAGTATATACTCTCTTTATGGATTTTTCCGCAGATGTATATGTATATTTTAATTTTCGATTCTCGACGAATGCATTACAACAATCGCAATCATACCAAAAAAATACATATAATAATAAATATATCCGTGAAAAAATCGAAAAAGATAGTTTTATTTAAAATACTAAATCACTCTCACTCCATACTTTATGGTGTTTTCCTTCTTCTCTTTGGTTAACGGCAGAAATTTAATTAATTAATTAAATTAATAGTAATATTAATTATTAATTTAATTTTTTGTTCCCATACTTAAATCTAACATTTCGCTTTTCATTCTTGACGTTACAAAATGAGCGACAGAATCTATCTAAATTGGCGTTTAATTGAAACGTACATTGAACACGCCTTGCATCAAAACATTCCTAAATTATAAAAATAAATAACGAATCACACTAGGTCATGCGATGTTTGTAAAACACATGCATTTTCATACAACAACAAATATTTGTATGGGCCGTACAAATATTTGTCGCAAACAGAGCTCAAACCCACAACCCCCCCGGACATAGGCCGGTTGTTTCACAAATAAGAAAGATATTACTTATTATACTAAGATAGTCGCCACTTTTATTCATTATAAATGCAAAATGAATCGGTAATAGTAATAACATGGGGTCTCATCACGAACAAAGAAAATTAATTCAACTAAATGTCAATAGATGGCGTTACGTGTATCGATTATTTATTAAAGTTGTGTTAAGTTTACAAAATATACAAAAATAAATTCCAAATAAGGTGTATTATTGTTCTAAGAAATATTCTAAGTGAAGGAAAACGAAATAATGCGCTCGTAAATCAAATTAGGGTAATTTTACTAATTATTGAAATATCAACAATCAGATGATGGGTTTGCAGTGTGTATTCACAGATGGCGCTTTTACTTTCTATGAATTGTTTATAACGGTTAAAAATTGTTAAAATCACAGTTTTCTTACTCGAATGCAGGATGAATTTTACAATATACGTTAGTTTGCACATATTTATAAAATAAAACAGTTTGACTATTTGCGGATCAACGACATTTATTATCTATTCAAGCATACAAAAATAGTCCGAATTAGCGCTGTCCAATTTCTTTGTATGGGATGAGGCATATGCACTAGTATATTATTATGTGATCTGTACCATCTATTGACATCTATTTGAACATTATTTTTTTGTTCGTGATGAGACACCATGCTGTTACTTATATAACATAAACAATATTTTTGTGACAAAGAGGAACATTTAATAAGCTCTCATAGCTCATACCCACTTTACTACTAAATTACTAATAAATAAAACCAAAATGAATAAAACATTAAAACATGCAGAAAAATACTAATAAAAAACAATTTAATTGGTGAGTACATCGATACTTTGTGTTGCACTTTGATCGTAAAAATTGTATAAAACTATGTTTTTTACAAATTGTTATGCCATAGAATCATAATGTGTCATTCGCATATATTTTTTTACATTTCTATTTTACAACAATAGGGAATATGCGTGTGATTTAAATAAAAGTGAAATATATTTTTTTTATATCTTTTTTGCTTTTGAATTAAGTCTCTATTAATATTTTTAATGTAATTTCTTATTAATAAAGAAAATAAATACTAAAAAGTGCAAATATAGATGGAAAATTCAAAGTACATAGTTGAAACGCAACGCCATTTCTTAAGCAAAAGTCGTCATTTTTAACGCTAAATTGGCTGCACTGGCTTTGTTATATCATATTTTGACGTCACGCCAAGCGCGCGAAATGGAGGGCGTTTAAAATATCCGTAGCGGATACTTTAAATATTTTAAAAGATTTTTTTTTTTTGGAGCTGAATGTTTTTTTACAATTACGTAAGGATGTAAGCTAATATAAATAAAAAAATTACCACGCATATTCCCTATTGTAGGAAGATATTTCTAAGCTTCCCATTCTTTATAAAGAAAGCTGGTAAAAGTGAATAAATATCATAATATATCAAATAGTTCCACAACACAACTTCCTAACTGAGATCTAATTACATAGTTAACTACTGGTTATATTATATTTAAGTTCATATATATGCATTTGAGATAAAATTTTCGCTAATACATACATTTTGGTTATTTTGAATACATTATTGCCGTCTAGAATTTTTATATAACAATATGAGTTAAAACACCCTTTGAAAGTATAGTATAAAATCAACATTTTGTGTTTAATTCTTTTGTTTAGACACCATAACCGAGAAGAACTTGAATATGTATTTATAGATTAATAAAATGCAGCTGTAAATAACCCATATAATAATATATTGTATTAAAACTTGTAATTTCATATTGAATAATTTATCATAAAATAACTTTTAAATATAAATAAAGTAGGAGAATGTAAGGTGGGTAGGAAATCTAAAATAAATAAAATTTTACACTAGAAAATTCACACCTTTTACACCATTAAGTGGTTGCATCAGAAGAAATAGCCGTGTAGCTCTTCCAATTACAACTAATTTTCAGTTAAGATTAACTCGAGTATTTTGACAATAAACACACCTTATTTCACTCAAATGATCACCTTTAACCACTTGCGGAACGCGTACACGCCGGCGTACCAGTTAACAATTGATTTCTTAGAAATTATCCAGGAGGGGTTAAAGTAGCAAGTATAGTATATCCTATCTTTTATTCCGTAAATGGTTTCCACTTCTTTGTATATCTATAAAATATTTATAACCTATATATTAAGTGCCAATCTGCCGAGTCAAGAATAGCGGGCACAAACATACAGATAAAAATATTTTGAATGATTATATTGGTATTAGGATATAATTATTAGTTTGACATTGGCGAAGTAGTCTGTGCTCATCTGGCACGCTTTGAAGCCACAAGAGAATTGAATTGTTTTGGTATCTTGCAAATAAATGTATGACTTCAAAACATATCCCATAGTGGGGAGTGGGCAGTGGGTAGTGGGCCAATTTATAAATATAAGTAGAGATAACATTCCTAACAGATGTCTTCCATTCGCTGAATGTTGTAAGACAATCATAAGCTGACAGCGATCATGGTGAAGAGGCGATGGGTCTTGACACTGATCGTGTCGTAGCGGACAGAGTTGAGGCCGTCCTTCTGTGTGTTCTTGGCGTTCTCCGCCATGATGCGGTGGCGGTCCTCGTTCTTGCTCTCCTGCTTGTGCACGAGCATGGTGTAGCGCGACATGTGCGGGGGGAACCTGCGGGGGCGGGGGAGAGACAAATATTGTTAAAGTGAAATTACTAATCTGTGGATCTTTTCAATTCAATTCTTTGTTATGGCAACAAATAAAATTGAAGTGTCTTGTACTTATAAGAAAAAACAATAAAATTTTGCAATAATATAAAAATGTAAACTTTTGTCGAAGGACACAGCAAACTAAACAATAAAATAAACTTATAATTATAAGTTTGTATGTTGGTACCTGTTAACTCTGAAACTACGCATCAGATTATATTAATTCTTTCATTAATAGAAAGCTATATTAATACTGCCGAGTGTTTATAAGCTATGTTTCATTCTGATAAAAATGTGTTTATTGTCAGAAATTATAATAACTTTAATTGAAGTGGCATCAGGAACGCACCCTAGCTATGAAAGTGAAAAATCGCGAGAACCATAAATAAAATAGAAATTAATAATTAACAAAGTACATTTATCAACTAAGGCCTATATAAATATTTGTCCCAGCAGGACTAAAACCCGCAACCTTCAGCATAATAGATACTCAGTAAACTACGCGTTCGTCAGTTTTGTTCCAATATTGATTACGTAATTCGCAAGAACTGCGTGTTGCAATAAATCTGCGAAGTATAATAAACATTACAATGCTGTTACGCTCATATTTTATTTATTTTCCCCATCGACCCACCGTGTAGTGTGTAGTGTAGTGTAGCTTTAGCCTAAGATTCATCTTGACCATTTACAGCTAAATTATAAATCGACTTTTGTAAAAATCAAACCCGTGACTTCTAATACGTAATAGTAATGAAGCACAAGCAATCCGCTCTGTTGATGTTACGACAAAAAATTCAAAAATGACGAATAATCTATAAATTGTATGTATGACATATTGAAGTGGATTTCATTTTTGTCTAAATGAAAACATTATTTTATACAATTTTTATATTAACCACATGAAACTTATTTAAAATATGGAGATCTATTTTAAATAAAATTATCTTTTTGGATTCCTTTTCATTGTTGATTTGGATTTTTTGTGATCAATCATGATCACAGGAGAGACCGAAAATAATAAATAAATATGTTGGGACATTAACACACAACACCATCTAGTTCCATGGTAAGCTACGAGGCCTGTGTTATGGATACCAGATAGTTGATACACTACACATATATAATGTTAAATACAAACATATTATAAATATAAACACCCATGACTGGAATACAAACATTCATGCTCACCACACAAATGAATGCCCCCAGTGGGATTCGAACACGCAACCGCTGGCACAGCAAGTAGGGTCACTACAAACTGAGCCAAATGTATCGTCGAAAAAATCAAAATAAACCCGCGAAGAATTCCAAAAAGATAGTTTAATTATTATTAATAATTTTAAATACTCAGGTTAATGCTGCATTTTATAATATTTCTTAACATCTTGTAATGATAACTATAATATATTATATTGTAAATAAGATAAAATGTGAAGCGTGCACAGTCTATCTTATTTGCAATCTGATACATCATCCGTCCAATCAGACACATCCTCATATAATACAACCATTTAAAGATAAAGCTAGGGAAATATGTATGTAATACATAATTTAATATATCTATCACTAGCGACTCACTCTTTGCTCGGGTTCATCCCTAGGTTGCTCCCCCATACAAACTCTCATCCCCATTTTCACCCCCTTAAGGGATGATTTCCGGGATAAAAACTATCCTATGTCCTTCCCCGGGTCTCGAACTATCTTCTTACTAAATTTCATTAAAAACGGTTCAGTAGTTTCGGAGGTTATTCGGTACAAACACCCAAAAGTTTTTCCTTTTTATAATATTAGTATAGAAATATAGATAAAGGTTGCAAGTTTGATTTTTTAAACAAGGAAAGATTTCTAATATCACTAAATGTATAAAAATGTGTGTCTTTTAAGTTGCAAATGTTAAAGGACCCTGTTACCAGATATATTAAGTCTGTATACTTTTAAAGTTCTAATTGGCATAAATTTGTCGAAAGCACATTTCACATTATGTATTCACCTTAAAATTTCAAGATTATGTGATGCAATTCTTCCAGCGAAGTCATCATCCTCACCGCCCCAGCCTAGGTATCTATTTGAGAAACCATTCAGTTCTTGGTACTGTTCGGATGTGATGGCCAAGACACCACCCACTAGCGACTTATATATGAGAACAAATCTAAACTTGTCTATACTAGCACTCATGTGCCTCGGTTGCTTTAAGCAGACATATAAATTGCTGAGATCTAATGGTAAGAGATCCACATCATGCAGTATGAGGCAGGGGAATTTATCTATGATGGCTTGTTTTGCGCCAATGTTGTATAGCATTCCTTTGTTCCATGGCTTTTCATCCCGCTGTTCTATTACATATATTCTGAAAAAATAAAATTGGCAAGTTGTACGTGTCATTTAAGTTTATGTCAATACTAGCGACTCACCCTCAGTTCGCTCGAGTTCATCCCTAGCTTGATTCCCTATACAAACTTTCATCCCCATTTTCACCCCTTGAAGAGATGATTTCTGAAATAAAAAGTATCCTATGTCCTTCCCAGGGTCTCAAACTATCTTCTTACCAAATTTCATCTAAATTGGTTCAGTAGATCCAGAGATTACCCCCTACAACCTCACAAACTTTAACTCTTTATAATATTAGGTTATAATATTAGTTATTAGGTCCATATGTTTGACCTGGATATTAGCTGATCGCATTGTAAACATGTTTAGAATTAACAAAGCACACCAGTATTAAGTGTCATATATATATTACATATATATATATATATATATATATATATATAGTGTCATATATATATATGACACTTAATACTGGTGTGCTTTGTTTAAGTGTCATATATTAACAAAATTAATTTTCTCTCCAAAATCATAGTTATGTTTTAAAAGGTTTTTAGAAAAAGCAGAGCCAAATATTATAATTATTATGTGAAAAATCTTAGGGAATAAAGGAATATTTTTAAACTTACAGAATTAATTATCTATGGTGATCATATTGGTACCATAACTATGACAATGGTGTGCTAACATGCCCACAATGCATGTGGACTTTCTTAAATAAGATTGGCTACACTAATACTGAAACTCTCGCCTGACCATTATCAAAATCGTTAGGGGATTTATCGTCATCATTAATTATCTATTAAATGTATCAGTACTTCCCAGCCTACGTATTTAATAAAAATAAAAAACTTGACTAAAATAATATTTTAATAACGTTGCAAAATTTAAGTATTACTTACTTGTAATGTATATTTTGTTTTCTCAAAAAGTTATGTATGTATGGAATAAATATATCTAGTTGACTTTGTCTATTTCTATAGGTCACTAATATAGCAACGCTAAACAATGGTTTACAACTCTCAGGGCTGTAACTGCCGTTCGAGATTCCAGTGGGTAAAAATTCACTAAATTTCTTTGGGACCTCCCAACTGCGAATTGAATTAGTATCTTGGAGTATTTCTTCATATTTACAGTCTGGTAGAGAGGCTTTGACTATTAACTTAGGATTTTTATGTATATACAGGCAGTCGTCAAGACTGTTTTGTGCCAAATAATCATATCTATAATATCCATAAGCAGCGAAAAATTGGATGATTGCAACAACACACAATGATATACATAGGTATGTGCTTAAGCGCACTTGTAAGAGTTTCTGTATTGACAAACATTTAGGCATTTGGCTATGTTTATTACTAAAACATGGAGTTATTATTTTGCATGGTTTTTATTCTGAAAATATAAAATAAAAAATAATATCACAAGAGAAGTAGGTACTATAAATCTTATCTTATTTATTACAGACTATATTTATAGATCATTGGTAATTTTAGGTTTATCCAATATGAATTATTTTCCTTCACAAATTGTTACAACAAGAAATTAAGATCATTATGAAGAGATATTTAAAATTAAAATAACTATACTATACTATTACTAGTATTCCATTTTTATCTGTACAATCAATGGCTCATCTATACCTTAAATACATAAACTGACTCATAGACCAGCAGGCAGCTTAAAGGAATTTTAACACACAATTTCTAGAGTTAACAAGGATGGGGAAAGTTGGTATGGAAAATAATATTTTTTGGCTATATTTATTTGAAAATCGGCTTTAATTCTTTTGAAATTAATTATTAATGCTAACGGTGATTGAAGTACAATAGTAAAGATTCGAATTGAGTAGAGTGCAAGCAGACAAAGCCGCGGGCAAGACTTAATTTACGATTATAAATTACAACAATTTTATCGTACATAATTACAATACATTAAATTCTTATTTGTACCATCTAAAATTAACTTTTTGTTAATATAAATTAACTAAATGTGCTCTAATACATAGTATCATAAAATGATACCGATTTAATCAACTTACCGGGCAGTAGTTATCAAGGCACTTACAAGTTTGTAAGATCTCTCGGTTTTAAAATATGTTCTTATAAATGCATATTATACTGTCAATTCAGGACATTTTTATACACAAATGCATTATATAGAAGGAAAAAAATTAGTTAAAAACAAGTAGATACATTACTACGACAGGTACCTACTAATAATAAATGAGTTAAGAAATAAGACATTGACATTTGCAAAACCATAGGTAAGGCCAAGATAAAAGATTGCAATAGATAAATTATAGATAACATGTGCTGATTTATAGTTTATGATGTGTGTTTAAAAAGTTGTAGAATTCCCTATTTTTAAAGTACTCGGTAAATAATATCTTGAAAATATAGGTATTTTATAAAAATGTACTCCTAAAGGTGATCTGTACCTACTTTTGAGTTTTAATGATTTTATGTTGAAAAGTAAAAAAAAATTGGTATAATATGAAAAAAGAAATAAATAAGTATAAGAACTTAGTACGCATTTAATAAATTATCTGTAACACATATTAATATTTTTGTCTCTATTTCTTTTAAAATTCGAAAGTAGGTAAATTTTTAAAAATGTTAAATACTCTTATTTAATTATTTGTGCATATTGAATAACTAGCGGCTCACTCTCGCTTCGCTCGGGTTATCCTCTAGAAAAACAATAACAAATCTACCCTTCGGTAACCGTATATTTTGCCAGGACAAAAGAAAGCCTATGTGCTATTCCAGACTATAATTTATCTCTGTGCCAAATTTCATCCAGATCCGTTCAGCCCTTTTGGCGTGATTGAGAAGCAAACATTCATCCAAACATCTAAATTTTCACATTTCTTATATTAGTTAGATTAGTAAGATAAATATATCAATAATCAAATTGTATGCAGTATTAATTATGCAGTTAAAATAAAATGTTAAAAAAGCAGACTGTGGGAGTAAACTATGAACAATAGATGGCCTTATCGAAATAAGTAGCACACATCCTGGCTTTGTTTATCAAACTAGAACATACAAATATTCCAAACAAATACATACATCGACGATTCTATTTCAATATTTTTTTATCTATTTTATTTTTATTAGGTTATTATATTTAAATAAGTTAAGTATTCACAAAAATCCACTGGTACTTTGATACGCAATCATTAAATTTTATAAGAACGTAAAAAAATAGATCAACACAATGAGTTAATCATTAAATAGAACTCGTTATATTTATGATAACAACATACATATTTATGTCTACATAAATATCGGAAAATTGCATGATTAGCTTTATTGCATCGATTTCGTCTTCTAGCACACTTTTGAAATACCCGCCATCGCGCGTAGAAGTGTCATTGTCACTATATAAGAAGTAAACAAACAATAATATATTATTTAGAAAATGCTCGTAGAACGTTCGACGGCTTCAGTTACACGTTGAATAATAAAAACGCGGCATATTTAAGTCATTATATAAATTGGGTGGTAGTAAATCATGGCCGAAAAGAAAATATGGAAACAACAAAACCTAACCTGTAAGCCGTTAGATAATTTAGAAGAAATCTCATCATTTTTGCAAGATCCACCTAGTTGGAGGTCTTTATGTGTTGAAATTAAACGGCATAGTGAAAAAGTAGTGAAAAATACAGATATTAATAAATTTTTTGGTGAAAATTTACTCGAAACACCGCAAACATTTTGTCACTATGATCCGGAAGCGGATGAAGAGGTTGAACGTCACAGAAGAGAGAAGTTGCCAAAAACATTAGTTTGCCATGACATGGCTAATGGATATCATGACGATTGGTAATTTAATATTTTTGAAACTTTATTTACACTTATTCCTATTAATTTTTATTTCTCCTTTTTAATTTTAATTTTTTACTGTCTTTAATTTAGGACTATGGGATAAAGGGATTAATATATAGCGGGCATATATTTATTTTATTTTTATTAATACATTTCAAAGCTAAGGATATAAAACCTAAAAAAGGTTTTAAGTTTTTTTTTAACTTTTTTAGGAGTACATATTTATATTACGGGTAACATAAAATTATTGATGTTTTCGTTGTTTAAATTGTATCTTTACTCTCTCTATATATCTCTTATAACTCACTCCACAGAGAACTATTGCTATTTGCTATAATTTTATGGAAGTCGACTTTCAATAGTGAAAAGCGACCAAGATCATGGTCGCATCGAGTAATTATTATGTACATATATGGAAGAAAAGTACCTTAAATATTGAAGTTATCAAAATTTACTCAAAGGAAACATTTCTTTATTTTTAAAAATAATAATAACTGCATTTTTTTTAAACCGGATATCGATCCAAATTAAAATGCATAAAAGGGCACTGTCACTATTTTATCGAATTAATCGATAGGCTCTATGGGAAGGATAAAATCTCTCGAACAAACATGGTGTTTAGAATTGAAGAAAACAATGAAATCGTATAAATTATACATATCGACTAACATCGTGCAACAAACGCACAGGATTTGGAAGAAAAGTGTCTTAAACACTAAAAATATCAAGTTTCACTCAAAGGAAAGATTATTTTATTTAAAAAAATAAGATTAACTGCATTTAATTTTTAAAAAAAGAGGTGATTTGAACCGGTAATCGAACCAACGGAAAATGCAAAAAGATACATCGTCACTATTTTATCGAATTAATGGATAGTCTACGGTAAGGATGAAATGTCTCGAATGAAAATTGTATGTTACAATTAATGAAAACGATGAAATCTGATCTGATGACAGGAATAGAGAGTGCACGTTGTGTTTGCGCGTACACTTGTGCACTATAATATCTCCTGCGCAGTTGGCTAGTCTCAATGAGATTGGCCGCCGTGGCTGGAATCGGTCAGGAGGACACATTATTATTATTTTATCTGCAACCATGGTTTCAGTCTCATTGCGTGTGGACTTTAGACATTAATTAAACACGTATTTTTATGCTATAGATTTTGCGGGGTAGGATTCACATCAGCATTCTGATCTCTCAATTTTTGCATACCACTTTTGTTTCTTCTATTGTCTACATTGTTATTATAACCGTTCATCGGAAGATTTTCAGAGATACCGTTTTAACCCTCCTCGAGTTTAATGGATACTTGTTTTTTTAAAAGCCCTACGAGGGTTTCTTTTTCCTCGACTGCAACTTATATGGTCAAATTCGTATTCAGTATTGTTTATTTTACGTCATACCAAACTATACGATAGCGTTTTTCTCCATGTTTACTTTCCATTAATTTATTTTATATTAACTTTTGCGTTTTATTGCGCTGCATGCAACGCACTGCGATCTTATTGCGTATCTAACGGCTAAGATGATTACGCAAAGCCTTCTGAGAGATATTTCTCTTGAAATAGTATTTACTTTAATACGAGTATCTCCTTTGTTAGGTCTAGGTTTTGCTATCGCAACATGTTGGTACCATGTGATGTGTAACGTCAAGCGCTTAACTGACATGGTCTATCCCAGATAGCAACTTGCTTTATCACTGCAGAGTGATAAAACAAATTGCAAAAAACAACGTCGTTTCTGTTACTGGTGGCCATACGCAATGTCTCTTTTAGCATCATCTTGCTTATTTACATACTTTCTTTGAACTGAATTAAGATCTCTTAAGATGTCTTAGCCATATTCATGACCAGATCTTTACTTCTATATTATTATTATTATTAGACTTCGGAAAACCACTGGACTGATTTTGATATTTTGATGAAATTTGGTATGAATAACTAGTTATCTGGGTCAACATATAGGATACTTTTTACTGCGGAAAAATATCTCATCTCTGAGAAATCTATACTAAATGTTAATATAATAAAATCATAAAGTATTGTTTTTATGATTACACTAGCGGCTCACACCTGCTTCGCTTGGGTTCGCCTCTAGAAAAACATCACTTTTGAATACTTTTTTATTACTTTAAATAAATGTAAAAGTGTATTTGTTAGTTTACGTATTTCATGTATATAAGTATCATTCCATTTTCAGTAACTGTTCGACGTGACTTTTGGCATTGAGATTTACGTGTAAGTTCGAGTATGGAGAACTGAGAATAACTAATTTTTTTAGTGTGATATTTTAATAAATTACTTAGAGATACTAACTACTATTTTATAAGATTTTGTTTCTACAACAAAAATATATTTTTTCAGCGTAATAGACGGCACGGGCAACTATAGCGCGTACACGTTCTATAACTGGGGCGCTATCGACATATTCTGTTACTTCAGCCATCACTTCATCACGATACCTCCTCTGGGCTGGATCAATGTGGGACACGCACATGGGGTCAAAGTAATTGGTAATTTTATTTAGACTTCTTTTTTATTAAATTGAAGTGTCGGTTTGTCATTTTGAAATAAGTTATCTATTAACTCACTTGGTTAATATCTCAATATCAAATGTCTGTTGAATGTAGTTTAGTTCTCTGAGACATGGAAACCCTCAAGATGTTTTCCTTCACCGAAGCATAAAAAGCATAATTATTATTTAATATTTGCATTAAGAATATATTTTAGTTAAAAATCGTTTAAAAATGTTTAAAATAAGGCATACGAGGAGTAGTGGCTAGAGTGACTGACTGCTTGCTAGCAATCTACAAGGAACTAGCTCATATCCGACTTTCTTTATAACTTATTTTTGTAAAATTATATCAATCTAAAAAATAGTAAAATAATAAATAGTGTAGTGAATAATTACACTATTACTTTTTATGCTGTGACGATATTCTTTATGGACTTCTGTGAAATTCGAAATGGAGATTACTTTCTTCCAGGATTGATACATAAATCATTTTATCGGTATAACTATAAGCGCAATTACAGGCAAGAGGCATATCATCTTAGTCCTCACAGTGACAACGCACCTGTGGTTCTGCATTTTTGGTACTTATAACCTAAGTGCATGAACCGTAGGTGTTATGGGCGACAGGTACTGCTTTCCATCAGGTGGTCTGGCTGCTCGTTTGTCACTGAATCGCATAAAAAAAAAAAACTATAACGCGAACGGAGCCGCGGGCAAAAACTAAATATAATTATATTTATTGCATACTGCATAAGGTGCTATGATGTGAATGAAGCTTATATCTTATTCCAAAAGGCACTGTAATAACGGAATGGGGAGACGGGGTCGCGCTGTGGGACAAGATCCTGCAGTCGGAGACTAAGTGGAGGCACTTCGCGAGCGCGCTCGTTGCCATCGCCAAGACCCTGCGCTTCGATGGCTGGCTTCTAAATGTCGAAAATAAGGCAAGTGGGTGTGGGCGTATTACTATGAAATAAAGATAATGATTTAAATCTTTCACTAAATCTATAATAATAAAAATGTAATGCTGTTCATTGGTAAGTATTACTTGAACTACGTGTCGCGTAATCGTAACCTATATAGAAAAGTCGATTCTGTGATCTCGTCAGTACTTCCACTTTAATAGCAATATTTCCGGAAAGTAAATGCATGAAGCCGATCAAGCTGATATGTGCGCTATATTTTAACTTGTTTTTTCTACGTATTGAGCTGGTTCCGTGTTGGCTAGTGGAAGTGCCTTAATAGGTAAAACGTGAAGTTATTAAATGTTTACGTTTTATCCATAGATAGCGAAACCGGACGTCCTACTGCAGTTCGTGCGCCACTTGCACGAGCTGCTGCACCAGGAGCTGGAGGAGCCGCTGCTAGTGTGGTACGACAGCGTCACCGTCGAGGGACATCTCAACTGGCAGAACGGGCTAAATGACAAGAATAAGTTAGTCATTTCTGTTTGTTATTTCTTCCACACTTCCATTATTTCTATATCCCTATTATTTTACCCACAAAAACCGTTTAAATTTATTTTATTGCTCTATGACTGTGTATTTGTCTGACTTCATTGGTGTATGTGTTATGTTTTAATGTTGGGAGAAACATTTACACATCACCTGCATACATACAGGTGGTTATGTAGAACATACCGGATAGAAAAGCCAGTACCACTTACTAAAACGTAAGACGCCGACGCAGACCACACTTGACTTCGCGTCAGGTTGCCATTTCTTAGTTTCAAAAATTAGGAATTCCTAAATATGAACTAATTATCTGTATGTGTAGCCCACAATCGTTATATATTGAACTACTGTACAAAACCTCACGCTTCTAAGTTCTGGCGGCTTATGTTATGTTTGTTACTCAGGCAATTATGTTTATTTTATCATCCTATGAAATTATTTTTTTCTTTTTTCAGCAATTTTTTTATTGTTTTATTAATTCTAGAGCATTCTTCGAGGTAGTGGACGGGTTCTTCACGAACTACTCGTGGTCGCTGCGGGACGTGGAGACGAGCATGGCGGCGGCGGGCGACCGCGGGATAGACCTGTTCCTGGGAATCGACATCTGGGGCAGGAACTTCTATGGCGGCGGCCAGTTCAACACGCAGGAGGTGATTACTGCCTGGGTTTATTGTAGATGTTAGACTTATATTCAGCCTGTTTTGATGTCCTACTGCTGGGCACGAGCCCCTCTTCAATACAAAGTTCAAAAAGGTCAAGTGCGGCTTGCCGGACTTCACGTCTTTCAAAAATTTACTAAAGTAAGGCCTGGAAAGAATAATTCTCAAAGTTCTCATACATATAAGCGATCTTAATCTCAAAATATCTCTGAAACGTAACCTCCTTAAATATCCTCTATCCATACATGTCAATTTAATCGTGCGCCGCTAATTTTAAATTACGACGGATCGATCGACGGTCAAAATTCCAAGAACAATTCATTTGATAAAAATGAAATTCAGCCAGCCCTTTAAACCATATTGTAGGAAAAGACCAACAGATACATATTTACACCATATATGTATCTATCTATACATATAATAAAGAGATAGACTGTAGAGGTCGAGTGTTTGCACATAACCGGGTCAGGGAGATGTAAGAAGAGAAATGGAACAAATCCAGTTTTTTTCAATTTTTTGTTTTTCTGTCTGTTTGAGATTAGTCCGTACAAACAGACGTTTGTACGGACTAATCTCCGAAACTGTTGGACTGATTTAATAGAAATTTTGCATGATGATACTTTACATCCCCGGTCAATATCTTAGATACTTTTCATATAGGAAAGAGTTCCCGTGAGATAGTTAAAAAACTATAGTTACTTATACAGCTTAGTACACAAAAACTACTGATTGGATTTTAATGAAACTTTGCAATAATATAGTTCATACATCAGAATAACAAATAGGCTACTTTTTATCCCGGAAAATGTACGGTTCCCGTAGGATAGATTTGTTTTTGTTTGCCTAGAGGCTAACCCGAGCGAAGCGAGGGTGAGCCACTCGTGTATACATAAAGAAACCTTTTTGCAGGCCATCCAAGTGGCATACGACTACGGCTGCTCGCTGGCCATCTTCGCGCCGGCGTGGACGCACGAGGCGCTGGGCGAGGAGGCCGCCGACAGCAACAGCGTCGCCAACGCCGAGGGCCTGGACGGCCTGGAGCGCTGGCTGCTGCGCGACCGCGCGCTGTGGGGCAGCCTGTGGCCCTACCTCAGCACCAAGCTGCCCTGCCAGCTGCCCTTCCAGACCTCCTTCTGCAGGGGGCTAGGGAAGAAGCGACGCTTGTATGGCGAGGTACACTATATTTCTTTACTCTCTACAGTTGTGTATGTTTCTATTTAGTGCTTATTAAATATGATTAATCATCTAACTTCGATAAATTCCAGTGTATAAAAAACTGCAACTTTATTTATATCATTGTTTTCGAGAAAAAAAAAAACATATAGTTTCGTTCATAAAAATTAAATTGTACAAATTATCAGCGATGATACGCGGCAAATTAAGAAAAAATGGAAATTAAGGATAAATAAAAAAAAAAACCATGACAAAAAATCTACTGGTAAGACAAGACGTTTTCTATATTTATGTCTAAATACTTTTGCCAGACATCAACCGATTAATGAACTGAATTCATTTAATTCACTTACCGGCTAATGTTCCAGGTGATCTGCCCGGTGCCGTGGTACAACTTGAACCACCAGCAGTACCAGCCGAACTGCTCGCACGGACCTCACGGCTACCTGCTCTCCACCCAGGACACCATCACCAACCTCTCCCAACTGGGCCTGCTGAAGAACAGGGACGGCATCCTCAGATACAGACGCTCCCTGGAAATGAGCCGAATAGAACTAGCACCTGGCAAAAACAAGGAACGATCACAATCAGCAATCAATGATAGTACAAATTTAGTTACCGAAGAAGCAGAAGAAGTTCCCGACGACCAAAGACCATCTGTGAAGAGAAAAATGAAAGATGCGTTCCGCCATTTATTTAAAATGAAGGCAGCTAAAACGGAGAGTGCAGCTAAGTTGGAGGCTCATGCCAAGAGTGCTTCGGAAATTACTGGAAGGTCGATGGTGCAGATGTCGGTGAATTTGCGTTTAGGAGACAGGACGGGGAAGACCCGCTACGCGTTGGCCTACGTTCCGGCGGAGTTGGAATGCTTGGAGCCGTTCTATGAAGACAGTTTCTTGGGAGGCAGCTGCTTGAAAGTGAACCCGAGTGACGAAGTCAATCCGGAGCATCGGATATCTAGACTATTTCTCTGCGATTTTGAGTGCAAAAGCAGTTTGATCGCGTGTGTCGTGACGAAAACCCTTGTGGGTTATGAGAATCAGTTTTTGAATATCAGGTTAAATATAACCGACAGTGAAGGGAAGTTTAGGAAGGTGGTGTTAGTGGGGAGGGACGTGCCTCATGGCACGCTCGAAGAGGAGCCGTGTATGGCGGAGACGCTGAACGTGTACCCCATGAGTGAAGCTTCGGACCCTGGCTTTAAGGAACTGCAGACGTACCTGGTGCTCAATGAGCCTGGGTTCTATGTGCCTGTAGCTAACGCTTACGGGTGGAAAGTCAGGTGAGGGATGGTTTTATTTATTTTATTGTGCAAGCATCAAATTTTGTTAAAATTTCAATTAATGACTGTAATCATAGGTATAAAATGTCGGTCATATCTTTGCTGATTATAAGTTGTTTTATGGAAAAATTTTAATCCTTTATTATGGGTCCAAGAGAAGAGAAAATACGGAGTGTTTGAAACATTTACAAATGGCGCTTAAGATTTGAAGTAACTTTTTGGTGTAGGATATAAATTATAAAGATGATGTATACCATAAGCCATACCGTTACCGTATGAGAGATATTATTGTGCAGTGCGTGTACGCGCAGACACCTGTGCGCTGCCTATTCCTATCACTTTTATACTCCGGTATGATGAAATTTCGACACCCGCGGTGAGAGTTAAGTCGTAGGAGCGACAGCTTTACGTGCTCTGTCTTGACCCATCTCCATGAGATGATACTCGCCAGCTTCCTAACTCTTCTGATTCGGATGAGATGAGCATACAGATATTTTGTAGTCGATTCAATTCCGCTATTGAAAATGAGGTATTGCTTGGGTTCGCAGGTACTACGAGGTGCGTGTGGCGGGGGCGGGGGCGGGGGCGGGGGCGGGGGCGGGGGCGGGGGCGGGGGCGGGGGCGCGCGTGTCGGCGGTGGCGGCGCGCGCGGGGCTGCGGCGCGGCGCCGCGCTGCTCGGGCACTTCGGCCTCGCCGCGCGCTAGCGGGTGGCGGGGTGGCGGGGTGTTTACACTACACAATTACTGTCTTGGGTTCTAATCCAGTTTGTATTTACATTAATTTAACTGACTGAGAAATATGAAGTATTGAACTTGGACGTATGATATAATGTTTTAATTTTTTTTCATATGTGACATACATTAATTTTGATGATCCTTTTTAAATTAATATATTGTGCCTTGAAGGTTAAACGTAAACTTGCTAAAGGTGAAATGATCATATTTCAAATAAAGTTGATGTCGGTGTACTTCCTTATTAAAATGTAATTAATTGTTATTATTATCAATTTTTGTAATTTGTACATGTGTATAACACATGGAATTTATTACAGTTAGCTTTACTTCTTAAAAGATTGCCAACGCCATGACGCGGTCGTTTTTAATAAAATTAACATAAATACCGTATTTCAACTATAGATCTATATTATGATATTTTGATTAAGTTTTATATACATATTTCGTCACAAATACATATATTTACAATGAAATATGAATAAATTATGATAAATAATATATAGTTTTGTTGATTTTCCTTTTCCCCTACCTATCCCCCACCCCCTCAAGGTAACGTGAATGACGCCGCTGGTCTACGAGCATATGGGCTGTGGTTGTTGTTTACCATCGCACAACCCATGTCGATACCTGTAAAGAATAACGTCATTCAGCATTGAGATTGTTAAATAACAGGGTAAAATATCCATCCAATAGAATATAGATGTCGTCTTTAATCTTCAGGGGAATCCCGCTGAACGCAAGGGTTGTCAAAACAACAATATTAATGGCGACGTGCTTTTATTTAAAAAAAAAATGCCGGGAGGACGGTGCAAGGGGTTACACTTGCACCACCCTCCCCCATGAAGAAATATATAGAAACAGCTAAAGAAATAAAATTATATGAGCAAATTCTTGTTTAAATTTAGATAACTTCAAAGAAAAGACGATAAGATATGAATAAAAATGATAAAGTTAATCATTTAAAGATTAGTTAGTAGTTTAATGTGAAGAAGCAGATACACCCTGGAAATAATTCTGTCGCCGCCCATGTTACTTTATAATAGATTATGACAAAAAACCTTAGAGTGTACTAGGTATCTGTGTTAAATTCCAAAGTAATATTGCTATACATATAAATTAAATGCTCGCACATTCAATAACTTAAAAAAAACACTTTTAAATATATCTAGTACTAGCGACTCACGCTCGCTTCGCTCGCGTTCGTTCCTAGGTACGTTTTCACGGTTAGCTATGTTTATACATAAATAGTAGCTTGCTACTTCTAAGATATTCATTTAAATTATATAGCGATTTACCCTCGCTTCGCTTGGATGCGAACGCCGTACGCGGATTTTTTTCACAATTTCATGGCTTTTATTTTTTTTTCGCGAAACCCTGATCCTTTTTCTAAAACAAAAGTAGCCTGAGTTACTCTTTATAACAGCAGCTATCTGCCAGTGAAAATCCCGTCTATATCGGTCCAGCCGTTTCGGAGATTACCCGGAACAAACAGACAGACAGACAAAAATTGTAAAAAATGTTGTTTTGTTATATCTGCCGTGTATACATCCATATGCATTTAGTAAAAATCGGTTATTTTAATATTACAAACAGACACTCCAATTTTATTTATCTGTATAGATAATAGATCACTACATTATCTTTCATTAATCATCAAATTTTATAATTTTAACCAAACGCACAAACAAACACACAAGAATAATACTTATAATAGTACATATTCATTCTAACTAAATGTAAACTCAGGACCCACGTGTCCGAGCAACGCAGTAGAATATTATATTATAATTATTATGAACTCACATGCTCGAGTAGTTTGTAACAAGATAAAGCAATACATGTATCTGTAAGATAATGCAGATGTCCTTAAACTATCGCAGTGTATCGGTCGTGCACCTCGGCCTTACGTAAGCCGAGCTGCAGATCGTAGATATGCATTGTTATGATTTACATAATTACTCTATGCTAGGGTCATTCGTCGACTTTAACCGACTTTGTCGTAGTGGAGTACGTTTTTATAGATATTTATTTTTCTTGTAACATAGAAGTATAAATAAATAAATATAAATATGTTGCGTCATTAAAACACAACACTATCAAGTTCCATGGTTAGATACTAGGCGTGTGTTATGGATACCAGATTTGATACACCACTCATATATAACTTTAAATACGTGTATATTGTACTTATTATAAATATACACACCCATGACTGGAGTACAAATATTCGTGCTCATCACACAAGTGAATACCCCCAGCGGGACTCGAACCCGCGACCACTAGCACAGCAAGTAGGATCACTACAAACTGAGCCAAATCTGTCGTCAAATATTATTCAGTCAAATATTATTGAACGATTTTTAAAATAAAGTATTCGGTTACAGTGTTTCAGCGTGTATACCTATCATCGTGATATCTTCCGCAATTATAAACCAACTTTCAAGTTTGTTTTTACGAGTAAATTATACTGGTAAGGTAGTCCCATATGGGGCTGGAACTTTAATAAAATCAGTTAATTTAAAATGAATTTAAGATTTAATTAAAAAATAATTATTAACAGAAATAATAAAAGAAATATGTCTGGGAAAACGCTGTTTTCGAGGTTTCATGCGGTTTTCTTTCGCATTATTCGACGCAAAATATTGTCACTAATTTCGCACGTTTGGGCAGAAGCATCGTGGTCAACGGCCGGGCGCAAGATTAACAATCATAGGTATCCGGGTTCGAAATCTGGTCGGCAATAGAGTTTTACTTTTATTTAATTTTTCTTGTATTTATTCAAGTTTTTAGGTTTTTTTTTAAATTGTACTTCCGGCCAATAACTCCGAGCGAAGCTCGGTCGCCCAGGTAATTTATTTCAATTGTGTTCACAACCACTTAACATGAACCCAGCTTTGTATAACAGATGACTACACGAGGAACTAAGAGTCAGGATCTAAGTCTGGCTGTACTTTACTAACTGTTAGACTTAAATTTGATTTTAATTCAGATCATGACTTGTATACCAAAAAAGCAATTATCCGGGTAAATTCATTTGAGTATTAATCTTTTAAGTTGTTATTATTTATTACTTGCCGATATATAAGTTTATAAACTAAATGTTGTCTTTGTTACTTCCTTGCTTCACGAATAAAGGAGCAATAGATCGGTTCTGGGAGTTTCATTTCAGTTCAGTACATCCAATGCACCGGTTGATGTAAACAGGCGGTGCCGTACACAACATACTAATTGCGTTTACATGTTGACAAATTATTTTGAATTATCCAACAATAGGGAAAAGTAATAAAATATTTAGGTATATTTATTTTATTCATTTTTACGCATAAAAAAATAAATTACAAAAACAAAACCCGACTACGAAAGGGGAAATGAGATAGTAACATAGGATTATGCAGTCGGAAACATACATATTTATATTTTACTAGCTAGACTTACCCTCATTTCGCTCGACTTATTCCCCATCATCATTCCCAAACTTTCATCCCTATTTTCATCCCTTTAAGGGATGATTTCCGGGATAAAAACTATCCTTTGTCTTTCCCAGGGTCTCAAATTATCTTCTTACCAAATTTCATCTGAATCGGTTCTGTTCACAAACTCACAAGCTTTACCTCTTTATAATATTAGTATAGATGTGAGTTATTCCTACATACATAGGTACCTACATACATAAGTACATACATGCAGAATTGGTCGTCATAGCAATAATTAAACTTGTTACACGAATTATTTAAAAAAGAATTAACGATATCATAAATGACGTCACTTAGCACACATTTTGTGAAGGCGAAATTCAAAACAGTCGTTTTTATGTGGGTTAATGAACTCAACTATCTATTAAATTACAAAAAAGTCCATATAAATACGGATTATTTATAACCGAATTCAATAAAAAGTGGAATTTTGTGTTCTTCGTGTGCTTTAGATTACATGTGTATATCTATACTAATATTATAAATGTGAAAGTTTGTGAGTATGGATGTTTGTTACTGTTTCACGCCAGAACGGCTGAACGGATCTGAATGAAATTTGGCACAGAGATAGATTATAGTCTGGAATAACACATAAGCTACTCTTTATCCCGGAAAAATGTACGGTTCCCATAGATAGATTTGTTTTTGTTTTTCTAGAGGCGAAGCCGAGCGAAGCGAGGGTGAGCTGCTAGTATATACATATTTTAACACTCATTTTATAAGTATTTCTACCTAGGGTGAGTTGTACATTCTCATATGGGCTCAGGACTCAATGTTTTCACTCATTCTTTTCTCGGTGGTATGCGGCGTACACTGGGAGGCGGCACTCTGTTGTTTTTTTCTCTGCGAAGAGAAGGGTGAAAATAAATTGATAGATACCCCTTAATGATATCAACAAACAAACAAAACTAAAACGAAAATTATAGCAACTATGAACTCATAGATATTTATAGTTAATACTTAAAATGCTTTGCAAAGATAATAAATCATTAAGAGGGGTCAGCGACCCGCGATACGGAAAATGCATAATTGTTCTACGACGAATGAACTGCTGGTTTTCCTATATCTAGCCTTCACAATCGACATCCTGAACAGATCACTAGAGGTGTCGGCACTAATACAATAGATTGTGATAACAGATACAGTAGTTTTCTCTTATCAGTACAGTCGGAAAAACGCTGTGGGAAGTTAAGGTGCGTATGTACATTGTAGGCAGTATGTCGGTCAGTAATGTGCTGTGGACGTCGGTCACGTGTTCGTTCGTTAATAGCGCGATAACTAATGAACTTAATGAAGGCAAGGGCCCGTTCTTATACGTCTGCAATGGTAGATATATTTTTTGTTTATTGTGGCTCATTTTTCAGTCAATTAAATTCTTCGAGTATTTCGATGAACCTGTAAAGTGCTGTTTCAATATATATTTTTTGTAAACATGTATGTGTCTAATTATATACTATACTGATGCAGATACACATAGTATACGAACGCGGCGATCGGGAGCTCTGGATCTACTGGATAAGTTGTTTAGACATTTAGGTATGTATACGAGTATTTACATCATTAACGCTTTAATGAAAAATTTCATTGAAATCCGTCCAGCTGTTCTCAAGAAAAGTGTGCTTAAACGGACTGACGCATAAAAAATATTAAAACTACATAATATATGTTACAATTGCATATGTAGTCCACATACATATGTATATAATATACATTGAAATATTATACAGAATCCCTTATATAAATATTATACATGTGAAAGTTTGGATGGATGTATATTTGTTACTCAAGCACGTCAGAACTGGTGAACAGATCTGGATGAAATTTGGCACAGACATAGATTATAGTCTGGAATAGCACATAAGTTTTATCCTGGAAAATATACGGTTCCTATGGGACAGATTTTTGTTTTTCACTAGGGATAAAGTCGCTAGTATTTATAAAAAAATAATACCAGCATGATATTTTATTTATATAACCTTTGTCATATTTTCTCACTCCATTACCGTTAAAATCCATTTTTTTTTTTCAAAAAATCTATTTTTTACTTATAGAGCGATGACTTATAAGGCATACGTTGCTGAAGTCAGCCTTTTTACTCGACTGCAATGAGTGTGTACAGTACATCTCGCGGCAAGCATGAAACATGTATGTCTCCGACTGCATAATACTATATTCCATCGTGAACTTGTTTTCATCTTTTAATTAGCTTTTATGCAGTCGGGTTTTTTATTTTTATGATATAGTTATTAATTTATTAATTTTAGAAGTCTATTTGAGGCTAATGAATCAGTTAGTTTATATTTATACAGGTGACAAATATCTAAAGACTAATAAAAATGAGTCAGAGGAAGTGCAACTAATGAGAATTGAAACACATCTCACTAAAATATTACTTCCGTCCTTCCGCGTGCTCCAAATATGATGCAACACAAAAATGCACTGTATACAGATTTCCTAACAATTTATTTGTTATATAAACAAACACAAGTAAGGTCTTCTCTAGGCCAATTCAATAATAAGCGTTCGCAATAAGTGCCTTATGTTAATTTGTTTTAAGTACTCTTATCTTATCTAAGCGTTTTCATACTCGTAATGGCTATTTAATTGGACAAATATAAATAATAAACAGACCTATTAGTCTTATTTCTATTAGAGTTTACGTAAATGCAAGCAAAAAATTAAAAATAATATCCGGAGGGTAGTTGAATATTTGTAATTGTTCTGTATGCAGTTTTAGTGACGAAGTCTTAACGATGGATTTATTTTAATTTTGTTTTAAACTAATAATTCAATTATTATATATTTTAAGGGTAAGTATTTTTTATATTGTAACAACATCTATACGTATAGTAAAATTCTGAGTCGAATTTGTACATTAATACATTAAATATTACTTGGAAAATGTTATTGAAATAGTGATTACTATCGATACAGAGGCCGAATCTATAGTTTTTAGAATTTTTCTCTCTCTGTCTGTCTGTCTGCTACCGCATCACGGAAAAACCACTTGACAGATTTTGATGAAATTTGGTATGATGATAACTGGTTATCCGGGTAAACATATAGGATACTTTTTACTGCGAGAAAATATCTCATCTCTGATAAATGAACTAACTATACTAAACGTTAAAACGTAATTAGGGTCGAACCCGAGCTGGGCGAGGGTGAGTCGCTACTATCAAATATATTTGATAATGTTGTGGCGAAACACTAAAAGAGTTTTTTATATGTTGTTTCGTTTCGCCTATTTTAAAAGAAGAAGAAAAAGTTAAGTTGACTCACGTGATGAAATTTTATTAGGATTTTCACATTATTAAACTAATGTAAATAATTCAATTGGAGTTGGTTTTAATTTCTCCTATACTCCAAAGTTGTGACCCTCACCAGAACAACGCTTATACGACGAATCACACTCCAAATATACGAGTATGTAACAGTTTTAACATATTTAGATCGCCATCTCATCATCGCATATGGAAGATGTTTTTATTGTCAAAGTGTTAACGAGCGTCGTGAAAACTGAAAAGTGAACTGTTCATATAAGAAAAGTGTAAATGTTAAATATTTCGTCACATGTTACTTTAAATAAAATAATTTTCTTCGATTTATGGATGTCAAGCCGCCATTGTTTAAAATTATCGCTCATTATATTTGTGCGATAATACTGCAGGCGACGGATTAGTTCCATTCTATGCGATTCGAGTACTTATAAATGTGGAATTTGAAAAAGTATAGTGTCATAGTGGAGTGTAACACAAACAATATTTAAATATTATTGTTATTGATTCATATTTTTTATACAACAATTGTTATATAGACTTTATTTCAAAATATTTTAATACATATTGGTTTTTTTACATTATTAAACTAATGTAAATAATTCATTGGAGTTGGTTTTAATTTCTCCCATACTCCAAAATGTCATGAAAAATTTCGTCAATTGTTGTTCTTTAATGCTTTATTGAAAAAAATCTTCTTGATTCATTCTTGAATTATTCATGATTTGTACTTTTGTAGCTATTTTTAATATTATAGGTCAATTTTCTTTATTATTAGATATTGCCTGCAGCGTTGCGCGCGTGCTTAATGCGTAAATTCACGTCCTATTTTATAACAGACAGATAATTAAAAATATTAAATTTTGTATCTGTATTTATAATGATGTGTTTTTCAAAGAAATAATTATCTGATAAAATCTCTCCACCATTTTTTCATATACCTAGAACAGGTACTAATTATACTCGTAGATGGGCGCTAAGTAATTTTTGTTATTATAACTTTTAACTTAGAAGAAATAAAATAATAATTCCTAAATAACGTAATTACCACGTTTGAGAAATAATACCAGTATTCATTAAATATAATTTAATGGTGTCTTTATTTAAATAATGACAGTTGTTGCGCAAGCGCGGAATAAAATTGTGTATCAAACAGATACAACATATTATGTACATATGAGACATAACAAGAAGGAAATAAAGTTTTGAAAATCTCTCTGAGCTCTTAATCAAAACAAAACAAACGTTAGTACAAAAGTTCATGTATAAATGAGTTAATGTACGTATACAGTATTTGTTTCACAAGATATTGTTGATCAACAAATTTGAGTTAAATTTGAAATTGGAACAGTCTAGGTACCTCCTGGATTACTGCACAGGTATATTATCAATGTACACACTACATAGATACTAATTAATATTCCGAACTGCTTAATATATCTTTCGTTAAACTTGTAGCATGTCGGAGGCAGCGTGTGGCGCGGGCGGCGCGGCGGGCGCCACCTTCGCAGCAGCTTTACAGTTCTTTGCAGCTTCCCAATGCTTGCTGCAAGAGCCCTGGCCGCCGCAGGCGAATGTGAAAAGTAAGTGTCGGTATTATACAAAAGATAAATAGCTTAGATTCACTATAGTTTTGGATTAATTTTTGCCTAGGATTAAACAGAGTGTTCATACATACAATGATATATTTTTGTGGAAATCAATAAGACCTATCAATAAGACACATAAATCTGATAACACCCGAATATCCAGATGAGATAACAGTGAAGTGGAAGAATAACACTGACCTCACTAAAAATACTATCAAATGCCACGTATTTCCGTATCTTGGCACGAAATATCAATCAACTGTCTCAAAATATGATATTAAAATAAGACCTATTTTTCTCATAAATGTTAGCAAGCTTCTATAAAGTTCTTTCATAGTAGTAAATTTTTGCTCATCTTAAAAATTTCTCGAGTTAGCGATATCGATTATCGATATAATTTGGCAGCAATAGTTGTTCACATCCACCACAGATACTTATTTAATTATTTCAATACTTTGAGTAAGATTAGCTTTTGAATTAAAACTATTTGTGTACACTTGTAACCATTTGTGGACAATTATATAATGCGCCACTTATAATAAAATGATACGATCTCACAAAACATTATGCTCAAGCCACAATATTGATATTTTTTTCTGATTCTCTTTATAAATTTAAGAAAATCATAATACTTAAATTTCTTCATTCTTGTGTCAATGGCTTGTCATAATTGATTATTGTAATAATTAAAAAAAAACACATTTTTATGTTTTTGTTCGAGTACATAAACTTACTGTTAACTTTTATTTTAATTTTTTGTTTGCTTACTAATGTAAGCTATTATTAGGTACTAAGTTATTATGTTGTTTTCTCATTAGAATGCAGTGTTGCTTATAATTAGGGCATCATTTAGTCTAGATCTTCTTTTGTTTATTAACTTATTTTAACTTTTTAACTTATATTAATTTTTAACTTATATTAAATTTCTTTTTAACTTATATTAATTATTGCAAATTATGAAATACCTAACATTTTTTTAACGAAATTAATGTTGACCTTAGGAGCTTATGTAAGTGAATATCGATATTTGAAATTAGACCCATGGTAGACGTTGAGAAAAATATTGGGATGGAATGATGTAACCCTTAAAACTGTCGAGTCGCGAGAATAAAACCATGGCAGTAATATTATATCTTAAAACATAATCAGGGATTTAAGAAGAAATGAATAATTTATTTAACGTTTCGTGTTTTGTTTTAACATATTTTTTTATATACCATTTTTATATACATCTTTCAACAAAGTGTTGAGGCCGGAAGTGGCCATATATCCTCATACATATGTATGTATATTGTAAATTATACAAGAATGTTATTTTATATGTATGTATAATGTATATCGGTAGTACTCTTACGCCTTTTAGAATTCAATAGCAACTACACATAAATACTAAGAGCCTACAACCAAGTAACGTGTGGCATAGTTTTTTTTCTTTTTTTTTATATTGGGACATTAACACACATTACCATCTAGTTCCATGGTAAGCTACGAGGCTTGTGTTATGGATACCAGATAGTTGATACACTACACATATATAACTTTAAATACATACATATTATAAATATAAACACCTATGACTGGAGTACAAACATTCGTGTTCATCACACAAATGTGAATGCCTCCAGCGGGACTCGAACCCGCGACCGTTGGCACAGCAAGTAAGGTCATTGCAAACTGAGCCAAACATGTCGTTATTTGTTATATAAGTGCTTTTATATTATGAAGAGTTGTCAGTTTTTCTCAGAGGAACTGTTTTCCGAGTGGGCTAAGGCTTCCTCACGGATTGACCACAGGATTTAATTCAAATATTTACCAATTCCTGTGGCATATTAGGGCTTGACCAAAACCAGGGCGTGACGTTGGTATTTTCTTACTAATTTAAACTTGTTTTTCAACATTGGACACTATCTCATGAGGAAATATGAGTAAAACATATACATCCTGATTATATCAATACAAAACTTTTATTTCTTTTTATTAATTTTCAATAATGTAATAATTATTTTAGACGGGTCGTCGTTCGATTTCATCGTAGTCGGTGGAGGCACGGCTGGCGCGACGCTGGCGGCGCGCCTCTCCGAGATGCCATACAAGGTGTTGCTGCTGGAGGCTGGCGGCGATCCGCCGCAAGAGAGCATTGTTAGTAATTATCTCAATCAATGCACTACTTGACTTTCTTTTGTTTTTTATAATCACTATGAGTTATGGGCGTTATATGTTAAGTTGAAAAATAACGTTTTATAAAGCCATTTGTACTCTAAAATGTACACTTTAAGTGGATTGAATATTTTATAATATGAACTAGCAACTCACCCTCGCTTCGCTCGGTTTGGTTCCTAGTTACGTTTTAACGTTTAGTATAAATTTCTCAGAGATGAGATATTTTCCCGCAGTAAAAAGTATCCTATACGTTGACCCGGATAATCAGCTATCATGATACCAAATTTCATCAAAATCTGTCCAGTGGTTTTCTCGTGATGCGGTAACAAACACACAGACAGACAGACAAAACTTCTAAAAACTATAGATTCGGCTTCTGTATCGATAATAAAGTCTATTTTAATAAGATTTTCCAAAAAATATTTAATGTACAGATTTGGCTTAATTAGAATTTTATTATATGTATAGATAAAAAAAAAACGATTTTTTTATAAATTTATTTGCGTAAATCAAATTTAGTACATATATTTTTTTTTTATTTTAGATCCCTGGGTTCAAGCATACAATGAAAAATAGTTATTATGACTGGAATTTCACTACAATTGACGACTACTACTCCAGTCAATCTTTACAAGACGGCAAACAGAAACAACCTCGCGGCAAGATGCTGGGCGGCTCCGGCTCTATTAATGACATGATCTACTCTCGGGGCTTCCCCGCTGATTATAACGAATGGGCCTCTATAGTTGGGGAAGAATGGAATTGGACTAATGTATTAGAATACTTCAAGAAAACTGAATATTTGACAGACGAGAGAATTACCGAAAATCCTTTACTCGCCAAACTTCATGGCTTCGATGGGGAAATAGAAGTGACTGGTTTCCGTCAATCCACTTTGACTACCGATAAATATCTAGAAGCATTCAATGAGCTCGGTTTTGATATAGTTAGTGATATGACAAATCCATATCGGATAGGCGCAGGACGATTCTCCCACACTATTAGAGAGGGTAAAAGACACAGTTCACTCACAGCTTTACTAAACAAAGCTTCTAAAAGAGCCAACTTGCATGTCCTCAAAGATGCGCAAGTTACAAAAATATTAATAGAAAACGGAACTGCATACGGTGTTGAAGTCTGGCTGGGAGACGATGAGCTTTACTTCTACTCAAAACAAGAGATTATAATAACTGCAGGAACATTTAATACTGCTAAATTGTTGCTCTTGTCAGGAATTGGACCAAAAGACCATTTAGACTACGTGGGCATTGATGCTATGGTAGATTTGCCCGTCGGGGATAACTTTCACGATCATACAATGGTTTTAACATATTTAGCAGCAGAAAATGGGACCTGTCATCAGGATAAAAAGGCCTCTAATTTTGACACCATCAAATATCTCTACGATAGAAGTGGATCTCTAGCACAGACTTTTGATTTAGCAGCTTATATGTCATTTAATAATTCGACCAAAAATGTACCGGATTTTGCCATCTATCCGACATGTCTTCCTATAGATAGTGGCTTTTACGATGCTTGTCATACAGTGTTAGGTTTTCAAGATCATATTTGTGAGATCATCACAAGTGTGAATAAAGAATACGAAATTTTTTCGTTGGCCGTTGTGAATCTCAAGCCGAAATCTAGAGGAAGAGTGCGTTTAGAATCACTCGATCCACTCGACCCGCCTTTGATATATTCTGGCACCTTTAGTGACGATAGCGATTTGGACAACTATCCTGATGCTATTAAGATAGCTTGGTCCATCGCAGATACAGATTACTTTAAAACTAAGAAAGCTTTTGTTATAGATTTGAAAATAGACCAATGCAACGATACATATAATGATGAATTTTTGAAATGTCTGGCTAAAAGTACAGTGATGTCTGCGTGGCACGCTGTGGGCACCGCTGCCATGGGGACGGTAGTGGATTCAAGGCTGAGAGTGAAAGGCGTGGCTCGGCTGCGAGTAGCTGACGCCAGTGTGATGCCCAGCGTGGTCCGCGGCAACACTAACGCTCCCGTTGTCATGATAGCGGAGAAAGCTGCAGACTTCATTAAAGATGATCTTGACTTTTGGATTAATGTCATAGATTAATCAATTTAATTTTAATTTTGTGTCTTTTAACTGCATTGGTGTGATTTCAATAAATGCTTTATTATAAAGTACTTATCCAGTATTATAATCTACCTTGCAGTATTATTTTAGGTATAATTTAGTATTAATTTTATTTTTTTACTCAAGACATTTCGAATATGTACTTTTTTAGTTTTAATTTTTAATGACATTGTGTTTTATGTACTTCATGATTTTAATTAAATAATTGTCTTCTAATTCATTTATGGAATAAATTTTTTCTCCCTTAGCATAAGTCAACGATGTTTTTTTTTCCTCAAAGCCTTTAATATTGCCTAGAAAACAACGTAAAAATAATTCATTTATATTTCAGTATGTTTGTTCATTGGATGTAGTCTTAAAAAGGGGCTAAACAGATTTAACGTAATATTCTTTAATGTAGCAGCACTGAATAAGAAAAAGAGTAAATTATAATTTTCATCTATTTTTATATTTGTGCTGGAAAGTTCAGAGCCGGAGCACAATATACCTTGCGATCGCTTAGTATTCGATACGCAATATGCCCATCTCTCTAGGGGTAGCTTACTTTAGAAACGTCAGCCTCGGCCAGTTGGGCAACTCATCATGCACTTTCACTGCAAATATGCAAATGCTGGTGTAGAATGATTTTCACCCCCAGAAAGGCGACGAGTGTAACTTATACGTAACGTCGACGTGTTACGTGATACGTTAATTCTGTTATATATTAAATCATTTGAATATTGGACAACGATTTGTCTACATATTCATAAGACAATTAGAGAAAAAGTGGCCCGCCCAACTTCAATTTAAAAAAAAAAAAATTTGAGTTTTGAACCCAAGATGAAACTTAAATATGTTGTATTAAGCCGTAATATTAAGACGTTTTTGTTTCTTTGGTGACAGGCTATTAATTTGAAATTATAAAATATAAAATAATATAAAAATATTTATAACGAAATTGTGATTCAACATATTTCAAAGATGGTTAAACAGTCGTTAACCAAGTTATTCAATCACTTAAAGGTGTACGGTTTTTATAACAGGCGCCATTTTTTATTTGATTTTTATCCCTTATAATAAGGCAGGTGTTCCTCTTGGGTACTTCCCCTCGTCTCAAGTTACCACTTCCGGTACTTTGCCGGAACTTCGTGTCTACCAAATGAGTGAAGCTAAAACAATACAATAAAAAAATAACAAATTTTTCTATTATATTGATGGTTAATATAAAAAAACGGTCAAGTGCGAGTCTGATTCGCTGGGGTTTCCGTGCCATTTTATGAATGTTATGTATTTATAATTAAAATAGGACTCTTGAGTACTGACTGTAAGTACTGTAATCCTTAAATTTGGATTTGTTGGCAATAAGTCCAACCACACCACCACGCAACCTTACTTTTCAGTTAGATGCTTGTATATTTTACCAATTCTACGATAGATTAAAACGTGTTTTATTACATTTTTCCTTTTTACTTTTTCCTAATAAATAAATTGATTGTTTTTTCCGCCGTAACATTTATTTCATGAAAATTTTAACGATTAAAATTTAAAGAATATAGCGCTTTAAAAGATGAAATATGAATAGACGGACGGACGGCGAAATAATTTGCTCGAGTTCGAGGAAAACAAAACCAAAGTAATCCCACGGGAACCGTACATTTTTTTGGGATAAAAAGTAGCCTATGTGCTATTCCAGACTATAATTTATCTCTGTGCCAATTTTCATCCAGATCCATTCAACCGTTCTGGCGTGATTGAGTAACAAACATCCAACTATCCAAACTCACATCTAAAATTTCACATTTTTAATATTAGTAAAATTTTCAACCGGAAGCTTTATTTCCTGAATATATATAATCTAAGTCCAGAAGATTTAAAGGTAATTGACAGTGACAGGCAGACTGACTTAGAAGCAATTGGTCCTAAAAACTTGTTTAAAACCTGGTCGTCTCAGTGCTCATTTGTTCAAACGATTAGAGCCACGAGATACAGAACCATTGACTTTTTAATGTCAACTCTACTAGTATTAAATAGAAGCTTTACTTTAATAACGCCGAAAAAAAAATTATTTTATCTAAATATGTATATATAAATCTTAGAAATAATAAATATGTATATATAAATCTTAGAAATTTGCCGTGTGGTGGCCGGCATAGAATAGCACCACCCCCTGTCTAGCCGAGGGTGTCGTAAAAGGCGACTAAGGTATAAATACCGGAAGATGGGCAGCAGCATTTTCCGAGTGCACGCGCAAATAACTGCGATCGCCAACCCGCCTGCCAAGCGTGGCGATTGCCACGCTTGGCAGGCGGGTTGGATGGAGGCCTATGTCCAACAGTGGACGTGTTTCGGCTGAGACGACGAAATCTTAGAAATAAATCTTTGTTTTTAAAACAGAGGAGAAAACTCTCAAATTCTCTACTGTAAAGTACAACAAGTTCTGGTTATTTGAACAAATAAGCAATAACATTAAAAATAATGTTTAAATATTTAAAAAAATATTAAAATAGTTACTATTTATGTAATGTAATTCATATATAAAAATTTAACAGTCAAAAATTATCATAGCTATATTGGTTTAAAGAAGTTATGCAACACACGTTATACAATATGTAAAAATATACTGGAATGTAAATGTTTGAAAAATTAATACTATAAGTTATGTAATGTCCAGACACTTCTCAAAAACATAATATATGGTATAAGCTTTTAAGCAAACTACGTTTACGTACATTTTTTTATATGTATTTTTTTAACAAATAAAAATATATCAGTCTGTAGTCAGTAAAATATATCAGTGTCCATACCTTCAGAATACGGAGCCTAGCTTTGGCTAGTAAATGACTCCGCTATAAGTTTAAACATCGGTTTTTGTTCTTAATTACATATACATATATATATATATATATATATATATATATATATATTTTACTAAGTATAAGTATCAAAACATTTTTTTGTATTTTTTTATGGTTATCTATACATACCTATAATAAAATTCTAATTGAGTCGAATCTGTACATTAAATATTTTTTGGAAACTCTTATTGAAATAGTCATTATTTTTGTCTTTCTGTTTGTGTCTGGAAACGCATCAGGAGAAAACCACTGGACAGATTTTGATGAAATTTGGTATGATGATAGCTGGTTATCCGGGTCAACATATAGGATACATTTAACTGCGGGAAAATATCTCATTTCAGAGAAATTTTTATTATAAATTTCTATTTTCCAAAATGACGGACATACTAATGCTATTACTATGACTACTAGTACAGTATTATATGATCTGTGCTATGACACACTAGTACCTACTACTGATATTAAAAGTCGCAATGATATAACATAATTTTAAGGTGCAGGTGTCCGTCCGTCCGCTGCCGTTCGTAGCCCGACCGTCGGAGATCGCTCGTTCCGCCTCGCTTTCACCTGCGCAGGCGCGTGCCGTGATGCCGATGGTGGACGATCTTTCCAATTAACTATAATTTGCTTTACATATTTTGATAGGATTAAAATTAAATCATTGTTTCATATTACATCATTATTTAATAGTAAATTCCAAAGGAAATTAATATGCTGACGAAAGTTAAATTGATTACATAAGTTTTGCTTCTAATTATATTTAAATTCGATGTGATAAGAAAATTAAAATTTCATGAGCCACATCCATTTTTTGTATAAACTATGGTAATTGACAGTAATTAGAATGAAACTCTACATAGAGTTATCAAAATATTGTTTGTATATTTGTACAGTGTGCATAAATTAATGATGTACACATAAACAAGGGTCGTCGAACTCCTAGAAGAAATATGTATTAAAAATATGAATATTGCATCGAATACGTTCCGTAGCAATGACCGTTGACGAATCACCACTTCTTTCGGTCCCATGACACAAACCTGTGTTTTATTACACGTAATTAACAAAAACAAACTCTAAATCGCGACATCAAAATCGCACTTTCACCCATTCAGTGCGAGTCGAACGCGCGCGACGAGCGAACGTGCACAGTGCTAGCGTGATGCATCCTACGTGAAAATGACCGACGAAAAGTCTTCCACGGAGAACGTCACCGTGGTGACGGGTTTCCCGACTGTGTCTGAGAAGTCTGAGGATTCGACCGAGCAGCTGATTTGTAAGACACCTCAAAAGCCTCAGAAGCAGAAGAAAAGTGTTAAAAGTGTTAGTTCGAAGAGTGAGGGTGGTCCGAAGAGAGTGGTAGTTTATTTGGGGTTGTCGCAAGTGTTGCTGGGAGTATTGCTGGTGGGCGCGGGCGCCTTGGCCGTGGTCAAGGGAGCCTCGCTGTCACGGGTGGGCGCGGGCCTATGGGCGGGCGGCGTCGCCGTGGTCGCCGGCGTCGTGGGCGTGCTCGCGGGTATCAACGACTGCTATGGATTGAATAATACCTCAGGGTAAGTGTTTGTTTTAATTCTCATTTACAGCATTTGTTAGGATAATAATTAAAAAATTGTTTTAATTGATCAAAGTATTGCAAAAAATTGTGAAGACTGTTCTCTTTGTAGAGCGGTGTTTATAATTAGCTTCGCTTTTTACGTAGGATATTTATAAATGAGTAAAATGGCAATGTGACATCCACAATATCTAGTGGAATAGGCAAATGCTATAAAATGAAAGTTGATTAATCAATTGAATCTAGAAATTAAATCATGATTAAATATATTTGTGTTTTTTTTTTTTATTAATTTTTTTTTAATACATCGATCCGCGAGAATGTCCATTAAAAGAACGAAAGTTACGAAGTGTGGAGCTATTAAGCAGTTAAATAGGTAATTTATTTTTATAGTGGTTAGTACATGTTACTTGTATCAATGTCGCGTCCGCGTGCAGTCCGACCGCTGCACTTCGCTCGCGTGCGCCAATTTCCTAATTATTATCATGTTTTATGTATAATGCCTTCATTTCTTTAAATTTTTGCTACATTCATATTTATGAAGTTCAAATATCTTGTACCGGTTTTAAGCAATTATTTTCCTCTTTTATCATCTGACCATGAAAATTCCTTTACTTAATAACAATTTGGTACTACGACTATAATATTTTTTCTACACATTGTATTAAAATCATCCGTAGTAATTATTTTAACAATGGAAATAATTTAATTGTTGTATAACAACATTATTATACTGCTGTAACAATATAATTAAAAGGAAAAAACAACACAAAAATTATTACAAAAAACACAAAAATTATTTACCATCGACTTATGATTTACCAATTTGTAATTCAAGTATATAAATAAATAAATATGCACGCAACACTATCTAGTTCCATGGTAAGCTACGAGGCCTGTGTTATGGATACCAGACAGTTGATACACTACACATATATAACTTTAAATACATACATATTATAAATATAAACACTCATGACTGGAGTACAAACATACGTGCTCATCACACAAATGAATGCCCCCAGCGGGACTCGAACCCGCGACCGCTGGCACAGCATGTAGGGTCACTACAAACTGAGCCAAACATGTCGGCGTGTATAAGTAACCAGAATGCTATAAAGTTTCACGTTAGCTAATATTTATTTTCGTTTGAAAATTAAATCAGCAAACAGCTAAAAGCAATGCAAATTCTTATAAAAAATAATTCTACGTAATATAAAATAAGAAAGTATATAAAATCGAGAGAATAGGCTTAAAACTAAATAAAATGATTGAGTGTATAAAAAGTGGATGTTTGATCGGCGACGGCGCGGCGTCTGTCGAAGATGGCATTGTTACACTTTTCTCCGTCAATCGTAAAACGTCATGCGTGAGCGCGTCGCAGAGCCGCAAGTGCATCCGCTAACACAAGACTATTACTTACTAACTTCAAATATATCTAAAAGTTTTTAAATAATGAGACGTCTAAAGCCTTAGTTTTTCCCGTGACAATAATTGCTGTAAAACATTCGAAACGTCGGGAACCAAAAATCAAAATAAATCCGCGAAATAATTCGAAAAGATAGTTTTATTTAAAATGTCAAATATTCACATTAATCTAAGAAAGTATTATATAAAATTAATAATACATAAGTAGTTTCTTTAAAAAAATCATTCTATTCTTTACAATCCTATCCTTAAAAAGTCAAAAGTTAAAAGTCAAGCGCTTCATGCTCTCCGGCTTCAAAGAAAGACTTCTTAAGATTTAAGTGATGGAATGGATGATAGTTTCAATGGCTATTTTTTTATCACATAGTAGTAAACATTGGGTAGTAACATAATATTTTAAAAAAAATAAGTATATATTGGTTGGTTAATAAAAAAATTCAATATTGATAATCTTGCTATATTTCTTATTGTTTCATTATTTGGCTTACTATAGGCTAAACCTACGATACTAACTAACAACGCAATTAAATTTCAATTAAAAATGTTCCTAAGAGGCAACGCTTCGTCGTATTATCTCTAATTCTAACAAAAGTTCTGGCTCGTTCGCCCAAACCACTACTCGATTTATAATTGTGCAGTTTGTAAGTTGTAAATATATTCATATACGTACATTTGATTATAATTAAATTTTAAATGCTAAATCATTTAACGAATCGTATGAGGCAGACCGAACACCTTCCGTTACGTTTCCAGTGTAAATAGGGTGAGGTGTCGTAAGGCGCGTGCAATCAAACGTGGAGCAGTTCCGCTGCATGCGCACGCGCAGCTGCTTCACTTGAAGAAAAACACATTCGTGCGCTAGCGCATTATGTGTAGATTTTTTTTGAATGTAACTGTCCTTTTTTGACGAAGTATCACATAGTGGTATTTTCTTTTCATAGAATTTCAATTTCATTAAACCGATATTTTCTTTCTAAAGCTTGATTTGGCGTCTATGGTGTATCGCTTTCGTAAATCTGTCTGAAAAAAAAAATGGTTTTGATTCGTAGTTGTATTTGAATGAATACAAATTGCAACTGTTACTCCAAATATAATTGATCCTTTAATGTGACTGGAGTGTGTATTAATGACATGATAATGTGAATTTTAACACATCGAGTTTCTGAGATCTTCTATTTACTTACAAACAAATTTTACTAATTCATTAATTTAAAAAAATCATGGAGAATTTCAGTAAAACAAATAAGTATTATGTTGCTTTTGTCAATTGATAGCATTAAAATAAAGTTTTGCACAAAATGTTAGTTAGGAGGTATCAGAAGTAAGCTTAAATAAATAATATTATCTAAAATTAAAATGAAATGCACAGTTTTCTCTAGCTGTTCTTGTCAGAGCTATTTTTATTCTTTGTCGGTGACAACTCACAAACTCATAATTCTGAAACTTATTATACTATAATCAACGTAATTTTTTTTAATATTTAATAATAAATTAAAGCAGAATTCTCTCTTGAACTACGAGTAAATAATATTATCGGTGTGTAAAGTAATTATTTTCTTTTTTTCTTCAGCAAACTTCATTTAGAAAGGGACAAAAGTACTAAATTCAGTATGCCATGGACAGTTATATTTTGTAAATAAAAATATATTGGAAAGAAACTATCACTCTCAACCTTTTTGTTTTGACTATTTCTGTCTCAGTCCGCACTCTCAGCACTGGGATATGATATCACTAATTACCTCTTACCCTATGATGAGCTTAATTACGTTCACTTATTGATCATTGCTGTTAAGCACTGAATTATTAATCAGAATGACGACATGTTTGGCTCAGTTTGTAGTGCTCTACCCTACTTACTGTGCCAGCGGTCGCAGGTTCGAGTCCCGCTGGGGCATTCTTTTGTATGATGAGCGCGAATGTTTGTACTCCAGTCATGGGTGTTTATATTTATAATATGTATGTATTTATAGTTATATATGTGTAAAGTGTAAACTATCTGGTATCCATAACACAAGCCTCGTAGCTTACCATGGAACTAGATGGTGCTGTGTTTAATGTCCCGACAAAAAAAAAGAATCATCTCATATGTTCCGTATGAATAAAAAAATGTATGATATGAAAAAAATACATGCCTTGATAGGAAAAAAATACATGATTTACGCTACAAGCAAGTCACCTAAAAAGCTGTAGTGTGAAGTTATTTGATATCGACATTTAGAAACAGTGCAATCTCGAACGATGTACAATACCTTAAGCTCAGAGTTTCCTAACATTAGTACAGTAATGCAAATAAATATGTACTCTATTGTATACAACACAAAGTTTATATTAAAGAAACAATTTCATTATTACGCCTACGAAGACCACAATTAAAATGATATAAGCCCTCCTAGTTGCAGTTGATTGCAGTTTTTGTCTTCTGTGGAAATTGTATGAATATAAGGAAATGAATATGATCTTATGGTTCAGTAATTATGTGCATTCTGATGTAGGATGGGTTCGATTTACAAAATAATATCGCTCGTGCAGATGCCAGCGAATGCTGTTTTTTTTTATTATATAGTAGGTATATAGTTTGTGGCATCCACGAAGACGCGCCCCTCTCTTTATTGACAGATGAAATCGCGCGCCCTCGTGGATGGCACTATCTATGTCGTAGTTTACTTTTATTTTTTATGCTATATTGTATTTCACTGGTTTGTGGTAATAAAGTATTTTTAATTCATTGTTTTATTAGAGTCCTGTATCGTCTCTCTCGTCTTTTAAAATTGTTTCAAACAGTGTTTTTTTACAGTAGCGCTTCTTTATAACTTGCATAGAGTTTACTGTGCTTAATAAAAAGCATTTATTTTAAAAAGGAGTAAATAAATTGTAAAACTTAATTTATATTTTATTGGTCTTTTCTTTATATTAAAGCTTGAATATTTCTTAAAATGGGTGAAGTGAATCCATTTGGTCAGCTTTAAGCTACGCTAGTGATTAGTGTACTCGTAGAGATTGACGATTGGTTGTTTTTCAGATTAATAAGCCGATAATTTCAATATTCTAAAAAACAATTAATAATGGTTTCCTTAATATGGTTTGCTTTTTACCCGACTGCGCAACGCAAAGGAGGGTAATGTGTTTATCAGCCTACATAGACTACATATTACGGCAAGAATGAAACGTGTATGTCTCCGACTGCATAATACTATATTCATTCGTCAACTTGTTTTCAACTTTTTAGTTAGCTTTTAAGTAGTCGGGTTTTTATTTTTATAATATACTAGCGACTCGCCATCGCTCCGCTCGGGTCCGTCCCTATTTACGTTTTAGAGTTTAGTATAGATTTCTCAGAGATGAGATATTTTCCCGCAATAAAAAGTGTTCTATATGTTGACCCGGATAACCAGCTATCATCATACCAAATTTCATCAAAATCTGTCCAGTGGTTTTCTCCTGATGCGTTTCCAGACAGACAAACAGAAAGACAAAAATTCTAAAAAATAGATTCGGCCTCTGTATCGATAATAATGACTATTTCAATGAGAGTTTCCAAAAAATATTTAATGTACAGATTCGACTCAATTAGAATTTTATTATAGGTATGTATAGATAACCATAAAAAAAATATAAAAAAATGTGACCAAATTTCATCAAAATCTGTCCAGTGGTTTTTCTGTGATGCGGTCACAGACATAGACAAACAGACAAAAATTCTAAAAACTATAGATTCGGTCTCTATATTTATAATAATGACTATTTCAATAAGATTTCCAAAAACAATCTGTATTAGATTTGACTCAATTAAAATCTTATTATACCTATGTATAAATTATATTTTTATTCAAAACTAGCAAAACCCGCGGCTTTGCTCGCGCTAAAACTACAATAAAAAAACTTTAAAAAGATAGGTTTCATACAAATTTTCATCCCTTATTTTATCTCCTTATGGGGTGAATTTCAAAAAAAAAACACGTATTTATTTAATTGTATTGAAGAACATTAGTACCAAATTTCAAGAAACTCTGATCATAAATATTTTTTGGGTTGTGTTATAACGTGTACTCCCGTGGGAATGAGATAATCTCCCGCGGTAAAAAGTATCCTATATGTTGACCCGGATCCAGCTATCATCATACTAAATTTCATCAAAATCCCTCCAGTGCTTTTTCTGTGATGCGGTAACAGACAGACAGAAAGACAAAAATTCTAAAAACCATAGATTTGATCTCTGCATCGATAATAATGTATATTTCAATAAGACTTTCCAAAAATATTAAATATACAGATTCGACTCAGTTAGACTTTTATTATATGTATAGATTTAAATTGTATCAAATTTAGTTTTTATTAAATTGTATTTAGTACAATTGTTCTTATTGATATATTCGATATCTCTATGATTTGATTTAATTACAGCATCTTTTAGCTATTAGGAATTTTCGATATATTCTTATATGAGTTTAGTAACTTTTCTGCAGTTTTATTATACTTATGTGATACCAACGTCTGGCGTAGTGCTTGTAGTGTCTATGCGTACGTCGGAGGTCGAGGGTTTGAATTACGGATATCCGGCACTAGGGAATATAGCGGGGATCATTCAATGTATAAAAATGTCAACGAACCTGTATCTATGTGGATAACAATCTCAGTCAGGGTTACCAGTGTATCATAAACTCTAGACATTACGAGAGCCATCTTATATAAATAAATAAATAAATATGCTGGGACATTAACACACAGCACCATCTAGTTCCATGGTAAGCTACGTGGCCTGTGTTATGGATACCAGATAGTTGTTACACTACACATATATAACTTTAAATACATATATATTATAAATATAAACACCCATAACTGGAGTACAAACATTCGTGCTCATCACACAAATGAATGCCCCCAGCGGGACTCGAACCCGCGACCGCTGGCACAGCAAGTAGGGTCACTACAAACTGAGCCAAACGTATCGTCAAAGTATATATTAGGAAGTAGAAGGAGGCTTTATAACAAATTCTTTATCGATTCTAAATCTAGATAGCATAATTAAATCTCAAACTAATAACATGTTCTCAGTAGCACTTCCCACTTGCCACTTGCCAGCCTACACTACAATAAGTAATCGCTTAGATTGTCTTTCGTGTTATTAGAGTATTATCTGTGTCGTAATAATATAGCAATGTGTAAAGTGTTTGTAGCAGATGTGTTCAAACATTTCGACTGATTTTTGATTACATACATTATTTATTGAATAGTACTTTATTGATAACTAGCGACTCACCCTCGTTTTGCTCGGGTTCGTCCCTAGGTACGGTTTAACGGGTAGTATAGCATAGACTATATTATATATGTACAATGTACATACATATATTTTTTTATTATTAGAAATGGGCTTACTCTTGACCTTAATTTTTGCTCGAAAGCATAGATAAGGTCTACGAAATGATTGATTCCCCATCCAATCTTCCACCATCCTTTTCACCCCTTTATATATTATATGTTTTTCGGGATGAAAACTATGTATATCCATACCAAATTTCATCTAAATCGGTTCAACGGTATAATACTATATTGAATTAGTAATTTTAACTGATTTAGTGTACTAAAATACTAAATACTAAAACATAATAGAAGATGAAAATATATTATGTAATCTACACAAAAATATAGACGTAACAGACAGAATAAAAATATTAAATAAGAGGTCATAAACAAAAGAAGCATCCTCCTGTTTAACACGTCTCAAGCCTTTAACTACAAAATGATTCAGACTTTAGGAAATGTTTTCATCTAAATTGCTTCCTTTTCTAAATTTTAATCAAGTAGCCTAAATATAGTATAGTCATATAAGCCCTTAAGTAATAGATTGTGAAAATATAGTATCACGTTTATGATTATACAGTCAATAACAATTTCTATAATGTTCTATAATTAACAATAGTTACTCGCGGCTTCGCCCGTGCCTAAACTTCCGATCGCTACCAAACTTCACACCATCACCCTTGAGGAATGCCTGAAAATTTCATCCAAATCGCTCCAGCCGTTTAGGCCTCCATAAGGAACATACATACACACATTGATTTTTATATAATGTATACATATAAAGATTGGAGCTGCACGACCACTAGGTAGACCACTTTAGAAGGGAAGATCTCTTTTCCCTTCATTGTTTTCATCTATGTTTAGCGAAAGTTCTACCTCAGGTATATTGCACGTACATACATTAACTATTATGTATTTAAATTTTACCTTTGGAGACCATACTTTGGCAGTCCCTGGTCTAATAACTAATTGTAAGTGGTCTGTAGTCTGTAGATCACTTGTCGGCTTTCTCCTGTTCATTAAACTGCGGCTATCGTTATTATTGCTTGATAGTTAGAATGTACATAATTTTATTAGATTTCATAATTATTATAATAAGTAACTAAAGAGTTTTTACTTTATTTAGTTACTGTATATTACTGATTTAATATGAATTCATTCACTCACAGACAGACATCGTACAGACTAAATCGTTTTTATCTAGAAGCATGGTTTCTTATAAAAGGGCCTTATTATAGCTTAGATATAGATTTTAGCATAGAGCATTAATCAAGGATCTAAAAAAAAAACATAAACTAAAGAGGTTATTTTTAAAATAAGAAATAATGGAATTGTTGAATATTCGCCCACGTTTTAGGATTGATGATATATAATATGTTATAGTAATATGTTATAATAATATGTTGTCGTCAATTTTATCTGATAATGAAGGGAATAGTGGCAATGTTGAATGGCTTCAGACCATTTAGTGTTTAAATGCTTATGATTTCTTTGAGTATATAAGATAATAATTGCTAAAGAGAGCGTGATAAATATTCATTATATAACTATTCGACAGCTTCTAATCATAATCAAATTCTAACAATCCATACTAATATTATTAATGTGAAAGTTTGTGATGATGGATGGATGTTTGTTACTCTTTTACGCCAGAACGGCTGAACGGATCTGGATGAAATTTTGCACAAAGATAGATTATAGTCTAGCATAGCATATACGTTACGTTTTATCCCGGAAAAATGTACGGTTCTCGTGGGACACATTTGTGTTTGTCCAGGGACGAAGCGAAGCAAGGGTGAGTCGCTAGTAAATAATATAATAATCACCAAAAAAGACTAACTAAGCACAAAACACAAAACCAAGAAATCTTAGAAACTAAGTATAAGTATTGTTAACAAGGTCAACCAATAAGCCCAAATAATAAGCCCAAAGATTGAATAAAACCGAAATATTCAATTTAATTATATTAGAGTAGCATATTGATCATCACATTTGTCCATCATTAGCGAACAGCTAACAGCCGGCAGCCTGCGGCAGGTACCTTTGATTGACACTTCTATATTCTTTTAACGGTAACGTCTTGACCAACTTACTCGAGAATAATATCATCGTTAAATTATACGTCGTAACGATGTTATTGGCTTTAATTGAAATTCATATTTGATACGTACTTTGTGGCAAAAAGGTAATATGAATCAGAAAATTTATGAGTGCTGAGCTACTTAGTTATTATACTTAACAAGCGACTCGCCCTCGCTTCGCTTCGGGTTCGTCCCTAGACAAAAACAAATCTATCCCACGGGAACCGTACATTTATCCGGGATGATATATAGCCTATAGCCTTCCTCAGTTAACGGGCTATCGAATGCAAAAAGAATTTTTCAAATCCGATTAGTACTTCCTGAGATTAGCGCGTTCAACCAAACAAACAAACAAATTCTTCAGCTTTATAATATTAGTATAGATTTTAGACTTTTTAGACAATTAAATATGTTTGCTCCATAAACTATTTTGACGAAAATATATAAGGATGTTTCAGTTAATATAAGTTTTTCTAATAAAATACTGTTAAACGTGCGCCCCAACTGACTTTCTGTAAACCTGGGTATTATATAAAATTTACACTCTTACTGACTGTTACAATCGTTATCACTGATAAAAAGTTAAACATAAACATATATGGAAATACGACATCTAAACTCTATGTGACGTAGTCAGAATATGTATTTTATACTATAGAAGCGTTCTATACTATAGTATGAGTTACTGTTACTGTTTAAAGAGAGATTTTATACAAACTGTTTGTTTGTGTGTTGTCTCTGGATCTACTGAACCTATTTAAAAGATATTATTATGTTTCATAGTCTTTTTATTGAGGAATGTTAATATAGGCTATAAGACAAGCATTAGGCATCACATTACGAGCTAAGAGAGCAGAGTTATTCTACAAAATCAAACAACGCGGAGGGAGCCGCGAGTAGCGATAGCTCTCTAACGATATCGATTATAGAAAATCATCTTGATTGATGACCTGATGTATATTTTAAAATGATTCTAAACTGTCAATCTCTTTGTCCACAGAAGCGGGTTACTGACTGCGTTCTTAGCTTTGTCGCTACTATGCCTGGCCTGCGGGAACAGTGCCGCCGTGCTCGCCACCACCGGCCTACAGCGGGACTCGCTGCGACACCCAGAACCTCTTACTAGCTTTCAGGTAAGCTCTACATCTGCATGTCAAAATGAAAACACACGCAGGTAGACTATAGGTACTATAGATACTATAGGTACACTATAGAACTATGACCTGGTGTCTCACATAGGCTACAGTTATTTACCACAGGTGCCACTACGCGAAGCGAGAGTCAGACGCCAGTTAAAACTGAATGTCAGTATTGTAAGTCACGTGAAGAGCTATCACGGGCTCGAATTGGAGTATTTAGGTTTAAGATTTATTGAAGATCGTCATTTTGCAGTCGAATCCCGCAAGCAAAATGTTGAACTTAATATAATATGTTTTTATTTTTAATGAATGCGGTTAAGTTTTACTTATCTCAAATTAATACCAGCCTCCCATTAAATTACCATAACAAGTACATATCTATAAGACAGAAGATACAATAATGGCGAGCGGCAGATAGTGAAAACCGGAAGGAAGTGAGAACGGATCGCTAGAACTAAAAAGCTCTTTATGTATGTACCTACACTTTTGATGCATTTGACTGGAAGAGACTCGTAGAATGTTAGATATTGGAAGATATCTAGATATTGATTTCAAAGGGACTTTCTAAAAGCTATAATATGTGATCCGCGATCCTAATTGTTGGTACAGTGCGCAATAAAGCGATAGAGTCCTCGCAGATTGCAGATATTATAACGGCGGATATGAAGATTTTTCCAAACTATTTTATTGGTCCATACAGAATCGTGTGTGTATTATCATAAATCTTTATACTTATTATGAAAACTTTAAGCTACTGGTTAGAAAGTCTTCAGTGTGCGGGGGCGCTAAGATGACCACTCTTTGGAAGTGAACAATGAATCTGCAAAGTGAATACAATCACCGTGTCTTAATCGTGTACAAGCGCTTTATTATGCACCAGTTACTGCATTAGGCAAGTACGAGTACACCGCAATGTGTTTCGTTAAGTCATTTTAATTTATTTAAATATCTATACTTAATTTTATCTTAACTTACTTATTATTTTCTGAGATTTACGCGAATATTTGCGATTTAAAAAAAAACTGTCTTTTTAGATTTTTTCGCGGATTTATTTAGATTTTTTGGTCCCCGACGTTTCGAAAGTTTTACAGCAATCATGGTCACGGGAGAGACTAAGGTTTTAGACGTCTCAAAGGGTCTAAACAACTACCTAATGCCTTTAAGTCTCTAATAGTCTCTCCCGTGACCATGATTGCTGTAAAGTATTCGAAACGTCAGGAACCAAAAATCAACAAAATCAGCGAAAAAATCCAAAAAGATAGTTTTATTTAACTTACATTATAAATGTTTGTTGGCTTGTTCGTAATTTATGTAGCAACAAAGCATAGAATCTAGATATAGGTAACATTTTTTTATCCTGCAATAGTATAGTGAAAGGTCTAGAAAGTGTTGTGAAGCTATTAATACTTTTTACCTAAGGACATTCGCCATATTTAACCAACTCTTACTTCTATTATCTACGTATACATAATGTTATATTTTAATTTTGTAATTTATTAATTAACTAGCGACTCACCCTCGCTTCAGCCCTAGGTTGATTCCCCATACAAATTTTCATCCACATTTTCACTCCCTTAAGGGATAATTTCTGGGATAAAAACTATTCTTTATCCTTCCCAGAGTCTCAAACTATCTTCTTACCAAATTTCATCTTAATCGGTTCAGTAGTTTCGGAGCCTATTCGGTCGGTGCAAACAAACAAACAAACAATCAAATCCTTCCTCTTTATAACATTAGTATAGATTATATGCCATATTTCATCTTGTAATATTTATTTTAATATTACATTTAATTTGCTATCTGAATAATTTAGGCTGTGTTGGGATCAAATCCTTTAAGTACCCATTAACTCTTGACCTTTTTGAACTAACGTGAATTGTACATTTTAAAGCGTGGGTAATATTATACGCATACCTATTACCTAGGTAATTCTATATCTATATCTAATACCTAGAAATACATAAATATATATAAGTATATAAATAATATGTTTGTTAAAAATACAAACGTGGGCACAAAAGATCTATTCAACTAACAGAAAACTTCTCTTCCTTAAGAAACATATTTCATACTACGCAAGCGAACGTTAGTAAAGGTTAAAGTAATTTCACAATTATATATATATATATATATATATATATATATATATATATATATATATATATATATATATATACCTATGCGAAACGATACCGTTGCCAAATACAAGTATTATGTATGTCCGTAAAATAACCCACGAGTTCTGATTAAATATATTCCATCAATCTATACTAATATTATAAAGCTGGAGAGTTTGTTTGTTTGTTTGTTTGTTTGTTTGTTTGTTTGTTTGTTTGTTTGGTTGTACGCGCTAATCTCAGGTACTACTAATCCGATTTGAATTTTTTTTGCATTGAGTAGCCTGTTAACTGAGGAAGGCTTATAGGCTATATATCATCGAAAAAATGTACGGTTCCCGTGGGATAATCCCGTGGGATAGATTTATTTTTGTCTAGGGACAAACCCCAGCGAAGCGAGGGAGAGTTGCTAGTACTAGATAAAGGTGGCCACACACGCAAGGGTGCGCCTGCGCAGCTCTGCCTGCACAGTTAAACTGCCTAACTAAGCCCGAGCTCTAAGCTGAAGAACTTTTCAGTTAACTGCCACAAATGCACCAGTTTATATCCGCATTATAACAAATTAGAATGAATTGCACAGACACGTCCTACCGTGTGGCCATGTTGAGATGATGATATCTGTATAATATGTTAGTAGCATTTATTTATTTATTTAGATTCACCAGTGATCATTACATTATTACAATATAATTTAGTTAAAATAAATATAGTGTAGTTTAATTCTAAATGCATTATATTTTAAGCATCGTGTTACTTTCTGTATCTGATTTGATTAATTCGTTTCCCGTATGTACTTTGAAATGATTTATTTTATACTAGCGACTCACCCTCGCTCCGTTCGGGTCCCTACTTACGTTTTGACGTTTAGTATAGATTTCTCAGAGATGACATATTTTCTCGCGGTAAAAAGTATCCTATATGTTGACCCGGATAACTAGCTATGACCATACCAAATTTTATCAAAATCCCTACAGTGGTTTTTCTGTGATGCGGTAACAGACAGACAGACAAAAATTCTAAAAACTGTAGATTCGATCTCTGTATCGATAATAAAGTCTATTTCAATAAGATTTTCCAAAAAATATTTAAGGTCCAGATTCGACTCAGTTAGAATTTTATTATACATATGTATAGATGTAGAATATTTAATTGACCAGACGCAGAAGCTTAAAATTATGGCCGGCTATTGCTCGAGACTATTTTTTATTGAGTTTATTGTATCATTCAATTGACATTGTAGAGTTATAATTAATAGTTTTTGTACTGAAATATGAGGAGTATTATGTGTGGTGCTACATAGTACTTGTACGTATATATGTACATAATACATATTCATATTTTTGAGGTATAAGTTTAAACTGTGGTAATAAATAAGCATCTTTTATAAAAAAATTGACAACATGTTTGGCTCAGTTTGTAGTTTGTACTTGCTGTGTCAGCAGTTGCGGGTTCGAGTCCCGCTGGAGGCATTTGTAGATAAATATATAATAATTATTGTATTACAATATTGTACACAATTATTATTTTAAAAGAGCAACTGTTGAGTTTCTCTTGGGCTCTTCTCAGCAGAACTGCCTTCCGAGCCGGTGGTAGCTTCCTCACGGACTGACTACACTGACATTTAATTTAAATTTAAAATGTAAAATTGACGATTCAAAAGTGCTTGTAAAAGTCTATTTGAATAAAGTATATTTTGATTGATTGATTGACTGATTCATTTGTTTGATGAGTACTCTAGTAATGGGTGTTTATATGTATAATATATTATATGTATTTAAACTTTAAAGTTATATATGTGCAGTAGCTTACTATAGAACTAGATGGCGCTGTGTTATTGTCCCAACATAAATAAAATATTACAAATAAGTGAATTTCTATAGCAATTCTTACTAATACAAATAATCGAAAGTCTGCGAAGTCCCATTCACACGTAGAAATTAAATATAATCGACAATTTGTCAGTCGGGCAAACCATCGTCTTAGATACTACAGATAAAAATGTACAGTCGTATTGAGGCCTACTCGTGGTTTTTTTAGATTGGATAAAAAACAACATGTCTATTCGTCCTTTATAAAATATGTAAATTATAAGGAAGGATTAATAAACTAATAAATTAGTTGAATAAGAACCTCGGCCTTGCTCAGTCGGTTAAGGTTTTTTTTTTGTATATAGAAACTCCTGCACCCAAAAATCACTTATTTTACATTAGAAAACAAAAAAGTGGTAAATATTCATACTAACAGATAATATTCGGACGAATAATAAATTTATATATATATATATATATATATATATATATATATATATATATATATATATATATATACATTTAATAGCAACAGCCTTAAAATATATGTTATTTAAACCAAAAATTTTTTTTGATATAATTGTATGGGATTAAAGTATTTATAATACAAAAATTATAACTACATTATCTTCTCGTAAAGTTCAAGGGCCGGTACCATGATGATTGTGATGATAGCGCGTATTATATACTATTTGTACATCATTACAGGCATTGTGAGGCAAACAGCCTTGGACCGCGCGGGAACTTTCAGCTTTACAGATACGTGTTATCTTTCAGACTAAAATAGATAAATAGAAAATAGACAGAGCATATTGAGAAAGAAGAAATGTGAAATACTCCCGATTGCTACCGTATTCTTTACGCTAATATAGAATACGATTTTAGGTGTCGTATAATGTATTTAACACGTTCTGTCTCGTTTAATTTGTCATGTATTTTTAATATATAAATATGTTATTGTACCATTATCCACTGTAGTGAAACTGTTCTAAACGAGGTTAATAATAAATTTGAGAAAGCTTTCTAAAATATATGTAAGATTTCTCAAACATATCTTCTATATATCTACTCTTGTCATAATTAAGGGGTTTAATAGTGATTATTGTAGTGTACACTAAACACCTCCACACTGCATTGTCAAATTAACTCTAACTTAGCGAAATCTTCAATACTATTTACTAGTAATAAGTATAAAAAATGATAGTTTTGCGAAATGTATTCGTTATAGTGTTTCAGGTAGAGCTTCCGTGTGAATCGTGTGTACACCAACCACATTTAAGAACAGCTTTATTACGACACCATTAACTCATATCTGAGGTTAGCCGCTAAGAATGGCTAAGAATAATATGTCGGTTACGAGTGTGCTGTGTGATTATGTCACCATGAGATGTGTGAAGCTTCATTTTTATGATAGTGAAGATTTTTGTGTTATTTTGAAATAATATTGCATTTGAAATTATAAAAACTTATACTGTGCATATTGCGAGTTTTGTCTTGTACGGTTACAAAATGTTGTGCATAAATTCGCTCGGGTTCGTCCCTAGTTACGTTTCAACGGTTAGTATGGAATAGATAGACTATATATTAAAAACATACATGGGTATGATGAGTTGTTGTGAGTTATATTATAACGTGTTTTGCCGTGGAAATGAGATAATCTCGCGCGGTAAAAAGTAGCTTATGTCACTCTCCAGCCCTCCAACTACCTCCAAAAAAAAAGCCTAAAAAAATTTACACCAATTTGTCACTCTGTTTCGACGTGAAAGAAGGACAAACAATTAAACACACTTTCATATTTATAATATTAAGTATTATTAGTATCTTGTGATATATAAAACATGAATAAAATAAATAAAGAATGTTTACTACTAATAATGTTGTTCACAGGATGAAATGCAAGCATGGACACCCGTTCTGGCCAACATAGCGCTGCTCATCATAGCATCAGTCCACTGCCTCGTCTGCATCTTCTCTATCTACCACCTCTCCAAGCGAGTGTGCCCCTGCTTCAGACCGAAGCAAGCTTTCGACCACAATCAGTTTGACCCCAACTTCAAGCCGGTCCAACCATGCGTGTTCCATGTGGACGAAATAAAGAAAGCGCAAGAAGAGAAGATGAGGGGTCATGAGCTTTGCAAGGAGTTGGAGGCCAAGTTGCAAGGAGATACCATAAAAAAGAAAAAGGTAAGGCTAATGACTGTTGAATGGCGCTGAGTCTAAGGTCTATTCTTTTTGTAATTAGCGAGTTCGATTCTCGTGCTGTTATTTTTTAAATATAGGCATAATGTATAAGAATATAATTTTTAATGTTAAAAAATATTCGTTAAAATTAAAACTTATTAGTATTGCTTTGGCTTTGTATAAATACATATATAATATTATGTATTATAAATACTGATATTACAAATCTGCGTTTTTTTCTTCGCACTGTAACGGGGTTACAGGTTTAAGGGAAAATCGGAGTGACATCTGGATTTACACACAACGTAAGCGGAGCCACAGGCCAAAGTATTTTTTGTAAATATTTTTCTTTGTTATAGAAACTAACTGGCTAAATGAAGTCGTGGTTCACTTATTATCTAATTCAAAATTCGTTTACATAAACACATTATGTATAAGAGATATATCGATCGAATTAATGTATATGCCAATTTTATTTATTAAGTTAAATACTAAACATATTACATACGCGTGTAGCTGCGTTATTTCCTTCTCCAGTTCAGCTCCGGGTGACTAGCTATACCTACAACTTTTTTTTTTATAAAAAAAAAAAACAATTACCTTTATTCGCATGCTTGACCTGCATGGGGCGGTGTAGAATAAATTATTATTTTTTTCTAAACTAAACATTATAGTATTAATAGTTGTAACAAAACTAGATTATTCAAGGTCTAATAATTTATGACGTCTATCAAAATTTGTTCAATTATATAAGTAAGTTTTTAAGTTAATTACTTCTAAGTAATAAAATTGTTATTTTATTTTCTAAATATAACGCGTTTTTGAGTAATTTGTAACGGGTTTTTTACGACTTGAAAGTTTTAACAAATGAAAAATATTTTTTGGCGTTTACAGCTTATCAAATATAATTAAGAAATATAGATTTAGTTAGTGCCGGATACTACCTTACCGTCGCCCCTGGGCATAGTAAAAAATGCCGCCCAATTATCGAAATTTTGCATGGAATGGGTAAAGTTTCGATAAAGTTTATTTTTTTTTAATTTTAATAGATTTTTTTAAAAATACAAAAAGAATTATAAATGATTTCAATTTTTCGAAAAATGTACTAGTTATCTTTTTTTTAAATATTCATTTTGTGGAAAATAAAAAAAAAGCATTTTCGATAGCGCGAAGAGAATTTTTTCCCATCCTCCGAATTTTGCCGCTCCGAATTAGTGTAAATACAGCGCTGGATTTAGTTATTGATCTCTGTCATATATGTATAAAAAATATGAGTAAAATAATTAAAATATGAATAACTGAATAAACTCTGAATGAACATGACTTTGGCAGTTACAAAATAGACTTCTATGACCAACAATTTTTATAATATGTTCATCTTATAGGAAGAATCTCCAGAATACGGCAGTGCGAATAGTCGAGAGCGCCTCGTTACTAAATGGCTGGGTCACCATCACGCGGTCGTGGCGCCCAGCACTGCCGTGCGCCCGCCCAGGAACAAGGGCGTGAGGAAAGCGAGGAAACCGCCCATGATGCTTGTCCCCGCACACCCAGCTAGCACGGTAAGTGATGAAGTAACATTAAAAGTTGTTAACTTTAAAGTTTTCAATGTAATTGTTAAGGTTTCGCAACAATAAATAAAGAAACTTTACAAATTGATTCGCGTCATCTATTCATTACCTTTCAGAATATTGTTCGGATCAATGTCAATATTTAGGCAAGAATGTTTATGAGAGAAAGTATGATGTGGTCTTGTAAATATTTAAGCCATAGATTATAAACTCGAAATTCTATATGTTTTAGAATGAATTATAAAAATAAAATATTTTTGGTTTCTACGTATCTACATTTAACATAGGTTTACAAGCAGTGGCAACAATACTGCGCAGGCGCAGGGGTCAGTGGGTCGCGTTGACCAACACAAGTCACGATCTCGCACTAACACACTTCACTCTAATGGCTTTTGATTATCCCCCAGCAAGCTCATCTGTGATGTTGCTCACTCGTTATGCCGACCATCAATGTACTATAAAGATAATATAATCGAAGCATCGAAGTCTTTGACCTACACTTATGTGTATATGGATATGTATTTATAATTATTAAATCAGTTTACGCGCATATGATACAAGAAGAGCTGGATAGTTCTCAATTAAACTTTACTTAGTATATAATAGAACTAGCGACTAATCCTCGCTTCGCTTCGGGTTCGTCCCTAGACAGAAACAATTCTATCCCACGGGAACCGTACATTTTTTCGGGATGATATATAGCCTATATATAGCCTTCCTCAGTTAACGGTCTATCTAATGTAAAAGAATTTTTCAAATTGGATTAGTAGTTCCTGAGATTAGCGCGTTCAACCAAATAAACAAACAAACTCTTCAGCTTTATAATATTAATATATTAGTATAGATATAGTATACACTTTCTAAACTATGTAGTTCCAAATAAGCAGAAGGTCACGATGCACTCATCGTTTGTAAAGTGATTCGTGCGTGTAAACCAGTACGCATAACCAAGCATTCATATCAATACAAGAATAAGTCTCAAATGGGAACTAAACCAGAGAGCTTTCTGGTGCAACACGCAGCATCAGTTGAAATCTAACTTCATCTAAACGTTAGATCTCAATTAATACAAAGTTACTGAATTGCAATGTCGTGTTAGAGCATAATCGTGATCTGTTGCCGACCCACTGGCTCGTGACTCCAGACACTGACTGACCAATCAGACCTACTTGAAGACTTGATGCTTAGCAGAATATGACCCAGCGATGATGATAGCCAATCTTAACATCTCCACGCCAGAGGTTACGGGTTCGAATTCAATTGCCGTTCTTATTAAATTCGCATATGGATTATATCGTTTTTGTGGCGGTCTGTCCTGTCCACGTTCTCTTAATAAGTTTCGTTAAACATCGGCATATGACGACTTAGTAGGATCGTTAACTTAACCTCTATACAGCTTTAATTATTTTTGATGTTTATAATAGTTCAAAATATATTTTATCTGATATACATACTGTCTGGCAGCCTTATGGCTCACATAACCCGAAAAATATAATGAGAATTGAAAATCCTGTATTTATTTTCTCTTTCTGCTTATCCCACAAGGGATAGATCGTACTACATTGCAAATCAACATTGATAAAGTAGTCTAGTTTATATGCCGTGAGGGAATTTTCATTGTGGTATTCGTTCATTTTCTAATAACCTGCCGTTTCCATTCTCATAAAACCTTGCACTACTCATTAAATGGCTGTAACGTGGTATTTAATACCTAACTAGGCAGTTTAGTATTGACATTCGACTTCATCTGTTTAGCGAGTAGAAATACTTTGAAAAATAACATTAGTTTACTATATTTATTTACCTTTATACAATATTTAGTTCATATGGCTTTTTTTGGATTGTTTAGCTCCTTCACCATCGTTTCCATATACATGATTTTACAGGTTAAAGTAGATATTTTTTTAAGTTGTTCAAATAAATATAAACCCCTTTAGGATATTTTTACAATTCAAGAATATCTAACAAGAATATGATGTACTGGGTTAAGAGTAGTATCACTCACCGACACACAAATTATATCAACGTAAAAAATCACGCTCATAGATTTCTCAGTTGCTGCGTAAAAGAAGGACAAACCTACAAACATACTTTTGCATTTATGTTATTTGGTAAGGATTTTATTATAAATATCAAAAGAAGTTTTATGTTAAATCATATATTGCAAGAGACTCGCTGATAGGTTCCGCATACCACGACTGTCTTCCTGAACTGAGTTGTCATGCTAATGATTGCTTTGTTTATTATTCTATACATTACACTTTGAGGTTTGGTTTGAAAAATTACTTTATTGATGCAGGAGGTTCGCACTAATTTATCAATTTCACTCAATAGTCGGATAAATAGTAATGCAGATAATTTATTGAAAAATAATTGTCTGTCTGTTATAACTGCTTATCTCCGAAATTCTGAACCGAATTCAATGGGACTTTCTAGTGCGAGAAGAGATTTCAAGTGGTATGGCATAGGTTTTCGTCATTAAAAAACGGGCAAAGTAGCGGACGTAAGTTAGGGGAATATATGAACAATAAGGTAAATCAAAGCCGGCACGTTTCCAACATTATTCGACATCGGATGCGCGCTGAATATTTGGTGCTCTTTGATCTCTTGAGCCACATTCAGTCCGGATCTCATATAATGGGCCTTTTCTTTTCTTTTCTAACACCAATAGCAGAAACTTGAAGTACCTGTGCTTTAACAGTGTTCAATTGGAAGAAGAATTGGATTTTGCTTAAATTAAAAAATATTGTGTATATTATATAATTAAAAAAATACTTTTTTGACAAATTAAGAAAGATTGCAGTAAATAATGTCTATTTTATATGGTAAAATGAACAATAATAAATATTTCAACACAGCTTAGTACCTACACAAGTAGTAGCTGTACTAACTAAAGTGTACGGTAACAACATCAATCATAATCAACCTGCAATCTTATCGAACTTTAGCGATTCTAAATTTGCAAACTATAATCATATATTGCGAAAAAATGTAAAAAAATTAAATCTATAAACATTATCTTGAAAAAAATAAATAAAACGGGTGTAAAGAACCAAAGATACTATAGGTTCAACCCCACTTTGCTCAGGCTGCATAGTTGTAGTTACATACATTTAATTTTCTACGGGTAAGAGTTATAGCAGCAGTGGTGGTAACGCGCTCGCTTGTGAAACCGAGTGAAGCGGGTTCTAATCCCGGATCTCGCACCTCTGATATTTTCATGTGCGAATCATTTTCTAACTTGATTACCACTTGCCTTACGGTGAAGGAAAACATCGTGAAGAAACCTGCATGTCTGAGAGAACCTAACAAGTTTTCGAAAGACATGTGAAGTCCGCCAATCCGCACTTGGCCAGCGTGGTGGACTATGGCCTGATTCCCCTCGTATTGAAGCGAGGCCCGTGCCCAGCAGTGGGACGTTAAAAATGGCTGAATACAAGAGTTATAACCTATCGTAAACAAATGACAGGGAACAGATAACGATCCATGCTTAATTACGAATAATCTAAACTGAACCAGTGGATCTCAAATTCCAAATGGGTCGAGACATAGTTCATTTACTCTATTATGGACTTTATGAGCTGTTATTGAATTTTATCTATACATATAATAAAACTGTAGAGGTCGAATATTTGTATATAGAAAAAAAATGCTAAAAACCGAGTCAGGGGTATAAGAAGAAAAAAACTTAAAAAAAAATTAAAACCGACTTCCCGGCACTGAAAAGTAACATAAAAAAAATATATGTATATATATACGGTCGAATTGAGAACCTCCTCCTTTTTTTTGAAGTCGGTTAAAAATAGAACAAATCCCTTTTCTTTTTAATTTTGTTGTTTCTCTGTCTGTTTGTTTGTTTGTTCCGGCTAATCTCCGAAACTGTTGGACCTATTTAAATTTAAAACAGTTCCCGTGGGATAGTAAAAAAAGCTATAGTAACTTATACAGCTTAGTACACAAAAACTACTGATAGGATTTTAATTTACAATAATATAGTTCATACATTAGAATAACAAATAGGCTACTTTTTGCCCCAGAAAAATGTAAGGTTCCCGTGGGATAGATTTGTTTTTGTTTGTCTAGAGGCAAACCCGAGCGAAGCGAGGCTGAGCCGCTAGTATTGTAATAAAATTGAATATTGTTAAATATTATTTACATCAATTCTCGTTAAATTTATATTACGTAGTAATTAAATCGAAACTAGAATAGAAAAGAAAACTTGTGAACAGAATCCAGGCACCATTTTTAAATTAATTGCCCAAAAGCAATAATTCCTAAAGGAAATGGCTCATCAATAAGTAATGAGTACGCAAAGTCCGCAGAGCGATGCGCACGCTAGTGTTTTTGCCGCGGCGCTGCGCGTTCCGCTCTCATAAGCAGGATTACTGACTTGAGATTAATCAGTCACTTGTGAACACGAACTGACAGACAGTGACCACTTGATTTAATAAAGTGTATACATTATTTTACAAAAAAATGATAAGAGGTAAAAAACCTAGTCCTGATATTTGTGCTGTTTACTTGTATATTCTAAACCCCTTCATCGTCTATTTAGATTGTTTGAGACTTCACTTTTCTTCTTTTTTTTCTTTTCTGTCACATTTAACAACACGTTTGGCTCAGTTTGTAGTGCCCCTACTTGTTGTGCCAGCGGTCGCGGGTTCGAGTCCCGTTGGAGTCATTTGTGTGAAGAGCACGAATGTTTGCACTCCAGTCATGGGTGTTCATAGTATAATATATATGTATTTAAAGTTATATATATGTATATCATCTATCTGGTATCCATAACACCAGCCTCGTAACTTACCATGAAACTAGATGGTGCTGTGTGTTAATGTCCCACCATATTTATTAATTAGATAAAAGTCGCTATTAAATGCTGTTAATATACCTAACATATATAAATTTGATTTTAACGACGTTCAATTCGAACGTAATAAATAATTAGACGATATGAGAACACTAAAATGAAAACGACCTACTTTTTTTGGAAAATAAGGTAAACAATAAGCCATAGCTCTCCGCCAGAGATTCACTTCCATAATATTAACACACTTGCGCCGCCACAATGCTACTTTCGCTGCCCATCCTTGGGCCGCATTCCGGGGATTTACTCGAGAAACGTAAATATTTAACAGGTTTTTATAACTTATTTATAATTTGTGAAACTTATAAAGAAATTGATTGATTTAAAGACAAACAAAATAATATCTAATAATGTTTTTGTAGCAGTTATATCAAGTAAAAGTAGCGACTGTCCAAGATGGGAATCTTAATTTTTATTACGTACATTTAGTAGATTAATCTCTGTTAGATAGAAAATTTAAAAGCAATATTAGGTATATCGTTTGTGGTCGAATTTCGCGTCATGTATAAAATTTCCTCCGATAAAAAGCTTTATATTTATTTGGTTAAAACATTACTAATAAAACATTCAATTAATAACTATGCATTTGATATTTTAAAGTATAAAACTATATTTTCGAATCTATTTATCTAATATATTTAAACGAGCAATTCTTTTATATTTATATCTTTATACCTTTATTAGCGACTCACTATCGCTTGGCTCGAGTTCGTCTCTACTTACGTTTTAACGTTTAGTATAGATTTCTCAGAGATGGGATATTTTCCCGCAGTAAAAAGTATCCTATATGTTGACCCGGATTATCAGCTATTATATATCATATTATATTATATATAACAAATCTATCTCACGGGAACCGCACATTTTTCCGGGATAATATATAGCCTATATCCTTCCTCAGTTAACGGGCTATCTAATGCAAAAAGAATTTTTCAAATCGGATTAGTAATTCCTGAGATTAGAGCTTTCAACCAAACAAACAAACTCTTTAGCTTTACAATACTAGTATAGATATAGACGTCAAATATTCGCGTAAATCTAGGAAAGTATTTATACTACATGTAAATAAGATTTTTGCTAGATTATATTATCCCAGTGCTAATACCAATGGTTCCATTGCGGGTAACGGGCAGTAACCACCGAGCTGAAGCAGTGCGTTACTTCCGCAGTCTCCGGTGTTGTACTTAGATAATTACTTTAAGCAATTACAATTATTTAAAAAATATTTACTGAGGCATTAAATGAAAAACACTGATGTAATCATATAATATAGATAAACTAACATTTGAACGTGACTTCACTTCTAAAATCAAATGCAATAAATGTTGCTGGTAGTCCCTAAGTTTAGCGCATTCAAACAAACAACGTCAGATTTAGAATTTTAGTAAAACTTGTTAAGATGTTTATATCAAATATATTCATAAATGTTGTCAATTGAAATTTTGGATCTCAGTAGATTTTTTTCTAGGTAAAGTACCTTTCATTAGATAAAATATTGCCTCGCATGCAGATTGAGTTCCACTTTTAGGCGCTCTTACTCTCTATTTTAGTACAGTAAAAAAGCATCAACAATATCTATACTAAACTCTAATGAAATCAACTTTACATAAATATATGTATGTATATACACGCTTTAAAGAGCTTTGAAGTAATTAGAACAATTTTTAAAATACGTAAAACTTCTTTCCATTATATTGTCTTCGCTTAGTTTATAATAGGCAATTTATCTAAACGTTGCCATGGTAACTGGAGCGAGGTGGAGATGCAATCTCTCTTTAAATAGTGTTATTTTGTGGAATTAAAAATTTATGTGATTTATTTTGTTACACGCAGTGCACTCGCCGGAGTTTTTACAGCCTTCCATCAAAGCTAGATTATCATGTTCTATAGAAATTTCATCAAAATGAAATTTAACACTGGAACTAATGTTTGTTCAGCCCATAAATATTGTCTCGCAAATGTCGGATGATAAAATAGATAATATAAGAAATTAAAGGTCCAATAGTGTAACATTTAGTTATTCAATGTATCAGTTTGTGGATATGACAGTGGGTTTTTGATATGTCAAGTGTACAGTCGGGGATTCGCATCCTAACGTGAAATGTGAAACAAGCATTTAGGAAAGCAATAAATATAATTGTTAACTATCTAATACTGTTTTGTATGAAGAGTCAAGCTTTTTTTTTAAGATTTCTAAAGCTTTTGACTCCTTCACATTATTTGCATCGATCAGAAAAGTACTAGATACACAATCAGCGACAAAAAATGTCCTCACCGAATGAGCGCTCATTCGAACGTTTGAGCGTGCTTTTAATTTTTTTGTGTGAAAACAACTTTAAGCATTGCATTTAAGGTTTAATTTACATTGTTGTATATTTATTTCAACTAGAATTTATCACCTAAACACAATTGATGACAGTTTTAAGACAACTTTTGCATGGAATTGGGTATCTAGTAAATTTTTGATCGATGATTATTTGACAAAGAATTGTACAGCTGTTAAAGGTTTAAGTTACATAAGTTTGGTTTACTGTGGGGAATGTTTACAATATGAGGTTCATCATCTGCTGGTCCATAAATCATAATCTTTGAATAACTTATCTCCACATAGTACCTTTTTATGTTAGTGTGAGGATTATCTGCAAACAGCAATACCTTGTAGATTTCAATGGAATTTTCTATACCTACTGTACTTTCAATTCAATCAACTTTCGTTTTCATTAGTTACGTCATTTCAAAATGACAGCGTAAATTCTACGCAATATCCCGTTCTATATTTTAGGATGAACTTAACTGAAATAATGTCTGGAAATTGTCTCTATTACCGTAAAGAAAACTATCTTTTCGGATTATTTCGCGTATTTATTTTGATTTTTGGTTCCCGACGTTTCGAATGCTTTACAGCAATCATGGTCACGGGAGAGACTAAGGTTTTAGCCGTTTCAAAGGCGTTATACTTGTTACAGACAGTGTCTACTTACAATTTTATAAAAATGTTAGCGTAAATCTTAGATTTATTCAATTCACGTATTTAAGCATATTAAGGTTTGAACTAGTAAAAGCAAGGCACGAAAATTGACACAATAGTTATTGTGTCAATTTTTCCATAGAAATTATTTAATGGTTAGATCACTTTGGCGCAGATTGGTCGATCTAATGTCATAACGGTCACATAACATTGCGCAAGAGTGCGTGACCGGCAAATCGTCTAATTGCTTCGATTTTACAACTAAAGGGCAATCTTTTATAGAGTTTCGTCAAGCGACGTAACGGCGTTGTGTTGAAGATGCTTTGATCTTATCGCGTTAATATTTTGCACAGTAAAAATATTGTTGCAATTTAAATTACTTGCTGTAAGATATTACCTATTGCATATTCTTTCAAGAATAATTATAAGCTATACAAATGGTAGGTATATCTATCTTTCGAAAACAGTTTGTCGGGAATTTTGCATTAAATTACTTGAAATACTTTCGCCTTTTAATAGTTAATAACTAATAAAAAATTAAATAATGTTCGTCACGCACGGAGAGACGTTGCCTGTTGAGGACAGTTCCTACAAAGAAAGAATTTGTGATGTATACTAAGCCTAAAATTTTGAGAATAAATACTAAAAAAGCCTCGCAAGCTTATTGGAAATATAATAAGTTATAAACTTTCCTTGTTTTTTCAATCCGAATCACACTTGAGGATATTTTCCTAATATTAACCAATTTTTGTTGAGACAAATATTTTAAGTTTTTTTTTTATGGTTATCAGTGATAAACGAGCAGACAGTCCACCTGATGGAAAGCGATACCTGTCGCCCATAACACCTACGGTTCATGCACTAAAGTTTTATGTAACAAAACTGCAGAACCGCCGGTACGTTATCACTGTGAGGATTAAGATGATATGCCTCTTGCCTGTAATTGCGCTGGCTACCTTATCCTTCAAACCGGAACACAACAATGCAATCATTGTTGCTTGGCGGCAGAAATAGATAAGGGGGTGGTACCCATCCAGTCGGACTCCTCAGGCTTGACAGAGTCCTACCACCGGTAAAAAGTGTAGAGATTTTACAAGTGTAAGCTATCGATAAGCTGAATCGTGACTAAATTATGCTTAAAATGACCATGACAAAGAAAACACTCGTATAGTAACGCTACAGAAAGCATGAAGTGCGTAATACAATTTATAATTTCCTTCTCTGAGTTACGATGTGAAAACTACGACTACTTTCTATTGAGCGAGCATACAGTATGTATAATTGGAGGTTTCCATTAACATTGTAATAACTTTAAGTTTTACATCTATACTATAATATCATAAAGCGGCAGTTTGTTTGTTTGTTTCTTTGTTTGAACTTGATATCTCAGAAACTACTAATTCGATTTGAACAATTCTTTTTGCATTAGATAGCACGTTTATTGAGGAAGGCTATAGGCTATATATTCCATACTAACATTTAAAACGTATCTAGAAAGAACCCGACCGAAGCGAGGCTGAGTCGCTAGTTTCTTAATAATTCTGTGCATATATCGCTTACATTTCTTGACCAGCCGATAATTTATACGTTAATCCTATATTATGTTGTAATTAGTTCGGTTGAGTTGATTATATTTCATTTTTTTTATAGACAACCACTTTGGTTGTAAAACAAATTATAAAGATATATAAAAAGAAATAGTTCAGTTATCCCGATAATAGATATTTGAGATGCGTTTCTGTTCATAGTTTACATGAAGGATGTCTCGTGAGTAACTGAGGACCCTGACACATCTTCTGTACCCTGACATACTCGTATGTATCGTGACGCTTTTTACAGAATATTAGATCATACTTGCTGTTATATTTCGAATAGTTGGCCGAGAATTTACTTGCAGTATCGCCTTTTTTAAACACCAAATACAAATGAATAAAAATGAAGTGTCTGTTTGTAATGTCAACATAACAATAGCTTTTTACTAAATGCAAATGAAAGTATATACGGCATTTTTAAGAAAATTTTTTTTTAAAATGTATGTTTGTTTATCTGGCTGTCTGTTTGTCGGCTTTTATTTTAGAAAAAGAATTAGGGTTTCACGTAAAATATAAAACCTATAAAATTGTGAACAAAATTGTAGATACTTAGTCGCGACCGAGCAAAACGAGGGTAAGTCGCTAATCTTTCACAGATATGTAGTATACTTGCCTATGTACTACGATGCTCCCAACAATATGTTGCATAGCGCACAAACTTTCAAAATCTTATACCTCAGCTCGATCATTGAACTGTTGCATAACAACCTGTTCTTCTCATACATTTCGCCCCAAGCACTCTGCTTCCACACTACTTTCCCCTTAATGCTTTTCACCATCGAATGCAATACGATATATGAGTATACAGCGATAGTACAAATAGTAACTACTTGTTATGGCTGACTTTCTTATATAACAGATAAGACATACTCTTAATCAATAGAAGTTGATATACATATTATGTATTTAAATTTTTAAGATGTTTTCTTTTCAAAAATCAGTTCTAAATTGAGTTTAATGTCTCGATAAAATTGTTTACTGAACTAATAAACAAAATAAACAGGACGTAAAAGAGAACTGATTGAATGTGACATAATATATTGATTCATACAACAATCTTTGCTCAAAAGATTTGTTGTACTTCATTTGCGTGGTATTATATAAAAAAAGCTGTTATAAATCTTATATATTTAAACGAGCAATTCTTGTTTATTTATTTATTTATTTATACCAGCGATCTCGGGAACGGCTCTAACGATTTTGCTGAAATTTTGTATATGGGGGCTTTCGGGGGCGAAAAATTGATCTAGATTAGTCACATGTCTGGGAAAACGCGTGTTTTCGAGTTTTCATGCGTTTTTCTTATACATTATTCTACGCAAAATTAAATAGCGACATCTATACAATTGTCTCAGTATCACTTAGTCACTTAATGTCAAATTATTTTTAAGCCAAATTAAAAAGAAAATTGTTCTTATCGCGACATCTATACAACTTTCTCGGTAACACTTAGTCACTTAATGTAAAATATACAACCTTTCAAGAACTCCGAGCGAAGCTCGGTCGCCCAGGTACTGTAGACTTAAATAAGCCGATAAAACTAATTGATCTTCAAAGAAGAATTTAGAAAATAGCGTGATTAATCAATATAAGACTTTATAGAAAAATTGAGAGAGTGAAGCGTCAAGTCGAGTGGTCGCACACCCTCGCGGCAGTTATGGCAATGTCCGGCGGCCGGTGTAGAAATCGGCCTAGTAAATACCTTTTATTTCCCATTTTACTTTTTCCATTTGAGCTTTCTATCCAGTTGCTCATTAGTCGATGATTGATTCTGTGAAATTAACGAGGTTGTGGAAAATACGAAAATTCCTACATACCATTTGTATGTGGAATGAATGTCTAAATGTAGATTTTTTGAAAGTTGACCATTAAAAATAAAAAAAAAATACACATTATGTATGTACACTATATGTATACACATTATGACTGTATCTACTCTATATACGTCTGTCTGTACATTTATCGTTTTCTATACATACATACATACATTAAATATTTTTTAGAAAATCTTATTGAAATAGACATTATTATCAATACAAAGGCCGAATCTACATATATAGTTTGTAGAATTTTTGTCTGTCTGTCTAGAAACGCATCACAGAAAAACCACTGGAGGGATTTTGATGAAATTTGGTATGATGATAGCTGGTTATCCGGGTCAACATACAGGATACTTTTTACTGCGGGAAAAAATATCATCTCTGAGAAATCTGTACTAAACGTTAAAACGTAAGTAGGGACGAACACGAGAAGAGCAAGGGTGATTCGCTAGTAACTTAATATAGCAGATATCTAGATTATTCTAGTAGTAATAAAGTATGATCATTATGTTAAGTAATAAAAATATTAAGTGGTTCAATGAGCGGTTCGTAAGAACTTCGAATAAAACTCACTTATAAAGAAAAACTTCATCGTTAAGTAATGAAATAAAGTAATAGTAGTAACTTGTAGTAAATGATAAATAATAATGTGAGGGTCGACGACCGCCTCGGGCTGGGAAAGCCGTGCAGGGTGACGGCGCTTTTAGAAGTTTGTGGACATGATATATAGTTATTACTACCAGTTACTAGTTAGTTGTCAGTCGATTTGTTTATGTTTTATCTCAAGACCACTTAACATGCCTAAGTAATGTTGCAAAGTCGAACAGAGAGTTCAAGCACCATCGTTATACCACAGTTTAACAATCCATATGTAAAACTTTGGCTGTACCGTCTTGAATTTTTAACAATATTAAACTTCATATCCATATATGAAGTGTAATAATGTTTTTAATGTAGACAGTTAATTGTATAAAAAAAATCAATTGTATTACTTGAATATGACGTGGTTAAACAGAAAAAAAGATAGATAAATTCTATATAGGTATTTTTGATAAAATATACATCTTAGGGAATACAAAAGCTAGATTACATCTTCCTAAAAATACTATTAATAATCAAAAATCATTGAGTAAATAAGTTTAATTTGTAACTAAATAAGTTTAATTTTACCGGTGGTAGGACTCTGTCAAGCCTGAGGAGTCCGACTGGATGGGTACCACCCCCTTATCTATTTCTGCCGCCAAGCAACAATGATTGCATTGTTGTGTTCCGGTACGAAGGATAAGGTAGCCAGCGCAATTACAGGCAAGAGGCATATCATCTTAATCCTCACAGTGACAACGCACCTGTGGTTCAGCATTTTTGTTACTTAAAACCTAAGTGCATGAACATGTAGATGTTATGGGCGACAGGTACTGCTTTCCATCAGGTGGTCTGTCTGCTCGTTTGTCACTGAATCTCATAAAAAAAAAAAAACTCGTGGTCACCGGACTCATTTAGTAGTTTTTGCAGTCCATTGATAGCTGGCAAAAAACAAACAACAAAGCATCGTGTATCTGCCGTTAAGCCCATTGTTACTCACATACGAGTACGTACGAGTGTGTGATTGATAGCCATTTGTCGTCCTTTTTAAGACTTTAAGAGAGAAAGAATTTTTAAGAAAAAACGATTTTAAGAAAAGCACTGAGAGTACGCCCAAAGTTTACTTGATTTACAACAGTTAAGGTCTGTTGCTTTTTTCATTTATTTATACTTTCATAATACACTGGATGTATCGTGTAAATCGTCCCATCGATTGTCAAAATAAAAAATAATGAAAAAAAAACCAACGTGAAATGACGAATTTCTAGATGATCTTAGATTTACAATCGATTCAATGTTTGATTTCGCTTAGTTTACAGATAGGTACCTATTTCTTAATTATATATTTATTTCATACTTACTCGTGTAGTATTTTTTACTCCATATACCATGCCATATATATATGCATATTTCAATTGCGACTCATTGCTGTGCAATCTAAAATTTTTACTTAGTTCGTCGAGCTATTTTCATATGATTCGTAATTTTAAATAAAACTATCTTTTCGGATTATTTCGCGGATTTATTTTGATTTTTGGTTCACGACGTTTTGAATACTTTACAGCAATCATCGTCACGGGAGAGGCTAAGGTTTTAGACGTCTCAAAGGCGTTATATACTTGTTACAGACAGTGTCTACCCATAATTTTACAAAAATGATTTCAAAAATTCAAAAATAGCACCAAAGTACTTTAAAATATTTGTTGATTTTAATTCTGAATGATTCGTAAGGTAGACTTTTGCAATACAGTCGCGCACCGGCCGCTTTCCGTTTCAACAGCGAGAGTGGACGATTCGGTGCATGCATTACCATGAACAGGTTACAAACGAAAATTGATGAGTTTTACAAAATTTCACGAGATTTTGTGACCTTTTATAAATGTTTGCGCGGCTTTTTTAAATTTTATTCAAAATTTCACACATCTACTGGATAAAGAAACTAAATAACATAGAGTCATAGAGTGATAATTCATAAATAAATAATAGATATAAAATAAATAAACTCAACGATTAAAAAGCGTAAGCAAATAAGTGATGAATATATGTTAATATAAAAACTAGTAGATAAAAATAAAAACTAAATACAGTTCGTTGGTAAGCACACCACTTGAAAATGGCGGAACCGATCGTTCGTTCGAGTTAGTATAAGTTAAAAAAAAATTGAAAGAGTTGCTAGGAAATTTAGGCAAAACTGAAAATGCTTTTTTCTATAAGTTTTTTTAACCTAAACATTCTAAATTTTACTAAAATTTGTATAAAACAACGTCTGTTGGGTCAGCTAATTAAATAACTAATTATATTCAAACTCTTATTTCCAACATAAATACACCATAACCAAATTAAAAATAAAAAAAATATCAAAAATATACCATAACTTCCCTAGAACGAAATTACAAAGAGGGCCGCAACTTCGTCAAAGTTGATTTCGAGATATTTGAAGTCTTAGTACTTAGTAGTGTAAAATGGTTATAGTATCTCCGGATTCATAAGACTTAGAGCTTTATTAGTAAAACCATCAAATAGCATTTTTTTTGCTGATTCCGAATCTGCATTTAAGTGATTTTTGACCAAATTGTTAGTTAGGGCCTTCTTTATTATGACGGCAGTACGGATATACCTAATTTATACCTATACATAAAACACGACGTGCTTCAAGTATTGACAATACGATCGTCAATCTGTCACGCGTTACTAGAACATGTTTCAACATATCTCTTACTAAACACTCTAAGTACGCAATGTCCTATTGCGCACCCTACACTACACACTACACAGTACACGGCACGCCGAAACGTAAAAAGCAAGAAATTTTTATTACAAGCATGTATAACAATGAAATATGCTTTGCAACACTTTGTTATTGCTCTATTAGGTGTAATTAAGTGTTGGAGCAAATTAAATCTATTTCCGGTTAACTTGTTTTTAGCAACTTTTTTTAACAAAGAAAAGATTCCAACGAATTGAGAACCTCCTCATTTTTGGGAGTTGGTTAAAAACAGGAAGTTCTTAAAATTATGATATTTATTTATATATCTTGATGGATGTGAATTGATTTATAAAATTAATTATATTTATGACACATGTTCAATGCAAGGTGTATATTTAATTCGAGATTAGTCATTTTTTAACTTCAATTGAAAATGAAAAATACATTATTGACTTTATATAATTTTGTACTAAATCTTTTGAATATTTGACAGTAACTTGAAATTGTATCACTCAACTATCCATATTAATATCCATATTCTATACAATATACCTATAATAAAATTCTAAGTCCAATCTGTACATTAAATAATTTTTTTAGAAAATCTTATAGTTTTTAGAATTTTTGTCTGTCAGTCCGTGACCGCATCACGAGAAAACCACTGGACAGGTTTTGATGAAATTTGGTATAATGATAGCTGGTTGTCCGCATATGGGATACTTTTTATTGCGGGAAAATATCTTATTTCTGAGAAATCTATACGAAATGTTAAAACGTAACTAGAGATGAACCCAAGCGGAGCGAGGGTGAGTCGCTAGTATAAAATAGTCGCAAAAGTCTAAGAGATTTAAAAGAAAATATTCATTTAACTCGTGTTTTAAAATATTTTGGTTCTTTATCTATGAAATATGAACTTTACAGACAGAAAAAATAATTAAAACGAAATTTTTAATCAAAATGTGAGCTTTGAAGTTAGCAATTTTACAGAGACCATAGTGCAATCACAATCAGCCATTTTAATACTGTACCTGTATAAATATCTAGACTTTCACTTGCTCGCGGCTCTGCCTGCGTATTTTATACTCCTAAAGATTATAGTGTGGTGTTAGATAGCTCGTAACGCTCTTTAAAAAAGGCTATATAATACGAAAATAATTAATTGAGTATTTAAGTTAATTGAACTGCCAGTTCTAGAGATGATGGATTCATATCTATCTGTGAGAAAGAATATTACAGTCCTCTGCACGTTGACGGCCTGCAGGGGACTGTGGGATTTCGCCAGCGACATTAAAAAAACCTAAGGTCTGCAGCCATATTATAAGCCATCCACTACTACACGTGGCAGTTAAATATAAAGAAGTTAGAAACGATGTAAATATATTATTATATTCACATACATAGTTTATAGCTTCAAATATAAGACCTATAATAATTTGAATGTAATATAATATTTGAATGCCAAGTGCCGGTCGTCGACCGCCGCGGCTTTGTCAGGCGAAACTGTTTACGAAATTTCAATAATGAGACCTTATTATCTGCAATTGTATTTATGCCCACTAGTTCAGTGGCAGCGTGACGGCAGGCATGCTGCGAGGTACAAGTTTCGTTTACGAATTTTCATATAAAATTGTTTCTTTTCAGGCTTTTTTGTTGTTTATTGTTTTTGACGTTACTCGCGTCTTTTTTCATCTTTATGGTGTAATACATAAAGATTTATATTTTATTCAATTATTGTGATGATGTTCTCCTGACCGATTCCGGCCACGGCGGCCAATCTCATTGAGACTAGCCAACTGCGCAGGAGATATTATAGTGCACAAGTGTACGCGCAGACACAAGTGCACTCTCTATTCCTGTCACTCTCATACTCCAGTGGGACGACTACTCGACACGACCGGTGAGAGTTAAGGCGCAGGACCGACGGCTTTACGTGCTCTCCGAGGCACGGGAGTGAAACACCGCCAACTTCCCAACTCCGGGCTGTTACTGAGGCTTACTATACAGAAAGACTCAATAACTAAACTTGGCCCGACCCGGGACTCGAACCCAGGACCTCAGGATGTGCAGCCGTACATGCTAGCCACTACACCACCGAGGCAGGTTGAATTATTGTACTAATTTTATATCATAATTTTCTTATTTTTAAACTTATCTTCATATATTATAATAGTACCCTAATAAAGAGCAAAACATGTAAAAAAACTTGTGTGTGTACTTATTTATGTACGCACGTAAGAAGTTATACTTCTTTGGCGTAACAGAACAAAAATAGCTAAAGATTTCATCCCGTATGTCACAACTCTCTGTTTGTAAAAGAAATGCATCATCAAGTCGCTTTCAGCTAACTTCACTTATCATGTCGCTTTTTGGGCTGTCAGTGTGCGCGCGCATCATAAAAATTTTACTCTTATATTTTTTTACATACATGCCAAAAGAAGTATAACTTTAAAAAGTAAGATTTGAAATTTTATATAGCACTAGCGACTCACCCTCGCTTCGCTTCGGGTTCGTCCCTAGACAAAAACAAATCTATCCCACGGGACCCGTACACTTTTCCGGGATGATATAGATAATAGCCTCCTCAGTTAACGGGCTATCAAATGCAAAAAGAATTTTTCAAATCGGATCAGTAGTTTCTGAGGTTAGCTCGTTCAACCAAACAAACAAACAAACTAACAAAGAAACTTTTCAGCGTTATAATATTAGTATAGCATATACATAGGAGCAGGTATATCTGACAAAAGTGACTAAGCAACTATTTGAATTTCCGGTATGAAAAGTCTATACGAGTATCACTCACTGGCTCATACACTATCTCTTTATAAAAATCACGTCGATCCGTTGCTCAGTTCTTGAGTGAAGGAAGCACAAACTAACAAAATATGTTCATTCATTACATTAGTAAGAACATTTCCCTCTTAACTATGAAGGGATAAGTTCATCAGAACATTTTACCGTTGCCATGGGAGACGGACAGCTCCCATGCCGCCGTCGCGAAGCAAATAAATCATTTTATAAAGATAATGATCGACGAACTGTCACCTGCAGAAAAACTTGAGCCTTCAAATTGTCTTTAGATGAGAAATGATGCTGGGAAAATAGACTTAAAATGTAGAGATCTTAGTTACACACATCAAGAATCAAGATGTATGATTTTTTTGGTAGATACATCTAAATTATAATATAAGTTTCAATCCAAGTGTGTGTCGTATGACGCAGAAGTGTTTGATGTGTTTGTATACCACTTTTTAAGGTTTTGTTAGCGTGCTTAGCAATAGCTAACACAGGTCTTTCATCAGACTCCGAAACCCAAAAGGTGTATGTGTGTAGGTAGGTACGAGTATGTCCGACTCTATATTCTCTCGTAACTACTAAACAGCTGAACCAATCTTGATAAATTATAGATATATCTTGATAACGCAAGTGTCATAGAGTAGGTATGAAAACAAATAATAATACAGTATATTTTAGGCTTAAAATTAATACAGAATATTTAAGTGTAAAGTCTGAGTTAACAACATTTAATAGCAGATAAAAAATTATTTAATCAGTATAAAATATAATTTCATACGGTTATAATAAGATAATTCATTATAACATACATATATCTTAAGTCAAGTGTATTCCCACGCCTCTACCGTAATCTCTGTTATAGTTTAATTCACACTTTATATAGTCTCACAGAAGCCTCAGTTATTTATTCGAAACGGGACTTAAATTCACATACTAAATGTAGTTGCAACAGAAATAGTTAATAATAGAATTTAAAAATACCTAAATATATTAAATACTAGCGGTAATACAATGTTTTTCGGATTTCATTTCTATTAAATATTTATGTATCTTGCCTTTATAATAAAAAAAAAAATAGATCTATCCCACAGGAATCATACATTTTTTCGGGATAAAAAGTAGCCTATGTATTATTCTGATGTATGGACTATATTATTGTAAAGTTTTATTAAAATCCAATTAGTAGTTTTTGTGTACTAAGCTGTATAAGTAACTATAGTTTTTAACTATCCCACGGGTACTCTTTAATTTTCCGGGATGAAAAGTATCTAAGATGTTGACCGGGGATATAAGGTACCACCATACATTTCATTTAAATCGGTCAAACAGTTTCGAAAATTAGCCTGTACAAACAGACAAACAGACACAGAAACAAAAAATTTGAAAAAGAAACTGGATTTGTTCTATTTCTCTTCTTACATCACCCTGACTCGGTTTTTAGCATATTTTTTCTACGTACAGACATTCGACCTCTACAGTTTTATTATACGTATAGATAACAGTTTTTACAAATAAAGTAAATTATTTGTTTTACTTTACGTGTACATTCAGTCAGTTTGTAATTTAGCTGATGGTTATCTTTTAACAGAAGATTAAATTCTTTAGTGCTGACTTTTAAGGACAAGACGGCTTAGACAAGATGTCATTCTAAAATCGTTGAAGAATAGAATTCAAAAAATAAATAAATAGGAATATTGTAATTATAAAAATATTGTAATTCTATGTATGTAATATTAAATATCTATATATAAAGAAGCAAAGACAAATACCTTTTTCTCTCCTGTTTTTCAACCGACATTCTTTTTTTTATTTCGTAGCTATTGACGAGCTTTAGTGTCATGAATGAAAAAAATTAAAGAGTGCGTGTATGAATGTGTACACGCGCAAGAAGTAAAACTTCTGTAAGTGTCGCGAATACCGTAGGGTACTCGCGAAATAAATGTTTAATTCAAATTATTATTTGTCATTAACGTGAGGGTAGTGCAAAAAGAGTTCGATAGGATAGATTGAGATTTGACACAGACGAGGAAGAGACGCGGACGAGGCGCGAGCGAGGCAGATCAGCCGCAGCACTGGGTTAAGTCAAGTAAGTGGACTTATTCTACCAGTATGTGAATATTCAGTGTTGTTGCGTGTAAGCAGATTGCATGATCAGAAATCAGATTTAGAGTATTAGATTCAGTATACACATGTGTTAACATGTTATCAGATAAATCAGACCAGTAATGTGAGATCAGTTAAATCAGTTGACTAAATCAGAACAGTTACCAGTTTAGCGAGGCTCGGGATTCAGTATAGACATGTGTTAACATGTTATCAGATAAATCAGACCAGTGATGTGAGATCAGTTGACTAAATCAGAACAGTTACCAGTTTAGATTGTGTGCATTTCAATGCACACAATCTACTTCATAAGAAACAGTTTGGATTTACGAAAGGCCGCTCCACGGCAGATGCTAGTGTTGAGTTAGTAAGAAATATTTTTGAGGCTTGGGAAAGGTCACAAGATGCACTTGGGATATTCTGTGACTTATCCAAGGCCTTTGATTGTGTGCATCATGAGACGCTGATCAGGAAACTGCATCATTATGGTATTAGAAGTAAGGCACTCGACCTTTTGAATTCGTATTTAAATAATAGAATACAGAGGGTTGATGTTAATGGTAAGAGATCTCCTGGAGCTCCGTTAGATATGGGGGTTCCGCAAGGGTCTATTCTCGGCCCCTTTCTTTTTCTAATTTATATTAATGATTTGCCATCTTTTGTACAGGACAAACATGAGATAGTATTGTTCGCTGATGACACTTCACTTATTTTTAAAGTGAAGCGAAATTTGCTTATGTACGACGATGTAAACGATGCTCTCTCAAAGGTTGTCTATTGGTTTGATTCAAATAATTTATTATTAAATAATAAAAAGACAAAATTAATAAAATTCACAACACCCAATGTTAAACTTGTTGATAATGGTGTAATATTAAATGGGGAAATATTAAAACCGGTAGAGTCCACTAAATTCCTGGGTATTATCATAGATTCCAAATTGCAGTGGGGCCCCCATATTGAGGGACTAGCGAGTAGACTCAGCTCTGCAGCGTTCGCGGTAAAAAAAATTAGACTTCTTACTAATGTAGATACAGCTCGCATAGTATATTTTAGCTATTTTCATAGTATTATGTCGTATGGTATCTTACTCTGGGGAAATGCAGCAACTGTTAATACGATTTTTGTACTGCAGAAAAGAGCTATTCGTGCAATTTATAGTTTAGGTCCTAGAGCGTCATTAAGAGATAAGTTTAAAGAAATAAAAATATTGACTGTTGCTTCTCAGTACGTGTACGAATGTGTTATGTATGTTCGTAAAAATATACACGAATTTCCCAAGAATTGTGACATGCATAACTTTAATACTAGGAGCAAACACAAACTTGTAATGCCTGTAACTCGTTTAAAGAGAGTCAGTAATTCTTTTTATGGACAATGTATACGCTTGTACAACAGGATCCCAGAAAATGTTCAAAAAGCTTCTATCATTAAATTCAAAAAAATTGTTAAAGAACGTTTGTGTGCTAAAGGCTATTATACAATAAATAATTTCATAGAAGATAGCACGCCTTGGGAATGAAGTGATCGCCTCCAGGCTACTTCAACTTTAAAAAAATATTGTAAATTACAATTTATTAAAAAAATATTAGTCCCGCTGAGTTTCTTTCGCCAGTTCTTCTCAGGTCTGAGGTTTCATTTTTCCGAACTGGTAGTAGACTCATGACGTTCAGTAAAAAATTGTAATAATTTAATGCTGAATAAAATATTTTGAATTTTGAATTTTTTTGAATTTTAGCGAGGCTCGGGGTGGCTATAGGGGAGGTTGGAGGCCACTAGCGAGGGACCAGTCCCTCGTACTTTAAATCAGTTATGTTCATTACTAGCAATCAGTAAATCATATGTTTAACAGCAATCAGTAAATTAGATGTTTAACAGTTACATTATAATTATGATATGTGCTGTCAGTACGTGTCATGTTATATTCGTCTAATACCAAAGAACAGGGTATTTGGCGACAGTAAGTTATCGGTGCTCTTTATGAAATTCAATTTATGTTTTAGATAATTATGATAGGTGAGATACTAAAAATAACGCATATTAGGCATATTACAATCATATATTTATAGAATATCATTTAAGGATAGAATATAATATTATATATCATTTGTCAGACAATAACAACGGTTACCATGGCAACAAACGTGTACATGTTTTCGTAACGCATTCACCAGCTTACCCCCCAAGTCAAGCGTGCGTAAAGAAGTGTTACTTGAAAAAGGTTTCGGTCGAATTTTGCTGACGAGGTGAACACTAGTTGTGATAATGATATTAAATTCTGTAGAATTATAGATTCACCAAGCTTTCAAAGTCCAATAAATAAGCCCCGTAAAGCATTTTGTGATGTCACAAATCAATGGTTCCACATAATTTGACGTATAACCTTTACTGTCACGGGGGCATGTGATTTAGACATTACTTAAATGGTTTTGCAACTTGGCCGGTTACCTTTAAAATAATCATTAAATAATCATTACAATGTTTTGATGTGATTAAACACATAACGCAAGTGCACTTTATGTTATAATCCGCGTTAGTTCTTATTTGTTTGGACTACCAATTTTTACAGAAGAGGAGTTTTTTTTTTAAGTTATACTTCTTTTGGCACGTTTGGAAAAAAATATGAGAGTAAAATTTTTACGATGCGCGCGCACACCGACAGCTAAAAAGCGACATGATGAAGTTAGCTATATTCCTTTTACAAACAGAGAGTTGTGACATACGGGATGAAATCTTTAGCTATTTTTGTTCTGTTACGCCAAAGAAGTATAACTTCTTAGTGCGTATATAAGTACACACACACGTTTTCTTTCTATATATTAAATAGGTACAATGCTTTATTTTTAAGATTTATATACATATATAGATAAAAATAAATTATCTTTTTAAAGTAAAATATGTATTTTATACCAATAGAATTAAGGCAGTGGTAGCCCAGTGGTAACGCGCTCGCTTGGGAAACCGAGTGAAGCGGGTTCAAATCCCGGGTCTCGCACCTCTGATATTTTCATGTGCGAATCATTTCTAACATGATTACCACTTGCCTTACGGTGAAGGAAAACATCGTGAGGAAACCTGCATGTCTGAGAGAACCTTGCAAGTTTTCGAAAGACATGTGAAGTCCGCCAATCCGCACTTGGCCAGCGTGGTGGACTATGGCCTGATCCCCCTCGTATTGAAGGGAGGCCTGTGCCCAGCAGTGGGATGTTAAAAAGGGCTGAATACAATACCAATAGAATTGACAAAAAATCATTAATTTTATATTAAAGACTCTTTCAATATATTGGTTTTTGGACAAATAAGCACTGAGACAACAATATGATAAAGATAAACATATATATACCTGAATTATATATAAACTTGACGTGTCGATTGTTGGTCGATCTGTGGTTAAGAAATGCACTACACTATACTATACTACAAACTTATATGGCGCGGGCTTTAATTTTTAACGTTGTTTTTTTAAACTCCTTTAATTGCTGGGCTGATTTCGACTTTAAATTAGTAAGGATATGAAAGCGTCCTTTGATATGTTACAATCGCCTCAAGAATACTCAGAAAGTTTGACAAAATTGTAATTTTTATATATTTTCTATAAAGTTTAGTGTGTGTGTATGTTCGTAATTCTTCTTTTAAATGGCTTGGCCAAATTTTTAATATCGCTTGTAGGATTGTAAATGTAGCTCATATTATTTTAAATGCTATGGTATATGTACAATATGCATACAAAATATTCCCCTTATTTTCAAAGCCAATCCAAAGGTCTAGGGACAAAAAATACCTAAGCAAACTCATATTTCCATTTACTATGTTACTGTCATTCAGATTTACTTATATAAGTATGCTTCTGTACGAGTGTGTGCAAGTATCTCGAAACTTCGCGGTTTGTAGTACGCGCGACCTTAGTACTGGCGCGTACAAAATAACTAATAAGTAGGTCTGTTGAAAATGATAGAGTAACTCAATGAATATTCAATTACAAGTCCCTACATGTTATAAAGTCCCCCACCGCGTCTGTATGTCTGTTTAAACGCGATAAACTCAAAAATTACCCAATGGATTTTCATACTGTTTTCACCAATAGATGGCGTGTTTCATGAGGAAGATTTAGTTGTATAATTCATTGTGGTTTTGTGTAAATTGGCTAAAATATGACGATGTTTATTTAAGATGTCGGAACAATCATGACGACCGGGAGCTTTGGCGTGCGCCGCGTAAACTAATAAGTTATATGAAAACAATGTATTACAGAATTATTCTTTTTAAAAAGATCTTCCTATTGAACTGTAACAACGCTATTTACACGTACCTAAGCACGCACCCGAGTGAAGCGAGGGTAAGTCACTAGTATTTTATATAGTAGAAAAAAAAAGAAATTAAACATTAACCTTTTTATACAGTACTCTCTTTATGCCAAACAGTAGCTGATAAAGCAGCTTAACGGCAAGTTTTTAATAAATATAATTGGGATAATAAATATAATTGGTGTACTATATACATGGTTTTGCTCTATATGTGTTGAAAGTTTCATTTAAATTTGCTTAATGGCTTACACAAAATTAAGTCATAAACATATACTCGCAACAGACATTTTTATATACATTTTATCTTTATATTTATATACAAATGATTTTAATATAATTTAAAGTACTCGTATATGGGATGAATACTTCTGTAATACAACACTATTTTCTAAGATATTTTTTTATATAACTCTTTAGAAAACATCTCAATACCTTTTAAGCAGACAACATTGCTGTAATTGACAGTACATACATAAACCAATCTAACGTCTAGGGCCGTCCCTTTCACCTGCTAGACCTATATTCTAGGTCTAACGCCAATTCCACTTGCCAAATATCCTGTCATACTGAATTATGAAATGCTACCGCTGACCGCACATTGTCCGACTTTGTATATTCATATTTACAAATATCATTAAAACATAAACATTAAAACAAAATCTAATGATTAGAGAACAGTCCTATAACCGATAAGTACATCTCTCGACTCATTATAACTTAGTAGGTACCTAGGCGACCGAGCTTCGCTCGGAGTTTTTGTTGAAATTACAATTTTCTCTTTGATTTGGTTTAAATAAAAAACAAAAAAATTGAATAAATACAAAACTAACAAAACTTTGTACCTGACCGGGATTCGAAACCTGTGGTAGTCAATCTTGCGCCTTGGCTGCTTGATCACGATGTTTATACTCGAGTGTGCGAAATTATTAACATATTTTGCGGGAAATAATGCGAAAGAAAACCACATAAAAATTCGAAAATACGCGTTTTCCCAGACATAAGACTAATCCAAATCGATTTTTCGCCCCCGAAAACCCCACATACCAAATTTCTGCGAAATCGTTAGAGCCGTTTCCGAAATCGCCGGTATAAATAAATATATAAATAAACAAATATAGAAGAATTGCTCGTTTAAATATATTAGATATGTAAGTAATAGCTAACAATAATCCGATTATAATGACTCACTTGTTAACCGAAGCAACCATTTAAGCATTATTCGACTTTCTATTTGTCAGCAATAATCTTCGTAACATACAAAAGAAATGAAATATATGAACACTAGCGACTTACGCTCGCTTCGCTCCTCTAGTTACATTTATAGCTCGTCCCTAGGTACATTTTCACGGTCAACTATGTTTAGGTATACATAAATAGTAGCTTTCTACTCCTTAGATATTCATTTAAATTATATAGCGATTTACTCTCGTTTTGCTCGGGTGCATACGCCGTACGCGGATTTTGTTCATAATTTTATGGGTTTTAATTTTTTTCCACGGAACCCTGATTCTTTTTCTAAAATAAAAGTAGCCTAAGTTACTCCCTATAACATCAGTTATCTGCCAGTGAAACTCCCGTCAAAATTGGTCCAGTCGTTTCGGAGATTAGCCGGAACAAACAGACAGACAGATAGACAGACAGACAGACAGACAAAAATTGTAAAAAATGTTGCTTTGGTATATGTACCGTGTTTACATCCATATGCATTTAGTAACAAGCGGTTACTTTAATATTACAAACAGACACTCCAATTTTATTTATCTGTATAGATTTTATATAATAATTATTATTTAAATTTCTATTAGAAAAATAAGAACACACGTGTGAAGTGGTAAGTTGCGGATAGTAATAAATAAATATAAATATGTTGGGACATCAACACAGCACCATCTAGTTCCATGGTAAGCTACGAGGCTTGTGTTATGGATACCAGATAATTGATACACTACACATATATAACTTTAAATACATACATACATATGTACATACATTATAAATATAAACACCCGTCATGGGTGAGGTACAAACAGTTGTGCTCATCACACAAATGAATGCCCCCAGCGGTACTCGAACCCACGATCGCTCGCACAGCAAGTAGGGTCACTACGAACTCAGCCAACGTGTCATTTGTATAATAGGCAGTTGTTACTAAGAATAAGTCTATCTTTACATAGTTTGTATACTTTTACAACAAATACTTATACAGATCAGCGGTTAACACAATCTCTTAGGATATCAAGTGAATTATTACCAACAAGTTACTCAATTCGGTACGGATTGAGGGAAATCTGAGAAGAACACGACATGTAGTTTCCATCTTCTGGCTCGCTGGTATTCAGGCCACGTACGTGTCTAGTAATTACGAGCCATAAATGATAGTTTAAGTTTCCTATACTTTGATCTTTTAGAGCTTAGTTTAATACATAAGTTAATTATTTAAATTTTAGAATTCGAAAGGTTTCCTATATCGTTCCTAAGTATAGATGATTACTACATATACCTACTGACAATTTCGGAATGTAGAAGTTTCATGATGTTATTAATATCATATTTAACGCAATGGAACTAAAATATAGATCAAAACTAATAAATCAGTTAAAATTTTTTTTGAAGTCTGTCAATAAATGACTGAGAAATTAAATTAAATGTCGGTCGTTCAGGTCGTGTGACGTCACGAGAATATTCTTGCAAGCGCTTGCAAGCGCAGCAACTTTAAAATTTCATAATTTTTTCATTTGTCGAGATATTTTAATAATTTTTTCATATTTTTTCGCTATATTTCATTTAAATTTTTATAATTAATAAATACAAAAAAAATTGGTAACTTATCCATTAAATGTAATAAAGGTAACGGTTCTAATTACTCTATCATTTGATATTTTGATGTAAACTTTTATAAGTAATAAATATATAGACTAAATTAGCGACTCACCCTCGCTCCGCTCTGTCCGTCCCCAGTTACGTTTAAAGTTTAATATAGATTTCTCAGAGATGAGATATTTTCCCGCAGTAAAAAGTATCCTACATATATGTTGTGTGTGTGTGTGTGTATCATATCATACCCTTCATTAAAATCTGTCCAGTGGTTTTGCCGTGATGCAGTAAGAGACAGACAGACAGACAAAAATTCTTAAAACTATAAATTCGGCCTCTACTTAGATAATAATGTATATTTCAATAAGATTTTCCAAAAAATATTTAATGTACAGATTCGGCTTTGTTACAATTTTATTACTTTGTATAAATACTAAGTTTAAGATAAAACATCAGATAGCTAAGATGTAAGTAAATTCAAAAGTGCAGTTCAGCACATTCAAAACATTGAAGTTCATATTTAATTTGTACTGTTTTTTAATTAATTAGTTGTACCTTGGCGTTATTAAATTATATTATAAATAATCTACTAGTTAATAATTATAACAACATCATTAATTATTTATGAATTTAGTAGTATACACTATACATAAATAAATAAATATGTTGAGACATTTACACACAGCACCATCTAGTTCCATGGTAAGCTACGAGGCTTGTGTTATGGATACCAGATAGTTGATACACTACACATATATAACTTTAAATACATATTATAAACGTAAACACCCATGACTGGAGTACAAGCATTCGTGCACATCACACAAATGAATGCCCCCAGCAGGACTCGAATCCGCGACCTCTGGCACAGCAAGTAGGGTCATTACAAACTGAGTCAAACGTGTCGTCAATCTATTACATGTTATGAAGAAATAAGATTTTACTCTTTCAAGAGAAACAATTATAATTTCTTCAAATCTTAACAAAGATCAATTTTTGAGATTCCTAAGTATTATTTTTATGTTGTAAAACGGGATACCACTAGGTTTTTCACTGTTTCCCGATATTTCGGCACATTGGGTAGTTATATTCAAAAAATATTGTCAATGACGATGAAATCTTAAAAACATATATTTCCAAGTATTTATTATATTACAAATAATATACAATACTAAAATTAATTATTGAGTAAAACATTTTATATTGTTAGTTACGAATATGTACACCTACATACATTCTATTCACGCGGTCGTCGAAATCAGAACTACTTTAGAGTTCAGTTACACTTGATATATATCAAAATTACATATTTCACTATTTATAGTATTGTAATATACACAATAATGAGACACTTGTTACCCAAGCGCATGCGCACATTTAGTTCCCACGATAACCAAAATACATTCATCACTTCTGTGAAGTTGAGCAAGGTTGATCTAAAAGGACTTAGTGTTGCAGAAATGCTTTTGCATGCCAAATATATTAAAGCTCATATTTTTCACTACTATTTACATATATTTGTACTATTAAATATTAATACTCCGTTGTACTTCACTTTTTCATATCTTTAACTGTATTCTAATATGTATAATTATTGTAAAAGCATGTTGGTTGGTTTGTTGATTTTTGGGGGCTTTTTGTCATGCAACAACAGAGATGGGCGCTAATTTTGTATCTAAGATTGGATGGAAAGTTACATAGGATCATTTTTATTTCACACTAAATGGTTTTTGAGTGTCAAACAATCTCACGCGATATCTAGAAAGTATAAATATGATTAAAATCGTCCACAAGCAAAAACTAGCCTAAAGTTAGGTTTCTAGTAATATCTAATAATTATTATTTCAAAATACCAATATTTTACGTGTTGTTCGACCACAGTCCGCTGTTGCGAAAGAGTATATAATAATATAGGTATATGTATGTGGAAATAATTTTTATTTACACGACAATTCGTCGCACCTGTACTCTTAGCTCACTCAATGACAAGCATAGATAGTTGGGTAAGAAACAAAAATGTCAAGGTTTCGTGAATAGATTTTGAGCTGAACTGTGAATTATTATGGGTATTAAAATATGCTTACATCGAGTAGAAGCGTAATATTAAGTCAATCTTGATTTGTAATATATTTTTTCGAAGTGACTTTTAAAATTCAGAACATCGGTTGTACTCGTAAAAATAGAAACTTTGTATGTGTGTACGTATCTTTTTGCTGAAAAAGTCGATATTCGTTACATATATGGACGTATGCTTAGCGTGAGTAGACAAATTTTGATTTAAAAGTGGGGGGGATATCTAAAATATGAAAATCTATTATTAATATATATAATTTCTCAATGTTCTCAACTAAAAATTAAAAAATATTTAGTATGAAAGTTATTGACAGAATACATAAGCCTTGTAGGACCACAAGACTTCAATTATAGTGTACAGGAAAAAAAAACATTCCATAATGGCCCAATGGCAGTTGGCCATTTTTTCAAAATTATATTTCAATCAGTATTTAAAAAAATTTTTGCAAATCAATTCAGTAGATTTGTCTCGGCTAAATGAAATTATTTTATTTCATCATTTTTTCATTCATTCATTCATTTTTGCAATTTATTTGAAATATTGTTGAAACAATTGATAATAATAACCACGATATTTCTATAGTTGACACTTTGTAAAATATAATGGCTGTCTCAGTAATGTTAATCTGTCAGAGCTGCGGCAAGTTTCGAAAGTGCTCCAGATGTATTGTGGTCGCTGACACCTGCTTTTACGCTTTTTGTTCATATTTAACCTGAATTATGAGAAAATATTTACTGTACTGCTTTTCATACTAGCATGGGCCCTTAAAACGGTATGACCGTTATAATTTGACACACAATATACTTTATAGTAAGCTCATTAAGTTATGTTAAACGCGGGCAATTTTTCACTAAGCGAATGTGATGTGCTGCTTTGTACAATTTTAGTTTCAACATATTCCCGATTCGGTGCGTCGCGTGAATTTTCTTCATTTGTTTTTAGTTTTATATCAATAACTTACATGATTTTAATGAATTTTTCACAGTTTTAACGTGAAATTTAATATGTTATAGTGTTTATAGAAATATCTGGATACTTGATTATTCTTTAGAATCTCTTTATATAAAAAATGTATTTAAATCTTTTTTAATATAAGAACTAGTTTCTAATAAAAGAATGGCAGCAAAACTTACATATATCATCATTCGAAAGGTACTGTGCAGAAAAATTGAGCTCATGTGGAAAGGAAAATCACGGCGCGACTTTTCTTAAAGTGCTGACGCTGGAAAGAAGCAAAGTCAGAGTGGGTTGTTAGTGTAGATATACGATACAATGATACAAAAAACAAGTGCTATTGACATATAGGCTCTATACAGGGCCTACAGGTGAGGTCGGTCTCGAATAGCCGCAAACGTGTTGCAACAGAGCAACGCGCGCCGAAGTATTTCGCAATCAAAATACAACATTTAAATTTTAAAGTCATCGTCCGCGACATACTAGTAGAATATTGAAATTACATACATCTGAAAGTTAATGTGATGTCGAGTTCAGCAAACCATACCGATTTTGGCTAAATATTCACAGATAAGAGAGTAAATATGCTACAGAAGTTTGGTTTTTAAATGAAATCGTAAATAAGCAGGCTGATTTATTAAAATTAGTTATTTTATATAAATTATTTTTTCGGATTATTTCGCGGATTTATTTTCATTTTTGGTTCCCGACGACGTTTCGAATGCTTTACAGCAATCGTGGTCACGGGAGAGACTAAGGTTAGTAAACAAAAATTACTACAGTTTTTAATATAAATCCCATCTTTTTCTATACAGATAAATAAAATTGAAGTGTCTGTTTAAAATATTAAAATAACCGCTTTTTACTAAATGCATATGGATGTATACACGGTACATATATAAAAACAAATTTTTTTACAATTTTTGTCTGTCTGTTTGTTCCGGCTAATCTCCGAAACGGCTGGACTGATTTTGATGGGACTTTCACTGGCAGATAGCTGATGTTATAAGGAGTAACTTAGGCTACTTTTATTTTAGAAAAAATAATAAGGGTTCCACGAAAAAAAATTAAAACCCATGAAATTTTGAACAAAATCCGCGTACGGCGTACGCACCCGAGCAAAACGAGGGTAAATCGCTATATAATTTAAATGAATATCTTAGAAGTAGCAAGCTACTATTTATGTATAAACATAGCTAACCTTGAAAACGTACCTAAGAACGAACGCGAGCGAAGCGAGCGTGAGTCGCTAGTGTTTAATAAAATAAACAAACAGATCGAAAAAAGACAAACAAGATTTGGAAAAATGCGCTTATTCCTCAAATCCTATTATCTGGCTCAAGACGTACCTACCTATAAAAAGAAGAAAAACGTATAAAATTTTATCAGACCTTTCTAATATATTAAAGCGATATTTCTTCATAATATATATAATATTATTAAATTAACACGATTGTCAAAATTAAGTTAGCAAAGTTAGCTTCTATCCAAAGGTAGATTTCACCTATATGGGATCAATTACCGACGAGGTTTGGAGGAAAGAAAGTGATAGCCAGGCGTGACGTGGTCCCCGCGTCAATTGTCAGAGTCGCGGTCAGATGTTTATTTGCTTCGCTGGAGATGTAAAAAAGATAAAAAAGATACAAATCGTGTGCAACAAATATTTTTTTCTAGAAACTCTTAGAAAGTTGTGAAACATCGGCTGGCATCACTGACAAATGACAATGTATCCAATTTATATCTTAAAGTGTTAATATACAGGTTTACCAATCTATTCTAATTTGTAATGAAATTGAAAATTATACAACGACAGTACAAACATAAAGACAAAACAATTCAGTATCTTTTACTCATCTGTTTGTCAACTTATTTTTTTGTTTAGTAGCTATTAACGAGGTTTAGTGTTATCTATAAAAACCATTATACTCGAATTTCAACTTCTGGGCGAACACAAGTCTTATTAAATAATAATTATCTATATCGTGAATGTATTAACTACTGTAGTAATCTCATAACAAGATTTAATCGATGAGATATCGCAATGATATCAAAATTTTTATGTAATATATGGAAATTATATATTTCTGTGATTTCTATACATATAATAATGTTGTAACTGAGTCGAATCTGTAAATTAAATATTTTTTGGAAAATCTTATTGAAATAGTCATTATTATTAATACAGAGGCTGAATCCGATGACCGCATCACGAGATAGAACTAGACAGATTTTGATAAAATTTGGTATGATGATAGCTGGTTATCCGGGTCAACATATACTAAGATATTTTTTACTGCGGGAAAATATCTCATCTCTGAGAAATCTATACTAAACGTTAAAACGTAAGTGGGGACGAACCCAAGCGGAGCGAGGGTGAGTTGCTAGTATTATATAAAACGAGATATAGGTTCAGTGGATATGGACGAACATATACTCATACATATTCTGGTAAAAGGGAGATATAAAAAACAGATACAAGAGTGCAATTTGGAATCTTCAAAAAATCAATTACATATGTAGTTCTCACGCATTTCTTATGTCGTATATAGGAAGAAGTATTCTGCATATGTCTTCCAAGATCCACGCATAGAAAGTGTGTCGTAACCGGAAGCGCTTACGCAAGACATTAAAACATCTGCTGACAAGATTGACAAAATGTTAGATTGCATAATATCAATATATTATTATTACATCATCCCTGACGAAGAGAAAAGTCTACAGTAGAAGCTTCAGCTAATATAAGTTATGTTCACCAATAATTTAAATGAAAAAGGAGACTTGTTAGTTGGTTCTATTGTCATGTAGCAACGGATCGATGTGATTTTTTGACTAACTTAAAAGTACTTCTTTTTTATCTTAATAATCTTCATCAAATCCGGTATTTGTCTATTTTGTTTGTGATTTTGTTTTATGTAAACCAATTAATAAGGTTTTTTTTTATGAATATGTTTCATACAGATACATACAGTAGAGTAACACTATAGATGCGACCTCTTTATCGATAATAATGACTATGAAATAGTCAATAAAAAATAAGATTTAAAAAAAAAATATTTAATGTACAGATTGAGTCAGAATTTTATTATATGTATAGATAGGAATTTTACATTCTTACTGTAAGTAAAAACTCACTGTAAAACATTAGTAGCTGGGTACAATAAATAATAATATATGTAGCTCTATCCAAAACCTTCTCGTGTGATAAAAATATTTCCAAAACTTGAAATATTTCTAAGTTAAGACGGTAATTTTTTAAAAACGAAAGCTTTCTTAATTATTCAAGATGAAAGTGGTCGGTAATCTAGTTTACGTTAACATCTAAATCTACGCAATATGGTAATGCTCGACCCACTTGGCTCGTGTGAAGGAAGTATTGCTGTGAGAGGTCACCACTCACAGGTTCTTTTACGTGATGAGATTACCGTTTGCTTAATTTTGTTTAGATTCTAAACTATGACCCCAAAATTTTACACACCGTAGTGTGGCAAACTTTAGGGTCATATTCTATTAGCCATAAATCAAGCTTTAACCCTAGGCAGTGGTAGCCCAGTGGTAACGAGCTCGTTTAGGAAACCGAATGAAACTGGTTCAAATCATGGGTCTCACACCTCTGATATTTCCATGTCCGAGTTATTTCATGATTACCAGTTGTCTTACGGTGAAGGAAGACGTCGTTAGAAAACCTGCATGTCTGAGAGAACGTAGCAAGCTTTCGAAAGACATGTGAAGTTCGCCCGCACTTGGGCGGCGTGGTGGATTATGGCCTGAACCCCCTCGTATTTAAAGGAGGTCAACCCCCAGCAGTGAGATGTTAAAAAGGGCTGAACACAATGCTAGTTTTAATATTTTAATTGTCAACCTTCTACATATTAAAATGTATCTGTCCGTTTTTGTGACAAGTTGTTTACGTCGCCGTACTCAAAAGCTTTTACTGTCTTCTGCATGGACGGGTGGCGCATCAATTGAATAAGATTGTCAATTCAGTTCTGTTTTATTTATTAATCTAGGTATTAAACTAATAAAGGAAAAACCAGTAAGTAATTTATGTTTGTATGTATGTAGATTTCTATTATCTGGAAGGTTTAAAAATCTAGACTTTAATTAACTGTATATTTTATTAAAGGATCATAAACATTTAAAAAAGGTCTCCCGCCTCCCTCCCTCTACCCTGCAAGAGATATAGCGTGAAGTTATGTATGTTATTAAAGAAAACAGGATTCTTGATTCATAATTATTAAACATCGGCCAAATATATTGGAAAGTTCGGTATGCAATATGTTATTCTAAAACGCGAGCCTCTCATAAATCACAGTTTCCTTGCCCCTGTGCATTAGAGAGCTGGCCCGTCACTCACGTACAAATGCAATACTAACAACTGAAGGATGTCAGATGGAGGGAAAAGATATATAAAGTACTAGCGACTCGCCCTCGCTCCGCTCGGGTTCATCTCTACTTACGTTTTAACGTTTAGTATAGATTTCTCAGAGATGAGATATTTTCCCTCAGTAAAATGTATCCTATATTTTGACTCGGATAACTAGTTATCATCATACTAAATTTCATCAAAATCTGTCCAGTGGTTTTTTCGTGATGCGGTCACAGACTGACAGATAGGCAGACAGACAAAAATTCTAAAAACTATAGATTCGGCCTCTGTGTTGAATAATAAGATTTTCCAAAAATTATTTAATTACAGATTCGGCTTAGTTACAGTTTTATTATATGTTTAGATAGACATAAACACCCATGACTGGAGTACAAGCAATCGTATTCATCATACAAATGAATGCCCCCAGCGGGACTCGAACCCGCGACCGCTGGCACAGCAACTTGTCGTCAATAGATAAAACATAGCTTTTATTCTACCGCTTTCTGTTTTAAATACAGAATATTCTTTAGTTTTTACCTCGTTGCTCTGCGCTCGCGTCCAGTGTATGACAAATATTGTGGAAACAAGTCGTCAATTTGATCGCGAAATGTCTGCAAATTCCACATTCCTGAGACGTGTTTGCATGCAAAGTGTATTACAGCACTTGTTCTTATCGCAGCGTGCGATGAATTCGCTAAAGGAGTGAAAATAAATTTTGACTATTTATTGCTGTGTATGTTGCATTGTGCAGTCTTATTTAAATAACTATCATCTTCTTATGTTCATCGCTGTATGGCAAAAGTTCATAGTATTCTTATTTTTTTATATATTTAATGAAGTTAGAAGCATTACAGGCGAAACTTTTAACTACTCAGATGAGGATTTCGAATTATATACATTACTAGCGACTCACCCTCGCTCCGCTTGATTTCTTCTCTACATTTCAACGTTTAGTATAAATTTTTCAGAAATGAGATATTTTCCCGCAGTAAAAAGTATCTTATATGTTGACCCGGATAATCAGCTATTATCATACCAAATTTCATCAAAATCTGTCCAGTGGTTTTCTCAGACAGACAGACAGACAAAATTCTAAAAACTATAGATTCAGCCTTTGTGACTATAAAAGTGACTATTTCAATAAGATTTTCCAAAAAATATTTAATGTACAGATTTGACCCAGAATTTTATTATATATATATATATAGATAATAAAAAAATATGTAGAAGAGCACTAAGTATCATTTGCAACCAAAAACACGATGTATAAAATATATAAAATTAAAAAATGACTTTTTGTCATAAATTTCTTATCTATAAATAATGTTGACACTAATTTTTATGAATTCAAATTCCTTTCATTTTTATTAGAAATGTTAGGATCGACTAGAAAGCTATCACTATACAGCAAATTAAGATATGAGCGTATCTAATGCAAATCCGTTATAGTTGGGTATGAATATTGATATAACAAATATTTATCAGCACAAAGAATCATGTATTATCATTCACAGTGACCTGTCTCACAAGATATTATAGTGCGCTCTGCATCACTCCCATAATACGATGGGACGGAAAGCCAGCAGTCAAGAAGATCAGATATAGGTCTTATGGCTTAACAAAGGTGGAGGGTTGACTAAATTCCCAGTTTGGATTTTTTTTTTAATGTAAAAATTGTTGATCTCACCAAAATCTGATGATGAGACCTTTGAAAATCCAAAAAGCATGAGGTATCCACCAGAAAAACAAGACAGCGTCAGCTACCTAGGTTATTTGTGTCGGCTGTAGTGTTGGAACAGGTGAGGAAATGATTAGTTAATTTAGAGTTCCCACGACTCACGTTTATTATTATTTCACTAAAACTTGATTTAGATTTAAGGCTAAGATCTAACAGAGACAATACCGAGATATCTAATTCTAATCATAATTAAAAAGTAAAATATTTCAAAACCATTATAATCAAATTTCACACGGTTCCTATTCGCATTGGTCAATACTAATTTTATATTCGAATTGCAACTCACTCTGGCTCCGCTCGGGTTCGACCCTAGTTACGTTTTAACGTTTACGAAGTTTACGAAGTAAAAAGTATCCTATATGTTGACCCGGATAACCAGCTATCATCATACCAAAATCTGTCCAGTGGTTTTTTCGTTATACGGTAACAGACAGACAGACAAAAATTCTAAAAACTATAGATTCGGCCTTTGTATCGATAATAATGACTATTTCAATAAGATTTTCGAAAAAATATTTAATGTGCCTACAGATTCGGCTTAGTTAGAATTTTATTATATGTAAAGATATAAATAATGAAAATTAACCGAGTAAAATATGAAATCAGACATGCCGGTTAGAGCCTCCGCACACTGCAGACTTTCTATCAGCTAATAATTAAGACGGGGTAATAATTAATGCTTTGGTATCAGTCGATACTATCATTTATCTTCATGCTAATTTTGAACCTGAGTAACTAGCCAATAGAAAGTCAGCAACGTGCGGGGGTTATTAAACAGGTCTTAAGCATCGCAAGTGTATCAAGGTGGTTGGGTCCGAGTGTTTGTTCATTAGTCAATAGTGTAACAAGAATCTCATATATGTGTCAAGTTTGACATCTTATTTTACACATAGCTTTTCTATATGTGTAATAATGAGTCAATTTAAGTCGAGTGCAAGAGGATTTTTTCGTTCACTCAATGCCGTGGACCAAAAACGCACCAGAAAAGGAAACACCTCATAACTGAGAGGAACTAACAAAGGAAACTGCAATATACTATTATAAATGCGAAAGTTTGTAATATTTTGAACAGTTTTGGATGGAATTAAAGTAATACAAAGGCTTCTGTTATTCATCTGCTATTGTACCTGTACTGCATACCTAATAGTTTGATACGTCGATATAAATTACTTAATTATATTTAAATATCTAAATAACGAGTAACAACCTTGTTATAGAACGCGTAATTAGTGAATACAATGCTTAATAGTAACTTGGCATTTATTCATACCGTTTGGGGTTAAATGAAACCGCAAAAGCGAGAGGTGAACCGCATTCCAGCAATCTGATCGCGACTCACTTGTAACGTATTATATCATTGCGATCAACATCTCTAACTATTGTTTGTACGTTCGTCGTTCACTGGCGACCCCCCGACTTCACCTTGTGTGACTTAATCATATCCCGTCAGAACTATTTTATATTCCAGGATGAAACTCAACCATCAATCTTTTTGTAAAAAATCCTTTTCTTCAAAATTGCCAAATATTTTAAAACTTTTAGTCATGTGTCAATATATTTTGTTTAATTGTACACCCTTATTTTCCAGTTATAGTTGTTTTGTACTTAAATGAAAACAAATATACATAAAATTGGAATTAATTTATTCCAAGTGAGAAACTCCATAAAACCCTTTTCAGATGCTTTTTGAATTTTTTGTCATTATAGATGGTTTTTGTAAGGTTTAAATTAAGCTTCTAGAAAGTAACCTTTTAAAAATAAATTAATCTTCTTCAAATATACCATACCATGCAATATATAAACTACTAGCGACTAGGTAGGTTGATTGTTTCTCCATACAAACGTACATCCCTATTTTCACCACCTTAAGGGATAATTTTCGGAATAAAGATATACTATGTCCTTCCCAGGGTCTCAAACTATCTTCTTACCAAATTTCATCTAAATCGGTTCAGTAGATCCAGAGATTACATCCTACTAACAAATTCACAAACTTAAAGTTTTTCCTCTTTATAATATCGGTACTACATGATTTTTGTTGAAATTGCTCATAACAAAACTATAATGATTAATGATAAACTTTGTGGAATAAAAAAAATTTTCTTCTTCGTCTTTGTGCCACAGCCGAATGCTTTGTTTCATTTTGTCCTTAAAATACTTCTAAAATTAAAACAATTGTTCATATATTTCATCATGAATGCCATATACATGGGCAAAGATCTAAAATGTTGAAAGTTTAAGTTTTAACTTAGCCGAACCAAAAATTAATACGAGATTCTCAGTTTTATGGCAATGAGAAAGCGATAAGCCGAACATCAAATATTCTAAGCCTATAAAATATTATTTAAATTTTATTGCAGTTACGAATTCACTAAACACTTTTATATTTCCTGTACAGCATACGCTTTTTGTTGTGCACTCGCGTACAGAGACAGTCGACATTGTGATTAGAAAGTTTAAGCACTAATTGCTCAATAAAATTTATAAAAAGATAAAATCATTAAGAAACATGATAGAAACTCTCAATTTAAATAAATTTTAAATGAAGTTAGGTTTTTAAAAAGTACGAGGATTATACTACTCAATTTGGTCGAATTTTCATATTACATCTAAGATATTCAGTACTAAGATATTTAGTTCTATTATCATTTTTGATTTCAAATCAAAATAGATGTTAGTAAGCTTAATACGTACCCTCAACTCTCTTCAAACCTATACAAGTAATTATTCCTCTCTTGTGAGTGAAATAATTTATAAGAGACCACCCTTGTGGTATACCCTATATCATATCACCCTTGTGGTTCGCGTTCCATACACATAAAAATTAAGAATACTACATACATATACCTGTTCTAATATTCCTCTAAGGAGAAGGTCAGGTAAAGGTCATGTCATACATAACTTCTCCTTTTTTAAAATCAGTGAAAATCAGATGTCTCTATAAAATTGTATATTTAATATTTATTAGCGACTCACCCTTGCTCCACTCGGGTTCGTCCCCGTAGCTACGTTTTAACGTTATAGATTTCTCAGAAATGAGATATTTTCCCGCAGTAAAAATTATCCTATATGTTGACCCGGATAATCAGCTATCATACCAAATTTCGTCGAAATCTGTCCCATGGTTTTCTAATGATGCATTCCCAGACAGACAGACAGACAAAAATTCTTAAAAACTATAGATTCGGCCTCTGTACCGATAATACCTAATACTATTTTGATAAGATTTTCCAAAAAATATTTAATGTACAGATATTGCTACTATAAGAAAGGAACTTTTTACGAAGACTTAAACTATGCGGCATGATGTATGTTAAGAGTCACAAGATCAGGAAGTCTAAAACCTACATTCCTTTATCCTGGCGAATGTCAAACGTGACTGACGCGCCCACTTTATTTACAAACACACCTACTAACATTCATTTACGTATAGCTTTTTTAATATTGAATTAATATTGTTTATTTTGTTGAATGTTAAACATGACATTGCATGAATCCTCAAACCGATCCCACTTTGCCAATATATTACATAGACCTTTTAGGGCTCCTCGACCAACTCAGCCCCATTCGTCCGTCTGGCTTAACGGCTCGTTGTATAATATGAAAATTGTATGGAATCCATATATTTTCGTATACCACACTAAGTAAACCCTTTATTTGCATTGATTATAATACATCTGAAGGCTGATGAAGGGCCATTTTTTTTTACATAAGCGAATCCTGTATTAGAATGTTAATTCTTGTTATGGCTAATTGAAGTAAAGAAACGTCCATTGATGTTTCTCTCGCAGTGTTGCTAGAATGAATGAACCTTGTTCAATTTAGGTCTATGTTTTCTGCAATCATCACTTAAAACTTATAGTAAAGACATTAGTATGGTTTACGTCTAACACTATGCTAAAGGTCACGAGTTCGAGGTTTGCTCGTAACAAATATATTGCCATAGGATATTTCAAGAGTCTTTTTTTTATGAGATTCACACGACAAACGAGCAGACAGACCACCTAATGGAAAGCAGTACCTGTCGCCCATAACACCTACGGTTCATGCACTTAGGTTTTAAGTAACAAAAATGCAGAACCACAAGTGCGTTATCACTGTGAGGACTAAGATGATATGCCTCTCGCCTGTAATTGCGCTGGCTACCTTATCCTTCAAACCGGAACACAACAATGCAATCATTGTTGCTTGGCGGCAGAAATAGATAAGGGGGTGGTACCCATCCAGTCGGACTCCTCAGGCTTGACAGAGTCCTACCACCGGAATCTTTACGCAGAAGTAATATTATTTATAAACAAATATAATAATTTAAATAAATTACGAATGTTTTAGACCAATCATGGTCACGGGAGACCAAGGTATTAGACATCTCAAAAGTTATTATTATATAAACAAAACAAAATAAGAACGTAATATGTAAACAAATGTCTTATTTCCAGCTGGGCCGAGTGCCGGTGAGCATGATGGTGCCGCCGCGCTACGCGACGCTGCCGCTGCCGCCCGCGCCTTACGGGGCGCCTATCTTTTATCCAATGCCAGAGGTAAGCGTGATCATGACAATAATTATTATTTAACTATCTCAAATAAAAAAGAAAGAACAAATTATTTCATTTATACGCTGAAATATTTACTTTTAAGTGTTTTGTAAAATAACTTTTTAGCTAAAAAGTTGTTAAATGTTAGATATCATAGACTTAACTTTTCGTATTTTTTTATGTTTTTATGGTGAGCTTTCAAAGTCGTGCTTTTTCTTAGTAAATCAATCTGTAGCAACCCACAATTGCAGAGTACAAGAAAGTAGCGGCTATTTGTAGTACTTTAAGGAAATCTGACCAGGTTTTAGAATTTATTTATTTATTTATTTATTTTTGGGAAACAAACTGTGAAATAATCCTTATAAATAATTACAAACTAAAACATTCACACACCAGTAAAGTTTCCACCTATAATTATGCTATTAGGTAACCTAGAATACCCCTGCCCTTATATAATAATTACACTACGGAACCTAAACGACTGACTGAGTCAGTCTGCCCGTGACCACGGCTGGTGCAACCCAGTCGAAACGTAAAAGTATATAGCCACTAACAAATTCACGCGTTTAAGTCCCGCAGTGTAATTATTATATAATAATGGATCGCGAGAATTTTAAAAGTTATACCCCAGCCTTTGTATGGTAAATCAGATACTATATCTACTTAATATCATTAATCTATATGATGATTCTTGTTCCAGCGCCGTCGCCGCCGCTCCCCCCGGGCGCGGTCGGAGCGTAGGGCGCGTCGTCGCCAGGACGCCCAGCTCACCCGGTCCCTCGAGCGCATACACCGCAAGCGCGCAGACAGAGACCATCCCTCACTGGACGACTTAAAGAGGACGTACACTGGATTGGATAGGTAAAAACAAATATTTAATAGTTCGTTTCAGCCGAAACACGTTCACTGCTGGACATATAGGTCTCCCCCAAATATTTTCACTATAACCGGTCTTGTGCCATCCAGCGATTTGAGCAAGTTCATTATGTAAATATTTAATACGTATCTTACAAAGTTTATGTTTATAAGAACAATTGTTATTTGTTTTTTTATTAGAGTTCCGTTTTAAGCAAAAACGTAATCTTTATTGTTTCGTCATGTCTGTCTGTCCGTATGTCACAGTAATTTTTCTTGAAGACTTGTAGCTGTAACAGCACAACTGGCGAACTTATCGCGTACAGTAAACAAAAACATACACACGAATTAAGTTAAAATTAACATATTAGCTCTAGTGGTTAAGTAATTTTAGAGATTATTTTATAACAGTTAAAATTATTTCGTGTCATTTCGCAGTTTCACTTATTGATGAATTAATTGTTAATAACAGAAAAATTGCACGCCATTTTATCTAAAATTACATTGGGAAACGATTATATTGTAAATACCGGATACCATAAGGAACAAATCATCTCTTCGTTTGTTATTAACCATGAAAACACTTGCAAAAAGTGGTTATCACTTACAACTCAATCAACGACACGTTTAGCTCAGTTTGTAGTGATCCTTACTGTACCAGCAGTCGCGGGTTCGAGTCCCGCTGGGGGCATTCATTTGTGTGATGAGCACGAATGTTTGTACTCCAGTCATGGGTGTTTATATTTATAATACGTATGTATTTAAAATTATATATGTAGTGTAACTACCTGGTTACCATAACACAAGCCTCATAGCTTATCATAGAACTAGATTGTGCTGCGTGTTAACGAACCAAAGAAAAAAAATGATTTTACATCGAATTATTCTCAATTTCTTTTAATCTGAGATCTGTGGTAATATTGTACTGCACCCATCTAACTACCGAATGAAAAAACTATATTATAATAAAAAACTTAGTATATGGGCACTTAAAAATCACGGCTTTTGTTTAAATTAAATTAAAAAATATTTATTGCCATAAAAAAAAGAGTTAAATAAAGTAAACATTTAGTAGAAGCTTAAAGTAAATTATGGCAAAGGGTAATAACTCAGCTGATGCCGCTAAGACCGAAATCTCAAGCCGAGTTTACCTAATGTTTTAAATATTAATAGAAATATATTATTATATTTGAGTAAAACCATAGAGAGAAACTAGTATTATGAACATATAATGGATATTTGTCATGTTTAGTAAAAAAATGTCAACTGCAAAGCACTTTTGCGTTATTTCGCCTTGTTAGTGCCATAATAGGCAGATAGCTGATGACATTGGAGCAACATACCTATCCTTAATCATTTATAATAGTTTTATTTAATTATTGCTTTTTTATTTAGACCTCAATCGCCATACTTGCAATATATAATTTAATTTTTTTTATATTTTATTATGTTTTAAAATATAATTATTTTATGTGATCTTGCTAGGACTCTGAAAAATGGCGCGACCTAGGTTCGCTTACGCACTCAACCACGACGCCCCAACGGCAGGTCTGCCGAAGCAGACCATATAACCAAAGATTCCACGGTTACTAATGAACCCCCTTCCCCCATTATTAGGAGGTTGCTAATACTAACCGAGCCAATCTCCTAAATATAGAAGCCATACCAGTACTTTATCTATTCACTAAGCAAATAATTGCGATATTCCAGGGCGTATGCAGAGCAGTTCATCGCTGTGTGCGACGAGAGCAGGCACGCGGCGGAGCAGCACGACTCACTCGCCAGCACTGACTCCTCGCATTCTAACCAATCACATCAATCCCAGTAATCGCCCACCCGTGGGCAAAACCTTGCGAGTTCAGAGGGAATTAGGGGCTGAACACATTCTAGTTGTTTATACTACACACAAAACATTTTTCAAGAGATTTTTTCCAAATATTTATTTTACAATACCTTCTTGTATACTATTTGCAATACTTGTTAACACGTAAAGAAAAATTATTTTGTTTATCAAATATTTAGGTTTACATAGTTTACATTTTAATTTTGCTACGACTTATGAGGGAATTTATTATTCTAGTAGATTCGATGACTTTCTTTATACTTAACGAATATCTTTCGTTTAAATTTTCAAAAAAGCTTTATTTTAATGATATGTTAGTAATGGATGTACATTTTATAGATTGTAAGCTATATGTTAGGTAAATATATAAAGTATACGATAAGAATAATATTAAGTATATGTACGACGTAAGCGCGCCTTAAAATTTTATTTATTTTTTTTTTAGTTTCTGCACAACCTTTCTTTTGTGACATTATTTTAATGGCATACTATGAAAAATTGCGTGGGTAAATTAGATAAATTAACTACCTAACTATAGATAACTTCAGAGCTTTTATTATTAACACAATATTATTTTTATTTCCAAATTTTTCAATTAATAAATTACAATTAAAATCCTGAGATTTTACATATATGTACATATATAACGCTGTAACCTTATATACCTGCTTTTAAATGACTAACATTTATAGTTAAGTATGAAACCAAACTAAATGGTAGTCTTACCTGGCTTTTGTGTAACTAACACTTTTCACTACTAATTTTGACATTATCATACACCTTAAAATGAATAATTAGTTGAAAATACTTTAATTTACTCTGGATCCATATCTTTTGAAGTTATAACACTTTTGGCGCGTTAGGAAAAAAATTATGAGAGTGAATTTTCTACGATGCGACAGATTTAGACTACAGTATGAAGTTAGTCGTTATCGGCTACAGTGTGAATTTAGTCGTTAAATCTCTTTTTAGTGTGAAGTGATGTTTTTTATTTTTGTATGATTAAGTATTGGTTGAAAATATAATAATAATAAAATGTTCATAAATATTTATTTTTAACTAAGGAGGTACACTGACTTCTAAATTATCTTAAATGTAGTAACACTTTAGACTCTTTAAGTTGGAATGTTTTTTTTTAAATCCATATGGTTATATATGGTGGTCCATATTAATAAATAATAAAAATTGAGGTAGGTATAATCTATTTTTATCAAAAACATACCTACTGGAATAGTGTAGGCTACCAGGCTAAGGCTCTGTTGGCCAAAAATATATTTTTTAGCCTGTTTATTTTCTTAATTTCAGAAAATGGGTTATGGGGTTTTGAATGATCTAACACAAATTAACACTCACCTTACTAACACATGTAAATTGTTCTGTATCGTCAAATATCTGTGTTATATCGTATGTAATAAGGTCTATTTATCTAGCTTAACATTTTGTAGATGTAAAACTTTCCATTTTTTAATTTGAATTTAAATAAAACTATCTCTTCGGATTTCGTTTCAAATGCTTAACAGCAAACATGGTCACCGGAAATGAATATTATTCCTAACGTGTACTGACAATTGGTGCAATATTATATTTTTAGTATAGAATTGTCAAACTAATATAAACAAAAAAATCCGAATTCTTTCCAAAAGACTCATTTTTTTTTTTGATAAAGACATTAATGATTTTAAAAAAGTATCTACAGTTTACATTTTACTAGTTTTACATCTACTACTCTGTAAGTTATATTTTAGTGGTTAACTTTAACTTGTATATTTGAACTCAAGTCCGATGTACCTAACCGGTGCCAAATCGTCGTTACGACACCATTGGTCTGTAAATAGCACATCTAAAATTGCTCAATTCAATTATTTTACTTATAGTATTGCTCTAATACGCTGATACAAAATGGCGGAAGTAGTTTTTTTGAAGGTACAGTCAACGACACAAGCTCACCTCAAATTATCTATACAGATATGTAAAATTGAAGTTTCTGTTTGTAATCATCAAAACAGCTTGTTACTAAATGCAAATGAAATTATATACGATATTTATAAGAAAATCACAATTTTCTAAGATTTTGTCTGTCTGTCTCCGAAATGGTTGGACTGATTTTAACGGGACTTTCACTGGCAGATAGCTGATGCTATAAGGAGTAACTTAGGCTACTTTTATTTTAGAAAAACAATTAGGGTTCCGAACAAAACAATTGAAGCGTAGCTAGGGACGCACCCGAGCGAAGCGAGGGTAAGTGGGTATTAGATATAAGTAACATTAATTTAATAAGTGAAAAGCCTAAATAACGCTGTTTGAATAAATTGACATCGTTGTCTAGTTTATTAATATCGATTGATAGCAATCGCTTTACAATCGCATGTAAGCGTAATACTTAATCATATCTTACAACTTAAAAAAAGCTGAAAATTTTATTGATTTTTTGCTTATTTTAACTTTTAGAACCAACAAGCTCAGGACAGAAATCGTAAATACTAAAATGGCACAGACTATACCTGTAGGGGGAATACTACCGCCATTTTGCTTCAACATATTAGAATGTTGTTTAGGATAGTGTTTCTAGCTTTATTCTTGTTACCACGAGTTGTAGCACATTAATGTTAGTAATAATGTTATTTTTATCTATTCCATTTGATGTGTTTTTTGGAGTTATACTTCTTTTGGGACGTTTGGTAAAAATTATGAGAGTAAAATTTTTACGATGCACGCGCACACCGACAGCCAAAAAGCGACATGATGAAGTTAGCTGCATTCCTTTTACAGAGAGTTGTGACATACGGGATGAAATCATTAGCTATTTTTGTTGTGTTACTCTAAAGAAGTATAACTTCTTACGTACGTACACACACGTCTTTTTTTTTATTTAATCTACATTAATTACACCATAGACATGTAAACGTCTCTATATTTTGCACTATGGTTTTAATTTCCACATAATATCAAAGTTTAAAAGAGCACAGTTTACGTATTTTTTGCTATTTTAAAGCAAGTCTTATTGAGATTAATTAGTTTTAATTTGTACATATAATTATTATATTATGAAGAAACTGAAATGTGAAGGTAGATACAAATTTTTAATAACCGATATTTTTAGAAAATTTGGCAATAAATAATATCGTTATAATTAAAAATATGGATGAACCTGGAATATTCTTTTACTTTTGTTAGTGTTTTTAAAACAACTACTCAACGACTTGTATATAGAGGAACGCGATTATTTAATGTAAAACTGCTTGAAATGTTAATATAAATACATTTTTTTATATAAATGGTGTTTTACTACCCGCAATTTCTAAAATTAATAAAGGCAATGTACATATCAACAGATAAAACATAACGGCAACTAATAAAAATTATCTCATCTCTTTAATAAATATAGAATAAAATAAACACACACAATACAATTTTCATACTTTATTGGATTATGACAAGAAAAAACAATAAATTTCAACTCCAACTCTTTAAAAACTCATACTCTTTAAAAACTCAAACTCAACTCAAACTCTTTAAAACTCATTATCACTGAGCGCGGACACCCGGCCGGGGTGCGCACTCGTCAGACGCAACTCGCTCTCCGAGGAGCTCCCCAGCGAGCCCTCCGAGCCTTCCCCCTCTCCCTCCCCCTCCTCCCCATCTTCCGCACCTAAAAAATGTAAACAAATTAGAAAGTGACTTTTACTTTACTTATTTGTTCAAACGACCAATACTTATTGTACTTTCCAATAGTATTTTGTCCTCTATTTCAAAAACAAAAGTAGGTATACATCTAAGATACATATAAATCTATACATATAATAAAATTGTAACTAAGTCTGAACATTAAGTATTTTTTTGGAAAATCTTATTGAAGTAGTCAATTTTTGTCTGTCTGTCTGTTAGCACATCACGGAAAAACCACTGGAGGGATTTTGATGAAATTTGGTATGATGATAGCTGGTTATCCGGGTCAACATATAGGATACTTTTTACGGGGGGGGAAATATCTCATCTCTAAAAAAACTAAACTAAATGTTAAAAGTAAGTAGGGACAAACCCGAGCGGAGCTAGGGTGAGTCGTTAGTAGGTATATATATAAAGATTTACATCATCAGTCATTATTAATGATCAACTTCTTAAATTGGTCACATAATAATTACAAGTGTATCTTGTAACTAAAAAACAGGCAACCGTCTTTTAAATTTTCTCGCGTTCATACGATCCAATTATAACCGCGAGAGAATCAGAAACAGATTCACAAAAGTCAAATATTCGCGTAAAAAGAAATATTTTTTCTACGTGACAATGGCGAAGTAATCTGTGTTCAACTGGTACCTACGCTTTGAAGGCATTAATTCAATTCAATTTTAACAGAATTGAATTGAAAAAGTACATTAAATAAAGCAGCACTTTAATGAAACAATATATAGCAATAGCCAGCTAGCACACAAAATCTAAAAGTAAAATTTTTAGACAAGTAAACCGTTCAGTCATTCAGGATTTCCGTCTTAGCTCAATCATATATTAATACTAGCGACTCACGCTCGCGTCGCTCGCGTTCGTCCCTAGGTGCGTTTTCGCGGTTAGCTATGTTTATACATAAATAGTAGCTTGCTACTCCTAAGATATTCATTTAAATTATATAGCGATTTATCCTTGGTTCGTTCGGGTGCGTACGCTGTACGCGGATTTTGTTCGCAATTTCATGGGTTTAATTTTTTATTCACAGAATCCTGATTCTTTTTCTAAAATAAGAGTAGCCTAAGTTACTCCTTATAACATCAGCTATCTGTCAGTGAAAGTCCCGTCAAAATCCGTCCAGCCGTTTCGGAGATTAGCCGGAAGAAACAGACAGACAGATAGACAGACAGACAGACAAAAATTGTAAAAAATGTTGTTTTGGTATATGTACCGTGTATACATCCATATGCATTTAGTAACAAGCGGTTACTTTAATATTACAAACAGACACTCCAATTTTATTTGTCTGTATAGATTATTAAAGTCTGAAAACTTGTGGCTTAAACAAATTATGTTAGACTCGACAAATTATGTTAATATAAAATATACATGGAAAAACAAAATGATTATTTTAATTTCATTTTTGTGTAAGCCGATGTTAATAATAGGTAGTGTGATGGAGCTCACGCCCACCGTGCACGAGGTCGGCGTAGTGGTCGGCGGCGGCCAGCGTGCGCGTGGCGGGCCGCGGCCGCGACCAGCGCCCGCCCGCGCCGTCCCCTGCACCACAACTTATGTTATATGTCATACTTCACTACTTTTTTGTGGATAGACGCCGTCTGTGATAACTATACATATAATAACTTTTGAGTAAAGTAGTAGTAAAGCAATAGTAAAGTAAGTAAAGCATTTGAAACGTCGGGGGAAAAAAACAAAATAAATAGGCGAAAAAATCAAAAAAGAAACAAACACATAGAATTTTTCTTCCATTTCCCATTTATTTTTTCCACGATGTTAGCGTGAGCCGTTATATGTATATATGAATTGTCGCATTCCATGGTTTCCTTAAGTTTTAACTTTTAACATGTAGATAGTGTTTGTTCTACAGATTTTACCCTTACATCAAACTCTATCGATTAATTCAATAAAAGAGTCACAATTTTTTTTGTATTTTTAGTTGTCTCCATTACCAACTTAGATAAACTTTTAAAAAAAATTAAACACAGCAATTCCTATTTTTAAAAATGAAAGAATATTTCCTTTGAGTAAAACTTGACATCCTTAATATTTGAGAAACTTTTCTTCCATTTATTCCAGAATGTTCCATCCTACATCAAAAGTGGGTATAAAAGTGACAAAGTAGCACCCGAGCAAAGCAAGGGTGCGCCACTAGTAAGGACAATGCATCTCACCATACAGCTGGGCGTCAGACAAGTCGGTGTCGGAGCTGGACGGGCCGAGGTCCTCGCGCGAGCCCCGCGCCTGCATGCTGCCGAAGGCGTGGCGGCCGTCCGCCCCGACTCCTGGGAATTTACCACATATACTTATTTACTTAAATACATAACTCTGTACCTGAAAAGAATAACACTGTAACTCCGTTTTTTACGTGTTTGTGTTTTTTACAGTATACTATTGTGTGTCCTTTTCTATAATGGCATAACACTGTTTATACATAGGCAGTGGTAGCTCAGTGGCAACGCGCTCGCGTGGGAAACCGAGTGAAGCAGGTTCAAAACCCCGGGTTTCTCACCTCTGATATTTTCATGTGTGAATCATTTCTAACGTAATTATCACTTGCCTTACGGTGAAGGAAAACATCGTGAGGAAACCTGCATGTCTGAGAGAACCTAGCAAGTTTACGAAAGACATGTGAAGTCCGCCAACCCGCACTTGGCCAGCGTGGTGGACTATGGCCTGATTCCCCTCGTATTGAAGGGAGGCCCGTGCCCAGCTGTGAGACGTTAAATAAGGCTGAATACAAGATACATACATATAACACTGTTTGTAGCAAAATTATTAAGTAGGTATTATATAGATAGTTAATTTTGACACTAAAGATGGATTTCAAAATAAAACTATCTTTTCGGATTATTTCGCGGATTTATTTTGATTTTTGGTTCCCGACGTTTCGAATGCTTTACAGCAATCATGGTCACGGGAGAGACTAAGATTTTAGACGTCTCAAAGGCGCTATATACTTGTTACATACAGAAAGAAAGTACTAAAGATGGACTAAACAGTGACTTGCCGAAGTTGGCTCATTTACTATTGTTTTGTCTTATTATTACTAATTAATAAGTGTTTTATAAAAAAGGGAAAAGAACGTAAAAAAAAAATATTTATTGATTATAATTATTAGTCGAGCATTTTTTTCTAAAAATATTGATGTAATCTCCTTTCTTAAAACCTTTAATGGGAAAATCAACCTATTCTATAGAAAGTATAGGAATACCAAACCAAACTCCAAACTATCCATAATAAATCCCTGACCGATTTCACGGAAGAACAATCCGACGAAGCTTATTTTAATATATAGATATTTTAATCTCCCCGAAGCATGGATATGTAAACAACTGTAACAGAACTTTACTTTGTCAGAAAGTCCAAAAACTATATTTAACCCGTCCCAGGATTTGAACCCAGAACCTAAGTATCAACAGTCATAGATTTAATAAAATCAAATCAAATTAATATATATTTTATCTTTTGAATCGTCACTTATTACATTTTTAAAATTTAAATCAAATGCCAGTATGTAAGTCCGCGAGGAATCCACCACCGGCTCGGAAGGCAGTTCTGCTGAGACCAGACATATTTACCTGCCGTCTTGATCCGGAGCCTGGTCCTGGGCCTGGTGGCGGGGCGCGGGGGCTTCGCCGACTCCTTGCCGTCATCACTGGACTCCATGTCATCTAAACATTAAACATCATTTGGACGTAGTTATACAAAATAGATTCAACAAAAAAAACTTACTTTCAAGACAATAGAAGTTTTAATAAAATTGGTATATCAAAATAACAAAACCGTAGTTTTTTTTTAAATTCCTCTTAAAAGTTGAGTATTTTATCTACTTTCTATATATAAGTTGATATGTAGGTGTCATTTATGACAGTAACTCAAAAAACGGGTTTTCTTGGGCTGGATCCATTTTGCATAACTACGTCTATTTGATCTTCAACTATTTGACATTTTGGAATATAATGTATGTATATTTACTGAATGTTTTAATATAACCAATAATCTAGTCTATTTTTTTTTTAATATATCGTTTTCTTCTATTTTTTGAAATTAGCAGAGAATATTCTAGCTAGAAAAGAAATGTAGACAAAAAAAATGTGTCACCTTGACACATCACCAAAACGTTAAACGTAAAACTAATATAATATATCATATATATACATGAATTATCTCATTACCAGATTCACTGAGTTTCCCCAACACGTCTTCCGTCTCGTATTTGTGTATAAGCTGCATAATGGCCGCTTGTTGTTCTTCAGCTGCCTGGAATATATATTTCTTAGTTTATGTTGGGACATTAACACACAGCACCATCTAGTCCCATGATAAGGTACGAGGCTTGTGTTATGGATACCAGATAGTTGATACACTACACGTATATAACTTTAAATACATACATATTTCAAATATAAACACCCATCTGCATCACAAACATTCTTACTCATCACACAAATGAATGCCCCCAGCGGGACTCGAACCCGCGACCGCTGGCACAGCAAGTAGGGTCACGACAAATTGAGCCAAACGGGTCGTCAAAAATAGGTACATTTTAATTTATTACTCTTTGCCCCTTAGGTTTGTGTATGTATATATTCAGCATTTTTTTTATTAATTGTTTATTCTTTACTTTAGAGCTTTGAAGAATGTTAAAATTACACAATAATTTGGGTATTGAATACTTTTGATACTGATGCAATAGCGCAGTTTATTTTAGGAAATTAAGTCTAACACAAACTCACGACCCGCTAGAAAAGCCAGTACTACCAACTGAAACCCAACAAAACCTGTCCCCTGTTCTAAGTCTTAATGAGACGTCGCAAGTCCTGTCCGTAACCCTTGGAAGTCCTACCTCAGCCTGCGCAGTCTCCAGCAGACTGAGCTGGTGCTTGAGTGCCTCCACGCAGCGGTAGCGCTGCACGTACTGCTCCCACAGATCCTCTATCTCACCCTCGAGACCTGATAGCTCGCTTTGGTAGGCTGGTCTGGGAAAATGGTGTAAGTCAGGCATAGTGCCGTATAAAAATCGTACAAAATTAAGCTACGGTATAGACGTCACTGCCGCACTTCAGTATCGCGAGATTGGGTCATTAGTATGTAATTATAACTTAAAACCTTTAACTTATATCTTCTCATATATGTGTTATGAGGTACCCACCAGCTAAACCACCTTTAAAGTCGTCATCATAGACAGTATGTCAGATGATTTAGTATTATCAGGAGTTAATTAAGTCTTGGGCTCTTTCACTCGTGGCTAAAACTACATGATCGTCGCAATCACAGCGTTTGCAGGTTGACGGCGGGTTGGAAGGAATGTCAAAACTTTCACCCTATTGTGCGTGCATTTATTTGTGAAAATGTTCACTTTAACCAAGCACAACCGTGAATTTTTATACCATCTAATATTCTCTTGCAATATGACCCATCTTTTTCTCTAATATGACGACCCTTCAGTGGTCTCTAGTTCTAGACAAAAGGCATATCCATCCAATTGTAGAAATCGCTAAAGAAGCATATATCACGCATGGCCTACAAACTCACTTTATCTTCTGCACTGTATGCAGCCTCTTCTCCGCCCTCTGCAGCTCAGCCCTCCGTCTCTCCAACTTGGCGTCGAGGGCGGCCTCGCTGGAGGCCACGTTGTCTATCTGCGCGCGCACCGCCGCCACCTGCCCCGCCACCGACTGCACGGCGCGCGCCACGGCCGCTTGCAGGGACGACATGTCGAGCTGACGTGACAGGGCTTTGTCACGATGTTCCTAGGAAAAATTATAAGTTCCCTGTATTGTAAGAAAAAGATAATTAATTGAATGTGTCCCTAGGTGCTTAATAGTAGCCATATGTGTTACTCCAGAACATAGTCTATCTCAATACTAGATTTCATCAACATCCTTCAAGCTGTCCTGACGTAAAAGAGTAACATGCATACACACATAAACTTTCGCATTTATAATACACCCTCTATAGGTTTAATAATTAAAAAACTTGCTTTTGATCGACTGTGTGAGATTGTCCTTAAACTAGGATTCATACTTCGCAATAGTAGCCCAGTTACGCTCTCGCATTGAAGACTAAGTCAATGGGGTTCAAATCTCGCGTTTCCCACGCCTGAACTTTTATGTGCAAATCATTTTCAATATGATTACCTACTTGCTTTATGGAAATGGAAAACAGCTGTCTAAAAGAACCTAAATAGTTTTCAAAAGATATGTGAAGTTTGCTAACCCGCACTTGTCCTGCGTAGGTGCCTGACCCCCTCGCATTCAGGGAAGGCGAAAAAAGGATTGAATACAAGATCCATATCCATATGACCTAAAAAAATATGACGAGCCGACCATCTCGTTTTAATAAATTGAGAAAAAATACGAACCTTGTTCTCAGGCTCTTTAGCTAGCAAATCGTATAGAAAGGCTCCTTGCGCTGTGATATCAGTCGCCAAACTTCGGGCTTCCTTTATTTCACCAATCTGCCGAAATTATTAAATTATTAAAATAGAACATCTAAATATGCATTTTTGTAAACATTATTTGTACCTATTAAAGTCTTACTTAAGTGGTAAAACAACAAATCAAGTAAAACTTAAAGTCTAAAAAGTTTAAAAATTTTGATGGTTCCAAAAACAGTATTTGAAACATTATACATATTAGATCATATCTAATTTTTCTCGCTGTTGAATAACATTGAAACCCGTATTAAAAGTAAGTACATATGAATTATGAATATACGAAGGTACATCGAAATACCATTTTTTACATTATCTTGATGAATTCATTCGTTTAAAAGTAACAATTCATTCAGTATAATTCAAAAGACTTCCCTCACTGTAGTAAATAATAAAGTTAGTAAGTAAATTAAAACTTACACGATTGCTAACATCGTAGACCAGGGGGTTGGAGTCAATAGATGCGTCATCGTTACTAGGAGCCTCCAAAGCCGATCGGAGGAGATTGGCTACTTTGAGAAGCTCGCGCACCGCCCATCCATCCGCCCCGTAGATCTTCTTACCGTTCAACTTCAGATTCGCTCGTGAATGCTAGATAGATTATGAAATGAAAATCTTAGACAGTCGATTCGTCAAAAATCTGCTTCCCAAGTGACTTTTAAAGAAGACTTTTTTTATATTACATATAATGAATCTGAACTCTGAAAAAGGAAGCCTAGGTATGCCTGATTAATTAATATAAATATATAAAAAAATATTATAATAAGTTTTGTTTCATGATTTTTTATATAACATATTGACACATTTCTATTACAAGTAATAGAAAATAGCGACATGTAATTCACGCTCGAATCCTTTCCAGTAACATCCCCAATCAAATTGATTGTTTTTGCGGAAATTGATTATATTATGATAAATAAATAGGTATAATATAAATGGTGTATACATACACACACCTATGTTAAATACTTACGAATAATTCAATAGCATGTGTGACCATGGCGACACGTTGCTCTACAGAGTCTTTACCCCCGGCTAGCGCGGCATCAGGTTCGATTCTCGCCGCCAACCACCTTAGACATTCTTCTACTAAATCCCAGTTAGGATTACGAAAACTTTCCAACGATATTTGCTGTGGAAAGCCGAGCGCACGCATAGCTTCGCTAAAATCTAACCAAAATTGGTTTAATGTTTTTTAAGGCAATCCAAACAAGTTTCATCTTAAAGATTTTTTTAAAACAGCAAAAATGCCTGTATCATTAGGTCTAAATTATTTTGATATAATATATGAAACTTACTCCTTAAATCCCTGTAAGACATTGTATTTAATTCAATTTTTAAGAATTTTAATACCTCTGTCAAAACAGAAAAGAAATGCTGAAATATATTTGTTGTTCCGTTTCTATGGTAACAAAGATGTTGCAAGATGTAAAAATGAGTAAACTTAAAAATATTAATACAAGAGGATTTTTCATACTATAACCTTTTTTATAATATTAATATATTAAGCTTAAATATAAAGCTATTAAAAAAAAAAAAAAAAAACAAAAAATACTTTTAATGTTTATTTTTAAAACGCTAACATCTAAATACATACTTCTTATATTAACATTAATTGGGCATACAATTGTAGTACATAGTGACTGAAATAATTTAATATTATGAAAAAAAAAATGATTATACATTGCTATATATCAGTCACAACAGTACAATTTTATTTCTTGCCATTTTATTTAAAGATGTTAATAAAATGGCGGACATCATCCTGAATTGTAAGTGACAGCAATTGTCAGATCACAAATAATTATACTATACATAATATTTTTTGCAAAATATATAATGGAATTGTATACTCTTTATGCTCTTCAGTGAAACACTATCTTTATATGCATATTTAATTCTTCTGTCTGTGTGTATATCACTGAACTTTTCCTAAACAGTTGGACCGATTTGATTTATGATTTTATTTTGTGTTTAAGTGGGTTCCTGGATGGTTTAGATTTACAACTTGACCCGTAGGTGGCACTGCAGTTGGGTTCTAGGATTTTTGTGCAGGCCATATTCGGGCAGGACAATGTCTGTCTCGTAGGAGCAACCCAGTGGTTGTGTGGTCTGCTTCGACAGGCCTCATGGTTGAGTGCATAATCTCTACATCCCATTAAAACGTTTTATTAGGTTTTAGTGGGTAGTACTGGCTTTTCTAGCTGGTGAGTTCCACATAAACACCTGTATGCTTGCAAGCGGTATGCGTAAATGCATTTGCCAATGTAAAAAATAAAAGAACAACATCCGTTGGGTCTGCTAGTACCATCTCATAAAAAAACGTAATTTTAGACAATGTTTTTAATTACAACTGTCACTTCACAATTCAATTGATATGTGTATGCCCAATTTAATAGAAAAATCATAAATCCATAACAGTTGGTGATTGTCTCTGGGCACGCTTTAAAGCTTCTTCACGTTTGATGGCAACACGCAGTCGCGACGCTTTTAAATGTCTGCAACAATTATATTGTGTTAGCTAACCATATTTATGACAAAGCCAAAAAATTTTTGCCCCTTAATGTGCAAATATCTACAAACCATGTTATAAAAGTTAAATACAAGGATAAAACAAGTCAGTCCTTGATTTGAACCAAGGTTTGGTTGGTTGGTTGGCTTATAACAACAAAAAAAAGTGAAAAATAATAAAAAGAGACATCATTGTATCTCTTTCCACTCCACAAAAAAGTGCTTAAACAAAGTTTTTCCTTTCAAATATGTAAATATACTTTTTAAATTTTTAATCAAAACTATTTTGCAAAGGTTGATTACCATTCTGCTGTCATAAGAAAGAGGCCGTAACTTCATCAAAGTTGATTTCGAGATATTTGATGTTTTGTCTTAGTATTACGTCAAAATTACTACTATTTTTGACATAGTTACGATTAAAACTTTTATGCTATCTCTGGATTCATAAGACTTAGAGGTTTATGAGCAAGACTATCAAGTAGCATTTTTTTGCTGATTCTGAATCATATAAGTCATTTTTGACCAAATTGTTAGTTACAGCCTTCTTTCTTATGACAGCAGCATTTAGAGCTCATATTATCAGTAAAAGAATTTTGATTAAACAGCTTCATAGAAAATGTTACCTTTGTCTGATTTTTTCTTCAGTCTCTGGTGAAGGTTGTCTTTTGGTAACTGCAGCATCTCTTATCATATTCCTGAGTTTCTGAAGACAGTCTGCAAGGTTCAATTGTTGGGAGCGGGTCAAGTCTGAACGTAAAATTAAGTATCCTTCCTTACTAAGTTTGTTGCCATGCTTAAAAATTAATTAATTACAAGATTAAACATTTTTTTATATTTTATTATACACTATTTATAAAGCAATGTGTTATCATAACTTACTAGCTCCAACATTTTTTGTTTTATTTCGGCAGGAATCCAATCAGCTTCATTTAATTTGAATCTCAAATCAACTTTTGTATGTACCTAAAATAAAATACTAATTATATAATAATAACTAATTATACACTCTCAATATTTATTATTTTATTATTATTTATATGTATTATAAGATGGTTTCATAAACACATTAAAGTACCGATAAGAACCGAAAGATAAGTTCTGATCTTGAGAGATCCAAATTCAAATAGACAGGAATTGAAAAGTATGACACATCTTAGTCTTAGTGAAATTAGGGGCCATGACTGTAGTAAATGGTTAAAAACAATTAGAATTATATTCATTGTACCTTATTAACATTTTGTCCTCCCGGTCCCGAACTGGCACTATATTTTATGTCCAATTTTTCTATAGGAATATAACCCGAGAATTTTTCGTTTGGATCAGGAGTCTGAAATCATCGACATATTTCAAAACTTAATCATGACATAATATTATATTAAATGGCCAATATATAAATTCATCAAATCTTGTACTTACGAAAGAGGGTGTAGAAAGCTTTAAAGAACTATTAGGATATAAAGTCTCCAAAGATATAGCGCTCTTATAAGCCATGGATCGTTGTAAAAGAGTGGAGTAGTTACCGCTTTGTCCAATAAAACGCATGACATGCGTGCGTACTGGCATCAACGCCATTTTTTATTTTTTCTTTATTATTTTACAATTTATTTTAAAAGAGATTTTTTAGTAAACTCAAAACATTAAAATAACCTATTATCTTCTTGCTTTAACTGTCAAGTGTCAATGTATTCCATAGATTATTAATGAAAATTTCAAGCAATCCAGGCTGTCAATGCCAAATCAAAACAGATAACCTCAATATTAGAAAGCAAAACTCGGCAATATTATAAAATATAAATATAGAAACTAGAATCTAGAACTCAAGAAGCTTATATATATGTTATTATATAAGCTCCTTGCTAAACTAGAACTTATAGAACTAAAGTAATGTATTTAGCAGGAATTTTATAAATAATGAACTTGATGTTAAAAAGTTGTATAGTGTTCTAGCTAGCTAGCACATCCATATTAGACGCGCGGTAAATTTAAAGCATTTGATGATGTTTGTCTAGTCAAAAATGAAACCGACGATTTTCTATATAATTTATAATGATTAAAATTCATTAAGCGACTTTATACTAAAACCATTACGATTCACATATATGACCGAACTTGTAATATAAATAAACTCAGCGCTCTAACTTAACGTTATAATTTAAAAAAAAAACAATTCAACCCGAACTTTTTTAACTTTAAAATTATCAACAAGTCTATGATAGATTTTTATGTAGTATTTAAGGTTTTATACTTATTTTATTGAAAATATTTATATCTAACTCTTATCATTATCGAGTAATGTATTTTAAAAATAAATGTTTCATGCCAATTTTCGGGACTTCACCAGGGCTTGACGACAAGATTTCTCATATATGTACTTTCAGAATGCTTCCAATCAGCTTAGAACAAAAATTCAGTCTTTTTATCGATTAAAATCGATTTCAGAGCTTATTTGGTTAGTTTTTTTTTTGTTAATACCTCGACGGTCGATCGACCTCCTAGAGGTCGATATCAAAAATACCCTTGACTGTCAAGCGACCTCCTAGAGGTCGATTAGTCCCGATGTGATTTAATATGTGACTTCTCGCGTTTAAAGTATGTTTATTTTTATCTAGCTTTTGTAACGTGTAAAGAAAAAGACAAGGAATAATATCATACTACATGTCAAAAAAGTAATAACTCCAATAACATAAATTTTAGTAATTTGTGCAGGCAACTTATTTAAATTTTGGCGGTCTTCGAACTTAATATTAAGTGAGTAAAAATTATTAAAATAGTGTAAAATTATTATTACAAAGATTGGAATATGATGGAAGGGTAAGTAATTAACAGTCTTTATTTCATAGGATGTGTTTTGAATAAAGATTTTATACAGAAACTTTTACATTTATCAAACATCGTAAGCATTGACGCGCACTAAGTCTTTACATTTTCACTTTTTATGGATAAAAAATACACTAGTGACAGCATATTATCTATATTAACATGATTTAAATTTATAACTACATAACTACGTATAATTGAATTTGTAAATATTCTATTAGATTTTAAGTAATTAGTAATATCAAAACACGTAACCCAAAACCGACCCGCCATTTTTGACGGTTGTTGGATAGTATGGATAAGGCTTTTTTAATATTCATTAGAATATTTTCATTGGCTTTTTTACCATTATTTAAAATTTTGCATTTTATAAATATTTTAACTGATTTCCTAAAAAAAATATTTTTATTTTTTAAAACAGTACGACTTTTATTTTATAGATATAATTTCAACATAGACATTATTTTAAAATATTATAAAAATTAAAAAAAAAACTGACTGCATAAAAGCTAACTAAAAAAATAAAAAGAAGTTGACGAAGGAATATAGTATAATACAGTCGGAGACATACATATGTACATCTCGCGAGAAGGATGAAACGTGGGTTTTATTTTTATAGTATATTTTTTTATTTACAGCTTTTTTGGTTTTATTAGACATTTGAAGTTATAATAGGTCTTTGAAATTTATTATCTATGAAGTTGCCGTTTTACAATACTGGCTATTTTAATAAACGTAATTTACGAATGGCTGGCAGTAAATTCTAAATTTAAATTAATTTTATTTTAAAAGTATCGAGTTCTATTTTCAAATTCGATCATTTGCTTATTAATTAGTGTTTTGTTTTCACTACATTTGATTGTTTTTCATCAATATGGGCACAATAAAAATATGAGTAATTATGAAATACGAGTTCCGTCGCGGTAGCAATGCCGCACAAACGGCTCGCAACATTAATGACGTGTACGGAGTGAACACTACAAACGAACGCACAACTGAACGCTTCCGACATCGAAATTTTGATTTAAAAATGAACACCGTGGTTGCCTGAAGACTAAAACCAGCAATGACAAATTAAAGGCGATAGTGGAAGTTGGTGATACTCAATCTATGGCTGAGTTAGCAGTAGGTTTCAACGTTAATATCAAAAAAATATTGGTCCATTTGAATCGAATTGGCAAGGTAAAAAAACTTAACGGGTAGCGCATGAACTAAACGATCTCCAACGCGACGAATGCGTTGAGGTATGCCTTGCGTTGTTTAACATACATAGAAATGAAGGGATTTTGAATCACATTGTCATCGTGTTGGTTAGACCTCGGTTCAGCACCTAGACAATGCCCCGAACGAAAACTTACCGCTAAAAAAGTCATGGCTACTATTTAGTGGTCTAGTGCCGGTATAATTCATCACAGCTTCTTACCAAATGGCACTAGCATTACTGCGGATGTGTACTGTAAGAAACCGGACACAATAATGGAGAAGCTAGCCAATCTCCGGCCAGCTTTGGTTAATTGCTCGACTTCACTGCTCTTTTAAGACAAACCTCGACCTCATACGGCACAACAGGCGGTCTCTAAGCTACAAAAACTAGTGTTTGAAGCTTTGTGTCATCCACCGTAAACACCAGACATTGCGCCGACAGACTTCTACTTTTTCCAAAATTTGGACAACTTCTTGGCAGATAAAAAGTTCAAACCCGAGAGGCAGTGCAAGATGCCTTTGTTTGTTGACTCCCGTACACCTGGCTTCTTCAAGAAGGGCATTGAAAAATTACTGCTGTGCTGGTAGAGATGCATCAATAGCATGGGTGCATATTTTGATTGATAGAAATGAAAAATATTTATGAAAAAAAAAGACTAACTTCTCTCTTCTATGTATTAAACGGCAATTTCATAGGTAGAGACCTAATATTTAGCTATTTTTTTATCCTAAATTACTTTTAAATATGTAAGTTGTGTTCTTTTAAATATTTTTATGATCGCCAAAAATATTTATTTTGAGACCCCATTCGATTGGTTTGGAAGATTTTTTTTTAAAGACACACAAATTGGCGACTGATATCTGCTATTTTAATTTTTAACTATTTTTATATAACCTATGACACTCGCGTAAATACAAAATTAACGTCATATGAATCATCAAAATCGGCCCATGCGTTTGGTTTCTAGAGTGCCACAAGGGAAAAAACATACATACACACATACATACATACATATATACATACATACATATGTACATACGTATATACATATATACATACATACATACATACATAAATACATAGGCTGATAAACACATTACCCTCCTTTGCGTTGCGCAGTTGGGTAAAAAATATGTTTATTTGCATCTATTAAACTAGTGATACAATATGGTATATGTACCGTGTATACATCCATATGCATTTAGTAAAAAGCGGTTATTTTAATATTACAAACAGACACTCTAATTTTATTTATCTGTATAGATATAATCTGTTCAGATGTGATAGTATTGGTCGTATCCATACTTTTGTAGCGTCCCTTGTAATTTTTATAGTGAAATTGTTAGTTTTCGTAATTGATTTCTGAAATGTTCTAGTAAAGCAGCATGCCTGTTTATTGTATTTTTCCATTTGTAAATATCACTAAATTGTAAAATGTACACATTTTTTAATGAAATATCAAGCAGAATTTGCTTTGCGATCCAAAGTTTGAGATGACGATTTTTAGCACTTATTTTCAAGTGTTTGGTTTGTTGTTTAATTCTCGTAAACTAAATAGTTATAAGAACTCAAACTATGTCAGTATTATCTACGTGGACTAAACTATAATATAAATGATTATCCTAAATCTCTTGGTCTTCAATGCACTCAAAATTCAAGTATAAAAAATACCTCTTTTTTATCCTGTGCTAAGTCGCCGTGATTGAGACGTGTTGTTGTAAAGCTTGTGGTGTGAAAAAAATGTACAGTGAGTTGAGTTGTTTTTATCAATTAATATAAAATATTGTATCTTTAATTCAATGGTATAAAAAACTTTTTAAAATAATAGTTTTATTTTGTAATAATTCCTGATTTCATACTATGTACTGATAAAAATCACTTACAGTGATTTCAACTTAGAATTAACTATATATTATTAAATAACATTGAACTTATATTTTCATACATTGTTAGTATACTTCAAAACGATTCCAACGACATAAGCTTTATATATAGCTTTCATATAATTTTTTTAGGAACATTGTTATTTTAATGATGCGTACATATTTCATGCGAGGCTCTCGGAAAGTAGCCGACAGATGCGCCATATTCGTGCAAAATGACAGCGACAGTTGAGAGGTTAAGAACGATCAAAAAATTTAATTCATTTTAATACAGTATTATAATATACTCAAAGCCATTTAAGTAATATTGTTAAGAAATTTCACACCCTGTAAATAAAATGCAATAGGAGTAAATTATTACTATTATTGTTATTAATTTTAATCGTATGAAATGACTAGATAAAATGCTGCGCTATTTTCCCCACTAACTAAACATTAAAAATATAAATAATTGTTTTTAATTAAAAATTATAAGAATACTAGCAACTCACCCTCGCTCCACTCGGGTTAGTCCCTAGTTACGTTTTAACTTTTAAAAGTATCCTATATGTTGACCCGGTTAACTAGCTATCATCATATCTTTCATCAAAATCTGTCCAGTGGTTTTTTCGTGATGCGTTCCCAGACAGACGGACGGTCGGACGAACGGACGGACGAACGGACAGACATACAGACACACAAAAATTCTAATAACTGTAGATTCGGCCTCTGTATCGATAATAATGACTAAGTATTTCAATAAGATTTTTCAAAAAAAAAAAAATGTACAGATTCGATTCAGTTAGAACTTTATTATAGATACGACTATGATAGATTTTGTTCTGTTTCTTTTGGTACTCCACAACAAAATCTACAAACTAATTCTAATCTATACTTGGATATATATACATTTTTGCAGGTAGGTATCTAACTTAATTGTTAATAGCTTAGTAGTTTTCGTTGCATAGGCAAATTGCTATTCTTTATAAAATAAATACATTTATCTTATAAAGAATATTTCATAAAGTATTTTTAACCTCCGACGCAAAAGAGGAGAGTTATAAGTTTAACGTGTGTATCTCACATCTGTCTCTGTTTTTCAATTACAGAACATAATGCCGCACTTTGGCGCACAAACACATGCAACGCGAAAAAACACTTCTTATATTTTCTGCTACTGAGTTGGTTGGTCACGCCAAAACAGTACTTTTCAAAGTGCTTGATTGTGCGGAGCGTTGCTGTAATTGAAAAATTCGAAGTCAAGCATTATGCCTCATAATGTGCTTTAGTGCTGTAATTGGAAAACAGGGTGTTTCTGTGTATCTGTCTGTGGCTTACCGCCCAAACAGATGAACCGGTTTTAATTATTATTATTTTTTGTTTGAAAGGTACCTTGATCGAGAACATTCTTAGCTATAAATCGCAGCCGTTTGCAGGCTAACAGCTTTTTTTAGACGGTAAAAAGATATGAACAGATCTAATCGATACTAAATTTGGAATCCCGTTACTTTAATGACATTGCAATGATCCAATAGGATCCCATCAAAAGCGACAAAAGCCACATAGAAACCAATAAATATTTATTAGTTTCTATGTGGCTTTAGTCACTTTTGATGGGATCCTATTGGAGTTTTTCAACAGGGCTGATACTGCAGAGTGAAGCGTCACCTGTAATCTTCAAAATACTCAACTCTATACTAAAATAATGCAGAATTATCGCGTTTATGCTCATTAAAATGGCCTCAATGAATATATTATTGTGTTGGAAGTTTTTATATTTTTAATTTAATAGTAATTAAAAATCGATAATTTTACTACGTGTGAAAGCTACCATCGGCGCGTAATACAGATCTACTTTTTCGGCAACTAAGAACTTTATAAAACATAGTTAAAAAATACTTATTCTATTTATACTTTGAGAAAATTTATGCCTAAATAAAACCCAAAACTAGTTTCTAAATTAATTATAACATTTTCATTGTATTATCAAGTATGCAAGTAGATGCATAATTTATTTAGAAAGTATGAGAGAAATTTAACACTTTACATATTAAAAATAACTTTACCTTCTAAAATAGAATGAACACTAACTAAAAAATAAGTAAAAAAATGTAAGACAATTAGGCTTTCTGTTTTGGTGATTGCTAATACAGTTAATAGTTTAATTCTTTTAAAAAAAATCTGTGATATATGCTTCTGAGCGAGATGAGTTCAGGGTTATCATAACCGTAGATTTTATAAATAGAAATGCATATATGTTAAGGCCATTTTTATTCATTTTTTATTTAGGTACAAAGCATCATTTCCACTACATAATTTATTTATAGCTATTTATCGTTTAAAAATATTTTTTACGAATTTAATTCAGTAAAAAATAATATTTGAAGATGACAATTATAAAAAATTTATTATGTCAAGTAGGTTACGTTAAAATAGATTTTTATGTAACATAGAGTTTTAAAAAAGTGTGTGTGTGCGCAATTCACACATGGTAGAAGTGAAACTTCAGGAAAGTAACCTACGAGAAAATGAGATGAATGTAGAATATCAGGTGTAGGATAATTATAAGGTTTAATTTTTTTATATTTTTATTTTTTTTTTATTATTTTATGTTTTATTTGACATAAATATACATTACATATTATTCAGTAATTGATTTTATAATTTTTTACTTCCTATGTAATGTATTCTGTCTCAAATAACAACGGTTACCATGGCAACATGGTAATGTATTCTATCTCATTCTTTCGCCGGCTTAATCCTATATATTTATGTGTTTCTCTCTTTCTAGTGTCACATTTTCGTTTCATCGAGTTTCAAATCACAATGATTCTAAACAGGTTTTACTTCAAAAAGATAAAAGGCAATGTCAGGCAAATATTTTATAAAGACTAAGTGGTAAAGTTTGTAAACATGCACGCTTCAGCTCAAATGCAAGAATAGGTGCTTTTAAATTATGGTATCAATTTAAATTAAATTAAAAAGTATCAATTTCCAATCGAGAAATACATCTACAGTATTATAAAAATCAATTTTTTGAAAATTACATAAACATTACATGTATCACAAAAATAACAAAATTAATGTTTTTATAATTTGTGTGAGTTTTTTTAGTTATTATTGTAGACTTTAAAACCTATGCTGTTACCTAATATGTGTATATATAATACCAAGGATATATCCTGATGTGATATTCTAATATAAAGAAACCATAGCTTTTAAGAAATTTCATCAATAATATTTTTAAAATGTTTATTAAAACTATGAAAGTCGACATTCGACAACCATATTCACGCTCTGAATGAGTTAATTAGGATCGTTCCGCTCGGTGGCGCCCTCTCTCGTTTCTACGAGACTATTTAGACAATAATTTTATCAGAATTGACGCGCTTTATGATATTAACTGTACTTCTGCGTTAGTAGCATCTTTATCTTGATCAACAATTAAATTAAATCAAATATGCGAAATAAATGAGTTTTTTATATCTTAACTCTTAATGTACATACTTGTTACCTACCTAATCTAACACTTGGGATTAATGCCAGAAGGAATAGAAATATGATAATGTTACTTTTTGAAGTTAAGGAAACATAATATGTTGAACTAAAATGAAGTTATATATTATATATATATTATTAGCGACTCATCCTCGCTCCGCACAAGTTCGTCCTTGCCTTGCTTTGTTTTAACCTTTAGTGTAGATTTCTCAGAGATGAGATATTTTCCCGCAGTAAAAAGTATCCTATATGTTGACCCTGATAATCAGCTATCACCTAATTTTATCAAAATCCCTCTTGTGGTTTTTCTGTGATGCGGTAACAGATAGACAGACAGACAAAAATTTTAAAAAATATATATTCGGCCTCTGTATCGATAATAATGTCTATTTTAATAAGATTTTCACAAAAAATATTTAATGTGCAGGTTCGGCTTAGATACAATTTAATTATATGTATTGATGTACCTATATAATGTATGTAACTTCATGTTACTTGACCGTCACTGTCACGCAATATTTTTATTATGTAAAAAAAATATCATATAGGTACACCTGTGTCTTCCTGGTCGATTTTTTTTTACTTTTATACTATTTCCTGTAAGTATCGTATACCTAGTGATTAGATTACTACCGGTGGTAGGACTCTGTCAAGCCTGAGGAGTCCGACTGGATGGGTACCACCCCCTTATCTATTTCTGCCGCCAAGCAACAATGATTGCATTGTTGTGTTCCGGTTTGAAGGATAAGGTAGCCAGCGCAATTACAGGCAAGAGGTATAACATCTTAGTCCTCACAGTAACAACGCACCTGCGGCTCTGCAGTTTTGTTACATAAAACTTAAGTGCATGAACCGTAGGTGTTATGGGCGACAGGTATCGCTTTCCATCAGGTGGACTGTCTGCTCGTTTATCACTGAGTACCATAAAAAAAAAAGATTAGAATTGTAATTTTTCAATCATTTTATATTATACTTTAACATTAGGTAATCAATTTCTTAATATTGTACTGTTGCTATACAAAATATAATATTGTTACAGCTAAATACATAATTTATAAGTTATCTATCTATTTGTCCGAATCAAGGCAATTAATTCTTTTGATATCAGTCCAATTAACCGTGATAGCTGTCTCGTTTCCGAGAGAAAAATGCGAGTAAAAACTTGTTGAAGCGAATTCTTCACAAATTGAATACAATTACAGAAATAATTCACGCGAAACCTCTTACTTCACATTATCTTTATTAAATGCTACATCTGTTTCTACATGTGCTTTATTACAAAAATCTTAGACTAACTATAGGACTAGCCCAAATCTTACAATTAAATAAATAAATAAATATGTTTGGACATTAACACACAGCACCATCTGGTTCCGTGGTAAGCTACGAGGCTTGTGTTATGGATACCAGATAGTTGTACACTATACATATATAACTTATACATTACATGTTATAAATAAATAAATATAAACACCCACGATTGAAGTACACACATTCGTGCTCATCACACAAATGAACCCGCGACTGCTGGCACATCAAGTAGGGTCCACTACAAACTGAGCCAAACGTGTCGTCAAAATTAGTTTTAGATATTTTAACTATTTTATTTAGTTAAAAAAACCTACCTGTATTAACACATGTTAGACGATGTATAAACACCGTCTATATAACGCAGATGTATCCGTCACATGATACATCGTTTTATACCCCCAAAACATTACATTGCAGTATCCTCCTTTTCTATCAATTTTTGAAAATGGCAACAGAACTGAGAACTTTTTTAAAAGGTACAAAGCTTCATTTGCACTAAATAGTTTATTTATAGCTTATAAACATATTTGAAGATAACATTTATTAAAAAACTAGCGGTTTGTCCCTACTTACGTTTTAACGTTTAGTATAGATTTCTCAGAGATATTTTCCCTCAGTAAAAAGTATCCTATATGTTGACCCGGATAATCAACCATCATCATACCAAATTTTATCAAAATCCCTGCAGTGGTTTTTCCGTGATGCGGTCAGGTCAGTGCGGAACAGACAGAGAGACAGACAGACGAAAATTCTAAAAACTATAGATTCAGTCTCTGTATCGATAATAATGTCTATTTCAATAAGATTTCCCAAAAAATATTTAATTGACATTCCAATTGAACTGTGTTACGTGTTGATCGTATCTTTAACATATTACATAATACATATTTAATTGTATTACAAAACGTATTATATATTTAACTAGCGATTCACCCTCGCTTCGCTTGGATTCGTCCCCTAGGTACGTTTTCACGGTTAGTATAAAATGATAGGCTCTATTATACATATTATATATTCATAGATATAAAGTAAACAGTTCTGAACTTTTTAATTTTCCAGCTGTTCTTTTAGATTTTCCCTATTTTTATTATACTTAAACCACCCCTGACACACCTCCATCAAAACAAAAAAAGAATTATTCGAATCGGTCAAGCCGTCTTTTAGTTGTAGCGAGACTAACAAACAGTGCAATTGATTTATATATATAACAACAAAAAAACGAAGTCATGACTGCAAAAATTATCAGTTTTCAGATCATTAAACACGTTTTATCAGACACTTTCTTATGTCTTAATTACATACACGAAACACGGCGGGGGGTCGGTATCATTAATATCTTTCAAAACTGAATTTTATACTCTACTTGCACATGTTATTACATATATACATGAAAAAGAACTGAATAATTAAAAATAATAACTCCTAAAAGACTAGATTATAACTGTAATCAAATATGAAAAACGCTTTTTCATTTTTAAAGTTATGCTGTGTTATGGGGTTTCATCGACCTTTGGGCAATTTATTTTTATTAATATAAAATAAATAAATAATAGCAAATAGGTACATATGTACATATGTATGTATTTATTCAGTCCTTTTTAACGTTCCACTGCTGGGCAATGGTGTCCCTTCAATTCGAGGGGGATCAGGCCATAGTATACCGCGCTGGCCAAGTGCAGGTTGGCAGGCTTCACATGTTTTCCCTAAATATATACCTTATTTAGTTTATGCCTTAGCACGTAAGTAAAAGTGGTTAAAAACTTTAGTTTTACTACAGGTAGTTTAGTAGTCGAAGGCGAAGCGTGGGCAAGCCTCCCACAAGGTGTACCGTGTACAACTTTTTCAAAGTCGCTGGAGCCCACTGGACGCGAATGGCACAAGACCGATTGTCGTGGAAATCTGTGGGGGAGGCTTATGTCCAGCAGTGGACGTGTTTGGGCTGTGACGACGAAGACGAGTTTAATAGCCTATGAGTCCAGTTTGTGTTTGTATATTTTTCTATATTGATGGTGATGACGATGATTTATGTATAAAAAATATAAATTATTTTTGACTCTATTTAAAAAAAAGCGAATACTTGAAAGTTGGCTATAAAGTATATTCTTTATTGCACTTATAAAACAAAATATTGTAATTGCATATTAGAAGACAAAGGCAAAGGTGGACTTATCATAATATCATAAAAGAGATTTCTTCCAGTCAACCCATGGATGTGAAAGATAGTGTTAGGTAGCAGGTCCATTAAGTGCCAAAAGATATATCAAAGAGTAAAAAAATAAAATAAAAATACTGTTATATATATAAACCTTACAAGTATAATATGACTATATATTTTATATACAAAAAATACACATATACATACATATTATAATAATATTTAAATAGATATACAAATAAAAAAAAGTAAAATTACAGTAAATGAATATATATATTATGATGACAAATGAATAATTATATTATTGTGTCGAGGTAATACTGCTTTAATCGTTTTTTAAAAGCGTTGATGGAGGGACTCATTTGGATAACTTTAGGAATATTGTTCCAAAGGGTCGCGGCACGTACAGTAAACGAATTCTGCATAAACCTAGTGTTACTTCGAGGGATATTCAGCATCGCTGTGATGCACGATCGCTTGGAACGTTTAGGAGTAGGGAGCAGTTTAAACCGGGAGCTGAGGTACGAAGGGGAATTCTGGTTATTAAGGATGTTGAAAAGAAATGAAAGGATGTGCATATCACGGCGAAGGCGGACTGGGAGCCATTTCAATTGAGCACGAAAGTTGGAAATGTGGTCATATTTACGCAATCCGAAAATGAAGCGGATAGCAAGATTTTGGAGACGCTCAAGCTTGTTTAATTGCTCCTCTGTCACATCCAAATAGCATACATCGGCGTAGTCGAGAATGGGTAATAAAAGAGATTGTGCAAGCATAATCTTAGTTTTGAAAGGAAGATCACTATCTTTGATCCAACACTTTGGAGACGCTTAAGAGAATGAAAAGAGAAGTGCATACGCTTACTAATCTCGTTTACCTGAGGTAAAGGGCCACCAAACTGCCCACCGACAGAAATAATGAGGGATAAATTAATTATATAGTCCGTGCATAATATTTATAAAAAAAATTAACTAAAATAAGGTAACAAGACTGTAAAAAGTAAAATATTTTACATTACTTCTGAAAAAAGAACCGCTAGGGAAATCTTATCTCGACGTTCTCCATTTCTCTCGACCTCATTCAATTAGAGGATATAACCCTAATAAATCCGGTCCTGTCGATCAGTTGATAATATTTTTTACAGTCCACTGGACCAGAGACACCTTAATCATGATCTGTCGACATTTAATCTATATTTCCGCAATACTGTACAAAACGTGAAGGCGGTACCTGCTTTCATCAATTATGATAATGTCCGTCCGCGCACGCAAGACGCAACTACTTTCCGAATTCCGGTGAAGTTAACGAGCCTTGTCTTCAGATTTGACGTAGAATTTGTCCGCGTTTGTTTTACGATACCGACAACAATTCGTCATACCTTTTTAGTGTCAGACTTACTCTGGAATTACCGCTTCATTGAATACACTTTATTTTTTTAAATTGCAATAGAAATATACTTAGACGACACGTTTAGCTCAGTTTGTAGTGCCTACTACAAACCCTACTTGCTATGCCAGCGGTCGCGGATTCGAGTCCCGCTGGGGGCATTCATTAGTGTGATGAGCACGAATGTTTGTACTCCAGTCATGGGTGTTTATATTTATAATATGTATGTGTTTATCTATACTAATATTATAAAGCTGAAGAGTTTGTTTGTTTGTTTGTTTGTTTGTTTGTTTGTTTGGTTGAACGCGCTAATCTCAGGATCTACTGATTGGAATTGAAAAATTCTTTTTGTGTTGGGTAGTCCATTTATCGAGGAAGGCTTTAGGCTATATAACATCACGCTACGACCTATAGGAGCGGAGCATAAATGAAAAATGTTGCAAAAACGGGAAAAAATGATTACTTTTGAGAGCTTCCGTTGCGTGCGCTGCGTAAATGGTTAATGTTACACAAAAATCATGTATCACGGAATTGTTTCCCTTTAAAAGTTCTAAAAAATAGTCCGCGACAGCATGTGTCTATCTTTTAAGGTTAACTCAATATAACCCTTTTTATGGCAATCAAATTTGTTCTAAAATAATGCATTACTTCCGAAGGTGTTTTTATAAACATGATCTTAATCCTTATCCAAATAAATATGTTATTCATCACAAGTATTTAATTTTGAACAAAATTGCCCTTGACATCATTTGATTTCAATAAATATCTTAGGAGATATCATAGTTTTAAAATATACATATTTAACTTTACGCGGACTATGGGTAAGCGCGCGCTCAGCCCGATGCAAGGTGAGGGCGGGGCGGTCGTGAGGGGAGAGGGCGCTGGCCGCCAAGCCGGTAGCTCTGAGAGCAGTCACTATTCCACGCGGACGAAGTCGCGGGCAAAAGCTAGTAGTTATATATGTGTAGTGTATCACCTATCTGGTATCCATAACACAAGTCTCGTAGCTTACCCTGGAACTAGATGGTGCTGTGTGTTAATGTCACAATATATTTATTTATTTTATTTACTTAGCTAAAATTTGTTGATCAGTCAATCAGTAGGTATATTGTTATACTTAAATTGTTGGTTCAGAATGTTTTTATAATGAAAAAAAAAATATTCGTGTCAAAGCCATTAGATCGGTGTATTTTTTGTTTTTATTACATTAGGATAGGAACAAATATATAGGTATTATGTACCAATAAGTAAATAGTAATAGGTATGTATTTTTTGTTCAAAGATGTAATTTAGAAAATATTAAGCACGTTTTAATCTATAATCTAGACGTATAATATCACGAAACAGAAAAAAACATAGATTATACCTATGTAATTTGTCAGTTTTAATTTGTATTTAATAGGCCTGATTCAAGCTAGGTAAAACACAAGCGCACCCACGGGTCAAAGTTATGGATATAATCAAGGTAGTTACCTAATGTCGTAAATCACAAAGCTTTCTTCCATAACAAATTCAAAACAAATGCAATAAAATGAGTTAATTAAATTTTCTCTTTACAAAATCAACTCGGAGAAACGTCTAGATGCGAGATATGTAACACATAATTAAGTGCGACGGTTTACTAAAAACGCCGCTTTCGCTTCACGCTCTTTTTCATTAGAGGATAATTAAGATACCAGTTAAAGACCTCGGTTGTATCTAATCCGTTATTCGTGATCTCTAGACTTTGGTGCACGTGTCTTGTAAACATGTACGATGCAAGTACCATTAAATACCTTGCAATTGATTATAATATTATTTAGAATATGTTGGGACATTAACTCACAGCACCATCTAGTTCCATGGTAGGCTACTAGGCTTGTGTTATGGATAAAAGATAGTTGATACACTAGACGTATATAACTTTAAATACATATGTACATATTATTATATACCCATGACTGAAGTACAAACATTCGTGCACATCACGCAAATGAATGTCCCCAGCGGGACTCGAACCCGCGACCGCTAGCACAGTAGGTAAGTAGGGTCACTACAAACTGAGCCAAACGTGTCGTCAAGGTGTTAGATACTATTTTAATATCTACACTTTAACTATGGCCATACATACTTTATATTTAAGTAAGTACTTCAAATGTTCACATGGTTTTTCTTGTCTATCTATATAAATAAAAATGAATGTTGGTAAGCGCATAACTAAAGAATGGCTGGACCAATTCGGCTAATTTATTTTTTTGTATGTTCCTTAAGGTCCACGGAAGGTTTTAATACATAAAAAAAAAAAAAAAAAACTATATCCATGTTTCTATATCTAAGCTAGGGACGAACCCGAGCGACGCGAGGGTGAGTCGCTAGTAGGTAATAAAAAAAGTTAATCTAAGTAAGACTTATGAGGCAATAAAAATATATTAAACTCAACTATAAAATTAAAAAAATAATGTATTTTGTTTTTTTTATAAAACTAGAGATGAAAGAGATAGTTATTTGACCGGATATCCGGATATCCGGCGAGCTTTGAAGCCGGATGATCGGATAACCGGCGGCCGGATGTTTGACCATGATTGCTGTAAAGCATTTAAAACGTCGGGAACCAAAAATCAAAATAAACCCGCGGAATAAATCCGAATAGATAGTTTTATTTAAAATGTCAAATGTTCGCGTAAATCTAAGAAAGTATTATCCATCGATATTGTTTTAAATATCCGGTACCCGGCTGGATATCCCTTTCATCTGTAAAACCGTAATGTGCTGTAAATAGAATGTTCATTCTTAATCTTTTATTGTATTGTTATTATTGTCTTAATATACACGAATAACAGCACACTCGAGTGTTGCAATAAAAGTCAATCAATATTTTTTGTAACACTCGTGTATAATGTCCCGTAATGTTTATATGAACAGTTATGTTATGGCAACACGATGGTCTTTGCTTCATTGATTTCCCATCGATTAATATTAAGGGGATCTATTTATGCTTTAAATATTTTACATTTTATATGTTTATCTTAAGTACTAGCGACTCACCTTCACTTCGCCTTTTTCGCTCGTGTTTGTCCCTAGCTTATTTCCCCATACAAATTTTCATCCCCATTTTCATCCCCTTAAAGGATGACTTCTGAGATAAAAACCATCCTATGACCTTCCCAGGGTCTCAAACTATCTTTTTCCTACATCGAAATCGGTTCAGTAGTTTCGGAGCTTATTCGGTACGAGAAAACTCTTCATAATATTAGTATTAAGATATAACAAACATCAAATGGTTTTCTCGTTGTTTTTATTTTTTTAGCTGAAAGTTACATGACCTTACTCTTACATATTATGTAAATATAATAAAACTGTAAGGGGGTGAAAGTTAATAATTAAAATATCTTGGAAAATACACATTACTGATAGATCTGTGGGACCCCTTATATTTTTGATAAATTGCGCAGATTTTCTATCTCTATCATTGGCAATGATGAATAATATAATGCCTAATATACTTTCTTAAATTTACGCGAATATTATATAATGCCTCTTTACATATTTCCAAATAAATAGGAAGGCGAGAATAGTGCCAAAAATTCATTAAAGATTGTCAACAATTTCGAAGGTATTTGAATCCCTTATATATCCATTCATATTTCACCACGTCAAGCCTTTTCTGGCGTCTTCACACAAAAAAAAACCTTTTAAGTTACCTTTCAGATTTAACCGAGGCAATTGCCAGTAACCTTCAAGTATGTAGATGCTATTTATAAGGATTTCTCACAAGCCTTCGATAAAGTTGACCATAGTTTATTGCTTCTTAAACTTACACGTCACGGAATTTTCTATCCGTTGTGAATTTAATGTGAGTCTTATTTCACGTATTGCCGAAATTAAGTACTCGTGCGTACATATGTTTACAGATGACCTTAAAATTAAGCAGAAGTACGATGTTTTGCAACTGCAAGAAGACTTAATTAGCCTGGTTCTTTGCCGCCGAAACAATAATAAGCCTTTAATGTGTCGAAGTACTGCTTCATATTATTTAAGATAAAACCAGGAAAATTAAAGCAATAATGAGCTTGTATACAGTATCCAATGATGCGATAAAGAAACCAATACGGTTCGTGATTTAGGTGTTATATTTGACAGCAATTTACGTTCCGATGGTCATATTGATGACATTATCATGGAATAAGTGTCAAAGTTTTTTATTTTTTATTTTTATTAGCACTGACCTCTATAATACCACCGTAGTATTGATAGAGGTCAGTGTTTATTAGTTTCACCAAGAACTTTACATTTCACAAATACACAAGAAATAATATTAAAAAATTTAGATTTGAAATGCAAAGCCACTTACAGGTAAACACAACATGCACCACTTAAATATAATAATTAGACGGTAAAAATAAATACATTAAAATTTAAATTTCCACTTTAATTCTCAAGACAAAAAAAAAACATTAAACATTAAATTATATCCGTTATATGCTATAATTATACCAAATTAGTGCTTATATTATTAACTAGCGACTTACCCTCGCTTCGCTCGGGTGCGTCCCTGGGTACGTTTTAATTTTTTTGAGCGAAACCTAATTCTTTTTCTAAATTAAAAGTAGCCTAAGTTACTTCTTATAATATCAGCTATCTGCCAGTGAAAGTCCCGTTAACATTGGTGTAGCCGTTTCGGAGATTAGCTGGAACAAACAGACAGACAAAAATTTTTAAAATTGTGTTTTTCTTATAAGTAGGTACCGTACATAATTCCATATGCATTTAGTATAAAGCTGTTATTTTAACATTACAAACAGACACTTCAATTTTATTTATCTGTATAGATTTTCGGAATGTGACTATTAAATGGTCAAAAATATCCAAGTTACTAAAGCTATTATATAAACGGCAAATTCTTTGAATATATGTAGAGCGACGAGGGTATGAGAGAAGATTGATAGCCTTTCTGGGGTATCTTGAAGGCGCCTATAGTTCAAAGTCCCTAAGCAGCTTTGGACAGTTAATTTGATTATTAAATCCGTATGAATATTACAAATGTGAAAGTTTGTGAGTATGTATGGAGGTTTGTTACTTTTTCACGCCAGAATGGCTGAACGGATCTGGAAGAAATTTGCCACAGAGATAGATTATAGTCTGGAATAACACATAGACTACTTTTTATCCCGGAAAAATATACGATTCCCGAGGGATAGATTTATTTTTGTTTTTCTAAAAGCGAACCTGAGCGAAGTGAGGATGAGCCGCTAGTACTTTATGTAAAAATACTAGATCTAATAAGTTTCTACGGTCTTCAAGAGAATTTATTTTCAAGTACTCTATAGGACAATGACTCTTTGGCACAAAAAGTCTATCTTTATATTATCTTTTTAGTGTCATGGAGGTTCCCGAAGTAAAATTTATTTATTATTTATATAAATGCAATTATTAGAACATAATTGCATGATCCTATTTATATTATCTTGTAAGAGCTGTATATCTGCAAGGTAGTATACGATTTTTATACGCTTTAGATCGTCGGCATACACAAAAGGCGAAGAATTTTAAAAGTAGTTGACAATATCATTTATAAATCTGTTGAAAAAAGTGGGCCCCAAATGAGATCCCATGGGGACACCGGATTTCACTGTTTTAATTGCTGATTCGTAATCACCTACCGCCACAAAAAAACAATCAGTTCATTGAGTATGATTGAAACCATTTCAGTATCCCAGCCAGTAATGCCATATACAGCTAACTTATACAAAAGTTTTTTATGGGAAACTGTATCAAAAGTCCTACTAAAATCCATATATACAGCATCAACCTGTTTGTTTTTATCAATTGCGTCGTTTGATGTAATAGATCTCTAATATCTAGCATGATTCGTCTTAATAACTGTAACGTAAGGAGTAAACTAGAATATTGTCGAGTACGTTCCTTCTTGTATAAAGTACATCAATCCTATTTAAAATGTCAAAAAAAGGTTTGTTAGAAATTTACCTTATCATATGAGTGTAACTCTAAAAAGCTATAGTGATTGACCTAAGTATTTTGAATTGCAATCTCTACATGAACGAAGAATGTTTATTAAAAACGACCTTTCTGTACAAACTTTTCTATAATGAGGTCGATTGTAGTGGTTTGCTTGAGAAAATTAAAATAAATGTACCATGGATACCACCTTAAGAAGAAATGTTATGCTTTCATGTTATGCGTTAATTTGTTTCGCATTAAACCAATTAATTATTTGATTGCTTACAATTATTTTTAAATGCCATCTAATTGATAACGGTAGCCGCGAGTGAAGCGGGTTCAAATCCCGAGTCTTGCTCCTCTGATATTTTCATGTGCGAATGCATACATACGTTTACCATAAGAGCACACAGGGTACATGCCTAGGGTCCCTAAGTTCACAAGAGCCCCTACTAGACTACTGTAAAAAAATTGACAGATCTTTGCCACTTTGCAGAAGAAAAAAGCAACTTACCTCTTTCCTTGCTTTTGTCTTCCGTCTCCGCTTCCTACTGTTCCTACAATCTTTCTGATGCCTATAAAATGACGGTGAATCTCAATAACCATAACTTACATATTTATGGCTTTTTTTACCATATATTAATTTGACGTAATTTGTATGGAGCTTTTTGTTTTTCTATCTCTAGTAAGATAAACTACATCTGTGATCTAGATATAAGATAGGTTATTGAAACTGTAAATATGACTCCACAGTCGGACAGAAGATAACATCTTGTAGGTAATTACAGTCTTTGGCGAAATAATACTTACTACAAGTAATAATAGATTTGATATCAGGTTAGTAGTCTAGTTTTCAAATTTAAACTTGCCATTGTTTACGATCTAGAATGTAAAGGCTACCTAACCAATTTAGCTAGAAAGTACTTAGTAGGTAGGTATAATACTACAAAGTACAAATGTAAATACCTACATGTTTGTTGTTTTGTTGGCTTGACCTTCTTTAAGCAACGAATTAAGGTGATTTTTTTTGGATGAAGCGGGTTTCTGTAATTTATGAGTTTAATATTAAAATAATTCCATTCCAATCCGAAAGTTTGTGAGGATGTAGAGATGTTTGTTACTCTTTCACACAAAAACTACTGAACGGATTTGAATGTCTCTTTGCAATGATATAGCTCATAGGGGAGAGGTGGCATGAAAGGGACATTTTTGATATTGAGGCTCTAGTAAGTGATTAAGATAATATTTGGAATTGGTTGGAGTCAAATTGGAAGCCTCAATTATTATACTACTGAAATAAAATGCACTAATTCTCATTTCTTTATTCTTAGTTATTTAATTCCGCATCTTAAAAAAATGTGTATTTTGTCCCTTTCAATAATAGCCTGTATTGAAAGGGGCGGAATAGTTCATGAAAGGGACAGTACATAATATCAAGGAAAATCACTTTACACTTCGCTACACACGTTATAAAAATATGAAGTATATATACAATAACTACTTAGGTATGTTTCAGAATCAAAAAAAGTGACTGGAATTATTGTTCTTAAGTAATAATAGGTTTTTTTGATTCTGGAACATACCTAAGTAGTTATTGTACACATAGGTACTTCATATTTTTAGAACATGTGTAGCAAAATGTAAACTTACTGTTTTTATCTTACAGACCAACAGGATTAAACACTTATTTGTAATTTAAACAGAAATCAACAATATTATAATCAGCATAGATACAAGCGAGCCACGTTCTGTTGAGATAGTTTGACCAACTCTCTTTATACCTACTTATGCACCTTTGGTGCATTAGTGACCGTTGTGCATCCAGTTTCCTCTAAATTCCAGATATAAGGAGAAAATTATGCTTTAGGTAACATTTTTCCAAATTATTAAAAAGGTTTGAACATTGTGTCTATTGAAACTTATAGTTCTTGCCAGGGAAGTATTCTCAGGTTTTCTTACGCTCAGTGAGTCATGTCATTTTGAAAATCCCTTCAACCAATCTAAACTAGCTGTATTATTTTCATCCCATGAGAATGATATTTTCCTATTTAAACGAACAGCATACTTGTTCTCTTACTTGTTTGGTTGTCAACCATGACACATTTTTGCGGAGGTCTTCAAATAATCTGCCCGAGAACATTCTTGACCTACCGTGAAAACATTTTTATTGCCAATATTAGGTTCATAAATAAATGAAGTACCTTCGGAAGTTTTAGCTTTTGCGACCAATCTGTGCAAATGTGATTTGCTAATATTAATTATCTTGGCAGCTGATCTGACAGAGATGCCTTTCTGTATAACCTTATTCACTGTCTCTCAAATTTTCTGGGCATCGACACGTGTTCCCTTTTTAGGTGGCATTTTTAATCTATTAAAATGATAAATTTATAAGTCAGTAAGCTAAGACAAAATAGCAGTTATGAAAGAGACGTCCCGTTCATAACCGTTTGTTGTGTCCCTTTCATAAATATCATACCGAAATTGAAAACATAACCACAAAATTTGTAAATTTAGATTAAAATGTACTGACCTATTACTCTCGTACCTGTTTATCTCTAGCTGACCATAAACAGTGGATAACAAATAAATAATTAACTCGCAGCACTTGACAAAAAGTTTCGCAATAATAACAAAAAAAATACTTATCAATGGCAATAAAAACAGTTACTCGACTACGCCATCTTTGAAATGACAGCAGTGTGAAGTTTGGCGCGAACGAAGGCGTATCAGGACTGTTATACAACAAATATAGTATTGACCCGATATTGTTTTTATTTTGCCGGTTATTTAAATCGTCCCTTTCAATACGTGTCCCTTTCATACCACGTCTCCTACATCAAAATAATACATAGACTGCTTTATATCCCGGAAAAAAGTACTGTTCCCGTGGGATAGATCTGGTTTTGCTTTTCTAGAGGCGAATCCGAGCGAAGCGAGGGTGAGCCGCTAGTAATCTATATATTATTATATAAAACAGAGTCGGGTTTGTTACAACACTCATAACTCGAGAACTGCTGGACCGATTTTTATGATCTTTGTTTTGTTGGATTTGCCTTCGCCTCGAATACCAGAATAACTATTGAAACATCGGAAAAAAATCACTAAAAAAAATTGAAAAAAAAATACGTTAGTAGGGACGAACCTAAGCGAAGCGAGGGTGAGTCGCTAGCTTAGGAATACTTGAGTAATTGGAGCTTTTTAGTAAAAGTTGAATAAAAACGTGGTAATTTTATCTGAACTGCCTTACTTTGTGTGAAGATTACTGCTTTTAATAAGTAATAACAAGTAATCATAAGTTATCTTTAATATATATTAACCATGCTACATTAATAACTAACGATATTGCTGGTACGAATTATACGGCATCATACAGCTTACTAATTCAAGATGGACGGATAAGGTTCTAGACTAAGATTGCGATCGTAATATGCTCTACAATGTTTTCTCAACTGCTCCAGTCTAATGTATGCAAATTGCCCTACAGTCTACTCTCTATACCGTTCATTGTGGTTTCGTTTTCCATTGTCCTAATAAATTCTAAGTACACGTTTGAATTTATCATATTTTTTGTAGTGTACCTATACTGCCTACATAATTAACACAAATATTTCTTTAAAATACCATTATTATTTTATAATGTTATAAATGCGAAAGTTTGGATGGATGTTTGTTACTCAATCACGCCAGAACGGCTGAACGGTTATGGATGAAATTTGGCATAAAGATAGATTATAGTTTGGAATAGCACATAGATTACTTATCTTGTGGGATAGATTTGTTTTTGTTTTTGTAAAGACGAACCCGAGCGAAGCGAGGGCGAGTCGCTAGTATTAAATAAACAAAATGATTTTCTTACTTGTAAAATGTGTTTATAACACAGTAAACTATGTGTGCTTATTTTGAATTGAATATCACATAATAATATAAGTTTATTTCTTTATTTATACCCACAAAATATTTTACACAAAATATAAGATATATAAAGTGTTTCCTTCACATTAAAAGATTGCACATTAACTTAATTATATATTTAAATAATGCTTAAATTATACTAAATAATATTCAAATTTTAAACTTGATTTTAAAACTTTTAACTTTCAAGTGCAAAATGTCGATCATTTTATCTATTTCCCTATTGGTGCACTTCCTAACGGGTGTCCCGTAGCTACATTCACTTGCGTCAGCTACGCTTCAACCGCACCATCTTCATTCCGATCAGTCCGCCGCGAACAGTCGTGGGGGTTACATTGCTTTGAATTCTTAAATTCAAACTGCACCGGTACTAATTAAGCTGACAGGCTAACAATTGCTAATTATTATAAAATATTTATTTATCAATAAAAAGACAGTGCTGAGTTAGTTAATGTTTGTGTTATAATTATATACAATAACTTTTTTTTAAAATAGTGATAGTGTATTTTCGCGATACGCGACTGCATTTCTTTGGTGTGTGCTCACTGAAGTGCAAAGAGGTAAGTTTTTGTATTATTTTTTGCGGGAGTGCGTGGTTGCCGGGTGGATGCCCGGCGAGACGGTAGGGGAGCTAGCTACAATCGATTGTCCCGGCATAGTCGTACCTACCTATAATACACCCTCGCTCCCACTCTCTATACCTATTTCGTTTTTGACCGGAGGGCTCGAACCGGGTCTGGTGCCTGGAACATTAAATTTTGTTTCTATTGTTAAATTTTCGTTTACACCATTGATTTTATATCATTATAGTGAATAATTAATTTTTATAGGTATTACAAATAATATTGTTCGTTTTAGAGCAATAAAAATGTTTCTTTTCTATTTACGAAAAAAATCCAATAGGAATCAAAAAATGATTAAAAACATATATGTAGTTTTTAGAATTTAAGAAAATTAAAGCTTTAAAATATAATAATGTGGGTACATTTCTAATTGATTATTAATGTTTTACTTTGAAAAAACGCTAACGGGATAGTAAATAATAGATTAATTTATTATTATTTATAACAAAGAAAGCTACGCAATACCTGAGATGAAGATAAGTCAAGTCACGTTCTTTGATTCCGAGATCGTGTGATAAGTTGCATTGATCGGAAAATGGAGACGTGATCGTGACGCCTAAGTACAATTTATAAAGTCGATTTTTTTCCATATTTTTCCGCTCTTTTTATTAATCCATTATAAGCAAAAAAAGATTGGCTGTAAGATTTTTTGCCTGTTTTTTCTTTTAAAAAAAATAAACACATTTTTAATCTGTAAAGCAATGTAAAAAACATCCAGTCACTGACACAATGTCGCCATGTTTGAATCGGTATGAGGAATGAGAATCAAATAGCAGAAATGTAATTATATCATTTTTTCTAAACTTAACAGTCAAGTCTGCACTTAGATATTTATAGCGCGCTTGCTCCCTGTCTCGCAAAGTGCGCAACGCAGTAGCCGTCCTTATCGGCGGGGTAAATGTCTGGAATGCTGGCATTTTGCGTTGCCGGAACGCGAGGGTCAATCTTTAGAACCGATGCATTTGGTTCTTGACTAAGTTTTTGGTTCCAGATTATTTAGAAAATTTATCATTTAAAATTAGAAAGAATTATTACTTTCATCATTAGTCTGTTTTTTCGGCTGAAAACCACAATCCAAGTTCAAATCTAATTGAGCTGTATAACTCTGTATAATTTCGGAATAAATATAAATTAACGTCATCATGGAGATAACAAGATGAGCTCAGGAACTCATCAACTAAATAACTATTTTATAAAAGATTGTTTAATTAACAATACCCTTCCTTCGCAGTCGGGTAAAACACTATACAACATTAATTTATCATAATAGTTACGTTATTTATCAGAGCGAATATTAAAACACTACACTACTGCAAAAAACCAAAAATGGTCGATAGTGCAAGACATTTAAGAATAATAATTTTTAAGGATATAATAAATCAACACCCTACCTTCATTTACGAAAAAACGGAAATCAAATATATATATACTTTCTCACTCATAGTCCAGTTGTTTAATTAAAACATCATTTGTTATTACACGTCGTTGGACGAGAAATACAATGCCGAGATACTTTTATTACGCACTATCCATTTTTAGTCTTGTAATGCATCCTTCATTCACTGGAATGCGTAGCCATAATAAAAGTTATTTTAATATTTAAATGAAATTATACAATACACATACTGTCAATTAAGGCGATATTTTAAAACGCTAATGTTAGTTTCATTTGTTACTATGTAATCAAATCTTGGAAGATGATTTTAGCCATTTAAAACTTTTTAAGTGAAATTCAAATGATATTACAATGATCTAATATCACCGACCTGTCTGGTGATGGAGCTAAGAGGTGGAGAGTGGGACTCTTCGATTGGCTGATTTGTCTTTTGATGTTGACAAACCCCTTATGTTTTGGTTATTTAAAATTATGTTTTTAGTATCATATTATGAATATAATGGATACATGCAGCTTCTCCTGTGTCTTATATAAACATCCAAGTATCTAAAATGTATTCCTTTAATGTCTCACTGCTGGGCACGGGCCTCCCTACAATACGAGGAGGTCAAGCCATAGCCCGCCACGCTGGCCAAGTGCGGGTTGGCGGGCTTTATAAGTATGTCTTCCGAAAACTTGCTAGGTTCTCTCAGTCATGCAGGTTTCCTCATTATCTTTCCTTCCCTGTAAGACAAGTGGTAATCATGTTGGAAATGATTTGCACATGAAATATCAAAGATCCCGGGATTTGAACCCACTTTATCGGTTTCCGAAGAAATCGCGTTACCAGTGGGCTACCATCTCCTTATCTTAAAATATAACTCCCGCTTTAAATGGGATTGAGATGAACAGATAGCTCACGCTTTATCTTTGATTTCAAAATGAAACTTAGCTGTAAAATCATAAATATTTCTATCCGTATCTGAGCGATACAGTCAAGACTGACAAACAGCAATCCCAAAAATATTGAGAAGCTTAAAACACTATTGTTAAAAATTATGTACTTAGTTCAATATGTAACTTTACCAAAACGTCAGGAACAAAAATCAAAATAAAAACACGACAAAATGCGAAAAGATTCGTGTAGATCTAATAAAGTATTATTTATTAACATGTGCTATAATTATTATTTGAATTTCAAGTTTCCAGCGTCAGGTTAACATTTAGTGACTAAATCTAAACATATTGTCAATATAAACGAGAACAAAGGGGATTTACGGCATAAAGCCACGTTATGCCACGGTTATAAAATCAATGAACTGATGAAATTGCGATTTGCGAGCCATCCGCTAATTCAGGTTTAGTGGGTAACGGCACGAAACTAACTGCTTCAGACCACCTACGTTAGTGTGCTTTATTCATGTTCAGTACTAACATTAAACTTGACAACTAAATTACTATTTAAACCTTCTAATTTTATTACACATTTGTAAATAATCTTACTGCTAAATAGTTAAAAACAGTCACCATTTTTATAAATAAATATAAATATGTTGGGACATTAACACATAGCACCATCTAGTTCCATGGTAAGCTACGAGGCTTGTGTTATGGATACCAGATAGTTGATACACTACACATATATAACTTTAAATACATACATATTATAAATATAAACACCCATGACTTAAATACAAACATTCGCACTTACACAAAGGAATTCTCCCAGCGGGACTCGAACCCGCGACCGCTGGCACAGCAAGTAGGGTCACTACACACTGAGCCAAACGTGTCGTCGTTTTGTCTAGCTGTTGTTGGTTTGTTCTGATTTTCCTTTTAAGCTACGCAATAAAATTTGATACGGTTTTGACCAATAATGTTTAATTTAGTGGACTTATGTATAAAACATACAGTATATATTATTTTGAAGGGTAGTAAAAAAAAATCTCAATTTACCAATACCAATTGAGCACTTATATAATTTTAGTGTAATAAATTGTATTTTTTAATCTGTATTCGTGTTTGCTGCCCTTTTAAACGGGCTAGGTTATGCCTTAGATTAAATAATTGTTTATTTACTCAGCGACTCACCCTCGTTCCGCTCGGGTTTGTCCCTAAGTACACTTCGACGGTTAGTATAGATTTCTCAGAGATGAGATATTTTCCTGCATTAAAAAGTAACCTATATGTTGATCAGGATAACCAGCTATCATCATACCAAATTTCATCAAAATCTGTACAGTAGTTTTCTCATGATGTGTTCCCAGATAGGCAGACAAAATTTTTAAAACTATAGATTCGACCTCTGTTTCGACAATAATGACTATTTCAATAAAATTTTCCAAAAAATATTTAATGTACAGATTCGGCTTAGTTAGTATTGTAATAAGATCAGCTTATTGATATATTACAGTATGTATGTATGTATTCAGCCCTTTTTAACGTCCCACTGCTGGGCACGGGCCTCCCTTCAATACGAGGGGAATCAGGCCATAGTCCACCGCGCTGGCCAAGTGCGGATTGGCGGATTTCACATGTCTTTCGAAAACTTGCTAAGTTTTCTCAGACATGCAGGTTTCCTCACGATGTTTTCCTTCACCGTAAAGCAAGTGGTAATCAGGTTAGAAATGATTCGCACATGAAAATATCAGAGGTGCGAGACCCGGGATTTGAACCCGCGTCACTCGGTTTCCCAAGCGAGCGCGTTACCACTGGGCTACCACTGCCTTTTACAGTATATTGTAATGTAATTCTCCTAAAACTTTATTAAATTTAAAATATACTTCCTGAAAATTTCTAATGAATAACTTTGAAAAAACCAGTGAATGGATGGCAACACTGGAAAGTGTGACATTTCTCAAACAGTGCTACTTTCAAAATGTAAGCTTTCCAAAAATTATAGAACGAGAAGATGAACATAAGCTGCGGTATTTGATAATTAGCACTTAATTATTCAGCTGCGTGCACCGGAACGTGCTTAAACCGGCCACCATGACAGTTTACTTCAAATGAGCGAATAAAAATTATGATTTACATTTTGGTTTTTCTCCTTTTGTTTTTGGGGTAATATATTAATTTAACTTGAAGTAATGTGATAATTACTATTTATTATTTAAAACTTATGCTTAATTTAATATGAAATATGTTGTTGGCGAACTTATGGTTGGCTAAAAAAATTAATTATTTATATAGACATCCAAATTAAATTGTCATGCTGTGTTGGTTATGGTAATACGATTGTTTTGTCAAATTTTTCCGTTTCGATTATTTCAATAATAAGGAATTAAGTCAAAAACATATGGATATATCAATAAATTGAGCTTGGTAATATTAAAAAAGAGATTTTTTATTTAAATAATTGTCACCTCAAGCCTGAGGAGTCCGACTGGATGGATACCACCCCCTTATCTATTTCTGCCGCCAAGCAACAATGATTGCATTGTTGTGTTCCGGTCTGAAGGATAAGGTAGCCAGCGCAATTACAGGCAAGAGGCATATCATCTTAGTCCTCACAGTGATAACGTACTGGCGGTTCTGTATTTTTGTTACCTAAAACCTAATTGCATGAACCGTAGGTGTTATGGGCGACAGGTACTGCTTTCCATCAGGTGGCCTGTCTGCTCGTTTGTCACTGAATTTAATAAAAAAAAAAATTTGTAACATTTCATATTACAAACAGACACTCCAATTTTATTTATCTGTATAGATGTCATGCGGAGGCAGTTATGTCGTAAGCGAAGAAAGGGCGGGAGAATGGTATAATAAATTAATAATAAAACTATACTATGTAAACGTGAGGTCAAATAATATTATAATTTAAATTATTATAGACTGTTGTTAATAAATAGATACAACAAATTTTGTGATTCCCACTTGGATAGCTTATCTTGATACCGCTTATTAACGTTTCAAGTGGCTTTTAGGATGCTGTTGACATTAGTTTATCATAATTTGGGGATTGATAAGGATTCTGTGAATAATCTTTTATATTTTATCTAAAATTTTGTCTCGTTACATCATAATAAAGGAATGCAACTGCCTGTGTACTGAAAAGTCTAGAACAATTTACTGAAAAACATTGGTTTTCTTATTGTATTGTATAGTTTCAGATGTTTTCATTGGACGTACTGATTATTTTGACTTAAAGATAAAATTTTATGTCATGTTATTGAAAAAAAATATATATAGATGACTGCTGTATATGTACTTTATGAACTCTTTTACATATTAAGTTAAATATAATACTTATTTTTTATTTCTTTATTGTCAGCAATGCAACTATAATGGCCTGCTCATGCTTTATTTAAACAGGTGGAGCCTCTGACTGTACATTTTTGTTTGATATGTAACACAAACTGAGTAGTTTGTGTGACATCTATACAGATAAATAAAATTGGAAAGTCTGTTCGTAATATTAAAATAACCGCTTTTTACTTAATACATATGGATGTATACGCGGTACATATACCAAAACAACATTTTTTACAATTTTTGTCTGTCTTTTCAAATGAAACTTAACTATTTTGGTTGACAAAACAGTTTTTTCATAATATTTCTTTGACGACTTTCTCGTCTCGGCCTAAATTTGTATCCCACGGGAACAATAACATGTAGGAAAATAAAACGTAGTCTATGACATTATCAGCCCATTATCTATTTCTTCGCAAAACTTCGAATTCGAAACTAAATGAAGAATAATTTAGCGTAATATCAACAACCTCCCATATAAATATTAGGATCGATGCTAAAAGTTATGAGCATACCATATTTTTGTCATTTTATTTCAATTCTTTATTTTAAAGCTTAGCTCAAACTTTCATTTAGCTTCAAATAAAATTTTCTTCAATTATGTAATATGCTTTTTAATTTCCTTAACCTTTACAAATGCCAAAATACCCGTTTGGTATTTTCCATAAAGTGTATAACGAAAATGTCGGCTGTGTATGGAAATGATATCTTTCTGTAACCACAGCTCAATCCCACAATACAGCAAAGTAATTACATTATATATAGATATATGTAAGCAATTTATGTAGATTATACTGCAATTATTTGAGATGTTCTTTTTCCTTAATAAGTAGTATCCATAAAGAAATTAGTTTTGTTGAAGCAAAATAACTACATTTTTATTTTGAAAAAAAAAACAAATCTATCCCCCGAGAATCGTATATTTATCCGGAATAAAAAGCTTATGTGTTATTCCAGACTATAATCTATCTCTGTCCCAAATTTCATCCAGATCCGTTTAGCGGTTCTGGCGTAAAAGAGTAACAAACATCCATACTCACGAACTTTCACATTTATAATATTTATACAGATTATACAGATTTTCGTAAAGATTTTTATTATATGTTTTCAAAAGAACATATTAGATCTTTGTCTGATGGATGGATCAAACTGGCAAAAGAAAAAAAAAAGATTTGTCTATGTCATATCCTCTCATGAATGCGCTCCATTATTATGCAGGCCATGTCTCCCTACATGGGACTCAATGGTTGTTTGACTGCGCCTATGTCGGGACACAATAACGTTTTGAATTAATTATACTTTATGAAGCTTTTAGTCGATACTAATTATGACCGACGACGTTACCTGTATAAATGTTTTTTTAATATAACAATTTGATATATTTATTGTGTCTTACCATACAAGTTGTGTCGACATTAAAATTTCTGGGTTTTTACTTTAAGAAAGCTCTATGTACAATTAATATAATGTAATGCGAAGGATCAAAAGATAACGTATTAGTCGTGTTATAAAACCTCGGTCACACACACTCAGTCAGTTTTAGTCAGTTATAACTCTGATATATGTCAACGAGTTTCAAATATTTCGCTTTAGAATTAATAAAAAAACCTTTGGAAAGAAACGTCACAATATTATTATTAAACAGCAACACTGATTAGATATAAAAGGATGAAAAAACAAACATTTCGAACTCCATTCCCGATATAGACTGCATCGAATTTCTTCACGACTCGGGCGACGCGACACTGCGACAGTGTCAAGGTCAAGATTGTACACCACACATGTGAACACCACTCGACTGATGCCTGCTACTTTTGTATCTCTACATGGTCAATTTGTAATATAATAAAATATAGTATACTAGCGACTCACCCTTGCTCTGCTCGAGTTTTTCCTATTTACGTTTTAACGTTTAGTTTATAGGTTTATCAGAGATGAGATATTTTATCGCAGTAAAAAGTATCCTATATGTTGACCCGGATAACCAGCTATCATAATACCAAATTTCATCAAAATCCCTCCAATGGTTTTCCCGTGATGCGGTCACAGACAGACAGACAAAAATTCTAAAAACTATAGATTTCATAAAGGAAATATTTAATGTATGTACAGATTCGACTCAGAATTTTATTATATGTATAGATATTTATTATTTCAAACGTAGGTAAATGCTCACGTATACCTACTTCTTATTTAGATACATTTTAAATTAGTTTTCCTTCGGTGAAAATATTAAAACCACAAACCAACATTTGCGTTAAATTTGAACGATCTCCACAAATAGCAGCTATGTAGATAATATAGGCACACACAAATATATACATACACATCCTTTTTTATACTTGTCTATTTTATATTAAGACCTTTTTATTAACTTTTTTTTTATAAATCATATCTTGTGACATATTGGAAAAAAAATAGAAAAAATATTGACATGAAAAAAGCGTGCAATTTTAAGGTCTATTTTTATTTTCTATTTTTAATAAAATAGATTAATCAATCGAATATTGCTGCAACGGCCATAATACTATGTACCATTGTCTATAAAATATATTGTAATCTAAACGAAGGTTATCCTTAACACCGAATATCCCTAAGTCCTAACTAATAAATACCTAAGTCTCGACAGTATTTTTACTTCTGCATCTTTTTAATCTGTGTGCAGCTGCACTTATGATTCATAGGGATTATTCAGTTTCAATTATTTTCATCTTGCCTAATTTTGGTAAAAATTAATTGACATTGATATATGAGACGCGCGAAAGAAAGTAATAAATAATGGAAGTGACACTTAAAATATAATTATTTTTCTGTTATAAAAAGTGTTTTATAGTAATGGCGGCGCTTTACAATTACATGTATAGAATAATATGAACAAAGTACATTTTGACGACGTTTAGCTCAATTTGTAGTGATCCTACTTGCTGTGCCAGTGCAGTAGTCACGGGTTCGAGTCCCGCTGGCATTCATTTGTCTGATGATCACGAATGTTTTTACTCCAGTCATGGGAGTTTATATTTGTAATATGTATGTATTTAAAGTTATATATGTGTAGTGTATCAACTATCCGGTATCCATAACACAAGTCTCGTAGCTTACCATGGAACTAGATGGTGCTGTGTGTTAATGTCCAAACATATTTATTATTATTTAAATAAACATATTACAACAATAACGACAGTGTATGCAAGTATGCACTATAAATGTTCCTAAGCGACCTATCTCAACAACGCTACTCGTATATGGAAGAGAATCTAAAATGAGGCAAAACGAAATGAGGGCGTGCTTACTTGACACAAAAATAGAAGTACCGGCTTGTGAAGTTCAAAATAAATAACTTAAGCTCGGTTATTTTTGTTTTTTCTATCTGTGTCACATGTCAGCTTGTTATGGCTTGTTAATTAATGAAATAAAAAGTAGTGAAGTACTGAAAAAAGTAAAACAGATTTACAATTTGTTTTTCAGTGAATGACAGACAGGATTTAATTCTAAATAAAACCTAATCTTTTCGGATTATTTCGCGGATTTATTTTGATTTTTGGTTTCCGACGTTTCGAAAGCTTTACAGCAATCGTGGTCACGGAAGGGACTAAGGTTTTAGACGTCTCAAAGGCGTCTTACTTGTTACAGACATTCAATGAAGGTTAAAAATATTTATCAATAAAATAAAATTGTGACAGACTACCAGACTAACATTCTGTATTTGCATACATTTTGAACGTATTACAAAACATTTAATCATTACTTTTTTTACCCGACTGCGCGATACAAAGGAAAGTAATGTGTTTATGTTAGTAACTTATCTCATTCACAATATCACTACCCACAATTTGTCACAGTGCGTGGGGTTGAACTTTTAACATTCGAGTTTAATGATTTAGTTATAATTAGATTAACTATCTGTTACATTAGTTGGTCTGTTAGTTTGAACGTAACGTAACGGAGCCATAAATAAAAAAATATGTTTCCTATCGTTTGTTTAGGACTTGTTGTTTTTAATTGTAAATGGAGGCTAAGAGATTCGTTTTTGTTTGTTTTCTACCCTCCTTTTATTAACTTAGTGTAAATTATAAACGATTAACTGCTGTTAACATGCTGCAACACGTGCGACGAGATACGAAAACCGATGTTTCTCAACTTATGTTTTTTTTTAAAATAATAAACGTTTGGTAAAACTAATAATATGCCTAATAATGACCGATATAATAAGTATAATATATACGTGATCAATAAATTGATTCTTCTTTTAGAAACCTAAAATAATTTGTAAATCAATATAACAAAAAGCGATTCTATGTATGTATGTATGTTCTTGATTCTTTACGCTATACTGCAAAAACTCAATGCGTACGTAAATACGATTTTTTTTAAATCTTTATTTTAAAGGGGTTTGGCATCGATCAGAAAAGTACTAGATACACAATCAGCGACAAAAAATGTCCTCACCGAATGAACGCTCATTTAAACATTTGAGCGATTTTTTTTTGAAAACAACTTTAATTATTGCCTCTAAGGTTCAATTTACATTGTTGTATATTTATTTCAACTAGAATAATTATTTATTACCTAAACACAATTGGTGACAGTTTTAAGAGAATTTTTGCGTGGGATTTGTGTATCTAGTACTTTTTTGATCAATGGGGTTTGTCACAAGGTGATTAAGTCACTCTAAAAGAATAACTAAACATATTTAATATAACTTACAATAATCAGCCTTATAAAAAACAAAAATTAATCAATCTTGACTGATCCGAAAACATGGATAGGTTAGAATGCTGTCAAAAAGTCCTATGTCTAAAAATTTACATTAAATCTTTATAAAAAAGAGGTTCTTTCCGCTTTATTCTGGACACATTCTGGTAATATAATACCAACATACAATGCAAGCGAAACAATGGTTAATAACCAGATAAAACTATTAAAAACCGACGCACATATAACATGGAACATCATTATTAGATGTGAACTAAATAGAAAAAACACGCGGACGAAACCGCACGAAATAGCTAGTACATTAATTATTACTTTTTATAATAAAACTACGTACACGTCTTGATTTATTTACTCAAAAACGCGCAAGAGCTTGTTTTCTTTGGTCATTAGCATTGAAATCGCTAATATAGTAAAGCTCAAAGTAGGCAATAGAAGTTTTTTTACATGCCGCTGCACATCAACACGCCTGCACGCGCGAATACCCTGACGACCGTTCTAATGAGATTTAGGTGTTTTCTTAATTAAAACTAAAAAGTGTTTACTTGTTAGTGCGGATATTTCGTTTTAAATTAACGCTTTTAACCGACTACAAAAAAAGGGTTATGTTTATTTTGTGTGTAGGTATGCGATAACTTATATTGTAAACTGTTTTTAAAGTGTCTATTTAAAACTGAGAAACATAACACATTCTTTAGACTTCGCTTGGAATAAAATTCTTAGCTTAAAGTTTACATGCAGACTAAAAATAGTTTTTTTATTTGAGTAATTTAAGTGACGTGATTATATTCTAGATAAAAAAGCGTTTCGCATTGGAATAACATATCTATTTTTAAAATATGTATAATATAATATAAAGCTAGATAATTCGAATCGGAGGTCGCCATTTAACAAATTTAATCAAAATATTTGAAAACACAAAATTATCCTTTAAAAAACAGAGCTTTCCTATCAAAAATAGGATATTATTGGAATAAAATTATATATGATAACGTCAAATGATTTCTAATTTACATTTTATGCGGTAGAGATATGCTGAAGCTCTCGATCCACGCCAGCGGGTCGTTGAACCGCTCTAACGGCATCATATTTGTGCGCACGCGACTTCAGGGTTAAGGTCTAAATATACGATAACTCGATGTGAGAACTTAACTGTTATATTTTTGGGTAAAAAATAACTATATTACTAAAATAAATGGATTAAAATGTGATTTATTGATATATGTCTGTTTATGTATTATAAGAATTATAAGAAGCTATTAACACAAAATATGGTATTAGTTTTGAAGATGTTTATATTTGAGTCTAAATTAGAATTTTATTTATTACTTCTGTTCTCATCTGAAGGAAATAAATTTGAAATGCTATTTTGAGCAAGAAATGGAAATTGCAATATAACATTATTTTTATTGATCGTTTGGTAGAATATCTGAGTATTGGAACGGCAATTCGTGTTTCATAGGATGTTATAAAGATATGATTTAATTTTATAGGCTAACTGTTTATTCGATAAACCACGACACAGTCTCAAAGTCTTTTGATCTCGTGTCCCACTTAGTTAAGACTTAAAGAGTTGCTAAAATAACATGCGTTGGACAGTTACTGGACGCTAGTTCTAATAATGGACCCTATTACCGAGACTAAAAGCCCATTATAAATAATATCCTCTTCGCTGTAGGGCACTTAATAACACATTCAATCTCGACAGCTCTCCAAACATCTCGACTTCATTTCTCTTGACTCGACCGTTGTGAGAAAAGTGCTTTTTTAATTCATTTGTTTCATCGTCCCGCTTTGAAATGCGAAATGGAAATCTGCATTCACGATGTTAGAATCTAATACCATCGTTTGCATTTAGAAATTGTCACGACAGAACCGTCATAACCATTTTTCTAAGTATTTGACCTTTATATCTATAGACTAGCGTCTCACCCTTGCTTCGCTTCGGGTTCGTCCCTAGACAAAAACAAATCTGTCCCACGGGACCCGTACACTTTTCTGGGATGATATATAGCCTATAGCCTTCCTGAGTCAACGGGCTATCAAATGCAAAAAGAATTATTCAAATCGGATTAGTAGTTCCTGAGATTTGCGCGTTCAACCAAACAAAGAAACTCTTCAGCTTTATAATATTAGTATATAGATTTAGCATATTTTATCCATTCGAGCGTAAATGAAGCTTAAGTAAAACCAATTAAGATAACACTATTAAGTTACAACATTTAAAACTTATATATTAATTAGTGTACTGTCGTCGCTTCATTTAGACGCCTATTTACTCGTAAGTAACTTTACATGTCTTGCGAGACACATTTTTTGTACAGGAATCAAAAGTTAAACTACTTTTGATTCCTGTAAAAATGGAACCATTATTCCCTTACTATTTGCTTATAATACGCTAAGGATTATTTATGTTAGTTATTTAATAAAAAATTAAAAAGTGCGTGTATGAATGTGTACACGCGCAAGAAGTAAAACTTCTGTAGGTTATCGGTACTCTTTATGAAATTCAATTTATATTTTAAATAATTAGGATAGGTGAGATACTAAAAATAACGCCTATTAGGCATATTACAATCATATATTCATAGAATATCATTTAAGGAAAGAATATAATATTATGTATCATTCGTCAGACAACAGTTAATATTAACTACGGTTACCATGGCAACAAACGTACGTACATGTTTTCGTAACGCATTCACCAGCTTACACCCTAAGTCAAGCGTGCGTAAAGAAGTTCTATTTCAAAAATCCAATTTATTAGTAAAAAAGTTTTGTCCTAAAAATTTACTAACTAGCAACAAGAGTGCTTAAAGAGTCTACGGCGACTTACAAGTTACAAACTAAAATAAGAACATAAAAAAACATTAGATTAGTTCTTGTAACTAATTATAATAGCAATACCATCTGGTAACACCATAAAACATTTCTGTTATGAATACACCGATTTCAAAAAACTTCAAATTAATTATTTCTGTTTTTTACTTATGTATTTTTAGGAAATTTATATACATAGTCACTTTTGGGGTATACCAATTTATTAAAAAAAAAAAATATAAAAATCTATTCACATTCGGCGAAGATATAGCATAACAAACAAAAACATACAACAAAATTGAGTACCTCCTCGTAAAGTCGGTTAAAAACAAACGTTGGCCCAAAAAGAAGAAATTCGGCAGAATTGTTTATAAATGTTTTTGATAACGTTAACAATATTTGGTCATTTCAACTGTACCGACCAGTTCAACTGGTTAGTTAAAATGTTGATATTATGATAGTGTATTTTGTGAGCTTTACATCTGATGTATTCGTATGCCGTTTGCATTGCAGCGGTAATTCTCTTTAGTGGTTCTAAAAATTATATCTTACAAAGAAATAAAGAAATATTTGCATTGAAGATCTGTATCTAGCTTCGACTTGCGTTTCATCAGATGTCTTGTTCGTTGTATAATTTGCCTTAATTTTTTATTCAAATCATAGTATAATTTTGCCATTTTGTATTCAAAATGGTTGACCCACACCTCAACTACAACTCCTTATCTTCTTAAAAATCTTAATAGTAATTATGACAATGACATCTTACAAACATGACGAAACAACGAATTTTTGTTTCGCGTCAATTTTTTTTTGACGTACTGTTTTTATATCTTTCACTGTTAAGAGTCGTAACAGAAAAAAATAAGCTCTAATTTGCCACTAAAACTTGTTTTACTATCAATTAAGTACACCATCCCTAAATAATTAGCTTTTACTGACGCCATCACCCGAGCAAAGCCGCGAGCGAAAGTTAACTAAACACTCTGATTTTTATCTCTTAATGATCTCCAAAGCGGTAGTTTTACAAGAGCAAGTTGTTAAAATAGTCTTTTTTTATATGTTCTTCTCGTCTCTTGATTTATAATATATTCGCGTGCAGCGTCATATTATTGCCAGTTTGACGCAGGATGATAGCCAACTTCCGTCATACCCGCCACTTAGTGCATCTTAACTCCTGGTAATTGTACGTATACTTTTTACTGCGTCTACATTATTAAGTAAATTCACAGTTAACTTGATAGAGACCAGCACGTAAGCTGATCATTTTAGATGTGATTGAAAATTGCAGTTTTTATAGCGTAATCTATGTAAATACCTGTAATTGTACTTCTTCACTTATGTATAGGTATGTGTATTTGAAATCCTTTTGTATAACTAATAAATAGGTCAACGGTATACACTTTATTAATGTAGTATATATCCCTTCTTTCAAATTTGAATCGATGGAAACAAAAAATCAAAATTAAACGATAAAATCTGAAATGACTCAGTTTTATTTCATGCTAGCGAATCACCCTTGCTTCGCTCGGGTTCGTCCCTAGGTACGTTTTACCGGTTAGTATAAAATACAAATCTTTGATTTTCTCGACTTTTCTGTACTATAATATGCATGTATTATACATATAAACCTACCTCTTGAATCATTCTATCTATTAAAAAAACCACATCAAAATCCGTTGTGTAGTTTTAAAGATCTAAGCATACATAGGGACAGACAGCGGGAAGCAACTTTTTTATACTATGTAGTAACTTAGCAGTCTATTGCAAAAACCTAGCTTAAAAAAAAGCATTTAAAGCTTAAAAATCTGAAATACCTAATAAACAATTGAGACGCGCAGCGAGACAGCAAGACGAAGATGGCGAACAGCACTTGTGGATCGTTATAGCAAAACGTTATTATCACCGCCTGAATTCAACTCAACCCTCATTTCACCATTACACGGCTTTAAATACAAGTACCCGCACTCACGCCAGAATGATCAAAAAGCAACTTATTAGAAATAATACATTCTGTTATATTATTAAATATTGAATACAAGTTTAACATTAATTAAATATTGGATATGTAATTATGCAAATAATTTATGACTGTAATAAATAGTAATTATTTATACAAAATAATAAAACACACGAGTGAATTGGAAAGATAATACAAAACCCGTTCGGAAACAAAACGCTAATCTATTTTAAGATGCTTGAAATATAATTTAGTATTAATTAAATATAGCAATTAAGTAAATATAAATAACGAATTAAATAGCCGATTGATGCCTACAGCACTATTAATACGATTCTATTTAATAAAAGATGTGTTTAGAAATATGTTTTGTAACATTCGGCCATTCTGCATTAGCCGTGTCTCACGGCGATTTTATAACTTTTCAGTAATATTCTACTCCTGGGAAAGAATAGAAGTAAAAGACGGTAAATGTTCTTTGTATTAAAATGAACAGCACATAGAACAGCAAGAAAATCTTTACAACTCCAAGGCATTTATATAAAATAGTTGTTTTTTGTTACACATTATCTATTTGTTTTTTTTTTTCTTATTAAGTCAATATTTTACTATTCGTGGTCACTATTAGCAGGTTAGTACTTTGTACAAAATATTTTGTTTTAAATGTTTATCAGCAACTGTTGCCACACAGATTTAGGCATACTAGATGTTGTTATTTTTTCAGACTCACACAGATCTAAGTCAAATGACTAGATTTTATTTACTAAGTAATTTTATGTTATTCACACAGATCTAGTCAAATTGCTAGATTTTATTTACTAAGCCATTTTATGTTATTCACACAGATCTAGTCAAATTGCTAGATTTTATTCACTAAGCCATTTTATGTTATTCACACAGATCTAGTCAAATTGCTAGATTTTATTCACCAAGCCATCTTTTGTTATTCACACAGATCTAGTCAAATTGCTAGATTTTATTTACTAAGCCATTTTATGTTATTCACACAGATCTAGTCAAATTGCTAGATTTTATTTACTAAGCCATTTTATGTTATTCACACAGATCTAGTCAAATTGCTAGATTTTATTTACTAAGCCATTTTATGTTATTCACACAGATCTAGTCAAATTGCTAGATTTTATTCACCAAGCCATTTTATGTTATTCACACAGATCTAGTCAAATTGCTAGATTTTATTTACTAAGCCATTTTATGTTATTCACACAGATCTAGTCAAATTGCTAGATTTTATTTACTAAGCCATTTTATGTTATTCACACAGATCTAGTCAAATTACTAGATTTTATTCACTAAGCCATTTTATGTTATTCACACAGATCTAGTCAAATTGCTAGATTTTATTCACCAAGCCATTTTATGTTGTTCACACAGATTTATGTTATTCACACAGATCTAGTCAAACTACTAGATTTTATTCACTAAGAAATTTTATATTAGGCACACAGATCTAGATTTAGTTATTAGATGTTTCAATTTTGGAGTCACACAAGGCTTCTAGCTTTAGTTACTAGATATTTTATTTCCTAGTTGCATACGAGTATGTAGCATCAGCTATAACTTCTATATTTTTTTTGACTAAGACACGTTGGATTCGGATGATTTGTAAATAGTTACTTTTCGCTTAAATCGTTTAATTAAATAGTTATTCATTCATTACTTCAGTTGCTTTTACCGTTATAGTATTCTTTTTTTTTATACATAAGATGAAATATCAAAAGTAAAAAAAAAATATGACTGTGTACCTGAGTAGTTCCACGAAAGTATGGCATGAGCATTTTGTCCTCCATCCCACTTCTGAGATGAGACGCGCAGCGAGACAGCAAGACGAAGATGGCGAACAGCACTTGTGGATCGTTATAGCAAAACGTTATTATCACCGCCTGAATTCAACTCAACCCTCATTTCACCATTACACGGCTTTAAATACAAGTACCCGCACTCACGCCAGAATGATCAAAAAGCAACTTATTAGAAATAATACATTCTGTTATATTATTAAATATTGAATACAAGTTTAACATTAATTAAATATTGGATATGTAATTATGCAAATAATTTATGACTGTAATAAATAGTAATTATTTATACAAAATAATAAAACACACGAGTGAATTGGAAAGATAATACAAAACCCGTTCGGAAACAAAACGCTAATCTATTTTAAGATGCTTGAAATATAATTTAGTATTAATTAAATATAGCAATTAAGTAAATATAAATAACGAATTAAATAGCCGATTGATGCCTACAGCACTATTAATACGATTCTATTTAATAAAAGATGTGTTTAGAAATATGTTTTGTAACACAATGTCCATAGTCCATACTCGCTTTATATATAAGTATTTAGTAGCATACTATACCCATTGTCGAAGAATTGACGCAGATTCCGCAGGGCGAGTCGATCCAGCGTTGTTTATTTATGTGGTGAGATTACGCGTTCGTAGACCTTTGAACTGGACGATCCCTAGCTACGAAGTTAGGGAAGACTAGCCCTTCTGTACTATACGTACTATATTTTATTTTCGATATCTTAATAGAGCACTACTATAGGTATATACATATATAAAGGAAAAACGACTGTCTTATTAGCTTTCTTTTTTATTTAAATGTTATCAAAATAGATTCAGCTTTCATCATCATAAGTACTTTAATTAAGGTATTGTATACGTTTATTTAACACGATTGTATACGTTTTAGCGGTTAGCTATGCTTATACATAAATAGTAGCTTGCTACTTCTAAGATATTGATTTAAATTATATAGCGATTTACGTTACGTATGTACGTTATTGCGTACGCCTTACGCGAATTTTGTTCACAATTTCATGGGTTTTAATTTTTTTTTGCGGAACCCTGATTCTTTTCTTAAATAAAAGTAGCCTAAGTTACTCCTTATAACAGCAGGTGCCAGTGAAAGTCCCGTCAAAATCGGTCGAGCGTGTCAGAGATTAGCCGGAACAAACAGACAGACAGACAAAAATTGTAAAAAATGTTGTTTTGGTATATGTACCGTGTATACATCCATATGCATTTGGTAAAAAGCGGTTATTTTAATATTACTAACAGACACTCTAATTTTATTTATCTGTATAGATGTAACTATGTATAGTGTATCACAAAAACATATGTATATTTAGGTTTACAGGGCTTTACTGGAGAGTGATAAGCGAATATATTTATGGGTTATCAAAATATTGCAGTTATTTATATAGAAAGCATAGTTCTTCGTAATGACTGATAAGATTGTGAGCTTTCGTACCGCCACGCCGCGCGCCGCGCTTGAACTGAACTTTTAACTTGTCATGTTTTTTGAACGTATAACATAAATGTCTGGAACATATAATTTATTTAATGACATGTATTTTCATTACTAGATCGTATAAGGAAATTTTCTATTTTTTAAAGACAACAGAAAAGAGGTAATCGATTTGTCAATATTTTGTGTGTATGTCACACAATATCTTTGCCAAATATATTACCAAAACAAAAACAAACCTATCCATCGCGAACCGTACATTTTTCTGTGATAGAAAGAAGCCTGTGTGTTAATCTATTTCTGTACCAAATTTCATCCAGATCCATTTAGCCGTTCTGGCGTAAAATAGTAACAAACATACATGCACACAAACTTTCACCACCCATTTTCATATGATTTTTTTATGAATAGATTGTACCTCAATGAAGGCAAATGAAATCCACAAAGAAGCATCACAAATTCCAGACACAGGTCGCACGGTCGCGTCGCGCCGACTCGAACCCGCACTTGCCAAAATTCAATTTTACCTCCCCTAAATTTTCATCTGCAATGCGCAATATTTCGTAAAGGTCAACAAACTTACCCCCCTGCGATTACCATAAACATTCACATGTGTTCAAACGAAATAAACACTGGAAATCCAGATGCGTATAGCACTAGGTAAATGAACTGGGAGTCGATAAACTATATTAAAACAAAAGGTTATTTTGAACGATGGCTTGTTATCGTGAATCATGTCGACTCTAACTGTACATATTATATAGTTTATTACAAATTTTGTTGCGAGTCTTAGAACGAGGTATAGAAATGATGAAAATATGAAATTCAAGTTAGTGCAGTCATATTTTATGGTAAGTTAAGGTTAGGTTATGTATGCATAGTAAATTAAAATAAACCATCACTACCATAAATCTTTATGGTAATTAATTGTTTTGATTGGAGAATTGGGGCAGCTGTCCGCATTTATTCTTCCTCATTGTTCCGGTCCCAATAGATAAGTACAAAAACAGTGAAATCAATAGAAACATACCATACAGATGGCATTGTCATTATTGTGCCATTTAAAAAGCTAACAACTTGTAAAATCATACTTGTTCATTGTTACCAAAGGTACTCAGACCATGCTCAGTGTTTTCACTACACATAAATACATAGTTTATTTATATACAGTTAATTGAACTGTTGTAGAACAAAACTTATATTATAATAATTATCTATAGGTTAAAATACAACTTTTAAGTAAAATCTGTAACAGAAAACCAACCAATTGCCATTACATCTTTACATACCTCTCATCTAATGGCATAAACTAAAGACATAAATATAAAACTTTATGGTGTGAAGTTCCCATACAACATAGGGGTTTTGTCACTACGCCAAATGGTCAAGTCGAAACTTAAATTACAAATATATATCAAAGATCAAACTCGAAACTTTGTTAAAACGATTCGTCATCCGACGAGAGTTAACGGGAGACTAAAATAACAGTTTAACGAAGAAACCGCTGACTTTCATACCTCATAAAGCGTGATTACACGCTTCGTATTTATAATTAATAGGCATTTAGAGAAATGAAAATATTTAATATAGTTATTAAACTTAAAAAAAAATATTTAACTTTGTTACTGTTATCAAATGTAGTGCTTAGAATCCTAAAACAGTAAAGAATTTTCATTTTGCATTAAGACAGTTATGTAGGATGATTGAGTTGAGTAATAAATATATTGTGGAAATGAGATAGATGTATGTGAGTGAGTTAGTAAGTGAATGAGTGAACGAGTGAAGCAGGATTGAATGAAATGGAATTTAAACAAAAGAATGTAAGATTGTGGTAGAATGATATAAGAAAAAATTAGCCTGGAACGATATGGCTGCCTTTTTCCGATACATCCAGTAGTTTCCCAGGGATATTGCTGAACGTTTGTAAAATATAAAGGATGCCTGTCATTTAATTATATTCGTTATTTTAAACACCGCTTGTTACTATGTAATCAAATCTTTGGAATTGATTTCAACCTACTTGTAATTGTCATATCGATTGGAAAATTTGTGAGGGAGTGAAATCCAGAGGAAATTAGAATAATTGAATACCATCGAGATGATATGACGATGGAATTAAGAACATTGTGCAATTCTTTATTGACCTCCGAGTTAGGGCTTTTAATTTATTATTACAAGCCCCATACATAACAGTCTGTCAAAAGTATCAATCAAAAGAAGTACCAAGTACAAAATCAGCAACAAAAAATGTCCTCACCGAATGAGCGCCCACTTGAACATTTGGGTGCGTTTTTAATTTAGCTGCAAACAACTTTAAGCATTGTATTTGAGATTCAATTTACATTGTTGCATGTTTTTTTCAACTAGAATAATTACTTAATCACAATTAGTGACAGTTTTAAGAGAACTTTTGCAATGATTGGACTTAGAAATTGTATGATGTAGGATGCAGCGTTGTGTTTACATTTCATTGTTTAGTTTAATAATAAATCTATTAGTAGTCGTTAACATGTAAACAACATGATAGTTGTATCATGTATGCATTGACAACTGGTTAATGTTTATTATTATTAGTTCAAATTGTAACCATACCCATTGTGAAAAGTGATCTGGAATATTTACATGGTACATATACAGATAAATCAAATTGAAGTGTTTGTTTGTATTGTCAAAATAACAGCTTTATAATGAATGCATATGGAGTTATAGACGGTACATATAAGAAAAACACAATTTTCAAAAATTTTGTCTGTCTGACTATTTGTTACGGCTAATCTCCGAAACGGCTTGATCAATTTTAACGAGACTTTCACTGACAGATAGCTGATATTATAAGGAGTAACTTAGGCTACTCTTATTTTGGAAAAGCAATTAGGGTTTCGCTCAAAAAAATTAAAACGTACCTAAGAACGCACTCAAGCGAAGCGAGGGTAAGTCGCTAGTATTACATATATATAAAAAGGCAAAGATAAAACTGTTTACTACCTTTTGCTCCTACGAGTATGTTTGTCAACCTATTTTTTCTCAACCAAACATCAGTACTGTCAATTATTTTTATTTTTTTGATAGACAATCTCTATAATAACAAAATCTATTTTTAATTTTAGAATACAGTTGTAATGCGAAATTTTCATACATAACCAGAGAATAATAAAGATCATATGAATTATGACACCAAATATGTTCAAGCTAGTGTGGATTCTACCATTTTACCAATTTACCAATAATAACGATTAAACAGCCGGAAATCAGTAGAGGGCTTCAAAAAGATGATATCAAATCACATATTCTTAATTGAAAAATATTTACAAAGAATTTTGCAACAAGCTAGTAAGTCTAAGAAAAAAAAATGATAGACGAAAACTAGACAAGACTTTTCAAAGCAATTAAAATAGCAGGCCTCCATGAAGTGACCTCAATGTCTGAGTAAATGTTATCCCTTTAAAGGACCACCCATTACTTGTAAGTTGCAAACTATACCTAATTAGTATATGTTTAGCATACCGCACCTACTCTGTGACTTCCGAGGTCAATTGGTTTATACGTCCTATGCCCTAGACACTCCTTGCCTATCCCATCTGCCTGATATGCTTCATTAATCTTGCTAGATTTCATACTTAGTTTCACTTCTGCGCATGCGCACGGATGACGCTGAGATATAGAATAATAATAATAATATGGGCCTCGTGCCTTCAGGTTCTTTAACTTCCGGCAATGCATTCGCAACTCCTCTCATGTTACAGATATCTATGAGCGACCATAGCCACTTACCATCAGGTGGACGGTTTGCTAGTTTGTCTCATTTACTATAAAAAAAAATAGGAGCATCTGCGCGATTCTAAGTGTAGGCAAGAAGCTGTTATTATTGTTAATTTGCATGATATGGCGCTGCTAAATATTTTTCTAATACATACATCAAATTAAACAGATTTTTCAATTTTAGTTTTCATTATTATTGTTCTTTATTACAAAGTATATTTTATATTTTTGGGAAATATCTAGCAGTCGTCGAACTTCAGGACTGGGTAAAACAAATGTTCACATGATGAAAAATAAAAATTAAGATATACAAAAACCATTACCCTCCTTATGTGACAGTCGGATAATAAAGTCATCGTGTAAGTTGCGACTGGCACCTAAAACAACGTAATTACCAACTTGTTAAACCAGAGTGTTAACTAAATTAATGAATGAACTCAAAATGATGTAACGCCTTTTAACAATGGCCGGGCGGTGCCTTTGACCTAACACGCGACCTCGCAGACGTACCGTGACGCTGCGCCTGCGCATTAATACATATTATTACTAAAACTAGTTTCTTCACCTGGCTTCATTCGCTAGCTAATATAATATGTAATGATTTACTGTCCGCATTTCAAATAAATCCATTGACCTCTACAACACAATATTTTTAATTCATTTCTATTAAGTATTCCATAAAAAACACATTAACGGCCCTACATCATACGGTTATTCTGTGCGGGGTTTCTAAAAACGTATCAAGAGATGTTAATTTAATTAAATTCCCACATACATTAGTCATGACTAATACAGACAGAGAGTTATACATTATATTTAATTATATGCTACCTTACATTTTATGAAAAGGAAGCAATGATAACTCAGGCATGCGAAATCGCTAAAAAATTAAAAAAAAACGTTTAAAGGACCACTTTTAAACACTTTGAAAGAGATTTTTTTGTTGAATGTATTGGTATTAGCATGTACTCGTATTAGTGTTATCTTTACGAACTTTAGAATTCTTGTTAAACTTGCCTTTTTATTATTTTACTAGCGACTCACCCTCGTTTCGCTTCGGGTTCGTCCCTAGACAAAAACAAATCTATTCCACGGGAACCGTACATGTTTCCGTGATGATATATAGCCTATAGCCTTTCTCAGTTAACGGGCTATCTAATGCAAAAAGAATTTTTCAAATCGGGTTAGTAGTTCCCGAGATTAGCGCGTTCAACCAAACAAACAAACAAACAAACTCTTCAGCTTTATAATATTAAATATATAGTATAGGTATTTATATATGTATAATATAGGTATAGTATTTATGTATATAGTTATAGTATTTATTTACCTATTGATTAATTATATTTTACTTGTATTTATTTTGTATTTATTATATATTTGTATAAATATATAGTTTTTCTACTGTCTCTTTATTATTCGCGCCCCTTCTATTTTAGTACTATTTCCTACACCTGAAGGTTGCCTGGAAGAAATCGCTCTGTTAGCGATAAGGCCGCCTCTTGTACCTTCTTCTATATTTTTGTATATTTTCTTTTCTCTTTTTGGGTGTACAATAAAGAGTTATTCATTCATTCATTCATGTGAAAAATCAAGTCTGACATAATGTAAGTAGTTTTCCAAAAAAATTTCACTTTCGCCACTCCGCATTTGGCCAGCGTACTGTCATACATGTCGACTGTCTTATAAATCCTCACATTGAGAGGGAGGTCCATGCCCATTGCCTAGTACTTGTTGTTAGTGATTTTTCATGTTTCTGGGAAAGAACTGATTTATTTTTCCCACAAACTGGCCATAATACCTAAGCAGTGTTTTGACCAGCAACAAGTTCTGTCTATTGTATTGGATTCTGGTTAATTTTGTGTATGAACTTTTGATTTTTATCAAGTTAATTGTCGCAGTCACGCTATGTACAAGTATTATGTATTATTATGTATTATGTATTTTTTGTACATGATGGAAGTGATAAACAGTTATTATATTTCGTAAATCTTTTTTGTTTATTCGTACATTTGTCTCTTATGATTTGAATGGTTTTCCTTTTCTAGAAACATTTAATATAAGATTAGTGTTTAAATATATATATTACACAGCTATTTGAAGTAATTCAAAAGTTATCGGAGTGTTTACATTTTGCTTTGGTATCGTGTTTCCTGCAAGAGTATAATTGGAACGAGGATAAAAACTTGGGTATGCGATATGCGTTTACCTCCTATTGACGCATATATTTATATAATATAATATTATTTATCAATATAATTCAGCAGAAAATGATGTGTTGTTTTTTATACAAGGATTTACAAAGATTTGGTTCACAATTTTGGCCTACATTCGTTTTTTTTTTGTTTACCAGCAAATAAACTTAGACTGTTTTTTGCTTGTTCTTGCTATGATTAAATAAAAAATCTAGAATAGTATCAATTCAACGAAAACTTTGGCTCAGTTTGTAGTGACCCTACTTGCTGTGTCAGAGGCCGCGGGTTCGAGTACCGCTGGAGGCATTCATTTGTGTGATGAAACTAGATGGTGTGTGCTAATGTCCCAACATATTTATATCAATTGTGATCAGCCATAATTTTCTTGCAATACCTATAGTTGACACTAATATTGTTTTTAAATTGCATTTGGTTACTCTTTAGTTTGTAATTCGTGGAACGGCAATGCCTACCTTGCTAACATACGGATTTACCTCCTCAAAGCTCTGCGAAAGCTTTGAAACGTAGGTACTTTTGATGTTCCCATTTTTTTCACACTGAAACTTGTTTACACTTTGTGCAGTCCTGACAATACCAGGGACTCAGTCCCACATCAACTATGCAATGTTTACTTTTAACCGACATAAACATAGATATCTTTAACTATAGTTTATATTTAATTATCCTAATTTGGACGTTTTCTATTAATACGATTACTCAAATTCAATGTATAATTGATTTATTTTTAAACTAGCGACTCACCCCCGCTTCGTTTGGGTTCGTCCCTAGGTTGATTCCCCATACAAACTTTCATCCCCATTATCACCCCTTTAAGGGATGATTTTCAGAATAAAAAATATCCTATGTCCTTCCTAGGGTCTCAAACTATTTCCATACCAAATTTCGTCTAAATCGGTTTAGCGGATTAAGCGTGAAAAGGAGACAGACAGAGTTACTTTCGCATTTATTATTAGTATGGATTTATATCGATATAGTTCACTAATTTTGTTAAGTACTGTATAACTTGACTGCTAGAACATACATATAATTTTAAACAGCAGCAACGAACTGTAGATTCAAAAAAACAATTTCCACTTACATACCTTTACAACATCATACAAATTATGCATACTATTTATATCCTCAGAGCGATGTGATTAAGCATGTCCTTCAACATCAGAGGGAAAGCTCTAATATATTTGAACAAGTCATGAATGCTTAGTTTTATATTATTTTATCTCCCATAGAGTTAAAAGGCATGCACTTTTCTCTAGCTTTATCAGAGCTTTCGCATGAAAAGGCTTTAAGGATGTTCATGCGTTAATGCGATACGCCCAGGGAGGCATGTCTGCATAATTTCCTCTCAGACGTAAAACATCCGTCATTACCTAGCAGCAAATGTGTGACATAATGCTTTGTTTTTCATTTTGTAATTACTTTTTTAATGGTTTACGCGTGCATTGATTTTATTTTACACATCTTAATTTAGAACTTAAAAATATTTATATATTTAATCTAAGTGGTCTAAGTGTAGAGTATTTTATTAAAAGTAACATGATATATCGATGATTTTTGAATTATTAATGGATAGGCGACGGTAAAAGAAAACCTACATACATAGCTTTAAAAATTACTTTTAATATCTAAATTATAATTTAATTCATAATTAATTTTATGAAAACTTATTAATTATCTTCGGATATATTGATTTTAAAACAAAGAATCACAAATCTAGTGTCTGACGTCTGTAAACTTTATGCAATGAGATAATAGCCTATGTCATCTCTTTCATATTTATAATAATAACTAGTGGCTTACCCTCGCTTCGCTCGGGTTCGTCCCTATTTCCTAGTGAAAAACAAAAAACCACGGGATTCCAGGATAAAAAGTAGCCTATGTGCTATTCCAGACTATATCTATAATCTATCACCGTGCCAAAATTTCATCCAGATAAGTTCAGCTGTTCTGGGGTGATTAAGTAACAAACATTCATCCATCCAATCTATCGCATTTATATAGTAGTAAGATTATTGTAAAATGCCTACATTCAACGTAGTCATTCCTGTAAAACAACCATAGATCGACTAGTATACCCTCCAGACACCACCGTATAAAACCTAAAACTTTCCTTATATTCATTAGTAAAAACACCTGTCTATATCTAATGTTTATACAGAACCCTTTCAACCTATCTCCGTTGACTATTTCTAGACAACTAGTGTATTATCTTACGGAAGCTGTACTAACGGATGCTGTAATCTGGACCGCTCGGCAATAATGTAGATCTAGCTCTACTTGTTTACTCTGGCCTAAACTATTTAACTCGCTCTTGTACCTTCCTTTGTAATTTGTGTAAATAATTTATATGACTGGAAAGGTATATCAATTTCAAAGTCACTAAAGCTGGTTTTTAATAAAAAACATGAATATCAATTTTTAATCTTTCCTCTTTGTACATGTTAGTCAATGATTTGTGTCGTGATTAAATATAATATTTAGCATTCCCATCCATAGATATTGTATTAAATAGTGTTTTACAGGCGAATAAATCCTAAGAGTATAAGAATGTAACGATAATTTTATTCATAGAGCTGTTAGTTCTATTTCATTCAATCCTACTAATATTATATATGAGAAAGTTTGTGAGGATGAATGGATGTATGGATGTTTGTTACTCTTTCATGCAAAAACTACTGAATAAATTTTAATGAAACTTTACAATAATATAGATCATACATCAGAACAACACATAGGCTATTTTTTATCCCGAAAAAATATACGATTCCGTGGGATGTTCGCGAGGGTGAGCCGCTAGTAAATAATAATTCATATCAGATAATTGAAAAATTGTTTTTCAGATTCTTCTTTTTCTCTATAGTTACGACAATCTAGCAGATGTTTCAGCTAATTTCTGCTAATGTTTAATGAAATTGAAATAATACTTTTTTTAGATTTTTGTAAATATTTGACAATTTCAACAACATTTTTTTTTTTCAATACAACACCAAATAAAAGAGCTTAATAATCCGACAAGTTACATATGTTCTTTTATTACACGCTTAATTAGACAGTAAGATTATTTAAATAAAAATTAAAAAAAAAAACTAATATCGCTTACCATTAGATATTTAGGTTCCAAGTAAAGCTGTTATCACTATAGCTGACTATAACCTGGTTTGACTTGTATATAATATAGGTTATTTTGAGATACGATTATGTAAAACGCGTTTGTAGCGGTAAAAGTAGCAGGTAGCGAATTTTCTATCAGAATTTGCTGCGCCTTATTTCAAATTTAAAAGGTACATTTTATAAATTCGTTATGGTATTATCTCTCTTTAAATTTAAATTAAAAATGTTTGGAATGACATAATCAAGCGTTAAATCATTCACATTTAACTTATATCCTCAGATATAGGAATATTATTTCATTTTGGGATTAAAAGCTTAGAATTTTTCTTTTATATGTATACATGTAATAAAATTCTAAATCGAATCTGTACATTAAATATTTTTTGGAAAATCTTATTAAAATAGTAATTATTATCGATACGGAGGCCGAATCTACAGTTTTTAGAATTTTTGTCTGTCTGTCTGGAAACGCAACACGAGAAAACCACTAAACAGATTTTAATGAAATTTGGTATAGTGATAGCTGGTTATCCAGGTCAATATATAGGGATACTTTTTACTGCTGGAAAATATCTCATCTCTGAGAAATTATACTAATGTTCAAACGTACCGAGCGGAGCGAGGGTGAATTGCCAGTTATAAACAAAATCAAATACAGATAAATAATACACATTGGATTTATGTATTATCATATTTAATTTGCGGCAAGAATAGGAATGAATACAGATTATAAAATAAGAACATAATTGTTAAGCCAACTTAAAATGATACTTAACCACTAAGGATTACGGTACATCCAGTATTTACAAAGAATACACCACGGTATTGTGTTAAATGAAGTGTGAGTGAGTACCGCAACTACCTTTTGTCGTCTCGACAATCCAACAGTCGATGACCATGCAAAATGAAAATTCTAAGCCACGAAAATATTAGTAACATTTCAAAAATCTATACATATAATAAAATTATGAATCGAATCTGTACATTGAATATTTTTTGGATAATTTTATTAGAATAGTCATTATTATCGATACAGAGGCCGAATCTATAGTTTTTAGAATTTTTGCCTGCATGTCTGTTTGAGAACGCATTACGAGAAAACCACTTGACAGATTTGGATGAATTTTGGTATGATGATAGCTTGTTATCCAGGTCAACATATAGGATACTTTTTACTATGGGAAAAAATCTCATCTCCGAGAAATCTGCACTAAATATTTTAAGACTCGCTATGCTCGCTAATAGTTAAAATTAACTTTTTTTACAGACAAAATGAACGGTCTAAATGGACACAGCAATGGGGACTCGAACAGCGCAGGAGACATCATTACTCAGAACCAGCAACGTGGATGGTGGACCATCGGTCTGATCAACTCCCGCTACCGGTACCTCACTGCAGAGACCTTCGGCTTCAAGATCAATGCCAATGGTACCAGCCTGAAGAAGAAACAAATATGGACCCTGGAACCTGCCTCTGGAAACGCTAACGACAGTAAGTTATATTTTTTTATTGTATAGTTTTGCGACGTTGTAAAAATGTAGAAGAACATTTATGAAAAGGCGGATTACATTTACATATGTATACAATAAGTAATGTTTGATGCGATTGTATCCGGACTGTTATTATAGTTGGATAAAAAGACTAATATTTGCATGCAAGAAAAAAAATTCACATTTTATTTTGCTATTTTTTTTAAAGACGATCTTCAATATTTTTCCCATTTGAAATTTTGGTTTCAGATGGTTAAGTTTTTGACCTAATACAATGAAACTAAAAACTTTACATTAAGTAAAATATAATAAAGTAAAATATAGTTTTTAACGTAACGAAAAACTGCCAAAACAATGTACTGAAAGAAAAAAGAAATAAATTTTCAATCAACATCGAACATTACAGAAGTCAAAGAATATTATCGCAGCTCAACATGCACTCCAAATAAAAGGGTACCCCAATCAACCAAAAGCGAGATCTGCAATGAAGGCGCACCGCCACCCCGCGCTAATTGAACCAGCCTCCCCTCATATTGAGAGCTTAATTGCTTCGTCGCGCTTTTTAAAGCTTTATGTAACTTAAAATGATGTTAATATTTACATTTAAGACCTACGTCAGAAGGCCTAATCCTAACGTTGACTTTTATCCAGTTTGTTCCATGTATTTAGTACTAACCGCAGTCTAGACTCTGGATTATGGACTTATTCTAATTTGCATATGTCTCCCTATCATTCAATTTAGATATTAGCTGTATTATTAAAATAAATCTAAGTAATAAATGGCCAATAGGTACATTTATTGTACATTATTTATCTAAATACTAGCGACTCACCCTCGCTTCGCTCGAGTTCGTCCCTAGATGACTTATAACGGTTAGTATGGAATACATTGACTATAAAGTAGTATATATACATAGACATACATAGGTATGATGAGTTTTATATACCTTACTTGAGAAATGATTGATTCAACAATTCAAGGGTAACAGACAGACAGACAGAGTTACTATCGCATTTATATATTAGTATGGATTTGATCTTGAATAACTTGGATGGCTGAGCAGACTTTGATTACTTTTATGGCTTCTGAAGGCAAGCCTTAGTTTCAATAAAAAGATAAAAAAAACAAACTTAAAATATTTATGAAATATTTAATTTAAGCTTTCGTAGGGAAGTATTTTTATAATATATTATCAAAATGACCTTGGGCTTATCATTATCATCAAAAGACATGGTCACCATGCATACAATTTACTATTTACAAACTCATTTTTCATTAGAAAGTAGAAACTATTCATACACTGCAACCCCATTTATTACTTCGGGAGAGGAAAAGCTTTTGAAGTCGTATGAGTTTTAGACATATTTCAATTCACCTACACATGTATGGGTCCAATCAAGGGGTGGCACCCCATTGCCAAGGTCTCCAGCTGTTATGCACCGATCAATACCTCTGGTTTCCGCCCGTCCAATCATTTAACTAAGTATATGCTTATGTCCGAACTGACGTATATGATCGTCTGTATAGGTAAATGTAAGCGACATTTACACAGACAGACATATACGTCGGTTAGGTTACTTTAAAGGTGGGTTGTGCTACGAGTATGGAGGAAATATAACAGTTTATTCATATAAATAAAAATGAAATCCTCGTTGGCAACCTCATTACTTAAAATGATTGGACCGAATTTGCTACATATTGTTGTAAGTTTTTGTAATAGTCAGGATAAGGAGTTTAGGGGAAAAACCGAAGAGTGCCTGTCAAAATTGGTAAATCAGAGAAAAACAGTGCTTTATTTGATAGGGTTTTTGTTATAAATTCAAAAATAAAATTGATATTTAGAGAGCTTGTCCTGTCTTTGATTTTCGGGTCAGCTAGTGAAAGATATACATACATACATATATGTTATTAATACATATGGATGGATTTAAACATACTTTACACTTTATGCTTTGTCAGATAACTGAGCTGACCTATGTAGCCAAGTGAGCCTGGAACAACGTGCATTTTAAACCCTATTTTTATTAATAAATAGTTGTAATTTGTGTTTCAGTTGGTAGGGTCTTTACTCATAAAGTCCCACTCTCACTATAAAATGAGAAAATAAAAGGTTAACGTGCGTTAGACAACTTGACATATTTTTTTTGTGTAATTGGACGTTAAAATCGTAAATTCCTCAAAAGGCATTCATTTTTAGTGTTATTGTAGTAAGAAATATAACATTCTTTAAAACTAAAGTAGTTAAAGTACCATTTTTAATACATAATCGAGCAATCTGTATAAATAAATCAACCGAAATTAAAAGCCCGCAAGAAAATCTGAAACGATAGTCTTTTAGAAAGCCTAGTTATTTTTCAGTTTCTGCTAGGAACAAATATGTTTGTGTGTCAATCACTTCTTAAGACCTCTCACTAACAAAAGACTATTAGTAGGCCATGAAGCAAAACTTTGTCCGCAACTTCTTCATCTTAAAGCTACGTTGGTTGGTCGTATGCGCTATTGTTACTGAAATGTAAACTTTAACAAGATAGCATACTTCTTTACAATCTCTTAGTACTTTTGACTTTAATTGTATCTAAATAAATCTCAACATAACTTAAATAAACTTTTTACTATTGCACAGATATCTTGTATTGTATTCATCTCTATTTGACGTCCCACTGCTGGGCACGGGCCTCCCTTCAATACAAGGGGGATCAGGCCATGCTGGCCAAGTGGCGGACTTCACATGTCTTTCTAAAACTTGTTAGGTTATCTCAGACATGCATGTTTCCTCAGGATGTTTTCCTTCTCCGTAAGACAAGTGGTAATCATGTTGAAAATGTATGGCACATGAAAATACAAGGATTGCGAGACCTGGGACTTGAACCCATTTCACTCAGTTACCTAAGCGAACTCAGTATCACTAGGCTACCACTGCCTCAGAAATCTATACTTATTAAAAAATGTATGTGTCTGTCTGTGTGAATTCAAAGTTATTTGTTTTGCAACTATAGTATAACATAGAGTTATGTTACAAAATTATCTTTCGTTGAAAATGTTAAGGGCTCAAAATGAGAAACAATTCCAATTAGCAACACGTAGACATGACATTCTGATGCTTGCATACGTTCCATCTAACCCGCCGGCATTTTAACTGGCATCCTTGTGAGAAGTATTCACGTCGCCTTTATCATCGCAACTATGACAGCCACTTAAGCCAGTTAGCGCAAAAACCCACTGCAGCCATTGTTGAAACGCGCTCCACTCACTTGTTCTCCTTTCACACGCGAAACAAAACGACACTGTTATGGAATTGAGAAATGGATTGTTTACACCATATTCATTATTAGTTTCTTTCCTCGACTTTGCTTGTCAATCCTGTATTTGACCGACTTTGAAGGAGGTGATGTCTACTTAATTCGACACACTACCATGTCTTAAGGGCAAAGAATTTCTGTTACTGTTGAGATCTTTATATCCCTTACATTCGAGAACTTTATAATTTTCTAGCGATTCACTTCGTCTCGAGTTACGTTTTAAGTTTTAACGTTTAGTATAGATTTCTCAGAGATGAGATATTTTCCCGCAGTAAAATGTATCCTATATGTTGACCTGGATAACCAGCTATCATCATACCAAATTTCATCCAAATCTGTCCAGTGGTTTTCTCGTGACGCGGTCACAGATAGACAGACAGACAAAAATTCTTAAAACTATAGATGACTATTTTAAATAAACAGTAAATTTACAGTAATCATGGTTACGGGAGAGACTGACCATGATTGCTGTAAGCATTCGAAACGTCGGGAACCAAAAATCAAAATAAATCCGCAAAAAAATCCGAAAAGATAGTTTTATTTAAAATGTCAAATATTCGCGTAAATCTAAGAAAGTATTATGATGACTATTTCAATCAGATTTCCAAAAAAATATTTAATATACCTACAGATTCGATTCATTTAAAATTTTATTAATATAGATTAATAATGGTGACAAATTATATCGAAAAGTCTGGTTTTGTTCTTCTCAATGTTCATGAATAATTCATACACACATCTCCTGTTGGCTCGACGAATAACACATTCAATCCTACGATTAGAAAGAACATCTTTATTCAAATCAAAACGGTATTTATGGATTTTTAATGATACTTTTACATTTTGCAAATACTGTTGACTCGCTCGGCCGTTACGCCTAACATATTTATTAGGGTAATATTTGTCATTTTTTTTATTAAATTACATCTAAGCGTTCCGTACGCTGTCACAGAAAAAGGAGGTAGAGCAAAATTAACATAATAAAAACAATATTTATTACAATTTTGGTTTTGACGTTCATTAATATATGTTAACACTGTTCAACATAATCCCTATTTTATTGGAAAACGTAAATAAATATGTTTTTTTTTTGGGGTTTCCCTATTTTTTTATACTTAAACCACTCCTGACCCCAAATGAAACAAAAAAAGAATTATTCAAATCGGTCCATCCGTTTTTGAGTTTTAGCGAGACAATTATTAGCGAGCCAGCAATTGATATATAATCGACATTATTGATTTAGTTTGTAAAATGAAGTGAAAATTAAATCGATTAATTAAAATTAAGATAAAACTTGTTAAAACTTCTTGTCAAATTCATCATACTTAAATAAAAAAAAAACACATAACAAGTTTTAAAATTGACATGTTTTTGTATAATTTACATTTACTAATGACGTTATGTAATAAATATTTATTTCATTCTATATATGTATTTATAACGCTTTAATCTTTCACGTTGAAATGATTGGACGAAATTCGATGAAATTAGTACACATAGGGATGTAGTATCACATTGACTTCTTTTATTCACAGTACCTGGGCGACCGAGCTTCGCTCGGAGTTCTTGAAAGATTGTATATTTTACATTAAGTGACTAAGTGTTACTGAGAAAGTTGTATAGATGTCACGATAAGAACAATTTTCTTTTTAATTTGGCTTAAAAATAATTTTACATTAAGTGACTAAGTGTTACTGACAGAGTTGTATAGATGTCGCGATTAAATTTAGCGTAGAATAATGCATAAGAAGACGCATGAAAACTCGAAAACACGCGTTTTCCCAGACATTTGACTAATCTAGATCAATTTTTCGCACCCGAAAGCCCCCATGTACCAAATTTCAGCAAAATCGTTAGAGCCGTTTCCGAGATTGCCGGTATAAATAAATAAATAAATAAATAAATAAAGATATAAATATACAAGAATTGCTCGTTTAAATATATAAGATAGGAACGCACCCATGCAGAGCCAGAGTAAGTAACTAGTTATAAAAAATAAATGTGATAATGCAGCCTTATCACTAAAAAGATTTTTGCATTAGCCCAAAAACAATGTCCCACGGGAACTACTAGATGCCTAAAAAATTCATTCCATCTGTTGCTGCGTTAAAGGATGAAAAAACCAATAAACCGAATAACCCATAAACTAATATAAACTTTCGCATATAATACTAAAGGAAAATTCTGTGGTTGTGGTAAATGAAATATTTTAAATAACTTATCACGTTTATTGCACCACAATACATACAACGGGCAAAAAGGGAAGAGAGAAAAATGACAGACAATATATAGACAATTACAACAGGAACAGGAAATAAAAATGGTTGCGTTCCATTTCACTAACACCCTCCCTTGGGACGCAACCCCATTTTTGTTACACAATACAAATGCTTATCAGCTGTAGTACCCTTAGTTAAATTATCAGCAATCATTTCTTCACCCTTAACATAACAAAACTTAATCTTTAAATTATTAACATGATCTTTAAGGAAATGATAGCGAATATCAATATGCTTAGATCTAGGTAGATAACAATCATTATTAGACAATTTTATGGCACTTTGATTATCACTGAAGATGATGAGTGGAGTGCTCTGTAGTTGACCAAGCTCAGCATGCAGTTGTTGGAGCCACAGCGCCTCTTGCGCTGCTGAAGACATCGACATGTATTCAGCTTCAGCAGTGGATAGTGCGACAGTCTGCTGTTTGTGTGACCGCCAAGATATAGCACCACCCTGTAACAAAAAAATGTAACCAGTGCACGACTTACGGTCGCATACATCGCTTGCCCAGTCGGCATCACAATATCCTGTGATTTTCTCATTACCATCTTTGGTATAAACTAGTTTTAAGTCTTTTGTAGCCTGCAGATATCTAAAAATTCTTTTCACCGCAGTCCAGTGTGAAGCAGTAGGATTTTTATTAAATCTGCTCAGTGTGTTTACCGCAAAGGATATATCAGGTCGAGTACCTTGAGCGACATACAACAAGGAGCCAATGGCTTGTTGATAGGGACAGTCGGTCAAATTATTTTCTACCATTATTTTATTAAATTTCATGCTAACTTCAAATGGAGTTTTCACAGGTTTGCAGTCCGACATTCTGAATCTTGACAATATGTCTTTAATGTATTTTTCTTGATCTATCATTACTTTGTCTCCATCTCTGGTAATGTGTAAACCCACACATTGGTTTGCAGGACCAATATCTTTCATTTCAAAGTGTTCTCTTAGATTCTCTTTCAATAACATTTTTGATTTTTCTTGGGCAGTAAATAGAATTAAGTCATCAACCCAGATAGCTATAAAAGTGTTCTTTTCTGCATTATAATAGACACAAGGATCTGTTTTAGATTGTTGCATCCCTAACTCATGTAGAACATCATTTAATTTGAGGTTCCAGAGCCTGCTAGCCTGCTTAAGACCATATATAGATTTATGTAACTTGCATACCTGTGATCCGTGTTTATACTGTTCCGGCTGTTGCATATAAATTTCTCTATCTATATCACCTTGCAGAAAAGCCGATACAGCATCCATTTGATCTATTTCCAATCCATATCTAGCTGCTAAAGCAAACAAATAACGAATAGTTGTGTACCTGACAACTGGTGAATATATTTCTTCATAGTCTGTGCCCCTTTTTTGTGCATAACCTTTTATCACAAGCCTCGCTTTATAGCGGAGAACATTTCCACTTTGGTCAGATTTTGTTTTAAACACCCATTTATATGGAAGAGCCTTTTTACCTGGAGGGAGCTCTGCCAAAGTCCAAGTTTTGTTTTTCATCAGAGAATTGTATTCTTCATCCATAGCTCTCTTCCATTCTGTAGCTTGTGGTGATGTAAGTGCTTCCTCAACAGTCTGTGGATCAGTCAAATTAGTAAACATACATAATAGGCCATTCTGTGCATCATTACATTTATTCCGTGATCGCATTGACCTTAATGTTATATTAGTGTTATAATCCTGTTTTATTCGGTAAGAAGGATGATATGTGACATCTAGTTCACCAGTATCAGTATCATACTCACTTGAGTCTTCACTATTATTACCATCTTGTGTATCCGAGTCTTTACTGGACACCACAGGTGCAGAAGAGGATGACTCCTGAGTGTGTATTTTCTGTTTCTGACTGGACTGGACTGAACTGACTGTGGCTGTTTCTCTATCCTTAAATGAATCAAAAGTTTCACATATTGGTACATTGACTAACTCATTATAATTTTCTATAAAAGCAACATCTCTACTTTTGATTATTTTATGCGTTTTAGGGTGCATTAAACGATATCCTTTGGAATTTTCACAATAACCCACTAATATCATTTTTACTGATTTTTTATCCAACTTTTGGCGTTTTTCCTTTGGCACATGGACCATAGCTACAGAGCCAAATATTTTTATATGTGATAAATTAGGTTTCTTACCTTTCCATAATTCATATGGGGTTTTACCTTCTAATGACTTTGTTGGGGATCGGTTTACAACATATGCAGCAGTTGCCAAAGCTTCAGCCCAGAATTTTTTCTCCAAGTAGCATAAAATAACATACACCTTGCTCGTTCAACCAAAGTCCTATTCATTCTTTCTGCTAGGCCATTGTGCTGGGGAGTGTAAGGAGTAGAGGTCTGATGAATTATACCATGATTAGATAAAAACCTTTCAAAGTTGTAGTTACAGTATTCTTTGCCATTATCAGTGCGAAGTTTTTTAATTTTATGATTCAATTCATTCTCTACTTTTAACTTAAAATCTTTAAAAGTTTCTAAAATATTCAACTTATCTTTTAGAAAATATACATGGACTACTCGTGTGAAATCGTCTATAAAAGTAATAAAGTATTTCATACCTCCAAATGATAAGTTTTCCATGGGACCACACAAGTCAGAATGGATTAGTTCTAGTGGCCTTGTTGCTCTTGTTCCTACATTTTTGAATGGCAACCTAGCTTGCCTACCCTCCATACAATGAGTGCAGGTGACATTACTTTTATCCTGAGTCAGAGTCACACCTTCAGCACAAGCAGGTAATTTCTTTATATCTGAAATATTTAAATGGCCCATTCGCAGATGCCACAGGTAGATACTGCTACAGTCCACAGAACTTGAGGTTAAGTGAGCTACTTCTTTACTGTGAGTTGTATCCATGATGTATAAATTGTTATTTAATGTTGCAGTGCATATTATCTCACCTTTACAATTCAGTATCTCACATCCTTTGTTATTAAATGTAACCTTGTATCCGTTTTTCACAATGCTGCTAACTGAAAGAAGATTAGCAGCTAGCCTGGGAACAAACAAGACATTTTTAATTTGTATTTTATTTTCTTGATTTATATGAATGTCTACACTACCGGCTCCCTTCACAGCTAATGGCTCTCTGTTAGCTACTGTAATCTTCTTTACTGGTGGCTCAGTGACATTATACATCCAATCATTTCTACTTGTCATATGCATGGATGCCCCAGAGTCTATAAACCATTTATTGCTTATGTTTTCTTCCACTGTGGCTGAAAAGGCTGCTACAAAACTGGAACTTTCTCCTTTGTTTGCTAATTGTTTCTTTGATTGCTTACAGTATTTAGCAAAATGTCCATTCTTATTACAATTGAAACATCTGGGTCCCTTTGATTTTACTGATTGGGTATTACTTCTTGTTTTCCTAGAGTTTGTATAGAAAGCGGCTGACTTGGATGTGCTAACTTCTTGTATGAGTTTAGACTTAACTGAGTCAGCACTTATTTGAATACCAGAACTCTCTAACCCCATAATCATAGGCTTATATTCCTCTGGTAACCCGGCCAACATCAAAGTGCCAAGCCACTCATCGTTGACTTCAAAGCAGATGTTACGCAGCTTGTGAGCAGAGTTCATTATTTTACTAACATAATCCTCAACACTGTTGCTCGATTCTAGTGTAGTGTTGATCATATCTCTAAGTAGACCTACTCTTCTTGTTAAGCCGTTGTCATCAAAAGCTCTTTGTAAATTCTCCCACACCTGTTTTGCAGTTTTACATTCTTGAACATGAACGTAATTTTGTGGCTCTAATAATAAAATCAGCTTTGATTTTGCTTTGACGTCCTTGCTGGCATCTACCGGTTTTCCATCAAGACGCTCGATACAACACCACAAGTCTTCATGTTCTAAATAGGTCTTCATACTGAATTTCCAGGTGGCGAAGTTTTCTCTTCCGACCAATTTTTCTAAATTAAACATATTTGCGCCCATCTTGAGTACTTTCACCAGAAATGTATAGCTTTGGAATCGAAACGCTTAGGTGCACGTGTAAGTAATCGTAACCTCAAATTTAATTGCATCGACAATTTCTCTGTTTAAGTTTTATTTAGTTTCCTCAATATTTCCAACTGTACCACATCAGAACTACGCTCTGCTACCATAAAGGAAAATTCTGTGGTTGTGGTAAATGAAATATTTTAAATAACTTATCACGTTTATTGCACCACAATACATACAACGGGCAAAAAGGGAAGAGAGAAAAATGACAGACAATATATAGACAATTACAACAGGAACAGGAAATAAAAATGGTTGCGTTCCATTTCACTAACAAATACTAAATGAGGATTATAATTAAGAAAATTCTTTACAGGTATGATCTACTTGAGATCGCACTTGGACAAGTACTTGGCCGTGGATTCCTTCGGCAACGTCACCTGCGAGTCAGAAGAGAAGGAGCCGGGCAGCAAATTCCAAATCAGGTAAAAACAAATTATAGACGAAATAACTATTTTATTTATGTAACTAGCGACTCACCCTTTTTTTGCTCGGGTTCGTCCCTAGGTTGTTTCCCAAAACAAAATTAAGTAATCAATTTGGTTTTTTTTTTCGTGGGACCCTATATTTTTTTCTAAAATAAAAGTGCCCTAAGTTACTCCTTATTACATCAGCGACCTGCCAGTGAAAGTCCTGTCAAAATCGGTCCAGCCATTTCAGAAATTAGCTGGAACAAACAGACAGACAAAATATGTAAAAAATGTTGTTTTGGTATATGTACCATGTATACATCCATATGCATTTAGTAAAAAGCGGTTATTTTAATATTACAAACAGACACTCCAATTTTATTTATCTGTATAGATAATCGTAAATACTACTTTATACTAATACCAAAATACAGTATGGAATACCTAATTAGTAAAAAATACGTACGGAAGTTTACATTACACGTAGCTATAATTAGTTATGACTGGATGTGACATGGGAGGACATGCCATTTTTCCTGCAGTATTTTTCACTAGATATTATAGTGTACGAGTAAACATTTTATAGCAAACACAGGTTGACTATACTCTCTAATTTCTAAAGTCTGATAAGACAGTCTGGACCGATCCGATAAGACCGATGTGCTTTTCGCATTACACGAAGACTATCCCTATAATAATGTCCTCCAGACTGATTCCGGCTACGACAGATATATGTTACATGCCAAAAAGCTACTTATAACACTTTCCTGATAATACTTAATAATAATATACACGTAATTAAAAATATATGCACATTATTTTTTATTAAGACTGCCAGCCATCGCGTACAATTAATGGCGCCCAATGTGGGCTTGGTATTTCACAGAATACCAAGTTGATATACACTAATTTAATGACGTTCTAGAAATCTAGTTTATTTTTCATTATCATAATTGAAATTCGGTTGTGAATATGTCATATATGTATGTACTAGCGGCTCAGCCTCGCTTCGCTCGGGTTCCCCTCTAGAAAAAAACAAATACAAATCTATCCTTTGGGAACCCTATATTTTTTCGGGATAAAAAGTAGCCTATGTGTTATTCCCGACTATAATCTATCTCTGTGCCAAATTTCATCCAGATCCATTCAGCTGTTCTGTTGTGAAAGAGTAACAAAGATACGCTCAACTACATACTCACAAACTTTCACATTTATAAAATTAATACGAATAGGTATATGAAAATTTAATAATTTAATTGAAAACTTAATAACTGAAAATATAATTTGCTTGAAAATAAATTACTTCTTTTTACTAAAAGTAGTAATGAAAATAACGTGTTACAAACTGTTTACATTACAAATGTAAATCTCGTTATGAATGCAATGACCGGGACAACTGTGTGGACTCAATACACTCTAGGCATATTTTACAATTAAAACTGATTGCCAAGTAGCAGTGATAGCTGGTTTGCTTCTTGTAATACGGTGCATTTCTACACACTTGTTTACAAATAGGTTTAATATAATAGTCAATAGATAAGTGAATATTATGTCGATGAGGACTTATAAAAAATCGATTGATAAGTAATTTTTTCTCTATTCATACCTATATAAAATACTAGCACTTTACCGGTGGTAGGACTCTGTCAAGCCTGAGGAGTCCGACTGGATGGGTACCACCCCCTTATCTATTTCTGCCGCCATAGCAACAATGATTGCATTGTTGTGTTCCGGTTTGAAGGATAAGGTAGCCAGCGCAATTACAGGCAAGAGGCATATCATTTTAGTCCTCACAGTGATAACGTACCGGCGGTTCTATATTTTTGTTACCTAAAACCTAAGTGCATGAACTGTAGGTGTTACGGGCGACAGGTACTGCTTTCCATCAGGTTTTGGTTTTGTTGCTTTCCATCAGGTCTGCTCGTTTGTCACTGAATCCCATAAAAAAAAAAATAGCAGAACCCATGGCTTTTCTCGCGCTAAAATTAAAAAAAATACTTTAAAAAAATATTTGTCATAATTAAAAAAAATATTAGCATTCTGCACTCCTTCTCTATATAAACTATAAGTGTGGGAAATTTCATGCTTCTCTTTTTGTAAAAAGGGGTATAAAGTTTTTGCTTCACGTATTAATATATAGATTTATTATCCTATTAACGAATCAAATACAGTAAACACATAAAATTCGCCACGCACGTGTCTCAGGATACATATAAATCTTGTGAAGCTCTCTCGAATACTAATCCCGGTGACTCACCGGAAACTCGCGAAAGGAACTCCTTATTTTTCTTATTTACGAGTCATTGTTGGTTTTTGCCAAAAGCAAATTTCATGGACATTAGTGAATTTTTGGTCAACTTCAAAAAAGAGATATTTTAAATAGTTCTACGATAGTTTAAAGTTATAAATATAAGACAAATGTTAAATCATTTGCATTCAGTATTCATTTTTGTTGTTACAAAAATATCTTTAAAATACCTTTCTAAGTCGAACGTGTTGCTAGTAATATTAAATAATAAGAGATTTTTTTTAAACTTTGATATCTATGTTCAATTAGCTAATACCTGCAGCTTCTCTTTTGTGGGAGGTATGTTCATATAAAGTCGTATTCCAATAATTATTTCACTCAAAACCGTTGCAACGTGTAGAAGTAATAAATAATCAAATTTTCGCGTTTATTTATTACCTACATAATACATATATTTTATTTTATATTTACTTATGCTATAAATTTTTTATAACCCTAACTAATCTATACATATAATAAAATTGTAACTAAGCCGAATCTGTACATAAATGAAATAGTCATTATTATCGATACAGATGCCGAATATATAGTTTTTAGAATTTTTGTCTGTCTGTCTGTCTGTTACCGCATCACGGAAAATCCACTGGAGGGATTCTGATGAAATTTGGTATGTTAATAGCTGGTTATCCGGGTCAATATATATGATACATTTCTCTACGGAAAAATATCTCATCTCTGAGAAATCTATACTAAACTTTAAAACGTAAGCACTGACAAACCCGAGCATAGCAAGGGTGAGTCGCTAGTTGTAGATCATATTTTAACTTATGCGGAATAAAATAACTTACATGTTCTCTAATAATAATAATTAGTATGGAGATAGCTAACAAATATTGTTATCAACCGGTCTGATGATATGTACACTGCTATTGCTGCGTAGACAAAACAAACAGTAAACAAAGTTGGCAACAAACCGAGACAGCTCTGCTTCCTTTGTTACTAACACTCATCCGTTATCGATTGACGAAAACGTCCACAATAACAAGGCTTCACACTTCACAGGGATGAACGTGGTTTTTACTTTATTTATTTACAATTATTATTGCAATAAAAATGAATTAAATATTTGTAAATACATCTGATCGCTACTAATAATTCACAAAAGTAATACTTTCTTAGATATATGCGAAAAAACGCGCTGTAAAGCATTCCAAACGTCCAAAAATCAAAATAAATCCGCAAAAAAAATCCGAAAAGATAGTTTTATTTTATTCATAAGTGTTTATAATTTTTTTTTATAATACAAGTTATTTTCTATAATATGTTACTTTTTTATAATGCCATATCGACTCTTGCATGGATAAACATAACAAAAAAAAATAAACCGTTCTATGATTCCCAATCCCATTAAATATTATAAATGCGAAAGTTTGGATAGATGAATGTTTGTTACTCAATCACGTCAAAACGGCTGAACCGATCTGGATGAAAGGCACAGATATATATTATAATCTGTAACAGCACAAAGGTTACTTTTATCCCGGAAAAACGTACGGTTCCCGTGGGATATCCATACTTACCGTTAAAATGTATCTAGGAACGAACGCGAGTGAAGCAAGGTTAAACTGCTAGTTCCATCATTAAGTCACAATTGTTTTATATAAAATCGATATAGGAAATAAAAAAATCTTAAATCGATTGTGGAGAGCCCTACTTGGTACAATCGATCGTCTGACTCACAGTGCCAGTGACAGCGACAGCGGCGACAATTTCTAAGATAAATACGAGTAAACACTGACTCACACTGAATCATCCCCTTAAATTACAAGTTTGTTTTTGATGCACTTTGATGCTTTCTTACTACGTGTATAAGTATTTTGGTCTTTTGGGCCAATTTTATTCTTCTAAGTTTCAAAAATGTTAATGATGGGTGGTTAATGCCATCTTTTATAGAAAAATGTTCGAACATCTTTAATACTGTGAGCGTGCTTCTTCAGTGAGTTTTTGAGTGACTTTAAATGGAAGTGGTACTCAATTCGGATCCATGCTTTTTTGTTGGTGCCAGGCGACAAATATAAAAACACTTCGACTTCGAAAATATCTGATTAAGTATCTATAATCTGTTTTCTATAGAAAGATTAGCATGATTTTTGTTAATAACTATTTCATCATGCTGTAAAATACAACTCTTATATCTTATAAAGGTTTACATTTTAACCAAATAAACATCAAGGCTTATTAGTACTGTCGTTTTCATTAGGAATGTTAATCGATATTTGTTTCCCCTTTTCGTTTACAAAAACACGTTCACAAACAGCTATCTAACGATGTCATCATGTGAAGGAGTTCCTGTATTATTTCATTACGTTTAACCTAAAATTGCAGACAAAAAATTGAATGTATTTATGGCTTTAAAATGGCATGCTAACCTTCTAAAAACAAAACTTCCCTGCTAGAAAGGGTTAAAATGTTTGTATTCGACAATGAACTCAATAATCTTGATAGTTAAGCAGGATTTTGTGTGAACTCCTAACATTGGTCAACATTTTAAAAGCAAACCTACAACCTTGTTATAGGGTAAAATATGCCTAAAATAGGGTTGGAAGGGGTTGTATTGTAAATTTTAATGAGCGCGTGCCAAAAAGTTCATTGGATTATGAGGGAAGTCCTAAAGGGAAAAGTGTTTAGGAATATAATTGCGTATTTGCCTTAAGGGTTTAGCAGCTTCCTTTAAATTGATCATAATTTATAAGGATTCATATTTTGATGAAGGGATGGTCATATTTACAAAGTTCAGATTGTAGGTAGCTGAGATTAGCACAGGCTATTTTTTGATCCCGACATTTCTTAGTCTCTCCGGTGACCATGTTTGTTGTAAAACAACGTGATGTCAGTGTTAAAAAAATCAAAACAAAACACGAAATAATTCGTAAAAATATTTTAATTACACTGCCAATAATTTATTTTATTTAAATTTAATTAAGTACGTGTCTAGTAACTAAAATTCACCAGTCAATAATTGAATTTATGACCTATCTCATTAAGTTTAGTAATTAGGTCTCGACTATTAATTTCAACCTAAGCATCAAACATACATACATATTATAACTGCTTACAATTCAGTGTTATAATACTCGAGAGAAATTAAATAGAAATCGCATTACATTCACAGTTATTTGAAAGTTTTGAACATTTCTGATAAATCATTCAAAGTGAAACCGGGTCTAATGACAAGAGGAATATTTATGTTTGCTTCAGTCGATACGTTATTTTAAGCCCGTTTTCATCCTTTAGAGCAAATAATGCTTTGTCGTTACAAGATATCGGATTATATGCACTATCAAAATACCAAAATATGCATACATGGAAAATCTCATTTAAAATAGTCTGTCTTTCTGTCTCGAAAGCATCACGACAAAACCACTGAATTGTTTTGTTCTTCAGTTTCAGTTCTTATTTTACAATAGTTTATTTACTAACTTTTGTTACATGTACTACATTATATTTACGTGTAAATCAACACCATTTATCTCAAACTATATTAAAACTAGTTAAAAAGTTTGTTACATGCATTGCCATAGTATTCATTACTTCAAGTACTAGTCTAGTCTTTGAACTAGAAAAACTTCATATCCTTTTCCGTTGCAGACTCAAACATACATACATACATATAGTAAACATACCACCGTCGGGACCTCATATAAGACTATGTAGAAAAGCGAACCCCATCGATTTTCCTTTCATGTCGATGTTGTCTTAAACCCTTCAGCGACGCCCCGCATTCTAATTAGCCCGAGCGTCATTGTGATGAGTGTTTGCCTTCTCTCCCGTTACGTTACTTACATATTTGTGGTTTTCAGCTTTGACTTATGCCTCTTCGTCTGATCCCTGATTGACAGTTTGTAAGATTAGTTCGAGGGATAGGCTTGTCTCACATGCAATTTACCATGATTTAAAACTAGTATGAGTTTTTTGTACTCGGTCAATAAAATCGCTCTACACACGGTTTTCGTTTTTCTATGGCGTTTTAAATGTGGGGTGACTCCCCTACGCTGTTTCAAATCAAGGCGAATGCGTTCGACAAATACAAACCTGTGTACCTTATTATTTATGTATTAATAAATCATGTCAATGTCATGTATTTAAGTCGCAATAAATTTAAAAAGAGCTTAGGCATAAGTAAGAAATATTACATTCGATACTCATCATAACTCACACATGTATAATTCAGATAAACCTATAATACCTAATTCCATATGGAGGTTTTTAAAGTCTTAGCTATAATTTTTTTTAATTAATTAACTAGTTGTTGCTTCACGGCTACGCTTGTATGGTAGGTATTGTATTAACTATGAATTAATCCAAGATATAAGCGATATCTATTCCGAATTCTACACATATTCATTGAACTGTTATATCGTGAAGAAATAACAAAATATAATACTAGGAAATAGCTGTTTACCTTCGCTCGGGTGCGATCCCAGGTGCTTAACATTGACCACACGTTTGGCTCAGTTTGTAGTGTAGTGTACTTGCTGTGTCAGCGGTCGCGGGTTTGCATCCCGCTGGGGGCATTCATTTGTATGATAAGCACGAATAATTGTACTCCAGTCATGGGTTTATATTTATAATATGTATGTATTTAAAGTTATATATATGTAGCGTATCAACTATCTGATATCCATGACACAAGCCTCGTAGCTTACCATGGAACTAGATGTGTTGTGTGTTAATGTCCCAACATATTTAAATTTAACATTAATCTATGTGTGAGTCCAGGTTATAATCTATCTATTTAGCAAATTCAATCTAAATGCGTTCCGCCATTTAAGCTCGAAGGACTAACAGACATAAATACAAACTTTCACAATCATAACAGTAGCTCGATTAGTGATTTTTAATGAATATCTTGTGTTGTATACATAGTGTTTCCGAAGACGGTTCTGGTCGCTGGGCGCTGCGCAACGTGGAACGCGGCTACTTTTTGGGCTCCAGCTCGGACAAGCTGACCTGCACCGCCAAAGTTCCCAGCGATGCTGAGCTCTGGCACGTACACCTTGCTGCCAGGCCACAGGTACACATATTTAAAATATATAATATAAGTACTATAAACTCCTCGCGGCTGTAGCCGTTTTGAAATATTACTTCTTTAGAGTCTTTTGTGAACGAACTTACGAGCTATGAACTTGTGAGATGTCAAAATCTCTGATTATGTTTACTATAAAGCATTAGATATCGGGGACCAAAACGCATTATAAAATCGCGAAAAAGTCCAAATAATATATAAATAAATATAGCAAACGCCAAATTACATTGTTAACGTTTGCTAAACACATAAAAGATTTTTTAAAGTAAAAAAATATTAGTGCAACTAGTCCTAAGTTGCCGAATATAATAAATAAGCAATAATTGGCTATTTGACAATTCTAACGATAAAATATTTAATCTGTTGGAGACAGTAGCTTATGGGTCCACAATAATTATACAATATGTTTTTTGCATTAAAATAAATTGTAAATATTTCATTTTTGAACAATAAATTTGAGTTTTTTTATCTGTGGATTACAAATACTGAAACGCTGGCGGCCATGTTTGTGCAGCGTGTGACGTCACATCTCACATAACAAAACATCGTGTGTTTTATCGTTTGCAGTTTGCTGAGAAGATCACTCTAAAATATTTTAATTAGTGCTTGTGAGAAGTTTAACGAAATGGAGCCGGGTTACACAAAAGCTGATAGTGCAAATTTACCAAAAATAGATTCATTTATGGTTGCAAATTTTTTTGCATGTAATTCTGACTTTTGCTCAGCCGAGTTTCGGAATGTAAAAACTTCCGTGTAAGTACCGAAATGAACAAAGTAATTATGTATAATTTATTGGTAAAAGTTAATGTGTATAGTTCTTAAGTCAAGTAGTAAAAATTTTATAAAATAATTTTAAATTACTTAAAGGTTATGTTGATAATTTTAGATCTTCGCGACAGTCGTATGGTGAATAATAAAAATAATACTTTTAAAATTAATAAAAATAATGTCATAAAAAGAATTGTTTTTATGACATGTTTTATGTACAAAATACTGGATTAAGTTTAATTTATTTTCAGTAAAACAGAGGCTAAATTGATTGCTTTTAAATACTTACATCGAAGTGATCTTCATAAAAAAAAATTGCAGATTTATCAGATGTAAAATTCAACTCTCAGCGTGCTAATTGTAACCACTGCTTTCGACGTTTAGGACATTTAGGGACGTGTATAAACAATTTGTCAGGATATTTAATTGTAGAACTTTTACACATAGGTACGGCACACGTCTTGTAGCTTGTCATTTTCATAAAAAATATTTATATTATCATATAAGTTAATATATATATATATATATATATATATATATATATATATATATATATATATATTAACTTATATGAGCTTGCCAATGAAAAAGCTGCAAACTTTTAGCTTAAAATATGTTTAAGAGTTGGAGCATCGTAGCATGGAAAATATATAACATGTTATATTCTCCATGCATCGTAGTTAGCTTTACTTAGTATATTGAGATATGACGTCACAGCCAGGAATGTCACGTGATGTGCTGTTTTCGCGCGACTTTCAAATTACTGAAAGATTAATATATTTTTTTCCGAATAAATAACGCTTTTTTCAGAAAAAAATAATTGTAAGAGGTATAAAATGAACCTACGTATGTTTTAAAATATCTTTCCGAAAACTGTCAAATAGCCAATTCCACACAATTCAATTGTAAGTTATTAACAATCTCGCTGTGACTTAGCGTAATAATCCTCAGCTGAATCCACTGAAGATCTTCATTTCCGAGAGGAAATTGAAATCGTCTTGGATATACATAGATTACTTGATATATTTTAAATCTATTTATGGGCTTTCTTTAAAACATTTGAGGTTTTAAAATGTTCAATATTTGGTAATAATTAAATGACAAAACAATTAGTACTTCTGAAAGAATTGATGTTTTTTTTAAGTAAATAAGTAAATATAATACTTTTTTAGTTCTAGGTCATAAAGTTCGTAAACCAAAAGATAATCGCATAATAAGAGCAAGATTTAACTTTGCTATTGAACTGTCGAAATAATTTTTCATGTGTACATAGTCTACCTCCGCCCAACCAACAAACAGAAGCACTAATCAATTTTGCTATTATATTAGTATAGAAACAGCTAATGTACTTTCTAATTTTTAATAAAGCATACATTGAAACTACATCATTCAAATCTTAAATTCAACGATAATACAATAAAAAATACAAATACAGTATAGATTATATATCGCATTATCAAAGAACCCGCTTTCATTCACCTTCCTCGTTTCATTCACTCACTCACTAATGAAAATATATGTTAGGTGAACCTCCGTTCAATCGGTCGCAAGCGGTTCGCCCACCTGTCCGAGACCCTGGACGAGATCCATGTTGACGCCAACGTACCATGGGGAGAGGACACTCTCTTCACCCTCGAGTTCAGGGCTGATGAGGGCGGAAAGTACGCCCTGCACACCTGCAACAATAAGTACTTGAGCGCTGGTGGTAAGGTGAGTTATTTGATTACTTAATTTTCTTAACCAATTCAATTTAATTCTCTTACCAAGCCATTAAGGCTTCAAAGTGTGCCAGTTGAGCACAGATTACTTCGCCAATGTCACGTAGAATAGAGGATATGGAGTTCTTAATCCTTTGTCTTCTTTATTTGATCTTTATAAGCTTTTATATATCTTCTTCTACATGTCTACGGTTATAATACGATAGTATGGTATAATATAAAGCCAATAATAATGAAAAATAATGTACGTTTTGTTTTTATTTTCCGTCAGACCACTATTTAGATTTTTTTATAAGTGTCACTTTATTTTATTATCTACTGTGTCTTACATCTTTTAATGGTCATGTCATGGCAATTGTTTTACATCTGACAAATGTTTCAGACAAACAGACTTTTTACGTACCATATCGTAAAAATTTCGAAATTACAACATACATTTAAAATATGGAGGGTACTTGTAGTTATATTTGGCTATAAAATGTGATGAAGGTAATGCCCACGCCATTATATAGAGTAAAAGTTACGAGACCATACTTATAAAGGGCTCATAAAATATAAACTTTTTATTGCGTATACATGATACATGAAAATGTAACTGGCTAGCTCACGCATCTACCAGTTACTATTTTGTTTATTACATTACACGATTAAATTCTGTTCAAATTGATTTTAGAGTTACGTACCTCGAAAAAAAAAGGAACCCTTATAGGATCACTTCGTTCTGTCTGTCATTGAAATTAATATGAAATATTCAAATCTGCAATCCCTTAGAGCTGTAAAAAATCAAATTCTAAGTCAACGCAATCAAAAGATACGGCCATCTACGCCGCATATTTTACAATCGCAAAAAAAAATAATTAGTCAACAATTTAGACAAGCAAGTCAGACTCGTATTTGTCCAATTTTTTTTTATTTTCTTAAATATATGTAGATATAGTATAGCTACTCAGAGAACCTAATTTAAATGTCACACAGATAATTATAAATTCGTGTGAAGGGCAAGTCGCACTCTAATAAGCAAGAGACAATTACTTCGCTTTGGTGTGCAAAAACATAATTTGTACCAGCTATATAAATGCTAATACAGTTAAAATGGCGAGTGAGTTAACGACCTAAAGTAATCTTCACATATATTAATTTATAATGGACTGGCAACTTCCTCTGACTTCGCTCGCGAAATTGTGTTTCTAATTGAACTATATATAATAGATATTGACAACCATTATTTTTAAAATGCAAGTATAATTTCAAAAAAAAAAATTTTTTTAAAGACCCTATTTTAACAAATAAAATCTTTGCTATCCAATCTGATTGTATTCTAAACTAAAAAGGCTTAACCCACAATGCTATACGATTTATATTGAATATCAAGAAACACCTAGGTATCATTATATTCCACCCGCCACTACAGTGTCGCTGGACGGGACAATGGCTCGCGGCCGACATCGGCATGACAATCGCGTAGCGAGCGTTTGCACACAATACCCCTAGATAGGTTTAGAAATAGTCTACACTATATCTATAAATACATATGTATATTGTAGCTATCTACTGAATAATTTACCATAGAATAGGTAAAATTGAAATATCAAAAATAAATGATTAAGTTTTAGTCATAAGAGGTAGCTTTTATTTAAAAACTTAATGTTTAAGTTTAAAAAGCCTTTATTAAAATAATTCAAATAATATTATATTATGTATTTCTATATTTTATCTCATTCATGATAGCTAGCAATTAAAAAAAATACAGTTAAAATATATTATTGGTGGCACTTACTTGTAATTTAAAAAGTCACAGCCATACAATGCATTCAACAATTTTATTGCTTTAAGGTCTCCAAGGTATACAAAGCTCTAAGGTATACAAAGAGCCTATTATTACTGGGTATTCGTGGGAAATGGGTAATATATCGATACATGTACCTATGTACGTATGTCGCATCGTCTGAAGGGAAGTGCTGCTAATACAGACAAGGCGTTGTGCCGTGTTGTTGACATCTGCGTTGAAAGCTCTTATGAATACTGTATTCTTATTCAGTTTATCTATTTGATATACTAGAGGTTTGTTCGATTTTCCTCGGTTTCTTTATTAAGTAAATAGTCCCTGAAAATATTTAGAATTTTAAAATATGCGTTTTGTTTAACATTTGAGACCTGAAGATATTTATTATTATTTATTTTACACTGCATTCGTTTCGATGACCCTGAAGATATATTTTTTTTTCCATGATCTAAGAGGCTATCTTTCTTTCTTTTCTTTGTGACCTCTTAAATTTCTATTAATGTATTTTTTTAAGTATTAATTACGATATAGTATGTTTAAAGTTTACATTTATTTCTTTTTCAACTATATATATGTGGGAATGACATATTTTATATGTATTTAATATTATGTATGATGTTTACACAGTTAGGTTATTACATAAATAAATAAACATAATACAATCCCGACAGCTCTTCGACACGTGCACATCAGAGTGCCTCTTCAGTGCAGAGTACCACGCGGGAGCCCTAGCGCTCCGAGACAGCTCTGGTGCCTACTTGGCGCCCATAGGATCCAAAGCAGTGTTGAAGACCAGGTCCACAGCCGTCACTCGCGATGAACTCTTCTCTCTAGAAGACAGCCTGCCCCAAGCCGCTTTTGTAGCTGGATTGAATGAGAAATACGTCTCTGTAAAACAAGGTTAGTTACTTTTGTGGGGTTTTGTAATGATTTTTTAGGTTTTTCTTTAGGTAAATTGAAAAAAGGGGACCACTTTGAGATATTTGTTTATCTCGTTTTTTTTTTAAGTAAACTATCGTGTTGTTGTGTAGACACTCTTTTATTTAAAATATGTAACTAAACACAATATAAGTTTACATTTCAATAATACATAAGGTTGTACCATATGCAGTTACTAGAGGATAAATGAACATAAGTTATGAACTCAATATATAATGAAATGTATTATATGGATTAGCTTATACGAGTACATACTATACGTATATATAATGTTATATATATTTTGTTTATATAAAGTAGGAAATCAAAATCAAACCTATCTCACGAGATAAAAAGTAGCTTATGTGTTATTCCAGACTATAATCTATCTCTATACCAAATTTCATCCAGATCCGTTCAGCCGTTCTGGCGTGAAAGAGTAACAAACATCCATACATCCATACTCACAAACTTTCACATTTACAATATTAGTATAGATAAGTCATAGAGTCCTTGTGATCCCACAATAGTGTTTAAATAATGCTTAAATAAAATGTAAGAACAAAATCCATCTTAAAATAACATACGTCCAAAGAAAATGGCTTATGTATAATTAAGAAGTGATACCTTTTGTACACTCCCGGTGCAATAAAGCGAGACGATTGTGAGGAGTGCATCTGTCTTGTTGCACTTAACTGCAATTTGATCTCAGGCACTGGAAAAGGTTTTGTTTCGAATTGTTTTTTTTTAAATAGGTACTTTATTGTTTTTAATTTTTTTACTTAAAAATTAAAATTTTATTTTTAATAGTAAAATTTGGATAGAATATATGGTTAGTCTATTTACCACCAATGTGTATGGGGTATATTCTTTTATCAACAACAAGAAACAATATGTTTCAATATACATAATGTAAATTAGTATATATGTATATTATAGCCTTGCTTTGACACAACCTTAGTTAAATACTTATTATATTTATGCGAATATCTCACATTTATACAGATAAATAAAATCGAAGCGTCCGTTTGTATTTTGTAATGTCGCAATAATAGCTTTTAACTAACTAACTAAAGGCATATAAAATTACATGCTTTATAATAAAAACACATTTTTTTTAATTTTATCGGTCTGTCTGTTTGTTTTGGCTAATCTCCGAAACGGCTGGACTGATTTTGACAGGAATTTCACTGGCAGATAGCTGATGTTATAAGGAGTAACTTAGGCTACTTTTATTTTGGAAAAAGAATTAGGGTTCCGCTCAAAAAACGCACCCGAGCGAAGGGTAATTCGTTATTGGTAAATAAAACTATTTTTTCGGGTTTTTTTTTAATATCGAAATAAACAAAAACATTCAAAAATACAGTTTTATCCTACTTTTAAATACTATAAAAGCTACCCGAGAGAAAATCAATTTTAATTTTCAAATATAATAATTTGCCAGCTATTAAGTGCACAATAACCCGCTCTGTGCTGTCTGAAGTCTGGAGTCTGAGCCGCGCAGTAATTACGGCGCAATAAAGCGAGACAATTGAGAGGCGCGCTTCCGACGGGTTAACTTAATTGCGATTTGATCGCGTGGTCTAGTAAAAGGCTGACTGCACACTTGACGTTTTTATATCTTAATTATATGTATTAACTGAAAAGATATGTCAGATTGTGTTTTGTAGATTTTTTAATACAATAGGTATATTTCTACTTTCTTAGGTTTACGCGAATATTAGACATTTAAATAAAACTATCTTTTCGGATTTTTTCGCGGATTTATTTTGATTTTTGTTTCCCGACGTTTCGATTGCTTTACAGCAATCATGGTCACGGGAGAGACTAAGGTGTCAGATGTCTCAAAAGTATTATATAGTTGTTACAGACAGCCTACCCACAATTAACAAAAATGAATTCAAAATATTGAAAATTGGCATCAAAGTACCTTACAATATTTGTTAATTTTAATTTTAAACATTTTATAATTTTAATTTTATACTTGAAATAAGGAGTATTATTTATATAAATGAAATGATAATAGCTAAAATTATATAAATAATACTCCTTATTTCAAGTATAAAATTAAAATTATAAAATGTTTAAAATTAAAATTAACAAATATTGTAAGGTACTTTGATGCCAATTTTCAATATTTTGAATTCATTTTTGTTAATTGTGGGTAGGCTGTCTGTAACAACTATATAATACTTTTGAGACATCTGACACCTTAGTCTCTCCCGTGACCATGATTGCTGTAAAGCAATCGAAACGTCAGGAAACAAAAATCAAAATAAATCCGCGAAAAAATCCGAAAAGATAGTTTTATTTAAAGGTATATTTCTTTGTATCCGGTTATGTTTTTTTATAAGGATGATATTTGACTACTTTTTTACATATTATAGGCTTACATGTATGTATGTATCTCAGAGACCAGACAGGGATTGTAGACAGAAAAAAATCATATTTAATTTTTTTTCTTAGGAAATGCATTTACGCATACCACCTGTTTAGATAGAGGTGGTTAAAAGGGACTCACTGGCTTAAGAGAAATTAGTACTACACAATAAAACCCAATAGAACCTTCCCCGATTAAATAGGGCATCGCAGGATTGCTTAGCATTCAACCACGACACCCCAGCAGATAGCAGGTCTGCCGAAGCAGACTACACAACTGAGAGGTTGCTCCCACGGTCGACTCTGTTGTCAGAGAAGTACCAGGAGCAACCCACATGGTACACCGCCCACCGAAGTGGGCCACCTCCCTGTACTGTTGTTTGAGATTATTTCATTACCTTGATGGCGCATTCAACTCATATTTTAACAGGTACTGTGAAATGAAATAAATCAGTTTGCTATCATTGCCCACAAATATGACCATCCATCCTAGCATATACATATGTATATATATATTGTATATATATATATAAAAATATTACCTAATAAATAAATCAAGAACACATCCATTACTGTCCTAAATACGATTACGCACTGAATCTCCTAGTGAAACTTAATTTACCCTATAACTCTCTTTAATTAGAGTCTCGCTCCCAGTCCCGGGTGCCTGTTGTAATTACAATGCAATAAAGCGAAACGATCGAGACACGACGGGTTATACTTACGTCTGTTTCAACTGTAACTAAGGGCATTTGTATACTAAGCGTTTATTTTTTACAAATAATATAATATTATTGTAAAAAATAAACGTTTATTATAAAATAATATTTTATAATAAACTCGCATTGATAAACCGTATTAAATGCGAGTTTCAATAAAAAAAAAGGAAAACAGTATGATTACTCAATTTTTTTTGTTGTAATCTTATGTTAGGGTGAAAAAAGACAGGTTATATCATTACGGTTTATTTATTATTCTCATATTAAATATTATTGTCGTAATATGTAATAATAAATATTTTGATTAATATTATGAAAGAAAAAGCGTGTTTGTTAGGTTGTTTGTGTGTTATTAAAAGCATCAGATCATTTGATGTTTTTCTTAAAAGTAATTCTTTTATTTTTATAATGGAGTAGATTTTGTGTAAATATTACTTTTATAGTAAGTACATAAGATGTGTAGTTGAAACTGACAAAACACGTGCATCACTAAAAAATAAATTAGTTCTAGCAAGTGAATTAATTGGTATAGATTTCCTTTATTGGAATTAAGTTTCAAGCTCGTGACAGACCGAGGTTACTAACCTTTATACAATAATACAAGCATAGTGTGTAATCAGCCTAAAACCGCAAAGAATTCTCTGCATCCATTGTAAAAAAACACCCACAGGAGCACTCGACTTTGACTACTACACTATATATGGTAGATTACTACACTATTGCTTATTAATTACATACATATTTTTACATTAAATCCTGCAGTTGATATAATTTATTATACATGGATGTAATTTTTTTTATATTTCATTTTTTTTTTATAATTGCTATTACGTTTTTTTTTATTTTTGCGTTTAATAAACTTTCTGTAATCCTTATCGTCATAAGATGTTGCCAAATTCTACTTATATTGTAAATGCGATAGTTTGTGAGGTTGTATAGATGTCTGGATGTTTGTTACTCTTTCACGCAAAAACTACTGAATGGATTTAAATGAAACTACAATTATCTCATATTTTACAATAGCTCATCATACATCAGAATAACACATAGGTTACTTTTTATTTGATTTTGTAGGGGCGATCCGCTAGTTATCAATTTTACTCGTTCATTACATAACTAGCCTATGTACAATACTTCTATGTACTTTGTACATACATATACTAACTATGCTTAAATATTTTCCATTTTATGTATACCTTTTATATTACAATGTCAAACCAATCTCCAACTGAATATAAAATCTTATAGAAGCGAGCATGAAATATGCATCGCCGTCGCTGCAGTTCCGGCGTTCACAGAAATCCATTGTTCCTCAATGGGTACAGTCCACCCCACATAAGCAGCTTAGGGCCAAAGAAATAAAATCTCTTTTGTATACTTGTGCTGCCCTGTGTACTCACTCATTGTTCAATTAAGATTCTCAGCCTGCTTTGCCAACAATGACTATACAAGGCTGTGATTGACAGACTCTGTAATTAAACTTAGATATATTTAATTCAATAGCGATCGCTATACCCAAGTATGGGACAAGAACGTTTCAATGTCTCAAACGCTGTATTTGATCAGAAAACGCCATTATGTAGATCGATAGCTGTTTTTTTACATTATTGAAGTCTTGATTTAAATATTCATGAAATGAAAATGGCATGGGGTCTTGTAAATTAACCTTAAGTTCTAGGTTAGATATAATCTAAGTATATAAACACCAACACAGTTTCCATATATTGAGAACAAAATATGTTGAAAAACACTGATTTGATACTCTTGTCTCCCATCCATATAATTTTTTCGTCATTACTTTTTAATCTGACATTACAAAAGATATCATTATTACTTATGTTTAATGTACTTACACTAAAAAACGAGTAAATTAACAAAATAGCCAAAAGCTATAACATACATACTAGTTTTAAAAAACTTGTCCTAAACAAAAGCATTCTAAACATTTTCATAATGTTTAGAATGTTATTATGACATGATTCATAATAATAATAGGGAAAATTGCATCAAAAACACACAAAGTTTTATTAAAACAACTACATTTTCATTCCCATTACTGCGTTATTTACACAAGCACATCGTAAAAGTTCACCTTTAGAGTAAATGTAAAACATAATTCTATGGAACCCATAGAAAAAGTCAAATTACTTCGTAATCTAGACTGTAATCACTGCTTTGTGCTGAATATTTTTTAACCATAGTGTTAATTAAGGATCTGCGTTTTTTTTTTTGCATACTCTCTAGCTTTTAAGTATGAGCTTTAATAATTACGGAGTGAACTTTAAATTATACAGATGAAATGTAAAACTGTTTGTAAAAATCTAGTTGAATAAAGTACATTTAATGTTTGATTTAAACGTTTAAACGCTTATCTACGGCTGAAACGTAAATTTCGATAGAATAATCTAGAGTCACTCGTACTATGTATCTTTATAGATGAATTCGTGATCATGCTTCATACAATTCATATAAAGTATAACCGCGAATTCAGCTGTCGAGTTACATAAAAGTTTTTACAGAATAGCCCTACAAGCGTACGTAATTTCCTTCCAAGTCCTCAACAGCGCAGGTATACTGATATACACTACTTCTTAAAAAACATATTAATTAATACACAGCTCTATATACATAAGTAAATATAAATAAGTAATACGAGGCTTGTGTTATGGATACCAGATAGTTGATATACTACGCATATATATGTAACGTTAAATACATATCTATTTTAAATATAAACAATCATGACTGGAGTACAAACATTCGTGCTCATCACACAAATGAATGCCTCCAGCAGGACTCGAACCCGCGACCGCTGTCACAGCAAGTAGGGTCACTACAAACTGCGCCAAACCTGTCGTCTAAGTTGTAAAGTGCAGAATACCTACTTATATATATATATATATATATATATATATATATATATATATATATATATATATATATATATATATATATATATATATATATGATAACATAATATAGTAATAAACTTTTCATACGTAGGTACAAGAGAAAATTTATTCATTTACTTACAAGAAAGCCTAAGAAAAGGCTCGCTCGTAAAATTTGCTAAGAAAATTACATGCATACGTTATAAAGTCGGGCCGCACTTGCGTCGTCACGTACTCGCCTACAGTCACGACTCGACAGGGAACAGGGGGACTTAAGGCTAAATGTCGATGTACCTGCAGTAATAAACAATTGATTGTATGCGTTGCTCTCATTTTGGCAAGCCTTGTGTGTTGCAAGTGCATAGCAAGTTGTCAACCTTGTTCGAGACGTGCAGTGTTTATAACTAACGAAGAAGAAACAGATTTTTTTATACCAACGTTTTCCCGCGGCTTTGCGCGCGTAGTTTAATTATATATTACTGTTTCTTTAAAAATTATAGCCTATGTGTTACTCTGATGTATAAGCTATATTAATGGTAAGTTTCATCAAAATCCGTTCAGTAGTTTTTGTGTGACAGAGTAACAAACATACTTTCTTATATATAAAATTTCGTGTATAATATTAGTAGGTTATAGAATTTGCCTGTGCTTTTATGCGTGTTTTAATTTTGTAATATCTAGTAAAATTACAGCTTTTTTTTGTGCTAGGCATTATAAGAATATAGAGGACAAATTGATATGATCTTATTAGAGTTTTTTTCCTCTTCAACTCCAATTACATATTTATATATTAATTTTTAGGATTGTAGATTATACTCATACTATTAAAGGTTATGCCCTTCAAAGGGTAGTGCCCGAGACAACACAGGTCACCCTCACCCAAGATCAAAATTTTCTCAAGGGCGGTTAATAATTATTTTCAACCAAAGTAGAATAATTCATATCATACAACATGAAGTAATCACGCTTCGTCGTGACATTGCTGTATAGAAAAATTAATGAACACTTGCTAAATAACGTTTCAACATGTCTGTAATAAATACAATATTAGCACTACATTTGTCACTTCAAGTCTTTACATGTTTAGAAAAAGATTGAATTTATCTTGATATGTTTGAATTCAAAATATATTTTTATTAAACGCACTGTTATTTTTTAGATTTACACCAAAAATCAAAAAAAAAAATACTTCATTCAATAATTCACTTTTGAATACTAAATTTTTGCATACTGCCTTAATCAAAGATCGTGTCTAATTAAAAATGGTGGTTAATGGTCATATGTAAAAAAAAATATACACTTACTCCGTTATTTCATCAGAGATGAACTACATAATATTCTATTCCCACACTGCCCAAACATAAGAATCGAACCCACTACAAATGTGAAGCAAACAAAATACAAATGCTCACTCACAACGTCCGCTATCACACCGCTGGAATTCTCCGATCTCGTTGCAATTATTCCGAACAAAAAATATCCATTGTAAGATATAGATGTGCTTTCTAGTTTCTCTACACGGATGCCTGCACTTGCCCGATTGAAGCGCGACACTTTGACTGTGATAAAACGATTTTTCCGGTAATTAAACTCGCCTCAATAACTTGGATCAAATAATTGGTTATTTGCTCAAAATCCAGTAGATTTTGCTTTGCTTTTGGACATGTGTTACATTTGATTACCAATCGCCACTATATAGTTGATTTTGTTAATAATTAACAATTTATGTTTTTTAACATGTTAACAAGCATTTAGTTTGCTATCTGCTAACCAAATGTGTCATCATTTGTCATAATATGATGGTCGCAATGTTTAAAACAATTGTCAATATTATTAATTTTTGTAGTTTTCCTTAATACTTTAATGAACGTACCTACACACGATTGTATTTATACCTAATTAGAAAAATTTATTTTATATCAAAACAAAATAAAAAATAAAATTAATTTAATGTTAGTTTCCTCGAAAGGTGCGAATTTTTCTGAAAACGAAAAATCTTACGGCTAAATGGCTTACCTACAAAAATGTATGTACTAATGACCTATTAGTTACATGTTTAAGTCGTGCTGCGACTGTAATACTCTTTGATAAGTTATTTCAGACGTTATACTTTAATGGCAATAATTATTTTTTACCAATATCCTAAGAACAAAAACAAAACATGAAAGTGTATGTGTATTCAGCCCTTTTCAACGTCTCACAGCTGGGCACGGGCCTACCTTCAAAATTCACGCTGGTCAAGTTCGCGTTGGCGGCTTCACACATGTCTTTCGAAAACTTGCTAGGTTCTCTCAGACATGCAGGTTTCCTCACGATGTTTTCCTTCACCGTAAGGCAAGGGGTAATCATGTTGGAAATGATTCGCACATGAAAATATCAGATGCGCGGGACCCGGGATTTGAACCCGCTTCTCTCGGTTTCCTAAGTAATCGCGTTACCACTGGGCTACCACTGCCTACATGAAAGTACAGTTACCGTAATAGAAGTTACGGGACTTAAATAAAGACACGTATCGATCTTGCAAATGCCTTCCTGTCGTGTTTGCAGATGACTTGCCTCGTCTCTCGAGTGCAAATCGTGATAAAACGCTTGTGTATATAGAAATTTAATAACTTAATAGTTTATCAAGCTGTAATTTTCTACATAAATATTTCTATTGGTTTTTTTCTATTTTTATGTCCCATTAGTAAGTAATACAATGCAAATTATTTATTAATAATAGTTTTTTAAATATTTTTAAATCATTAATACACAGCGCCATCTAGTTCCATGGTAGCTTCGAGGCTTGTGTTATGAATACTAGATAGTTGATACACTACACATATATACATACATATTATAAATATAAACACCCATGACTGGAATACAAACATTCGTGTTCATCAAACAAATGAATGCCCCCAGCGGGACTCGAACCCGCGACCGCTGGCACAACAAGTAGGGTCACTACAAACTGAGCCAAACGTGTCGTCAAAGTCGCGTGTATTTAGTTTATTAATACTTCACTATACTTTTTTAACTGTATCTATACATATAATAAAATTGTAATAAAACGAAATTTGTAGGTACATGAAATATTCTTTAAAAACAATGACTATAACATATATCTATTGTGTACAGAATATAGACCCCAAAACAATTGTATTGAAATTTAATGTAAAAAGTGCTGAACTCATTTTAACTAAATTTTGTGTAATTATAAGTTATAACTTGGTTCATCACTTTGTACCATTTACTACAATATACAAGGGCCAAGTCCAATACAAATAATTGTCACTGACAGGAATCGAATGCACGACTACCAGCTTGGTAGCCAGAACTTGTATAAACATAACCCGCTTTACGTTTGAAGATTATGTATACTTTATAGTAATATCAATGTAAAATTACCAAACATAACACGTACTTTCACTTCCAGGTGTAGACGTAACAGCAAACCAGGATGAGATCTCGTCCCACGAGACCTTCCAGCTGGAGTTTGACTGGGGCACGCGCCGTTGGTACATTCGCACCATGCAGGACCGCTACTGGACCCTGGAGACTGGGGGCGGCATCCAAGCTAGTGGGGATAACAAGTGAGTGATCTCATCTCTTAGATGTTGGATGGAAAGTCAGGTGCGAGTTGCGAGAGTAGTTTCGTGAAACAACACACGATATTTAAGTTATGTTTTAGAAAATACGACTTAATATTAAATTAGTTTTAAACCCCGACTGACACTTCATTAGTTTCATTTATTGTAAAACTTTGTTAGGAAAAAAAATTACAGTCGAATTGAGAACCTCCTTCTTTTTGAAGTCGGTTAAAAAGAAACAAAGTTTAGCAATTGTAATTGTTACATGTTTTGACACTTACGGAAAAATTTAAATATGCTTAATAAGTATGACGATGGTATATTTTATTTTAAGGAAAATTAATATAATAAGTAATTTTTGCAAAATGTAAAAGAATTAGACTATAATTTTCATAGGAATAGTGATCAATGCCGCTAATATAAAAAGTTGTATAGTATATATATATATTTAGCCCTTTTTCAATACAAAGGGGATCACGCCATAATCCACCGTGCCACCAAGTGCGAGTTGGCGGACTTCATTCACTTGCTAGGTTCCCAGACATGCAGGTTACCTTACGATGTTTTCCTACTATAAACAAACTAAAACACTCTCATGATTGTCGAGATCCAAGTCTAGAATCTAGATAATTAGAATGACATTTGCTTTGCAGGTCATCAAACGCTCTGTTCGAGCTGGACTGGCAGGGCGACGGCGCCGTGGCCTTCCGCGCCAACAACGGCAAGTACCTCATGACCAAGCGCTCGGGACACCTGTACGCCAATTCCGACACCATCGACGACAACTGCAAATATTATTTCTATCTCATTAACAGGTTGGTGATGGTTGATTATCGCATATATTATTATTAATCTTTTGGGTTAGATTTATAAGTGGATTTTACTTGATTTTTTTTTTTAACTTTGTATTGGAGTAAATAAAGTTTTCTGGTTTTTTTATATATTCTGAAACAAAAGAGTTAGATGAAATATAAAATTACTGAAGATCTACATATTTGGCATACCTACATTGTTTTCACTTGAGACAACCGTTTACGCAGCGAACGTAAAGAGCGCTGTATTTTTTCCTACTTGTTAGAAAAAACATACATTACATATATAATTTATAGCCTATATAGTACTGTAGGATGTGTGTGAAAGAATTATTAAAATCGGTTTCAGATTTCTATCTACATTTAGAGTTTATAGATTACAAAACATACAGTGTGTTAAAAAAACCCTGTCCGACCGGTGGAGGTATTATTAGGTATCGCTATTCGATTCTATTTATATAAAAAAAAACAGATTCCAAGTAAAAAAATTTTACCCCGTTTAAAAATTTAAAATATTTCATAAACTGTGAAACTTACATGGCAATATTGGTGGCGGGCGGGCGGGTCATGAACTCAGTTGACCTCAAACTACGCTTATCAATTTGTAGGTAGGTAAGTAGACGGCAATGCGATGGCTGTGATGGAGATGTTGTTCCATGTGACGACCTCCACGAGTGATACAGGCTTGGCACTGTTGCAAAAGCTTATCACGGACACTTTCAAGCACATTTGTATCTGATTTTATCTTTTCAAACGCTGCTACAATACGCATTTCAGCTTCGGTGTCACAGATTTTCTTAAACACTAATTGTTTAACGTGACCCCACAGATAAAAATCAAGCGGAGTCAAATCTGGAGATCGCGCTGGCCATTAAATTGGTCCACCCCTACCGAACCACTGCTGTCCATACTAATGGTTTAGATAGTCACGTACGGCTCACCTTTCCACACCTGGACGTGGTTAGTGCCCAGTTGTCGTGCCACAGAACGCGTATTTCGGGTGGGGTGCTCAGTAAATAGCTCAAGCACTTGCTCCTTAATATCCATGTCGATACGTGGTCTCCCTGTATCAGCGTGATGCATTTCGTAGCCGTGAACACTGCCCGTGGTGTACATGCGATTGTGAAGACGTTGAAACGCACGCTCTGACGGCACCGTGGCACCCAGCGGAATTGCGAAACGCATTTCATAGTCTCTGTGAGCCTCTGCATAATTGCAGTCACTCCTCCCCAAACACATTAACATACTAAAGTAGTCTTCATTTGTATACGACATAGTTAAAACTCAATTTCTCCAACACGTGCACTCGGATGCAATGTTTCGCGAAACTGACATAATTTTAAGTAAAATAAATAAAGAAAACAAATAATAATTATCGTAAGTAGATAATTCAAGGTCGGGATTGCTTCTACACGTGCCGAGCGGTACCTTTGACGATGGGCGGTGCGTCGTCTGTCGGCACACATCAAAGATGCCGCCGCCGCATCATAACATAATACCGCCGAAATTAGTGTTGTACATTTTAAAATTTTGCCACAATTTTGGGGAAAATAGCATAATAAACGGACATTTCAAAATTCATTAATATGTTTACTATCATGAATTTTTTATGTTTCTTATTTTATTTGGTCATCTGATTGGGATATCTATACACTGGTTTCCGATCGGACAGGGTTTTTTTAACACACTGTATATTTTTTTTCTTTATAATCATAGTAGGTACTAGGTATAATTTTTTTTTTTAATTCTAACTAAACATGTATTTGTATCCGCAGACCGATCTTGGTGCTGAAGTGCGAGCAAGGGTTCGTGGGGCCGAAGGGCACCAAGCTGGAGTGCAACAAGGCTAACTACGAGACCATCCAGGTGGTGCGCGGCCCCAAGGGAGCCGTTTACTTCAAAGGTACGTTTATTTTATATATGTATAATTAGTAAAACTTACTGTAAAATTATTATTATTAAGTATTTAATATTAATAATATAGGCAGTGGTAGCTCAGTGGTAACGCGCTCGCTTGGGAAACCGAGTGAAGCGGGTTCAAATCCCGGGTCTCGCGCTTCTGATATTTTCATGTGCGAATCATTTTCTAACTTGATTACCACTTGCCTTACGGTGAAGGAAAACATCGTGAGGAAACCTGCATGTCTGAGAGAACCTAACAAGTTTTCGAAAGACATGTGAAGTCCGCCAATCCGCACTTGGCCAGCGTGGTGGACTATGGCCTGATCCCCTTCGTCTTGAAGGGAGGCCCGTGCCCAGCAGTGGGACGTTAAAAAGGGCTGAATACAATACAATACAATACAATATTAATAATATTAATATGGTGAACCTCGGTGGTACAGTGGTTAGTACAGAGATGTAGAGCTGTACATCTGGAAGGTTCTGGATTTCCGGGTTCAATTCGAATCAATTTGAAATCAATTTCAAATGAATAATCTCATAAATATCTCATAATATATTGATACTAATATTATAAAGCTGAAGAGTTTGTTTGTTTGTTTCCGATTTAAAAAATTCTTTTTGCATTAGATAGCCCGTTAACTGAGGAAGGCTATAGGCTATATATCATCCCGGAAAATGTACGATTCCGGTGGGATAGATTGATTCTTGCCTAGGGACAAACCCGAAGCGAAGCGAGGGTGAGTCGCTAGTAGTAAACGTTATTAATGTGAAAGTTTAGATGTTTGGATGGATGTTTGTTACTCAATCACACCAGGTCTATACGAAAGGCACAGAGATAGATTGTAGTCTGAAATAGCACTTAGATTACTTTTCATCCCGTAAAAATGTACTCGTGGGATATCCATACTAACCGTTGAATATAAAACGTGACACTCCCCACCCGCAGGCTCCAACGGCAAGTACTGGCACGCGGACAGCGAGAGCGTGACGATGGACGCGGACAGCCCGCAGCCCTTCCACCTGGAGCTGCGCGAGCCCACGCGCCTCGCCATCCGCGCCGCCGCGCCGCGCGCCTACCTCGCCGCCGCCAAGAACGGCAGCTTCCGCCTCGCGGGCCCCGACCTCGCGCTCGCCACGCACTGGGAGTACTAGGCCGCCCCACCACATAGTGTTCGTTGGCTTTCTCTCATCGTCCCCTGGTACTTTTTGTTGCATTCGAATCTCTAACGCGATTTCTCAACGATCGATCCATCTGTCCTTGCCACGCATAAAGAGTACTGGGAGAAAATAATAACCCAATTTTGAGTAATACTTACTGCCTTGATATTTCTCATTTTTAATTATTGTCTGATATGAGCCTCATTTTATTACGAAAAGTATCAGGACGTCATTCATAAAGTACATATCTGAAATTGTATTGTCTCTGTATGGTTAATTCGTAAAATATTTAATAACCCTTTGAAAGAAAGTCAACGTACATCAAATATAAATACATGTAGGGGACTCCTACGAGCGCTATTTTATCTACTATACACATAGCTACCTCTGTATAGGAGCGATCGCTCGCAGGAGTCCGCGTCACTTCACAATACTCTTCCAACTAAACTATATCGGTTCGAAGCAGGCGTTGAACTTAATTTTATCGTACTCTCACTGGGCGCACTGTTCCAGTTGACGCCATTTCACGCAGCGGCCATTTTGCATACAAGATGGCGACGAACGATCCAAACAGCTGATTCCGCGGGAATCCGCTGACAATGGTACTTAAATATACAAAAACAGGAATGTCGACAATGTAGGGCATTGTTTCACCACATTTCATAAAAAAAAATTCAGCGGCAACTGGAAGCTGCGCCCGCGCATTTATTTAAGGTGTATGTGTATCGCGACCGCGAATGTGATTATGGAGGTATCGCTTGTGTAATTGTAATCATAGTTTACGTTCGTAGATCTGCAAGTTATCGCTTCGAGAATTATTTTTATACTCTAATCTGACACGCTTGAATTATTTATTGTTTTAAAATCATACGTTTTTGAGGTATTTATTGGGAAGTAGCGTCTAGTCGATTTCACATCGGGGAAACATCTGACTGACTGCAACGCACCGCTAGTGACTGGGCTGTTCGCAATACCAGACGTGCCGCCCTCCCCGCCCGCCCCCGCCCTACCCCGCCCGCCCTCGCCCCCTCCCCCGCCCCCGCCCCCGCCCCCGCCCTAGCACGGAGTCTGGCACGTAATGAGTAAGCTAATTAAGTTAATGTAAGTATATCGGTATAGGATTAAGCTCAAGCTCCCAAACGTCCGGTCGGAGGTTTTTTTAACTTTTTTACGATTTTGAAGTGTTTTGTGTCCCGCGACGCGCGCGGAGTCTGAACAAACAAACGTACTGCGTATTATTGCTGATCCTAAATATTTGTACGATACATCTTTGTAAACTATTAATAAATAAATTATAATCATATTGTAACGTGGTGTTTTATTTGAAACCAACTCAAACATGATACGTAATATAACACTATACTAGTACAGATGCCTCATTCCATACCAAGAAATTGGACACCGCTAATATGGGCTGTTCTTAAGGCTATTTTTGTTTGCTTGAACGGATGATGATTGGCATTGATCCGCAAACTTTGTAAAAAGGGGTAATTTGTGATTTTATACTATATACCCATTACCTGACTGCTGAATTTTTAATGATCAGTAAAAAAATATGCAAATATGATTAACGAACGTGTTAATTTGGTTTTCCTTAATTTTGTAGTATAATTTAAAATCGAAAAAACTATTTATAATCTATTTTTTTTTTATTATACACGAGCTTGCAGTTAAATAAATAGATATAGATAATATCATCTATTGATATTAATTTGAATTATTTTTCTTTGTTACTGATGAGTGATGACCCATTCTAATAAATATTATAATACTACTAGTACTGATAGACAGATTTCAAAGTCCCTAAGACGTGACTTTCGCACCTATAATACTGAGCGCATTATAGACGCAATAGAGCGGAACAAAGGCTCCAAAGTTTTCGCGAGGAATCTGTCTATTGGACAAAGCCGGTTAGTAAAGCTCAAAACCGACGACGGCAGGATCGTTTCATCTAATCCTGAGCTTATGAGAGAGATCGAGAGATTTTATGGACAGCTCTTTACATCAACGCGACAACCCATCAGTCTGGACAACGATCCAAGGGCCAGACTAATCCGACACTATACCGAAGGAATCCCGGACGTTAGCCTGAGCGAGATTAGGGTGGCTCTCAAACAGCTCAAGAACAACAAGGCACCGGGTGCAGATGGAATTACGGCCGAACTACTGAAGGCGGGTGGAGAACCGATCCTTATAGCCCTTCAGAAGTTATTTAATTCCGTCATACTTCAAGGAAAAACCCCAAAAGCATGGAGCAGAAGCATAGTGGTACTGTTCTTTAAAAAGGGTGATAATACCTTGCTAAAGAACTATAGACCCTCGCTTCTGAGACATGTTTACAAGCTGTTTTCGAGAATCATTACGAACCGTCTTGAATGCAGGCTCGACGACTTCCAGCCTCCCGAACAAGCTGGTTTCCGTAGAGGCTTTAGTACCGTAGACCACATTTATACGCTGCGGCAGGTTATACAGAAGACCGAGGAGTATAACTTGCCTCTTTGCTTGGCGTTTGTGGATTACGAAAAAGCCTTTGATTCAATCGAGACTTGGGCTGTGCTGCAGTCACTCCAGAGTTGCCAAGTTGACCACCGGTATATCGAAGTGTTGAAGTGTTTGTATGAACCGACTTTAGGACCGGGACTCGGGACAAATCCAATTGCAGCGAGGAGTAAGACAGGGCGATGTCATCTCGCCGAAATTGTTTACCGCTGCATTGGAAGATGTCTTTAGGGTCCTGGACTGGAACGGACTGGGCATCAATATTAACGGCGAGTACATCACTCACCTTCGGTTTGCCGATGATATAGTGGTTATGGCTGAGACTATGGAGGATCTCAGTATAATGCTTAATGACCTCAATGGAGTCTCCGAATGAGTTGGTCTAAAAATCAACATGGATAAGACGAAACTTATGTCAAATGTCCATGTTGCAACCACTCCAGTTTCTATCGGCGACTCTATTGTCGAAGTTGCAGACGAGTATATATACCTGGGACAAACTATCCAGCTAGGTAGGTCCAACTTCGAGAAAGAGGTCAATCGACGAATCAAACTCGGATGGGCAGCTTTTGGGAAGCTACGCAACATCTTCTCGTCCCGAATACCGCTGTGTCTCAAGACAAAAGTCTTTGACCAGTGTGTGTTGCCAGTGATGACATACGGCACAGAGACGTGGCCGCTCACGATGGGCCTGATAAGAAAGCTCACACAAAGAGCAATGGAAAGGGCTATGTTCGGGGTTTCCCTGCGAGATCGAATCAGGAATGAGGAGATACGCAGAAGGACCAAGGTCACCGACATAGCCCACAGAATATCCAAGCTCAAGTGGCAGTGGGCGGGGCACATCGCTCGTAGAACGGACGGTCGTTGGGGACGTAAAGTTCTCAAATGGCGGCCACGTACCGGAAGGCGAAGCGTGGGCAGGCCTCCCACAAGGTGGACCGACGACTTGGTCAAAGTCGCTGGATCCCACTGGATGCGGATGGCACAGGACCGGTTGTCGTGGAAATCTTTGGGGGAGGCCTATGTCCAAGAGTGGACGTGTTTCGGCTGAGACGAGTACTGATACTAATAAATTAGGGAGTGATTGTTCGCGCTATTTTTTTTTTTAAATTAATAGATAATAATTAATAGATGTAGTTGATATGTTAACTTTCGAAAAATTTTACTTTATAAATATAAATAAATCAAAATATTTTAGTTTAACAAAATTCTCTTAGCTATTAACCATTATAAACAATTATTAAAAATAAACAGCGCTATTTGTGGATATACACTACAAATTCATTACCTGGTTAGTGAATTTTCAATTATCAGTATAATAATGCAAATTAATTTTAAGCGCATTTTTTCGTTTTCCTCCATTTAGAGTAAGTACCTGGGCGACCGAGCTTCGCTCGGAGTTCTTGAAAGATTGTATATTTTACATTAAGTGACTAAGTGTTACTGAGAAAGTTGTATAGATGTCGCGATAAGAACAATTTTCTTTTTAATTTGGCTTAAAAATAATTTTACATTAAGTGACTAAGTGTTACTGAGACAGTTGTATAGATGTCGCGATAAGAATAATTTTCTTTTTAATTTGGCTTAAAAATAATTTTACATTAAGTGACTAAGTGTTAATGACAGAGTTGTATAGATGGCGCGATTAAATTTTGCGTAGAATAATGCATAAGAAAAACGCATGAAAACTCGAAAACACGCGTTTTCCCAGACATGTGACTAATCTAGATCAATTTTTCGCCCCCGAAAGCCCCCATATACCAAATTTCAGCAAAATCGTTAGAGCCGTTTCCGAGATCGCCGGTATAAATAAATAAATAAATAAATAAATAAAGATATAAATATACAAGAATTGCTCGTTTAAATATATAAGATTTTAAACTATAATTTTGGAACGTAAACTTTTATTTTTGTATTTTTTTAAATTGATCAATTTAACGCCATCTATTGACATATATTTGAACTAATTTTTCTTGGTTCCTGACGAGACCCCATGATGATACTATAATAATGTTATATTTAATAGTTCGATCACATAATCATATATCAATCAGCATGATGTTTAAGATAAGCATGTACATTATAGGAAATATGCGGGAATTTTTAAAAATTTCTTACACTATATACATATAGCTTACATTGCCATATAATTGTAAAAAAAATATCCGACTCCAAAAAATTAAAATTTAGTATAAAAAAATTTAAAAATATCATACCGATACGGATAGTTAAAACGCCCGCTAATTCGCGCACCAGGCGTGACGTCAAAGTATGATATACACAGAAAAATTACGACTTGCTCAAGCAATTTGTAGCGACAATACCGCTCACCGCTCTGTTATGAATTATGATATACTCTGACGCGGACGTCATATTCGGTCTGACGAATGGCGTGCGTTTCAACTACTTTGTTACGCGCCGCTAGTTAAGTCGAAGACATCGAGCGCCTTCATACACCCTCTGTGGCGTTCGTCCACGCAGGTGCCGGGCGCAGGGAAAGTGTGACGACGAAGACCTTTGGCGTTTGACCTTTGACGTTTGGCGCAGGACATATAATTTTCTCTTGTGTGCATAAAAACATATTAATTATTGACAATATAACGAGTAATATTGTAAAAGTGTTTTATTGTTTGACAACTTTGAATTTCTCATCTATATTTGCACTTTTTATTAATTATTTTCTTAATAAAAAATATTGATATAGGCTTCATTCAAAAGCAATAAATATGTATAAAAAAAAGATTTAACCTTTATTTAAATCATACGCATATTTCCTATTGATCAAGCTCTGTAAAAAAGAAAATGGCTGTCGTTCTCTGGCGATAGCTCAATTTTTTTATAGCTCATGAGAATTGCTCGCTCTGTTAGTCTTGAAGGAGCTATATATCAAAATTTATTTGAATATTACTGCCTTATAGAATTTAACCAATAGGAAAGAAGGCACCTCGTTTTGGTTCACCAATGGGGATACATTTTACGCTTGACTAATGCAGCGTTATAGCTAAATAATGCATGTAATTGCAATGAAAATTGGTGATAAATATAAATTTTATATACAATTTATAATATTTATCATATTACAAATTGTATATTAAATTTATTTTAATTAAAAGAAAAATAGGAAAAATAAATCATTAAACTCCTGTCACAGATCAATTCTGTTTCAAGATATTTGTAAAAATCAAATCAAAGTTAGAAAGTGAAATTTTAATATATAATATTAATCACAATACTAATACAAATGCAAAAGTATGTTTGTTAGTTTTGTGATTTAGGTAAAAATTAGTACACTTACTATTACATCGAGCAACGCAACTTTGTCAAAAGATGGCGCTGCGTATATAAATCATACTTTTATAAACATAAAAGCCATTAAAAATTAATCGAAGTAAGAATAAGTCACCGGTAAAAATATACCATTGAAAAATGTAAAAATTTTAGATAATTTTGGAAGACCCATATAAATTCAACAGAAGGACGAAATCTGAGTAGAAATAGAAATAAAACATTCCAGACTTACTGAAAAACTTATATATTTTAATTAAATAGTTACAATAATCTTTACAGTTGTCCCTAGCTAGTGGCTACGTGACATGGGATCAGCATCGATGCATGTCGGTCGAAATTATAATTATATTCAACATAATTTATCTACATTACAAATAACATAAATCAAAACAATTAAAAACGACAATTTCGAAAAATAATGTTGCCATTTTAAATTTTAAAAAATACAATTATTGCTTTCAATAGGATCCGTAGCGTATTAAATAGGCATTTTTCAGCACTGGCAATACGCTAATAAACTAGCTGTATATAGCAACACTGTGAAAAGCGCATGTGTCGCACTCCCCAACTCAATAGAGGGTAAACTATACCACGTACACATAAAATGGAATATTTGTACACACGTTGTAAAGCGGACTTGGACATAAACTCGCCTCGGCCCTAAATGTCGATGAACGAGAAAAAATCCTAAAAAACATTTATTAAAGGCATTCGGGTGTTTCATATTTTAGAATCGTGCATCGAAATCGGATGAAAGATTCAACAACTCTTCAAACGAATAACATCAAAAATCTCCAAAACGAAATGGAACCTGCACACATTCAAAACGTTAATCTATGGAATACTCGAAAATACTTCGTCATAGCCAACTCTAGTTATAGTATGTCGAATGTAGATACACGTACACTGTACAGACACACAACATTCACACGCACTAACGGTAATTAGTAACATATTGGTGTTCGAGGCAAGGCAAGTTCGTTGAATGGATGAGCGGCGATACGCGCGGCTTACTGGGCTGGCTCTACTTACAATTAATTCATATAATAATATTAAAGGATGACTTAAATATCTTAATGTCACAAGTAAGCACGATAAATCACTTGAAAATTGAATAACACAAAGTTAAAACTCGCTAAATGAAGTATTATTGTTATAATTAAAATAAAATTAAATATAAAAACAATTAATAAATGATTTCATTATATTTTTTATAACTCAAACAAATAAAATGAAGCCTATTTAGCGAATTCTACCTCAATGCCTCAAACGTCACCCAGCCCGCGCATACCATAGACTAAAATAGGCAGGAGGCATGGAGAAAGCTCTTTAGAATTATTTTACTTCTTTAGAATTATTCGTGTAAACACTATATGTAATGAGAACAACAAAACGTGTAACCGCCTGTCTATCCAGCCGTATCTCACAACACAGGTATTGACTTATTATAAAATAGTAACGTTACTTCGGGCGGCCATATTGGTGTGTTTATGGTGACCATAGAGTCAAGAGTTTCCATAGACATTAAACTAGTCCTTTAAAATAATCATGGGTACCATGGCGATGATGTGATCCCTCTAGCGGCTGTTTTCAGAACTAAAAACAGTAGTTTACAATATTACTTAATAGTAAGTTCTAATTGCTTTATAGTTTAAAGTTAAATTGACCTCTATTTTCATGGACATAAAGCACAGATTTAATAGCGACTTTACTGGTATTAGCTCTGTAACTTGCCGGTAGGGAATTTTGCACGACGCCATTAGATTACTTTCGTTATAATTAAATGCACCTTATTAATCTATTAGTCATTAAAATTATTAAAAAAAAAAAACATTATTTAATCTAAATCAAAATCGCTCGTCATAAATAACATAATTCATTATACGAATTATAATTAAAAAAAAATACATATCAATCAATCTGTCAACTCATCAAGTATCAATTCATCAACGTCTCAATCATCATCAATCACATTGTCATTTACATGTAAAAAAATATATCTAATGCCGGCTCCACACGCTCGCCGCGCCACTACAAGCCATCACAAATCCAAACACGCGGACAGAGCGTTCGACTAAGTTTATGTATGTTTGCAAGTCCTCATGGCCGTTCCGATCAATTCAATTCTCTTGTTAAACTGAATTGTATTCTCTAATCCTTGACATTTTAAGCCCTTCAGTGTTTTTTGAATTGCATTTTGACACTTTCATTTGAGTAATGAATTTATCTCTAATTAATAATATTTAAAATACATTAGTCATTTTGAAAAAAAAAAAAAACGTTACAAATATTGTAAGTTTTTCCAATTTAATACTAAACCCTTATTTATATTTTATAACCCATACGCAATGGACACATTTTGAACCAACTTAGTTTATTACACCCACTTCTTATTTAGATAAATATCGATCGATTCGTCAATGGGAACGTACACACGCACTGTTAGAGCAGAAATCGAAAATAATTTGTGACATGTGCTTATGATACACCTACACATCTGTCTGTTTGTAGATGTTTGAAGTTCGTGGCAAATGATGCGGTTGGATCCGGCATAAGAATATATTTCAGGTATAATATTATTACATTATTATATATTATAAAGCGACAGTTTGTTTGTTTGAACGCGCTAATCTAAGGAACCACTAATCCGATTTGAAAAATTCTTATTGCATTAGATAGCCCGTTTATTGAGGAAGACTATAGGCTATATATCATAATACTACTACCCAAGGGAGCGGAGCAGTAATCATAAATGACAACAAATCGGACAGACTTCCATACATTATTGTAAAAGTGATTCTTACATCGAAAGTTTAAACGCGGGCGAAGCCGCGGGTACTGCTAGTCTTAGATATAATATCTAAGGAAACTCGTCAGCTACCACCCGTATGTATGTATGTATATATGTATGTATGTATGTATGTATGTATGTATGTATGTATGTATACGCACAACTAAACGTATTCTAAGGCACGATTAGCACTCCCCTCGCCGTCGCCTCGTCCTGTCGCCGACACCGACACACCGACAGTGCTATTATAATAAATAATATATAAATATAACCCTCTTAGATTTATATGACATTTTAAATAAAACGTATCTTTGTAATTTACAATTGTTTTTGATATTTTGTTGCCGTCACTAATAATTATGAGTTTTATGATGTCAAAAATTGAGTCCCTTTGGAGACCATGTTTTGCTATACAACAATCACAATGTTGATGACATAAAAATTTAAATACAACCACGTACAAAATATATGTAAAATGTACACTTTATTTCAATGTAATAGACAATTCATTTTAAACAAATTTCAAAATTACTTGAGATTTAGATATTAACAGTATCAGTTGAGGTTACATTATGCTATCTTGTTACTTTTGGTAATGTTCTTTTAGTTCTTTAATAAACATCTTTGTCGGTAAACTGTAAAAAAAAATCTATTACATTAATTTTATGGTAATACGTATACAATTTTTAATTTATTTCATTAATAAAAAAAAAATCAAAATGTCAATTTATTTTTTCTCTATCTGTCAATCTATTTTTTTTTTAATTAAAAAAATCACCTAACTACCAATGAGTTAAACATGTCGGATTAAAGTTACACATTTCCATTTCAAACACGGCAAGTATATTAAATAAAATATATTATTTTATAATAGCACTGTTCTGTATAATTTAGTAATAATCTATTAATTCCATAAACAGCCGTTTCTTTATCGCTGGAACATATTCCGATTGCTAAAGAACTCATTCTCTATTGGTGTTGCCACAATAGAAATATATTCCACACTATATGGTTCTCCTGTGTCTATGCTAAGTGCGTTCAGAAACCGTATTTTTTTTTAATTTTATTTTTATTGTTATTAATACTGTTGTCGTTTAGGTATTTATTATCTGTAGCACCTAAAGTTGTTATTTATCCATAGATAACATAAAATTGACAGATAGAAAGCCATTTCGATATAAAAACCAAACGCCTCTCATTTGAATTATAAATACATATATGTATAGACAAAAAAAATACTAAAAACTTTAGTTTTAAAGAACAATACGTGTCTCTTCAAACACAAACAAAAATAAAAACTTGACCAGAACAATTAATTTTACAAAAAAAAAAAAAACAACACTAAAATCAATTTTCTTGTCTATACTCTTTCTATCACATGACTATTTTATCGGTCCACAGTACATTATCTATGGTACATGTCATTACAAAAAAATCTATTTAATTTAATACCAATTACAGTTTGTAGTAATATTTAAAATTATATATATATATCGTATTTCTGAACGCGACAGTTGAGGCCAGTCTATCAATGATCATGTACAGCTTCTCCGTATTAACCTTAAATTTTAACCTATCACCACGTTATAGTTTCACGGTTTTATGCTAATTTTAAATACACCACTCACAATATTACAAAAGAAAATCGATTATACTTAATCTTGTCAAAATATATATATTTTTTTTTAAAGTAGAAGGAAACGGACGTAATAAACTAAGGTGTGAGTTTATTTTTTTCAATTCAATTCAATTCTCTTGTTAAATTGAATTGTATTTTTTCAACATAATCCTTGACATTTTGAGCCCTTCAGTGTTTTTTTAAATTGCATTTTGACACTATCATTTGAGTGATATTTGATTTTATTCAATTGTGCAACAAAAAGGTCAAAAAATTAGAATTTAACTCTAATTAATAATATTTATTTAAAATACATTAGTCATTTTGAAAAACGTTACAAATATTGTAAGTTTTTCCAATTTAATACTAAACCCTTATTTATATTTTATAACCCATACGCAATAGACACATTTTGAAGCAACTTAGTTTATTACACCCACTTCTTATTTCATCGATCAAAAACGTACTAGATACACAATCAGCGACAAAAAACGTCCTCACCGAATGAGCGCTCATTTAAACATTTGAGCGCGCTTTTAATATGTTTTTTTTTTTTTTTGTGAAAACAACTTTAAGCATTGTATTTAAGGTTCAATTTACATTATTGTATATTGTTTTCAACTAGAATAATTACCCAAACACAATTGGTGACAGTTTTAAGAGAACTTTCACATGAGACTGTGTACCTAGTAATTTTTTGATCGATGTCTTATTTAGATAAATATAATTCATTGACAAAAATGAATTGCTCAAAGTGATTAGATTGAATCTAAAGAAGAAAGCAATCGATGGGAACGTTCTATTTACAATACAAAAAGTAGTGCAAATTGTATTTTATGTCAAAAAAAAAAAATTATTACAAAATATCGATTATTAGAAAATGTTGCTATCCTTAATAAAAATGGATAATTTTCGTTTTTTGCTCTGGCAATACAAAATACAGTGATTGTAGCCAGATGAGAATATGTATGAATAAGATATATTTGTGTGTAAATAAATGTGTAAATATAAATAAGTGATGTATGTATGTATGTATATAAACGTCCCATCGAGCCGTCGAGTGCAGCGTCGTACTCGAGCGTGGTAGCGAGCGCGGCCGCCGCGGTCACAGCTGCTCTGGAAACAACACAGTATTTAATTATATTATTATTTTATAATCGATACTAATAGGAAAGATTTTTTGTTTGTTTGTACCGAATAAGCTCCGAAACTGTTGAACCAATTTAGATGAAATTTAGTAAGAAGATAGTTTGAAACCCTGGGAAAGACATAGGGTAGTTTTATCCCAGAAATCATCTCTTAAGGTGGTGAAAATGGGGGTGAAAGTTTGTATGGGGAAGCAACCCAGGGATAATCCCGAACGAAGCGAGGGAGTCGTTAGTTAAAAGTAATTCGATAGTTTTATTTAATTATATTTTCATGTCATTGGTCAATCATGGTCAAGGATAATTTTAAACATTTAAAGGTGCTTGCTATTTGAATAACGTATATTTCAATTTGATTTGAAATCGGTTTCCCAAGCGAGTGCATTAGCACTGGGCTACCGTTGCCTTTTATGTTATATATAATATATATATATATATATAAAATGTGTGTTTATGCAATACGTCCACGGTAAAAGTGAAACTTCTTTGGCAAATATCGCAATTAAATTAAAATAAAACAAATCTTTAATTGAATAAGTATGTTAGGTATATATTTATTTCTATAAATTCATATATTTGTTAAATACGGAAAGAATATAATATTTATATCAATTGTCAGACAATAACAACGGTTACCATGGCAATGTATTCTATCTCATTCTTTCGCCGGCTTAATCCTATATATTTATGTGTTTGTCTCTTTCTAGTGTCGCATTTTCGTTTCATCGAGTTACGTCAAATAACAACGATTCTAAACATGTTTCACTTCACAAACTTTAATTTGATATACATACCTATGGCTAGGAAAGAAAAGGGTTAGGCGTGTGTCGCGTGGCGGGCGGCGACCAGGGGGACGCGGCGCGCGCGGGCGCCCAGGGGTCGGCCGCGGGGGGCGCCCCCTGCGGCGCCAGCTCGGGGGCCCCCAGCGCCAGCGGCGCGAGGGGCGGCATGGCCAGCGGCGCCTGCAGGGGGGCGGCGTAGGCCGGCGTCGCGTTGGGGAAGGACAGCCCTTGGTTGAGCCCCATTTGCTGTTGTTTTATTTCGTTGATTGATAGTTTAACCTGTGGGTGTAATGTGTTGGATTAGAGGTATGATCATTTATTTTCAACAATGTCCAAATATATTGTATTTACTTAGTTTAGGATAAGAAATTAGTACACATCATCTAATTATTTCTGAACTTAACTCGCTTAAACTAAATTAATGATTTAAAGATTGATGGTATTGGGCCAGTATTTTAGAACAATGGAAAAATTATAAAAAATTTAAGATGATGATGATGCGTGTATGAATGTGCACATGCGCAAGAAGTAAAACTTCTGTAGGTTATCGGTATTCTTTGTGAAATTCAATTTATGTTTTAAATAATAAGCATAGGCGAGATACTAAAAATAACGCATATTAGGCATATTACAATCATACATTTATAAAATATCATTTAAAGGTAGGATATAATATTATATATCATGTGTCGGACAATAACAACGGTTACCATCGCAACAGACGTACGTACATGTTTTCGTAACGCATTCACCAGCTTACCCCCCAAGTCAAGCGTGCGTAAAGAAGTTTTACTTCAATAGGGGCAAACAGTGCATGTGTATATGTGTGCCTGTGCGCGTGCGTGTGTGTGCGTGTGTGTGCGTGTGCGTGTGCGTGTGTGTGTGTGTGTGTGTGTGTGTGTGTGCGTGTGCGTGTGTGTGCGTGTGCGTGTGCGTGTGTGTGTGTGTGTGTGCGTGTGTGTACGTACGGGCGGCGGCGCGCGGTCGTGCGCGAAGGGGTTGGGCGCGGGCGGGTCGGGCGGCGCGGGCTGCAGCAGGCGCTCCAGGTTCACCAGCGAGGAGTTCTCGCCGAGGAACGCGGACGGGGACTTCTTCACGGCGCCCGTGCTCGCGCCCACCGCGCCCACCGCGCCCACCGCCGGCGGCGACGCCTTCGGGGCCAGGCTGTCGCCTGTGGATAAATGATACTTTAATTCAATCTTTATTTATTTATTAAATAATTATTATTTTAAATTAAACTAACAGTACCTTCGGCTTCGCCCGCGATCAAACTTTACTGGATCACCCACTGGGTTAATCTGAAGGTTGCCTAAAAATTTCAAAGTTGCTCCAGTCGTTTTGGAGTCCATAGTGAATATACATACACAAATCGACTTTTTATATATCTAGATAGATTTATAATTTAACACTGCTTTTAAATGTATAATACAAATAAAATGAATTTTCATATTAGAACGGAGAAGATACATTATATTTAGAACTAGAGACTTACCCTAACTGTACTCGGGTTCGCTCGTGCTACATTTTAATTTTTTTGAACTCAATCCTAATTCTTATTCTAAAATAAAAGTAACCTGTTACTCCTTATAAAACCAGCTATTTACCAGTGAAGGTCTTATCAAAATCGGTCCAGCCGTTTTGAAGATTAGCCGGAACAAACAGATAGACAAAAATTTTGTGCATGCATTTTAAATAAAACTACCTTTACAGATTATTTCGTGGATTTATTTTGATCTTTGGTTCTCGAGGAATGTTTAAAACTAAAATCAACAAATATTGTAAGGTACTCTGGTGCCATTTTTGAATTTTTTAAAACATATTTGTAAAATTGCGGGTAGGCACTGTCTGTAACTAGTATATAACGCCTTTGAGATGTCTCAAACCTTAGTCTCTCCCGTGACCATGATTGCTGTAAAGCATTCGAAATGTCGGGAACCAAAAATCTAAATAAATCCGCGAAATAATCCGAAATGATATGTTTTATTTAAAATATGAAATATTCGGCGTGAATATAAGGAAGTCTTGTTGATGCAATAAACATATAAAGTGTTAACTAAATACTACATTACTAAATAACATACCTAAAGTGGAGAGATCAAAGGGATCCGCCTCCGTGTTGTTGTTGCGTCGTTGCGAGAGCGCGTCGAACTGCTCCAGCTCCGACGACGACGGCGACGACAGGATCGACACCGGAGACTTGCTTTGCAATTGCAACTGCATATATATAAATAAATAAATATGTTGGTACATTAACACACAGCACCGTCTAGTTCCATGGTAAGCTATGAGGCATGTGTTGTGGATATCAGATAGTTGATACACTATACATATATAACTTTAACATACATATTATAAAATATATATACAATCCATAATTGGAGTACAAACATTCGTGTTTATCACACAAGTGAATACCCCCAGTGGGACTCGAACCCACGACCGCTGGCACAGCAAGTAGAATCACTACAAACTGAGCCAAATTAATATATAAATTGTTATTTTACTATTGAAACGATATGTTAATTACAAGTTTTCTATTAAGTATTTTTTTAAACTATAGATATATGGGCGATAAATTCATTTTTCATATAATAAAAAAGAAAAGTTGGTTAGTGCATCATTTAATAACGGCTTAACTGATTTAGCGATGTTTTAAAAATGTTCGCAATAAGGTTTTTAAGAGGAAAAATTACTCTTGGCTTCACGCCCCTCTGTATTGCCACCTAACGCAAATGAGCCTCCCGTTGGAGTTGATAATTCTTACTAAGTAAATCTATACATATAATAAAATTCTAAGTCGAATCTGTACATTAAATATTTAATGAAAAATCTTATTGAAATAGACTTAATTATTGATACAGAGTCCGAATCTAGACTTTTTAGAATTTTTGTCTGTTTGTCTATTTGTGTGAACGCATCACGGAAAAACTACTGGAGGGATTTTGATGAAATTTGGTATGACGATAGCTGAAGTCTGGATATCCGGGTTTTAGTATACTTTTTAATGCAAGAAAATATCTCATCTCTGAGAAACCTGCACTACACGTTAAAACGTAAGTAGGGACGAACACGAGCAGAGCGAGGGTGAGTCGCTAGTATATTACAAATAAATATAAGATATGAATGTATTGCGAGGTGACCTGCGAGACGGGCGCCCAGGGGTCTGCGGGCGCGGGGGGCGCGGCGGGCGCGGCGGGCGCCCAGGGGTCGCGCGCCGGGCTCGCCACCGACGACCACGCGTCCGGGGACGTGTCCTGCCGTACACACACACATACATGTTTATATTCAATTTTTATACAACTAAATCTGCTAGTAAATATGTTAATAAATATTATTGCAACATTTTGAGAGTTTCAATTAAAATAATATTTTTAATAGAAATTCAATTACCCTTGAATCTTGAAAATGCGAGTGACATAGGGTACGTGGATATTATCCAAAAAAAAAGACAGAATTCAGGCGCCTATTTATGTCTTTATAAAAAAAAAACCTCCCAAATCTTTTTGCATAATACTATGTTCCTTTGTCAACCTTATTCCCATCTATTTAGTTAGTTTTTCACGGAATCAAGTGTTTTTTTTTAAATATTTTTATAACATTAATATATAATTCTAGCTACAATATAACATTACTTATTGATTTTGCTATATCATAATACACCTAAAATACAATTTGTGAAATTTATAACAATAAATATAATTGTGAAAAAACTCAAGCAAAAAATTACTTAAATACAAACAAATAAAAATTCTTTAAAACAGACATTTCAACTACCAATGGGATATATCCTAATATAATATAATTGAAATAAATTATTTTTTATTATAATATTAAATACATAATACCCAATATTACATATACAATATACATACATACATTATAGAAAATTAAACAGATAAAAAATATAAATGAACCTAGCCCAGATTACTGGCTCCACAGACAAAGCAAACTGTCATGATCTTACCATAGAGTCACCGACAGGACGGAAATCCAAACGCAAAGACTAAATAACAAATACAAAACTAAATAAATAATGAACTAAAAAATAGTATCTTTTTTGACATTATATCTTTGTATAAAAAATTATAATACATATATTGAAAGAGATGGTTTAGGCATGAAAAAAATATTTGGTACTTTTAGATTATAATATATATAGAGAACAAACAAACAAATTTTAATTTTTTTTTAATTGTAGAAACATACATTGTAGAATGTATTATTGTACAAAATAAAGCCAGTATCATTTGCTCAACAATTAAGCCATATATACTCACTTTAATAATTATTACTGAATATTTTTTGTACAGTAAAATAAAAGCCAATCAAAAATAACATGTATCTCCGCTTACACATTGAATATAAAAAAAAAACCTGTGTGTGTACTTATGTACGCACGTAAGAAGTTATACTTTTTTGGCGTAACAGAACAAAAATATCCCGTATGTCACAACTTTTTGTAAAAGGAATGCAGTTAACTTCATCATGTCGCTTTTTGGCTGTCGGTGTGCGCGCGCATCGTAATAATTTCACTCTCATAATTTCTTCCAAAAGTACCAAAAGAAGTATAACCTCAAAAACCAAAGCTTTTTTTTTATGAGATTCAGTGACAAACGAGCAGACAGACCACCTGATGGAAAGCAGTACCTGTCGCCCATAACACCTACGGTTCATGCACTTAGGTTATAAGTAACAAAACTGCAGAACCACAGGTGCGTTGTCACTGTGAGGACTAAGATGATATGCCTCTTGCCTGTAATTGCGCTGGCTACCTTATCCTTCAAACCGGAACACAACAATGCAATCATTGTTGCTTGGCGGCAGAAATAGATAAGGGGGTGGTACCCATCCAGTCGGACTCCTCAGGCTTGACAGAGTCCTACCACCGGTAAAGTAATAGTAAAAAAAAAAATATTTCCCATTTAAATTGTCCATTTCAAAAACACCACCCCATTTTACAACCCACCTGTTTCTGCAGGGCGGGCGTGTGAGCGGGGGGCGACGGCAACCCCCAGGGGTCGAGCGAGTGAGGGGCGTGCGGGGGGTGCGGGGGGTGCGCGGGGGGCGCCGCCGGAGACAAGTTCACGTCGAGCAGGTCCAGGAGGTGAGACTGCTGCTCAGGCTTCTTCTCTACACCGGTAGTTCTGAAAAGATAAACAAATATACTTCCTTAGATATATACAATACTTGACAGTCTCTCCCGTGACCCATGATCGCTGTAAAGCATTCGAAACCGCGTCGGGAACCAAAAATCAAAATAATAACGCGAAAAAATCAGAAAACATAGTTCTATTTAAAATATATTTTAATGATTCACTAATCGTTTTTTTGAATTCGGTTAAAAATATATGTTATTTGTTTAGTGTTTTGTAAGTTTGAAATATATTTGTTGTACTATCGTTCTTTAAGAACAAAAATCGATATGTTTTTGCATTGTAATAGTGTGGGCCTCTGGCATAATATTACATTGTTTTTTTATTTCCGTTTTGTATTAGTTGCCGTTTAGGTAATAATTAATATTATATTATTAATAATAATACGACAGTTTGTTTGAACGCGCTAATTCCTGGAAATGCCAGTTAATAAAAAAAGTCTAAGTTACTCCTTATAACATCAGCTGTCTGCCAGTGAAAGACCAGACCAAATCGGTCCAACATTTCGGAGATTAGCCGGAACAAACATACAGACAGATAAAAATTTAAAAAATTGTATTTTTCTTATAAATACCGTTTAATACTTTCATATTATGCATTTAGTAAAAATCTATTACTTATACATTACAAACAAACACTTCAATTTTATATATATATATATATATATATATATATATATATATATATATATATATATATATATAAATTGTATGGCTCGTCCCACTACATAAGTGAGAATAATAGCCAAGGAGATAAAAAAATTTATTATTATTAACAAGTACACTAACTGAATTACTTTTGGTAGCACTGAAAACATCCGAAGAACCGACATTTTGGACTTGATTCCAATATTGTTTGCATTGGATACACATATTGATGCGAGCGACATGTTTGTTGGAATCTGGAAGAAGGATAGATTTAGGGATATTAAGGGACAGGATAGGTAAAGGGGTAGAGTCGGTTAGAACAATAACGACCTTCTGACCGATCTCACTCTCACTGATACTAGTCAACTGCGCAAGCGATTAATACTTTCATAGATTTACGTGAATATTTGACATTTTAAATAAAACTATCTTTTCGGATAGATAGATATAGATATAAAGACCAAGACGAGAGAGATTCTCCCGTGACCACGATTGCTGTAAAGCATTCGAAACATCGGAAACTATAAATCAAAATAAATCCGCTACATAATTAGAAAAGATAGTTTTATTTAAAATTTTATTCAAAACAAAAAAATGTACGTGAAACCGTACACCATATATATCTATATATAGTGTGAGGATGGGTGTGTGTCCACTCACTGGAAGTCGTTCTGCGACTGGCTGATGGCGAGCTGCAGGCGCACGTCATCGGAGCGGCGGCGGCGCTCCTCGCGCTCCGCCTCCTCGCGCGACATGGCCAGCGCCAGCTGCAGCTGCAGCTCCTCCTCGCCCGCCGTCAGCGGCCGCGCCAGCTCCGCCTCGCGCCCCGACCACGACCCCGGCGAGCTGCTCAGCTGCGACACGGGACATTGGACTGTATTGTACACCGCTGAAGGCTTTAATTGGCTTCTTCACATCGATTTTAATAATACGACAATCAAGCAAGCGAGCTAAATATGACGTGCACAGGATATTAGACCTTATAGTTCACCGCTGACGGCTTTAATTAGCTTGGCGATACTACCAATTAATTTTGTATAGCATTAGCAAAATGTGACGTGCACGGGATAATGGATTTTATTGTTTACGACCGAAGTGTTTATTTAGCTTGGCGATACCACCAATCGATTGCATTTTGTACAGCAATAGTAAACAGTGACGTGCACGGGATATTGGACTTTATTGTAACCAATGGTCGGCTTTAATTGGCTTGTTCACATCAATTGACATTTTGTATAGCAAGAGCAAAGTGATAATTTAAATTAAAGTTGGAAAAATAATTTATAGGGTATTGTTTGGCACATAGGGATGCACGCGAGCGAAGCGACAGCAAGTCGCGTTTTATATAGTAAAATATTTTTTTTAATGATTTCACTTATGTACAGTTAAGACCACATTACATACAATTTTTACAAATTACATTCTCACTGTACTGTTCACTGTACAGTCGTCTAACGAAGGCATATACACAAGACAATTGTGCAGCGTACGGGTGAGTCACTCCCGACTTACTCATATGACAGTCAAGAAACAGTTTTAAGGTTGACGCTTATACCTACCACAAGATGGCACTATGGCAGTTTAATTTCTAAACCGTTCGCCACAATAATTGATATTTTTGACAACCCTTGATTTGACAAGATTTTTGCTGAAATCAATTGAGCCATAGCTTTTTATACTGTGGTAAAAATGTCTTAACGTACTTGTATATCAGTGACACTCACTGCCGGATAAGTAGGGCTGGAAGGCGTGTCCAGAGCCCCATCGCTGCCGAAGGCGCTGGCGCTTTGGGCGAAGCGCTGTTTCGCTTTAAGCGCTCGGGCTCGTTCGTTCTTGAGACGCTCGTCGTCCTTGAGAAGGTTGGCCAGTTGTTTCGCCTTCTCTCGTACGTTTAGACCTGGAATTGTATTTATTATCATTAATATTGTTTTTACAGGCTTTTTGGTGTCCTAGTCTCTAAGATATATTGGGTCGCCTGTTGAAAACAATGGATAATATTTGTGAATTTGCCATAAAAATTTGGCCTAATAGCCCTGAGACCGAACTATAGCGTTGTTTTAGTTTCATCTAGTACTAAGTACCATCATATTTGATTTTTTAAAGACAAATGGATAACGAGTTAAATTCTAATTAATTAAGCTAATTATCATTTTTAGTCCCTTACGAAGTGTTAACAAGGGGCCTGGTAAATTCACGGTCCACCCTTTTCTACAAGTTATCTTTATACCGTACATTAGTATGTATATTTATTATATATCAAAAAAACAAATATTATGAAATAATTGAGAGAAATTGCTTAACTTGAATGAGATTACATTTATAGTAGCAAAAGTTTGTGTTTCTGTATGTTTCTGTTTCTCCTTCATGATGAAATCGCTATACGGATTTGGATGTATACAGAAGATATGACTTGGAGCAACAGATAGGCCTAGCTGTTAAAGCACCTGCGGATGGGCTTTAGTTTAATATATGGGGGGGTGGTATTTTTGCATAGGGGATGAGTTGATGATGGAAAAATCTCCCCTCTATGTGACTACGGAAGCTCGCGATCGAAATGATGTTTAGTGTTTCATAAGGGATATCCCCTAACATTATAATACCAATAAAATATATATTCGTTATGATAAAACACTTTTTGCAGTATTAATGATTAAAATATTAATATTGCGATGATAATTAACCACAAATACCATTACATTCGACAGCCGAACCGCATGTCGCTTACCGCAAATGAATACAAAGTTTCGTTTTGATTATGACAACTTAATGATATATTTAATTACTAGCAAACAAGACAAAATTAAAAAAAAAACACTTAACATTGATGAATGCTTTAGTCCATTTATTTAGGTTAATTATTTATAACCTTATTTAATAACAATAGCAATACATGCTTCGAATCTGTCATCCTCCAGAGTTGAATTGATGGCAGAGCAAAACATTTCATAAAATTGCCGAAATATTATTAGGGGCTAAATGAACTAACTAACTTCATCATGTCGCTTTTTGGCTGTCGGTGTGCGCGCGCATCGTAAAAATTTTACTCTCATATTTTTTTCCAAACGTGCCAAAAGAAGTATAACTTGAAAAAAAAAAAAATAAAACTGAATACGTAAACAAACCTTGATCCTTCCCCTCTTCCATATACTGGAAATCCTTCAACGTGTCTATCGCGTATATATTCTCCCTGCATTGCAAGGCAACCTTTTCGCTACCGGTCTTGATGAGATACTCCATGAGGACCAGAGCTTTGTACACGTGCCGCCAGTTCTTGCCGTGGTCGTTTAATCTTTTCCATATCATCTGCATGATTTCGGTGAACGCCATCACGTTGTACGTGAGGTCGGCGATCTCCGCCATCAGAGTGCTGGATGGGCCCCATGGATCGTTTGACGTTGCCTCGCGCACTTTTACCTGGAAAAATTTACGTTTTCATTATTATAATTTTTTACTTATTTCACAAAATCCACATCTAAATCAATTCATACAAACTAAAATATGTATCCAAATAGAAGCCAAAATTGGATTTACATTATTTACTTTTAACATAACAAGAGGGAAATTCAGAAAACGTAATGAAACTTGAAAAATAGGAGTGAATTAATAAGGTTAGGTTATAGACAAAGAATAAGAACTTATGTTAATATATGCCCATGGTATTGTCATATGCCATGATTTTGTCATGATGTTTTATACAAACAAAATAATTATTTTACTCAAACAAACTTTCAAAAACACTTATAATAATCATTTGTACGTCCGTAAAAACTAAAGTCAACTCAAAAAATTTTGAATGAATTAAAAATATTATTATACGGTATATCTACAACATATTCTACGTGAGTCATGTACAAATGTTTATGTACTTGATTTTTTTTTAATTATAAAGTACCTTTACTTAGAAAGTAAGCCAATCTATACTCTACACTAATATTATAAAGAGTTAAGAGTTCGTTTGTTTGAACGCGTTAATCTCAGGAACTACTAATCCGATTTCAAAAATTCTTGTTGCATTAGATAGCCCGCTTATTGAGCAAGGCTATAGACTGTATATCATCATGCTACTACCCAAGGGAGCAGAGCAGTAATCATAAATGTCAACAAATCGGACAGACTTCCATACTGTATTGTAAAACTATATCTATACTAATATTATAAAGCTGAAGAGTTTGTTTGTTTGTTTAAGTTATTGTTTGTTTAAGGAAGGCTATAGGCTATATATCATCCCGGAAAAATGTACGGTTCCCGTGGGATAGATTTGTTTTTGTCTAGGGACGAACCTGAAGCGAAGCGAGGGTGAGTCGCTAGAATATTATATAAAATACATAAATAACATAAAGCCAAAGAGTTTTTTTGTAGATTGAACGCGGGTAAAGCCACGAGTTTTCCTAGTATAAATATAATAAAGAAAATAAACAAAAAGAAGGTATACATATACTACTACTTAAATCAATATGGCACCATATATTCATAGTACACCATGTAAGGTCATACAAGCGCCAAAATATTGTATCATGTTTATTTAAACGATGGTTACAGCCTAGAATGCCAAGTAACGCCCGAGGGTACGGGGCACGCGCGACGCCTTTTAAGCATTTGCCTTACGTTTAAGACATATTGATATTCATATAAGTATTGAGGAAATAAGACTCTTCCTTTCTGGGAAATGATAGACCATATGTATTGGGATTTAAGACACTAGTATTACTATATTTAAATCTATACTAATATTATAAAGCTGAGGAGTTTGTTTGTTTGATTGGTTGAAAGCGCTAATCTCAGGAAGTACTAATTCGATTTGAATAATTCTTTTTGCATTCGATAGCCCGTTAACTGAGGAAGGCTATAGGCTATATATCATCCCGGAAAAATGTACGGTTCCCGTGGGATAGATTTGTTTTTGTCTAGGGACGAACCCGAAGCGAAGCGAGGGTGAGTCGCTAGTATTTAAATAAAGGTGAAATATATTTTTTTATAATCTTTGTTGCTTCTGAATTAAGCCTATATAAATTTCTTTCAATGTAATTTCTCTTTGATTAAGAAAATAATTAATTATTAAAAAGTGCAAATATAGTTGGGAAATTCAAAGTAGATGAAACGCACACCATTAGTCAGAACGAATATGACGTCAGAGTATTATCATAACAGAGCGATTAGCGATTTTGGCGCTACAAACTAAAGTCATCATTTTCTATGTATGATACTGTGACGTCACGCCAAGCGCGCAAAATGGCGGGCGTTTTATCAACCGACTTCCAAAAAAAGGAGGAGGTTCTCAATTCGACCGTATATTTTTTTTAAGTATCCGTATCGATATATTTAAATAAATATATACTAAATTTTAGTTTTTTGGAGCTGGATATTTTTTTTACAATTATATAACGATGTTAGATATTGTATAAAGAAAAACTCATACATATTCCCTATTGCGAAAGTTTGTGGGTATATTTGTTACTTATTTGCACTGAAAGGGCTGAACGGATTTGGATGAAGTATATTTCACAGATAGATTATGATGGCCTGGAGTAACAACACAAAGGCTACATGTTAGTAATAAAATTTACCAAAAAGTCTGTGTACAGTACCTAATGTTCACGAGGGAAGCAAAGATAAGTCACTAGCGAATAAATAAGAGTTAGTAAAGGGAGCCCAGTGGTAACGCGCTCGCTTGGAAAACGAAGTGAAGCGGGTTCATAGCTCAGGTGTTGCACTGCTGTTTTACATAAGTAAGGAAACAATTAACTAAATTAAAATCGGTTCATCCGTTTGTGCGCTACAACGCCACAGACATACACAAGGTAAACTTATTATAACTTGCCTTCTTTTGCGTCGGTGGTTAAAAATTGTCAAATTGTAATCGTATTAATTGAAACGCTTGGATTTTAAAAAAAATCTACCTACAGATTTTTTTTTGATGCCTGACCATGATTGCTGTAAAGTGTAAAGCATTCGAAACGTTTTAAACCAAAAATCAAAGAAATCTGCGAAATAATCCGAAAAGATAGTTTTATTTAAGAAATTACATACAATTTTATAGATAGTCATATATAGAAAACGCCAACTATTTCTGACGCGGTATGAAGATAACTAAAATTGCAACAAAGAATATTCAGCTAAGTACTGACACTTATCATTCACCGATACCCATGAACATTGTATATGAAAAGTGTTTATTTCCTGTGAAGTTTCCTGATGTTATTAATATCATATTTAACGCAATGGTATTATAATATAGATCAAAACTAATAAATCAGTGAAAAATGTTTCGAAATCTATAAAAAAAAAAAAAGATTCCGAAGTATTGAAAATCTCCATTTTTTTGGAAGTCGGTTAATAGATGACTGAGAAATTAATTTAAATGTCGGTCGTTCAGGTCGTGTGACGTCATGAGATTATTCTTGCAAGCGTAACTTTATTTCATAACATTTTCATCTGTTGAGATATTTTTATATTTTTGTTATATTTTACTTAAATTTTTATAATACAAAATTGGTATCTTGAAAAAACTCTGTATTTGTCGAGACGATGGATCCATCATCGTCATGAATGGATGGAAGGCGTTAATTTAGCTTAACCCGAAACTCCGAATTTTCCTGGCATCTTTTCCATAATTTCCTTAAAACCTTATTTTGTCTACGAAGAACATTATAAAAAGCCAAATCCATCTAGCAGTTAAAAAACGATGCATTTACCAACAAACAGCATTTATTTATATAGATATTAATTATTAAAAAAAACTTAATTCAAGGTAGGGCAGAACAACATCTGCTAGATAATATATAGTTTAAGTAAAAACATAATGTAACCTTTTTCATTTACACTGTTAAAAATTTCTATGGTAATTTTACAAAAAATGTCTTGGGAGTGTATCTTTAAAACAGTTTTGTAATTTAATAAATCAGCTGTTGTAATTTTACAAAACATCAAAGTTGTAAAATGTATATGTTTTGTAAACTTCAAATAAATTCATTGTAATATGAATTAGGGCAGTGGTAGCCCAGTGAAGCGGTGAGTGAAGCGGGTTCAAATACCGGGTCTCGCACTTCTAATATATTCATGTGCGAATCATTTCTAACACGATCACAACTTGCCTTATGGTGAAGGAAAAAATCGTGAGGAAACCTGCATGTCTGAGAGAACCTAGCAAGCTTACGAAAGACATGTAAAGTCCACCAATCCGCACTTGGCCAGCGTGGTGGACTATGGCCTGATTCCCCTCGTATTGAAAAGAGGCCCGTGCCCAGCAGTGGGACGTTAAAAAGGGCTGAATACATGAATTACAATATTAGTTTGTGATTTTAATTAAAATTCTAATAAATATTATCGCAAACAATGCTTGTAATAAAGAACTTTCTTGAAGGCCAACCGAAAAACTGTTTTGTAAAATTACAATACGTGTATGGTTCATACATAAGATTCGTAAAATTACAATTAAGATTAACATTTGTGATTTTCTTTACATGTTGTGAAAAATTACTTGATCCGAGTAGTAAATTGCATTAGTATACGTTAGTTTGTAATTTAGCTTAACCATTGTCTTGTAAAAAATATTGTATTTTCAAACATAATTTTAACAGTGTAAGTTATATCAACCAAAAAGTTTTACTAATAAGCTTTTAAGCTCAACCGTCCATACTTATTCAACTCTGGTTCAAAGGATTAATGTGATGAGCAATTAATCTCCAATTTCAAGACCGAAAACTTTGAACGTCAACTGCATGGCTTCTAATAAATTCTTTGAAACGACCCCATTTGTAACACGAGGACGGATTAAAGCAATATCCTCATCCTTATAAATGCCTAACGGAAAGACAAAACTGTTTTATCGATAATACCGATAAGTGCGTACGTTTCAATAGTTTCAATAGTACTTTCGATAAGTTAAGATTTTCTCCCAAATTTTTCTTACACCGTAAAACAAATGGTAATCATGTCGAAAATCATTCGCATATGTAAATATAATTATTATGAATCCATTAGTAATATTACAGTTGGACGAATTTTTGTCAACGGTTTCCATTTCCTACAATACAATACACGTCAAAATGTAGTGTTGCAACTTTTACTAGAGTAATTTCAATGTCACTGAATGTGTTTAGCGAAATTATAATGTAACTAATTGTAAGAAATGAAGACGATTGACAAAAGTCCGTTCAATTATAACATCACTAGTGAAATTATAATTTCACGGCTTTTACAGTATTCCTGAGTCAAAATTACAAGCTTTTAGGTCGAAGCCAAACACCTTTGCCAACTAACACATTCATGACATCCTCACCTGGGCATCGGAATAATTGTGCGCGAGGTTTTTAATATTTCTCCTTAGGCCCGCCACGTTTACTTGCATTTCGTCCCGGGCTCGGGGCATCTGTAACATAACATAAAGCGTATAGGGTGCATTCCTCACACTGCGGGTGTCATACAGTTGAATGGGCTTACGTTTAAAAATAACCTACATCTGTTGATCAGGAACTTGAAGTGTAAATATATATAAAAAAACTAGTAAATCACCCTCGCTTCGCTCGCCCCTCGCTCGGGTTTGTCCTTAAGTTGATTCCCCATATGAATTTTCATCCCCATTTTCACCCCCATAAGGGACGATTTCCTGGATAAAAACTATCCTATCCTTCTTAGGGTCTCAAACTATTTTCTTACCAAAGATCTAAATCAGTTTAGTAGTTTCGGAGCTTATTCGGTACAAACAAACAAACAAAATCTTTCCTCTTTATAATATTAGTATAGATATAATGGGTTCCAAGAATTGTACGTGATCATATATTTTTAATATTTTTAGCAAAAATTTTTGCATGTTAGAGCCATACTACAACATAGGATGTTTATACAAATTATACAAACATACCATAAATCTATACTAATATTATAAAGCTGAAGAGTTTGTTTGTTTGTTTGTTTGGTTGAACGCGCTAATCTCAGGAACTACTGATCCGATTTGAAATATTCTTTTTGCATTTGATAGCCCGTTAACTGAGGAAGGTTATAGGCTATATATCATCCCGGAAAAGTGTACGGATCCCGTGGGATAGATTTATTTTTGTCTAGGGATGAACCCAAAGCGAAGCAAGGGTGAGTCGCTAGTCTGATTATAAAGTACGTAAGGAGCAGCGCCGAAAAATCGTCAGTAACAAATGAGTTGAGCTTGAATAACTTAATTCCACAACCCCGAGTTAAAATTTTCTTGTCTACGATTATATATACTAAATACTAATACATATTACAAAGAGGTCTGTTTGTTTATTCGTAATCGAGAACTCAAACAGCTGAATCATACATATAATAAAATTTTAACTAAGCCGAATCTGTACATTAAATATTTTTTGAAAAATCTTATTGAAATAGACATTATTATCGATACAGAGGCCGAATCTAAAGTTTTTAGAATTCTTGTCTGTCTGTCTGTGACCGCATCACGAAAAAAACTAATGGACAGATTTTGATGAAATTTGGTATGATGATAGCTGGTTATCTGGGTCAACATATAGGATACTTTTTACTGCAGGAAAATATCTCATCTCTGAGCTAAACGTTAAAACGTAACTAGGGACGAACCCGAGCGGAGTGAGGGTGAGTCGCTATTTTTTAAGAATTCTCTTACGTAACAAAGCTTTTATTTAATTTCAATACTAATATCTTAGTTTTCAGTCTGAAACAACATCTATTAGTAATTGGAAAATACAACAAAACTTTATACAGTTGGAAAATATTGAAAAAAAAAAACCAATTCCTTACAAGAACAACATCTGTAGATCAAAACGCAACACCACAGTGCGCTGGCAGATAATAAGACAGTACAAAGACGTGGTGTACGTCGACTCGTTATTTTGGCTCGCCCGGCGTAAACAAAGAAAGCGGGACGTTGTTTTATTTATACCGACATTGACTAAACGTGATAAAAGTGATATCAATAGCATTGTTTAGAATTAGTGTTATGTCTAAGGCGCTTTGAAATCTCTATATATAAATCGATGTGTGTATGTATGTTTCCTATGGACTCCAAAACGGATGGAGCGATTTGGATGAAATTTTCAGGTAATCTTCAGATTAGCGGGTGATGCTATGAAATTTGGTAGTGATAGGAATTTTAAACGCAGGCGAAGCCGCGGCTACTGCTAGTAGGTGCACTATAGACGTCTGTACATGTACAGTACACAAAATTATACTACAAAAACAATTTGCACGCGCAAATAGCATCACTTAGTTTGCAACTTTGACAAGTTATACATATACAATCTTCATAAAAATACATTTTTTTTTCTAAAAATACATATGAAACAAAGTTCCATAGTTACGTAGGTAGGTACTTAGTAAAGTACACTTACACCTGTTAACTAAAAATATCTTGTAATGACGCCTAAAACTTTTCCATACTCCACTAATGCACGGTGCATGCATAAATGAAAAGTATCTACTAAAATAGCCTATATACGTTTATTTTAAAACAATAACTGACAATACAAGTTTATTAACATGTATATATAAATAATAATAAATAAAAATGTTGTGACTTTAACATACAGCACCATCTAGTTCCATGGTAAGCTACGAGGCTTGTGTTATGGATACCGGATATTTGATACACTACACATATTTAACTTTAAATATATACATAATACACCCATGGATATATTACGGTGAAGGAAAACATCGCGAGGAAACCTGCATGTCTGAGAAAACCTAGCAAGTTTTCGAAAGACACGTGAAGTCCGCCAATCCGCACTTGGCCAGCGTGGTGGACTATGGCCTGATTCCCCTCGTATTGAAGGGAGGCCCGTGCCCAGCAGTGGGACGTTAAAAAGGGCTGAATACAATACAATACACCCATGTCTGAAATACAAACATTCGTGCTCATCACACAAATCAATAACCCCAACGGGACTCGAACCCGCGACCGTTGGCACAGCAAGTAAGATCACTACAAACTATACCAAACACGTAGTCATATAATCTCATGACACTTCTATTGGCATTCATTTCTCAATGACTCACAAAGCTAATGACCTGCGTAATTCGCGACGTTCTTAGATAAAAATATAGTGCAAAATTTTGTTTACTACACGACTTATCTCGTATGATAAATATTATATTTCGCAAGCTGTTGTTGGACTCAACAAAAACCGACGGCCTGTCAGGGCTTTTGTGAACGATCCATTGTTTTCAAGTTTATTTCGGTCTGAGTTTGCGAAAGTTAAGCATCTCAGTAGTTAGTTTTGTAAGCCTGTTATCTTAGATTTAACGGCTAAGAATTGATATTATAAAGGGCGAGTTAGTTTTTTTATATTTTGTTATCTAGTTTAGAATCAAGTTGCTTCAACGATCGCGATATATATGTACTATCGATTCAACCTCGCTTCGCTTGGGTTCGCCCCTAGGTTTCTTCCCTATAAAAGCTTTCATCCCCATCTTTACCACCTTAAGGGACGATTTCTGGGGTTGAAACTATCCTATGTGTATGTGGTTTTTGAATTAATTGTTATCATAGATGGTTTTTATAAGGTTTAAATTTACCTTCTAGAAAATAACCTTTTAAAAATAAATTAATCTGCTTCAAATATGAATATACCATGCAATTTATAAACTACTAGCGACTAGGTAGGTTGATTGTTTCTCCATACAAACGTACATCCCCATTTTCACCCCTTTAAAGGACGATTTCTACGATTAAAACTATCTTATGTCCTTCCCAAGGTCTCAAACTATCATCTTACCAAATATCATCTAAATCGGTTCAGTACTTTCGGAGTTTATTCGGTACAAACAAACAAACAATAAAATCTTTCCTCTTTATAATATTAGTATAAATATGGTAGCGATATTATAGCTTCCATTACGATTTATGGATATAGCCTTTTCCCCATGAACCGATAATAGCTATACGAAAATTATAATATTAGTCTGAGTAGATTACTTAATAGATTTCGGTATAAATTGGCTATTTTCCAAGAGAGAGGAGCAGTGGGTTCAAAAATTTGTATACAAATTCTAAAAATATATCATATTTGTTATTTATCACTTGGGTTAACATTTTATATTTGGAGCATAAACAAAGAGTTCTCGCTGAAAGTTGCGTTCGCTACTGAAAAACGTGCGTGGTACATATTACTTGCAGTATAAGCGAAGCAAGGGCAAGTAGTTAGTGGAAAACATTTACACTTCTTCACTTCTTTCTTCTTCACTTCTTCACATCTTTTTTAATTTTCGGAAATGCATTTATGCATATCATCTACATACATACAGGTGGCTATGTGGGACTCATCAGTTAGATACGTTTATGGCCGTGGATCTTCGATCAACAATACTACTGTTGATCGAAGCCATGGATACATGTAACCGTACGTGTATCTAAAGTCTTGACGTTGACCTTCTCAAAGAACATTAGAAACTGTCTACCTTGTCAAGTTCATTTTTCATAATTATAACATTTAATTTTCAATTTCAGAAAGTGTAATTCAAAAACTTTAATAAAGAATTATGTTGCAGTCAAAGAAAAATATGTTCCTACATATTACATTTTACTAATATTATAAATGTGAAAGTTCAGATGTTTGTTACTCAATCACGCCAGAACGGTTGAACGGATCTGAATAGAATTTGGCATAGAGATATATTATACTCTGGAATAGCACATAGATTATTTTTATCTGGAAAAATGTACGGTTCCCGTGGGATAGATGTTTTTGTTTTTCTAGAGGCGAACCTGAGCGAAGCGAGGGTGTGCCGCTATTGTATGTATATGTATCGGCTCACGTGGTCTATTACATAATGACGAACACGGAATTTCTGTTGTAAATAGATTTAAAAGAGATTTAAGACACCAGTACAATAAACCAACGCCAATACAATTAAGGGAGGTTAATCTGAAATCGATATAATGGAAGCCAATGGCGCAACTGTTAGGTTTCTGTTGTTCACAGATGATCGCTTTCGTTTATGCAGATGTCATAAAATACCATCTCCTTAATTACTAAAGTCAAGTCTATGACATTTTGGCAAGAAAAAAAAAACCGGAAGCTTAGGACAAAATGTCACTCTACAATCGTTGAAGAATTAAAATCTGAAAAAATATATGGGAATAATGACGTTTTATGATTTAAGGAGTTAAAGATTTATGTCGTCAATACATTTTTTTTAATTTTTATTTATAAGCGATTGTAGACTGACATTTTTCTTAGCCTTTTTATGACATTAGACTAGATACTATTAAGTGCTGTTCGTTTTTAGAAACAAACAGAGCGTATGCTTTTGATAAATATGTAAAATATATGAAAATCTGAGACACCTACTTAAGATGTATAAAAAATCGCCAAAAATATTTAATGAATAGGACACACTAAAAAATCTATATAAAAACAAGAACTTGTTATGAAGTAATGTTATTTTTATTGTTTGTAAAAGATATTCTTTAACGACTCTAGAAATATAAGAAAAATGTATATTTTATATGTAATTTTATTTCATACTAACGATTCACCCTCGTTTTGCTCGGGTTCGTCTCTAAGTAGGTACTTTTTTACGGTTGGTATGGAATTGATAGATTACCTATATATTATATAATTTAGGGTGCTTCAATAAAAATTTTTTTTTTCTAACTCTTACCCTCTCAAATGTTTCTATTTGATATAAAAAAAAGTCCTCACCAAACATGATCCCTATATATAGCTCAACTCTAAGGGGTCACTATTTTTATTTTAGTTTCCCATTTAATTAACATGGAAAAAATCTTTTTTGTTATAAATTGAATTTACACATAATGAGAGAAAAAATTTTTTTTTTTGAAGCACCATATTATATATGTTTTTTTTTCCAACTTAGAATTGACGCAATTAAAAGTAATCCGAAGTTCTGAACTTTTCGATTTTCCAGCTGTTCTTATGTGTTTTCCCTATTTTTTTTATACTTAAACCACCCATGACACACCCCCAACAAAACAAAAAAAACAATTATTTAAATCGGCCAAGCCGTTTTTGACTTTTAGCGAGACTAACGAACGGCATTTACATTTTATATATACATAACATTAACATCTGAATTTTGTACGTAAAATATTTTCAATATGACTAACGATTTGGGTTAATCTACACAGTCATTCCTTCTAAGAAATAAACCTATATTATATTTTCAAAGAAAAAGCGTAGGGAAAAACCTGTATACTACGTTTCTTAAAACCTACAGCTAATATTGGTAATGACATAGGTACTTTTTTTTTTCTCCCTTCTTATCAACATTGCAGCCTTGAATAAAATGTATTCATATATCTTAAAATATATGTATATCTTAAAATTAAATTAACGTTTAATTTGGAAGGTATAATAAATATAAATTAAGTAATAATTAATATACATATTAAAAAAAAATACACTTACAAAAATTCACCGCTGCATTGGGTGATTTGTCGTTTGCCAGAAAGCGAAAAATACGAAAAAAAAATCACACAACTGTCAATGTCATTACCACTATAATACTAACGGTACGCGTGCGTACAGGCACGCGGCACGACACTGCTCTGCCCTATATTGTAAAGCAGGTGTTACACTCAACGACCAATAATGACAAATGAATTAGATAACGACTGCATTTGAACGGAACGAATACATACGATAATACTACATTTATTTTTATTAACTGTCACATACATTATTTGTGTAAAGATAAAGACTAAAATTTTTATGCCCAGACATTTCATAGCCTAAAGCTTTAAATTTGAATAGTCTCATTTAAAAAAAAACCTACTACTTAAAAGACATTTACCATTATCTAATATTTCATATCCACAGTCAGTGGTAATTCGCTTTTATATATAATAATATGTATAATGTATATTATATATAGATATAAACAGTTGACAAAAACAATACAGTCAATGACTTTATAATACTGTGGGTATAATATATTATTATCTGTACCGCAAATTTTATGAAAAGAATAGATAATAAACGTGTAATTATTTGCTAATTAAAATTGGAATGCTTTTTGTTAGCATATTTGAATTAAACACAAGTACAAGTGTGCTAATTATATTGGCAAAGAATGATTAAGTGAAAGCATACTTTCTCTAACAGCATTAATCATTGAATTGATATTTATTACTACAAACAAAAAACAAATCTATCCCACGGGAACCGTACATTTTTCCGGGATAAAAAGTAGCTTATTTGTCATCCTGATGTATAAACTATATAATATAATTAAAATAACCGCTTTTTACTAAATGCATATGGATGTATGTATACACGGTATATATATCAAAAAAACATTTTTTACAATTTTTGTCTGTCTGTCTGTCTGTTTGTTCCGGCTAATCTCCGAAACGGCTGGACGGATTTTGACGGGACTTTCACTGGCAGATAGCTGATGTTATAAAGAGTAACTTAGGCTACTTTTATCTTAGAAAAATAATCAGGGTTCCGCAAAAAAAAAATTAAAACCCATGAAATTGTAAACATAATCCGCGTACAGCGTACGCACCCGAGCGAAGCGAGGTTAAATCGCCATATAATTTAAATGAATATCTTAGAAGTAGCAAGCTACTATTTATATATAAAGAAAGCTAACCGTGAAAACGTACCTAGGGATGAACGCGAGCGAAGCGAGCGTGAGTTGGTCCTTTGTATGTCACGGCCCGATCACGCTTAGGCGTGTGAGGATCGTATAACTCCTTCAGAGTAATTCTAAGCCGTCTCCTATAGGGCAAGACCTCCGACCGATAGTTTCGTAAGCCGTGGTTCGAACCTCGCAGGAGGTGCCCTTACGGAACTATTTTCTAGGTAGGACCCTCTGTCCACCTCAAACGCCCGGTGACGCTGTCAAGGCCAGTAGGGCCAACAGCACTACACATTCCGAAAAAAAAAAGAGCGTGAGTCGCTAGTGTGTAATAAAACCTAGCAAGTTTTCTTAAGATATGTGAAGTCTGTCAACCCGCACTTACAACTTATACGTATAATCAGACATACCTACTGACTTTATATGTATGTACTAATTAACTAGTCGAAAACATTATAAAAATAACTAAAACTATATAAAAACTAAATTAAAAATATATAAAAACGGCATTAGACGTGGTTCAGGCATTATCATTATATTATATTACCGATACTAAACATTACGTCAGCTGTAAAATTTTATCTACTTATGTAAGTATCTATCATTCTTTATGTAATGATATTGGAAAGTGTGCCATTGCCTTAACGGGGTTGTTAGGTAATGTGGGCAGAAGCACTAGAGGGCTCGACTAAAAGATGTGTCGCTTTAACACAAGGTACTCTGCTGTGTAAATGTGTACTAAATGATACAGACTATATATTGTATACTGTATGTATAGTTGTACTGTACGTTATTTCTGTATTGTTTTTCTATGTGAACACCATGTATTCATGGTTTATTATATTTTTCGCCTTGCAACCTTAATCAATAGGGAATATGCTTAATTTTTTTTAATTTTTTATACAATAGCAATGTCTTATTAAAACATAGTACATTAATTATGATTGTAATGGGATAAAGGCAAAACGTTTCACTATTTTGTCTGTCTGTTTGTAGATTTTAAAGAAATTATCTCCACATGAAGAGTAAGATTCAAATGGAAACAAGCGCAGTATAAAGTAAAATACTTCTAGGTTATCCAGTAATGTTATATAAGGTGTCATATAGTCCGAGAGATGGCTAATATTTTAGGGCAGGTATTTTAGGCAAGATGAGAATTTGAACAACATTTCTATAATCATAAGCAGGTATAAAAGTGCAAGTCTGGCTGGAGGATAGCGGTTGCCTTGCCACTCTTAATATTTTAAAGTATTCAATTTTTTTTCCAAAAAAAAAAGTTATTTAGGCATTTTGAAACTTTTGTATCTTTTAATTTTATTATCAAAAAGTTTAAAAATAATAAAGCCAGATCAAAATATGCGATGTATCATTCATTCAACATGCTTAGTCACAATTGATTCACAATTTAACGTGTAACTCTATAACGTGTAATCTTTATAAGAAATTTTGTGGATGCACCACATTTTTACATACGAAAATATGTGAAAAAAATAAAATATAATTTATTCTTTACCCACTTTAATTAATATAATTAAAATATTGTACGTTAGAAGCTGTTAATTTCAGAAACTTTCATTTTTCGTTATAAAGAGTCTATCTATTGTTGTCTTAGTTAATCTTTTATCAGCGGTAAAGAATTTGGTCAAAGGAGATTTTGTAAAACACGCGCAAAAAATCGTGGCCAATTCTAATAGTTAAATAATAAAATTTGATCTATTGTTTGTAACATTTATTATTTAATCTTGCCGAAATAAGAAAGTTTTGCATGATTCGATATTTGTTTCCAATATTTACATTTTATATTTCTTAGCGGGATTATTTGTAACTTGCGATTCATCCTCGTTTTGCCCTAGGTTGATCTCCATACAAATTTTCATCCCCATTTTTACTCCTTTAAGGGATGATTTCCGGGATGAAAACTATCCTACGTCCTATCCAGGGTCTCAAACTATCTTCTTACCATAATTCATCTAAATTGGTTCAATAGTTGCAGAGATCACTTTCTACAAACATATTCATAGCCCAGGTAGCCCAGTGGTAACGCGCTGGCTTGGGTAACAGAGTGAAGCGGGTTCAAATCCCGGGTCTCGCACCTCTGATATTTTCATGTGCGAATCATTTCTAACTTGATTACCACTTGCCTTACGGTGAAGGAAAACATCGTGAGGAAACCTGCATGTCTGAGAGAACCTAGTAAGTTTTCGAAAGACATGTGAAGTCCGCCAATCCGCACTTGGCCAGCGTGGTGGACTATGGCCTGATCCCCCTCGTATTGAAGGGAGGCCCGTGCCCAGCAGTGGGACGTTAAAAAGGGCTGAATACATACATACATACAATATTAATATGTCGGTGGTGGTCTCCAGGTAGTCTATCGTGTACTAAATTTCATCCAAATTCATCCAGCCATTTAAGTGTAAAGGAATAACAAACAAACAAACAAACAAACAAACAAACATACATACATACATACATACATACAGAAAATACAACTTTCGCATAGCCATAGGTGTATAAAACAGTAGTTCGATTATAAAGTTACATTAATTTCGTCCTTCATTCATACTTATTGTTATTCAAGGGTGCTCTTGTACACGTCACCAGTTAGCATTTTCATAGGCTTTTTGTTTGACCTTAGTAACCAAAATTACATTAATAATGTAGGTTAGTAGGTAACGCAGGTAATAATAAACTATTCTAGATTATGCTGAGTTTTATAACATGACATTACTAACACGTAGGCAAGTATTAAATTCATTGGTTTTATTATTGTAGATAGCATATACATACATATATGTATTACTTCGTCTACTTGACTGCGACCATCATAAAAATATACTTGCGTCTCACTCTCACTTCACTCGGGTTCGCTTCTAGGAAGACAAATCTATCCCACGGAAACTGTACATTTTTCCGGGATAAAAAGTAGCCTATGTGTTATTCTGATGTATGAGCTATATTATTGTAAAGTTTCATTAATTAAAATTCATTCAGTAGTTTCTGCCTGAAAGATAACAAACATCCACACATACATACATCCTCACTCGCATTTATAATATTAGTAGAATGTTTAAGAACAAAAGACTATATTAATTACAAAACACAGTACACTTTTGAAATGCGGCATTATAAAGGGATTTCTTTTGCTATATACTTATGAGATGAGGCATATGTAATTCATACATACGAGGTAAAGTTTCACACGCATTTAACCATATAATTAGACACTTATTCGATACTGTTTATTATCAGTCAAACTTAACTATCGGTCGTATACAGTGAGTTGGATGCATGCTGATAAAGCCGAAAAAAGAAGCTCAGAGAGCGACATTAAGTTATCTATACAGTTAAAATAAGCAGACGTTGTTCCCGTGGGATCTATTGGGAACTTTTAAAAGTTCAATTTTGTTTTGTTTCAATTTATTTCACCAATTTATGTTATATTCCTCACTCAATAGGTATTATATGAACTTTGCCCAGACCTTGTAAACAATATTTCAACTTCGATCCATGAGCAATAACAATTACTATACCTATATATACATCCAAATACATATGTATGTATGTACGTATGTATGCGTTACTAATGACCCACCCTTCATATCAGTGTATAATAATAGTATAGATTAAAATTTATTATTAGACTATTACAAGAGATCGTTCTAATTGATAATAAACAAACAGTAGCCGTCCTGTATAATTTCCACAACATATATGGAGTGTAATCGGTCTTCCTTTACCAATGGGGATTGGTCTGTATCACGAAGATATTTATGAAAATGACTTAAAAATTAAAAGTAGGTAACTAATTAACTGGGCAGTGGTAGCCCAGTGGTAACGCGCTCGCTTGGGAAACAGAGTGAAGCGGGTTCAAATCCCGGGTCTCGCACCTCTGATATTTTCATGTGCGAATCATTTCTAACATTATTACTACTGCCTTACGGTGAAGGAAAACATCGTGAGGAAACCAGCATGTCTGAGAGAACCTAGCAAGTTTTCAAAAGACATGTGAAGTCCGCCAATCCGCACTTGACCAGCGTGGTGGACTATTGCCTTATCCCCTTCGTATTGAAGAGAGGCCTGTGCACAGCAGTGGGACGTTAAAAAAGGGCTGAATACAACCAATTAACTAACCCACCTTTATAGCTTCAATTTTTACTTGAGATTTACAAGAATATCTAAATAGGTATAAACTTTTTATAAAAAAAATTAGTTCATAATCGACGAATATGACTTTATACATACACAAAAAATCTTAACATTGGAATTTAATTGTCTTTTCTTTATTTTAAAGTCAGGACACAATAATAACTAGTACAATAACTAGTACAATAAGACACTAGTATTTTAATATGGCAATATTTTTTGCCAGGTTTTACTAAAGGTACAACAGGTAGGTTACAACTTACAGGTAAACTTGAGTAAACAGTTATGTTGAAAAGTAATTACGGTATTAGAATTTCATTAATCCGCATTTCGTAATACCTAATCTATTAGATAAAAAAATCGATAACACGCCACATTCTCTGATCATTTAATTAAGAAGCCGTAGTTATCATAAAATTAACAGCCTATAAATGATGTGGTTTTATTATATTATGTGACTTATTAGAGGAAAACATAGCGACCCATAAACATCAGATACGGGTTATCCTTGAAAGTATGTATCACGGATATGTATTAGACTTCTGGAAATAATTTCTTAGATTTACACGCACATTTGACATCTATACTAATATTATAAATGTGAAAGTTTGTGAGTATGTATGTATAGATGTTTGTTATTCTTTCACGCCAGAACGGCTAAACGGATCTGGATGAAATTTGACACAGAGGTAGATTATAGTCTGGAATAACACCTAGGCTACTTTTTATCCCGAAAAAATGTACGGTTCCCGTGGGATAGATTTGTTTTAGAGGCGAACCGGAGCGAAGCGAGGGTGAGCCGCTAGTCTATACATAATATAATGAAATTCTAATCAAGTCGAATCTGTACATTAAATAATTTTTGGAAAATCTTATTGAATTAGTCATTATTGACGATTTTCTATCACGGTCTTGTAGTGGCTAGCAAGTACAGAGAGAGAGAGCGAGAGAGAGAGAGAGTAGAGGTCCTGGGTTCGAGTGTCGGGTCGGGCCAAGTTTAGTTATTTGAGTCTTTCTGTTTAGTAAGTTTCATTAACAGCCCGGAGTTGGGAAGTTGGCGGTGTTTCACCCCCGTGCTTCGGAGAGCACGTAAAGCCGTCGGTGCTGCGCCTTAACTCTCACCGGTAGTGTCGAGTTGTCGTCCCACCGGAGTATGAGAGTGGCAGGAATAGACTGCATTGTGCACTGCGCGTACACTTTTACACTATAATATCGCCGTGGCCGAAGGTGGTCGGGATGTCATTATTTATTGTCGATATAGACGCCGAAACTTTAGTTTATAGAATTTTTGTCTGTCTGTCTGTGACCGCATTATGAGAAAACTACTGGACAGATTTTGATGAAATTGGTTTGATGATGGCTGGTTACCTGGGTCAACATATAGGATACTTTTTACTGTGGGAAAATATCTCATCTCTGAGCTTAACGTTAAAACGTAACTAGGGACGGACCCTTACACCGTAACATAAGTTTATCATGCAAATATGTTACACGTTAAAAAAAACTTTTAGTGCACAAGTTAAAATTAAATTAGGGTTAATCATTGTCTCAGTGCTTAATTGTCCGAACGATCAATTTACCGAAAGGGTTTTTAATACAGAACTATTGACTTTTAAATGTCAATTCAATTGGTATTATATACACATTTTACTTTAATAAAGCCGAAAAATATATTTTATCTATATATTTCTATGAATCTTAGAAATAATAAAATGGAAAAACTCCTCTAATGTACTGTAAGTACAACATGTATTAGCCGTTTGAAAAAGTAAGCACTAAGGCGAGGGAATGTTATAAGTTATAACGAAAAGCCCAGCCAACACTAGGGATAGCCCTAAAATTACAAGAACAAGTACCTAAGATGAGATAACACCGGAAGCTGTCCTATGAAATATTCTAATATGTACTAATTTATACAATATGTACCTAATAAAATTCTGAGTCGAAATATTTTAGAAAATCTTATTCAAATATTATAATAACGACGATAGAGGCCGAATCTATGGTTTTTAGAATTTTTACGTCTGTCTGTCTGGGAACGCATCACGAGAAAATCACTGGACAGATTTTGATGAAATTTGGTATGATGATAGCTGGTTATCCGGATACTTTTTACTGCGGGAAAATATATCTAGAGACACGAACCTATAGCGAGGGCGAGTTGCTAATATTCTACATACTCGTAGAACACAATGTGATAACTTTGTACCGTTGACATAATCCGTATAGTTGCATCAACAGTATCATGATATCTGTGCGTATTCAATTTTAGCTCGTATTCCCTCTTCATAAGGTCGATGATTGAGTAGTTTGTAAATAGATATCGGATGTAGTAATAATAGGTGTGCAGAATCAGAGCTAGCGCGACGTGCGTTGAACTTTTGATAATCAAAAAGTGACGGAACTTCGGAATCATCAAAACCGCTACTTATAATTGCGAATCGATTTCAAACTAGCGATTAATCGATTTTAGTACAACTATATTATAGTTACTAGCGACTCACCCTCGTTTTTCTCGGGTTCGTCCCTAGTTTGCTTCCCAATACAAACTTTCATCCACATTTTCACCCACTTAAGAGATGATTTCCGGGATAAAAAGTATCCTATGTCCTTCCCAGGGTCTCAAACTATCTTCTTAACAAATTTCATTTAAATCGGTTCAGTAGATCCAGAGATTACCCCCTACAAATTCACAAACTTTACCTCTTTATAATATTAGTATGGATAAAAAACTAAAAACACAATTTTGACAAATTGCAATGTTTGGGAAGACGAATTATATGAGCTCAAACTCGAGGGGTTTACTAGTAGCCACTGATGAGTTCCACTTTTCACCTGTTGGCTGCATCATCAGATCAGCTCCAAGATACCAAATTATAGTAGTGTCATTTGAACTACATACATTCAAAATTTCACTTTGATACATAAATTCGAAGTAGATTAAAACTGATTCAAGATTCGATTACATTGTTAGTTTGTTAGTCACAAGTGAAGCTAATAAAAAGCGTGTTAATTTATATAGGCAAAGACAAACTTTACAGCACCTTTTTCTCCTGTTGCCAACCGATTTTTTTTCTTTTTGTTTAGTAGCTATTGGCGAGCTTTAGTGTTATCTATAAAAAATGTTTGGAAACAGTTAGTTTTAGATATAGACTAGCGGCTCACCCTCGCTTCGCTCGGGTACTCCTCTAGGAAAACAAAAACAAACCTATTCCACGGGGACCGTACATTTTTTCGGGATAAAAAATCTATGCATTATTCCAGAGTATAATCTATCTCTGTGCCAAATTTCATCCAGATCCGTTCAGCCGTTCTGGCGTGAAAGACTAACAAACATACATCCATACTCACAAACTTTCACATTTATAATATTAGTATAGATAGGTAAATTTTATTCATATACTATGTTTCTTAAAGATGTTAAAACTAAAGTATAAAAACTAGTGACCCGCCCTGGCTGCGGTTTACTAGTGTGTCTAACTAGAATTTTGCAACAGACATTTTCAATGTCACTTGATACTTAAATAATTACATTATGACCGACTTCAAAAAAGAAAGTATGCTCAATGCCCTATATAATATACAATTCGTCTGATCTTTTTGTGTATGGTTTTTTCAAATAAAATTAAGAATGGTATATTCCATATTTGTTCATTTCCGATAACAATGACTTTTTACGGTAATTATAATTCGATCCTCTGTCTAGGATTGGCTCCAGATGGTACAACGTCCCAACGAACAACAGTACAGACACGAAATTTTATATACACATTTAACTAATAGGTGTCCTAAAATCTACTATGACTTAGCTGTTGCATCTAGGGTTAGCCAGCCAATACAAATCAAAGCACACCGACTTCGAAAATATCTGATTAAGTATCTATTCTAAATGAAAACCCCCGTTTAGTTATTTTTTATCTTTTTAGTGCCTGGAAGTCGTTTTTTTTTTTTAAGTTTTTATTCTTCTTTTTAACGCATTAAAATAACATATTGACGTGCAGATGATACGTTTGGCTGAGTTTGTAATGACCATACTTGCTGTGCTAGCGGTCGCGCGTTTGAGTCCCGCTAGGGGCATTCATTTGTGTGATGAGCACGAAAGTTTGTACTACAGTCATGGGTGTTTATATTTTTAATATGTACGTATTTAAAGTTATATATGTATCCATAACACAAGCCTCGTAGCTTACCATGGAACCAGATGGTGCTGTCTCAACGTATTTATTTTATTTATTTATAACAATGTTTTTTACTGTTTTAGACAACATTTTCTCCAGTTACATCCAATAAATACTTCAACATATGAAACTAACCGTTTATTCACGAAATGTCATACATGATGGTAACGCGGTCGTCGACCTCAAACATGAGACCTCATTTTAAATTTTGTAATAAATCATAAAACAAATGAACTTTTTTAAAACTGTAATCCTTTTATTGAGAAAGATAAACTAGAAAGATAAATTATATATATAAAAAAAGGTAGAATTCAAACACTATCAAAAACAGGTAAGTCACGCGGTCGTCGACCGAACATATGATTAGTTGGATGGGTGTGTTGACTTGGCATCATACGTTTGTTGGATTGTCCCACGTAGAACAATATATGGCCGTACGACTTTTAAAAGTAATTAACAATTATTATTCTCGAGGATTTATTTTGATTTTTGGTTCCCGACGTTTCGAATGCTTTATTGCAATCACGGGAGCCGCTCAAAATAAATCGGAACATACTTTTATTTAAAACTAGCGACTCACCCTCGCTTAGCTCGGGTTCGTCCCTCGGTACGTTTTAAATTTTTTGAGCGAGACTCTAATACATTTTCTAAAATAAAAGTAGCCTAAGTTATTCCTTATAATATCATCTATCTGCCAGTGAAAGCCCCGTTAAAATTGATCCAGCCGTTTCGGAGATTAGCCGAAACAAACAGACAAGACAGACAAAAATTAAAAAAAATGGATTTTTCTTATAAGTACTATATATAATTTCATATGCATTTAGTATAAAGCTGTTATTTTGACATTACAAATAGACACTTTATTCGCGTAAATCTAAGAAAGTACCGTTTAATATATTTACAAAAAAATGGATACTTAAAATGTCACAATATGTCACCCTGTCTTCAGAGTGACATATACTTAAAAAATAACACTAAATCGAATACCTCTTTCCTTTTCAAGTCGGTCGATAATAGACAAAGCGTGACAAAGGTATCATTACAAGTTACTGATACTACAATATAAGTGTCAACTCGAGAGTGTGTGTTGGTATATGCTATCTTTCACGCAACCATTGAATAGACCAGAGTGACATAATATTTTTTATCCTAGCATGTATGTATGTATGTATTCAGCCCTTATTAACGTCCCACTGCTGGGCACGGACCTCCCTTCAAGACGAGGGGAATCATGCCATAGTCCACCACGCTGGCCAAGTGCGGGTTGGCGGACTTCACATATCTTTCGAAAACTTGCTAGGTTCTCTCAGACATGCAGGTTTCCTCACGATGTTTTCCTTCACCGTATCCTAGCATATTAACTTATTTTTGACGTTGTTGACGACACGTTTGGCTGTTTGTAGTGTCCATGCTTGCTGTGCCAGCGGTCGCGGGTTCGAGTCATGGGTGTTTATATTTATAATATGTATGTATTTAATTATATATGTGTAGTGTATCAACTATCTGGTATCCATAACACAAGAATCGTAGTTTACCATGGAACCAGATGGTTCTATGTGTTAATGTACCAACATATGTGAAGAATGGGAATAATTCTGCCGCTGCCCATGTAATGATTATGTTTAAAATATAAATTAGGGATAATATTATAAATAATATTATAATATATGCTTCATTTTTACTCTGACGTCTCTGTATTTAATCTATATGTTACAGTTAAAACCCGTTTTTAGCTAGAACGCGTTTTCCCTAGTTAAAATTAGTTTTTACTAAATGCCTTTGTTAAAACTAGATATAACTAGTCAAAACTAGAATTTACCACTGATATATTTGATTTTCAGATAAAACTAGTTGTCACTCCGAGCTTTAGTTAAAACTAGCACTAGAGAAACTAAGGCTCAACTGTACAAACGATGACATCGAGTTAAGACTTCATATTATTTTCACTAATAGATCTCGCTATAAGAAGCCTATATATAAAATGTGAGACTGTGGAAACAAATAGTTTTTTCAAAAAAAAATTTTAAAGTTAAACTTTTTATGTAATTTTATCACGTTTATACACGCACTTATGTTGTTATGTTATGTTTTTCACAAAGTTCGTTATAATATTCTATTCTCTGAGTTATTTTCAATCCTTATTGTACTTAAATATTTATTTTAACACTTATGTTGGTTAGGTTAGGTTAGAACAGTTAAAACAACGCACGAGCCGAGCGAGCGAAACGAGCGTGCCGCGGTAGCGGCCGGCGAGTGCTTTTTCCGGGATATATTGTTACACTTTAGTTTATTTAATGTAAACATAACCTCAAAATTTGAAATATTCAAAATTAAATATCTCGAAAACTATAAGTTTCCACAGTTTTTCCTTTTAAAGGGGGGGTCCTCTCACCCCCCCCCCTCCCCTCCCCCTCCACCCTTTTTCCCCCCTTAAATCGATGTCATCGTTTGTATAGTTGAACCGAAACTAATTTGGGATTAAAAACAAGATATAGTTTTAAAAATATTTATTAAAAAGATTTAGGACACAGAGTCATATGTACCTAGTAAAATAATAATCTTATCTTAGTTTTAACTGATATTCCATTTTGAGCATTAGTTAATTCTAGTTTTAACAAAGGCATTTAGTAAAAACTAGTTCTAACTAGGGAAAACGCGTTATATCTAAAAACTGGATTTAACTGTAACATATACAAGTATACATACAACTTTAATTTTTTACATAAGACACTCGTCATCGGTTAAAATTAACTTAAGGTTAATTTTCACAAATGCCAGTCTACAGTCTTCAAAGGTTAACTGAAAAGAAAAGTGATTCACAGTACCCTGAACCTAAATAAAACCTAAAATTATCATCAATTCTACAGTCTATTACAATTAAAAATATATAAAACCTAAAAAAACATTTGGAATCAGATGTTTTCAAGGTAATATCTCAAACGGGGAAAAGTGTTTAAAAAGATATTAAATATGTTTCAATAAATTTCCAGATTAAAAAGCCGGATATCTTACTAATATCATAAATGTGAAAGTTTAAATGTTTGGATGTTTGTTACTCAATCACGCCAGAGCGGCTGAACGGATCTGGAAGGAATTTGGCATAGGGATAGATTAGGTATAGTCTGGAATAACACATGGGCTACTTTTTATCCCGGGAAAATTTACGGTTCCCGAGGAATAGATTTGTTTTTGCTTATTATAAAGGCAATATACATAAATATTTAATAGAAATGAAATCCGTAAAACATTGTATGAAATCGTGACGTATTTGACTGTCATTAATTCTAAAATGACGTCAATACTAACTGGTATTAAGAAAAAAAACAACCTCATGTTTAGATTAATATTGTCAATGGCAGACGCACTGAGATTGCTTAAAGATTCTTGAATGTCATAAATGTTACAAAGTCTGTCCATCCGAGTTTTTTTTGTACCACAGAGTAATCTGTACAGACAAATAAATCTGTTAGTCTGTTTGTAGTGTCAAAATAACACTTTTTTACTAAATGCATATAAAAGTATATGCGGTACTTATAAGAATAAATCAATTCTTTGTTTGGCTGTTTGTTCCGGCTAATCTCCGATACGGCTGGACTGATTTTGACGGGATTTGCACTGGCAGATAACTGATGTTATAAGGAGTAACTCAGGCTATTTTAATTTTAGAAAAAGAATATTCTTTTCGGATTCCGCGCAAAAAAATTAAAACCCAGGAAATTGTGAAGAAAAACCGTCTTCGGGTAAGGGGAAACGACGGAAAAGTCTTAGGCAGAATTATAATTAATCTTATATGTAAACTATTTATCGATAATAGCTTTACTGTTTGTTTGTTCACATTTCTATGTTGACAGCACATAAGAAAATCGACAGTTTTTAACGAAGTAGCAACCCCTATGAATTAGGTTCTAACGAGCGCCTTCCATTAACTCACTATTAGTATATTAGTCATGTGCTTAATGGGATTTCCTACCGGTAACGGGGGTGCCAACTTTAGAATGCTATGACTGTAAACCAAATGACGGATTTCTATATAAAATTTCAACCCCTGTTTAACCTATTAGTGGCTGAACGTTTAAAAGTGCTAATTTTCATTACTCAATACCTATTTTTTAACGTTGGGAAATATATTTACTCATACCACCTACATACATACATACAGGTTATAAGGGACTCGTCGCCTAGAAAAACCGATAATGCCCACTAAAACCCAAGGGAAACCACGACAAGGTGAACATATATCGATTGATCATACACGAAGATTTTATTTATCTGTACAGATAAATAAAATTGAAGTGTCTGTTTGTAATGTCAAAATAACAGCTTTATACTAAATGCATATGGAATTATATACAGTACTTATAAGAAAAACACAACTTTTAAAATTTTTGTCTGTCTGTCTGTTTGTTCCGGCGAAACGACTGGACCAATTTTAACGGAACTTTCACTGCTAATTGAGCCGAATTTGTACATTATTATTTTTTAAAATCTTATTAAAATAGTCATTATTATCGATACTGGGGATGAATCTATAGTTTTTAGAATTTTTGTCTGTCTGTATGTCGGTGACCGAATTACATTACTGGACCGACTTTGATGAAATTTGGCATGATGATAGCTGGTTATCCGGGTCAACATACAGGATACATTTTACTGCGGGAAAATATTTCATGTCTGAGAAATCCATACTAAATGTTAAAACGTAACTACCTAGGCAGGTACGAAATCGAGCGGAGCGAGGGTGAGTCGCTAGTTTTACAAAAACCCTCGATGTAAGTGCATAGGGATTTAGAAGTAGACTACATGGAGCCAGCCTATACCTCTATGCAATTACACGTTGATCAGTTGCTTGGAATTAAAACCAATCTATACTAATATTATAAAGCTGAAGAGTTTGTTTGTTTGTTTGTTTGTTTGGTTGAACGCGCTAATCTCAGGAACTACTGATCCGATTTGAAAAATTCTTTTTTTATTTGATAGCCCGTTAACTGAGGAAGGCTATAGGCTATATATCATCCCGGAAAAGTGTACGGGTCCCGTGGGATAAATTTGTTTTTGTCTAGGGACGAACCCGAAGCGAAGCGAGGGTGAGTCGCTAGTATATTATAAAGTATTTTCTTCGTCTAGAAAACCAACGTATGGAAAAATATTATAAAAACACATAATATGTATAAGTGGTTATGTAGAAGTCAAGTAGGCTTTCAAGGTTTATAGTTTTGATAACGATCTAACATTAGCGGTGCTCCACATAGCGGTACATTAAAATGTATATTTTCATCGCCCATTATATAATTTGTTTAATTATACATATAATAAAATCGTAACTTATCGCTGTCTGTACAAGGAAGATATTTGAGAAAAACTATTATTGGGGATCTTTATTAACGCAATAGAACCCAAAACAATGATTTTTAGTTGTCTGTTTGTCTGTGCGCGCTAATCTTAGAAACGGCTTAACCCGATTTGGGTGCGGTTTTCACTATTGTATTGTGGTAAGGTTCACTGAACATTTAGTATTTGTTTTATTTAAGTCGGTTCTTAAATAAAAAAGTTATCTCAATTTAAAGAATCATCTAGGGGCGAATTCGAGCGAAGCGAGGGTGAGCCACTAGTTCCTATGTAAATACGAAATTTATCGACTAACGATTATATGTGATACGAACAGGTATATTTTAGTGTAATATGAAAAAATATTTTTGAAGGTAATAATGAATGATAATTTTTTTTATTTATGAACCGATTGAAATAAAATAAATACTAAATGTTAAGTGAAGTTTACCACATTACATTAATGAAAACCGCACCTAAATTGGTTAAGCCGTTTCTGAGATTAGCGCGCACAAACACACAGACAAACAGATAAAAATTCAAAAAATCATTGTTTTGCGTTTTCTCTTGCGTTAATAAAGAAAAATAGCAAAAGTTGTTTAATTTAAAATGTAAAATGTTCACATAAATCTTACAAAATATTGTTTTTTTTTTTCATAAACTATGGGCCTAAAACAGAGTGACATAAGAATATACACTAGAATAGTTTATAGTCAATGTTACTTAGAAATGCTTAAACAAAGTGAAGGCAGTTAGTTGGCTAGTAACAGATTAGTATAATTTTTTTTTATAATAATGCCAATTAAATAACTGATTCATTTACCATAATTTTTTTGCCTAATTTAAAGTAACATCTTTAGAAAAACTTCATAGTACAAAAAAAAAACACTTCTAATTAAATATAATTTACCACAGGATTATTTAAAATCTTAATATTAATTTAATAACAGTTACTATTATTTTGTATTAGGTTTGTTTTAATTTTTTGAGCAGAACCCTAATTTTTTTTTATAAAATAAAACTAGCCTAAGTTACTTTTTCTAACATCAGCTGAACCAGTGAAGTCCCATCAAAATCAGTACAGCCGTTTCGGAGATTAGCCGGAACCAGACAGACAAAAATTTAAAAAAGTGTGTTTTTCTTATAAATACCATATAAAATTTCATATGCACTTAGTAAAAAGCTATTTTTTCAACATTGCAAACAGACACTTCAATTTCATTCACCTGTATAGATTATTATTAGTTTCTGTTACAAAAAATAGATTCTTAAAAAGAATACATTTATGTTCAGTTAGTTAAGTGACATTTATGAGCGAGCATGATAGGAAGTGACATTGTGGATGCAACCATGGCCACAACAGCCTTTGAATACTTGTTTATTTAAGCTTTGTATTAACAGGAAATATAATTGAATTGTCTCTCATCATGTTAATGTAATTGTAGATTAACCTTAAAAGATATATACAATAGTTTTGTTTGTTGCAATAAATTGAACAAAAATTGCATTGTATTAGACTATGTTACTGTTAATATTATAAACTAGCGACTCACCCTCGCTTCGCTTCGGGTTCGTCCCTAGACAAACCAAATCTATCCCACGGAAACCGTACATTTTTCCGGGATGATATAACGGGCTATCTAATGTAAAAAGAATTTTTCAAATCGGATTAGTAGTTCCTGAGATTATCGCGTTCAAACAAACAAACAAACTCTTCAGCTTTATGATATTAGTATAGATATAATATTAGTATAGAAGTGATAGTTTGTATGTATGGATGTTTGTTACTCTTTCACGCCAGAACGGTTGAACGGATCTGGATGAAATTTGGCACAGAGATAGAATCATAGTCTGGAATAACACATAGGCTACTTTTATCCCGGAAAAATATACGGTTCCCGAGGTTTAAATTCGTTTTTGTTTTTTTGTCTACATAAAATATCTTGTAAATTGGATCTATTACTGTATGAAAAAAAGATTAAACTTTTCATTTAAAATTTTATCGAACAATCTCCTTCATGTCCTCTCCATTCTACTAGACATTTGCGAAGTAATCTGTGCTCAACTGGCACGCTTTGAAGCCATTCTCAAGAAAATTGAATTAAATTCATTTATATTACTTTATAAATGTGAAATTAATAAATAAAATTATTATTGCAATGATTATTTTCTTTCCGCATAATATGTTAATTAAAAAAAAAATGCAATCATAATTTATGATGCTCATAGAACTTAGAAATATTAGCTCAGCTATAAGCAAACTTATTGCTTGTACTAATTACAGTTAATATTTAGCCATAAAAAAGTTCAACAATAGTAACTAAATGAAATAAAATATTTATGTTTATAATTAAGATAATTGTGAGTCACAAGGTTATTACACCGTTTATCATTTATTTAAGGAATATAAAGAACAAAGCTATCTAAATAAAATGATAAACAAATATTGATTGTGATAATGGTTATCATACAATGCTTAAATAACTTGCAAAATATCAAAACAGAAAAAATTATTAACATCTTATAGAACATATTAAAAGTTTATATTTTTGTTTAACATCAAAATTAAAATTATGAAAATTTTATGGTTATTCAAGTGTCTATTGCAGTGTGGATCACATAAAGTTTAATCTTTTCTATTTCAAAATGACTAGACAATGGCTTAATTAAAAAAAGTAACAATTATTCATTATGTAAATGCAAGTTGATGAGAGAACTAGTTGTGGCCCGCAGTTTCAGCCGTGTTAAATTTGTTTCATTATAAACATCAGTTCTACAATAATGTATGGAATCTACCCGATTTGGTGGCATTTATGATTACTGCTCCGCTCCCTTAGGCAGTAGCATGATGATGCATAGCCTTCCTCAATACACGGGCTTTCTAATACAAAAAGATTTTTTCAAATCGGATTAGTAGTTCCTGAGATTAGCGCCTTCAAACAAACAATCTCTGCCTCTTTATAATATTATATTAGTATAAATATGCTGACAACTTCTTCACACCATAGTTACAGCTGTACAAGAGTAATTAATAATGGAGTTATAAAACAAATAAATAAATCAATTATTATCATTATTATTATAAAACGTAGATCACTTCTAATTTCATGTATCTATCAGAAGAGCAGTGTGCAAAATATAATTATCTATAGATAAATATAATTGAAGTGTCTGTTTTTAATATCAAAATTACAGCTTTGTTACTAAATGCATATGAAATTGTATACCGTACTTATAAGAAAAACATACATTTTAAAATTTTTGTCTGTCTGTTTGTTTGTTCTGGCTAATCTTTGAAATGCCTGAACCGATTTTGACGGGGATTTCCCCGGGGTAATTTATTAGTCATATAATAAAATCATACTTGACTTAAAAGAACATAAAGCATTTTACACTTCTTTTTTCACACACAATTCACACCTCAGTTGTGTGTAGGATGTTTAGTGACGACACATAGGTAAATTATCAGCTAAATTGATATGTTTAGAAATATTTAATAAGAATTACTTTGTGTCATACACAGATAAATTTTCTAAGAGACTTACTAATACGCCTTAAATATTTATAGAATTTATTTAAAATTGTATACATTTAAAATTTTTTTTTTTAGATATGATTTCTTTGAATTATGTATTAATTTTTGAATTTATATAGAAAGCGCAACATTGGCTTTAGTATATACCTATCTTGTATTACATTTACCAGAAACTAAAACTCATGATAAGTAGAAAGTATACACTTTCAGAAGACGCTCACTTTAATATTATATTAATAAAACTTTCATAACAAGAATTTACTTACAAAATTTTAATTTGCTTGGATATTACCCCACTTATTGCACTGTTTTCTTGAAAACTGAAATTTGACTTCACGAATACCTACTGAATGTCTCATCAGTAATCTAAATCATAGCAGCTATCAATTGTTGATAAACTTTATCATATCACAGGTACACATGCAAAAGATTTTTAACCGTACACATGTGACGTCACAACCATCCGACACGCGAATACACAAACAAATAGACACTAAGCAGATAATCACGGCCTAATTTCTGTTTCCTTGCAACAAGTTCACCGCTACGTCAAACTCGAACTAAAGTTTTCTTTGCGAATTACAACACATCGATGCCGCTCGACTTCGGCATTCAGCCGAGGTGAAGGTCTACCGAATAGTGCATGAAAAAGTGTCTCGGTCGAATCCCCAAATAAAAAGCCAGTGACGGTGAAAATTAACGCAAGACTTACCAAATATATCGGATGGTCCTACAAAAATTGATTCCCTTTTTCAGACTTATCAATATAAATATTTATCACATATTATACTAGTATCATGTTACACGACACAATATTGCTCAATTTACTGATTAATTTTGTACAATTTACATTCAAACAAAACACTTTTTGACGAATTGACAAAAATCGCCTCACTCATGACAAATCAACATGTCCTCCAACACTATATCCGGTCAAGTAAGAATAATTTTTATATAAGGTTAATGAGAAATAAAAATATTTAAATGAAATTTTTATCAAAAACATTATTTTTTAACGTTTTATAATACAAATATTTATTAATTTAATTATTTATTACCTTTACTCGTTGAAAATTAAGAGGTGTGTAGAGTAGGATTATGTATTTTGCGTTAAAATATACTGTTGAAAATATTTCACGAACTTACTTACGTTAATTAATTTAAAATATTTATTGTTATATTTCTCAATCAATAATTTTATACATCTCAAATATTTTGTGGATGTATAAATTATTCAGTGAGAAATATGTATGTATTTTTAATACTGGATGAAATTATTTTTCTTTGCACATTTTGACATTGACAGGAACGCTAAGCATGACAGCATTGATGTAAAAAATAATTGAATGTTGAAAATAAACGGTTATGAACTTGTTAATTTTAAAGGTTCTTGTTTCTTAAGTAACGATTAAAAACATGAATTTCTCAAGCTTTTCGTCAAGTCCATCAGCAATAAACAGCTCACAAACAGTTAAACGTGTTAAGACCTTTGTAAGTAACGGAAAAAAGGATACTTTAGGTTATGTTATATTATTGTCTTATTATATGTTTTAATTTTCAGGCTTTACCGGATAAATGTTTCGAAAAAGGCATTGGCGTAGCTTGGAGACGTGGTAACCAATTCGGAGTATATCCTAGAAGTCAAAATGTGAACAAAACTGTTTCAGAAACAGCTGATAAAACTGACGACAAGATTTTAAACATTCGCCAAAGTGTTGTACTATTTACCCCAATTTTACGTAAGCTTGTAAATGAAGCAAATGGTACATTCTTATCTTTACAAAAACTTGTAGAGACTTCAAAAACTACAGATAATCAAGTCGAATTTCTCAAGCTTTCGCGCCAATATCGTTCGATAATCCGAGTTTGCATTGAGAGTCTCCAAGAAGCCGCTCAAAAAGAGACGGATGGGATAGAAAAGAACACTTTATTTTCATACATAACTATTTTCTATTCAGTAGAATGTATTTGGCATTTGTGTGAGATATTGTTTATTGATATCATTCCTGGTGAAGTTGTTCTGCCATTTTTATTAGAATGGGTACGATTTCACTTTCCGTGTCATGAACAGACTGCAGCTCAGTTACTGGAAGCATGTGAGAAGGGTTCTGAAGATCACCCTGAATATTGGGATACAGTTGTAGGAATGGTAGTTCAGGGAAGAGTGGATGTTGCTAGAGCATTACTTAAATTACACTCCACCGCTGATTCAAATGAATTTAAGCTAGTTGATAACTCTTTGAGAAGCATGCCTGTTTATAGTGTAAGTTTATATGATTGATTATATGATTGATTACATGATGATTCAATACCTTTATAATCCAATTTATTGAAAATGTTTCAAAAGGCCTTGTATTTTTAACTAGCGACTCATCCTTGCTTCATTCGAGATCATCCCTAGTGAAAAATAAAACAAATCTATCCCACGGAAATAATACATTTTCCCGGGATAAACAGTAACCTATATATTATTCCAGACTATAATATATCTCTGTCCCAAATTTCATCCTGTTCCGTTCAGCTGTTCTGGTGTGAAAGAGTAACAAACATCCATACATCCACACAAACTTAAATTAAAAAACACAAATTTAAATATGAGTATGGATTAATTGATGAAACCTAAGAAGCTAGGCACTGTTTGCTATTTAATGTGTGTATAATAATTATTTCAGGTTTACGGAGGCATATCTGCAGGAGAATTCACTATATCCTGGAAGCACTGGCAAGCAGAATGCAGATCAAAACTTAGTAGCCGCCTTTTAATGCAGCAGCCTCAATTAGAACTTATTATGAGAGTAAGTGTTTTATGTGTGTTGATAAATTAATGATATTAAATAATTATGGCATGTTTGTATGTCAAACTAGCAACTTACCCTCTCTTCGCTCGGGTGTGTTCCTAGATATGTTTTATTTTTTTTAAGCGGAACTCTACATTTTCTAAAATAGTTAAGCTTATGTTACTCCTTATAACATTAGTTATCTGCCAGTGAAAGTTTTGTGAAAATCATTTCAGCTCTAGGAACGAACAGACAGACAAAATTTTTTCTTATAAGTACCATATATTATAATTTCATATGCATTGAGTAAAAATCTGTTATTTTAACATTACAAACTGACACAAAAATTATTTATCTGTATAGATAATTTCTTTTGGTGATGATTTTTCTTCTGATCTATGAATACACTCTTATAATATGTGAATATTAATTTATTTATTAATATTTGTATTTAGTATCAAACATTGTTGTCATTGTTTTAAGAATTACGTAATTCAAAAACTGTATAATTTAAAGTTATTATAAATATGATGTTTTGTAAAATTTAAATATACTTTATGCAATAAAAAAGTAAATTGGTATTGAATCAATAAGTTAATAAAAGAATTGATTTTAAAAGTGAGTAACAAACTACCAAACACAAAGTAATAAAATAAATATTTACAGCTAATGACAGGAGAGTATGCAGCATTTGAATCAATCCGACCGAATTACACCTCGTGGTTTGATATACTCGGTGGATGGATGTTATTCACTATGCCTTGGGCAAAAAGACATGATTTGGGCGCAGCGGGTGCCGCATGTGCAGGCATGGAGATGTCTGGCCGGTCTCATTTAGATGTGATGGTCAGAGCTCTGCTTGATGGTGACTTACATCAGGTGAGTGAGTTTTGAGTTTTTATTTCTTATATATCCATCCAATGAACCTCCAAAGTGATTGAATATATTTTAATCATTCAATATGTACATTTGTTTTTGAATGGAACCATATTTTTTTTTAAATAAAAGTAGTCTAAGTTACTTCTTATAACAACAGCTATCTGCCAGTAAGTAAGTATTAGCCATTTTAGAGATTAGCCGGAACATACAGACAGACAAACATTTTAAAAATTGTGTTTTTCTTATAAATACCATTTATAATTTCATATGCGTTTAGTGAAAAGTTTTTATTTTGACATTATGAACAGATGCTTAAATTTTATTTATCTGATAAAATACAGTTTACGAATGTAAGTATGAGATGAAGTATAATAAATAATGATGCTCTCATACATTTGAAATTATATGTAAAAAGCGAGACTGCTAATTTTATTTTTTGTATGATATAAAAATATTGAGCTACACCATTGATCTTAGGGATTATGCATATGATGACTTATTAACGCGCGGTTGACTTTTTTTATTTTGCGTTCGTCGTCTCCATATATTTTGTGTTGGTAAATTTAAAAATAGTTGCGGTCGTATCGATACAAACGCGTGTTGACGGTATGTTCAACGGTTATTGATCGCGCGTCCACTTCGGTGCGTTAAAAAGTCGTTGTGTGCATAGCCCCTTAGATATAGTTTGGCAAATTATAAAACATCGTTGATTTATGGAAAAACGTCATTTTCCAATTTTTTATGATAATATGATTGTTACTTAAAACGAGTATTATCAACATATTTTATATGTATAAATGACACCTTAAGAAATTACAAGAAAAAAAGGAGAAAAAAGACATTTCTTACTAGAAATGCCTCCATTTAATAAAAAATAATGAAAACAACACCATCTTAATCGTCACTTAAAAAGAAAAATGAATTTTAATAAAATTAAAAACTTCACATGCTTGTACTGTAAAATTTGTTCTTTTTGAAAAAACTCATTTTTCTATTAATATATATTTTTCACAGGTAATACACGAAATACAACAAGTATCTGACAATGGCTGGTTTGCTTCACATTTGACAGACATGCTGTATCACTGTGGCAAGTTGGAAATTTTGGACAAACATCAGAATAAGTGAGTTCCATAGGTCTCTAGTATGTACAGCTGCAAACTTTTTTTCACCGACGAAAAGAAAGGAGGCTCTCGATTTGACGTATATACTATATATATATATATATATATATATATATATATATATATATATATATATATATATATATATATGTTTGAATGTAGTCTGATTTTATTGGATAGAGTTTATCTCAAAGTCGATCCTATTTAAATTAAAAAAAATCCACTCCTGAGTATAGAAATAGGGGAATGATTCATTTTTCACCTACTGAATTTTTAAAAATATTCTCTTTTTTGGTACTTCTGTGCTTACATTAAAAATGGAAAAATAAAAACTTAAAATAAAAACCAGAAAAACCAGAAAAAAAGAAAACATTAAAAAGTAAAAAATAAATGATTGGTATTTTTATTCAGTATTCTTTTTAAGTTTTTATTATTCTTTATTTTAATGATTTTTTTGTAATTTGAATAAGGTTGTCATGGGAAAGATCACAAACTTTATTAAAATATACCAGGACAATGTCTGTCTGGTCAATAGACAAATAAATAAATGCTGATATATGGAAACAAAAAAAAAAAAAGAAGATTCATTTTTCATTTTATCTTCCACATCTTTAATTTGATTTTCCACATTTCCAGTGTAACCAATCGGTTGCGGGACAGCCTCATTCTGGAATATGGCTCGCTACTAATAGAACACAAATCTCTGTGGTCTGTTGGATTATCCTACTTGGCCTCATGTCCTCCGGAAGGACCGAAGAGGGCTGAGTTATTGTTAGAACGCATGCCCATAGATACTGAGGCCAAAGCTATGAGAGTTGCTGCAGAGGCAAAGAAGTATGGTTTACTTGGTGTTGGTAAGTTTTATTATATTTTTTTATTATTTTAATATTTAAAGTTTTTTAGATAGACATTTTCATAATCTATACTTTATTATATTATATACTAACGGCTTACCCTCGCTTCACTCGGGTTCACCTCTATAAAAATAAAAAGAACTATCCCACGGGAACCGTAATTTTTCCGGGATAAAAAGAAGTCTATGTGTTATTCTACACTATAATCTACCTCTGTGCCAAATTTCATTTAGTTCCGTTTAGCCGTTCTGGTGTGAAAGAGTAACAAACATCCATACATACTTACAAATTTTCACATTTATAATACTAGTATGGATTAATAAAGCTAAAGAAGTTGTGTTTTGTTGTAAGTTTTCAGTAAGCACCATCTATTGATAATATAATACCCTATATTATATTCTGTATCTGCACTAGTATAGTATGGACTATATATAATTAATGTAAAAGTTTTTTCATGTATGTTTATAACTGCTTTACACTAAAATAGACGAGTGTGGGTGAAGTTTGATAAACAGATAAACTATGATCTTACTACTAGGTTACGTTGTTGTAATTCAGTGGTAATGTTCAGTGGTAAGTGGTTCGATTGAAAAACGATTAAAAACCAGTGAAACATGTTCAAGTCCCGTGCGATGAAAATACAAAATAAAACCACAAAAAAATTAAAATACTCGATCATTTTAATGTTAATTCAATTTTCTTGTTAATGACTTTAAGCGTGCATCTTGAGTTAAATATTGATAATATTATTTTCCAGTGCAAAACATATCAACGTGCATGTCGTCCCGACGGCTGTCGCGCGGCGCGGCGGGCGCGGGCGCAGCCCTCGCGTGGGCGGCGCGCGGGCGCAGCGCGGCGCAGTGCGCGCGCGCCGCGCACGTGGCGCTGCGCGCGTACTGCGCGGGGGAGCCCCTGCCCGCGGTCGACCTGCTGCTGAGCGCTGGCGCTACGCTACTAATTGATGACACACTGCTGTTGTTAGGTGGGTTTCAAACCAGTTAGATTTTTAAACCGGTTTTGGTCATTGACCCCGAAAGTGTGGTTTCGATTACGTTTTTTAACCGGTTTAAACTCGAATAATGGTTTTTGAAGAATTAAGGGTCCATGAAAGTTCAAAATTAATCGGTTTGAATGAGTTTTTGTGTGATATTTAACAATTTTTTGCTAATGCTGAATTGCTTAGTAAAAGTATGGATGAAATCGGTTTATTTCAGTATCAAAATCTTAGTCTAACCGTTAACTATTGTTATTTCGGTTTACTAAACCGTTCGTTTTTATTAATCAGTTAATGAATGCGAGGTGACTTAACTATTACAGTACCAATATTAATTATTTTGTTTTAAACCGGTTCCTAACCTTAAGTGGGTGTGGGGTTTATAACAATGTGTGACTTTGGGGTGCTTTTTTTTTTAATTTCTATAAGACTATCTTTGAGGGTTAAAATTTTAATTAAATAAACCATGACAATTGACTTACAATTATCGAAGGTGCCTTGTAACGCATAAACAAAATCATAAACCCAAATTTAGTTGTCCCCTTCCCTTTTAAAACCTATTAATAATGTAATATGCATGAGGCGTGACCTGTCGTGGTGTTGAGATCTCGAAAATCTTAGTGTTTTTAGAATAGATATGGCTAACAAGTTTTTTTGTAATTATGTTTATTAAATAATTTACATATTTCTCTTTATTTTCAGGAAAATACTGTGATTTCCACAGATTATACAAAAATAGAGAGTTCAAAAAAGCTGCCAAACTGTTGGTGTCTCTGATCACATCCAATATTGCTCCCGATTAGTAAGTAATGTTTGATTATACACTTTGTAATGAAATTATACCTTGTGAATATGTATATAGAAGTCACATTATTTTGTACATGAAATATTTTGATTACATCTTTATTGTCAACTAGGAACTCACCTTCGCTTAGCATTCTTTAACTTGACATAACTTTTTCATTCATGAACCGCTTGAAATAAAACAATTACTAAATGTTAAGTGAAGTCACTACAATACGTTAGTGAAAACCGCACTCAAATCGGTTAAGCCATTTCTGAGATTAACGCGCACAAACGCACAGACAAACATACGAAAATTCTAAAATCTTTGTTTTTGGTTCTATTGCGTTTAAATAAAGACTCCCTAATAATATTTTTTTCAAATATCTTCCATGTACAGACAGTTATCACTTACGTTTCTATAATATGTATAGATAGGAATAAATAAAAATAAAAGATTAATTATCATGCAATTTTTACTGTGATAATATGTGTTAATGTCCCAACAAAAAAAAAAAAAAATAGAGAAAATAAGAAAAAAAAATTATATATAGGGAAAATAAGGAATATTAATTGATATCTAAATATCTGTAGTTAGAACCATAAAAGCTCAATTTGATTTCTAAATTATAATTTTTAACTGTTTTTCACAGTTTCTGGCCGACCCTTCTCCTGGATACCCTGCCACTCCTCGAGACTGAGGAACCAGTTATCTCATCAGAAGATACATATGAACTGATGCTGCAGCTAGAGCTCCACAGCCAGTGCCTAGCAGGAGAGAAGGCAGAACTTCTCAGATTGGCTCTGGCTAGAAACCTGGCTCGGACGGCCTTGCTAGATGATATATGACCTGGCAAATACTGCGGGTGAAGTGATTAATATTAGTAAACATTAAAAAGATTTGAGTGAAGTGAAGCGTATTCTTGGAAAGTGTTTTGAGTGTAAAGGAAAAATTTTGCAAGTGTAATATATACATATAAATTGATTTAAAGTGTCTGTCTGTGATTTCTAAATAACTATATTTTCTAAATTACATTCTGTTATTTATATGATACCAGTACATAAAAAAATCTTTTAAAAATTTTTTTTTTGCCTTTCTGTTTGTCAAAGGTACTCTTTGGAATGGCGTAACCGATTGTAATGGGACTCTCACTGAAACATAGAGGAGTTTATAGGGCTACATATAGGGTATGTTTTATTCGGGAAATATTTAGGGTTCCAGCGCGAAAATTGAAAAACCGCAAAGATTAGGCAAAATTCGAATTTACGATTCACGAAAGAGTCCGCGATAGCACGTGTGTGTCTCCTAAAGCACACTCACAAGTACTATTTTTATCTATTGCAAACGTACCTAGAGAGAAACGTACCCGAGAGAAGCCAGAGTAACTCTCTAGTTTATATGGTAAATATACAAGTTCCTGAAGAAACTTTGAATGCAATGAAATATAATCTTGTAGTAACAAGTATCCTAAATATTGACCCGTGTAATAAGTTATTACTAGACAAAATTTAGTTAAAATCGGTTCAGTACTTTTTGCATGAAACGCGTACACACAGACAGACAAAACAAAAAATTTAATAACTATTGTTTCGGAATTTATATTCTGTACAATATGTTAGTCATTGTTTTTAAAAAATATTTCATATGCAGATTTCGCTGAGTTACTATTTTATTATATGTATAAATTAACAACTTGCTGTCTTTTGCCTTTACATCAAATATTTTATTTAAATTGTTTGTAGTTGAGTCTTGAACAAATGTATTGTTAAATCTGTAGCAGACCTTTTGTACTTTTCTAAAAACATTTTTAAAAACATTTTTTTGTCAAAAATCAGGGGTTGAATGTTTTTCTCAAATGTACGTGTTTTAATACATGATGTTAACTAAATAAAGCAGTAAATAATTAATTTTTATTATATTAATACAATAATATACTTTCTATATGTAGACATGGGTCTCATCACGAACAAAGAAAAATTAGTATAAATAAATGTCAATAGATGACGTTACATGTGTCAATTTGTTATTAAAGTTGTGTTAAATTAACAAAAGATAAAAAAATAGATCCCAAAAAGGTGCATTATTGTTTTAAAAAATATTCCAAGTAAAGTGAAACGAAAATCAAATTTGCGTAATTTTACTGAATATTGAAATAAAAACAATCAGATGATGGGTTTGCAGTGTATATTCACAGATGGCGCTTTTACTTTCTATGAATCTAACACGGTTAAAAATTGTTGAAATTACTGATTTTTTTATTCGAATGCAGGGTGAATTCTACAATATTTACCATTCGTTAGTTTGCACATATTTATAAAATAAAACAGTTTAACTATTTGCGAATAACGACATTTATCTTTTCAGGCATACAAAAATAGCCCGAATTAGCGCTGTCCAAATTCTTTGTACGGGATGAGGCACCTGTACTAGTATAGTATTATGTGATCTGTGGTTTAGAAAATTCTTGAAATTGATAATATTTTAATTTATCTTTTCGTCATGTTCTTTCATGCTGGTTTTCTAGCTCTATATATATTTTCCTACTAACTTATGGACCAAAATGAATATTACATTGTATGTGAAAGTTTCAACTATTAATGTGACAAAATAACCTTTGATGTACACTATTAGGCCGGCCGCATATTAAAATATTTTTTTTCTGTCAGAAAATTTTTGATGCCCGCCGGTACCACGCCGCACACTCATCAGAAATTTCGCGTCAGACAATGAGTTTAGTTCGCAGCGTCCGCTCGACAACTGATGCGAATTTCTGACAAGTTTGTGGGTCAAATACAAAATGTATAGAGAACGCGCACTCCTACGTTCTGAAAATTCTGACGTCCGATCGGTTGCATCTGGGACTCATCAGAAGCGGACGTTTAGACACGTCGAAATTCTGTTAATATGCGAAATAAACATATGAGCAGAGTGCTTTCCGGCCAGCGTCAGAAGTTTTCTGACAAAAAAATCTTATAATGTGGGGCCGGCCATAACTTTGTAACTATAGTGAGTTATTTGTCATTGGAAATTCTGAAGGTGCTTCCACACAGGAGTTAAAAAATATTAGTAAACATTTCATCGCACTAAAAAAACATTTTATGACAAAAGTTATTAAATATTTTCTTTTTATTAAATGTTTTCTAACATTTGCTAACAACATCGAAGCAAAATATAACAATTTGTAACTTTTCTTAGAAAACATTAATAAATCCAAGCGTGTTATAAAATGTCAGGAAATGTTCTACAACATGTTTTATCGGCGTGGAAAATTTGAAAACGTCTAACAATAGTTAACATGTTACTCAGTGAAAAACGAGCAGACAGTCCACCTGATGGAAAGCGATACCTGTCGCCCATAACACCTACGGCTCCTGCACTTAGGTTTTACGTAACAAAACTGCAGAACCGCCGGTGCGTTGTCACTGTGAGGACTAAGATGATATGCCTCTTGCCTGTAATTGCGCTGGCTACCTTATCCTTCATACCGGAACAAAACAATGCAATCATTGTTGCTTGGCGGCAGAAATAGATAAGGGGGTGGTACCCATCCAGTCGGACTCCTCAGGCTTGACAGAGTCCTACCACCGGTAAATTATATTAATGAATGTAATCTTATCAAACATTTTTTTAACTGCTCTGGTGGAAGCACCATAAGTTGAACGTTAGCTTGTATGTTCATCACTGCCAATAGTAATAGTATATTATAGTATTATCTATAATATTAATAATATTATGTAACTTTAGTATTTTTTAAACTTCTGAGTATAGAATAAAACCGGTCAAGTGCGAGTCGGACTCGTGCACGAAGGGTTCCGTACCATCGTACATGATGTAACACTATGTATTTTATAAATACGTTGACCAATACGCTATCTGGGTTTTTTATTATTTGTTGTTATAGCAGCAATATAAGTACTGAATACATACAGAAAATTTCAACTCTCTACCTATTACAGTTCATGAGTTACAACCTGCAGACAGACGAACTGACAGTTTAGGCTTAGTAATTTCTGTTGGCGCCTTTCGGGTACAGAACCCTCAAAAGTAAAAAAAATATATCAATAGTTGGTCGTCACAATAAAAAATACATTATAAGATTACAAATATCATAGTTTATCAACGGCAACAACTCAACGTTTTTGACTTAAGGGACATGATAAAAATATAGTGAGATCAGTGGTAACGAAGTCTCTCGCACCTCTGATATTTTCGTGTGCGAATCATTTCCAACATGATTACCACTTGTCTTACGGTGAAGGAAAATATCGTGAGGAATCCTGCATGTATGAGAGAACCTAGCAAGTTTTCGAAAGACATGTGTTGTCCGCCAGTCCGCACTTGGCCAGCGTGGTGGACTATGGCCTGATTCCCCTCGTATTAAAGGGAGGCGCGTGCCCAGCAGTGGGACGTTAAAAAAGGGCCTAAGTACAACAAATTTAATTGTTTAAATATAGCCCATTGGAGAGTTCGAATTTACAAATTCAATTTAGTACAACACTAAGAAGTTCAGACTCGATTACTAGTGGTGTATTGTGATTACGAGTGAAGTTCATAGAACGGTCATTAAAAAAGTTTGTTACACATTTTTGTATTTATAAAATTGTTAGTAGGGATTTAACGTTCATTTATAAAAATATTTTTTTATCAATAGGTAAATAAAATTAACCTACATAATAGTTCTTTGTGGTATGCATCAACCAACTGTTTTATTAATTATTAGCGACTCACCCTTCGCTTCCCGTTCGTCCCTAGACAAAAACAAATCTATCCCACGGAAACCGTACATTTTTCCGGGATAAAAAGTAACCTATGTGCTATTCCAAACTATAATCTATCTCTGTGCCATATTTCGTCCAGATCCGTTTAGCGGTTTTGGAGTGATTCAGTAACAAAAACATCCAAACTTTCGCATTTATAACATTAGTATGGATATGTGGTTAAATATATTGGAGAATAAATTGTGTGTTTTTATAAACAAGCTACAATTATGATAGACCTTTTTAAATGTTTTTGTAATTTTATACTGTTTAGTATTTGGTAATGAGCATCTTTAGTGCATTACAGTTAAAAGGATTGTGAAGCTGAAATAAAAAGTAGATTTTCATACAAAAAGCCATAACGTTTTTCCCCTCATTAACACAGTCTAATTTTCATAATTTTTGGCAATGTTGTAGATATAATGAAAAACTAGGTCCGTACGTTTTTATTTTAAAGAAATATTGCGTATGATAGAAGTTATTAGCATCTAAATATCTGTAGCGTTTTTATTTTAATTAACTACTTAAACTGAATTACTAAAAACTGAAAACGTACAGACCTAGATTAAGGTGTACTGAATCTGATGAGACCAAAATTGTCTCATTTCGTACATGTTTAGGGAGGTGAAAACGTTATCGCCCGAAACAATATTTCAAACAGGAAATGTAGGTAATTGCCTCTAAGATTTGCAACTCTCTCTATCCCACTATAAGGGTTGGCAAAGCGAGCGGTATGAAACAGATAGCAATTTTTTAAAAACCTACTCGCGCCACGTATTAACACTTCACAATCCTCTTAACAATTAATATTATAATACTGTATTAGAGAGGGATGTAAATTGTTTGGGCGGCGGCAGAATTATTTCCAGGGTGCATCTGCTTCGTTGTAATAAACAATTAGTTTTTAAATTATTAACTTTATAATTTTTATTCATATCTTATTTAAAGTCTTTTCTTTAAAGATATTTAAATTTAAACAGGGATTTTACTCATATGATTTTATTTTTTAAATTTTTCTATATGTTTTCCTTCATGGCAGGCGGGTGCAAGTAAGGCCCCTTGCATCCCTCTTCTGGCGCCCATGGTAAATTGGTTTTTAAATAACATTTTTCTTATTTAGTTGTAGCTCTTACTTATAATAAGTCTAATATTAATGCCAAATAATGATTTTTGATTTGAGATCTTGCTTCCATTGATTAAAGTTGAAAATTGTTTGAAAAGAGGGATGTATCAGTATCAGAAATATAAAATGTTGCCAGATTACCTCTCTTCACTCAAATTATTGTTACAATACTTCCGAATGTTTGTTACAAGTGAAGCTATATTGTAGGGTTAACAGTATTTCCATTGTACTCACATTATTTGGTTCACAATTGTTAATAAAAAATAACTGGTTAATTTGTTTTATTTTTTTATATCAATTTAGATATGACAAAAATTCAAGCGGACATATATGTTTTTATTGAGTAATTTTTTTAGGGCTTTTGAATGAATTAAAACAAGGTATTATAATTATTTTTAATTAGGTTGGAAATCAACTGAAGAAAATTACATTTTTTTTGAGATAATTGCAATTTATGTTAGAAGGCATACCAGTGCCACTATTCAATTGTATCTGTTGGTACAAAGTTGAATCAATTTTTTTTCATGACTGCTTCATACACAGGTCCAATATTTTTGGTCATGATTTTCTTTAAAATTACTTTGATAAATTAATATGAGATCTTTGGTCGGAGCAACACCGCATAAGAAATTGGATTAAGTGACAAACTACACTTGGAGAAGCAGGCTATGTAAAATTACTTTGAAATTTAGAAACTTTAGCAATAAAGTTTAACAGCACAGGTTTCTATTTTTAATTCTAGTATATTGAATAATATCTTATTTAAGTACTAGCTAGGAATTATTTAATTGTGATTTCTTTATGGAAAAAATCAATATATTAGGAAGCTAGCATGTACGTCACGGTTTATACTTTATAAAAGATATCAGCTGTTAGTCACCTAATTCTTAAAATTAAAGCTTTGCTTTGAAACATCAGCAAAAGTATCTTTATAACAAAAACATAAAATAATAAAAAGAACATACACGTTTCAAAATAATACAAAGAAACAATTATAAAAATAGTCAAAAATGCAAAACAAACACATCCTGTTCTTACTTAATTCCAAAGAACTTGCATACACGATACAATTAATCAGCTTACAACTACAACAAAAAATATAAAACCTATTTAGTTTTATACAGTATGTCCATAGACTTTAGCTCTTGCAAATTATAATTCAATATGGTATCAAATCCTTTGTAATGGAATTTACCAAGAAATAATTTATTTTTTAACATGTATGGGAACCAAATACGGTCATCTGGCCACATATCGGTAAATGGTATTTTATCTAAGTCAAACCATTTTGGGGCCATTTCTTCAGTCTCTAGAGGAGTTCCTTTGTAGGCAGTTGCAGAGAATACCCTAACCTCCATCATGACCGTGTCTCCTTCAAAAGTGAATTCTAAGTGACCTATGTTTTTCAAGTCTTCATTTTTAACAGTAACACAGCATTCTTCTTTTAACTCTCGTATAGCTGCATCGATAACAGATTCATTTTGCTCTACTTTGCCGCCGAAACCATTCCATTTGTTTATTCCGAAACCACGTTTTGTCAAACCCAATAGTATTTGTGTTTCGGTACGTAAAAAAACAAGTGTGTACAACTTTTTTGAAAACATGTTTTGCTCTTTAGTGTCTTACTTACTTTTAGTGGTAGAAGAAAAAAAGTTATTTCAACTATTAATTTCCTTTTTTAATGGTTACTTTAATGTAGTACTGATTTAATTTTATTGTTTTAGCATTAACGCGCCAATTTAATTGAAATATTTTTGAATTATTTGAAAATTGAAATGTCAAAGTGAAGCAGTAAGTTCTGGGAAAGTGTTCGGAAACTATGATCATAAAGTGGAGTGCTCACTTAAAATTTAAAAATTTTTTTTTCCTTGTTTTTTTTTGTTGTATTTATGTTTTATTTTTTGTTGGTGTGCAATAAAGTATATTATTATTATTATTATTTTATTTTTATCAAATTTGATATCTCAGGCTGTGCCTGGTAATATGACCCAGCACGGGCGTGAACCAAGTGCTGAATCAGTTCTGGGTGGCTTGTTGTACTGTTTCATCATTATCTGAAGAAAGTTGCAAAAATTTTCTTACTGTTCTGCAAGTGTTTAAAATAGCAGCTTTTTGAAGAGTTAAATATGTAAATTTAGGCAAAGAAAGAATGCTTAAAGAATTAAATAAATGTTTCGGAACAACGCCTGTTGTGGACACTATAATGGGTACTATTGTAACATTAGTCATTTTCCAAACTCTCCTAATTTCTTCTTGTAACTCTGTGTATTTCCTTATTTTTTCACTGATTGTTGCTTGTAAGTTATTAGTGTTAGGTACTACTACTTATTATTATTATTATTATTCCAATATGTTTCATCTTTAACTTTTTTCTGATGTCCTTTTCTTTCATTTCATAAGATGCTTTCAGACTCTTCTTGTTTTGACTTTTTTATCGTACAGCGACAGAGCTGCAATTTTATATAAAAAGCATTAAGCACACTTATAGTGTCAACTTTAAATTTAAAAAATAAAAAATTTAAAATACCTATATCTAGCTTACAAATACCGAACAAGTCATAATATCCAGATTCTAGACAGAACACTGCAGTGACAATAAGTATTTCTCCTGTGATGAGATGAGAGCTTTTGCGCTGATCTAGGAAGCGGTTAGTTTTCTTGATAAGGGCGTGCGTTTCCGAATTTTAAGTATTCAGTAGGATCGATGTAAATACATAGATATTTCCTCCGCTTAGGATGTTAGGCGGTAGCCGATGATTGTTTTTGAACAAAGTCTTTGAATTTTTATGGCTACTGATATTTTTTTGCCATTTGAATCTCTATATAAAGAGAACAAAAGTCGTGGCGTAAGGTGTCCGAAATTATAGATTTATCGCCTTACTGTGTAATGGCGTTTTTTTTAATGTCACAAGGACAATTTTAATATAAATTTTTAAGAAAATATCCCTGAGCATCAGCGTTTGAGAAGATATATTTTACCATACAAATACAGTATTGTTTTTCAGTTTCAAATTCAAATTCTTTTCTTACATATAAACTCGATGCGCTCAAAGGAGACTATGTAGAGTACATACTGTATAAAGCAGAGCGTTACGTACACGTTATATAGATAGTTTAGGTAACACTCTACTTTCAAAAATGTAATTTACACGCATTGGGTGACCGTGATCAGTCTCGGTCACGGTCACCCAATGCGTGTAGATAATGTATATAGAACGATAATTGGTTTATTGAAGTGTTAACTACAACGAGTATTTATATTATGTATAATGTCCTCCTAATCAATTTCGATCATAGCGACCATTTTTACTGAGAGTTTAGCAGCTCTCTATTCCTGTCATTCTCATACTCCGATAGGACGACGATTCGATACGACCAGTAAAAGATCAAACGTAGGAGCAACGTCTTGACAGAAAACCTCAATAACAGAACTTGACCTGACCCGGGACTCGAATCTAGGACCTCCGGATTTGCTAACTACTAAGCCACCGAGATAGTTAATATAATAAACAATTATGTACGTATAATCATTAAAAAAACATATTATAAATTATTGATTAGTGGCAACCATTTCCAACCATAACTCTTCAGTAGTAAAATAAAAATTAAACTTTGAATATATTATACTATGGTTAAGCAATTTCTATTCGACTGCAAGGTTGGAAAAGCAAAAAAAAAAACAAAATAACAAAGGACCGTACTTTTTCTTTCCACGTCATTGAATCGTATATAAAGATGAATGTCAGGGTTTTCCGATTAGGATCCTTTTTTAAAAAAGAGGTATCATTTACAAACGTAGCTGTTTCTGACGTGCCCTATTCGTTCCGTTATTTAAATTTGTTTCATAGACTGAAATGTCTTTCATTCTTTATTTTATATATATATATATATATATATATATATATATATATATATATATATATATATATATATATATATATATATATATATATATAAAATAAATTATAATTTATAAATAATAAATAAAATAATATTTATATAGGTATATAATATTTAAATATATATTTTTAATAACTTCGCTTTTTACGCAGTCTTTATTTTTTTAAATTTTATTTAACAATTTTTAATCCTAAATTACTTTGAAACATATAAGATGTATACATTTTTTTTCAAGACATAAAAATTAGTGCCTAATATCCGCCATTTTGATTTTTAATGACATCTATTTATCTTATGACACTCGCGTTATCAAGACGAATCTAACGACGCATGAATAATCAAAATTGGCTAATCCGTTTCATAATTACTAGGGAATAAGGGTTCGGACATACATACGTACATACCTACATAATTACATACATACGTACAGAAAAACACATAACTTTGTCGGGTAAAAAGATTATTATATACAGCAAAGCGTATGCGTAACTAGGGACAAGCGAAATGAGGGTAAGTCACTATACACTATGTTATATATTTATGAATAATACAATATATTAATATAATAATATTATGTATAATATATTCCCTTTTACATTTATTTTCTGCATCTCGAGGCTTTTGCCTTTTGTACATTCTTCTAATTTTCTTCGGTTGTGTCGACAATCAGGGCCTTTAAGGATTTAGAAGTCCCCGGGCAATCAGCGAGTAGATGCTCTTAACAATAGATCAGAGAAGTTAATTTGGCTGATTTTTCCTTAGTTGGTTCAATTTCGAATTTTTCGAAATAACATCTACAAATATCTATTGTGGATTGCAGCTTCGGGTTCCCTCACCTAATTCCATGCACAATCCCAACCGAATAAAAGAAAATCCCATTCATATTATAAATGCGAAAGTTTGGATGGATGTATATCAATATATCGATACTCAATCACGCCATAACGGCTGAACGGATCTGGATGAAATTTGGCACAGAGATAGATTATAGTCTGGAATGGCATACAGATTACTTTTTCCCGTGGGATAGTTTTTTTTTTCACTAGGGACAAATCCGAGCGAAGGAAGGGTAAGTAGCTAGTTTATTATAATTATTACTATTATTTCTTTTAATTATGACTTTAAGGAATTTTATTCCAATTAGTTTTAAAAACAGTTTGTAGTTTGTATTTATCACGATTTAAGAATCCGAAGAAGTTACTTCGCTATAGATAATGTTGCTAGAATTAAGCACGAAGGATTTAGTTAGCTGTTAAACTAAGTCAGAGTGCGTTCTTGTTAATCTCCAGGGAATCGAATTCTTAACATAAGCATGGAATACCATTGTATAATTACTACGTTCTTCATAAACTGTCATTCTTCAACTTCATTTTATTGTTTTAGTTTGTGGCGCTACTCACATATTATTTTAACATACAGCACCATGGTCTATGTTCATGTCCATGGTCCATGGTAAGCAACGAGGCTTGTGTTATGGATACCAGATAGTTAATACACTACACAAATATAACTTTAAATACAAATATATTATAAATATAAGCACCCATGATTGGAGTACTAACAACAGGACTCGAACCGCGATCGCTGGCATAGGGAGTAGAGTCACCAGCACCACAAACTGAGCCAAACGTGTCGTCAAATAACAAACAATAATCGCTTGTTTAGCAATTGCTTAGTTGATAGGATATTTTCCCGCAGTAAAAAGTATCCTATATGTTGACCCGGATAACCAGCTATCATCATATCAAATTTCATCAAAATATGTCCAGTGATTTCCTCGTGATACGTTCCTAGACAGACAGACAGACAAAAATTCAAAAACTATAGATTCGGCGTCGATAATAATGAACGTTTCAATAAGATTTTCCAAAAAAATATTTAATGTAGGTATAGTTTCGACTCAGTTAGAATTTTATTATATGTATAGATTAAAATAAATTCGTGGACAAACTCGTAAACAGTGAGTAGTACCTATATATTATATAGAAGAAATTATTGCATCAGAAGTCATACGTAAAATAAAGTCACTAATTAATAGTTAATCGCAACAAAAGGGAAGGTTCGCTTTGAGAATTTTTAAATTAAATTTGATTGACATCACTCAGCAGTTAGTCGGAATATGGGAAATATAATTGATTATGAGAATTTAGCAACTTGTGGTGTACACTCGCCCGCTATATTTTGTACACAATAGTGTATAGGTTAACGAATTAAAAAAAAAATAGTGTTCGCTCTGTGGTCTAAGTTTGACCGTAGACGTAATGAAAACATACATGAATAGAATTTATCTATTTTAAAAAAAGGCTGTTGCTAATCATATATAGAAGGATGAATAAAAAATAATTATATGTAATACTAGCGACTCACCTTCGCTTCGCTCCGGTTTTCCTTTTTTAAGCGGAACCCTAATTCTTTTTCTAAAATTAAAGTAGCCTAAGTTACTCCTTATAAAATCAGCTATCTGCTTACGAAAGTCCCGTGAAAATCGGTCCAGCCGTTTCGGAGATTAGTCGGAACAAACAGACAAACAGAGAAAAAAATTAAAAATTGTGTTTTTCTTATATGTACTGTATATACTTTCATATGCATTTAGTAAAAAGTTGTTACTTTGACATTACAAACAGACACTTCAATTTTATTTATCTGTATAGATAACAGGACGAATAATAAATAAAGGGGCTGTTGCTATTTTTTTGATAATCGGATGAATAAAAAATATATTATTCTTATCGGTTTGTACGAATATTTACCACTTTCTTTGTTTTCTAATGTAAAATAAGTGATTTTTAGGTGCAGGAGTTTCTATATACAAAAAAAAAATAACCTTGACCTACCGAGCTGGAAACTTATTTTTTTAAGTCCCAACGATTTCTAAATTCAATAGTTATTAAAATTTAAAAAAATATTTTTAGATTCAGGAGTTCTGTATGAAAAAAAAAATTACCTTAACCTTCCTACTCTAGCTTTGGCAGAGAATAATTGTTTTATTATACTTACGTATACGTACGTTATTGACTGTACCGATATGTTATAAAACCATTCATCCAAATTATGAATACGTATATCGCCCAAGCTGATGTCCGGCAACGAAATGTCAGGTAGACAAGTAAACTATTTTTATATGTTATTTATAATTATATTCATATATTAGTACCTGGGCGACTAAGCTTCGCTCGGAGTTCTTTTTTGTTATATCGTTTTTTTTAGATAAAAAAAAAAAACTAAAAACTTGAATAAATACAAAAAAAAAAGCGAAAACTTTGTATCCGTCCGAGTTTCGAACCCTCTTCTTGCACCTTGGCCGCTTGACTACGATGCTTATGGCCGAGCGTAAGAAGTTATCGATATATTTTGCGTGAAATAATGCGAAAGAAAACCGCATGAAAACCCGAAAACACGCGTTTTCCCAGACATAAGAATAATCTAGATCGATTCTTCGCCCCCGAAAACCTCCTCATACCGAATATCAGGGAAAATGTTAGAGCCCTTTTCGATATCACCGGTATAAATAAATAAATAAATATACAAGAATTGCTTGTTTAAATATATTAGATTACATAGATAACGCTTCCTCAGTATATATTTAATATATAAAAACGTGGGAATCGAACTTGAAACTTTGAAAATAGATCCTCATGGTCAGATGAAAGGGATTGGGTTTTGTATGGTATCATGACTCAACGGCCAGGTCTTCTCTTCAAACCTTAGAAAAAAAAACTTATTTAATCTGGCAGATATTATGTAGAAATAGATTATTTTTCAAATCGATTAACATATTGAGATTACATCAACGAAGAACAACATTAGTATTGCAGCAATTTTGAATTTGAACATAAAATATATTATGTGGAAATTATTTACAATTTTTAAATTATCTCAGTACTGAGTTACAATGTAGTTCGTTGCAAGTGGCTATTTAATATTTATAAAGCTGAAGAGTTTGTTTGTTTGTTTGTTTGTTTGTTTGTTTGTTTGTTTGGTTGAACGCGCTAATCTCAGGAACTATTAATCCCATTTGCGAAATTTTGCATTAGATAGCCCGTTAACTAAGGCTATATAACATCTATATAACGTCTAGGGACGAACCCGAAGCGAAGCGAGGGTGAGTCGCTAGTAAGTGATATGACATGTAAGTGGGAAAAAGAGGTAATAAATACTAAAAATAAGTAAAATATCGCAAAAAGATGATTATACCTCAAAACTGACATAGTTTGAGATAATTATACACACATGCATAATTTACAAACATACATATTGAACCATGTAAACGGTAAAGCTGCATACTTTTCATCACTGGCCGCCAAAATATCAAGACTGGATCAAATCTGTCCAATCTCTCTCCACATTTTATAAAATTGTCACGTGTCTGTAATATACTACTCAAAACAGCAATAGCAATAGCAAATGGTTTGGTTTCAAGTACAGTTTTCAACCTTAGGTACCATTAGCTAACATGATGAAAATATAAATCGAGCTCCACAGTCTACGTATCGCTTTTTGTACGAAAATATACTTTTTTATTTAGCTTTACAATCCTCTTAAACGTCTCTGTCAACGTAATGGGCCATAATCTATCACGAAGGCCAAATACGAATTCTGGTTACTATCTCTAATACATGGTCTCTTCATCATGGTTTTCTTCACCCCAATAGCAGGTGTAAACATTATGATAAACGGGACCATATTTATATATTACACATATTGAGGACACATTTGGCTCAGTTTGTAGTGACCCTACTTGTTGTGCCAGCGGTCGCGGATTCGAGTCCCGCTGGCGGGACCACCATGGAACTAGATGGTGCTATGTGTTAATGTCCCAACATATTTATTTATTTATTTAGAAAGACTAAGATATAAAAATATTTTATTATTAGACAGGATATCTTTATCGATTTAATTATTATGGCGCAATTTTTCGTTCAATTGGGGATTTCGTTCATAGGGATATAACGAGGGGATGAACTTCGATTAAGTCTTCAACTTCGCAAATCATTTGGGAAGTTTAGCTTCAAGCGTGAAAATATAATATGTTGTTTGTTAGAACGGTCGATCTCACAGTTGTTAGGCACCTTGTTCTGTTGTAAGGGAAGGCGACACGTATGTTGACTCTTTACATACAGTACATGGGCGACCGAGCTTCGCTCGGAGTTCTTTTTTTTATGTTAAAAAACTAAAAACTTGAATAAATACAAAAAAAAAAACAAAAGTAAAAACTTTGTATTTCGACAGGGTCTCGATCCCGGGCATATGTGTTGTCTAACTTGCGCCTTGACCGGTTGACCACGATGCTTATATCCGAGTGCAAGAAATTATCGACCATATTCTGCGTAGAATAATGCAAAAGAAAACCGCATGAAAACTCGAAAACACGTGTTTTCCCAGATATGAGACTAATCTAGATCGATTTCTCGCCCCCAAAAGCCCCAATATACCAAATTTCAGCGAAATCGTTAGAGCCCTTTCCGAGATCGCTGGTATAAATAAATAAATTAATAAAAATATAAATATACAAGAATTGCTCGTTTAAATATGTTATTAGATTTATTTATTAAGGATCTCCAACAGAAGTACATATGAAAATACAAAAAAAAAAAAAAATGGAAGCTCTTTGGCCACTGTTTAAAATGTACCTCCAATTACTGGAGAACACAACATGGGCAACAGTGTTGATATTACACATTACTTAAAGTTTATAGGTGAAACTAAATCTGACTAAACTGATTAACAAAAACCTAATTAAAAAAATATAAAATTAAAAATAAAATGAAATGGAATAATTTAATTTTGAAATGATTTATTATAGATGATAATGGAAGAAAATTCAAAACTCTCCAAGAAACCTACAAAATGAATACTTTTCTGCTTACAGTAGGTTTGATGTATCCAAATCCACGTAATGACGCCAAAAGAAAATTGTTGATCGGTAAGATTTTTTGTAATTCAAACAAAAAGCTACACCTAAAACGCGATTAAATCTTTTAAATTTATTTAAATTCATATATTACCTTTGTTTTATAATTCTTTCAGTTCAAAAGTAACATAAAATAAATCATAAAAAACGGTTTATAATCGTTTAAATATCGCGTAATTTGCAGACAAAATAATAATTTCTTAGATTTAGACAAATATCTGATTTTACATAAAAGTATCTTTTCAAGATGGACAAGTCTCTCCTGTGGCCATGATTGTTGTAAAGCATTTGAAACGTCGGGAACCAAAAATTAAAATAAACCCGCGAAAAAATCCGAAAAGATAGTTTTATTTAAAATTAAAATACATACACCTAAACTAAGTACTTACTCATTTTTTGGTTCGTTGACATTTTATTGACGACACGTTTGGCTCAGTTTGTGGTGACCCTACTTGTTGTGCCGGCGAACGCGGGATCGTTCAAGTCCTGCTGGGGCATTCATTTGTATGATGAGCACGAATGTTTGTACTCCAGTCATGGGTGTTTATATTTATTATATGTATGTATTTAAAGTTATATATATATGTAGTATATCAACTGTCTGGTATCCATAACACAAGCCTCGTAGCTTACCATGGAACTAGATGGTGCTGTGTGTTAATGTCCCAACATATATATTATTTTGCGGTAGGTATGTGATGAGAAATAAAATATACTTGAATAGGATATGATATCTTTAACACTCATGTCTTTATTTGTACGTTTTATGTTTAAGGAGTCGTAATAATTACAATCTTACCTGCTTTTATGACGGTCTGTGAAGACATGCGACGTCGGATCCTGCGCAATGACATGGCGAACTTCGTAAGACAGTCAATTATTATGGTGTCCCTTTTGTTCGTCGTGATAAAGGTATCTTGTGAAAGTGTGTGTATTATTGATTTCTTTCATAATTCTTATTTTATACGTAGCTTAAATAAATAACCAAGACTTAAGTCATTTATAATATTTAAAATCACATAAAGAATGTTATATTACAACGATTTTTATTTGTTTAGCTCATAATGACTATCTTCAGAAGAAAAGAACTAAGGGCTATCTTCGATGGAATAGACGAAGATTATGAGAAGTTTAACAGTTTACCAGAAGAATTGCATCCAATAATTATGGATATAATAAACAAGACTAAAACTCTTGAAAGGATATGGATTATTGTGATGGCTGCTACGGCAGCTTCATACCCTGTGCTGGCTGGTGTCTGCACGATTTATTCCCAATTTTTTTCTGATAATCCAAGAAAATTTATGATTCACGAAACTGCGATAATATTTTTGACCGACGAACAGAAATACGACTCCCCTTACTTTGAGTTGTTCTCTGTATATACCATGTATATAGTTTGGGTAGTTTTTGTTGGATTTACAGGTAAGTGATACTTATGCAACTATCAGAAAAGACTAAGTAGTTGAGGTATATAGCTCAGTCCCCCGTCCCCCCCCCCCCACTTTGTCGTGGCGGAGAGGGGAGGGGGGGTCTCATTGGTATCCGGCGGTTCAGCCGGGCGCCAAGCTAAGAAACGCACAGGGAGGTGGCCCACTTCGGTAGGTGGTGTACCATGCGGGTTGCTCCTGGTTCTTCTCTGATAGCGGAGTGGACTGTGGAGCAACCCCATGGTTGTTGTGGTCTGCTTCGGCAGTCTTGTCGTTGGGGCATCGTAGTTGAGTTCGTAAGCGATCCTGCGACGCCCAATTAAGGAGGGGGAAGTTTTGTTGGGTTTTAGTGGGTAGTACTGGCTTTTCTAGCCAGTGAGTCCCACATAACCACCTGTATGTCTACAGATGGTATATGTAAATGCATTACCCAACATTAAAAAAATATAGCTCAGCTCATCAACCTACGTTGGTCGTTGTATCTCTTACTTTATACTTAGCCTTTACAACGAAGCAGCGGACGACCTTCATCGTAAAAGCTAGTTAAGTGTAAAATTATATATACGTTTAAAATATTCTTAGTACTCGAACTCCCATGTGGTTAATTTTATAACAATTGAAGGGCAAAGAACTTTCACAACAATGTCATCTCTTGAGAATTTAAACGAAGACGGCTCGAGACATAGCTTACCGACTATTACAAATTATTAATAACCAGGAGTTAAAAGCACCCTTTATTACCTTTAAAACACGAAACGCCTATTTGTTATGACACTAGGTAATGATGATGACCACCCATCAATTATGTAGCTCAGACACGGGTACTAAACTTTGATGGCATGCTAAATTTTAGCGTTATAGTTAAAATTCTCTTTCATTTGTTTGACTTTTTCTTCATGCATTTTAGGATACGATGGTATGTTCTCTGTTTGCATTTTGCATGTTTCCTTGAAGATAAAAATATTTAATTACAATTTAGAACATATTATGGATGATGTCACCGACACTCAAATGATAAAGAGAAAAATTGCAAACTTTGTCACAGATCACTGTGAGGCTATCAGGTCAGTTAAATAAATCATAATAGTTGATTGAATCCATGGATATTATTAACAAGAGTTTTATATATATATAATTCAATTTATACGATATATACCTATATATATATATATATATATATATATATATATATATATATATAATATATATATATATCTCTTGTAAGTGCTATCTTGTATTGTTTTTGCTGGTATGTATCATATATCATTTTTTGTTTTCTATTTAAAAGAAAGAATATCAACAAAATTTTATTAATATTTGTAGACATAATATGTACTTTTTATCACAACTACCGACACATCACACACACTTCTATACACAACATTTTAAAATACAATTCAATTAAATTTTACACAGCCATATTCTATGTACGTTTTAGTGAACTATACCTATTACTACTTCCTCTTGATGTGTATACATATATATATACTTACTATGTAATGTATATGTATATATGTATATATATAAGCTGTACGAACAGTATCTGCTTAGGCATAATAATACCTTTAATACTATTGTATAATTAATATTTGTTTGTTACTATATAAATAAATAATTGTATTTCTTGTTATTCTATTATAAGCATGTTTGATATTCATAAGATAACAAATGAAATAGAAAATATACAGGTATCGAATTCTTCCCTTTGTTCTCCGGAAGACTGTGGTTCGTTTTTAGTTTCCAATAATTATAACACGTTTAATATTTTGCATGTAAATATTAGAAGTATAGGATGTAATTTTATACACCTGTTAACATTAATTGAAAGAATAAGTGTGAAAATTGATGTAGTAGTATTATCAGAATGTTGGCTTAGTAAATGTAATAATTTGCCTATATTACACGGTTTCGTTTCTTATGCATCTAATTATACTCACCAAAATGACGGAGTTGTTGCCTACATCAGGCAAAAAGTAATTCATACTGTTGAAAAGCCAGAATTTTACGATGCAAATTGTCTTATTTTAAAATTAATGAATACAGCAGCTATTGTTGCACTTTATCGCTCCCCATCTTTTAGAAATGTTGATAGATTCAATAATTCCTTGGATAAAACCCTGCATAGCTTACGTATGTACAATAACATAATTGTCATTGGAGATATTAATATAAATATAGCTAATAATAGTAATGATCCTCATTCTGATCCATATCTCAATCTTGTGTCCTCACATGGCCTGCTTTCTGCGCATATCTTTCCAACCCGTGGAAATAGCTGTCTCGATCACGTCATTCTAAAATCAAAACAAATATCTACTACCCTGGTTCTCGATTCCTTTATTACAGACCACGCGCCGGTAATTATTTGCTCTGATTTTAAAATAAAAACCCACATCATGCGGCGTTCTATGATAAAACTTAATGAAACGGGTTGTCTTGGGGAGCTGGAAAAGTATGATTTCTCTAATATTCTGCGGGATAACGATACTGAACGGGCGGCAACAACACTTGTAACAACTATTTCTGGAATTGTAAAGAGCCACTCCAGAGAAATAACTGTCGCTAGTAAATCACGAATTCTAAAACCCTGGATTACACCGGGACTCTTACGATGTATCCGAAACCGTGATAAACTTTTTAGAAAAACCAAGAAAAACCCAGAAAACAGCGAACTTTCTTTAATTTATAATCGGTACAAAAATTTTTGCAATAACCTTCTTAAACGAATAAAGAAAGAATTCGATCATAATAACTTCCTAAAAGCAAAAAATAACGCCAAAGCTACATGGGATTTAATAAAAAACGTAGGCTATCTCAAAAAGTCATCTAAAGCATCTACAGACCTTTTTATGTTAGCTGATGAACCATTTTCGGCAGTTTCGGCTGTTAACGAGTACTTTGCAAACGTTGGCAGAAATTTAGCCATGCAAATTAGTGATTTTAATGACCCAGTCCTACCTGATAATTTGAATACCACAACTACTTCCTTGTCATCTATCTCACTATACAGCACTGACTACACTGAAGTTGAAAATGTCATAATAAATCTTAAGAATACCTCAGCGACAGGATGGGATGGTATACCAACCTCGTTAGTAAAGTCAGCTAGACATATCATTATTCCAGTGCTGGTCCATATTTTTAATTTGGCGATTAAATCCGGCATCTTTCCTAAAGTTTTTAAAAAAGCTCTAGTTCACCCAATTCATAAAGGCGGAGATGGAAACATTGTCAGTAACTACAGGCCTATTTCGATTCTAACTACATTATCTAAAATATTCGAAAAACTTCTAAATAGTAGACTCGTTAATTATTTAAATAAGTACAATATCATTGCGGCTAATCAATATGGCTTTAGGAGTGGTAAATCTACAGAAGATGCTGTTTTGGACTTAACAAATTCTATAGTTACAAATTTCACTAGCAAAGAAAAAACTATTGGCATATTTTTAGATCTAACGAAAGCATTTGATACTGTTTCCATCCCTAACCTTCTTCAGAAATTACACCAGGTGGGTGTACGAGGAATTGCAAACGATCTTTTTGGGAGCTACCTCAACAATCGTTCACAATGCGTTGTTATTGATAGTGTTGTGAGTGCCGAGGAAAATTTAGATTTTGGAGTACCTCAAGGCAGTGTCCTTGGGCCAACTCTTTTTCTCATTTATGTAAATGAATTGTCCAAGCTAAATTTACAAAATTGTAAAATAATCTCATATGCCGATGATACAATTCTACTTGTTAACGGGAAAAACTGGTCTGAAGTTACAAAATACGCTGAATTAGCATTATCTGCTGTCAATAAATGGTTGTGCAAAAATATCTTAACCTTAAACTTGGATAAAACGAATTTTATAACCTTTGCCCCTAGCAGTATTTCTCTTCCTTCTCCTCCCGTTAAAATTTTTGTTCATAATTCGAGTTGCAAAAGAAATATCCCTTGTAATTGCAGAACTATTAAAAATACCAATCAAACCAAGTACTTAGGCATATACATTGATAGCACCCTTTCATGGCACGAGCACATTAAAATTACCTGCAATAGACTCCGTAAATTAATATTTGTCTTTAAAAGACTTCGAAACATTGTTGATTTGGCTATACTTAAGAACATATACCATGCCCTCGTAAAATCGATCTTATCATATTGTATCACTGCCTGGGGAGGCACTGATAAAACGAAATTATTGCGTCTAGAAAGGGCTCAAAGATCTATACTCAAAACAATGAACTTTAAACCTATATATTTCCCAACCATCGAATTGTATAGAATTTCTGAAGTACTTTCTGTTAGAAAATTATTTTTACTTCAAACCATACTCCGTAAGCACTCACAAACACCTTTTGATTACCACTTAATCTCTAATAAACGCAGATCGGATTTAGTTTGCAAAACTGTTCGTATTAGATCGGCTTTGGCTAAACAACATTTTGACTTCTTTTCCCCAATTTTATATAATAAAATAAACAAAATTCTTAATATATATCCCCGAACTTCACGTGCATGCAAAAATATAGTTACAGCTTGGTTGTTAGAATTGACATATGAGGAAACAGAGAACTTACTAAAATAAGGTAGTTTATATGGCTGACACACATACGGACACACATACAAACACACACATACACATACACATACACACACACAAACACGCACACATACACAAACACATATACATACACACATACACACGCGCACACGCACGCATACATGTTAATACTGTCAAACTACTTTATGATCCATGTCATAATACTAATATCTTAATTTTAATTTTAAGTCTTTATTTGGAACAACATGTATTAAATTATAATCTGGAGGTGGGCGTTAATGACTACGACACAGTTTTATAACTAATGTAGTCTTTATCGAACATATTTTATAAACTGTAATCTTTAAAACGTTACCAATAAAGATTTTTATTATATTATTATTATTATATATATCGTATAAATTGAATTTGTTCTTTAAATTGTTAATATAACCAAGTTTAATCAGATACAAATTAAGAATCGGGATTTGAACCCGCTTCACTGAGTTTCTCAAGCGAGCGTGTTACCACTGGTAACTGACATATATATGCACAATATACATACATGTATTGAAGTATTTTATCGCAGTATACTATCTAAATAAATAAATTTCGTAGTGGATTTATATGAATTATTCAATTTCAGATTGATTGGTGAAATTCAAAAGTGCTTCGAGATTTGGTTGGTCGGAATCTTTTTCAATGCTGTGATACAAATCGGAATGACTTTGAGTCAAATTACATCAAACGCTGTAATTTACTTTAATTACTGTAAACTTTAATAGATTGCTATCTACCATATTGTGTCTAATCAGTATTAGTAACCTGCAGCGACGAAAACTGCGGGTTCGATTCCCACAATATATAATACGTGTGCAAAAGATGAAGAATCTCAAATGCCCTATCTATTTTTTTCCACTTTTACTTAAATTTTGGGTCGACCAATTGCCACAATTGGGGATCAGGTCACGGTGAACAGATTAGACACTAAAGCTTTACATGCCCGGCCTTGCACGACGGTGAAACTTAGCTTTAAGCTATTACTGAAGTTTTCTTGGCAAAAATCTCCAATGACTACACTTGGCTCGAATCGGAACTCGAACCCAGAACCTTCGGTGCTGTACATACTAGCTACGAGACTAACGAGACGGTAGGGACATAACTTTAAAGTATTACATGTACTTTATGTTACAAGAACTACTTTTTTAATACATATTTATATTCAACCAACTTTGGCGAATTTTCATAATTGAGTTTACATTTTTGTAGCTGTAGGTATGCCAGAAAAATTTAACATTCTGTTCAGCACTTATGGAAAAAACCGAATTATTAAATGTATTGAGAAAAGACTTTATTTCAAATTTGATACAAGCTTTCAATGAAGTATAATGCTTTAACTGGAACCATTGAGGAAAATATTAAATTATAAAATAAAATTACACCACAAATATTTGAATGCAAATTTTTATAAACCTTATTTTTAAAATTTCAATAAAATATTTTTTCTCTAAGCCACTAAAAATATATATATATATATATATATATATATATATATATATATATATATATATATATATATATAATATGATACTAGATTATTTTTGTGTATTTTTAATGAATTTTGAGATGATTGGTAAAATTATAATGGCATTTGAATCCCACTCAGAAAAGCCTTTAATAGACACATTGCATGACTAAAATATATTCTAAATCGAAGATTTTTAAAAGAAATTTGACTTCAAATATACATAAAATATATTTTGTATTGTATGTATTCAACACTGCCCCTTCTACGTCCCACTGGGTGTCCACCACGCTAGCCAAGTGCGGACTTCACATGGTTTTCGAAAATTAGAAATTAAAAACATGTAGGTTTCCTCACGATGTTTTCCGTTTTTCTTCACTAGAAGACAAATGGACACGTTACCACTGGGTTAACAATGCTGTTTTTATATTATTTCTATGTGTTTTTCTTTTTTAGGAAAGCGACATAAACGGGATGTACTACTTATTCGTAGTGGCGATTGTTCTACATATTTTTCTACCTTGTTATATTATATCCGACGTTACTCATAATGTGAGTTACTGTTATAGCCTAGTCCGGTTAGCATTGAATCCTGAAAAAAATCTAGGCCAAAATTTTATTTCACCAGCCTTTACGGGTTACTGGGAGTCTACATTCGAAACCATAACCAAATTCAAACAATGCAAAAAACATTGATTTTAAAGGGACATTGGTTTTCCTCAATACCTCGGCCATTTTCAACTTTATGAGAAAAATCATAAGGACTAAAGTCGTTCCTTATTCAAATGTCTACATTTTATTTTCAGATTACTTTCTTGTGAAGTCGATATTTCCTAGGTTAAGAAAGAAAAACGGGGGGAAATGTAATTATTCAATTATCTCATTTATTATTGACTTTAGGGCCTACATGTACAGGAATAACGTTGTGTGGAATAAAAATTCCTACAATTTTTAATTTAAGGGCTGGTGAAATAAATTTTTGGCCTAGAATTTTTCGGGGTTAGCCACTAATTTTCGACAACCTGACTGGGCTATTAGGTCTTTTTATTATTGAGTATAAGCTCATAGCTTTTATATATCATTAATATATTATTAGATATTATATTATTATAAATCTATACTTAATATTATAAATCTGAAGAGTTTTTTGTTTGGATGAACGCGCTAATCTCAGGAACTGCTAATCCGATTTGAAAAATTCTTTTTCATTAGATAGTCCGTTAACTGAGGAAGGCTATAGGCTATCCCGGAAAAATCTGCGGTTCCCGTGGGATAGATTTGTTTTTGTCTAGGGACGAGCCCGAAGCGATGCGAGGGTGAGTCGCTAGTTATTATTATTTTAAAATTTAAACGCTAGTTAATATCATGCTTTTTCGAGTGCGTGTGTGTTTGCTTGTTATTTCTTTACGTGAAACGGCTGTTTAGATTTAACTGAAACTTTTTGTACAGACAGACAGCATAGGCTACTTTGTGCTTATGTGTATTAAGTATATGACAAGATAGATTATTTGGAAAAACTCGTGATGAAGGTGAATATAAAAATACTTTTGAAGTAAAACTTGTTTACGCACGCTCGACTTGGTGGGTATGCTGGTGAATGTGTTACGAAAACATGTACGTACGCTTGTTGCCGTGGTAACCGATGTTATTCTCTGACAAATGATATATAATATTATATTCTTTCCTCAAATGATATTTTAAAAAAAAAAATGATTGTAATATGCCTAATATGCGTTATTTTTTGTATCTCACCTATCCTAATTATTAAAAACATAAATTGAATTTTATAAAGAGTACCATAATCTACAGAAATTTTACTTCTTGCGCGTGTACACATTCATACACGCACTCTTTAATTTTTCTTTATCATCCAGAGTTTGTTCAGTTTAAAAGATTTTTAATGAAAATATACATATGTACATATATATATACATACGAAAATTAAGCATTCACTTTTCATCCCTGATATTGTCGGGGCTTAGAATTTCTAACAAAATACGGAATGCAAAGCATTCCTAAAATTTTAATAAATTTCCATAATTTACGAATTTTATACAACTTTCGACTAATATGGTGGACGACTTAAATTAAATAACGGATATTCTTAATTTCTTAGGCTGCTGAAGTGGCAAATGTAGCTTACAGCTGTTCCTGGGAATCTATCCAAGACTTGGGTATACGGAAGTCAATCTGCATGATCATAAATAAAGCTCAGATACCAATACACCTGAGGGCTTTAGATATGCTTACTTTTAATATGGAATTGTTTGTATCGGTAAGTTTACTACGTTCGATTTATAATGAATTTGCAGGAAAATTGACATTTTTTTTTTTTTTTTTATGAGATTCAGTGACAAACGAGCAGACAGACCACCTGATGGAAAGTAGTACCTGTCGCCCATAACACCTACGGTTCATGCACTTAGGTTTTAAGTAACAAAAATGCAGAACCATAGGTGCGTCGTCACTGTGAGGACTAAGATGATATGCCTCTTGCCTGTAATTGCGCTGGCTACCTTATCCTTCAAACCGGAACACAACAATGCAAATATTGTTGCTTGGCGGCAGAAATAGATAAGGGGGTGGTACCCATCCAGTCGGACTCCTCAGGCTTGACAGAGTCCTACCACCGGTAACAAATACAATGACATGAACAAATACCTTTTAAAATCATATTATTTATATTACAGTACTATAGCAAATGTGAAAGTTTGTATGTGTGAGACGTTAATGCCCACCTCTCTCCTCCTCCCCCCTTTAGAAATTGTATAAATTTTTTTGTGTGTATTTTTTACAGATTTTGCAAACAGCCTACTCAATGTACACTCTACTGAAGTCATAGACGACGCCTGCATTGCATTAAAACCAAAATGCTTATTATTTTTAATTAAAAAATGATTTTTATTATTGTTATTCTTCATCACCGTGCGGGAGACAATATAGGACTAAGAAATCCTCTCAATTTTATTTGTAGGACGATTTGATCATTCAATTATGCACATTTTTACTAATAAATACTATGAAAATCAGCCGGTTATTCATTACACTTAAGATGTTGTTACTTTAACAAGTTCAGAGAGGGGGGCGATTTGATCTAAACCATCTGTATTGTAGGACAACATTTTTTCTTGTTTTATGTTGAATTATCTCAAGATTAAATCGTGAAACAACCTTTTAGTAATAAAGGACAATAACCATTTCGACATGTTCCGTATTAATCCACAATTGTACCTATCTACCAGATTTAAACTTTTGTAGAAAGAATAGTTGGGCGTCTAGTCAAAAAGAAGCCCGTTAAGGAGTGTAGACCAACTGTCGGCAACCCACGGCCCGCGAGCTGCGTGCGGCCCGTGAGCTGCCTCCATGCGGCCTGTGACTGTTTTATAAATAAATCTTCTATAGGTACTCTTTGTGCGAACTTATATAAATAAGTACAATGAATAAACTTGTTCAATCCTTAATTAGCGAAAAAATAAATATGCTTCTTGTCTCACAGATGAGCATTTAAGAGCCATTTTACGAATTGTAACTACTAACATGAAAGCTAAGACATATAGCAACAAATAGCCACTCAAATACAACCTCAATCGTCACACTGAAGTAGATATTGCCACCATGTGCCTGCTGAAAGGTTGCCGACCGCTGGTGTAGACTATAAGTAGAAAGTAAAAAAAAAACTGAATAAATGAAAATTAATTATTCATGTATTTATTGTAGTAATATAATTTATTTCATTATAAATATTATAATATTATAAAATATTTGGTGGTAAATCAATTGTACTTAATATCAGTAAGAATTTTGTGAGTCATGTAAGGTATTTTACTTTGGAAGACTGACGATGAGCTAAAGAATTACTTCAAGAAATGTTAACTTAGATGGTATATTTTCACTAGGCACGGGCACTGTACTTGACTAAGTCTGAAAACATATTTCAGGAAGTATTTTTATATTAGGTTCCAACTTAGTCGTATATAGATTTTCACTCGTTCCAGACATGTCGTATATAATATGTAGATTTTCATTAGGTCCAGATAGCCGTAAATAGATTCTCACTAGGTTAAGACTCAGTCGCATATTGATTTTCACTAGGTTCAGAATCAGACGTATATAGATTTTCACTAGGTTCAGACTCAGTCGTATATTGATTTTCACTAGGTTCAGAATCAGACGTATATAGATTTTCACTAGGTTCAGACTCAGTCGTATATTGATTTTCACTAGGTTCAGAATCAGATGTATATTGATTTTCACTAGGTTCAGACTCAGTCGTATATTGATTTTCACTAGGTTCAGAATCAGACGTATATAGATTTTCACTAGGTTCAGACTCAGTCGTATATTGATTTTCACTAGTTTCAGAATCAGACGTATATGGATTTTCACTAAGTTCAGACTCAGTCGTATATGGATTTTCACTATTTGTATTATAATTAGGCTCAGTCGTATATAGATTTTCAGTAGTGTTTTCCTTTGGTACAAATTTAACATCTTTTTCACAGATAAAAACATTCTGTTTGAAACACGGTTCGTCATTTAAAAAACCATTTCTGTGCATTGAGCCACAATATTCATTATGGTCCGCATTATTTGGTTCTCCGCTATTCCACGAAGAATATCCAGAATCTTGTAAACGTTCGCCTGAAAGGAAATATGAATTTATAAAAAGACAAAAATTTAATTTCAATGAACATTTTTTTTTCAATAATTCTCATATTAATTATGTATTTGCTTGCTTTACTCATGATTTCGAAATTCTAATATAGTAAAATTTAGCTCGGTTTATAGTAGCCCTACTTGCTGCGCCAGCGGTCGCGAGTTCGAGTCCTGCTGGGGCATTCATTTGTGTGATGAGCACGAATATTTGTACTCCAGTCATGGGTGTTTATATTTATAATATGTATGTATTTAAAGTTATATATGTGTAATGTACTGTATAAACTATCTCGTATCCATAATACAAGCCTCGTAGCTTACCATGGAACTATATGGTGCTGTGTGTTAATGTCCCGCACACATTTATTTATTTATTTATTGAGTATAAAAACCATTAAAATAAAATAAAAGCATTGAAAAACTCTTTGCATAAACTAACCAAACAAATTATATTATGAAACCAAGTACAAAATCCTATATATGTAGGTACTCCTAAATTACTTACCATGAATTGTATACCAATCTCTGTTATGTTCCCAATCAATCACACCAATATTCATGACATTTGGATGGTCAGCGTGAATCGTGTCACTAGGGTAATTAGCAAAAATATCTGCTAAGATTCGTGCCTCGGTATAACTATTGATTATCGCCAAGTATGCTTGCTCTGCAAAACAAGTCTCGTATGCTTCGACCCACGTCCTTGCTTCAGCGTGGAATTTGTAGCAATTGCCAGTTCTCTTGTCCAATTGATAAGCTGTGAAGAAATAGAGATCAAAATATGCAATTCCCACTTTGGAAACAAACAAAATCATATATTTAGGAGTTGGTTTGAGAACTAACGAAAACATTTTCATAGCTAATAAAAGTACATATATCTTGCGAAAACTTTGGAGACTTAAATATTTTATAACTATATTTGTATTGATTGTTAGAAATACCTGTATCAGTAGTTCCACAGGCTGTAAGTTCCTTACTAACATTGTTACTTTTGTAGCAAATATACGAAAACCTTTCTTGACATGCGACGTTTATTAGAGATCCAGCCTCCATGACTGCGCAGGATCGGTACTCACTGTGCTCCATTTGACTTATATTTAAATGATCTTCTAAACTCTCTAAGGATATTCCTGAAACGATATTTTAATATTTTATTTTATTTTAGAAGCCAGCATACAGTATAATATAGTATACAGTGCTTTTTTATCTTTCATACATAGTTACGTATAAATTTCACGATTCAAAAGTGCTTGTAAAAGTCTATTTGACAAAAGTATATTTTGATTTAATTTGATTTGATGAAATATTTTTTACAGAACACTTAAAGGCTAACTCAACACGCAGTATAAAACAGTTTTCCCGAAACTTATACATGTATCTATCCTATGAAAAATAAATCTATATAAGTAATGGAAGTGTAACTGATCGCTGTCTGTATATGGAAGATATTTGAGAAAAACGATTATTGAGGTCTTTATTATCTCAAGAGAACTCAAAACAATGATTTTTATAATTTTTATGTTTGGTTTTTTGTCTGTGCGCGAAACGGCTTAACCGATTTGGGTGTGGTTTTCACTAACGTATCAATTTAAGAAATTACCTAGTTACTTAATAAATGCGTAAAAAGTGTAGTTAAAATATAATAAATAAACATGCATAAAATAAATATAGTAAAAATGTGTAGGTTTAAAATTTAAATGATATAAAAAGTTATTGCCTAAAAAATTATAAAACTATAGCTCTGTGCTCCTGTGAAAAGTGATACAAGTAAAAAATCAACACTTTATAGGAGAACAAAAACAAAATGAATAAAATTCTAGTTCGCATTCTAAGTGGGCTAGGTTAAACTTGAGTCTTTTGTAGATAAAAACATTCACTTTCACTGTTCATTATAATTTTTCTGGTAAATATTATACTTTTGAAGTAATTCTTGAAAAATCTGTGAGTTATATCTTTTTTATTTCTAATACATGCTAAAATTACGTGATTTGATTCGTGGTTCACTGTTAACAGATGTGATCGTAGTTACAATATCTGTGGACTAACTATGGGCGGAGGTATGTTAATTGTAGTTAAATCTAGTTTGTCGGTTTGTGCTTCTTCTGTGATTCCGATGAATAACTATGCAGGTGAAATTCTAAAAGTGACTCTTGCTCTTAAGTCGTTTTTGAACATAAGGTTTCTGCATATTTACTGTTCTTATTTTCCTCATAGTCGTTTGCATCGAGACTTTGTTACTTTTTTGAATCTGTATCTAATGAGCTTATGATAATTTTTTTCTAGTTGATGATTTTAACGTATCGACGGCAGTTTGGTCAAATGCTGGTTACAATATGGAGATAGATAACTCTTACGAAGAGGGTGGTCTTATAAATGTTCTTCACAATTTTCTTAGTTTTTCAGATTTCAAACAATTCAATTATATTTCAAATGTTAATAATAGGCTTCTTGATTTGGTTCAGTTAATCGTAGCTGCTTACCTCTTACACCTGAAGATGCTCACCATCCCGCATTGGAATTAAATCTATCTAGCTTTTCATTATGTAAGTCCGTTTCTGAGCTACGGACTATACGCTTATTTCATGCAGCTGATTATGATGCAATAAATGATGTATTGGCCTCTATTGACTGGTTTGAGTTATTAGAGAATCTTTATTTGCGAACGTAGTAGCCCAGTGGTAACGCGCTTGCTTGGGAAACCGAGTGAAGCGGGTTCAAATCCCGGGTCTCGCACCTCTGACATTTTCATGTGCGAATTATTTTCTATCTTTATTACCACTCGCCTTACGGCGAAGGAAAATATCGTGAGAAAACTTGCTTGTCTGAGAGAACCTAGCAAGTTTTCGAAAGGCATGTGAAGTCCGCCAACCCGCACTTGGCCAGCGTGGTGGACTATGGCCTGATTTCCCTCGTATTGAAGGGAGGCCCGTGCCCAGTAGTGGGATGTTAAAAAAAGGGCTGAATACATTTGCGAACGGCAGTAGATATATTTTATGATAAAATAAATACGCTTGTCAACAAATTAATACCAGTGAAAAAAGTAAAGTCAATAAATAGATTTCCCTGTTGGTACTCTCGTTCTCTCATGAAAATCATTTCCGTTAAGCTCAGATATCATAGGAAATGGAAAACCTATAATAGTTCTTCTGATAGTGATTCATTTCGTTTACTCCGTGAACGTTAAGAAACTAAGCAAACTTACTGTTATGATCAATATATTTGTAAATCTGAATTAAATATTAACTCTAATAATGAATATTTTTGGACTTTCGTCAAGTCTAAGAAATCTTTTTCCGGTATTCCGGATATTTTGACTCTTGGCAATAATAGTTCAGCTAATGATCCGCAAGGATTTGCAATCTTTTCAGTGACTATTTTAAATCAACGTTTGAAGTTTCTACCCTTAATCTAAATCTTCATCAATTTTCTGAAAGCATTATCAAACCACCTACAATTATCAATTCAATTCACATTACACCAGAGTTAGTTAAGAAATACCTAAAATCCCTTGATATTAAGAAAGGAATGGGCCCAGATGGGATACCTTCTACTTTTCTTAAGTTCTGTTGTCACCATTTAGCATATCCAATTTTTCTACTATTTTACAAATCACTTAAATACGGTGAAATGCCTATGCCTATTTGGAAGAAATCATTTGTGGTTCCTATATTAAAATCTTTTAATAAACAGGAGGTTCAGAACTACATACCAATTTCTAAATTATGTATATTAGGTAAAATTTTTGAAAAGATTGTGTATGATTGTATATTTCCCAATTTAAGACCTTTTTTGATTAGCGAAAAGCATGGATTTGTAAATAAAAAATTAATAGAAGGAAATCTCGTTGAATAGTCCATCGCGTTATCTCTTCCATGGACCAGGTCACCAGGTGTAGATGTAGTCTATATCGATTTCGCGAAAGCGTTTGACAAAGTTCCCCATCATGTTCTTATTCAAGAACTTGCGAGGATGGGTGTACATGGCGATCTGCTACGCTAGATAATCTCAAATTTTCGGGACAGAAGTCCCATAAAAATTCATTTTTTTTTCTGATAAGTTCTATGTAAAAATCACAAAAAGGGTACAACTCAACTTAAATCACTCATCACAGGAGGCACAGAACTAATATGATAAAATATTATGAAATATTTAAAACTGAGTAAAACACATTTAACTTTTTAAAATAAATCACGTAAATCTAAGAAAGTATTACATTTAACTTTGTGAATACCTATTCTAAAATTAAAACTATTATTTAAGAAGTATAAGTAAAGAATTGATATAAAATATGGGGAAATTGATTAAATATGTATAATATAAAAATATAATAACATTAAGTGGCTAATTTGAGTTAAAACTTAAGAAATGCATTACAACTTTTCTTTTGAATGTTTTCCCAAAATACATAAAAATGTCTATGTCTGCTTTTTCTTTTGGAATGAAATTATACAATTGTATGATTCTATGTAAGGGTAGATTAAGGCTTCGAAATTTTTCTAGTAATTTTGCTCACAAATGTTTGCTTAGAGCTAGAAATAGAGTTTCTAGGGATTGCTAGGTTTATTTTTCGTACTAAATCAGGGCAGTCAATATCTCCATATATAATTTTATTCAAAAAGCAAATATCCAAAATATGTAGCCAATAGTATGATATAGACTAGGTGCGTGATTAGTTTTATATAATTTTAGTGTCAAATACGTCTAATAGGTTTTCAATGAATAATAGTATACCTTCAATCGAATGCCATATTTGACTAGAAAACGTTGCGTGTATTCCGACGTAGAACCGATCAATGCCGTAGGCTTTTGAGTAAGTCTCCAATGCATCTTTTAGCGGTTCATCTAATGGTGATGCCAAAATTGCACCTATAATTAAAAAAAAACCACAACTTTATTTGCTTTAATAAAATGTAATAAAAATCTAAAAGTCAAGATTTTAAGTAGAATAAAGATAACTGCATTTTCTAGTCTCATTGAATACAAATAGTTAATAGTTAATTTTCTCTTAATGTATTATATTCTTCATTTTTAGATTTCATTTTTCAGTAAAGATTAAAACAATGCAATGATTTAATTTACCTTCCATGTTGCATATTTTCCGTGCTTGATGCCAACCTGTCCTTATTTTGTGGAGTTTCAACCAAACCTTCGCGTCCTCATCGTATTGATAATTCAGATGTAAAAATTTGGCCTCTGCAAAAATTACATTTTCAGGTATATTATTCTTTTATATTTTATTAATATATATTTATAATTATAATATTTTTCATAAAAAAATCAGCGTCTAATTTGTTTTCAGTTTAACATATTTAATTTAATTTTTAATCCTACATATAAAATAATAAACGCTAAACACTTACCTACAAAGTAGAGAGCGCAAATCAAAATAATATACTGTAAGAGCTCCATGAGATATTATTTTCTTTGGGGAGCTATCGTACAACTAAGTGTGGTGATGTATTTGAAAGTTTATATAAATGTTAGTATTGCGATGTTCTAATTGAATAAAATGTATACACACTAATTAATTATTATCGGACGTATATAAGCTGACTCCTTGACCTGCCTATCAATATATATCTATAGGAAAAAAATGAAATGCTGTTTGTTGGTATTATTTTGAGCCTGACTAGACCGATTTGGCTACATTTTTGTTAAAATGTTCCGTATATTCCGAATAAGATTTATAAAAAAACTGTAAATGCTTTTCACCCAAACAATTGAGCCTAGATTTCCAAAAACAATGCAATTTTTCTATAAACTTCCAGTTTATAGAAAAATATAAACGAAATAGATCATCAAAATAAAAATATAACATAAAGCTAAATGAAGCTGGCGACCTATTGGCATAATCTCTCGGTAAGTCTGTACGATGGTAGCTTCGCTAGAAGCGCCTTATAACAGACCCAACCGAAGCCCTTTGAGATATAGAGACTAAGAGCTAATGTTTACTAAGTACTATTGAGAATAAGGGGGAGGCCCTTACTCTCAATAGCAGCTGCCCAACAGTGAATCAGATATGCTAGAACAACACCTGTACTACGATCATGTTGAAATCCGTATTGTCGGTCATTAACGAGCTGGTCCTCTTCTAGGAAATCAAGAAGCTTGGTCTTAATCACGCGCTCCATTTCTTTGGTAGTATACAGGTTATTGCAAAAGGCCTTTAATTGGATGGGTCTGTGCGGTCACTTTTTGGGAATAGGGTGAACGATGGCAACCTTCCAAGAAGACGAAACTTGAAAAGAGTAGGATAGAGTGAACAGGTGGGTTAAGACCGGTGTTAACCTCATGACACTAAATAAAGTACAATAGCTGGAATACCATCAGGTCCTCTGGACTTCTTGACATCTAGGGAAATAAGTGATTGAGGCGCTTCACCTTGCGTAAGGCAGTGGTAGCCCAGTGGTAACGCGCTCGCTTGGGAAACCGAATGAAGCGGGTTCAAATCCCGGGTCTCGCACCTCTGATATTTTCATGTGCGAATCATTTTCTAACTTCATTACCACTTGCCTTACGGTGAAGGAAAACATCGTGAGGAAACCTGCATGTCTGAGAGAAACTAGCAAGTTTTCGAAAGACATGTGAAGTCCGCCAATCCGCACTTGGCCAGCGTGGTGGACTATGGCCTGATTCCCCTCGTAGTGAAGGGAGGCCCGTGCCCAGCAGTGGGACATTAAAAAGGGCTGAATACATACATACCTTGCGTAAAGTAAATTATTGCAATCACATTATCACACCGCGAGATTGTAGGCGGCGGTAATCTCCCGTCACCAAGAGTTGAGTTCGATGCAAAAAGAGAGGATAGAAGATTTACTTTCTCTTATTCAGAATGCACGTGCAAGTCGTGGGTCAAAGTATACGAAACTTGTTTTGCAGCAAGCGTACTTTGCGATAGTCAATAGTTATACCAAGGCACGAATCTTAACAGATATTTTTGCTAATCATCCTAGTTTCACTATTCACGCTGATCATCCAAATGCCATGAGTATTAGTATCATTGATTGGCAACATAAATATATTGGTATACGATTCATGGTAAGTAATATACGTGTACAAAGGATTTTGTACTCTGTTTTATAATATTACTTGGTTTCTTTTGCAAAGAGTTTTTAAAGATTGAGATCCTTAATCAAAGTTTTCAGGTAACATTTTTTACTATATTGGAATTTTGAAATCATGAGTAAAGCAAGCAAATACATAAATAAATATGAGAATTATTGAAAAAAAAAAAAAAAAAATTCATATATTCCTTTTCAGGCAAACATATAAAAGATGCTAGTTATTCCTTATGGAGTACAGGAGAACCAAGTCATGCGGAAAATAATGAATATCCTATCAAAAACAAAAATGTGAAAATGGGACTCAAGTTCAATTTTAAGAATATGTGTGGTTGTCAATTTTACCGACAAAAGAATTAAGATCTAACTGGGTGCCAAGTTCTATAGATAATGCTGATTTTTTTTCATGAGAACAGACATACAACATTCTAAAATTAATGTAAAACACAATTTATTATTTTTTTCTGCTACAAAAGTGTTGCTATTTAAAAATAGAATTTCTTAAATTTGAACAGTCGAATTATTATTTTTTAACCGGAACCGCTGGCACAGAATGAAGGGTAAGTGACAAACTGAGCCAAGCGTGTCGTCAATATGTACACATATAATCTATGTATTCCATACTCACCGTCACAAGGTATCTAGGGACGAACCTGAGCAAAGCGAGGGTGTGTCGCTGGTAGTAAATGAAGTTCTCCAGATCGATTTCGGCAACGGCGGCCAATCTCATTGAGACTAGCCATCTGCGCAGGAGATATTATAGTGCACAAGTGTACGCGCAGACACAAGTGCACTCTCTATTCCTGTCACTCTCATACTCCGGTGGGACGACTACTCGACACAACCAGTGAAAGATAAGGTGCAGGATCGACGGCTTTACGAGCTCTCCGAGGCACGGGGGTGAAAAACTGCCAACTTCTCAACTCCGGGCTGTTACTGAGGCTTACTAAACAGAAAGACTCAATAAATAAACTTGGCCTGACCTGGGACTCGCACCTAAGACCTCCGGATGTGCAGCCATACATGCTAGCCACTACACCACCGAAGCAGTTAAATAGTGAAAGACCTTATAGGACTCACGATTTTTTTTAAAGATATTTAAATACAAATTTAATGAAATAAATTACATTACCACAATAAATACATGAGTAATTATTTTTCATTCATTCATTTTTTTACAATCAACTTTTCTTATTTTATAGATTTAAACATTTAAATAACAACTAAATAAAGAGCTATTTATCGATACTAAGAACACTTAAAACTAAATGTTTCCTGAATACCAGTTGTCAGTTGGTGATTTCTGGAAAATCATCAAAAGCAACAACCCAGTGCCAATATTTACATAAATCTATTATTTAATAATAAAGCTTTAATTAAATAACATGGTTAATATCTAAATTAAATAACATGGTAAATATCTAAATTAGTCACATAAATTACATATTATTTGCAAAATAACAAATACACAAAATATTGATATTATTATCTGTTTTGCAACCACCCTAAGTGTTAAGAAAAAAATGACTACTGCTAACAATGTCGAAATGGATTCAAATTTCTTTTTGTACTGAGTACTCACGATACAAGTTAGCGTGAATAGTCAGTACAAAATTTAGCATTTATAATTTACCAATGACAAGTCACTGAATCGTTTAAGTGTAATTTGATGGGCGTAATACATTCTTAAATCATTTGATTGGCTTAAATGAAATATATCGTTATTCCTATACATTTAAAGCAAGAAAAGGCTGAATACTGATACGTGGCTGATTTCTGGGGTCCTTACCCTACTTTTTACGAGACGATCTGCATTTAATTTGTTTTCAGATTAACAAATTTTATTTAATTTAAAAACCTCGGTATTAAGCTTAAGCTACAAGTAATAAATGCTAAACACTTACTCACGAAGTAGAGAACGCAAATCGAAATAAGAGATCGAAATATAATGTAAGAACTCCATGAGATGTTATTTTCTTTGAGGAACTGTAGTACAACTAAGTGTGGTGACATATTTGAAACTTTATATACATGGTGAAATGTTATTTTAGTAATAACCAAATAAAAATAAAATTTTCGGCCGTATATAAGCTGAATTCTTGACCTGTCTGTCAATTCATATCTATAGAACAAAAAGAAATGCTGTTTGTAAAGGGTTGGTAAAGGAAACTTTGAGAACGGTTATACCGTTTAGGCTAAATATTTTTTTTATTTTCGTAACAGTAATTACGAGGTAATAGGAAATATTTGCCAGGGATTGAGGAATTTGGGAAAAACTGACATTGTTTCTATATGATTTTTGCATGAAATAGAATAAGAATGTTTATCAATCACACATACACACATCCACGGAAATAGCGAAAGAATTGGTTATGCAGTCTATAATTTTTGCATCATTCGGTCTCATACAGTGAAGATAGCGCGTGCGAAATAGCAGCAAAAAGCTAGTTTTGTAGTTTTTTTGTACCAATTTAAATATTATAGGAACTGCGATTGCGTGCAGCGAGACATTGTTGTATCTCGTGTGACCTTTTTATCAATAAAACTGAGGTATTATTTAAAAAAAATATACTCGGTATGAGATAATAAATAATTATTGTACGTCAGCAACTTTAGACTATTTAATGATATCCTACAAAGTAAGACCTATAACCATTTCGACCTGACCTGATACTTGAATCCTGCCACATATACCAGCCACCAGACCAACGAGGCAGTTTATACGAGTATATGAATGTGATATAGAAACTTGATGACAGTATAATTTATGGTCTTTAGAAGTAGATTTGATAATGGAGTCTAGACTCGGTAACTAGAACTCCTGAAGATCTTAATGTAAAACTGTTCCAACTATACCATCGGCACGAGACTATGTCAGAGCTAAAGGTATAGTCGGAAAGACAACATGTGCTTAAGATAGCCATGAAAACTTTCGTACTAAACTAAATTATACTTTTATTTAGAACTGATATTATGTTAACAAACAGAGCTATCGTTTAAAAATTGTGTATTGATGATATGTAACTAGCGACTCACCCTCGCGTCGCTTCGGGTTCTTCCCTAGACAAAAACAAATCTATCCCACTGGAACCATACATTTTTCGGGGTGGTATATAGCCTAGAGCCTTCTCAGTTAATGGGCTATCTAATGCAAAAAGAATTTTTAAATGGGATTAGTAGTTACTGAGATTAGCGCGTTCAACCAAACAAATAAACAAACAAACTCTTCAGCTTTATAATATTACTTAGTATAGATAAAGATTGACTCACATATCACAAAATGTCACCTTATAAACAACAGTTGATTAGTTTGTATAAATTCCGATAATTAAAACTTCTATAATAACATTAAATCATTCATTTACAGGGTAGTGTGGTAGGTTTCTTAGTATAATGCAAGTTTTTAAAATGCCGCTCCCTATGTCATTTTCATTACAGTTCCTTATACAAAAGTCTGACATTCTTTTCCTATATCTATACTAATATTATAAAGAGGAAAGATTTGTATTTTTGTGTGTATGTTTGTTACTCTTTCACGCTAGAACGGATGAACGGATCTGGATGAAATTTGGCACAGAGATAGATTTTAGTCTGTAATAATACATAGGCTACTTTTTATCCCCAAAAAATGTACGGTTCCCGTGGGATAGGTTTGTTTTTGTTTTTCTAGAGGCGAACCCGAGCGAAGCAAAGGTGAACCGCTAGTGGATATATATAAATTGTAAGATGATAAATTGATCGTTTTCTTTAAATTAAGATACAATGTTTGTTCGAGACATTTTATCCTCACCATAGACTTTATCCATTAATTCGATTAAATAGTGACGGTGTATCTTTTCGCATTTTCAGTTGGTTCGATTACCGGTTCAGGTCACCTTTTTTAAAAAAATTAAATGCAGTTAATCTTATTTAAAAAAATAAAATAATGCTTTCTTTGGATGCAACTTGATATTATCAGTATTTAAGACACTTTTCTTCCATGTCCTGTGCCTTTGTTCCATGATGTTACAGTCGATATGTTTAATTTGTAAGATTTCATCGTTTTCTTCAATTCTAAGACGCCATGTTTGTTCGAGAGATTTTATCCTTCCCATAGACCCGATCGATTAATTCGATAAAATATTGACGGTGTCCTTTTTTGTATTTTTATTTGGTTCGATTCCCGGTTCGGATAAGCTTTTCTTTTTAAAACAATGCAGTTATTTTTATATTTTTATTAAAGAAATGATTCCTTTGAGTAAATTTTGATAACTTCAATACTTAAGGTACTTTTCTTCTATGTCCCATCCATTTGTACTAATTTGTATAACTTATAAACAGGGAATGTATCTATACATATAATAAAATTGTAACTAAGCCGAATCTGTACATTAAATATTTTTTGGTAAATCTTATTGAAATGCATATTATTATCGATACAGAGGCCAAATCTATTGTTTTTAGAATTTTTGTCTGTCTATCTGTCTGTCTGTCAGACGTGTTACCGCATCACAGAAAAACTACTGGAGCGATTTTGATGAAATTTGGTATGGCAATAGCTGGTTATTCGGTTCAATCAGGATACTTTTTACCGCGGGAAAATATCTCATTTCTTAGACAAAATACAAAAACTGGTAAGAATAATATCACGATGATACTATAAGCATTATAGCTAGGTAACTTACTAAATATGACAAAAAATATTAAAAAAGCTTACCTTGAAAAAAAAATTAATTTTTATTCATTAAAATAACTCCAAAAATATTTATGTGTTATTTAGATATTCGACAATAGATATTACTATTATACGTAGTTTTAACCCAAAAAAAAGTACAAATATGACCTTTTTATGACTTTATTAAAATGACCGGTGGTAGGATTCTGTCAAGCCTGAGGAGTCCGACTGGATGGGTACCAACCCCTTATCTATTTCTGCCGCCAAGCAACAATGATTGCATTGTTGTGTTCCGGTTTGAAGGATAAGGTAGCCAGCGCAATTACAGGCAAGAGGTATGCCTCTTGCCTGTAATTGCGCTGGCTACCTGATATGATATGTCATCTTAGTCCTCACAGTGACAACGCACCTGTGGTTCTGCATTTTTGTTACTTAAAACCTAAGTGCATGAACCGTAGGTGTTATGGGCGACAGGTGCTGCTTTCCATCAGATGGTCTGTCTGCTCGTTTGTCACTGAATGTCATAAAAAAAAAATAACCCGCAGCCCCGCCCGTGTTAAATATTTCAGTAAAACAAATTTTTTGGCTTTATAAATTAGTAGCATATTAGTAAAATTTTGTTGGCCAAAACAATTTTTAAATGTAAATATTTGTAAATTTTTATTGTTTAGTAAATGGAGTGGCAGGCGTGTAAATAGCCGTGGCCTTTTTGCGGTGTGGGAACAAAACTTACGGTCCAGCGCGTTCACCGTGGATAAGTATGCGTTTAGGAGTACAAAAAATAGGAACTCTGCCGTGTCAGTGCGGGCCTTTATATATGATATGAGGCGCACGTGTCGGCACAACAACGCCACTCAGAATAACGGCGAGTAGCGTCCTCTGCGGGATTGCGACTGCAACCCGCAAGTCGATTGCTATAGACCATCCTTACCAAAACATTAAAAAAGGACAATCCAAGGCTAGTAATTTAAATAAATGAATATGTTAGGAGTAGCAAGCTACTATTTATGTATACCTAAACATAGCTAACCGTGAAAACGTACCTAGGGACGAACGCGAGCGAAGCGAGCATGAGCCGCTAGTAACATTAATATAATCTATACAAATAAATGAAATTGGAATGTCTGTTTGTAATATTAAAATAACCGCTAATTATTTAATGCATATGGATGTATACACGGTACATATACTAAAACAACATTTTTTACAATTTTTGTCTGGCTGTCTGTCTGTCTGTTTGCTCCGATTAATCTCTGAAACGGCTGGACTGATTTTGACGGGACTTTCACTGGCAGATAGCTGATGTAATAAGGAGTAACTTACTTAGAAATAAGGGTGAGTCGCTAGTCTGTAAAAAAAATTGTTAGTTTTATTTATAATAAATTTTTTTGTTGTTCGACATGTCCCGTATCATTCCGCAATTCCCGGGGGAGAGTTGACTCCTACCGGGCGCGTCCCCAGGTGGCGGATAGGGGAACGCCACCCGCTTAGTCTGCAGCGGGTGGTACCGGAGAAATCCGGCGCGGACCAACAGCAAGGTGGTGCCCTAACCGCGGGCCGTCAACCGCGGTGAAGGGCACTACCCAGACGGGGCCGCTCTCCGTTGAGCGGAGTTGCGGCCACCGGGAGCGGGGCCGCTTCGGCGGTCTTGCGACCGGAGAGCGGGGACCGGTTGCGGGACTGTATGAGAAGGCAGGCTCGTAACCGGTAGAGGGGAAGGCCGCGGTGGGAGAGGAGTGCCGGTATTTCGGTGCGCCGTTCTCCCTGCCCCCCGCGGCCTTGACGGGGCTGCCACCGTCTTCGATGGCAGACGCGGTGGGGCTGCAGGGGAAGAGGAGTGTCGGTGTTTCGTTGCCGCTCGCCCTGTCCTCTGCAGCCGAGTGAAGGGGGCCCACTTCGGTGGGCGGATTGGGGCCGCTCGACAAGGCTTCCGTTTGCGAAGTCACGACGATGCGGCCACCGGTGGCGGGACCGCTTTGGCGATCTCGTAATCGGACGTGGGGTGGGGCCGGATGCGGGACTGTGTTAATAGGCCCGCAACCGGTAGAGGGGTGGGCCGCGGTGGGAGGGTAGCGCTGGTGCCTCGGTGCTGGCCTCCCCGCCTTCCGCGGTCTGGACGGGGCCGCCACCGTATGATGGCGGATGCGGTGGGGCTGCAGGGGAGAGGGCTGGTGTTTCGATGCCGTTTCCCTGTCCTCTGCAGCCGAGGTAGTGTTGCCAACTTCGGTGGGCGGTGAGGGTGCCAGAGGGCGGTCGGCTAAGGGAGGCTGGCCGTCCACTGTTCTGGCTGGAGGAGGCCGTCAGGGGTGGTCAAACATCTGAGCCCCTGACACGGAGACGGGCCTTAGCAGGCGCTCGCCGTCGGGGTCGCGGAAGAGTCTTATTGGTACCCGCGGCCCCGGCCTTATGGCGACGAGGAGGAGTATGGTCAGGTTTTTAGTGAGTAGGCTGCCGCACATCGCGGCAGGAGTCCCTCATAACCCGACTCGCTTCCCCATTGGCGAGCGGGTACCCGTAACAGGGGTTTTCCTGACGTTTAAGAAAAAAAAAAAAAACATTCCACAATTGTATCTACCACCTACAAATAAATCATTATGTATTCGAAGTCTACCATTACTAAATTATCAATAATGATCGCTAGCAATAAACGGCCAACTGGGCGTCTCGTTACAATGAAGCCCGTTGAGGACTGAAGACTATAAGTTAAGTTGAAAGTAAAACAAAAACGAATAAACGGATATTAATTATTCATGTATTTATTGTTTCTACATGGTATAAAATGAAGTCGCTTCCGCTGTCTGTTCGCTTAGATCTTTTAAACTACTCAACAGATTTTAATTCAGTTTTCAGCAATAGATAGAGTGATTTAAGAGGAAGTTTAATATGTATAATACATGCCAATTATAGTGCAGAAAAGCTGAGAAATTTAAAGATTTGTACTTCATACTAACCGTTAAAACGTACCTAGGGACGAACCCGAGTGAAGTGAGGGTGAGTCGCTAATAGTAATATAATTTATTTCATGAAAATTATTATAATGTTAAAAAATATTTTCAATTAGAGTTAAATCAAATATATTTAAAGGTCTTTCACTCTAGAAGACTGAGCTCAAAAATTACTTCAAGAAATGATAACTCAGATGGCATTTTTTTCTCTAAGCACGGGCACTGGACTTGACGACTAAGTCTGAAAAAATCTTTTAAGAAGTATTTTTTCATAAGGTTCCAACTCAGTCGTGTATAAATTTTCACTAGTTTTAGACTTAATCGTAAATATGTAGATTTTGATTTGGTTCAGACTCAACCGTATATAGACTTTTACTAGATTCAGACTCAGTCGTATATTAATTTTCACTAGATTCCGAATCAGCTGTATATAAATTTTCACTAGGTTCGGATGCAGTCGTATATTGATTTTCATCAGGTTCAGAATCAGTCGTATATATATTTTCATTAGGTTCAGATCCTGCCGTATATAGATTTTCACTAGGTTCAGACTCAGTCGTATATAGATTGTCAATAGGTTCAGACTCAGTCGTACATGGATTTTCACTCGGTTCAGACTCAGTCGTATATGGATTTTCACTAGGTTCAGACTCAGTCGTATATAGATTGTCACTAAGTTCAGACTCAGTCGTATATAGATTGTCACTAGGTTCAGACTCAGCCGTATATGGATTTTCACTAGGTTCTGACTCAGTCGTATATAGATTTTCACTATATTTAGGCTCCGTCGTATATAGATTTTTATTAGTATCTGGATTTGGCACAAATTTTATATCTTTTTCACAAATAAAAACATTCTGTTTGAAACATGGTTCATCATTTAAATAGCCATTTCTGTGAATTGAGCCACAATATTCATTATTGTCCGCATTATTTGGTTCTCCGCTATTCCATGAAGAATATCCAGAATCTTCTAAACGTTCACCTGAAAAGGAATATAGATTGACAAAAAGGCTTAAAGATTTAATTTCAATGAACAATTTTTTTAATAATTCTTATATTTATTTATGTATTTGCTTGCTTTACTCATGATTTCGAAATTCCAATATAGTAAAAAGTGTTAACTGTTAACACAAAAACTAACTTTTAAAAATTCTTTGCATGCATAAAGTAGCCAAACAAGTAATATTATGAAACAAAGTACGAGATCATATATATGTACATAATATATATAGATACTCGTAAATTACTTACCATGAATCGTATACCAATCTCTGTTATGTTCCCAATCAATGATACCAATATTCATGACATCTCGATGGTCCGCGTAAATCATGTAACTAGGGTAATTTTCAAAAATATCTGTTAAGACTTGTGCCTCAGTATTACTATTGACTATTGCCAAGTATGCTTGCTCTGCAAAACAAATCTCGTATGCTTCGACCCACGACTTTGCTTCAGCGTGGAACTTGTAGCAATTACCAGTTCTGTTGTCCAATTGATAAGCTGTGAAGAAATGCAATTCTCACTTTGGAAATAAGCAAAATATGTGTATTTACGAGCTGGTTTGAGTATTGACAAAAACATTTTCATAGCTAGTAAAAGTACATGCTGTGTTGCTTTTTTTAAGTATTTTATGACTAATTTCTTATTCATTGGTTAAAATACCTGTATCAGTAGTTCCACAGGATGTAAGTTCTCTAGTATCATTGTCATTTTTGTAGCAAATATACGGAAACCTTTCTTGACATCCGACGTTTATCAGAGATCCAGCCTCCATGATTGCGCAGGATCGATTTGCATTGTTCTCCATTTGGTTAATATTTATATGATCTTCTAAATTCTCTAATGGTATTCCTGAAGCAATCATTTCATATTCTATTTTATTTTATATTCATTTATTTATTTATACAGGAAACCAGCATAGTACACAGTGCTTTTTATTTTTCATAAATAATTACATACGAGTATATATTACGTTTTAGATATAATATAGAAATAAATATAGTAAAATTTGTAGGCTTAAAATTAAAATGATACAAAAAATTATTGCCCAAAAAAAACTACAACTAATATGATAAAATATTGTAAAATATTTAAAACAGAGTAAAACATACTAAACTTTGTGTACATTTCAAAATTAAAACTATTTGGTAAGAAGTAAACAGTTGATATAAAATAAAGGGAAAAATAATTAAATATGTATAATACTAGCGACTCACCCTCGCTCCGCTCTGGTTCGTCCCTACTCCCTAGTTACGTTTTAACCTTTAGTATATATTTCTCAAAGATGAGATATTTTCCCGTACTAAAAAGTATCCCATATGTTGACTATCATCATACCAAATTTCATCAAAATTTGTCCAGTGGTTTTTTCGTGATGCGGTCACAGACAGACAGACAGACAAACAGACAGAGAAAAATTCTAAAAACTATAGATTCGGCCTCTGTATCAATAATAATGACTATATCAATAAGATTTTCCAAAAAATATTTAATGTATAGATTCGACTCAGCTAGAATTTTACTATGTATATATGTATAGATAAAAATATAGTAACATTAATTGGCTAATTTGAGTTTAAACTTAAAAAAAAAAACATTTGACGTTTTCTTTTGAATGCTTTCAAAGAATACTTAAAAATGTCTATATCTGCTTTTCTTTTGAAATAAAATTATACACTTGTATGATTCTATTTAAGGCTGCATTAAGGTCTAAATTTCTTCTAGCAATTTTGCTCACAAATGTTTGCTAAGAGCTAGAAATAGAGTTTCTAGGGATTGCTGGGTTTACTTTTTGTACTAAATCAGGGCAGTCAATATCTCCATTTATAATTATATTCAAAAAGCGAAGATTCGAAATATGTAGCCAATAATATCATATAGATTAGATGCGTGATTAGTTAGATGAATAACAGCATACCTTCAATCGAATGCCATATTTGACTAGAAAACGTTGCGTGTATTCCGACGTAGAACCGATCAATGCCGTAGGCTTTTGAGTATTTACCTAATGCATCTTTTAGCGTTTCATCCAATGGTGATGCCAAAATTGCACCTATAATTAAAAAAAATACAATAGGTATTATGGTTTAAGTACTTTTTATATGGTAAAAGTATTTTTTTTCCTAATGTATTATATATATTTTTTAAATATAAACAATGTAACGGTTTAAATAGCCTTTAATGTAATGGTTTAAATAGTTTAAATACCTTCCATATTGCATGTTTTCCGTGCTTGATGCCAACCTGACTTTATTTTGTGGAGTTTTAAAAAAACCTTCGCGTCCTCATCGTATTGATAATTCAAATGTAAAAATTTGGCCTCTGCAAAAATAACATTTTCAGATATATTCTTAGATATTATATCAATTTTTATCTATAAGTATATTTTTCATCAAAAAAATCAGCGTCTAATTTGTTTTCAGTTTAACATATTTAATTTAATTTAGGCAGTGGTAGCCCAGTGGTAACGCGCTCGCTTGAGAAACCGAGTGAACCGAGTTCAAATCCCGGGTCTCGCACCTCTGATATTTTCATGTGCGAATCATTTTCTAACTTGATTACCACTTGCCATACGGTGAAGGAAAACATCGTGAGGAAACCTGCATGTCTGAGAGAACCTAGCAAGTTTTCGAAAGACATGTGAAGTCCGCCAATCCGCACTTGGCCAGCGTGGTGGACTATGGCCTGATTCCCCTCGTCTTGAAGGGAGGCCCGTGCCCAGCAGTGGGACGTTAAAAAGGGCTGAATAGTAATTTAATTTTTAATCCTACGTATTAAATAATAAACGCTAAACACTTACCCACAAAGTAGAGAGCGCAAATCAAAATAATATACTGTAAGAGCTCCATGAGATATTATTTTCTTTGGGGAGCTATCGTACAACTAAGTGTGGTGATGTATTTGAAAGTTTATATAAATGTAAGTTTCGCGATGTTCTAATTAACACCAAAATTTTATAAACAAACTAATTATTAACGGTCGTATCTAAGCTGACTTCTTGACCTGCCTATCAATCCATATCTATAAAGAAAGAAAAATGAAATGCTGTTCGTTGGTAAATGCATTTTGAGAACGGCTAGACCGATTTGGCTACATTTTTGTTAAAATTTTCCGTATAGTCCAAATGAGATTTATAGGGAAAAGTTGCCCAGAATTGGGAAATTTGGGAAAAACTGTAAATGCTTTTCACCTAAACAATTGAGCCTATATTTCTGAAAATAATGCGGAATATAGAGCATTATTTCCAGTTTATAGAAAAATATTAATGAAATAGAACATTAAAATAAAAATATAATATAAAGCTAAATAAAGCTTTCGACCCATTGGCATAATCTCTCGGTAAGTCTGTACGATGGTAACTTCAGTAGAAGCGCCTTATATCAGACCCAACCGAAGACCTTTGTGATATAGAGTCATTACATTACATACATTAAATATTAATACCAATAAGGCTGGTACAGTAAGGAGTAATATTTAAGTGCGACCCTTAAATCTTATATAAGATTAAAGGGCGCGCCTTGCTGGTACAGATAGCGGGAATTAAAAGCACGCATACCTTGCTGGAGCTTTGCGTCAGGTACTGAGTCTCAGCGTCGATGATGATGACAGCAGCAGTTAGATAGCGGCGATGGTACACATGGGGGCACATATTACAGCGCTATGGGCACCTTCGACGTGTCAAGCAATGGCCGGAAGAAACCAAGGGGGCCTGACAGATACCTGGTAATTAGTTATCCGGATACGTAGCTGTAGCTGTAGTATGGCTTCTTGGATGTGTCCGAAGAGTAGGCCTATTTCAGTGTTTCCACTATGGGCCTGTAGATACACGCATATATTTGGGTATGTCCTTCATGTTCTATATGTCACCATAAAATTGACAGCTTCTTGTCTTCTAGGTTGCTCAGACGGCGACAGCAGATATCTTCCCTGAAGAACATACAAACCCCAGCTTTGGGCAGAAAGGCATGCTCTAAGCTGTAACCGGGATATTTCAAATAAGATGTATCGATATTTACGTCTCCGTTAAAAGAAGTAAAGTCGATTCAGCTGCCTTAGATGGTGATTGATAGCACGGAGGTAAGAGTGTTGTCCCCTAATGTTGCAGAAGTCCACATAAAACGTAGAAATTGTGGTTCCTTTCTTGTGTTTGTGTAACTATGAGTGTCAAAAAGGTGTCTCGAGGACAAATGTATATCAAGTCATATTTTTTAATCTCGCTGAATGAAAGTTTTAGTTAATTTTAGTTTTTGATTATTCTAAAGTAAAAAGCGTCCCTTTGACCTGTTTATCCTTCTTCTTCTTTCATTTTGTGATGCATAGAAATGATAAATAAATAAAATATAGTAATCTATTTTTTTGACATTTATTATAGGTACCTCTAGATAGCTTTTTAAAAAAAATCTTTTAAAAAGATTAAAATTAAACTTTGAGTGATTGTCAGTTTATGATTATTTTTACTACCTACCTATTACGCCTCTTGTACTTTCTTCTATATTTTGTATATTTTCTTTTCTTATTTTGGGCGTATAATAAAGGGTATGTTATTATTCTTACTTAGAAAGTTTTCCGGATAATTTGGAAATTAGTAATTTTATAGATTTCGACGTGCTCTTTCTGAATTTCTACTTAACCACCTCATATTTTTGCCGCCATATTGGAAAATAGTAGGTTTTAATAATAGTTTAAAGACCTTCGTCCAGCAGTCCACGGAAGCTGGCTGATTGTGAAGTAGAGGTTATTTATATCAAAATAATAAATTAACAGTTTATTTTATGTAAATATATATTTAGAACATTTTAACATGCAGGCGTAATTAACTAGGGTTAATTAATGACTGCAGGTAACTGAACTGCGACCGCAATTTAACATGTCAAATTCAATCGTTTGATTAAAATTTATTGTACAGAACTTATACACAAGTATCTACCAGAACAGATTACATCTGAGGTTGTAGTAAATGTTGAAATAAATGCGCCAACCCGCGGGAACTTTTATTTTCCCGGCCAAATTAACTTATGTTACTTTTGACCGATTTTTTCTGGAACAAAGTAGTTCGTTACAAGAGTCTAAATCAATTAGTAAATAGTAAGTATTGATATTCAACGGTAAGTATTGTTTTCATCTTCGTCCCGAGATAGCAATTATTTAAAAAATATGCGGTAATAAATCAAAGCCCCTAAAAATGAGTGACAAGAAAAATACTAAATATAAGTGAAAATAAAGGACAATAAACGTTATCTAAGAAAGTATTAAAAAAGTGAAGCGTATTGATGCTAAGATTAAGGTTTTTCCATAAGAAGCCCCTTCTATAGGCATTTTCGGTACATCAAAATGCCGATCAAGCCATCGATAAAATGTTTTCAGATAAATAAATATTTTTGTTCTGGTAATTATTTTTTTATGTAATGCCTTAGTGCAAGAAAAAGAAATTGAGATTTACTTCTAACAAATTAAACTAATAAAAACTTAAAAAAAAAAAAAACGACTTCCAGGCACTGAAAAGTAAAAAATAGCTAAACGGGGGTTTTCATTTAGCATAAATACTTAATCAGATATTTTCAAAGTCGGTGTGCTTTGATTTGTATTGGCTGGCACCGACTTCTCGCCTGGAAGTCGGTTTTTTTAAGTTTTTATTTTTCCATTTTTAGTGTAGACGTAATAAGCAGGTAATTTTTAAGAAGAAAGATTTTTAAAAACATTTTATGCCATTTATTCAGACATGACTAAGCCTTTTACTCAGACCCCTAATGATAGTCACAACCTATCTAGGTGTAAAGTTCTCATCAATACAAATTAATAAAGCCCAAACACCAGGTAATTGCTGTAAATCGTTGAGGAGTTCCCTGAACTATCTTTCGGGTCCATCATCAGGTCGATTCCAGACCTTCATTAAATAGTAGTTCTTTAAAATACCTAATGAAAAAGGTAACAAACGCACTAGTCGCCGATACAATTTTCGAAGGTTCCCTTCGATTTCTCTGGGATCCTTTCATCATATCCTGGTTTCCTTATCATGGTACCACTCTTGGGATATCTCCTTTCCAACAAAAAAAGAATGATCAAAATCAGTTCATAAACGACGAAGAAATCAGCGAACACACATAAAAAAAATATATACGGTCGAATTGAGAACCTTCTCCTTTTTTTGAAACTCGGTTAAAAAGAAAATATATGTAGTACTTATTTATTCTTATATAGGTGATGCTTTAAATTGACATAGCTTTTTTAATTTATAAACCGATTGAAATAAAACAAATACTAAATGTTAAATGAAGCTTACCACAGTATACTAGTGGAAACCCCACCTAAATCGGTTGAGCCATTTCTGAGATTGGCGGAAACAAACAACAGATAAAAATTCTAAAAATCATTGTTTTGGGTTCTATTACGATAATAAACACCCCTAAACAATATTATTTCTCAAATATATTTTATGTACAGACAGCGATCAGTTAAATGTATTTTTTGTTTTGTTTTAATATTTTATATAAGACAAAAACAAATCTATCCTTCTTGAACCGTATATTTTTCAGGGATAAAAAGTAACCTATATGTTATTCCAAACTATAATCTATCTTTGTGCTAAATTTCATCCATATTCGTTCAGCCGTTCTGGCGTGAAAGAGTAACAAACATCCATACTCACAAACTTTCACATTTATAATACACATGTATAGAGATAGAGTATTACTTTGACTATTTATTTTAACTACTCGCTACAAACAAAAATAAAAACAGTTAAAACTGACACATTTACAAAATTTAGTAACCTAATTTAGTAAATGTACTTAGTATAAATAAAATATTTACTTACCTGATACGTAGTACAATGTACCTACAAGAATATCTACTAGGAATGTTTCTTTTTTATTTTTACTTGCAGTACCTACTTGCAGTCATTTTTTATTTATAACTAGCGACTCACGCTCGCTTCGCTCGCGTTCGTCCCTAGGTACGTTTTCGCGAGTACCTATGTTTACACATAAATAGTAGCTTGCTACTCCTAAGATATTCATTTAAATTATACAGCAATTTACCCTCGCTTCGCTCGGGTGCGTACGCCGTGCGCGGATTTTGTTCACAATTTCATGGGTTTCAATTTTTTTTCGCGGAACCCTAATTCTTTTTGTAAAATAAAGTAAAAGTAGCCTTAGTTACTCCTTATAACATCAGCTATCTGCCAATGAAAGTCCCGTCAAAATCGGTCCAGCCGTTTCGGAGATTAGCCGGAACAAACAGACATACAGACAGACAGACAAAAAATTTAAAAATGTTGTTTTGGTATATGTACCGTGTGTACATCCATATGCATTTAGTAAAAAGCGATTATTTAATATTACAAACAGACACTCCAATTTCAAGATCTAAATTTGCCTTTGTGATAATGCTAATGTATGTAGCTTCGATTATCAAAGCTAACGTTAAATATCACGTTGATTTGTAATTGCATGGTAATTGTTTGCAGACTATTATATTTAGTATACATATCTTATCAGTACTTAGCAAGGTTGAGCTCAAGTAAAAACTCACATATCTAATATAATTTAAACGAGCAATTCTTGTATATTTATATCTTTATTATTTTCGCTTTCGATTTCGCTGAAATAAATATGTGGGGGCTTTCGGGGGCGAAAAATCGATCTAGATTAGACTAATGTCTGGAAAAACGCGTGTTTTTGAGTTTTCATGCAGTTTTCTTTTTGCATTATTTCACGCAGAATATGCTCGATAATTTCTTACACTCGGTTGTAAACATCGTGGTCAAGCGGTCAACGCGTTAGTTAAACAAACACATATATCCAGGATCAAATCCCAGTTGGAATCCCAATCCCAATACGATATAACAAAACAGAACTCCGAGCGAAATTCGAAACGTTATCTTTTTAACGCCAAACGGCATGTTTTTATAACATTGTCTTACAGTTATGTTCCTTTTTTATTTTATCTCCATTGTTTTGATAAAGCTCTCAATACAAAGGCCTATCTATACATATTCGTGTAATAAAATTCTGAGTCGAATCTGTACATTAAATATTTTTTGGAAAATCTTATTGAAATAGTCATTATTATGAATACAGAAGCCAAATGTATAGTTTTTAGAATTTTTGTCTGTCTGTTTATCTATCTACATGTCTGGGATGATAAAATCACTGGACAGATTTTGATAAAATTAGGTAGGTATGATGATAACTGGTTATCCGGGTCAATATATAGGATACTATTTACTGTTGGAAAATATCTCATCTCTGAGATATCTGTATTTGTATTCAGCCCTTTTTTAACGTCCCACTGCTGGGCACGGGCCTCCCTCAATACGAGGGGAATCAGGCCATAGTCCACCACGCTGGCCAAGTGCGAATTGGCGGACTTCACATGTCTTTCGAAAACTTGCTAGGTTTTCTCAGACATGCAGGTTTCCTCACGATGTTTTCCTTCACCGTAAGGCAAGTGGTAATCATGTTGGAAAGGATTCGCACATGAAAATATCAGAGGTGCGAGACCCGGGATTTGAACCCGCTTCACTCGGTTGTACAAGCGAGCGCGTTACCACTGGGCTACCACTGCCTCAAGATATCTGTACCTCTCTGCAATTTATTAGTAAATTTTAATAATGATGACGACAAAAATTTATTAAACTTATTAACTTTAGTTGCAATTTGCTATTGGCTAATTACATGAGTACGAAGCCAGTATAAGCAATTTTTGTTAAAACAATAAATAAATATATTAACTTTAGGCAACCCTATTTATCCGATGAGTTAATGTAATATCATAATTACTTACCATAATTTTCGATTTGCAGTGAATTGAGCATTGAAGCGACGTCAATTATAAGTAGTGCATGTGTAAATCGAAGTCTAGTTCAGGGATTCCCAAACTGTTTTCGGCAAAGGACCCTTTTTTCAAAATGAACTGATATCTTAGACTCCCATAGCCACATAGTTTAAAAATCCTATATCTAGTTTTTTCCTATTGATACAAAATACCAATTTTTAGAAACTTTGATGTTTTCGTTTATGTCGACCAGTTTGGGAATTTCTGGTCTAGTTGGTCACCCATTTACTTACTGCTCATCATCTCATTACAGAACCTTGGCCTCAGGATCACAGTCATTGGGTTACAGGTTTGGTCATGAAAAGATAAGCTCCAGTTCGTAACGTCGACTTTTTTAAAAGTTGAAGATACCATAAAAAAAGATGAATTTGCCATCGCTTAACTAACCGTACAACTGGTAATATTCCAAATCACATTTATTCTTATTAATTTTCGTTCATTTGGTAAGTACTATTAAGTAATTTTTTTTACTATTTTTGACTTCTTCTTAATAAATTCTTTGTGCTCGATTTCAGTTCTATAGTATCTATAGCTTCCCAATCGGTCGACAGACAGACAAGACAAAGTTAATTCATATTTTGGTAATGAAACCCCAAAAAAATGTTTGTTTTTTTTTGAAAGAAAATTTTTGGTATAGATTATTATTGTATTTATTGTTGTATTAATAATTATAAATAAATAATAAATATGTTGGGACATTAACACACAGCACCATCTAGTTCCATGGTAAGCTACAAAGCCTGTGTTATGGATACCAGATAGTTGATATACTACACATATATAACTTTAAATACATACATATTATAAATATAAACACTCAGTGACTGGAGTACAAACATTCCTGCTCATAACACAAATGAACGCCCCATCGGAACTCGAACCCGCGACCGCTGGCACAGCAAGTAGGGTCACTACAAACTGAGCCAAACATGTCGTCAAATTAAATATTCCTTTAAATTTTGTGTTATTTATTACATTATAATTTTTTTCTTAAAGATTTAAAATTAAAAGAAATATCGAGTATTAAATTAAATTAATAAATCCTACTAATATTATAAACACGAAAGTATTAGGATGTATGTTACTCTTGCAAGCAAAAACTACTGAACGAGATGGAGTAAGTATGGTTGTATACACAAATCTTTAGTCGCGAAGTTAAATAAATATATTAGTGATATGTTATTACATGATTGTTGTTTACAGATAAATTATATTTAGTATCTTTATCAATACTGAGCAAGGCTGAGTTCGAGTAGGCACAAAGATATTTATATATATACAGCTTATTCAGATATGTTAATAGTTTTAATTTTTTAACTTTTTTGTATATTTGATCAACTAAATCTTCTACATTGGGTGAGATCTTTTTATTTCCTTACTTCCTTTAACTATGTTATTATTTATACTTTTCATTTTTCTCGAAATTATAGTCAATATAACAAAAAATATGTGAGATATTCAATTTTTTAAACAACTATAATTCATAGATAAGAACCAATTTTTGTTAAAGTTAAAACAACTATAATTCGTAGATCAGTACTACTTAGTAATTTTGTAATAGATTAAGTGAAGTTAGAACTTCACTTAAAGCGAGCCTTATAATAGTACTGATTAGATAGATCTATATACATATAATAAAGTTATTCTAGCCTGTTGTGTATTAGTTGGTTTGTTTGTGTTGAATTGAAACTTTTTATTAAACTTAAATTGTAATTAATAATAATAGACGCCAAAAATGTAATTTTAATTTTTTGTCTGTTTTGTGCTTTTAGCTTTCTTGAGTATTGAAGCGATGTCGTGTATAAGTGCATGTGCAAATCAAGGTCCAGCGGGTTCCATCTTCGCCAATCTGGTCACCCATTTGCTTACTGCTCAGTGTCTTATCACAGAGCCTTGGCCTCAGGACCACAGTCATCTCATTAAAGGTACAGTGTAAGGTATATAGTTAAACTCTAAAATATTTCATACAAACTTAAATAAGATTTTATCTAGACATAATAGTTTTTGTATAAAATTCCTCAATAATTTTGATTTTAAATACCTTTTTACTCATTTTGTAGCTGTCTCTTTGGTCTAATAACTAGCACTGTAGATCAGGAAATACGGGTTTCGAGTCCCTGTTCAGGTCAAGAATTACAGGATCTTACTATTAAGAAATTTTCAGTAATAGCTTTGAGTTCCATACGCTTGATCTACCATTCGACGAATAAACTGTTTCGCGTTTTTTTTTGATTTCGCATTTTTCTTGATTTCGTAAATGCCTCTATTTTGCCATTTTACTTTCGTTTATTTTCTTATAGTATAAATCAATAATGTAACATGATGTCCGAATTAGTAACGTCTACTCTGTTTCAAAGCTAATGTTTATATTGTTTCCAAATATTTGCAACGGACTGTATACAGAGCGGAATAAACGAAGGATATGGAGGAAATGTTACATATTAAATGTTGTAGGTAGAATTCAAGTTTCATTCTGAGGAAATACTCTTAGGTTTTTGAAAATATGAATAACATTCAGAAGCATTCAATTACTTAAAAAGCTTACCTGAGTCGGGAATCGAATTAAATAATGCAAGAAATACACTCAATATTTTACTAAGCTAATAATCAATAGTAATTAATTTTATGATAATGATAAAATTTCTAGATGAAACATTATATCTTATAATGATCAAAGTAGACCATATTCTTACAAATTGCACTTGCAAATCGACTCTAACTAATAACGACGTTTCATAACTTTATCAGAACTCTACAGACAAATGATTTATAAAGTTTAATAATTTTATCTATTTGCTATATTATTATATACTAAATTCCTCTAAGTTCGGAGGATGAATCTAATGAATGTTTTACAAATTGTAACACATAATTATTAATTTCAGATGGCGAAAGTTTTGATTTTATTATTGTCGGTTCTGGAACCGCAGGATCAATCTTGGCTAATCGATTAACTGAACTCGAGAAGTGGAAAATTCTTTTAGTAGAAGCCGGCGATGATCCTCCCATCGAGAGCATAGTAAGTATTCCTATATAAAAATGAAAAATTACTCGATTTAGACAAAATATCAATGTACAATCTGAGGTGAAAATTTTAGAGATAGTATTAAAATGTCAAATCAATTGGTATGTCATAAAATCATAATATGAAATTCTTATATATTTTGTTAGGATATGTTATCTAAACTCCAAGAATAGAAGAAGTTCAAATTTTATTCAAATAAAAATAACCAAAATTTCCAAGTTAGTTTGAGAACTAAGCTAATTTATTTGTTTTAGACTATCTTGTACAAGTTTTGTTATCTAAAACAATGATTAACTCAAGTCAACTGACTTAGAAAAAATTAGAAAAAAGTAGGTCTACTGAATCCATTTATATTTATTTATAATCTATGTTTATTTTATTGCTTTTAATTCTAGATTCCGAATTTTTCTGGAGCATTGCATAAGAGTGAACAAGTATGGCAGTATTACACAGAGAAGGACGAAATGACGAATAGGGGTTGTGTTGGTGGAAAATCATTTTGGCCTAGAGGGAGAATGTTAGGTGGTACTGGCTCCATAAATGGTCTTCTTCACATGAAAGGAAGTCCTGGAGACTATGAACCTTGGTACTTTGAAAATGACAATGGATGGGATTGGTCCAACATTAAAAAGTATTTTATGAAGAGTGAAAAAATAATTGACCCTTATATTTTAAATAATACAAATTTAAAATTCAATTATGGTACTGATGGTAAATTTATTATAGATCGATTAAATTTTACTCATCTTAACGTAGTTGAAAGCCTTACTAAGGCTTACATTGAGATGGGGTTATCATATTTAGATGACTTAAATGGTCATACGCAGATGGGAGTCGGAAGACTACGAGGTGGAAATTATAATGGACGACGGGTAAGCACTGCGACTGCTTTTTTAAATACTGCAAGAAATCGTAAAAATTTATACATTCTCAAAAATACTTTTGCTGATAAGATTGTTTTCAAAGATTTAAAAACAATTGGAATAAATGTCACATTGTCAAATGGTAAAACTGCAGTATATTATGCATCCAAAGAAGTGATTTTAAGTGCTGGATCTGTTAATACGCCTGTATTACTGATGGTCTCAGGAATAGGACCACAAACACATTTGGAGGAATTTGACATAGATGTAAAAGTAAACTTACCAGTGGGCTACAATTTACAAGACCATGTAAGAATTCCTATCCCAATTACTTTAAATACAGGTGCAGGCCCAAAATCTGTAGATTATTGGTATAAAGCAGCAGCACAGTATTTGTTTGATCAAAATGGACCTTATGCTACAAATTATGATCAACCTAATATAAATGCTTTTATGTCAGTACCAGATAGGAAAAAATTACCTGATGTACAAATAGATCACAACTATTTTGTACCAAATACATCCTATGTTTATTCTATGTGTAGAGATATAATGTCATTTACTGACGATATTTGTAAACAATTTTCGAAAATGAATGAAAATAGGGAATTGCTAATATTTTTTGTGTCATTATGTAGACCAGTTTCGAGAGGGCAGATTCTGCTTCGTTCTAGTAATCCAAAAGATTATCCAAAAATATATTCCAAATACTTTAATGATGTTCAAGACATGGTTACTTTTGTCAAAAATGTAAAGCGTGTAACTGAAATTGTTAACACGGAAACTATGAAAGGATTTCAAGCAAAAATAGAAAGGATACAATTTAAAGACTGCGACGGCTTTGAATTTGGAAGTGATAAATATTGGGAATGTATGGCTAGAACTGTAACTTATAATGTTTATCATCCTGTTGGTACTGTTAAAATGGGACGAGTTGATGACCCCACAAGTGTATTGGATAGCAAGTTGAAAGTATTAGGAGTAAAGGGCTTGAGAGTAGTGGATGCTAGTATTATGCCGACTATAACAAGTGTTAATACGAATGCTCCAACAATGATGATTGCTGAACGCGCTGCTGATTTTATAAAATCGGAATACATCAATAATTATAAGGATGAACTATAAAAGATTATTTGATATATAATTGCTAAAATTATCATCGCAAATCTGCATGTTAAGTCATAAATATAAAACGTTATATTCAGCTGTTTGATAATAAAAATAAAAATAATGAGAGTAAAAAACATTTTTTACTGATAAAGTTGATCATTTCATTCGAATATTTAGTTATACATAGACTTTATACAACTTTACATGTTAATATTAATTTTATTTATGCTACCTCCTTTAAGGAATTAGTTTCAAAACAAATAAATTTCATTTTTGACAGAGCTATGACTTACAAAAATTATTTGCGCTTTTTATACTTACAAATATCCATTTACAAAATAATAGTGGCAGTGGCTATTATTGATAAAGGAATATTGCCTATGCAAAATAATTCTGTTGCGATTCAGTTTTTTATAGAAGTCGAAAATAAAAATCCTATTACAGTCTGCGAAGTATATTCTAGAATCAAAAAGTGCTGTCTTATAGATTTAGATAATGAAGATTGTGATGTGATTGAAATTTATGGTGCATTTGATAATACTGTAATGGCTAGAAGTCGCAAAACTTTAATATATGTATTTCCTGTTTTATATCAACACGATCTTATGGGTTATTGCGATGTTGTCTTAAACTATCGATGTAAAAAAAAAGCTGATACATTACAGGCACATCTACCTTTTGATACAAGAGTAATAGGTATACCAACATCTAATTCAGTTTTAAAAAATTATATTAACACCGACAAAGGAGTAAAGTGTGAAACTCTAGACCAAGATTCCTTAAGAAAATGCTGTCCTGCTAATTGTGATGTAAAATATAGTGGCAAAAGACCGTTCTATGATGAAATACTTAAAAAATGTACTGAAGCCCCTGACTGTATTACAGATGGGTGTAAAGAGCTTCCCAATGTAGTTTATGTACCTGAAATAAATATATGTAAGAAATTAGGGCAAGAATTATCTGTTCAAGATATTTATACACTTAGCACTGGCGTAGGAACAATGAGTCTTACAACTGAGAAAGTACGTAATTCTAAAATAGAACTAAAGTCTAACTGCTCAACGATTTCTCAGAATTTGCTTCTTCTAAAAGATCTTATGTATGGAAAGCTATGTCCTTGTAAAGAAGTAATCGACTTTAGAGATGGGTGTAAACTTGCTGTGTTTCGTATAATATTAAGTGTAATAAGCATTTGCGCTATGCTGTTATCATGTGTGTGCTGTATCCATACAAGTGTTTGGTTTCATAGGCAATGGCTAGAAGGAAACATCAGAAATTTCATGATGAAAGTGCGAAGTAAATTTAAAAGGACAGAAAACATTCGGAGATTTAATTGTAAAAAAAGACGTAGGTCACGACATAATTTACTCCGTGAAGTTGTGGCTAAGGATATACCGATTGAACTTCGCAGCAGTATTGCTAGTGTTTGTGATAGAATGCAGATGGAAATCCAAAACCAGAAGAGATATAGGAACTCCGATATTGGCAGTCAAATAAGTTTGCAAACAGAACATCTACACCATTAAATAGTTCAGTATTGGATTAGTTTGACTAGATTAATTAAATAAAAGTGTTTTTTGTATTATATTTTTGCTTACTAGTGAGGTCCTGTGATTTTGCCCAAGTGCAAAGTTTCACACATGTGTATGTAGATAAATAAACAAATATGTTGGGACATTAATACACATTACCATCAAGTTGCATGGTTAGATACGAGTGTTGTGTTTTGAATACCAGATAGTTGATACACTACACATATATATAACTTTAAATACATACATATTATAAATATAAACACTTATGACTGGAGTAAAAACATTCGTGCTCATCACACAAATGAATGCCCCCAGCGTGACTCGAAGTTCGAACCCGCGACCGCTGGCACAGCAAGTAGGGTCACTACGAACGTGTCGTCGTAGATTTAAACACCGTTTATGTGTATATATGTGAATATATATATATATATATGAATTTAATGATACGCACACCATAACTTACATACTGGTTGTTTCTAATGTATACACAATCTATCTTGTGACTGCAATTACTCGTATGTATGTATTCAGCTCTTTTTTTTTAACGTCCCACTGCTGGGCACGGGCATCCCCTCAATACGAGAGGGATCAGGCAGGATAGTCCACCACGCTGGCCAAGTGCGGATTGGCGGACTTCACATATCTTTCGAAAACTTGCTAGGTTCGAAGACATGCAGGTTTCCTCACGATGTTTTAATTATAATTCCATTGCGTAACACCAGGAAACATCACCGTCTCCATCACAAAAAGTGTTGACACCAACATGTACCTAGGTGGTATCTCAGAAAACTTTCCGAGCGACTTTATAAATAGTTTTGTAATAAATTATACAGATAAGTGAATATGAATTATTTCTAAAAAATGTCTGAACAGAGGTGAAATGTTATCACTCTAGGTCTCGTGTAAAATCTGTTTTTTTATTTGAGACCTATATTGATAACATTCGGTTATTATTATCAACTAGTATTATTAACATTTTTAATTTGCTTGTTAATTCTGAGTTATTTTATATTACCAACAATTTTGAAAAATCCTTTCGAATAAAATTCTTTTAATAAAAAAATAAAAACCGACTTCAAAAAAAAAACACTAAAATCTAAAAAAATACTGATTGGTAGTTTTCATGTATTATAGATACCTAATCAGATATTTTCGAAGACGGTGTGCTTTGTGTAGAGTTCTGAGGTAACAAACAAAAGAAAACATACAGCCGAACTGAGAACCTCCTTTTTGAAGAAGTCGGTTGAAACAGTAAAAAGAGAGTCGAGAGAGAGTTATATAGTCGGTTTACATGTTTGCGGAAACCCGATTGGTATGCATGCAATAAATTAAATTGGAGCAGTCACTCGTCCGAACTCGAAACTTCGTGATTCATCTCTTATTATTTCCTTATTATAATATATTATGTCACTATGGACGATATTTCTATTACATAAAAATAGAAATTATTATCATCTATACATCTATACAGATAAATAAAATTGAAGTGTCTGTTCGTAATGTCAAAATAACAGCTTTATACTAAATGCGTATGGAATTATTTACGGTACTTATAAGAAAAACACACAATTTTTTAAATTTTTGTCTGTCTATCTGTTTGTTCCGGCTAATCTCTGAAACGGCTGGACCGATTTTAACGGGATTTTCACTGGCAGATAGCTGATATTATAAAGAGTAACTTAGGCTATTTTTATTTTAGAAAAAGAATTAGAGTTTTGCTCAAAAAAATTAAGACGTACCAAGGGACGAACGCGAGCAAAGCGAGCGTGAATCGCTAGTTTGCTTACTAAACCGTTTTAAGAGTATGCTTGACCAATAGATCATTTTAATCCCGAATAAAATATATCATATAGTTTTTCCATGTCGTTAAAATCACATAAAAGACAAACATACAAACAAACACGCTTTATATATAATATTAGTACAGATAATATTTACCTATGCATGTTTATTCGCAACATCTTGGGTTAAATGAAATTGTCGCGGCGCTCGGCGTCCGCAAACTTCGTTCCAGCGTAATTATAGGAAATTGGTGGTATCGACAGCATCCTGCTGCTGCAACTCATTTATCTAGAAATTTGATTAGTTTCGCAATTTTGCTGATATACAAGTATGTATCTATATGTTAGTAAGAGCGTTACATTCTAATTGTAATACTTATTAAGATGTGTTGAGTTTTGCTATATAACCTATATACATACATACATGGTTGATCCTATTGATATAAATTGGAGTTATTTATTTATTTATTTATTATATTGATACAGTAACTGTCTGTTACTATTAATTGTATAACTAATATTATTTTTATTCCGGCTATTGATTTATTAATTTTTTTTTGAAAATTTTTAATCCTTAATAACTTAAAGGTATTATGATATTGGGGGGTTCTGGGTTTGAAATTAAAAAAAAGACGTAATGAGAAGTCTAAGGCGAGAGCGTTATGCTTCGCTCCCTTTCTCAATCTATGTTATCCAAGTCGTGTCTGTCACATAATCGAAAATGAAACCTTACAAATAAATAATTAATCCTTTATCCAGATGCTATAAATTTAAAATTAAAAAAAAAAACAAAATAAAGTAGCTGGACAAATCTATATAGCTAGATAGATAGATACTTTATTGTACACCACAAAGAAATATACAAATAGAAGATATACATATAATAAAATTCTGAGTCTAATCTGTACATTAAATAATTTTTGGAAAATCTTATTGATATAGTCATTATTATCGATACAGAGGTCGAATCTATAGTTTTTAGATTTTTTGTCTGTCTGTGACCGCATCACGAGAAAACCATTAGATTTTGATGAAATCTGGCATGATGATAGCTGGTTATCCGGGTCAACATTTAGGTTTCACTCTTTACTGAAAATATCTCATCTCTGAGAAATCTATACAAAACATTAAGACATAACAAGGGACGAATCCGAGTGGCGCAAGGGTGAGTCGCTAATTTTAAATAAAATGACTTTTCGGGTTATTTCGCGGATTTACTTTAATATTTGGTTCCCGACGTTTCGAATGCTTTACAGCAATCATGGTCACGGGAGAGACTAAGGTTTTAGACGTTTTAAAAGGCATTACATACTTGTTACAGACAGTGCCTACCTACAAATTTACAAAATGATTTCAAAAATTCAAAATGGCACCAAAGTACCTTACAATATTTATTGATTTTAATTTTAAACATTTGAAAAAAAGAAGTATATTATAAAATTTTTCAATAAGTATATATATTTTTTATTTGAAAACAAATTTTCTATTCATTTGTGGGTAAATAAGGGTGTAATAAGATTTATTGTATAGTGAAGTCATTTCGAGAATTCTTTTTCATTAACTATGTTTTACCTCGAGGGTAGCCCCTAAAAATATACTCGTATATTTGAGATAGAACTTTAGCAAGCAATTATTACTTTTTACATTATTTTGAACTCAGCTTAATTTTATGCTAAGAATTCTTTATTTTGAGTTATATTCTTGTTCGAAGATGGCGATTTATTTTTCAAACTAGCGACTTACCCTCGCTCCGCTCGAGTTCATCTCTAGTTACGTTTTAACGTTTAGTATAGATTTCTCAGAGATGAGATATTTCCCCATAGTAAGAAGTACCTATCCTATATGTTGACCCGGATATACATGTAATAAAATTCTGAGTCATACCTGTACCTTAAATATTTTTTGGATAATCTTATTGAATTAGTCATTATTATCGATACAGAGGTCGAATTTTAGAATTTTTGTCTGTCTGTCTCGGAGCGTATCACAAGAAAACTGCTGGACAGATTTTGACAAAATTTGGTACGATGATAGCTGGGTTATCGGCGTCAACAAATAGAATACTTTTTACTGCAGGAAAATATTTTATCTCTGAGAAATCTATACTAAACATTAAAACGTAACTAGGGACTCGCAAGTTTGAAAGTGGGACTCTTTTGTAAGTAGTAGATACTAAGATATATAACATTGTCTGACAAATTATATATAATATTATATTCTTACCTTAAATGATATTCTATAAATATATGATTGTAATATGTCTGATATGCTTTATTTATCATTCCTTTTACAAACAGAGAATTGTGACATACGGGATGAAATCTTTAGCTTTTTCTTTGGGTTGTATTATAACGTGTTCTCCTGTGAGAATGAGATAATCTTCCGCGGTAAAAAATGGCCTATGTTACTTTCCAGCCTTCTAACTATCTCCACACAACAAAATAACGCCAATTTGTCACTTTGTTTCGACGTGAGAGAAGAACAAACAAGCACACATTCATATATGTAATATTAGTATGGATTCTAACACAAAATAATAGCTCACTTAAACACCATATAACCATTTCTTGTACCATTAACATAAACCTTTATTATCTACGTACCTCTTAATATTCTATGACTCGTGGCGAGAAGAAATCTATTGAAAACGTGCGGTGAATGTTTTATTTAATACGTTCCGGAACAATGGCGAACCAGAAATATGGAGCTTGAGGTCTAGATTATGGAATATACATTTGTACAGTGTTCTCTACTTTTACCATCGATATACCCTAGCTTCGCTCGAGTAATGATATATAGATGTAGTGCCTTTTGACAATTTTATCACATGTGAAACTAAATTAAAAAAGTAAATTTTCATACAAAAAGCGATAACGTTTTCCCCCCATTAACATAGTCTAATTTTCATAATTTTTGGAAATGTTGTAGATATAATGAAAAACTAGGTCCGTACGTTTTTATTTTAAAGAAATATTGCGTATGATAGAAGTTATTAGCATCTAAAGATCTGTATTTTTGACTTAAAAACTTCCTCGAGTGTTTTTTTTTAAAAATTAAACTGAACTAAATTACTAAAAAAAGAAAAGTAAAAAAAGAAACAATATTTCAAACAGGAAATGTAGGTAATTGCCTCTAAGATTTGCAACTCTCTCTATCGCACCATAAGGGTTGGCAAAGCGAGCGGTATGAAACAGATGGCAATTTTTTTAAAACCTACTCGCGCCGCGTATCGACACTTCACAATCCTCTTAAATAGCCTATACAGAAGTTACTCAAGATCATAGTCTAGCTGCGACTTACACACATTGCAAACACACACACATACTTACATATGCACATACAAACATACGTACGTACGTACGCACCCACACGCGTATATTAGTAGTGATTAGGAAGCTCTAATTACAGTAGGGTGATATAAAAGTGCGCCTCTAAAGAAATAACCCACGGGAGAATCAATCGATTCTAAGTATAGCTCAGTAATCAAATGCTAAAAAAAGAAAGCTATTTAAGGTAGGGCTTATCACAGAGGCCACAGAAGAATATATAAAGATACTATAAAAACAAAATAGATCTATCCCTCGAGAACCGTATATTTTTTCAAAATAATAAGAAGCTTATGTGCTATTTCAGACTATAATCTATCTCTGTGTCAAATTTCATCCAGATCTGTTTAGCCGTTCTGGCGTGATTGAGTAACAAACATACAAACTTTCACATTTATAATATTAGTAAGAGTGAGATGGGCGAAACCGTGGGATAACGCTAGTCATAATATATAACTTACTATGGAAATAATAATAAAGAAAATAATAATAGTAGTAAATAAAGCAAATTTAGAAAAGTGGTGGAAGCCTTTGGGCTAAAATATAGATTACTGCTATAAATCTCTTTGGGATAAGACGAGGGTCACTGAAGGTTCGACAAAGACTTTATTAAATTGATATCATTTACTAATTCAAGAAAAAAAAAATATTTCAAAGAACATGTTATGTGTATTTTCACGTATCTTGTATTATAATTTTGTGAATTGCTTTTGTGGTTTTATGATTTGGGCGGAATGTATAAACATATATAAGTAAGTTTAATTATTATATTAAAAAATGAATTCCTTATAAATTATACTTCTTTTGAATCGACTTCAAAAAGAGGAGATAGTCAATTAGTAGCAGTGGTAACGCGCACGCTTGGCGGCTCGCTCTAAGCGATGCGGGTTCAAACCCAGGTTTTGCACCTCTGATATTTTCATGAGTAAATCATTTTTTACCGACTTCAAACAGGAGGAGGTTCTCAATTCGATTGGTATTTTTTTATGTATGTACATCGATTACGCTGACATTTATGATCCGATTTATGTGATTCTTCTTATGTTTGATGCGTGCGGAATAGTCATTTGGTTCCATAAAAATTTAACATAGTTTGACCCAGTACTTTTCATTTTGTTTGATTTGCCTAGCCCAATATTATTTTTATTTTATAGTTATATATTAGTTATTTTTTACATTTTAGTCTTTTTTGAAGTTGGTTTTTATTATTTTGTTAAAAAGATTTTATTTTTAACCCCATGATTACCATTTGCTAATTAGGTGAAGAAAATTCATCGATAGAAAACTTGCATGTCTGAGAGAATTTAAATAGTTTTTTAAATACATTTGAAGTCCGCCGAAGTGGCCAGCATGGTAGGTTATGGTCTGATTCTCTTCGCATTGAGAAGAGGTCCGTGTAGAAATCAGGGCTAAATTACAATTACATTTTACTCAATTGGAGTTTATATTTATTTGTTCTTATGTTATATGATATCTTCGTTAATAGTAACTCATATTTTAAGAAAAAAACCTATTTAAAAAGTAAAAATTACTCTTAGTTATAAAAGTTAATAATACATTTTTCATTAAACAATATTTACTTTATATCCAGACTAGCGACTCATCCTCGCTTCGCTTCGGGTTCGTCCCTAGACAAAAACAAATTTATCCCACGGAACCAGTACATTTTTTCAGGATGATATATAGCCTATAGCCTTCCTCAGTTAACGGTCTACCTAATGCAAAAATTTTTTTTCAAATTGGATTAGTAGTTCCTGAGATTAGCGCGTTCAACCAAACAAACAAACTCTTCAGCTTTATAATATTAGTATTGATAGATTCTTAAAGACACTTTTATTACAGGTGTCATCTATTTTATTATAGGAGTTATATACTGGCAGTTGTATACAATTTTGACTGCATATATTATTAATAATAATAATATGTTGGGACATTAACACACAGCACCATCTAGTTATGGATTGATGATATATCGCCTGTGTTATGGATACCAGATAGTTGATACACTACACATATATAACTTTAAATACATACATATTATAATTATAAACATCATCAAACATAAATTAAATGTCAATGTAGATAGTCTGTGAAGAATCTACCACCAGTCAAAAAGGGTAAAATTTCCTTACTTATCAAGAATAAGTAATAATGGCTAGTTTGTGAGTAATTTATGTAACAAAGCTCGTTTTATGTTTCGTAAAATTCTAAGCTTATTACAGCCGGTACAATATTAAGATGTCCTCTCAGCACTTTATTATCAAGCTCGATAAACTCACAGCTGTTCACCGCTTAAGCCAACAGTACGCGTTCACTTAAAAACAAAGTACAGAGTAGTTATATGCTAGAGTCTTCACTACGGTGGTCCTCAATTCAATTCTCTTGGTATTGGCTTCAAAGTGTGCCAGTTGAGTTCTGTTTACTTCGCCAATGTCATGTAGAATGAAGAAGATTGGTTGGTATAATGGTCTTAATAACATTCTGTCGATTATTATTATTAGAGACTAGCGAATTACACTTGCTTTGCTCGGGTGCGTCCCTGGTTACGTTTTAATTTTTGAGCAGAACCCTAATGCTTTTTCTAAAAGTAGCTTAAGTTATTAATTATATCATTAGCTATTTACCAGTGAAAGTCCGGTCAAAATCAGTCCAGCCTATTCGAAGATTAGCCGGAACAAACAGACAAACAGACAGACACGCAAATTAAGACAGATAGTTAGGGTTCTGCTCAAAAAAATTAAAACGTAACCAAGGAAGCACCCGAGAGAGACATTTTGAATATATTTTATACGTTATATAAAGATTGGGTATATGCATTCTATGTAAGATGCTGTATGTTTCTTACATATCTCTATCTGCATGTACCTACTCTGTAGTAACGAAATTCCACGAGCACTTAGCTCTTCCTATTTTTCAGCACTGCCATGCCCACGTTGCGAAATATATTAAAGCCTTAGTTTTTGCCTCTAAGCAGTATCTAGTCATCTCAGTACTTATTTGTCCAATTGAAAAGACCAATTTACCGAGAGTTTCTAATACAGAATTCTTGACTTTAAAATTTCAGTTCAATTGGTTTTAAATACAGATTTTACTTTGATAACGAAAAAAAATTTATTTTATTTAAATATGTAAGTAAATATTAGGATTAACTGTTTTTAGAAAAAAAAATAAAAACCGACTTCCAGGCACTGAAAAGTAAAAAATAACTAAACGGAGGTTTTCATTTAGAATAGATACTTAATCAGATATTTTCGAAGTCGGTGTGCTTTGATTTGTATTGGCTGGCACCGACTTCGAAAAAATCTGATTAAGTATCTATTCTAAATGAAAACCTCCGTTTAGTTATTTTTTACTTTTCAGTGCCTGGAAATCGGTTTTTATTTTTTTTTTAAAAAGTTATTATTTTTCCATTTTAAGTGTAGACGTATCATCAATACAAATTAATCAAGCCCAAACACCAGGTAATTGCTGTAAATCGTTGAGGAGTTCCCTCGACTATCTTTCGGATGCTTCATCAGATCGACTCCAGACCTTCATTAAATTGTAGTGCTATAAAATACCTAATGAAAATGTTATCAAACGCACTAGTCGCCGCTACAATTTTCGAAAGTTCCCCTCGATTTCTCTGGGATCCCATCATCAGATCCTGGTTTCCTTATCATGGTACCACTCTTGGGATATCTCCTTTCCAACAAAAAAAGAATTATCAAAATCGGTTCATAAGCGACGAAAAAATGCCCGAACAAACATAAAAAAAAAAAAAAAAAAAACATATACGGTCGAATTGAGAACCTCCTCCTTTTTTTGGAAGTCGGTTAAAAAGACGAACAAAGCTTTCTACTGCAAAGTACAACGTATTATTGGTCGTTTGAACAAGCAAGCACTAACGCGATTTAGTATCAAATACTTCTTTTTTCCCTACCTCTTCCTTTTATTTAAAGACTATATATAACCTATGAATATGTATTCGTGTGTAAAAAAAACCACCAGATCTCCAAAAACGGATATTTTGTTTAAGAATCTCTTGAATATCTTTATTTAAACACTTGTCTTATTCAATTTACTTCAATTACATAAATGTATGTATGTACATTTAATTACACTAAAATATTTCAGCATGACTTAATATCAATACTCTTTGATGCTAATAATACTTCTATCGTCAAAAAATAAAATCGAAACATTGGAATATTCAAATTGACTTTAGATCACTTAAAATCGACGCACCTGAGCGGAGCCAGAGTAAGTCGCTAGTTTTAAATTAAACTGTTTTTTTCTAATTTATTGACTATGGGAAACATAGTCACGGGACAGACAAAGGTTTTTTAACGCACTACTTCGAGAACGACGTGTAACACTACAAACTTGCCCAGTGCCCACCCCTCTACATCAACTCAGTCGGACTCAAACCCACGGCCAGCGGCTCTAGATACATTTACCATTTGGTTTTTCAACAAACATTAACTTACAAATGTTTAATTAATTAACTAAGATTGCGTGTATTTTATTATCTTTTTATTTTACTTTTTCCTTTATTTTCTGATTGGAGTATACGTATTTGCTCGTAAATGTCTGTCGGTAGACATAAAAGTTTATTTAAACAAGGTCTAACCTGCGTCTTTACATGCGAGAATTCAATTTAACCTACAAACAAACATAGCGATAAGATATATTTTTGTTGTAATTCTGTACTTTAAAGGTGAAAATGGAACCTTATGTATCATCATCGACATTATTGTCATTGTCCCCATTCAGTCCACTACTGGACACAGAGCGGACATCTTTGGTTTAACGCATCGCTGTTATATACAAAACCATCTGACTATTGTTATAATTGCGAAAATTTGTGTGTATGTTTGTTACTCGTTACCTCATGCTAAAACTAGGAATTGGAACCGGTTAAAAGAAACGATTAATGGACGGTTTAGTAAACCGAAATAATAATGGTTAACGGCTATTCTTAAATAAATAAATCGATTAATTCATTAAGTAAGAAACGTACATGTATCTTTTTACTAAACCATTCACAATTAGCAAAGACGCATAAAATTAAAACGTACAAAAACCGATTTTAACCGTTAAGTTTGGTCATGGAACCTAGGTTCACCAAAAACCGTTCTGTTGAACTGAACCGGTTATGTAACCGAAACCTTAAGCCGGAAAGCCTTTCGGTTTTGGGTCAATGACCAAAACCGGTTTAAAAATTGAATACTTTTTGTTTTACATAAATTTTACTACGTTTGATTTACATAAATTTTAGTAAATATATAGATTATGATTTGAAGTATTACAGAGACTACTGATTGGCATTTAGGGACACACCCGAGCAAAGCGAGGGTTAGTCGCTAGTGTTAGATTTTTATTATTCAGTACACAATTAAGACATCATTTTAATTTATTTACGTAAAGATCAATAGATTAAAAATCATTTAAGTTACTTCGGTATATTCTTGTTTGTTAAAATACAAGACGTCATTCCGATTAAATATTAAATGATGGAATTCTGAGCAACATCTATTAAGGTAAGCTTTTCGAACCTTTTATAGAAGCTATTATTATAAATTTTGTAGAAAATTTATTAAAGTTGCTAACGAGGAATGTAACGATAATTTTATACTTCATTTATCTAATGTTTTGATTGCCTTCTGTTAATGTGGTTGCTTTATATAGCTTAGATTTTGAGACCTAGGTCAAAAGTATAAATAAAGGTAGAGTCAAAACAAAAGGATTTTCTGTAAATCTCTTGTGAGAAAGCAGTCTGAACGTGAGTTATTAGTGGCGTTGGCTAGTCGTATCAAATACCGTCTCAAAGGACTATGGGAGTAATGGATACAGAGTGCACGTGTTTTCCCACCGATGCTTGCATTAATAGTTAGTATTAAAATGTACATTTCTATATATATTTAACATCGAAATTAGCAAATTAGACGTCGGTTAGAAGAAATTTATCAAAAATTACCAAATTTAAAGAAATGTTAATAAGTTTCTTTGTTACAACTGCTTTGGTGGTGTAGTAGTTTCCTCGTAAGGCGTATCCGGAGGTTCTGGGTTCGAGTCTTGTTTTGGGCTGAGTGTAGTTATTGAGTGTAGTTTAACTGCCTGAAGTTAGAAAATTCTTAGTGTTTCACCCCAGTGCCTTATAAATATAATTAAATCCCATTATCCCATTATTCAAATATAATAAATGCGAAATTTTTGATGGTTGGATGATTGTTACTCAATCACGCCAGAACGGCTGAACGGATCTGGATGAAATTTGGCACAGACATAGATTATAATCTGGAACAACACAGGTTATTTTATGTCCCGGAAAAATGTAGGGTTCCCGTGGGATAGATTTGTTTTCTTTTTCACTAGGGAAGAACGAACGAAGGGTGAGTCACAAGTAGTGTATAAATATACATTTAGTATTAATGCATATCGGGGATGCTATCATCTATAACACAATATTTCAAAATTATCTTCAAGTGTAAAACGGCTAATATTACCATAGGGATGTATTAAGGACTCTAGGGGGGTATTAACAAGCAATTATCGAAATTATCACTTCAACCCCTAAAACATGTTTCGTACGATAAGAATCTAGGGAAATAGGTAGTAAAATATAGGTATTAATTAAATACGTTTATTAGCCTTTAATGATTTGTCGCTATTTTTAATGTATTTACTAAAATTTATCGTATAACACGTTTTTAGCAAGAAAATTAATCGAATGGTCTGAGGTCATAAGATCCGGTTAAAAAAACAAGTCTGTGAACAATAAAATTGATTATATTAAAAAGTGAAACAATCTGTATGTATATTTTGTTTTTTAGACAATTTGTCTAAAAAAAGTCTGTGGAAAAATATTACAAATGAATGATTTACCTACTTATAATTTTATACTACCCTCTAAGAGCTTACTTACTAGGCGACTTTTTCGTCGCAGCGACCTACAGTGTATGGTCATGTAGTGCGATGTATTGAATTTACTATATGATGTAAATGGTCTTTGGCGACCGTGATCACGTCTTGATCTATTGTGTGGGCAGGTTAATATTGTCATCGTGTGACCTATATTGCTATTAATTTTACTACAGTCTGTCTATTCCAAGAAGTTTACTTTGATGTCGACTGCTATTAATTTTAACGTTGATCAAATTACTTTTCACCACCTCTAGGGTGGAATAATACTTATTTATTTATTTATATACAGTGTAGCTTAATTTTAAATGCATTATCTTTTAAGGCAGATACAACATGCAAATATTAGGAAGTTTATAAATCATTGCTCTCGATCGAATCTCGATCGGATACATAGTTTTACTTTTTTTTTTTGTATTAATTCAAGTTTTTAGTTTTTTTTTAATCTAAAAAATACGATATAACAAAAAAGAACTCCAAACGAAGCTCGGTCGCCTAGGTACTTATATTAAAAACGTATTAATTTATTAGCGAAAATTATCAAAATGAAATCGTTTTAGGTTGCAGGTAGTTCATTATTAAAAATTAGTTAATTATATTTATATTTAAATAATTTAATTTATCACTGAATAAAAAATTATTACGAAATATTTTGAGTGAGTCCTCAAAAGGATCTAAATGTTTGCAACTATCATTTAGTATTTTAGACATCCTGGAAATAGGCGAGTTATTGCCAAAAATACGTTTAAGTAAGGGGTTACTCTTTATTTAAAAACATTATAACAACATGAATCTAATATTAACAAAATGAAATCTTAAAAAAACATTTCTTCGAATAGAAAGGCTGTAGATATGTTAAAAGTCTTAAAGAGGAAACTAAGTTTTGAAAATAGTACCAGTGATAGAGAAGCTGAGTAACAGTGATAAAATTTTATAAGCCAGAAGGTATTAGAGTTCGAGTATATGATTGAAAATGGACAGAGAAGTAGAGTTAGGGGTACGGACGGAGTATATGAGTTTGAAAGATATGTGTGTATCTATACATCTATACATATAATAAAATTGTAACTAAGCCGAATCTGTACGTTAAATATTTTTTAGAAAATCTTATTGAAATAGACATCATTATCCATACAGAGGCCGAATCTATAGTTTTTAGAATTTTTGTCTGTCTGTCTGTCTGTCTGTTACCGCATCACAGAAAAACTACTGGAGGGATTTTATGAAATTTGGTATGGTGATAACTGGTTATCCGGGTCAACATATAGGATACTTTTTACTGCGGGAAAATATCTAATCTCTGAGAATATCTACTATAAAATATCTTATCTCTGAGAAATCTATACTAAACGTTAAAACGTAAGTAGGGACGAACCCGAGCGAAGCGAGGGTAAGTTGCTACTATAATATATGTGTGTGCTAAGATTATGACTAAAAGAGTGTAATGTTAAAAGAAAATATGTTGTGCCGGTCCTATGTAGCGTGGGATAAGAAGAAGAGGAAAAAGAGCAGATCAAGACTGAAAACGTAGCATTTCATATTTCTTTCTCAACTTCTTTATGATCTATTGACTATTTGAACTTAGACTATTGAGGTCTTTAAATTATGGAGGTCAAAATTAATTTTACAAATTACTTTAGGGGATCGTCATAAGCGTTTAAGCTATCTGGTGACTTTTCGCAGATAAAAGGTCCTCTCTCATGGCACCATACATCGTTTAAGCGACCGTTGCGGAACATCCCTCCACAATACTCTCCTGGGGGTGCGTTATCTGGTTGACCTTCAGCCCAAAGATCAAACCCAGTTTCTATCAACGAAGATCCTGAAAAGAGAGTTAAGGTTATTTGTAAATAGGTTAAGTCACCAGTAAGACAGATTAACCTTAAAAATAATTGTCTAGAAAAGAGAATCTTTCTAAGATTTAATGAAATTTAACGGTGCAAGTTTCATTGAAATTACTTCAGTTGCTAATAAGCTATGCCCTGCAAGAATGCAGAGAGAAAAGAGTTCTAACTATTGATATTACTTCTACTATATCTTGAATCTAAGGATGGAACCCGATGATGTATAAAGTGGGCATATTAAATTTGATACTAACCATGTATCGTAGTCCAGATACCTCTTTCTTCCCAATCATGGAAGCCGATGTGTACGATCTCCTTCATAATACCAGGGAGATTTGATTTTATGCTGTCTTGAGGGTACTTAGCAAATATTTGTTTAAGAACATTCGCTTCAGTGTCACTATTTATAATAGCGAGGTGACCTCCTTCAGCCGCACATGTCATGAACGCTCTTGTCCAATTCCTAGCCACTCGATGGAACTTGTAGCAGCTTCCAGTCGCTGGTTCTAAGACGTACTCTATGGGTGGTAAGTTGTAACAACATGAACTTGAGTACTGTATCTTCTTAGGCATATTGTAAGCATTAAAGCGTGATTGTATTTGGTATTAATATTTTATTTACGATTAAGTAGAGTACGGGTAATTTAGATTAAGTATTTATTAGGTTTTTTTGTCAGAGAAGTATCATACTGAGATATACCACGTATCAAAATGAAATATACTTGCTCCTTGTAGAGTTTGAACCTGCGATCCCAAGCAAATGGTAATTCGCTCATTCAATAGACTTCATCAGGTCAAGCCAAAAAGCATATATTTATATTTTATAGATATTGTATATCTTACTCTTCTAAATATAGCGCTTCAATAATGATGAAGTTTATGCGCGTAATGTAATATATAATGTAATGCGCGTAATAAATAGCTACAAAGAATATAACTTTAATTATTATAATATTATTTTAGTTTTTTAATTTGACCCATAAAATGATTTTCGCGGTCACCGAATATCCACCATCACTTAACACTTTTTGAGAGCTACGCAAATATTTGACATTTTAAATGAAACTATCCTTTCGGATTTTCCCACGGTTTTATTTTATACTAGCGATTCACCCTCGCTTCGCTCGGGTTCGTCCTTAGTTACGTTTTAATATTTTGTATAGATTTCTTAGAAATGAGATATTTCCCCGCAGTAAAAAGTATCCTATATGTTAACCCGAATAACCAGCTATCATCATACCAAATTTTATCAAAATCTATCCAGTAGTTTTCCTGTGATGCGGTAACAGACAGACAGACAGATAGACAAAAATTCTAAAAACTATAGTTTCCGCCTTTGTATCGATAATAATGTCTATTTCAATAAGATTTACCAAAAAATATTTAATGTACAGATTCGGTTTAGTTACAATTTTATTATATGTATCGATAATATATGAGCATGGTCTTAAATATAACAAACCTCTATCAACAGTTCCACATCCTGTCACAGACATATCTTTAGTTCTCTTCATGTAACATATGTATGAGTGGACTTCATTGCAATTTACATCTGCGATGGTACCGTTAGCTGCATACAGTATACAATCTTCATCGTTATTCTTGTTGTCTGGCTCTGTGGGCATCCATTCCAGAGGTATCTTGTTTAGAGGAATACCTACGCCAAAAAACATAAAATAAATCTCACTGCTATTATAAATCACACATACAGCACACACGTCTACGTCAACACTGCGTGTTAAATAGTTTTTTATATGTTAGTTTTAAGGTATATACATATGTTATGGGCCTCTGTTTACATACTTAAGATCTTTTTGTAAATATTGCCTAGAATAAATGATTAAATAAAAATAAATAAATAAGTCGCCATGACAACTAAGGGATAAGCAACCCCTTAGTTTACCCCCATGGTCCACTGGGCTAAATTGCCGCACGCTAATGAAGCCGCTAACCATTACACATCGGGAGGAGATAGCCTATGACCTAGCGTAACTCATAAGCTACTGTTAGTACTAGAATTTGGTATTTTTATTTCAAACAAAATTTTCGTAGGACTGCGTGTATATTAAAATTATTTATATATATTATTAACTAGAGATTCACCCTCGCTTCGCTCAGGTTCGACCCTAGCTTGCTTCCCAAAACAAACTATTTTTTTTTGGTTTTAATTTTTTATTCGTGGGAACCTATTTTTTTTCTAAAATAAAAGTAGCCCAAGTTACTCTTTATTAAAATCAGCTATCTCCCAGTGAAAGTCCCGTCAAAATCGGTCCAGCCGTTTTAGAGATTAGCCGGAACAAACAGACAGACAGACAAACAAAAATTGTAAAAAATCTTGTTTTGGTATATGTACCGTGTATACATCCATATGCATTTAGTAAAAAGCGGTTATTTTAGTATTACAAACAGACACTCCAATTTTATTTATTTGTATAGATTATTATAATTATACAAAAGGCACTTAGGGTGGCAAGTGTATTTAGTATTAGTTTGATAAATGATTGGCATTACTTCGTCGTGTATGAATTCGATTTATATCCAGATGTTTTTTCAAAATCTCATGAAACTATAACATTTCTATAATAATTAATTTAGTCCATTTCATTTTTCTGCTGCCGGGCACAAGCTTCCCCTGAATGTTAAGGGAATGAAGCATAGCATACACCAAACTGTCAAATAAAAGTTTGCAGGTTGCACATTTCTTTTGAAAACTGTTGGGTTATCTCATGTAGGTTTCCTTGAACCTTATGAGCAGCCAGTTCCCTAGCCCTTCACCAGAGTAGAGCGAGATCGTCTTTCAGCGCCCATTGGTCGACGTTTTCATAATATCACATGAATTGTATTTTCGTTTATAATAAATAAATAATAATAACCACTTCTTTTAAATTAACTTTAAGTACAAAAATCATTGATTAAATTTAAATTGAATTAAATAGCTCTAATGACGTCAAGAAGAGACATCAAAATTTTCGATTCAATTCAATTCTCTTGTTAAATGACTTCAAAACGTGCAGTGCATCAAAATGTTATTTCTCGCTCTAAATTAATATTTGCATTTGAGCTTAAAGCTTGAGATCTGATACCTAGAGCGACCGCTCCTCTTGCCCAGGGCCGGTGTTGCTTACGAGAAATCGGTAATCATGTTAAAAAAGATGATTTTAAATGATCTTTTTTAACATTCTCTTAAGCGGATGATCGAAGAACGATCTTATTGTAGATATTAAACTATTATGGAGAACGTTTTTATATAGTAGCTTACTCGCGACGGTAAAGCCATAACGTATAGCCATAATATGTATCATAAAAAATATATAGATAAAATTAAATATTATTTGAATCACAGAATGCCGATTTTACTATTTAGTATTCATTCATGGACAGTATAATTTCCATCAAATTCTCATCATTCATCCTTTCATGATCTCATCATTCATTCTACGCAATCGTATACATTATTTATTAAACTATTTCTAACGTGCATGGTATTTATTTATTCATATACACTAGCGACTTACCCTGTTTTCGCTCGGGTGTGTCACACAATGTCATAGGTTTTAATTTTTTTGCACCGAACCCTAATTTCCTAGGTGTTTCAATCGCCTTTAGAAAAAATGCCATGAATCCCTGTGAATACCCCGTTCGAGTTCAGTCGATTACTCCGCATTTCAGTTTTCATGGCTGTTCCGAAGAGGTTATCGATGGGTGAAGCCAGAATTGAACCTGGAAAAGATTGATTAATTAATTATTTGTTTTGCAAAAGATTACGTTAATTAAAAAACGATAAATCATATTCCATACCTTTTGACCTTTAAATATGAATGTCTTAATTAAATGCAATAATATTTTGCATATCAAAACTTTATGTCACACAATATCTTTGAAAATATTTTTTATTTCTAAAACAACTGCTGAACAGTTTTAAAAAAATTATTTTTAAGTTTTTATAACAATATTGTAGGAACACATCTAAGCCGCCATACTGAAATGTTCGTTGAGTTTTCAATCCACATAAATCCTTTTCTTTTTAAAAAGTAGTCTTGTCACTGTGGGCTTAATTTTTTAGACGCGCTAAACCGTCTGTGAAAAACCTGTTAAGGTTATATGGGATGTTCCTACGAAGAATGTGCTATTGGGCAAAATATTAACAAAATACTAAGAATAAATCTATCCCACGGGAACCGTACATTTTTCCGGGATAAAAAGTACCCTATTTATTATTCTAAACTAAGAACTATATTATTGTAAAGTTTCAATAAAATCCAATCGGTAGTTTTTGTGTACTAAGCTGTATAAGTTACTATAGTTTTTTAACTATCCCACGAAAACTTTAATTTTCCAGAATAAAAATATCTAAAATGTTGAACAGGGATATAAAATACCACCATGCAAAATTTCATTTAAATCGGTCCAACAGTTTCGAAGATTAGCCCGTACAACAGACAGACAGAGAAACAAAAAAATTAAAAAAAAAATGGATTTGTTCTATTTCTCTTCTTACGTCCCCCTGACTCAGTTTTTAGCATTTTTTTCTATGTACAGTCATTCGACCTCTACAGTTTTATTATATATATAGATAAATAATAAAGAAACGTATCCATCTCCATACAAAAACGTGTTTGGGTCGTTCTTCTTTTTTAGTGACAATTATCTGTCACTCATCTCATTATGTGTCATATTAGAGTATAGATTACTAGCATTGCCCGCGGCTCCGCCCGCGTTCAGATGACCAAAAACCAAATTTTTAGGTTTTACATATTAGTATACTCTTACATAATATAATAATTTCATTGCGCATCGCATGCTTGGTAAATAATGGCAGTGATTGACATTGCCACAACAGTCCCTCCGTTAATTTCATATTTAATTTAGTAATATTGCACTTTTTGTTTTAGTCATAACGTTTACAGTTTGTCTATACTTCTGTTTTGTATGTTTGTTTAGTTTTGTGCTATAAACTCTGTATTCAGCCCTTTTTAACGTCCTACTGCTGGGCACGGGATTCCCTTCAATACGAGGGGAATCAGGCCATAGTCCACCACGCTGGCCAAGTGCGGGTTGGCGGACTTCATATGTCTTTTGAAAACTTGCTAGGTTCTCTCAGACATGCAGGTTTCCTCACGATGTTTTCCCTCACCGTTAAGACAAGTGGTAATCATGTTGGAAATGATTCGCACATGAAAATATCAGAGGTGCGAGACCCGAGATTTGAACCCGCTTCACTCGGTTTCCCAAGCGAGCGCGTTACCACTGGGCTACCACTGCCTCTATAAACTCTCAAACTACTGAATTATTTTAATCATTTATTTACTAATAGACAGCTATTGATTATTTTTATTTAGCTGATTATTAAAATTACATAATAATAACTTTTCTTAATGTTAATTTGTCGCAAATCAGTGATGGGTTAGCGCTAGTTAGTAATATATTCCGAAACGATTTTCAAAAGAAGATGTTGGGGAATGTGAGGGTTCCAGTAGTACATAATTAAGGTAAATAAGTAAATAATTCTAAGCAAATTATTTTTATTATTTCGGCTCGGCTAATATGATTAAAGTCGTAAGCATTTTAGCGTCCTTTCACCTTCCAAGAAATAGTGTCAAAAAAATCTGAAAAAGTTGAGGTATAACAGTTCCTAAAATACTTTTATCGAAAATTATCTTGCAGAATATACGTTTCGTAGTTTTTAAGATATGCACTAATTTTAGTTACCCGTTTTGTCAGTTTAACAACCATAAACTTTTTTCGATAAAATGTTAAAAAATAATATGAAACGAACTTTTTTTTTTTTTTTTTTTTTTTTTTTTTTTATGACATTCAGTGACAAACGAGCAGACAGACCACCTGATGGAAAGCAGCACCTGTCGCCCATAACACCTACGGTTCATGCACTTAGGTTTTAAGTAACAAAAATGCAGAACCACAGGTGCGTTGTCACTGTGAGGACTAAGATGATATGCCTCTTGCCTGTAATTGCGCTGGCTACCTTACCCTTCAAACCGGAACACAACAATGCAATCATTGTTGCTTGGCGGCAGAAATAGATAAGGGGGTGGTACCCATCCAGTCGAACTCCTCAGGCTTGACAGAGTCCTACCACCGATAAAAAAAACTTATTTTTACGGTCGATAAAATGAGTATATTGTGGAAACGATTGTATTATTCGTATTTATTTTAGTGTTAACTTAGCAAAATACGTAGGAGTAAGAAAATAACGAAGTATTTTGCTAAACGGAACCTTATAATGCTGGAGTTGGACTTGCGCAGTTTTGACATTAAAAGATTTACAATTACAAACATTAACATTATTTACTAAACAATAAATATTTACAAATATTTTAATTTGAAAATTGTTTCGGCCAACAAAATATTCCTAATATGTTATTAATTTTGAACACCGCCGGGGATGCGGGTAATTTAGTAGTAATTCTTATAAAATCATAGAAACTTATGTATTATATATATTCAATATCTGTACATTCAATTTTTTGGAATTAAAACTACGGATTTTAAAAACAGATAGCGACATCTATTGTCGAACGTCTAAATAAGACATAAATACTTTTGGAGTTACTTTAATGAATAAAATAGCGCTATTAATCTTTTTTTTTATCAAGATAAGTTTTTTTCTATAAAAACTATATTTTTGCCATATTTAGTAAGTTACCTTGCTAAATGTTTATAGTATCATCGTGGTTTTATTCTAACCAGTTTTTGTATTTTGTCTCAAAAATGAGATATTTTCCCGCGGTAAAGACTATCCGTATATGTTAATTCGAAAACCAGCTATCACCATACCAAATTTCTTCAAAATCCCTCGACAGACAAAAATTTAAAAAAACTGTAGATTCGGCCTCTGTGTCGATGATAATGTGTTTTTCAATAATATAAGATTTTCCTAAAAATATTTAAGGTACAGATTCGACTTAGTTAGAATTTTATTATATGCATAGATTATATATTCATTGTTTGAATTTATATCCTCATCGCTTTATACCTTTTAATACTAAATAATCTTTAACTTTCTGTAGCCAATAATTTTTTTGCATTTGTTTATTTTTCATTAAATACCATGACAGAGTAGTAATTCATAATGATGTCCTACCGAAAAAAAACCACTCTATCACAGTATTTTCTCGAAAATAGCCACAAAACAAACAATTACGGGCATGAAAACAAAGATTAAATGATCCAAATGAAAATTAAATGCATTTGCAAAAAAAAGTATCTAACACTAAAATAAAAATATTGTTACTTGAAAAACTGGAAAAACTGAGAAACACCAATTCATTGTCACAAAAAAAAAGAACGACCCGTTTATGGATTTTTTTTCTTTATTTAATCGTGAATACAACAAAAGTACAGCAGACAAGACAAGTAGAGCGAGTTGAAGTCCCATTTTCAGAAAATAATAACTGTTATAGTTTTTGAAGTTGTTTATACAAGATTTTTTATATAAAACTTTTTATAAATAACAAGATTCTATTAAGTCGTTTTAGAAATTTATTTAGCTAAACCTTAAGAGACATATCAAAAAAAAAAAAAAATACTAGAAAATTGTTGGCTTTAAAAAGACCTACTAAAAAGTTTACAATGTCATATGTCTATCTCCTAAGGTACACTCGCAATACCTACTTTTATCTATACTTATAATAAAACAGTAACATTAATAAAATGTATATAAATAAAATAATAGAATAAGTAAAATTTTAACTAAATTTTGTGTAGTGATAACTTATTACTCGGGTCATTATTTAAGATACCTTTTACTAAAGGAAAATATTTCATTGCCACGGGAGAACACAACAACTGGTCACTGGAGAATACGAGTCATCTTTAGGAAATTATTTGGCTAACGCTAGCTAAACCTTAAGAGATACCTACATCAAAACAGTGTACTAGAAAATTGTAGGTCTTAAAAGGCCTACAGAAATATCTGCAACAGCATAACTCTTTCTCCTAAGACACACTCGCAATGACTATTCATATCTATAAAGTACCTAGGAATGCACCCGAGCGAAGTGAAGGTAAGTCACTATATTTTATATATAGAAATTCATTTATTCTCGAAAAAAATATAAGTGTAAAAAGAATTTACTATAGTAGAAGTAGTATCATTTTCGTGGGACAACCTTTAGAAAAAAAAACATTCACGGAAAATTTCAAAAGATATGTTTTTTAGTTTTTAGTATAAGAAACTCAAAAAAACAAAAATGACCAAATACGTTAATTATAGCTGGGTTCCGAGGCATAAACGTAGTTGCAATCGACTAATAACATTAATATAATATTTAATACTAGCGACTCACCCTCGCTTCGTTCGGGTTCGTCCCTAGGTTGCTTCCCAAAACAAATTAATTAATAAATTTGGTTCTAATTTTTTTTCGTGGGACCCTATTTTTTTCTTAAATAAAAGTAGCCTAAGTTATTCCTTATTACATCAACTATCTGTGAGTGAAAGTCCCGACAAAATCGGTTCAGACTTTTCAGAGATTAGCTGGAACAAACAGACAGACACACAGACAGACAGACAGATCACACTTAGTAAGAAGCAGTTATTTCAATACTACAAACAGACATTCCAATTTTATTTATCTGTATAGATGTATAGATAAGTTATAATTTATTTTAAACAGAAAAAAAATGCAGCCACCGTATCAATAATTAATTTTTTTCTCCAGAATTTAATCTCTCAGCCATAACTTGGCTAGAAATCCTTTGAAGAAGCGTTGGAGTATAAAAGACGGGTCAGTTAGCACGACCGAGCCAGTTATCTCAGAACAAATAAATGATTTTTTTGTTAGAGCACTGCTGTAGCGTAGTAGACTCATAGCGAGCTTGTATTTGATCTCGAAGGTAATGAGTTAATTTTACGCAATAGTTTAAATTACAATGTTCCCAAAATAAAAAAAAAAAACCTTTGAATTAAAAATATCTATAAGTAATTTATATAGAGTTCGTCCAATAGTTCGCCCAGTGGGCGAAATTCAAACATAATCATATTTTTAATTGTTGCTGTCGTTTCTACTAAACAAAAAAAAAAAAACTTGATGTTTTCCTTCATCGTAAGACAAGTTGGAAATGAAGAAAATATCAGAGGTGCGAGACCCGGAATTTGAACCGGCTTCAGTCGGTTTTCCAAGCAAGCACGTTATCTTTGGGCTATCACTGTTTCTAATTTGTATTTTGTATTGTATATTCATTATTGTAAGATGTCTTCTAAATGTAAATTGTAAATACAATCTAAGTTTTAAACAATCAAATCTAAAACACTGAACCTTTCATAATCGGTCATTTTGCATGACGTTTATAAAGGAATATTATTTTATCATGTTATTATGGTACTGACAAGACCCAACAATGTAGACGCAAATTTTAAGACAAAGGGGTGTAGATTCGATGTTAAATTAACGCAATTACTCCAACAAAGTGGGGTAGGTTATATCTGGAGATAAAGTAATCTGGAGCTCAATTGTTTCGTTAACGGTTATTTGATGGCAGTAAATAGAAATGACAATTACAATACAACTTTGAGAAATTAAATTCAAAAGATTTTAAAGATATTTAGTGTTTAGTATATTAGATTTATTATTTATTATTGTTAAATAATACAATTTGTACTAGGTATATCTAAACATATAATAAAATTCTAACTGAGTCGAATCTGTACATTAAATATTTTTTGCCAAATCTTATTCAACAGTCATTAGGTATTATCGACACAGGCCGAATCTATAGTTTTTAGAATTTTTGTCTGTCTGTTAGTCTGCCTGTCTGGAAACGTATCACGAGAAAACCACTAAACAGATTTTGATAAAATTTGGTATGATGATAGCTGGTTATCCGGATCAACATATAAGATAGCTTTACGGCGGAAAAATATCTCATTTCTGAAAAAAAAATATACAAAAACTGGTTAGAATAAAATAACGATAATACTATAAACATTTCAACAAGGTCACTTACTAAATATAGCGAAAAGTATTAAAAATTTCTTATCTTAAAAAATATATACTATAGCGTTATTTAAATCCTTAAGTAATAAACAATAACTCCAAAAATATTTATTTATGAGTTATTTAGATACTCGGCAATAGATGTCGCCATGTGTTTTAAAAAACATAGTTTTAATTACAAAAAATTGAATATACAGATATGAACTTTCTAAGATTTTATTAAATTACCCCGCGGGTACCTCCCGTGTACAAATTATCAATAAAAGAAACTTTTGGCTTTATAAATTAGTAACATATTAGTAATATTTTGCTGGCCGAAACAATTTTCAAATGAAAATATTTGTAAATTTTTATTGTTTAATAAATAATGTTAATGTTTGTAAATCTTTTAATATAAAAATTGGGTTAATGCAAGTCCAACTCGCGCATAGGTTCCGTATAGCAAAATACTGTGTTGTTTTTCTTACTTATGTATTTTGTTAGGTTAAAATTGAAATAAATACGAATTATATTTACGTGTCCACAATATCGTTTCATTTTATCAACGTAAAAGTATTTTAGAAACTGCTATAACTCAACTTTTTCAGATTTTTTGTAACAATTTCTTGAAATGTGGAAAAGGTTTAAAAAACGCAATAAAATGCTTACAACTTTAATCATATTAGCCGATCCATATAAAATGGTAAAAATCATTTGCATAGAATTTACTTATTTACCTTAATTATATATTTTTGGAAATTTTTCTTCTTTTGAACATCATTTTTGAAAAGATTACTAACAAGCGCTAACCCATCCCTGTTTCGCGATAAACTAACATTAAGAAAAGTTATTATTATGTAATTTAAATAATCTGCTTAATATAAATTAATCAATAGCTATCTATTACGAACTAGTAAGTAAGTAAGTTAATTTAGCATGGAAAGCATACATATATATTTATATTGTTATAAATGTATTATGTATAGATAAATAGAATTAAGCAAAATAGATGTAACAAAATAATACAAAATTAATACTACCACGTCAGAGAAAACTTATGTAAACTCAGGAATAAATAGACATGTAGCATATAATTAAACGTAAATATAACGTATAACTATAAGTAAAACAGCAAAAAGATTTTGAAATAAGTAAAATAATAAAATAGGAAATAAGCCAATAGGATAAGCAAACGTAGAAACAACAACATAATAAATGTAATCATAAATATCAAGAATAAATGTAATAATTCGGAATGTAATACCAGACTCTCCCTGTAACATTATAGCATAAAAAGCTCATAACTGTTAAAGAATAAATAAATATAAAATGTAAAAAACAATAAACCCTTCAGGTTTTAAAAAATTAAAAATGTAATAAAATCAAAATTGTAAACAAGGTCTCCGACCGCCATGTCGGAGGAAATTTCGGTCCAAAAAAAAAAAAAAAATAGCTATCTATTAGTAAATAAATGATTAAAATTATTACAGTAGTTTATCGCTCAAAATTAAACAAACAAACAAATAAAACAAAAGTATAGACAACCTATAAACGTTATTGCTAAAACAAAAAGTGCAATATTACTAAATCAAATATGAGATTAACTGAGGAACCTTTGTGGCGTTGTCAATCACCGCCATTATTTACCGATCATGCGGTGCGCAATGAAATTGGTATGTGTGTGTGTATTCAGCCCTTTTTAACGTCCCACTGCTGGGCACGGGCCTCCCTTCAAGACGAGGGGAATCAGGCCATAGTCCACCACGCTGGCCAAGTGTGGGTTGGCGTGCTTCACATGTCTTTCGAAAACTTGCTAGGTTCTCTCAGATATGCAGGTTTCCTCACGATGTTTTCCTTCACCGTAAGGCAAGTGGTAATCATGTTAGAAATGATTAGCACATGAAAATATCAGAGGTGCGAGACCCGGGATTTGAACCCGCTTCACTCGGTTTCCCAAGCGAGCGCGTTACCACTTAGCTCTGAACGCGGGCGGAGCCGCGGGCATTGCTAATAAATAAATAAATCTCTAATCATCTTGAAGATTTTGCTGTCAAAAAAGGAGAATTGATAAAAAGGGACAATGATAAGGCATGGTGTATATTAATGAGAACTTAAAAAAAGAGTTGTAATAAAAAAAAACTAAGCTATTTATTGAAACTTCAATCTAAAAAATTATTATTGACTAAGACATTTTATTTACATTAAAGATCTCTCTCACACACAAAATTAAGTCGCTCGATACACGTAAATACAAACTGTATCTACAGGAAATACTTACAGGTAAAACTAAAATATGAAATAAAAGAAATAGTATATAATTTATACATTTATTGCGACGGCATAATTTATCTTATATATAATAAAATTGTAACTAAGCCGAATCTGTACATTAAATATTTTTTGGAAAATCTTATTGAAATAGTCGGGTCGGGTCGTCGGGTCTTCTCGTCGCCAATACCGCAAAGCTTAAAGACAAAGGTCTTTAACGAATGCGTCCTACCTGTTATGACGTACGGAGCCGAGACGTGGACACTGACAGTGCGATTGGTCCACCAGTTTAAGGTCGCTCAGCGTGCTATGGAGAGGGCTATGCTCGGAGTTTCTCTGAAGGATCGGATCCGAAATGAAGAGATCCGACAGAGAACCAAAGTTATCGACATAGCCCAAAGAATTAGCAAGCTTGTAAGGACGGGACTAAATAATAAAGATGTTTACGGTTCGAAGATACATTTAATACTCCAGCTTCTCATACAAAGCATCTGAACTTATACTAATAATGAATAATATAGATATAAGACATAGACATACGCCACATGCCCCACCAAAACAAAAAAAAAATGTAAAATATAGAAACATTTTTTTTTTAATTACATGATATGAGTACACAATTACAAGATTACACACATAATTTTAAATGTTAAACGAAGTTAAACAAAAATAGTATTTTTTTAAAAATAATAAAAAAAAATCTTAATATCAAAATACAATAGAGTATAATAGTATAATCTTATGAATTAAAAATATAAGTAAATTAAAGTATCTAAACATAGGTGTCGTAATACAATATCGGAATGTAATAAATATCATGCACATTTGGTACAGTCACAATCACAAGTCTTAATAAAAGCAATATAATTATTCAACATAAAGTCTTGTTCGATTTTTATGAATAGTTTTTTCTTTACCATTCACTAAAATTACTACATTCGGCGATAAATCTTTAACAACTGAATATGGACCTATATATAAAGGATCAAGTTTATTGCTATTTTCATTTTTTACCAATACTAAATCTCCATATTTATACGTTATTGGGTTTATACTACTGTCATATTTTATTTTTCTTAAAACTTTACAATTTGTAAGGTTAGTTTTAGCATAATTTTGAGATTTTTGTAATCGGTATTTAAGTTCTATTGCATAATTGTCAAAATTGTAAATTGGGTCTATTGTTGATGTGAGATTACTTGGTAAATTACATTGTTTGCCAAATACTAATTCGTACGGAGTAAATTTTGTACTTGAATGTACTGAAGTGTTATAAGAAAAACACCAGTAAGGAACCCATGAGCTCCATTCCTGACTATGACTGTTAACTTGCATTCTTAAATAAAATGTTAAATGTTTATGGCTATTTTCTAGAGATCCTAATGTTTGATGATGAAAAGCTGTAGACTGTAATTGAACTATATTTAAAATTTTACATACCTCTTCCATTGTAGAATCAATAAATTCTGTTCCTCTATCGGTCACGATCTGCCGAGGGATGCCGTATCTAAGTATAAAATTATTTACTAGTGTTGTAGCGACTGTACGCGCATCCTTACCTGCAATCGGATATGCCTCGACATATTTGGTTAGGTCGCATTGAAGCGTTAAAATATAATTATAATTATTATCTTTTGTTAATGGACCTACCAAGTCTAAATAAATCTTATCAAAAGCAGAATTTCCACAATCCGTTATAGTCATAGGTTCTTTTACGGTATTTAAATATTTATAACGTTGACACTTTTCACATTTATTAACAAAAAGCTTAACATCGTGTTCTAAGCCTGACCAAAAATATTTTTTACGAATGTTGTTTAACATGCGTCTTATTCCTGCGTGTCCACTAGTGGGCAAAATATGATAATCATTTAAAATAACTCTTTTCGTATCGTCGTCTATTATCTTTGTAACACCTTTAATTACGCATAAACGGGGTCCGGACCACTTACGCATTTTATTTATAAGCTGAGCTAGCTCTTTAATTACTTTTATATTATTCTCATCTTTTATTATATATAAGGTATCTATTTTTAAATCGCTACAAAATGATTCCATTTCCCTCACAGAGACAGCTCGTGTACGCTGCGATTGGGCAAACAGTTTCACAAAAATTGTACGATTTGACGACGAGTATGCATAATCACCACGCTCGAATGATACGCATTTTTTAACCTTTTCCCACTCTGCTTCATTCACAAACACTAACTCCGTGTAGTTTTTCGGCAGTTTTAACATTTCTACAACTCTTGGGTGATCAGACCAATCGTTGGTAGAAATATTTACCACAGAATTAGAATTACAAGGTTTTTCCTCAAGCTTCCTCTTTTGTGCCCTTGTAAGTACTGACAAAATATGTTCATTCATCGACTTCAATTCTTCACTACTCATTTCAATGCGTGACAATGCATCTGCAGCTACATTATCGCGCCCTTTCACATACACAACCTTAAAATCATACTCTTCTAGAATTAACCGAAACTTTATCAGTCTACTGGAAGGATCTGTCATATTATATAAATATACCAACGGTCTATGATCCATTTCTATAATAAACTTTCTTCCATAGAGATATGGTCTAAAATATTTAACAGACCAAACTATCGCTAATAATTCTTTCTCAATCGTTGGATACCTACGCTCGGCCTTATTTAAACTACGGCTGGCGTAAGCTATTGGCCTACGATCAGCATTACATAGAATCGAACCTATTGCATACCCTGAGGCATCAGTCTGTAATATGAATGTGTTATTATTATCGAAGATAGGATACTGCAATATTGGAGGGTTCACTAAAATTTCCTTTAAAGTACTAAATGATTTTTGATAGTTTTCATCCCAATTAAAAATTATATTTTTACGACATAGATTATTTAATGGAATGCATATTTCGGCGAAATCTGGAATAAATTTCCGATAATAGTTTGAAAAAGCTACAAATCGTTTGAGCTCATCTACATTTTTAGGGACCGGATAATTAATTAATGCTTTAATTTTTTCTGGGTCTGGTTTAATTCCATCGGCTGATACCACATGTCCTAGGTATAAAATTTCTTTCCGTAGAAAATCACACTTGTCAGGATTTAATTTTAAATTAACTTGTCTGAGTCTATCCAAAATATCTAGTAAATTTTTATTGTGACTATCTAAATTTCTTCCGAAACAAATTAAATTATCCAGATATACAAAACATTTTTCGTAATTAAGTCCCGACATTGCTACTGTCATTAAACGTGAAAACGAACCAGGGCTGGTTTTTAAACCCATTGGCATACGTGTCATTTGATACTGGCCGGACGGTGTCGTGAATGCAGTATATTTCCTACTGTCAGCATTTAATTTCGATTGATAATAAGCTTGTGTTAAATCTAATTGAGAAAAATAAATAGCTCCTGATAGCGAATCTAATATATCACTTATATTTGGGAGGGGGAATTTATCATGCATTATACAATTATTTAATTTACGAAAATCTATCACTAAACGCCAGCTTTTATTATTATCCTCAGTTTTCTTAGGCACTAATAGCACTGGACTAGACCATTCGCTGTTGGCGGGTTCAATAATATCATTAGCTAGCATTTTCTGAACTTGTTTTTCTATTTCATTACGTTGCGAAAAAGGTAATCTGTATTGTTTAGTATAAACTGGATTTGAATTCGGTTTTAACTGAATATTTTGTTCATATAGATTACACGTACCTAACTTGTCACCTGGCAAGAAAAACACGTCAGCATATTTCGCACAAATACCTTGTATACTAATACTTTCTTCTTTGTTCAAATGTTTTAATTTTAATAATGATAATAATTTTCGAACTCTTTCTCCGTTCAAATTTTGTTTTTCAAACGAACAAATATTGTAATTAGATAAAATATCAATATCGGGTCTAAAATAACTAAGATTAACTTCCGTCTCGCGGGTATTTAAAATTTGTATCAATATTTTTCCTTCCTTTGGTTGACAGATACTTCCAGCAATAAACACACCCTCACATAATTCTCTTGGAAATATTTAAACACACGACTCATTCGAATACGAATTAACTTGAAAAAATTTTTCACACCTTGGTGGTACAGTAATAAATGTATTTTTACCTAACTTTCCTAATCCTAAGGGTAGCGTTATTGGCCTGTCTAAGCTATTAAGAGTAAAAGTGTTATTTTCATAATTTAATACACAATTATAATTAGATAAAAAATCTTGTCCGATTAAACCATCTTGAACACAAGGTAAATTATTTAAAATGTAAAACTTATGTTTGAAAACTATTCCGCATAAGGTAAAAGGAATGTAAACATAGCCTTCGGTGTATGATGTGCCACCAATACCATTTATGGTTACGCGTTCTGGATGTATTGGAATATTCCTATCTCTTATTACATCGTATTTGATAACCGACATCGAGGCGCCCGTGTCAACTAACAGTCTATATTTGGTACCTAATATTGTTAATTCTATGAAATTATTATATGCATTGCATGATAGAATAAAGTTAGGATCGAAAAAACTCTAAATTTTGGTTATTTTCTGACGAAGTATTACCTTGTGCAGCGCTTTGGGCTTGGTTTAAAACATATCCATGCTGTCTTTTACTACTATTATAATTACCTCGATACCCAGCACGTCCAGAAATACGTCCGCGTCCTTGAGAATTATTTGTAAATCCTCTATTATTTTCCCGATGAAACGACTTAGCTACTTGATTCGGCATCGGTTTAAATGTGCGATTTTGTGTATATACGTTGTTTTCAGCTCGACCTCTGCTAGACCTTTTATAAGATGGTTTGTACTTACCTCTATGTTGACTCGTGAAAATTGTCTCTGACGATGAGCTAAAGCCTTGACGGGAGAGTTCCTCATCTTTCGCTGCTCTTATAACATCCTTTAATTCTGAATAGTTGCGGGCTGCTAGAATAGTGCTTACTCGACTATTTCTCAAGCCTTCGGTGAATCGCTGTATTGCTAATTTTTCATTAATAGGTCTTAATATTTTAAATGCATTATCGTCACCGCTCGCTTGGGAAATGGTCAATTCAACAAACAAATCCTCAAGTTTCTTACCAAATTCTTCAATACTCTGCGAACCTTGTCTAGATTTTAACATCTCTAGCTGTAGCGCCGTGGCCGATTGCTTAGTCAACAGGTTATTTCTCATGTCACTAACAAGATCTGTGGAAGATTCATATTTAGATGCCAAACGTAACTTGGCATGCTTAGATAAACGAGTTTTAAGGACAAATGAAATTAACAACTGTTCATGATCCTTTTTCAAACTTTGACTATAAAATTCGATACAGTCAATTAACTTCTTTGTAACTTCTTCATCCCCTGTCATAATAGGTAGAAGAGAAGTAGCAGTTTTTATATCAAATTCTGCCATGATGCTAAAACTTTGTTCACTTTCTAAACAAAATGTTTGGATTTTTTGATAAAACGATTCGATTTCCTCACAGACAATTAACAAGTTATTTATCTGGTCTTGTTTGACATACCCTTTAGAAACATTAACCTTTAAATTGTCACGGTATTTAATATATTCATTATATAAACATTTTGCCTCCAAATATTTCTGTTCTAACAACTTTTTAGTTCTTTTAGCTTTACTTAGTTCCGTTAAATTAATTTTTATATTCTCAATTTGCTTTTTTACCTCAAATATATCATCCATTTAAATTCTTACAAAATACAACATAATATTACAAGTACAAAAAAAAATATGTATAATGTATAAAGATATAAAATATGTATAACGATATAAAATATGCATATGTCTATAATACCTACACCTTGTTCATAACACCATTTCACTTTTTACTTATAACGCACTTGCACACACATTTTCTCGCCACTCGCTAATGCTTAGCCAACTTTGATGTGACTCAAGGCTAAACGACAGAGTCTTGATTCTTCTCCTCTCGCTTTGGTTCACGCCTGGTGCTCAAACGTGTAAAAGCGCTTCTGGCCATCTCCTGCCGCATCCAATTTATGTGACAGCGTTTATATAATTTATAAACCATGAATTTGGCTCCCAAAATGACAATTACGAGGAAAGTCGCCAAAATAATATTTGTCACTTTTTGGTTGTGAAGCTGTTCCACAGCAGCTGAATTTACGCCACCTGCAGCGTTTTGAGCGATCACAATTTGTTCTTTACTTTGCTCCTTCCCCATTTTTAAAAAAGAATGTGTGTCTCGCGAATGTTCTAACAATTAAAATACGAATGTTCAAAATCATGTTACACACTTCACCGAGCTGCAACCCGAAACCGAACCTTAAATGGCAGGGTCGCCATGTAAGGACGGGACTAAATAATAAAGATGTTTACGGTTCGAAGATACATTTAATACTCCAGCTTCTCATACAAAGCATCTGAACTTATACTAATAATGAATAATATAGATATAAGACATAGACATACGCCACAAGCTGAAGTGGCAGTGGGCTGGTCACATCTGCCGCAGAACCGATAACCGATGGAGTAGACGGTTTCTAGAGTGGAGACCACGGCTCGGCAAACGTAGTGTAGGACGCCCTCCAGCTAGGTGGAGCGACGATATTCGTAAACTGGCTAGCAGCGGTTGGATGCGTAGAGCTGAAGATCGAGCTCAGTGGCGTGCCATAGGAGAGGCCTATGTCCAGCAGTGGACGAAAGCAGGCTGATTATGATGATGATGATTGAAATAGACATTATTATCGATATAGAGGAAGAATCTATAGTTTTTGGAATTTTTGTCTGTCTGTCTGCCTCTCTGTTACCTCATCACAGAAAAACCACTGGAGGGATTTTGATGAAACTTAGTATGATGATAGCTGATTTTCTAGGTCAACATATAGGATACTTTTTACTGCGCGAAAATATCTCATCTCTGAGAAAGCTATACTAAACGTTAAAACATAGATAGAGACTAACCCGAGCGGAGCGAGGTCGAGTCACTAGTACATTTATAAAATTACATTCAAAATTTTCTATTAGCTTGAAAATACTGGAAGGAAAAATGATCAAATATTGTAAATAGCTGTGGGTACGTGGATAAGAACGTAAGGGCATTTTATAAGGCTGATACAGACTTTGTTGTGATTTAATCATAATATACCTAATTACTGTCACGTGGTTGAGATATAATAGTATATAAAGTATTATATTGTTGTGATTTAGTATAAACACTATCACTTTGTTGTGATTTAGTCATATAATATAGGCTCACTCGGCGGTGATGTAGTCGTATACAGATGTTCACTAGACACTGAGTCACTCGTATTTAGATTTTCATTAAGCATTGACTTAATCTTATAACTTTCACTAGGCATTGGATCAGTAGTAGCAGTAGTTTTTACAAATCTTATATCTTTTTCACAGACAAAAGCACATTCTTTATAACATGGATCATCATTTAAAAAGCCGTCACGGTTTACGTTGCCACAATATTCATTTCCACCTGCATTATTTGGCTCGCCTTTTTCCCATGAAGAGTATCCAGAGTCTTCTAAACGTTCACCTAAAATAAACATATCATAATTTAAACACATATTTAATATTTTAATTATTCAACAGTATGGGTTCCGTTGTTGGTAGATTGATTTATTACTAAAGGCATAGACTTGATAATTAATTAGGTATATGACATTGGTATACAAAAAGGTGTAAAAGTGCCTTTGAGAACCCATTTAAAAGTACAAAACCTAATAGACTCTTTTATAAAAAAACAGAAAACTCACCATGAATCGTATACCATTGTTTGTTATGTTCCCAGTCAACAAAACCGATACTCATGACATGTGGTTGGCGAGATTTAATAGTGTCATTAGGATGTTTTGCAAAAATTTCTTTTAGCACTTCTACCTCAGCATTATTATTAATTATTGCTAAGTACGCTTGTTCTGCAAAGCAAGTTTTGTACGCCTCCACCCACGGTTTTGCTTCAGTATGGAACTTATAACAGCTACCAGTTCTCTCATCCAATACGTAACCTGTAAAAAAATATTCGAAATATAAAATCAATACCCTGAAAATATAAATAAGAAAGATAGAGTAAGTAATACTTAAATGATAATGTAAACATGGTTTATTATTACACATTTTTTGCAGACACAAATCACGAAAAAGTTTTGTAATCACAATATTTAGTCTGATGATGTGGATGCTACGAACAAATAAAATATTTATACTGCTAATATATTTCTTAGTAGCGAGTCACCCTCGCTTTGCTCGGGTTTGTCCCTCGGTACGTTTTCATTTTTTAAAGCAGAACCCTAATACTTTTACTAAAATTAAAGTAGCTTAATTTACTCCTTATAACATCAGCTATCTCTCCTTATCAGTCTTATAATATCAGCCTATCCTTATAATATCAGCTAGCTAGTCAGTGAAAGTCCCGTGAAAATCGGTCCAGCCGTTTCGGAGATAAGCCAGAATCAACAGACAGACAGAGAAAAAATTAAAAATTGTGTTTTTATTATATGTTCTGTATATACTTTCATATGCATTAAGTAAAAAGTTGTTACTTTGACATTACAAACAGACACTTCAATTTTATTTATCTGTATAGATAATAATTAAAAAATCTAACACTGCCTTACTTGGTATCGAAAAAAAAGATTGTTACATTTTATAATTCTTCAAAGTAATTACCTTTATCAACGGTTCCACATGTTGTTAATTCAAGACCACCTTTATCGCGTTTATAGCAAATATACGGATGTGATTTCTGACAATAGCCGGTTACCATAAATCCATTCTCCAAGACTACACAGGAGTGGTAGTCAGAGTTCTCCAATAGACCAACATGAAAATGGTCCATTATGATTTCTAATGGTATTCCTTTAAATATCATTATATATAAATCGAAATTTTCAATTAGATTTTCTTAAAGATTATCATCATCATGCTATATTCTTATATATTTAAACGAGCAATTCTTGTATATTTATATCTTTATATCTTTATTTATTTATACCAGCGACCTCGGAAACGGGTCTAACGATTTCGCTGAAATTTGGTATGCGGGGCCTTTGGGGGGCGAAAAATTGATCTAGATTAGTCTCATGTCTGCGAAAACGCGTGTTTTCGAGCTTTCATGCGGTTTTCTTTTGCATTATTCTACGCAGAATATGCTCGATAATTTCTTACACTCGGATATATGCATCGTGGTCAAGCGGTCAAGGCGCAAGTTAGACAACACATATGCCTAAGATCGAGTCCCGGTCGGAATACAAAGTTTTTAATTTTATTTATTTTTTGTATTATTCAAGTTTTTTAGTTATTTTTTATCTAAAAAATACGATATAACAAAAAAGAACTCCGAGCGAAGCTCGGTCGCCCAGGTACTTATTTTTAATATATGTAAGTATAGTAGTAATTTGAGTGAAAAAAATACTGTAATAATATTACCTTCAATTGAATGCCATAATTTATTGGAAAATGTTGAGTGTATTCCGATGTGGATCCGATCGATACCGTAGGCTTTTGTGTAATTAATTAACGAATCTTTTATTGGTTCATCCAAAGGCGAAGCCAAAATTGCACCTATAATTAAAAAAAATAACATTTATAACATTTAACCTACTTGTCATATATATATATATATATATATATATATATATATATATATATACATATATATATATATATATATATATATATATATATATATATATATATATATATATATATATATATATATATATAGGTATTACATTTAATATTTTTCATCAAGTGGATGGGACGACCTTATTTCGTGCCCAGCAGTGGGACGTTAAAAAGGGCTGAATACACACCTTCCAAATTGCACATCTTGCGTGCTTCGTGCCAGGTTGTTTTTATTCTGTGGAGTTTAAGCCAAACCTTTGCATTTTCATCATATTGATAATCCGCATTTAAATTCTTGGCTTCTGCAAAAAACATTAATGTATATATTATGTATATTTGTATTGCTTTCACTCTTCGGATTTAATATTTTTGAATTAAAAAATACTATTCCAACTGTTAAAAGTTATTATTTCAATATTATTATTATATTTATGGGTATTTATGGGTGATAGAGCATAAACAACTTACCCACGTAGTAAATCGCGAAAATCAAAATAATACCTTGCAAAATCTCCATGACACGTTATTTCCCTTTGCAAAGTACCTTCTGAGTGTAATGATATAGGTACTTGAAAGTGCATATAAATAATTGATTAAATGTTATTATTGAAGTTAAAATGATCGGAATTTACACAACGTAATCAACGGCCTTTTATAAGCTGACATTTTGACCTGTGAATCAATGTTTATTATATAGTCATCCTTGGGAAAAGGATGTAAACAAATATATATTAAGAATTTTTAAACTGTCGCTCTGTTTATTTAAATAATATCAGTTGTGAATAAAAGTATAATTTACTTTAGTGTGAAATTTTTCATGGCTATCTTAAGCACAAGTTGTCTTTCCGAATGTAGCTTTAGTTCTGACGTACTCTTGAGCTGATGATGCAGTTGGAATAATCTTATATTAAGACCTTCAGGAGTTGTAGTAACCGAGCCTAGGCTTCATTATAAAATCTACTTCTATAGTATAAACTGCCTCGTTGGTCTAGTAGCTGATGTGTATGGCAGGGTTCGAGTACTAGGTCAGGTCAAAATGGCTATGGTTTATATAAATTATACATAGGTTTGATGAGTTGTTGTGGGTGTATAACGTATTTTCCTATCGGGATGAGATATTTTTCCGCAGTAAAAAGTAGCCTTTATCTCTATCACGCCAATCCATCACTCGGCTTTAATGTGATAGAAGGACAAATAAAAAAATACACTTTACATTAATAATATTAAGTATGGATGGCATACCGAGTATATTTAACTCGACTGCCAGGAATTTTTAAAGAAGGAAGGGTCATGTTTTTCCTGCGTATCTTGTATGTTTGTCTTTATTACCTCTTATTTTCAAAACGGCTGGATGGCTTGCGACAGTCAAGATTCGTTTCAAAAACCCAAGTGTCTTTAGATAGGTTTTTAAAAAAATCGTAATGGTGGATTTTTGGCTCCAATTTGTGTGTCTTGAAAGATTTTTTTTCGTCCGAATCAATTGAGTGGGATATCAAAATACAGAATTTTAAGAGGTAATTACAAAAATATTTACAACTTATATATTTAAAAGTAATTTCGGATAATAAATTATTGAATAAAACTAAAAATGTCTAACCGACCAAAACTAAAAAGTTCTAAATAAAAAATTAATTTACAAAAATAAAAAAAACTCGACTGCGTAAAAAGCGAACTAAAAAGATGAGAACAAGTTGACGAAGGAACATAGTATTACCCTCTAACGTGCGTACACCTTGTTGTGGTGGGGCAGCTCAGTAGTGCCTGGCAATCCAGCCGGGCGCGAAGCCAAGAAACGCATTGGGAGGCAGCCCACCTCGGTGGGCGGTGTACCATACGAGTTGCTCCTGGTACTTCTCTGATAACAGAGTGGAACATTAAAGCAACGCCATAGCTGTTGTGGACCTGCGGTCGGGGCGTCTTAGTTGAGTGCGTAAGCGATCCTGTAACGCCCCATTAAGACGGGGGAGGTACCGTTGGGTTTTAGTGGGTAGTACTGGCTTTGTTGGTGAGTCCCACACCTTGTGCCTAAATGGACCCAACGTTAAAAAAAAAGAACATAGTATTATGCAGTCGGACACATACATATATATGTACATGTATATGTCTCCGCCTACATAATACTATGTTCCTTCGTCAACTTGTTATCATCTTTTTAGTTCGCTTTTTACGCAGTCGAATTTTTTATTTTATTTTTTTTCAAATAATACCTTAGTTTTATTGATAAAGAGGTCACACAAGATAAAGCAATGTTCCGCTGCATATAAATTCCTATAATCTATTGAATTGGTACAAAAACATTACAAAACTAGCTTTTTGCTGCTACCTTGCACGCACTGTCTCCTCTGTATGAGATTGGATGGTGCAAAAGTTATAAACTGCACAACCAATTCTCCTGCTATTTTCTATGGATGTGTGTATGTATGATTAATAAAAATTCTTATCCTATTTTACGTAAAAATCTTACAGAAAAGAGCAATTTCCAAAATTCCGTAATTTTGGGCAATTTTTCCCTATTAACCTCGTTTGTATAACTACGGAAATTAAAAAAAATGTAGCAAAATTTTTTTAACCATTCTCAAAGTTTACTTTCCCAACCCCTTACGAACAGCATATCATTTTTTCTATAGATAGGAATTGATACACAGGCCAAGAAGTTAATTTATATACGACTGTTAATTAATTTGTGGAAGTTCCATTTTAACTTGGACTTTACAATAACAACATTTCATCATATATATAAACTTTGAAATATGTCACCACACTTAGTTGTACGATAGCTCCCCAAAGAAAATAATATCTCATGGATCTCTTACAGTATATTATTTTGATTTGTGCTCTCTACTTTGTGGGTAAGTGTCTATTATTTCTTACTTATACTTTAATACGGGAGTTTATAAATTAGATAAAAAAATTTAAACTGAAAACAAATTAAACGCTTTTCGCTTAGTGCAAAGTATCATACTTATAAATAAAGATTAATAAAATATAAAGGAAAAACTATCTGGAAATGTAATTTTTTCAGAGGCCAAATTTTTACATCTGGATTATCAATACGATGAGGACGCGAAAGTTTGGTTGAAACTCCACAAAATAAAGACATCTTGGCATGAAGCACGCAAAACATGCAATATGGAAGGTAAGTTCAATTATTGCTATACGTAAGAGAAATATAAGCATTTTTTTTTAGTTTAGTTTGTATTCTTTATTGCACATAAAAATAAAAAATATGAATAAGAAAATAAAATTTTTTGATCTTCAATGAGACTTGAAAGTGCATGCTGCCTTTTTGAAGTCTTTACTTTTAGATATATTTTTTTATTTTATTAAAAGAAATAATATTGTGTGTTTTTTTATTATAGGTGCAATTTTGGCATCGCCATTGGATGAAACGCTAAAAGATGTGTTAGGTAATTACTCAAAAGCCTACGGCATTGATGGGTTGTACGTTGGAATACACGCAACATTTTCTAGTCAAATATGGCATTCTATTGAAGGTATGCTATTATTCATTGAAAATCTTACTAGACTTATTTGAGACTAAAATTATGTAAAACTAATCATCCATCTCACCATGACATAACTTTATCATCGATCTGATTTCTTTAAACCATTTACTTGCTCCCTTTAAACTTGCGCGAAATAAAGAAAATCGCATATTTATGGGTGGAACATAATAATTAATACATAGGTGTAATGCATATATGTATTACACTAATGTCTACATATTAAAATATTGTTTCAGGAATACCATTAGAGAGTTTAGTAGATCATTTAGATATTAGTCAAATGGCGAGCAGTGACTACCGAACCTGTGCAGTCATGGAGGCTGGATCTCTGATAAACGTCGAATGTGAACAAATGTTTCCGTATATTTGCTACAAAAGTCAAAATGTTAGTAGGGAACTTACAGCCTGTGGAACTACTGATACAGGTATTTTAACCAATGAATAAGAAATTAGTTATAAAATATTTAAAAAAGCGAGCCAGTGTCCAAAATTTTCGCAAGATATTATTACTTTTATTAGCTATGAAAATGTTTTGGTCAGTACTCAAATGAACTCGTACATGTATTTTATTTGTTTCTAAAATGAGAATTGCATATTTTGAAATCTATTTCTTCACAGCTTATCAATTGGATAAAAGAACTGGCAATTGCTACAAATTCCACGCTGAAGCAAGGACGTGGGTCGAAGCATACGAGACTTGTTTTGCAGAGCAAGCATACTTGGCGATAATCAATAGTTATACCGAGGCACGAATCTTAGCAGATATTTTTGCTAATCACCCTAGTAACACGATTTACGCTGACCATCCAGATGTCATGAATATTGGTATGATTGATTGGGAACATAACAAAGATTGGTATACAATTCACGGTAAGTAATTTACGAGTTATGCTTTCTTTGATTTACGCGAATAATTGACATTTGAAATTTTAAATAAATCTTTTCTTTATTGAACTTATATGTTACATACAGAAATTAACATACAATAAAATTACCTGGACCTATCCCTAGAGAGAGTATGTATAATATTTTATTTATACATGTAATAAAATTGTAACTAAGCCGAATCTGTAAATAAAATATTTTTTGGAAATTCTTATTGAAATAGACATTATTATCGATACAGAAGCCGAATCTATAGTTTTTAAAATTTTTGTCTGTCTGTCTGTTACCGCATCACGGAAAAACCACTGGAGGAATTTTGTTGAAATTTGGTATGATGATAGCTGGTTATCCGGGTCAACATATAGGATACTTTTTACTGCGGGAAAATGTCTCATCTCTGAGAAATCTATACTAAAAGTTAAAACGTAAATAGGGACGAACCAGGGCGGAGCGAGGGTGAGTCGCTAGTTACATGTATGTATGTATGTATTCAGCCCTTTTTAACGTCCCACTGCTGGGCACGGGCCTCCCTTCAATACGAGGGGAATCAGGCCATAGTCCACCACGCTGGCCAAGTGCGGTTTGGCGGGCTTCACATGTCTTTTGAAAACTTGCTAGGTTCTCTCAGACATGCAGGTTTCCTCACGATGTTTTCCTTCACCGTAAGGCAAGTGGTAATCAAGTTAGAAAATGTTTCGCACATGAAAATATCAAAGGTGCGAGACCCAGGATTTGAACCCGCTTCACTCGGTTTCCCAAGCGAACGCGTTACCACTATATATATATATATATATATATATATATATATATATATATATATATATATATATATATATATATACTATAACATATGTACATATACATACTACTACATACACAAATACATATCTATATAATATAATACTTAATAATAGAAGTTAATGTAATTGCGGATTAACTTGGACGAGAATGTGCTGTTTTATTTTCTTTTTAAAGGCTGTTATAGAGGTATATATATATATATAGTGTTATAGGTAATTTAAAAAGTTAAAATATTAATTTACATTGCTAATATTTAAAGTTGAAATATTAAGCAACACTATTGCTACCTTTACAGTCAGTTATGAGTGTCATATGAGAATTATTGAAAAAAGTTGTTCAATGAAAATAAATGTTTAAGGCAATTTATAAATCTATATTCCTTTTCAGGTGAACGTATACAAGATGCTGGCTATGCTTCGTGGAGTAGGGGAGAACCAAATAATGCGGATGCAATTGAATATTGTGGCTCCATTTTCAGAAATGGTCTTTTAAATGACGAACCGTGTTTAAAAAAGAATGTTTTTATCTGTGAAAAAGATGTAAGATTTGTGCAAAAGGAAGACACTACTGAAAATTTATATACAACTGAGTCTAGTGAAAATCTATATACGACTGAGTCTGCAAATAGTAAAAATCTATACACGACTGAGTCAGAATCTATTGACAATCTATATACAACTAAGTCTGCATATGGTAAAAATCTATATACGACTGAGACTGAATCTAGTGAAAACCTATATACGACTGAGACTGAATCTAGTGAAAATCTATATACGACTGAGTCTGAATTTAGTGAAAACCTATATACGACTGAGTCTGCACCTAGTAAAAATCTAATTACGAATGAGACAACACCTAAGAAAAATCTGTATATGACTGAGTCACAATCTAGTGAAAATCTATATACAGCTGAGTCTAAACCTCATGAAAATTTATATACAACTGAATCTGAACTTAGTGAAAATCTATATACGACTGAGTCTGAATCTAGTGAAAATCTAAATACGACTGAGTTGGAACCTAATGAAATGAAGCTAATTCTAAATTTTGTACAAAATAAGTCAAGTCCAGTGCCCGTGCCTACTGAAAATGTACAGACTGAATTAACATTTCCTGAAGTTACTTCTGAGCTCAGTTTTCCTCCAGGACGACTTATTGTAGTCGATAATACAGTATATAATAGTGAAATACCATATACGACTCACAAAACTTTTAGTGATATTTAAATACGTCAGATTTAATTCCTATTGAAAAGGTATTGTAATTTAAATTTAAACATTAGAATAATTGATATGAAAGAAATTAAATGTAATATGTATAGTAATGACTACAATAAATACATGAATAATTAATTCTTTTTCATTAATTCGTTTTTGAAGTAAAACTTCTTTACGCACGCGTATCTTGGGGGGTAAGCTGGTGAATGCGTAACGAAAAATGTAAATCGAGCGAGGCGGATGATTGTTGCCATGGTGACCGTTGTTATTGTCAGACAAATCTATACTAATATTATAAAGCTGAAGAGTTTGTTTGTTTGTTTGTTTGTTTATTTGTTTGTTTGTTTGTTTGTTTGTTTGTTTGTTTGTTTGTTTGTTTGTTTGTTTGTTTGTTTGTTTGTTTGTTTGTTTGTTTGTTTGTTTGTTTGTTTGTTTGTTTGTTTGTTTGTTTGTTTGTTTGTTTGTTTGTTTGCTTGTTCGTTCGTTCGTTCGTTCGTTCGTTCGTTTGTTTGTTTGGTTGAATGCGCTAATCTCAGGAACTACTAATCAGATTTGAAAAATTCTTTTTGCATTATATAGACCGTTAACTGAGAAAGGCTATAGGTTATATATCATTCCGGAAAAATGTACGGTTCCCGTCGGATAGATTTGTTTTAGTCTAGGGACGAACCCGAAACGAAGCGATGGTGAGTCGCTAGTGATATATAGTATTATATTCTTTCTTTAAATGATATTCTATAAATATATGATTGTAATATTCTTAATATGTGTTATTTTTAGTATCTCAACTATCCTAATAATTTAAAACATAAATTGAATTTCATAAGGAGTACCGATAACCTACAGAAGTTTTACTTCTTGCGCGTGTACACATTCATACACGCAATCTTTATTTAATTTATAGTTTTAAGTATTTCAATGACATCTAAATGGCCTAGCCAAGAAAATCAGGTATTTTAAGGCAAAAAAAGTGCGCGAGTATATTTTTCTTTCTTATTTAAGCCATGGGAATTCATCAGGAAAAAAATATTTGAAATAAATTTAAGGTTGTGGCTATTCGTCCGTTAATCGGATGAATAAAAATATATTATTCGTCCGACTATTGTCTGTTAGTACGAATATTTACCACTTTTTTGTTTTCTAATGTAAAATTAGTTATTTTTTAGATTTAGGCGTTTTTATTAGCAAACAAAACCTTAACCTACCGAATTGAAAATATAGATTTGAGATCCACAGTAAAGTGTGTAGATAAACATGGAACAAAATAATAAAAAATAATGTTTTTTATAAAATAGATAAATCTCGCGACAAGCTGTTATATCATATAAATTGTGTAATGTAATAAATTATAACATCTTAAATCATCGCGATCCATAATTATATAATAATTACACTACGGGACTTAACATGAAATAAATGGTTGACTTTGATTTATTTTAAAGATTATTTTCTTCTTTTTAGAGCATTTAAATAAAAGCTTGTTTGTAAAATATTGGTTTTTTACAATTATTTTATGTATACATTTATATTATTTATCGGTATAGAGTCACTTAACTTAGTCTTGTATACCACATTGTTTGTTGTTCTTTCTGGTAGTAAAATGTCCATATGAGAAGCAATGCTCTCTTAAGTTTATGCCTGTTACCTTTAACGACAGAGATTTATTAATGGTCATTGCAAAGTGAATTTTAAGGGGGAAATGCAATCGATTAGGTTCATAAAGGTAGTCAGAGTGTAAGGTTTTTGAGGTACGAGTCCCCTCTAACACATTCAGCAAACACAGTTGCCACTATGTTTTTATTGACTCACAGTCTAGTTTCATTACATAGCTTAAGTGGCTTATTTATTACAGGTATGCCAACCTTTAGGAATTTGTATGAAGGGAGGTTTGGTAGGTTAACACTGTTAAGGAACTCCACAGGATAGTGAAATATATCATCCATTTACATATATTTTATTTCATTGTATATTTTATTTCTAACCCCTTGAAGACTTGGGCAGCAAGTTATTAGAAGCAACTGTTGGCTGGTATGGCACAAGTTTAGTATTTGGGACGCAGCCTTTGGAGGAGTGGGTGGTTCAGTTATTTTGAGGAAATGAAAGATTCAAAATTAAAAGTTATGGAGACTTACAGTTACGAAATTTTCATAGTTTTTCCATACCTAAATAGGTTAATACTATAGATAAACATACTTTTAAAGAATAGTAAAAATTCTTTTTCATGTTCAATTCACATTATTATAACAACTAAGAGTCCTTTACTCTGCTATTTTCATTAACACTCTCACTAAGCACCTGACATTGTCCTATCATCTTTATGCTGATGACTTGCAGATCTCTACGACAACAATCGTAAATGACATTGTTAAGGTTATTGATAACATCAATTCCAATCTCGACTTAATTAGTATATAGTACTTTAGATGCTAATAACTTCTATCATACGCAATATTTCTTTAAAATAAAAACGTACGGACCTAGTTTTTCATTAAATCTACATTTCCAAAAATTATAAAAATTAGACTATGTTAATGGGGGGAAAATCGTTATCGCTTTTTGTATGAAAATTTACTTTTTTATTTAGCTTCACAATTCTCTTAAATTTAGAAAAAATCACCAAAACATTCACCGTTTTCTTTAGCGGTGTATATTTGTGTGGTTTTTATTGAAAAGAGCTTTATACTTTACACAAGCAAACATCATTATGTTTGTTTGAAAGAGCTTTTTCTCTTTAACGTAGTCCAATCGAGTGGAATAATTCATACCTATACATGGTTGCTGTTAATTTGTAGGGCGAGTAAAATAATGTATTTTAAAATATATGTGTTTTTCTTTACATTAAATGACACAGACAAGACTATATACTAGACTAGCGACTAACCCTTGCTCCGCTCGGTTTCGTCCCTTGGTATGCTTTAATGGTTAGTATAGATTTATAATATAATATGTTATTATCTATATGTTGACCCAGCTATCATCATACCAAATTTCATCAAAATCTGTTCAGTGGTTTTCTCGTGATGGGTTCCCATACAGGCAAACAGACAAAAAAATTTAAAACTATAGATTCGATTTCTGTATCGATAATAATGACTATTTCAATAAGATTTTCCAAAAAAAAACATCTAATGTACAGATTCGACTCAGAATTTTACCTATACATATAGATAACAGAGATATTATTTTACATCCTTGCCACTTTTTGAAAATTGCAATGCGAATAGTATTGCAATTACTAACACTATATTTAAAAAATCTTAATCGAATTTGCTAATTTATTCTCTAGAATGTCAGAGTAAGAACTAAAATTAAAAATTAAATACGTCTGTAATCTGACGTAGTGTAAATGTTTGTGTAATTTACTAAAATGTACATACACATAAGTAACATGTACATAGTCTTATGTTCGTATGAAATAATACCACTGTTTATTTATTGTTTTTATGATTGGAAATGACTGAATGGAAATAAAAACAGCACTAATTTTCAGTGTTGACATTATTTTAACGTAATATCTCATTCTTGTAGTCTGAGATCTATAGTTGTAAATAAAAATCTAATATATTTAAACGAGCAATTCTTGTATATTTATTTATTTATTTATACCAGCGATCTCGGAAATGGCTCTAACGATTTCGCTGAAATTTGGTATGTGGGGGTTTTCGAGGGCGAAAAAATCGATCTAGATTAGTGTTATGTCTGGGAAAACGCGTGTTTAAAAATTTTCATGTGGTTTTCTATCGCGATATTTCTCGCAGAATATAGTCGATAATTTCTTGCACTCAGGCATAAACATCATGGTCAAGCGTCCTAGGTGCAAGATTAACAATCACAGGTGTCCGGGTTCAAATCTCGATTGGATACAAAGTTTTTTCTTTTGTTTTTTTTTTCTCATTTACTCAAGATTTTAGTTTCTTTTTATCTTAATGATACGATATGACAAAAAAGAACTCCGAGAGAAGCTCGGTCGCCCAGGTACTGGAGTATATAAGTAAGTAGTATTAATATTTGCGGGTGCTAAGAATTTCTTGACTGAAAATCCCAATAACTATACTTATACCGATCTGAGACGTAAACCTAGGACCTTAAAATTTACAGCCGAACCTGCTAGGCACTAAAGCAATGAGACAGTTATATAAAGCAATAGCTAGTGAAAATATAATTTAATTTTAAGGTATTCAAAGTTGCTCTAAGAAATTTTCTTTTATATTACATTTCTGATTGAAAATTGATGCGTATTTTATTTCACATATAAAATTTTAATATTTTATAAATATTTTCCCGACCTTAATACTTTGAAATTGTTTGGTTTCTTTTGTCCGATTTCAACATTAAATTACAAATTGGATGAATTGTATATAAATAATTTGTTGAAAATCAATAGCATAATACAACATGTATTTCTTAGACAGGTAAAGTATTATAAATTAAATTTTATTTTTACAACTTCTTACGGTATATTTTGGACTATGACTTCATCTAATAACTAGCGTATTACTCTCGCTTCGCTCGGGAACGTCCCTGGTTGACTGTTCTTTACGTTCATGTGTTTTAACATATACTTGATTTGTATTATATGTGTGTACGGTTCGATTCTCAGAACTTTTGTTTGTAATAAAAGCCCTTAAAATAAATAGAAAAAAAAAAACTTTTGTTTGTAAAACAGTAGACTAACAAACAGTTCGTCAGATTTAAATGGGATTATTCTGTCATACATACATTCTGAAATAATATTTTTAGGTGTTAATATTCGATGGGTTAAATAAGTCTAAAAAAAGCATGTCTTAAATTTCTGTTTAGCGCGGTCCCAGGCGAAGATCAATTTGTAGGTTTAGTGAAACTACTAAATCATAATAGTGTCCTCCTGACTGATTTCGGCCACGGCGGCTAATCTGATTGATTAGCTAACTGTACAGGAGATATTATGTTGCACAAGTGTACGCGCAGACACAAGTGCACTCTCTATTCCTCTCACTCTCATACTCCGGTGGGACGACACGAGACACGACCAGTGAGAGTGCAGGACCGACGACTTTACAAGCTCACTATGCCACGGGGGTGAAACACCGCCAACTTCCAAACTTTGGCTGTTACCGAGAATTTCTAACAGAAATACTCAGTAAGAAAATTTGACCCGACCCGGGACTCGAACCCAGGACTTTCGGATCTGCGGCCATAAATGCTGATCACTAAATCACCAAGGCAGTTAAAACTATTAAGCAGTAGTTTTGGGTTAATTTGAAATATATAATAGTATGGTGAAGCTGTTGGCAGAAACAGACTCGAGACTAACTGTGTAATGAAATCTCGAACGTCGATTTTAACACTTCCAATTGTTTAAAAGTATGTTTCTCAGTGAGATTTTTTTTTCCATACAGATTCTATAACCTCATTTTATTTTCTTTGAAAAAATACCAGGCTATCAATCCAGCTGGTTTGGCTTGGCCGATGACAATTTATATGTATTATCGACGCTGTTAGTCGTGGCTTGTGCAATGTCTTGTCATCATGAGAGGAAAAATAAGTTAGAGATCAAAAAGTAATTAACAGGTCATGGTAATCGAATCTGCGACTTACACAGTGAATAATATTAATAAGACTTAACCACTACGTCATAACGACTTTCTTAATTTATGAACAATATCGTTATAAAACGAGTAATACTTTAAAAGCACATTTATGCAAGCTTCATATATCAGAGAAATGCGTTGCATTTGTTTCTGAAAATACACGGTCATACTTTCGACCCATAATTTAATGTCAATGTTTTAGTAGTACAATGTAATATTTTTTTATTTATTAGTTTACTACAATTTTGTATCTAGGACGGAATCAATTTTATATGTCGAAAAAATTCAAGAAGATTTTTCGAAAATTTATAACCTCAAGTGATTAAATAGGATATGAAAATTTGTTAGAAATTATTCATTTTTGAAATAAAATTAGATATAAATTTACAATTTTTCTGGTTCAATTTAATTTCCCATTCCCATCCCATCCTATCGGACTCACTGCTTACTTGACACTTAGTGTAAGTATAATTTTATTTATTATTCAAAAAATCGAGTATGCATATAAGAAGTCCACGACTGATCTTAAAGTTGAGAATAGTGAAGTTACTTTTTATATAAAAATAACAAGGAATTCTTGTGGGTCAAAATTTAACAAAAAGCAGACCTATGTATTTTTTTTTCGTTGAGACTAGCCTTAGAAAATGTGCACAAGTTGATTACATTGCACAAGTATGCGCACAAACCAAGTACACCCTCTACATTTTTCACTCTCAAACTCCAGTGGGACGTCAACTGGACATTCGCGACACTTAAATTAATCTATTTAATAAATCTATAAGGGCTAGAAGTTATTATTAATTTTAAAGCGTTATTGTAATGTAAATTACTGGAATTTCTTTAAAAATTGTTATATTTCAGCGTATGTTTTCATGTGTTCCATTACACAATCTAGCAAATTGTTATTCGATGCAGCATTGATGTATCGGCAATACTGTTAAAAGGCAAATCTAAAGTCTTAATAAAATTGAAACTTGAATATTGAATACATTCATAAGAATTACATACATACATACATAAAATAATACTTGTATATTATAATATAATATGAGGCACACAATCTTTTTCTTTATATAATGTTTTTTGAAAAATTAATCAATGATTTTTCGAATTTTTATTTTTCTGGTTATTTAGCCTTTATCAAATTATATGTGAAATAGAATAGGCTGAACAGATTTAACCTTTGTCTAAATCTATACTAATATTATAAAGCTGAAGAGTTTGTTTGTTTGTTTGTTAGTTTGGTTGAACGCGCTAATCTCAGGATCTACTAATCCGATTTGAAATATTCTTTTTGTATTAGATAGCCCGTTAACTGAGGAAGGCTATAGGCTATATATCATCCCGGAAAAATGTATAGTTCCCGTGGGATAGATTTGTTTTTGTCTAGGGACGAACCCGAAGCGAAGCGAGGGTGAGTCGCTAGTTAAAAATAATAACAAAATTTACTTGTGCGGGAGATATTAGTGCGGGCGTGTGACTGTGTAGACGTACACACAATGTGCATTCTCTATTTATTTTACTCTTAAAAGTACGATAGGACGACAATTCTATAACAACTAGTGAGGCGCAACACCGGCAACTTCTCAATTCTACCACTAATAAGCTTTTTTGACTAAAAAGTCCCACCCGAGACTCGAACCTACGATCTACTGAGCTGTAGCTGTACATGCTGGCCACAAGAACTTTAATATAACTCTATGGGTGAAATCGCGATCATACTTCATATAACTAATAATATGAAGTTTGTTAGCGGATTTAGTTGCTTTAGTCAATTACGTTAAACTGTTCTTTTGTTATGAGGCGAAAGTAAGACTAATGAACAAAATATACACTTTTCTATTTATATTATTGGTAAAGATAATGTTTCTAAATGAAAAAAATAATATACTTTTTTATCTAAAACGAAATAAACGCCATCTTGTATTTATGGTGTACAAAATAAAATTAAGATAAATTGACTCATCTATACATGCAATTAAATTGTAACTGATCGCTGTCTGTACATGGAAGATATTTGAGAAAAACTATTATTGGGGGTCTTTAATAACAAAATAGAACCCAAAACAATGGTTTTTAGATTTTTTGTCTGTTTGTCTTTGCTTTCGTGCGCATTAATCTAAGAAATGGCTTAACCCATTTGGGTGCGGTTTTCACTAATGTATTGTGGTAAGTTTCACTTAACATTTAGTATTAGTTTCATTTCAATAGTTCCATAAATAAAATAGCTATGTCAATTTAAAGAATAACCTAGGGGCAAACCCGAGCGAAACGAGATGAGTCGCTATTTATAAATAAATGTCTGGTTGTGGCAAAATATCCAAATACTTCGTTTTCACGCTTCTTACATCTTCCCTAACAACTGTACGCTCAATGAATTGTAAATACGAATTACGGGCGTCGTGGCCTTTCGGTCCCCTAAAGGTAATAACCAAAACATGAGTATAAATCTCGACAGATGAAAAAACTTTAACCGATACAAAATTACTTTGGCAATTTTAATATTTTTATTGTATTTGTATTTTTTAATAACGGCCGTTGCCTTAGAGGTTTGAATTTTAAGGTTTCGTGCATTTGATGAAAACATGAACTCTTATCAAGTCGCGTGTCTTTGTGTTCTGTTATAGCTAAGCTTAAAAGCTTAATCTACTAAATGGAATCTATATGTGAATAGACAAAGACAAAACAGTTCAGTACCTTTTCTTTCTCAGTTTGTCAACCGATTTTCCTTTTTTTTTGTCCAATTTTTGAACGGATACAAGTTTACTTAAATTAATGCAGATAAGGTTGATAATAATATCAGACACAAGTTTCAAAGAACTTTCCTTATGAACTTAGTTATACTATAGGTTAAGAAGAATTTTATTTTTATGTGATTTTTTTGACTAACCTTATTTTTGGCTATCACTCAAACTAATGCAAAGCTGAGCTTACGCCTCGAGAACTGTAACAGTGCACGCACTTGTTAAGTACAAGTGGGTGCGCTAACATCCCGCAGGCAGATTACTCGTCTAATGATATTGATCGTTAACCGTGAATAAAAATCGATAAAAAAATGATATGGTAAGCGACGCTTTACGGCTTCCGTTAGATCTAATATATTAAAAGAGCAATTCTTGTACTATTATATTTATTTATACTGGCGATCTCGGAAACGTCTCTAACGATTTCGCTGAAATTTCGTATATGGAGGTTTCCGGGGGTGAAAAATCGATCTAGATTAGCCTTATATCGGGGATAATGCGTGTTTTTGAGTTTTCATGCGTTTCATGTTTCATGTTGAGTTTCATGGTTTTCTTTTGCATAACTCCACGCAAAATATGGTCGATAATTTCTTACGTTTGGACATAAGCATCGTGGTTAAGCGGCCAAGATGCAAAATTGACAATCACATGTGTCCGCCGTCCGGGTTCGAATGCTGGTCGGATTTGTAGCTTTTACTTTTCTTTTTTTTTTGTTTTTTCTTTTTTTGTATTTATTCAAGTTTAGTTTTTTTTTATAGATAAAATTTTACTGTCGGCCAAAATCTCCGAGCGAAGCTCGGTCACCAAGGTACTTATATTAATATTGCCACATTTTTTTAATTTTTTGTAATGGGCACAGAAATATTTACAACATGTAAGCATCGAATCGACGTTCTTTAATACATCAATCTTCTTTAGTTGCCGTATCAAAATATTATTTACCATTATCCATTATTATTATTATACATTAATAATATTAATTAATATATATTAACATGTAGCTTACATTAATTAGCATACTAATTAATGTAAGATAGTAAATACAGATTCGCCAGACCGTATTAGAATTACGAAGCGAAAAAAGGGTTTGAAAGTTAAATACGATGTACCAAATTAAATATATAAAGTATTATGTTTTCACCTGAGATCCTCGAAATATCCAAACAAAATTACCAGCCTCGCTTCGGGGATTTGCAAAAGTACCCGAGGGCTCATCTGAAAACCTTCTTAATGCGTGAATTGAAGGCATGTTTTACACTTCAGTTAACGCTATATACCTCAGCCTTCCCGTTTGAAGTATCAGTTAAGTGTTTTTTTATATGCACACTTACTCATGTGATTTGAGAATTTAGTTATAACATAGACTATATATACATATAATAAAATTGTAACTAAGCCGAATCTGTTCAGTAAATATTTTTTGGAAAATTTCATTGAAATAGAATTATTGATACAGATCAGAGCTGAATCTATAGTTTTTAGAATTTTTGTTTGTCTGTCTGTCTGTTACCGCATTACAGAAAAACCACTGGAGGGATTTTGATGAAATTTGGTATGATGATAGCTGGTTAACCGGGTCAACATATAGGATACTTTTTACTGCGGGAAAATATCTGATATCTGAAAAATCTATACATACTAAACGTTAAAACGTAACTAGAGTCGGACCCGAGCAAAGCAAGGGTGAGTCACTAGTGTTATATTAAAAATGATATATTAAAAATTTTGCAATTACGTCAAGACCGAATTAAAGAAAGAAAAGCAAGAAAGTTCAATACGTAATCAAAATTATTGTGAAGTTAAAGTCCTTCTGACCAAGAGTAACTGCCACCTGTTTGTTATCTATATATCACCTTCATAATTCTTGCGAAGGTAATAAAGTATTTAAAAATATCAGGATTTAATTCAGGATTTTTATTAGGCTCACTGTGACAAAAGGTTTAGTTATCAAATATTGCAAATCAAAACTTAACAAATTCCATGACTATATTGATGTGAAGTTACCAAATCCCCGGGTACAGTTAACTTTGTTATGTTAGTTGTTCAACTCTACGAGGGTTCAGAGATGTTCAGAAATACTGGTAATATTCAATAGGACGTCTCAGGTGGAAACAACTATTTGGAACTTTTAACATGGAAAATTTATATATAAATTTATATAATAATATAAAGCTGAAAAGTTTGTTTGTTTGTTTGGTTGAGTGCGCTAATCTCAGGAACTACTAATCCGATTTCAAAAAATCTTTTTGCATTAGATAGAACTGAGGTAGGCTATAAGCTATATATTATCCCGAAAAATGTATATATAAACACCCATGACTGGAGTACAAACATTCGAGCTCATCACACAAATGAATGCCTCCAGCGAGACTCGAACCCGCGGCCGTTGGCACAGCAAGTAGGGTCACTACAAACTGATTCAAATGTGTCATCATTTACTTTTTTTTGAAGTCTATTGATAAGAAATTCTAATTTACGACACGATGTGACTTATTTACGATCCGCTTGACTGTGTACACTTTTATCGTTATTGTTAAAGTTATTGCTGAAACAATGTAAGAGATATCGCCCGATTCCGCACTGATATAAAAAAGAGTTTTAGATTTTTCAAATGTAGTTTTTTTTTGATTAAATCATGCGATCAGTCTTTCAGACTATGAGCAGATGAGTTGGTTATGATGACAAATATAGAAATAGTAATATATTATTTAGGGTCCTATATTCGTTATTGGCACCTGCAAAGGACAAAATAGTAAATCAGTTCTGAAAATTAACAAAAACAAATTATTTTATTATATATGTTGATATTTAAGTGAAAATAAAACTTATATTATTCACAATACGTATTTATTGTAACACTAGCGACTCACCCTCGGTTTGTCCCTAGTTACGTTTTAACGTTTAGTATAGATTTCTCAGAAATGAGATATTTTTTCGCGGTAAAATGTATCCTATATGTTGACCCGGATATCCAGCTATCATCATATCAAATTTCATCAAAATCCCTTTAGTGGTTTTTCTGTGATGCGGTAACAGACAGACAGACAGACGTACAGACAGATAGACAGACAGACAGACAAAAATTCTAAAAACTATAGATTCGGTCTTTGTATCGATAATAAAGTCTATTTCAACAAGATTTTCCAAAAAATATTTAAGGTACAGATTCGACTCAGTTGGAATTTTATTATATGTATTGATGAAGCAGAGACACTTTAAGTTGTAAGCTATTTAATTTAGACTTGTTTTCTCCTTTTTTGCACATGAAAACTTGATACACCTAAGAAAATATTATAGCCGGATAGTGTGTTTTTTTTTATATATAAACAACTAAAATAAAACGATAAGTGTCGGTTGAGCAACAGCCATTACTAAAGTTTTATCAGATTAAAACGCAATTTTTTTTATTTTTTTATAAAAAGCCTTTTGGAGGTATAATAGATTTCAATCTTGTGATTTATCTAAAGCCTTTGTTTGCATACGATATGAAACCCTCCTGCTTAAACTAAGTCATTATGGTATTCGTGGCATTGCTCTTAATCTCATTGCGTCATATCTTAGCGGTAGGGTTCAGAAAGTCGCTGTAAATAATGTTAATTCTTCCGGATCCCCTCCGAAAATGGGTGATCCACAGGGATCTATTTTGAGTCCATTTTTATTTCTAGTTTATATAAATGATCTTACTTTCTATGCTAATGAATTGTGTGATATTGTACTGCATGCAGACCTCTTTAATTTTTAAAGTAGATAAAAATATAACTGATTTAGACAAAGTAAACAGTGCATTATCTCATATACTTAACTTATTTTAATATTGACAATTTAGCATTAAACACTAAGAAAACTAAATGTATTCAATTTACCCTACCTAATGTAAGGAGACAGAATTTTAGTTTATTTTTAAATAATGAGATTTATTCTTGGGTATAAAATTGGACTCAGGTCTTCAGTGGTGCCCCCATCTGTCATCTCTCGCGAGTACTGAGCTCCACTATGTTCGCTGTTAGAAAAGTTAGGCAGCTAACAATGTTGATACTGCTAGACTTGTTTATTTCAGCTACTTTCACAGCATCTTGACTTACGGAATTTTGTTGTGGGATCATACGGCCGACATAAAATCTATATTTATTCTACAAAAAAGGGCTATTCGAGTAATTTATAACATCGGAGCTCGGGATACCCTACGAGATTTTTTTAAGGAAATTGGTGTACTTACGGTTGCATCAAAAGACACGAAAGACAACGAAATAAACACTAGAAAAAAGAAAAAACTGGTAACGCCTAGCTTTTGCCTTCAAAAACTGAATAGATCGTTTATGGGGCAAGGTGTACGCATGTATAATAGAATTCCACAATCAATTTTAAGCTTATCATTTAAACAATTTAAGTTCAAAATTAAAAATGTATTAGTGAATAAGGCTTATTATACAGTCACGGAATACTTCGGAGATACCAATATGTGGAACTAATGTCTGGTTGAGTCTCACGTTGGATAAATATATAATAATTATTGTATTACAATATTGTACACAATTATTATTTTAAAAGAGCAACTGTTGAGTTTCTCGCCGGCTCTTCTCAGCAAAACTGCCTTCCGAGGCGGTGGTAGATTCCTCACGGACTGAATACACTGATATTTAATTTAAATTTAAAATATAATTTTGACGATTCAAAAGTGCTTGTAAAAGTCTATTTGAATAAAGTATATTTTGATTTCATTTGATTTGAATGAATCAGTTTTTTTTATGAGATTCAGTGACAAACGAGCAGACAGACCACCTGATGGAAAGTAGTATCGGTCGCCCATAACACTTACGGTTCATGCACTTAGGTTTTAAGTAGCAAAAATGCAGAACCACAGGTGCGTTGTCACTGTGAGGACTAAGATGATATGCCTCTTGCCTGTTATTGCGCTGGCTACCTTATTCTTCAAACCGGAACACAACAATGCAATCATTGTTGCTTGGCGGCAGAAATAGATAAGGGGGTGGTACCCATCCAGTCGGACTCCTCAGGCTTGACAGAGTCCTACCACGGGTAAATATATTAAATTTTCTTTGTTTATCATCACTATGTGTACATGTATCACAAAAACAAAGAAGACGACGGTTAAACAGGTCAATAGGACGCTTTTTACTTTAGAGCAATCTAAATAAAAACTAGCTAAAACTAATACTTTCTTAGATTTACGCGAATATTTGACATTTTAAATAAAACTATTTTTTCGGATTATTTCGCGGATTTATTTTGATTTTTTGTTCCCGACGTTTCGAATTATTTATAGCAATCATGGTCACGGGAGAGACTAAGGTATTAAACGTCTCAAAGGCATTATATACTTGTTACAGACAGTGTCTACCCACTATTTTACGAAAATGATTTTGAAAATTCAAAATGGCACCAAAGTACCTTACAATATTTGTTGAAACGAGGGTGAATCGCTAATAAATAAATAAATCTCTAATTATCTTGAAGATTTTCTAAATCTTCCCCTTTCACTTTCATAATCAGTCCCTTTTTTAAGGTACAATGATAAGGCATGGTGTAATTTAATGAGAAGTTAAAATAAAGAGTTGTAATAAAAAAACTAGACTATATGTTGAAATCTCAATCTAAAAGTTATTGACTAAGATATTTTATTTACATTTAAAAATCTCTTTCGCACACCAAATCACAAAATGTATCTACAGGTAAAATTAAAATATGAAATAATAGAAATAGTTTATAATGTATACATTTATTGCGGGAAATAGAGTACAGTCGAAATTTTCTAATAATTTGAAAATATTCGAAGGAAAAATGATCAAATAATATTGTCAATATTTATATAATATCGTAGATGAAAATGTAAGGACATGTACATACATACTTATATTGCTCATCACTTTGTTGTGATTTAGTCAGATATAGACAATCACTGGGTTGAGATGTAGTCAATCACTCGACGGTGACGTAGTCGTATACAGATGTTCACTAGGCACTGAATCAGTCGTATAGGTATAGGTTTTCATTATTTTTGATTATTTACATTAACTTAATCATATAACTTTCACTGGGCATTGGATCAGTAGTAGCATTAGTTTGCATAAGCCTTACATCTTTTTCGCAGATAAAAGCACGCTCCATATAACATGGATCATCATCTAAAAAGCCCTCACGGTTTACGTTGCCACAATATGCATTATGTGGCTCTCCTTTTTTCCATGAAGAGTATCCAGAATCTTCTAAGCGTTCACCTAAAACAAAAATATAATAATATAGCTACAAATTCAATATTTTAATTATTCAATACTACGGGTTCCGTTGTTAGTGGATTGATTTATTACAAAAGACATAGACTTCATAATTCGGTGTATAACGTATTTTATCGTTTGAGGTATTTTTTGTAAGTGAGAACAAAAGACTTTAATCATTCCAGCACTTGGTATACGAAACGAGGTAAAAGTACCTTTGAGAAACCACGTAAAAGTACAAAACCTAATAGACACTTTTATAAGACACTTTTATAAAAAAAAACTCACCATGAATCGTATACCATTGTTTATTATGTTCCCAGTCAACAATACCGATACTCATGACATCTGGATCGCCAGATTCAATAGTGGAACTAGGATGTTTTGCAAAAATTTCTTTTAGCACTTGTGCTTCAGCATTATTATTAATTATTGCTAAGTACGCTTGTTCTGCAAAGCAAGTTTTGTACGCCTCCGTCCACGACTTTGATTCAATATGGAACTTATAACAGCTGCCAGTTCTCTCATCCAGTACGTAATCTGTAAAAAAAATCGAAATTTAAAATTGATACCCTGAAAATACTAATAAAGTTTAAGAAAGATAAAGTAATACTCAACACGTTCGCTGCGTTAAGATTTTTAAATGACTTTCGTTGCGTTATCGGGTCGAAAATATCTGTTCGGTATACACGTATTCAGAAGTGAATTTTGATGCAATTATAAGGATTTATACAATTTTTTTAATGAAACATATTTTTAATAATCATTTCATATATTTATACATTCGTAACAAAGTCTGGCTATTGTAAGTTATGTTAACTATTTGTCAAAATTTTCGGGTCGTTTTCACCCGATATTCGCACTGCTTATAAATTGTATCGACAAAAGATTAGTGTTGTACAAGTAAAATAACGATAAGATTAATAGTAAGATTTTTTATTCAAATAAAAGGTACTTATCGACAATTAAAATAGATTTAACTTTTTTCACTTTGCGTGTAACTAGTAAATATTTCAAGACTTACAGTTTCGTTGCGGGTTTTTTTTTATTCCTTCCAACTTCACCTTCAAATGTCAAAAGCATTTTTCTGCACCTCGACCTCTTCCTTTTGTCAAAACTTATTACCACTTGTAACAATTACAATACAACGAGAACGACTTAGACGTTGCTAACTTATGTGCAATACTAGTGTGACTAACACGAAATCTAGTGCTGCTATGATCGATGACCCACATCGGGTCATCAGGTCTGAAAGACCCAATAACGGCACCTAGCGAAAAAAAATCATGCTAGTAACGATAGGGTCGAATAGGTCTAATGTATTTTTTTTTTTGTATCTACATCGAATATTTGATGAGGTGAGAATAAAACTATATTTGTCCCTTTTTTATTCCAAAAATGCAAGAGATATCTACACCGCACCAACGGTAAGACACAGATTTTTCGTGTCGCACCACGGGTAAGTCTTGTATCAATCAGGTGGATTTCACTTATTGCCGCAGTGAACGTGTTAAATTATAGGGTAAACATGGTTTATTATTTCACATTTTTTGCAGACATAAATCACGAAAATGTTTTATAATCACATAATATTTAGTCTGATGATGATAATGCTGCGACCAAATAAAATGTTTATACGGTTAATATATTTCTTATAATAGTTAAAAAATCTAACACTGCTTTACTTGGTGTTGAAAAAAAAATTAGGTTGTTTCATCATATAATTCTTCAAAGTAATTACCTTTATCGAAGGTTCCACATGATGTTAATTCCAGACCATCATTATCACGTTTATAGCAAATATAAGGATGACTCTCCCAACAACTGCCGCTCACCATAAATCCATCCTCCAAGAATCCACAGGAGTGGTCAGAGTTGGACCAACCCAAGGAGTTCTCCAATGGACCAACACCCAAGTGATCCATCAAGATTTTTAATGGTATTCCTTTAAATATATTTTATTATAGAAATTTTCAAATTGATTTTCTTAAAGATTTTCATCATCATCATTCTAAGAATTTTTTTTTTAATATAGGTATGCAAACATTATAGTAATTTGAATAAAAATCAAACATAATAATATTACCTTCAATTGAATGCCATACTTTGCTAGAAAATGTTGAGTGTATTCCTATGTAGATACGATCGATACCATAGGCTTTTGTGTAATTATCTAGTGATTTTTTTATTGATTCATCCAAAGGCGATGCCAAAATCGCACCTATAATTAAAAAATAACATTTAACCTACTTGTAATTACTTCCTCTTCAACGATATTCACTATATTTAATATCTTATAATATTCTAAATCATCACATATTTTGACTAAGGCGTAAAGTAAAGGAATTAAGCTGGCGCAAACACGCAAGTCCTAATGTTAGTCAGCGAAAAGTTTCACTACATCCTGGCCATCATCAGATCAATTCGCAACAAACCAGCAAGCAATAATAAGTCTGTTAAAATCCACTTTCAAGATTTGATTGTATAGTAAGTTATAAGTAGGATAAAAGAGCAGAAGATCCAAATTAATAATAATTTATACTTTGATCATATTTAGTAAAGCAACCCATCTACAAAAATTTGCTTATATACGTTTTACATTTAATATTTTTCATCAAGTAAGTGGTTGGGTGGAGAACGACCTCATTTCGGAAAATAGATTCGGATAGACCATATTGTAATAAATGCGTTTTAAAAAAAAAATTTTTGTTTTGAAATAAATAAAGTTTAAGTGTTTGTACCTTCCAAATTGCACATCTTGCGTGCTCCATGCCAGGTTGTTTTTACTCTGTGAAGTTTAAGCCAAACCTTTGCATCTTCATCATATTGGTAATTCAAATATTTGGCTTCTGCAAGAAACATTAATGTATATATATTTGTATCGGTTTCACTCGTTGGATAATTAAATATTTTTGAACTTACAAAATACTATTTCAACATTCCACATTAAAAATTATTGTTCCAACAATATTATAATATTTATAAATTAGAAGAATTCAATGCTATTTAACTATAGGTGATAGAGCACAACTTACCCACGTAGTAAATTGTGAAAATCAAAAGAATATACTGCAAAATCTCCATGACACGTTATTTCCTTTAGCAAAGTACCTTCTAAATGTAATGATATCCGTGAAAGATTATTTAAATAACTGATTAAATGTTATTATTAAAATTAAAATGATCGGAATTTACACAAAATAATCAACAGCCGTTTATTAGCTGACACTTTGACCTGGGAATTTTTACGCTTATATTAGGTATATACTTGTTATTGGGTAAAGGATGTGTAAACTATATAAATATTTGAAGAATTCTTAAAGTGTCGCATTGTTTTATTACATAATATCAGTTGAGAAATAAAGTACAATTTACTTTAGTACAAATTTTTTCATGTCTATCTTAAGCACAAGTTGTCTTTCTGACTGTACCTTTAGCACTGACATAGTCTTAAACCGATGGTACAGTTGGAATAATCTTACATTAAGACCTTCAGGAATTCTAGTCACCAAGTCTAGGCTCCATTATCAAATCTACTTCTAAAGACGATAAATTGTATTCTGAAGTTTTTATATCGTGCTTATGTACTCATATAAACTGCCTCGTTGGTCTAGTGGCTGGTATGTATGGCAGGGTTCGTGTACTAGGTCGGGTGAAAATGGCTATGGTTTATATTTATATATACATAGGTTTGATGAGTTGTTGTGGGTTGTATTATAACGCATTTTCCCATTAGAATGAGATAATCTCCCGCGGTAAAAAGTAGCTTATGTCACTCTTTAGCCCTCCAACTATCTACACAGAAAAAAAAATCACACAAATCCGTCACTCTGTTTTGATGTGATAAAAGGTATAACAAACAAACAAACAAACAAAGATACATTTACATTTATTGTATGTGGATCTCATACCTAGTATATTTTTTTAAATAACACCTTATTTTTATCGATAAAAAGGTCATACAAGATAAAGCAACGTCTCGCTGCACGTTAATTCCCATAATCTATTGATCTGGTACAAAAACACTATAAAACTAGCTTTTTGCTGCTATCTCGCACGCGCTGTCCCCTCTATATGAAACCGGATGGTACGAAAGTTATAGACTGCACAACCAATTCTTCCGCTATTTTCCGTGGATGTGTGTATGTGTGATTGATAATTTTTTTTATCTTGTTTCATGCAAAAGTCATATATGTTGAAGACGAGTCATAATCACTACTAATCGAAACGCGAGCGCCACTTTTTTGGGCTCAACAGAGTCTACGTGGTGACACTCGGGCTCAGCAGAGTTACGCTTAGTCGGTCGCACAGTGAACACTAGTGGAAACTGTCTTGCGTTCCGTATTGTCTATACGTGGTAATAGTCAAGTGAAGTGCTATATGGTTGTGTAATGAAGTGTTGTGTAATGTATGTACTGAATAGTTATTGTTAATTTGAAATACAACTTTGATTGCAACGACTTTTATTTATTTGAACCAACACTTCCCGTATAACGCCCACTGTATATGTCATACTAAAATAATGGAAATAATAGTGAAATTAATGCTGCTTCGATATATAGATAATAGCACTTTCAATTTATCCCAAATTCCTTAATTCCGGGCAACTTTTCCCTATTAACCTAACTAAACTTTTCCCTAATAAAAAAAAAAATGTAGCCAAATCGGTTTAACCGTTCACAAAGTTTCCTTTCCCCAACTCCTTAGGAACCGCATTTCATATTTTTTTTTTCTATAGATATCGATTGATAGACAGGTCAAGAAGTCAATTTATATACGACAGATAATTTGTGTAAATTCCATTTTAACTTTTACAATAACAACATTTCATTATGTATATAAATTTTCAATTATATCACCACATTCAGTTGTGTGATAGTTCCCCAAAGAAAATAACATCTCATGGAGCTCTTACAGTATATTGTTTTGATTTGCGCTCTCTACTTCGTGGGTAAATATTTAGCATTCATTTAATTTAATACGTAGAATTAAAAATTAAATTAAATATGTTAATCTAAAAACAAATTAAACGCTGTTCGTTAAGTGAAAAGTATAATACTTATAAATAAAGATTAATGACATATAAAGGAATAACTATCTGGAAATGTTATTTTTGCAGAGGCCAAATACTTAAATCCGACTTATCAATACGACGAGAACGCGAAGGTTTGGTTAAAACTCCACAAAACACAGACATCTTGGCATGAAGCACGCAAAATATGCAATATGGAAGGTAAGTTCAATTATTGCTATACGTAAGAGAAATATAAGTATTTTTTAGTTTAGTTTGTATTCTTTATTACACATAAAAAATAAAAAATATGGGTAGAGGAATGATTCTTTGAACTTCAATGAGACTTGAAAATGCAATTATCGTTGTCTTCCATTTGAAGTCCTCACTTTTAGATATATTTTTTTTTATTTTAAAGCAAATAAAATTGAGTTTATTTCTAATTATAGGTGCAATTTTGGCATCACCATTGGATGAAACGCTAAAAGATGCATTAGGTAAATACTCAAAAGCCTACGGCATTGATCGGTTCTACGTTGGAATACACGCAACGTTTTCTAGTAAAATATGGCATTCTATAGAAGGTATGCGATTATTCATTGAAAACCTATTAGACTTATTTGAAGCTAAAATTATGTAAAACTAGTTACACATCTCACAACGACATAACTTTATAGATCGTCATCGATCTGATTTTTTTTAACCCTTTACTTGCACATTAAATTCATAAATGTATTTACACTAAAGGGGTATATATTAAAATATGATTTCAGGAATACCATTAGAGAATTTAGAGGATCATTTAGATATCAATAGAATGGCGACTAGTAACTACCGAACTTGTGCAGTCATGGAGGCTGGATCTCTGATAAACTTCGGATGTCAACAGGAGTTTCCGTATATTTGCTACAAAAGTCACAATGTTATTAAGGAACTTACAGCCTGTGGAACTACTGATACAGGTATTTCAACCAATCAATAAGAAATTAGCTATACAATATTCAAAAATACGAATCAGTCTCCAAAATTTTTGATAGTACTTTGATTAGCTATGATAATGTTTTCGTCAGTACTTAAACCAAATCGTAAATATTTAAATTTGTTTCCAAAGTAAAAATTGTATACTTTGAGCTCTATTTCTTCACAGCTTATCAATTGGACAACAGAACTGGCAATTGCTACAAATTCCACCGTGAAGCAAAGACGTGGGTCGAAGCATACGAGACTTGTTTTGCAGAAGAAGCATACTTGGCGATAATCAATAGTTATGCTGAGGCACAAGTCTTAAAAGATATTTTTTCTAATCACCCTAGTAACATGATCCATGCTGACCACCCTAATGTCATGAATATTGGTATGATTGATTGGGAACATAACAGAGAATGGTATACGATTCATGGTAAGTAATTTACGAGTAATACTTTCTTTGATTTACGCGGATATTTGTCATTTGAAATTTTAAATAAGACTAAGTTTTCGGATGTTTTCGCGGATTTATTTAGATTTTTGGTTTTCGACGTTTCAAATGCTTTACAGCATTCATGGTCACGGGAGGAACTAAGGTTTTAGACGTCTCAAAGGTCATTATATACTTGTTACAGACAGTGCCTACACACAATTGAATTTCAAAAAATAAAAAAATGGCATTAAAGTACCCCACAATATTTGTTGATTTTAATTCTAAACAATTTTTTTAATAAGTATTATAATTAAATACGGCAATATTATTTATTTGTTTTAACATTTTTTAAATAATATTTATTAATTAATAATATTATTTAGTGTTTATATTATTATATGTATAACCAGTGGTAGTCCAGTGGTAACGCGCTCACTTGGGAAACCGAGTGATGTGGGTTCAAATCCCGGGTCTCGCAACCTTCTTCTTCTTCTTCATTCATGTGCAAATCATTTCTAACATGATTACCACTTGTCTTAACGGTGAAGGAAAATATCGTGAGAAAACCTGCATGTCTGAGAGAACTTAGCAAGTTTTCAAAAGACATGTGAAGTTCGCCAACCCGCACTTGGCCAGCGTGGTGGACCATGGCTTGATTCCAATCGTACTTAAGGGAGGCCCGTGCCCTGCAGTGGGATGTTAAAAAGGGCTGAATGCATCCATATAGAAATTAAGAATTAAAAATATTACATTATTAATTATTTAAGCAATATTATCCTTTTATATGTAATTTAAAAAAGTTAAAGAATTCATTTAGATTTCTAATATTTAAAGTTTAAATATTAAGCAACACTATTGCTACATTTACAAGTAAAGTATTAATCTGAATTACTGTCATTTCGATCCACACAGTATGATCTAACTACATCTAATGGTCTGTTATGTTTATTTTTGTTGATAGATTTTATTATGTTAATTACAGGATTCCACGATGATGGTTAGTTATTTACGAGTAACATACGTAGGATTTTGTACTCTGTTTTGTAACATTAGTTGTTTGGTTACTTTATGCAAAGAGTTTTTGAAGATTGATCCTCAGTCAATGTGTTGAGTTGAAACTTCTTACTTTATTGGAATTTGGAAATCATGAATCATATGAGAATTATTGAAAAAACTTGTGCATTGAAAATAAATCTCTAAGCCTTTTTATAAATCTATATTCCTTTTCAGGTGAACGTATACAAGATGCTGGTTATGCTTCGTGGAGTAGGGGAGAACCAAATAATGCGGATGTAATTGAATATTGTGGCTCCATATACAGAAATGGCCTTTTAAATGACGAACCGTGTTTAAAAAAGAATGTTTTTATCTGTGAAAAAGATGTAAAATTTGTGCAAAAGGAAAACACTACTGAAAAACTACATACGACTGTGTCTGCACATAGTAAATATCTATATACGACTGAATCTAAACCTGAATCTAAATCAATATACGACTGAGTCTGTACATGGTAAAAATCTGTATACGACTGAATCTGAATCTAGTAAAAATCTATATGCGAATGAGACTGAATCTAAGAAAAATCTTTATACTGCTGAGCCAGAACCTAATGAAAATCTGTATACAACTGAATCTGAACCTAGTGAAAATCTATATACGACTGAGATGGACCCTTATAAAAAAATGCTTATTGAAAAATTTTTACAGACTATACATACTAAATTAACATTTCCTGAAATAGCTTCTAAGTTCAATCTTCCTCCAATATGACATATTGCTGTTGATAATACAGTATATAATAGTGAAAGACCCTATACGACTCACAAAATTTTTAGTGATATTTAAATACAACTGATTTAACCCCTATTGAAAAGGTATTGTAACATTAGAATCAAGTATTGAAATAAATTACATTACAACACATGAATACTTATTTTTGTTAATTCGTTTTTTTTACTTTCAACTGTTCTTATTATATACTTTTAAGCATTTCAATAACAACTAAATGGCTTAGCCTAGAAAATTAAATTTTACGCCAAAAAACGTGAGTGAGTATATTTTTCTTACTGCAACTCTTTATTTAGGCCATGCGAATTCGTCAGAAAAAAAATTGAAAAAAATTTAAGGCTGTTGCCATTCGTCCGATAATCGGATGAATAAAAAATATATTATTCGTCCGACTATTGTCGGTTTGTACGAATATAAATATTTTTTTTGTTTTGTAATATAAAATAAGTGATTTTTAGATTCATGCGTCTCTACTGGCAAAAAGAAATCTTAGCCTACCGAGCTGAAAAAATATTCTTTTAGATCCCAAAGAATTTTAAGCTAAACAGTTTTTATGAGTAAAAAATGCTTTTAAGGCGCAAGAGTTTCTATATGCAAAAAAAAAATAACCTTAACCTACCGAGCTGGAAATTTATTCTTTCAGATCCCTACGATTTTTAAGTTAAATAATTTCTAATTAATCGATGAATAAGGCAGCCAGTTATTATGTAGCAATTTCCCTCCAACAATTTAAAGAAACAGTTAAGGACAAGCTGAAACCATCGGAAAATAGAATTTTTGCCGATATGATAAAAAAATTGCCGATAAATTTGTTCGCCCGAATAATCTGAGCACTGTTGCCATCTACCCACATGACAAAATGAAATCAAGTACAGAGACTAAATCTTTAGTTAATACAATAATTTCTCCGGAGGAAATGAAATAAGATGTTTGTAGCTTAAGAAACGTCAGAAACGGTGGAGTGCCGCGGCAGCGGCTGGCGAGTGCATTAAGCGACTAGAACTTTTAGAAAAAAATGCCTGCAGTCAAAACTACCTTTGAACAACCTCTTTAGTCAAAAGTAGTTTTGACTAAAAAAATAGTTATGACTGTAACATATGTATTTAAAATGGGACGATAGAAATTTAGTAATTTGAATTAGAACTTCTTCCTCTTGTTCTACGAAGTTGAAATTTTCCCTGTTGGTTCAGTTCCGTTGACATTCGGCGAAGCAATTCCTTAAGGGTTACAGACACAAAATTTTATAAATGAATTCAATTATCGCAACTCGCTCTAAAGTCTACCATGAGTTAGTTGCTGTGTCCAGGGTTGGTTCAAATGAGATATCTCAGAGATCTCCTCAGCGGTCAACAGCCCAGACATAATATTTTGTATACATATTAAACTACTATAGCTCGTTCTCAAATCTACCATAATTTGGATGCTGCGTCTAGGGTTGGCTCCTAATGAGACATGGACTCAGAAGTCAACAACATAAGTACGAAATTTTGTATACATATACAATTATAACAGCCTGTTCGAAAATCCACCATGGCCTGGCTGCTGCACCCAGGGCATATGAGATCTCTTCAGCAGTCAACGGGACATACGCGATATTTTTAAATAGTGTACTAGCACCAAGACTTTTAAACTAAAAAAATAGATAATTAACAGTAAAAAATATTTTTAAGAAAAAGTTTTCATTTTAAAGCTTTTATTGCATTAAAAAATTATATTTATATCATAATTATACATGTAAGAAGATGTTTTAAGATCTAAAATTTTCTAGTACATTATTTTGATGTATCTCTTAAGGTTTAGCCAGCGTTAACTATAAGTATAAATTTCTAAGGTGGACTCGATAGAAGCAGTTATTGTGTTTTTCCCAGGAAATGAAAGATTTTCCTGTAGTAAAAGGTATCTCAAATGTTGACGCAAAAGGTATTCTAAATCGGTTCAGTGACTTCACTTTCATTTCACTTTTTGCGTGCACATCGATTTCGCTAAGTTACTGTTTCATTATACGTATCGGGTGCATGCAAGCAAAGTCGCGAGCAACAGTTTCCAATATATATTTTTTAAATGTGCTAATTAAGCCTTTTCATTTGATACCCAACTCGGCATAATTAAATATTTTATTTCTTTAGGTCATGACTTTATCTCCTCTAGAGAGCACCATATTCAAGGTAATGTAACATTACATAGGCTATAACTAGCGGACGATTAATACGCTTTCAACAACACTTCATTTGTCAAATTATGATTAGTAATTTAGAAATTAGGAGGGAACAGATGAACATACATACATAACGGTGAAAATCATATACCTTCGTTTTGCTTCGCCGCAGTCTGGTAACAACTCTTAAATCTCTTATCATCTTGAAGGTTTTGCAGTAAAAAAGGAGAACTAATAAAAAAGGGATAATGATAAGAATAAATTAATGAGAATATAATAAAAAGCTAAATTATTTAGTGAAATCTCAATCTAAAAGTTTAAATTTATTAATGACTAAGACATTTTATTTACATTTAAAAATCTATTTAAAATAAGCTGCTCGATCCACGTAAATACAAAACGTATCTGCAGAAAATAGTCACAGGTAAAACTAACATATGAAATAAAAGAAGTAGTTCTTAATTTACACATTTATTGCGGCGAATAGAGTACTATCGAAATTTTCTATTATCTTGAAAATACTGGAAGGAAAAATTTAAAAATGCTGTCAATATTGTCGTCGACGAATAGTGTAGTAATAGAGTACAGGCAGTTCAAAACCTTGTTGTGATTCAGTCATATATTGACTATCACTTGGTTGAAATGTAGTCGTATATAGACTATCACTTGGTTGAGATGTAGTCGTATATAGACTATCCTTTGGTTGAAATGTAGTTGTATATAGACTATCACTTGGTTGAGATGTAGTCGTATATAGACTATCCTTTGGTTGAGATGTAGTCGTATATAGACTATCACTTGGTTGAGATGTAGTCAGATATGAACTATCCCTCGGTGGTGACGTAGTCGTATACAGATGTTCACTAGGCACTGAGCCAGTCGTATATAGATTTTCATTAAACATTGACTTAATCGTATAACTTTTACTGGGCATTGGATCAGTAGTAGCATTAGTTTGCATAAATCTTACATCTTTTTCGCAGACAAAAGGACACTTTTTATAACATGGATCATCATTTAAAAAGCCCTCACGGTTAAAGTTGCCACAATATTCATCACCAGCCGCATTGTTTGGCTCTCCTTTGTCCCATGAAGAATATCCAGAATCTTCTAAACGTTCACCTAAATTAAAAATATAATAATTTAGCTATATATTTAATATTTTAATTATTCAACACTACGAGTTCCTTTGTTAGTAGATTGATTTATTGCTAAAGACATAGACTTGATAATTAATTAGGTGTATGACGTATTTTATTGTTTGAAGTTATTTTTTGTAAGTGAGAACAAAATACTTTATTATTCCAACACTTGTTATTACAAAAAGTTATAAAAGTGCCTTTGAGAAACCATGTATAAGTACAAAACCTAATAGACTCTTTTTTTAAAAATATTTAATAAAACTCACCGTGAATCGCATACCATTGTTTGTTATGTTCCCAGTCAACAAAACCGATACTCATGACATCTGGTTCGCCAGATTTAATAGTGAAACTAGGATGTTTTGCAAAAATTTCTTTTAGGACTTGTACTTCAGCATTATTATTAATTATTGCTAAGTACGCTTGCTCTGCAAAGCAAGTTTTGTACGCCTCCACCCACGGTTTTGCTTCAATATGGAACTTATAACAGCTGCCAGTTCTCTCATCCAATACGTAATCTGTAAAAAATTCGAAATATAAAATCAATACCCTGAAAATACTAATAAAGATTAAGAAAGATAGAGTAATACTGAAATGATAGGGTAAACATGGTTTATTATTACACATTTTTGCAGACACAAATTACTAAAATGTTCTGTAATCACATAATATTTAGTCTGATAATGCTAATGCTGCGACCAAATAAAATATTTATACGGCTAATATATTTTTTATAATAATAAAAAAATCAAACACAACTTAATATGGCATTAAAAAAAAAGGTTGTTTCATCATATAATTCTTCAAAGTAATTATTACCTTCATCAAAGGTTCCACATGATGTTAATTCCAGACCATCATTATCACGTTTATAGCAAATATAAGGGTGCGCCTCCTGACAACTGCTGCTCACCATAACTCCATCCTCCAACACTCCACAGGAGTGGTCAGAGTTCTCCAATGGACCAACACCCAAATGATCCATCAAGATTTTTAATGGTATTCCTTTAAATATATTTTGTTATATAAATTGAAATTTTTAATTTGATTTTCGTAAAGATTTTCATCATCATCATAAAATATAACATAATAATATTACCTTCAATTGAATGCCATATTTTGCTGGAAAATGTTGAGTGTATTCCGATGTGGATCCGATCGATACCGTAGGCTTTTGTGTAATTATTTAACGAATCTTTTATTGGTTCATCCAAAGGCGAAGCCAAAATCGCACCTATAATTATAATTAAAAAATAACATTTAACCTTTTTGTCATTACTTCCTCTTCAACGATATTCTTTATATTTAAAATTGTATAATATTCTGAATCATCCCTTAATTATAAAATCGTTAAAACCATGTTACAATATATGTATTTTATACGTGTATAACATAATACAGCGTATACAGTAATAAGCTTTTGTCAGTTACACACTTAAGAATTCAAAAAATTATAACCCGTTAAATAGTATCATTAAGGGTATTCGTCAAAACGAATCAAGTGGGTGCAACCACGCAGGTCCTTATATTAGCCAGCGAAAAGTTTCACTACTTTAATGGCGTCATCATCAGATCAGGTCGAAACAAACCAGCAAGTTTTAAAAAAACGCGTTTTAAAAAAAATATTTTTGTTTTTGAAATAAATAAAGTTTAAGTGTTTGTACCTTCCAAATTGCACATCTTGCGTGCTTCATGCCAGGTTGTTTTTACTCTGTGGAGTTTCAGCCAAACCTTCGCGTGTTCGTCATATTGATAATCCACGTTTAAATACTTGGCTTCTGTAAGAAACATTAATCACTCTTCAGATAATTAAATATTTTTAAACTAAAAAATACTATTTCAACAGTTAAAAGTGATTATTCCAAAATTATTATAATATTTATTTATTAAAACAATCTTATTCAACTATGGATAATAGAACATAAATAACTTACCCACATAGTAAAACGTGAAAATCAAAATAATATATTGCAAAATCTCCATGACACGTTATTTCCTTTTGCAAAGTATGTACTATGTGTATTTGCTATACTAAAAAATGGTATTTAAATAAATTATTAAATGTTATTATTGAAGTTAAGATGATTGGAATTTACACAACGTAATCAACGGTCGCTTAATATCTGACATTTTGACCTGGGAATCAATGTTTATTATATAGTCGTCATTGGGAAAAGGATCTAAATCTAAAATATATATTTTAAAAATTTTTAAACTGTCTGTTTATTTACATAGAATCAGTTGGGAATATAAGTATAATTTACATTAGTACGAAATTTTTCATGTCTATCTTAAGTACAAGTTTTCTTTTCGACTATACCTTTAGCTCTGACATAGTCTTGAGTCGATGGTACAGTTGAAATAGTCTTATATTTAGACCTTCAGGAGTTGTAGTTGCCGAGCCTAAGATCCATTATAATCTACTTTTAAAGTATAAACCGACTCGTTGGTCTAGTGGCTGATGTGTATGGCAGGGTTCGAGTACTAGGTCAGGTCAAAATGGCTATGGTATATATAAATTATACATATGTTTGATGATGTAAACATAGGTTTGATGAGTGGTTGTGGGTTGTATTATAATGTGTTTTCCCATTGGAATGAGATTAAAAAGTAGCCTATGTCACTTTCCAGCTCTCCAACTTTCTCCACACCAAAAATTACACCAATCTGATTTTTTCACTCTGTTTCGATGTGATAAAAGGTCTAACAAACAAACAAACACATTTTCACTTTTATAATATTAAGTATGGATCTCATACCGAGCATATTTTTTCAAATAATACCTCATTTTTTTGATAAAAAGGTCACACAATATAAAGCAATGTCTCGCTGCACGTAAATTACCATTATCTATTGAACTGGTACAAAAACACTACAAAACTAGCTTTTTGCTGCTATCTCGCACGCGCTGTCTCCTCTGTATGAGACCGAATGGTGCGAAAGTTATAGACTGCACAACCAATTCTTCCGCTATTTTCTGTGGATGTCTGTATTGTGTGTGATTGATAATAATTCTTATCCTATTTCATGCAAAAATCATATAGAAAATAGCACTAACAATTTATCCTAAATTCTTCAATTTCGGGTAACTTTTCCCTATTAACCTCGTTAGGACTACTACGGAAACTCAAAGTTTCATTTCCCAACCCCTTACGAACAGTATTTTTTTTTCTATAGATGGGGATTGATAGATAGGTCAAGAAGTGAACATATATATGACAGATAATTTGTGTAATTTCCATTTTAAGTTGGAATTTACAATAACAACATTTCATAATGTATGTATATAAACATTCAAATATGTCACCATATTCAGTTGTACAATAGGTCCCCAAAGAAAATATCATCTCATGGAGCTCTTACAGTATATTATTTTGATTTGCGCTCTCTACATTGTGGGTAAGTGTTTAGCATAGTAGTGTTTAGATGCACGGATGATTGTAAATAAAATAAAATGTGTTAAGATGAAAATAAATTAAACGCTAATCTTTTAGTGAAAAGTGTAATACTTACAAATAAAGATTAATAAAATGTAAAGGAATAACTATCTGGAAATATTATTTTTGCAGAGGCCAAATTTTTACATCTGAATTATCAATACGATGAGGACGCGAAGGTTTGGTTGAAACTCCACAAATTGAAGACATCTTGGCATGAAGCACGCAAAATATGCAATATGGAAGGTAAGTTCAATTATTGCTATACGTAAGAGAAATATAAGCATTTTTTTTTTTTAGTTTAGTTTGTATTCTTTATTGCACAAAAAAAAAAAAGAATATGAAATTAAATTTTTTTGATCTTCAATAAGACTTGAAAATGAAATTATCGTGACAATTCTGCCTTTTTGAAGTCTTTACTTTTAGATTATTTTTTTTTATTTTATTATAAGAAATAATATTGTGTTTTTTTAATTATAGGTGCAATTTTGGCATCGCCATTGGATGAAACGCTAAAAGATGTGTTAGGTAATTACTCAAAAGCCTACGGCATTGATCGGTTCTACGTCGGAATACACGCAACATTTTCTAGTCAAATATGGCATTCTATTGAAGGTATGCTATTATTCATTGAAAATCTTAGTAGACTTATTTGAGACTAAAATTATGTAAAACTAATCATCCATCTCACCATATAACATAACTTTATAGATCGTCATCGATCTGATTGTTTTAAACCCTTTACTTGCACTCTTTATACGTTTTTGCGTGATATAAAGAACGTTTTCATGGATTTGTGGGTGATACATACAACATACACGACATAATATATGTATTTACATCAATAGCTACATATTAACATATCGTTTCAGGAATACCATTAGAGAATTTAGTGGATCATTTAAACATTAGTCAAATGGAGAGCAGTGACTACCGAACCTGCGCAGTCATGGAGGCTGGATCTCTGATAAACGTCGGATGTCAACAGATGTTTCCGTATATTTGCTACAAAAGTCAAAATGTTAGTAGGGAACTTACAGCCTGTGGAACTACTGATACAGGTATTTCGACCAATCAATAAGAAATTAGTTATAAAATATTCAAAAAAGGAAAGCAGTCTCCAAAATTTTCTAAAGATATATGTACTTTGATTAGCTATGATAATGTTTTCGTCAGTACTCAAACTAACTCGTAAATACATTTATTTTGTTTGTTTAGAAAGTGGGAATTGTATATTTTGAGTTTTATTTCTTCACAGCTTATCAATTGGACAAGAGAACTGGCAATTGCTACAAATTCCACGCTGAAGCAAGGACGTGGGTCGAAGCATACGAGACTTGTTTTGCAGAGCAAGCATACTTGGCGATAATCAATAGTCATGATGAGGCACAAATCTTAAAAGATATTTTTTCTAATCACCCTAGTAACACAATCCACGCTGACCACCCTAATGTCATGAATATTGGTATGATTGATTGGGAACATAACAGAGATTGGTATACGATTCATGGTAAGTAATTTACGAGTAATACTTTCTTTGATCTACGTGGATATTTGACATTTGAAATTTTAAATAAAACTAACTTTTAAATGAAAATATCTTTTCGGATGTTTTCGCGGATTTATTTTGATTATTGGTTCCCGACGTTTCGAATGCTTTACAGCAATCATGGTCACGGGAGAGACTGAGGTTTAAGTTGTCTTTAAAAGCATTATATAGTTGTTACAGACAGTGCCTACCCACAATTTGATTTTACAAAAATAAAAAAATTGCACTAAACCCAAAAATACTTGTTGATTTTAATTCTGAACATTTCTTTTAATAAGTATTATAATTAAATATGGCAATGGTATTTATTTATTTTAACATTTTTTTAATAAACCGTTTTAATTGATATTATTATTTAAGTGTTGCTATTATTATACGTATAACCGTATAGAAATTAAGAATTAAAAATATTACATTTCTATTCATTTAAGCAATATTATTATCCTTTTATATGTAATTTTAAAAAGTTACAATATTAATTTAAATTGCTAATATTTAAAGTTAAAATATTAAGCAACACTATTGCTACCTTAAATAAAATATTAATCTGAATTACTGTCTTTTCCATCTACACAGTATGGTCTAACTAAATCTAATGGTTTGTTATGTTTACTTTTGTTGTTAGATTTTGTTATATTAATTACAAGATCCCACGATGATGGTAGTAATTTACGAGTACCTTCATACATACAATTTTGTACTTTGTTTCATAACATTACTTGTTTGGTTACTTTATGCAGAGCTTTTAAAGATTGAGATCCTCAGTCAATGTGTTCAGTTAGCACTTTTTACTATATTGGAATTCCGAAATCATGAGTAAAGCAAGCAAATACGCAAATAAATATGAGAATTATTAAAAAAAAGTTCTATGAAATTAAAGCTCTAAAACTTGTTATAAATCTATATTCCTTTTCAGGTGAACGTATACAAGATGCTGGTTATGCTTCATGGAGTAGGGGAGAACCAAATCATGCGGATAAAAATGAATATTGTGGCTCTATTTTCAGAAATGGCCTTTTAAATGACGAACCGTGTTCAAAACAGAATGTTTTTATTTGTGAAAAAGATGTAAGATTTGTGCAAAAGGAAAACACTACTGAAAAACTATATACGACTGTGTCTGAATCTATTAAAAATCTATATACGACTGAGTCTGAATTTAGTGAAAATCTATATAAGACTGAGTCTGAATCTAGTGAAAATCTATATACGACTGAGTCTGAACCTAGTGAAAATACGACTGAATTCGAGCTTAATGAAAAAGATGATTATTGAAAGATTTTTTCAGACTAAGTCAAGTCCAGTGCCCCTAGTGAAAATGTACAGACTGTGTTAACATTTCCTGAAGTAATTTCTGAGCTCAGTTTTCTTCTAAGATCACTTATTATAGATCATGATATAGTATCTAATAAACGATCTTATACGACTCACAAAATTTTAAGTGATGTTTAAATATGACTGATTTAACTTTCCTATTGAAAAATTATTGTAACATTAGAAAATTTGTTGAAATAAATTACATTACTACAATAAATACATGAATAATATTCTTTTTATTAATTTGTTTTTTTTTTGTTACTTTTAACTTTACTTATTTTATAGTTTTAAATATTTTAATATTAACTTAATGGCCTAGCCAAGAAAATTAAGTATTTTACGCCAAAAGAAAGTGAGTTAGTATACTTTTCTAATTGCAACTCTCTATTTAGGCCCTGGGAAGTCATTAGGAAAAAAATATTTGAAACAATATTAAGGCTGTTGTTATTCGTCCGTTAATCAGATGAATAAAAATTATATTATTCGTCCGATTATTGTCGGTTTGTACGAGTATTTATCACTTTTTTGTTTTCTAATGTAAAGCAAGTGATTTTTTAGATTCAGGCGTTTCTACTGGCAAATAAAAACCTAACCTACCGAGCTGAAAACTTATTTGTTTAGATCTCTACGCTGTTTCAGTTCAAGAGTTTTCAATTACAAATAAAAATTTACCTTTGTAGTTATGCTTTTATAAAATATGTCAATCTCACGACAAATCATGTAAATTGTGTAAAGTAATAAATTGATGAGTTTGATTTAATTTAAATTTTATTTTCTTTGTTTTAGAGTATTTAAATAAAAGCTTGTTTATAAAAATGTTTTTCTTTTACAATTATTTTATGTATTGTCGACGCCAGACTTCCTAACGTCGACCCTATTGCCTTTGGCATGAGGCGCTTTGTTACATTTGCTATCACCATATACACTCGACCAATGAAGTTGCTCAGATGCGGCTTCGTCACTCAAGGCGTCAACCATACATCGTCTGGCGGTCTAACACGATCTTCATTCATATTCTATTTTTTGCACACGACACCTGCACTAGACTAATCTAAAAACCATTGTAATTCTGTTAAGACAGACAAATATATATCTTTGAGAAGATTTCCGAACTTTTCTTTTGTTCATCGCGAACATGTATACATTTATATAATCACTCTAGATTCACTTAACTTAGACTAATCAGTATAGACTCACTTAACTTAGTCTTGTATACCACATTGGTAGTTGTTTTCTCTTGTGCTAAAATGTCCATGTGAGAAACAATCCTCTTTTAGTCAATGCCTGTTACTTTTAACGACAGAGACTTTGGTCATTGCAAAGCGAACTTTAAGGGGGAATTGCAGTCGGTTAAATTCAAAGGGGTAGTCAAAGATTAGGGAGTGGTGTTCGAGGTATGAAGACCCAGTCCACTCAAACACATCCAGCAAACACAGTAGCCACTATGTTTTTATGGAGTGTTCCTCTCAATCTAGTCCTGTTACATAGCTTAAGTGGCTTATTCATAACAGGTATGCCAACCTTGAGAAGGAGTTTATAAGAAGGAAATTGGCTTGATGGGTTAACACTGTTAAGGAACTCCACAGGATAGTGAACTACTTCATCCATTTTCATATATTTTATTTCATCATATATTTTATTTCTGACTCCTCGAAAACTTAGACAGTAATTTATTATTATCTCGAGGAATGGGTGGTTGAATTATTTTGAGGAAATGAAGGATTCAAAATCAAAAGTTATGGAGGCTTTAAGTTACAAAATGTTTATAGTTTTTCCATACCTAAATAGGTCATTACTAAAGACAAACATACTTTTAAAGAATAGTAAAAATCCTTTTTTGTGTACGATTCAAATTTTCTTGTTTGGATTTTTCAATAATAGGGAAGATTTCTCAAAAGGAGAGCGCCACACGTATGATCTATGGAAATTTAGTCTGAGATTTAGCAATTTATTGCGATATCTCTTTTGTACCTGGATTTTGCTTCTACTGTGTTCGCATCTTATTTGTGCAATGGAATTGTACCTGGAAGATAGATCAGCTGAAGAAAAAATTGAGATGGAGAGGGGTATCGTGCGGTGGTCCTGACTGACTGATGGATCAATACACATCAATAGCCTAAACAGCTGGTTGTAGAAACGTGAAATTTGGAGAACATATTTGTTATATGATGTAGGCATCCGATAAGAAAGGGTTTTTCGAAATTCATCCCCTATGTGGGTAAAACAAGGGATTAAAGATTGTATGAAACTCTGTCATTCTTAGTTTGAAATACACAGAAAGTGGTGTTTAGCTTTGAGATAAGAAATAAGAAATATATTTATTCGATTTTTTCGGTAATTAGTTATATGAGCAAAGAATTATTTATAATTAGAATTACTCGAAACTTGATATTAATGTTCTTCAATACAATTAAATAAATGATTTAGCATTTTTCGAAATTCTATCCCATAAAAGGGTAACATGGGGGATGAAAGTTTGTATGAAACCCTGTAATTAATATGTAAGAAAGTACAAAAAAGAAAAGAATAAAGAACAAATAAAATAAAGAACCTGTAGACGATTTAAGAGTTTTAAAATAATTTTCTTTAAAATGATGTCCACATAACCCTAAATATAAGGATTGTGATTTCGCCAATTTTTAATAATATATAATATAATATTAATAATTGCTTTAGCCCATAATTTCTTCAGTTTTTGTCTTTTGGGAATAAATGATATCTATTTTCTTTGCATCCTGGCACTGCACAATTTGACATTTTAGTTAAATTTTAAATAAAATTAAAAAAAAAACCATCCACGCTATAGAGTTTTACAATATACTGAGGGCTAAAGTGATCGCGACATCTGGCGGGAGAAATAGGCGAAGTTCTTCCCCGTTGCACTTGAAATAATATTATAAAAAAAAAGCATATTTTGACCAAACTGACAATTTTATTTTTAAAATATTGTTTTCAAGATATAACAGATTATCACTTAATAATTTGAATGCACTTAATAGTTGCAGCCACTGGTGTTTTTAAAAATAGCTTGTATAATATAACTTTTTACAAACTGTTTTACTACTTTTTTCGTAAAACAACCAAAATAACTTTTTTTTTGAATGTAACAGATAAAACTATGTAAGAAACTGAACAACTGAATGTCAATCTGTCAATACTTTTTTATATGGAGATTTTTTAACCCTTTTTCAATTGTCCTTACAATTTTAAAAAAAAATATTTCATGCAGAACTTGTTCTGACAATAATTAAAAACACAACAAAAAAAAAAGAATTATCCAAATAGGTGCGTTGCAGGAGGTGCTGATGGGTAATGGTATCTACAATACACTATTTCAGACTAATTCAAAAATTTCAAGATATAACTAAAAATATTTTATCAAGCAAAGCGTATTACACTGTTCAAGAGTTTCTTTCTGATGGAAATACTCTGACTCTTAAATTCAATTGACGATTCAAAATTGCTTGTAATAAGTCTAATTGAATAAAGCTTATTTCATTTTATTTCACGGTTAGGAAGTACATATAGACAGACAAAATCCTCTTGATCCGTCAAGTTAACTCACGCCCTATAGTGGGCGAAGAGAATTAATTTCCTGTAAGTCATCGGGGTAGTGATAGCACATATGTATACGCAAAAATAAATAAATAATAAATAAATATGTTGGGACATTAACACACAGCACCATCTAGTTCCATGGTAAGCTACGGGGCTTGTGTTGTGGATACCAGATAGTTGATACACTACACATATATAACTTTAAATACATACATATTATAAACATAAATCCATGACTGGAGTACAAACATTCGTGCTCATCACACAATTGAATACCCCTAGCGGGACTCGAACCCGCGACCGCTGACACAGCAAGTAGGGTCACTACAAACTGAGCCAAACGTGTCGTCGTGGCTTGTTTGTTAGTAGTTCTGGTGAGACAAAACTCGATAACAAGCAAACTTATAATATATGGAAATACTAAACATGAAAAAAGGATTAAGTATGAAAATTATGTTTTCTTAGATAAATTAATTTTTTTTAGAAAAATCACCAAAACATTCATCGTTTTCTTTAGCGGTGTATATTTGTGTGGTTTGTATTGAAAAGAGCTTTATACTTTACACAAGCAAGCATGATTTATGGATGTTTGAAAGAGCTTTTACTCCATAACGTAGTCCAATCGAGTGGAATGATTCATATACATGATTACTGTTAATTTGTTGGGCGAGACAAATATTATGTTAACTTAAATGTGTTTTTCTTTAAATTAAATATCAAAAGACACCCAAGACTATATATTAGACTAGCGACCCACCCTTGCTCCGTTCGGTTTCGTCCCTAGGTATGTTTTAACGGTTAGTACAGATTTCTCAGAGATGAGATATTTTCCCGCAGTAAAAAGTATCGTATATATTGAGCCGCTTAACCATTAACCAGCTATCATCATACCAATTTATTATTTTTTTTTATTTTATTATATGTCGTATTATATTTTTTTATTTATAGAAGGGTATTTTAGTTAAAATTATACGACGTTGCTATACCTTAGCTTTTATATTTTCCCTCTCTGTAACCGTTCTTGTTTACAATTCTAAATTATACTCGAGATTAGTTTAACCTACGAGCTTTTGTAAATATTTTCTAAAGGGTTTAATCTTAATTCATTCTGTCAGGGGGTATGAAAGGGCTTTGTAGTATCATTCTGGTTAAGCGCTCATTTTCATACACATTACTTTTAGGATAGTTCTCCATCGAATTAAAGATATATCTAAGCTGTTTTATTTAAATTATATCGTTGCTTATTCATGACACAAAGAAAGCGATGAATCTTAATAATAAAAAAAGAATATAATTGGTTTTTTTTAAGGTTTACTATACTATATTTTAATATTATATAATAATAATTCAATTTATATCTAACAGTCTATAAAAAAAAATTTACTACTATATAAATGCGAAAGTTTGGATGGATGTATGTTCGTTACTCTGATCTGATCTGGATGAAATTTAGCACGAGATAGATTATATTACTTTTTATCCCGGAAAAATGTATAGTTTCCGTGGGATAGATTTATTTCTATTTATATGAGCCGCTAGTTAAATATAAATGTTTTATTGAGCGTTAAATTATTATAGCTTTTAACCCAACATCGTGGAGCTTACCACCAGCTTCAAAACAAAAAGCTTTAGTCCTGAGAAGAATCTGACGTAACCAGAAGATAAAAAGGAATCAGGAGAACATCAATCAACGATCTTATTTGTGAATCATAAATAATAAATAAATAAATATATTGGGACATATTTATTTATGAATGCGAAGGGGATCTATTCATTTAGTATATGGTAATTGCGTATCTTACTTAACCTTAATCTCACCGACCCTAAAATATATTTTTAGCATAGCATGCCATGTATGTAGATAGCTTTAATCAAATACGGTTATGGTTTCCAGTTTATTTATTAGACGTTTTAAATTGAGTGCCATTCGTGAAATGTAAATGACTTATTTTAGCTTAAGTGATCATTTGGTTTCGACCTTTTTCCATTTAGAGATATTAATGAGTCTATTGAAGTCAAATTTTGATGATTAGGTACTGATTTTGTCTTTTGTGTCTGTCCGTCGGTGAATTTTCATATAATTTGTTATCTTCAAACATGACGTCTGCATCATGTAATAATGCTATACTGTAGTTTAAAGATCACTTAACCTTGGGGTGGATTTCGTTTACTTATAAAGTATGGGTTGGAAAAGTCTGAGAAAAAATGAGATTATTTCGCGTATAGTATTTTCGTTTGCCAAAAAAGTTATCTTGGTTTTTATAGAAATACTATGAAATACAAACTAATTTGTGCCATTAATAAAAAATATTGCAGAAACTGTTTGATTTAATATATATTTAGTTTTACGTACCTAACGTACGTTAAAACGTAACACAGATGTATTGTATGATGCTGTGGATACCTGAACGAGTAGCCTTGTACTTTTCCGATTTTATCAATATGATGCCACTTTTTTTTATACCGTAAGTCACAAATAGAAAAAAAAATTAAAACACTGTTATAAGAAATCTTTGTCTCATGTTAATTCCCGTTTACTAACTTTCGTGTTATCGACAAAACTGGATAACCCCTTTCATATAATAACCTATACAGATAAATAAAATTGAAGTGTCTGTTTGTAATGTCAAAATAACAGCTTTATACTAAATGCATATATATGAAAATATATGCGGTAGTAATAAGAAAAAAACAATTTTTAAAATTTTTGTCTCTTTTACTGTTGATCTGTCGTATGTTTGTTCCGGCTAATCTCCGAAACGGCTGGACCGAATATAACTTTTACTGGCAGCTAATGTTATAAGGAGTAACTTATGCTACTTTTATTTTAGAAATAGAATCAGAGTTCCGCGCAAAAAAGTTAAAATTCATGAAATTGTGAACAAAATCCGCGTACCTAACCTAATGATAAGTTTTATTATCTGATCATTTGTGCAAACACTCTCACTCAGTGACTGTACATCATGAGATTCAGTTTTGCGTTTAGTATTTTATTCGGAGTATTCTCTTTATTAGGTATGTAAATAATTTCGTCCTAAATTAAAATGTTTTATTATTTAACGTTATTTATTATTAATTAACATTATATATTGTTAGTTAACGTTATTTGTCTACACGTTTAGTTTAGTTTATAGTAACCCTACTTGCTGCGCCAGTGGTTGCGGGTTCGAGTCCCGTGGGGGGCATTCATTTGTGTGATGAGCACGAATGTTTGTACTCCAATCATGGGTGTTTATATTTATAATATGTATGTATTTAAAGTTATATATGTGTAGTGTATCAACTATCTGGTATCCATAACACAAGCCTCGTAGCTTACCATGGAGCTAGATGTGTTGTGTGTTAATGTCCCTGTGCGCGTATAGGGGGATTTTACTGGGATTAAAATGAAAAATTAACAACTTTGGTGACTGAACAGCACGCAGTCTTAAGATTTTATTGAGAAATTTTTAAAATCACCGTCTGTGCTACACATATGATGATATGACAGAACGCCTGACAGAAAAAATGAGCAATACGTTAGTCTATGTTATATTGCTTAAAACTACTTTAAAATATATTTAATGGTGCTTCAACATGCCCCCAGCCGTTGAAAGCCTGTCTTTCAACAGGAATCTTCCAGTAAGGGACAAATTTTTGAACAGGCTCTTCGTATGACTCCGTTGGCAGTCTTAATATCTGCAACCCTATTGATATTATCGGTCCCAGGGTGAAGAGCGACAATTCGGCCCAACCTCCACTTTAATGGAGGCAAGTTGTCATCTTTGACAACAACAAGTGAGTCGAGTTCCAGTGAGTCCTTGGACGTGTGCCATTTCACACGTTGCTGCAGCTCGGATACATACTCCTTGCTCCACCTGATCCAAAAATGCTGTCTTATTTGCTCAATTCGCTGGAAACGATTCAGGCGGCTGCTAGAAGTTTCTCGGAGATCCTCGACTAGAAGAGATGTGAGTGGCCGTCCAATCAAAAAATGTCCAGGAGTTAATGGAAGCACGTCGTCAGGGTCCGTAGATAAGGGCGTAAGTGGCCGCGAATTTCAAATGCCTTCTATTTGAATTAGTACGGAGTTAAGCTCCTCATACGTAAGATAACAATTTCCCAACACTCTAATTAAATGGTATTTGGCCGACTTAACACCTGCCTCCCAAAGTCCACCGAAATGTGGAGCATAGGCAGGAATGAAATGGAACTTAGTTCCATGTTGGGCAACGTCTTCAGCTAAGGAGTCACAGTTAAGTTTTAAAAAGTTAGAAATTTCATTGTAGGCTCCTACAAACGACGAACCATTGTCGGAAAAAAGATTAAGCGGTTTTCCCCTTCGAGACATAAACCTTCGCAAAGCCTGTAAATAATTACTGCTAGTCAAGTCACCCACCAATTCCAAATGAATGGCCTTCGTAGTAAAGCACACGAAAATAACTATATATACCTTTACTATTTTACATCCGCGACCTTGACGACTAGCTGACAAAATGGGTCCTGCATAATCGACCCCAACGTTTTGAAAAGTAAAGTCAGCTGGTGAAAGTCTGCTCATTGGCAAATTACCCATTTGTGGAACAACTGTCTTTCCTGTCAAACCTCGACATCGAATGCACTGACGGTAGCAAGCTCTAGCTAAATTACGAACGCCTAGCGGCCAATAGGTTTGCCTAATGGTACTTAATAGAGATTGAGGTCCTGCGTGCATTAACTTGATATGCTCATGTCTGAATAAAAGCTTGACAAAATGATTAGTGGACTGTAATAATATAGGGTGTTTTTTCTCAAATGAATATTCAGAATTATGTAATCTTCCCCCGATACGGATTATTATGTTATCGTCGAGAAAAACATTAAGTTTTAATAATCGATTTTTATATGGTAATTTTTGTTATTTATTTTGTAGTGCTACTATATTCACGCAAGACACCATGATGCGGAATGAAATATGACATTTGGTTTGAATTAATATAACACTCGGACATATGACCTAAAGAAATATACTCAGACATGAAATCCTTGTACATTTTGTCGAGTGGAGGTTGCTTCAAATTTCTGCGCTCTAAAGACAGAAAACAGCGTTTTGCACGATGAAATGAATCGCCAAGACAACTTGAAGTTTCCTTAAACGGGATTCTAACATTAAAACGGCCGTCTGGCAAATATGTAGTGTTATTGACAAAGTGTTCTTCGCACATCTTCTCTTTGATTGAACAAGTTGATGACTCATGACAGACTTCTTCAAGCTGCCAAAAACGCGTAAGTTGGTTTTGGATGTCATCTAACTCACGAGAACTAGAAGAACGTTTATTTTGAAAGTTTGTGAAGTTACATTTTATTGGTGGGAAATGAGATGACAACATATTATAGCCGCCGTTAACTGGGCCACAAACTAGCCAGCCAAGTCTAGTTTGATATAATGTTGGTTTCCTATCACCTAATATAATTTTATCAGAGCCTAACAAGCTCCAAAATACGTCAGCTCCAATTATAATATCAATGGAAGCTGGCGAGTGAAAGTACGGATCTGCTAACTGTACATTCGAAGGAATATCTATATGTACTTGTCTAGCGGGAACGTTATCTGTTATAGTGGGCAAGACAAAACATATTAAATCGTCAACATAAGGTTCGTGCAACGATTCGACGTGAACTCGGCACATTTTTCGCACAGGAGATAGTGAATTATTAATTCCTTGAATAGATTTTTTTATATTTAAATATGGTAAATTTAATTTTTTAAATAATCGTTCCGTCATTAGGCAAGATGAACTACCGGAATCAAGAAGGGCGCGTGCGATGTATTCTTTATTATTTACATCATAACATTTAATTAACGCAGTCGACAGAAGGACGTCGCTCGAGGTGCTTGTATGCGAGTGCGCCGAGATGTTTGCCGATAGTGCAACGGGCGCGTTGTCTCCGTTGTCAGTAGAGATGGAAGATGACTTGTCCTTGGCCTTGCCGATTGTACATTCACCTGATTTGTTTACAACGGGATGGTTTTTATAATCATCATTGTGAATAAGCGTGTGGTGTTTGCGCTTGCAAATTTTACAACCTGATTTCTTGCAAGAATTAGGATAGTGACCATGACGAAAACAATTAAAACAAATCTTGTAATTTTGCAATAATAACATTCTATCGCTAACATTGAGTGCTAAGAACTGTGGACATGAATTTAAGTTATGATCGCCACTACACTTTGGACAACCGTGTGCTAATGAAGAATTTATCTTTTCTGTGGAAACCATAGCCTTAATTTTAGTGTTGGATTTAATATTACTAGAAGAGGGGCGTGATAATTCTACCGTTTCTAGTAGGTCAGCACGGTTACGCAGAAAGTCCATGAACTGTTGAAATGAAATTGATTTAGTTTTATCAAAGTGCCCTTTAAACTCTTCCCACTCCCTAAACGTTTTAAAATCTAATTTTTTACTAATAATATATATTAGAAGAGTATCCCAACTGTGAACAGGCTCGCCTAATGAACTTAATGCCCTAATATTTTTGTTTACATTGTCTATTGTGCGTTTCAATGCAATTGAAGATTCTTTAGTGATTGATTCGATATCAAACAACGCCGTGACGTGGTTATTAATTAATAAGCGTTTGTTATTGAATCGTTCACAAAGAAGTTCCCACGCAACTGTGTAGTTTCGGGCGGAGAACTCAATTGATTTAATTACGACGGCAGCCGAACCTTCCAATGATGATCGCAAATAATGAAATTTGTTAATTTCGTCCATATCGTCATTATCATGTATAAGACTGGTAAACGTATCACGAAATTCAAGCCAGTTAACGTAAGATCCTGAGAATTTTGGCAATGAAATGGTAGGTAACTTGACTAACTGACGCTTTGAACTGCTGTGGCAAGATTTTGCATCATCCTTTTCTAATTTAGAATAGTTATTTAACATAATTTTTGCCTGAGCGACTAAGTTGTAATATTGAGATTCTACAGTAGATCTTTCAACAGATTCGAGATCAAGATTATCACATAAACATTCTAATTGTAATTGAATTTCGTTAAACTCATCATATATATTTTCTAACTTATCAATACGTAACTGTAACTCCATGGCCTGACAAGGGGTTAACTCGGAACCCTTTAAAAGACCTAAATAGGTTGCAAATGAAGTAAGTCTTCCCTTGTAACTGCCACGTTTCTTTTTAAGATCTTTTATGTCGGTCATTTTGAAGGGCAGGTGTCGTCAACCTGGAATTTTACAACAGATAGAACGCTAAATAATGTAACAAATATTTTTTATAACAATGTTAGTATAACAATTAGCATTAATCACTAAACAAGTATAATTTAATTTGACTTTTAAAATCACTGCATAGTTTTGCTGTTGTATGATAGACTTAAGACTAGTAGGTATATTTAAATAACTTATTTTACAATTTTAACTATCTACAATGATAAATACTTACAATGCTGATAATTTAAAGATTTAAGATTAAATATTGTATTAAATCTGAATAGTTAACTAATGTAATATTTATATTACTGTACTGTCACAATGAAGTACCGATTAACTATATTATACAATAATTATTAATCTTTATACTTAACCAACCTAATGCAATGTAAATAACTAATTAATACGTTTTAAATTGTAGTAGTTTTACATAAGTTAAGAATAACTTGTACATATTAAAATTAAAACATATTTTACTAACCTTGTACAGTCTTCATATTGGTCAACAATTTTTTACCTAGAATATTACCTGAGTGTTGGGTGAAATAAATTTTATTTAACGCTTAAAACAATTTGTTTTATTAAATTAAATCACTCTAAAGTCCAAGCCACTTTTCTTCATCCAAAACGTGTAGGTTGAATCACTTCCTTGGACACGTTGCTCAGTTTTATAATTTTATTAAATTCCAGATAATATTCTTGAAATCCCAATATTTCCAAAGAAAATCATAAAAATCCGGCTCGAAGGACCATGTGCGCGTATAGGGGGATTTTACTGGGATTAAAATGAAAAATTAACAACTTTGGTGACTGAACAGCACGCAGTCTTAAGATTTTATTGAGAAATTTTTAAAATCACCGTCTGTGCTACACATATGATGATATGACAGAACGCCTGACAGAAAAAATGAGCAATACGTTAGTCTATGTTATATTGCTTAAAACTACTTTAAAATATATTTAATGGTGCTTCAACAGTCCCAACATATTTATTTATATGTATTTATTTTCTTATTAAATAAAGCTATTAATTTTTCTTCTGCTTATTTTATTAGGTTCGATATCTGCCTGCGGTAAATTGTTATATCCTTTTGCTTTTATAGGAAATTTTAGTTTTATATGTTACTTTTATTATTATGAGAAAATTAAAGAAATGTGTATTAATCATTATCAATATTAGATGGATGTTTTCGACATGGCTATACCTATTACGCGAATGCTGGGGGCTACTTAAAACTGCATGAGATACCTGCAAACTGGCAGGAAGCCAGGCTACGATGTCACCTTGAAGGTAAGAACATTGTCTCTAAACATTTTATATGCATACACATAAGCTTGTACATTATTTATTTTCGCACTGTTGAGTTTCTCGCTCGGCTCTTCTCAACAGAACTTCCTACCGACCTTCCTTACAAAAAATATACGAATCCACAGTGCTTTGAAGAATTATTGGCAATACGTTTCCGATAAAATGGAGAGAAAATCAAAATTTAGAATATATGAATGAATGAAAATATAAAGTTTAGTTTCAATTTAATTTTAATTTTATCTTTGGTTTAAAAGCTTGAATTTTTTTTTCTATGACTTAGAGTTGCGTTAACAAATAAAGCAGTGACAAAACATGTCAAGGATTAATATTAAATACAAACAGACTATTGTTTATTTCAAACTTTCCAAGGAGTTACAGTATAAAGTAAATGGAACTTTGTCTAATCAGAGACTGTACAGATTGTTTGGAACAGCTCAGTGGATTGATTTGACTACTGCCTTTATATTTCTTGACTATGTGTATGTATTCAGCCCTTTTTAACATCCCACTGCTGGGCACGGGCCTCCCTTCAATACGAAGGGGATCAGGATGGCCTGATAGACTATGGAGTCCACCACGCTGGCCAAGTGCGGGTTGGCGGACTTCACATGTCTTTCGAAAACTTGCTAGGTTCTCTCAGACATGCAGGTTTCCTCACGATGTATTCCTTCACCGTAAGGCAAATTTCTTGACTATTCAAATATATTTTGTTTAAACACTACCTCATACCTGTGAAAATTAGTAAAATATGCCACTTTATACAAGAGTGTAGAACTTGAAACTCAAGCTCACTTTGAATGAAATATAGTGCCGATTGAAATACGTCCATAATTTCCGATTGAAGCAATCAAGTATAGATCAATATCAATAGACAAAAATGTAGTAATGATACAGATTTTTAAGACTTCCTTGGCAAAAAGCAAAAGCGGAATCCTTATAATTTCGTCATGTCTGTCTGTTCGTATGTCGCATTACGCGTTCGACTGCAAGTTAATTTTGTTTTTTATAAAAATTCTATGAAATACAAATTGTTTTATGCCGTCAATAAAATGTATATTATAGACTAGCGGCTCACCCTCGCTTCGCTCGTGTTCGCCCCTGAACAATTCTTTAGCTTGACATAACTTTTTCATTTAGGAATCGATTGAAATAAAACAACTACTCAACGTTAAGTGAAGCTTACCACAATATATTAGTGAAAACCGCACCCAAATCGGTTAAGCCGTTTCTAAGATTAGCACGCACAAACGCACAGACAAACAGACAAAAAAACTAAACATCATTGTTTTGGGTTGTTAATACAGATCCCCAATAATAGTTTTTCTCAAATATCTTCTATGTACAGACAGCGATCAGTTACAATTTTATTATATGATAATATAGATGAGTCAATATTTTATTTTGCTTTTAACACAACAAATTACATATCTGCAATATAACATAAAATTGTTTCATATTACGGAAATCTCGGTGATTATATCAGACTCGGATACATGATGATGATGATTCGCTACACCTCAAATGCTGCAAGAATCTTTAATAAATTCAACATATAAATATATTTTTGCAACGCATTTGCACGGCAACGCATTTGCAAGCCTTGCGGTGTTGCAGATGTCCATGGGCGGCGGTAATCACTTTCCATCAGGTGAGCCTCCTGCTCGTTTGCCCCCTTGTTCACAGAAAAAAATAAAAAATAATAAAAAATATAAAAATGTCTGCCTAGATAGTTATATACGTATTTTTGTAGATTTTTGTGTATCGAGAAGTGATGAGCCAGTGTCTTGGTTGACCCAATGACTGTATTTACTAAGCGTAATGCGATAAGGAGATTAATAAATGACACTTACAGCTTTACACATTAAAATTTCTTACTTATTAAACTGATTTAATATATTAAACTTAAACTCATTTACGAAAAATTAAAAATTTAAACTTCCAGAGAAATTGAAAACTTTATATTTCTAATAGTAGTAAATTTGTTGTATTTGCTTAAGAGGATTGTGAAGCTAAATAAAAAGTAAATTTTCAAACAAAAAGCGATAACGTTTTTCCCCCCATTACCATAGTCTAATTTTCATAATGTTTGGCAATGTTGTAGGTATAATGAAAAACTAGGTTCGTACGTTTTTATTTAGTTATTAGCATCTAAATATCTGTATTTTTGACTTAAAAACTTCCTCGAGCTTTTTTTTAAAATTAAACTAAACTGAATTACTAAAAAAGGAAAACGTATAGACCTAGATTAAGGTATACTGGATCTGAATGAAAAAGAAAAATGAGTTTCTTTTTTGTTACAGGTGCGAAGTTAGCGTCTCCTTTAAATAGTGAATTAAGTTTAGCTATGAGAAAAAAAATGGAGAGCGAAGGCATACTTAAATGTGGGGTATTTACTGGTATACATGCATTCTTCTCTAGAGGCGACTTCCAATCAATCGAAGGTATGTGTGTTTTCAGGTGTTATTTATTTATTAGTTCGTGCGTTCGTTCGTTCGTTCGTTCGTTCATTCATTTATTAATTCCTTCATTTATTTATTGTTGTTAAAACATTTTAACATCTTATCTAAAAACTTAACACAAAATATAGAAAAATGTTTAACATTTGAAGGTGTCACAACATGCACCAATTATATCACAGCCTTATACAATATCTATATATACGAGTATATTATGTATAATGTTATATTATGTAGTTTCTTAAAAGACCATATGAAGCTGCTTCAAATCCGTCTTTTTTTCTAGATGGGGCAGATTTTTTTTGTGGCAATAATTTTGAACATGATTAAAGCATGGTTAAAGAAATTTTATTATGGCCTATTCGACTGTATAACACTGTTTTCCAATGCCATCTTGTTTATATCTTTTTTCTCGCATTTTACGTAGTTGGTTTTTTTTTATATTTTTGTAATTTAATAGTGATACTATTTAATAGTGATACTATTAAATTATAGGGCGTGTTAATTTTTCTCGCAGCTATTTAGTTTCATAAACAAATATGTACGGGTATTCCCGCTATATGAGATAAACAGGTCATCTTGGTCAACTTTAGATAAAGTTAAGAGCAGCATTTTAAAGCTATTACCATATATTATTTATTACAATTAATAGTGAAATAGAAATTAGAAACAAAAATAACATACTTTTTTGGCTCAACACGAAAATTTTACGTTTCAAGTGAAAACTTTATTTTCCGATTGTTTGCGGATTTATTTACATTTTTGTTTCCCAAAATTAGGGAACTAAAAAATAAATATTACTTAGCAAAGTGGACTCTGTAGTAAACTCTTATTGAGATGTCTTCCGCTTATTGCTTTGGAAAAAGTGTTAGCGTGGTAATATATTGGAAGAAAATATTATACATGTCACTGTGAAATTGTAAGTGCCACTAGATTGTAAACTATTGAATTGATAGTTTACAATCTCGCTAGATATACTGTAATCTAGCGGTATTTACAATTTAACGGTGACATATACAACATACGCATGCCTTAATATTTACATAATATTTTTAAATACATATGTACATATATAATGTTAAATATATAAGATAACATCTAGATCATTTATACATCAAACTCATCATCTATTATTTTAATGTTATACATAAAAAAGTAAGATTTAACGATTTTGATAAGATTTTCTCATCAATAAAGAAATTGTACGATAAAAGATCATTTAAAAAATAAATTTTAGGTTTACATTTATCAAGAATCCCTCACAAATGGGCAGAAGGTGAACCAGATAACTACAACGATAAGGAGCAGTGTATAATGATGTTACCAAGTGGAGAACTGGCTGATGTGAACTGCTCCGAGCCTTTGCCCTACTTATGTTATAACAAAAGAAGCAAAAGTGTTATGTGGAATGACTGCGGTACTGTGGATCCTCGTGAGTTTATTTTGAATTTTTTTTGTAGCTCTACGTTTTCTTCTACAGAATATAGATTATCTTAGAATATCTAGCGGCTTAGGTGAACTGATATTAATGTATGATAGTCTTCAGATTTAGACGTTATGGGTTCAATTCCTTACATGGTAAATGGTTAAATTCTTAATTGACAGATGGTATAAACTAAATATAGCGATAATACGTATTCTTTAGATAATGAGAGCGTAGCGTACCTACATAATCTATACACGCAATAAAATTGTAACTAAAACCGAATTTGTACATTAAATATTTTTTGGAAAAACTTATTGAAATAGACTTTATTATCGATACAGAAGCCAAATCTGTAGTTTTAGAATTTTTGTCTGTCTGTTACCGCATCACGGGAAATCCACTAGACAGATTTTGATGAATTTTGGTATAATCATAGGTGGTTATCCGGTTCAACATATAGGATACTTTTTACTGCGAGAAAATGTCTCATCTCTGAGCTAAACGTTAAAACGTAACGAGGGACTAACCCGAGCGGAACGAGGATGAGTTGCTAGTTACAAATATTATTTTCGTCCAAAAATTCAATTTCAAGTAAAATGTTAGAATCAAATAAATTAGCAAGTGCTTTATAGTCTTAGTGTGCCCTAAGTAATTTTTATTTTTATTTTGACTTTTATAAAGGATAGATAAAAGATATATTATTTGATATTAAATGTATTTATCTACATCTACACTTCTACACTAATAATATAAAGAGGTAAAATTTGTTTTTTTTTGTATGTTTGTAACGAATAAATTCAAAAACTACTGGACCGATTTAGATGAAATTTGGTAAGAAGATAGTTTGAGATCCTGGAAAGGACATAGGAATTTATTCCGGAAATCATCCCTTAAGGGGGTGAAAATGGCGATGAAAATTTATATAGGGAATTAACCTAGAGATAAATCCGAGCGAAATGAGGGTGAGTCGCTAGTTTGTAATACTTCCAAATATATTATGACACAAAGTTATTAGGTACTATATGTTTCTAGGCAGATAAGGTTCGGCTTCGGGACCATTAGAGCTGATATATTAGTGCGATACGACAGGGTTACGCTATGTATCTTCGAACTTGATTAACAACGTTTGAGTTTTGATTTGTTGTATCAATTACATGTTGTGGAGCTCAGTACGTTTATTTTCTGAGGCAATTATTGGTTTATTGGGAATAAACAGTTCTAAACGCTCTGCTTTAGCTATTGCTAGTAGCGTAAGTTTTATTAGCTAGTATAATATTTTTTATCTATATGTTGAATGCGCATACGCACGCGTATACACATACGCACACATATACTATACGCACACATATACGTTTTTTATACACACTATAATGTATCCTCCGCACATGGATAGTCTCTATGAGATTGGCCACTGTGTTCGAAACCAGCAATTTTATACTAGTTTAGAGTGTTTATATTAAGTTAATGTCTGAAAGTATGAGTCCGATTTGCATAAGATAGTTGCATTTTTATTGAGGAAGATCATAATTTATGTAACTTTGACAAGAATCAAGGCCAAACTTATTTTTTTTAATAAATTTAGCTATAATTATGTTTCAAAAATCAACTTTAATCAACAGTGTCAAGGTATAATTTACTATGATACAGAAATTATCGAAAATACATAACTAAACATATGGCCTATTATTGACTGTACAAAATTCTTTTTAGAATACGAGGCAGACGTTCGTACTGGAAGCTGCTATAAATTCCATACTGTACCTCGGACTTGGTCGAGGGCCTTCATGACTTGCACGGCTGAGGGAGGATACTTGGCCATAATCAACAGCGAGACAGAGGCGCAGGTTCGTTTTATTTTTCATACATCTATACTTTCAGACTTATGATTTTGCGATGAAAACAAGTATTTCGAAGACAAAAGTCATTTTTGTTTCATTTACAGCAATATATGTATTTAATAATATTTTTTAACGTCCTATTGCTGGGCACTCAGGCCATAGTCCATCACCATGCTCAAGTGCGGGTTGGAAGACTACACATGTCTTGTGAAAACTTATTAAGTTCTCTTAGTTGTTTCGTGAAAAAACCAAAATAGTTTCCTCATGTGTTTTCCTTCACCGTAAGACAGTGGTAATCATGTTGGAAATGATTAGCACATGAAAATAACAAAGGTGCGGGATCCGGAATTAGAACCCACTTTACTCAGTTTCCCAAACGGGCGCGTTACAACTGGGCTACCGCTGTCTCCATAGTAATATAATTATTGTTATTATTTATAGGTGATTAAAGAAATTTTCGCCAAGCATCCTGGTGGGTCGATGCCGGGATCCTTCTGGAAGGATGTCGCTTTTATGGGTTTCCATGATTGGGGCGAACATGGAGAGTTTTTGACAATACAAGGTATGCCTCAAATAATTATATAATTCTTATGACTATTTACTTCATATTTCCACCGAATATATTATACTAAATATAATTTTAGTACCCCTTTTCATATAACTTTAAAGTATTTCTCCGGATTTAAGTGACATGCACTTGCGTTAGTTACTTTAGTGAGTTTCATGGATACGGCTTATAGACTGTTCAAAAAACGAGTGTCCGTTCAAAACTCGAAAAATAATGATAACTAAAAAATAATGATAATTAAATAAAAGATGGCCAAATATTACCTCAAATAAAAAATATGTAACACTAGTATTCGAGCAAAGCTTTTTTGGACATAGTCGGATCGAGATTGTCTGAGGACGTGCTAAGAATGCTCAATGAAAACCCTAATAGCTATACTTAGCCCTTACGAGTTCTTTGAATCTAGCATCCGGGTATGCTAGCCACTACACCGACGAGCCGTTAACGTTATGTTTGTCTGTATGAGGGTGCACGTTCATATAATTATGTTCTTACATATTATGTATGTAACACTTAACTGACTCGGTGGTGTTATGGCTTGTAAGTAAGGCTGCACAACGGAGACCCTGGTCTGGAGTTCCGGGTCGAACAGTATTGAGTTTTTCTGTTAAGAAGTCCCAGTAACAACCCGAAATTGGGATTTGGGAAGTTGATGGTGTTTCACCCCCGTGCCGTGCATATATGGAGAGCACGTAAAGCCATCGGTTCTGTAATCCCATCGGTCGTGTCGAATATAGTCATTAGAATGTAAAAGTGAAAAAAAAAATAGTGCGCTAGAGTCTCTGCGTATACTAGTACACTGTAGGCACAAATAAATACACACATATCCTTTTTATACTTTTACATTTTTGATTAAGACATTTTTATTACCCTTGCTATAAATTACGTTTGTGACAGGTTCGAATAAAAAAAAGTAGTAACATTAAAAGGCGTACAATTAAATGTACATATTTTATTTCTATTCCAATAAAATAGATTAAAATAATTAATATATTGCTGCAATGACCATAACACTATAATATCTCCTGCGTAATTGATTAGTTTCAGTAAGATTGGATGCCATGACCGAAATAGCCAGGAGGCCGTCATTTAACAACAAAATAAATCAAACCAAATATTTAACTAAATGAACTTACCGACACTAATGAAGTATTATCTTGTAATTAGTAACTAATGGTAGAATGTATACGGATGCTTAATACTCATGCCTACTTGTAACATACTATGTATACCTACATTCAGAGCAAATAAAAATATTATTATTATTATTATTTTTATGAAATGTCTTTCATCTCGGCTTTTAACCGGAATAATATCTATTACGGACCTAAGCCGAGTAAATAGATATGTCATACGCTGTTGATGCTGACTACGTTGAGCAGAAATTCTCTGCCAGTGTCTGTTTGAAAAAATTTGCTAGGTATTCTATGCTTTTTGTAAGTTGATGTTAGTGAATGTGGGTAAATTTGATGATTCTATGGATTGGTGTAACTGTTTTATTTTTATTATTATTATAATTCCAGGTCAAACATTAAGAGAAGCAGGTTACGACAAATTTTCGCCCGGTGAACCAAATAATGCCACGACTGGAGAATTTTGTGGCGCAGTGTACCGAAATGGTATGCTTGACGATCTGTGGTGCGAAAATAAATATGCATTTATATGTGAGAAAGATCCAGACAGTTTGTTATGTGAAGATGAAATTGACGTTAGAGATCTAGATTAATATGTTCAAAATATGTTAATTTTATTTATTAATTTGTATAAAAATTCTTAAGACCTGGCGAGGAGAGCTAGCCTTGACAATTAGTCATATTATGACTTACTTGACTTGACTTATGTTCCTATGTCCCCTAGGTGAGGCAGAGGGCGTCCACAGTGCATCGCCATTCCGTCCGTTCTTGAGCTACGCTTTTGATTTCGCTCCAAGTTTTCCCGATGGCCTTCGCTTCGCCAATGATAGTCCGCCGCCAGGTCTGTTTTGGACGGCCACGTTTGCGTTTTCCTTGGGGATCCCAGTCAAGGGCTTGCCTCGGTATGTGGTTTGGGTCCCTTCGGAGAGTGTGAATTATCCAACTCCATTTACGGCGTTTGATCTGCTGGGTGATCGGGACTTCATTACAGCGTTCCCAAAGTTGCTTGTTGGAAATTTTGTCGGGCCAGTAAATACCGATGATTTTGCGAAGGCATCGGTTTACAAAGACTTGAAGTTGCTGCGAGATGTTTTTGGTGACCTTCCACGTCTCACATCCGTATAGCAGTACAGTCTTTACGTTGGACCGGAAGATTTTGAGCTTGATTCTTCGAGTCAATTTCCGTGATTGCCATACGGGTCGAAGTTGTGCGAAGGTAGCTCGTGCTTTGGCTATCCTCGAAGTGATGTCCTCTTCGGTTCCTCCTGTTTCTGACACGCAGCTCCCGAGGTATGTGAATTTGTGGACGCGTTCCACTGCCTCTGTGCCAATGAACAACGGGGATGTACTAGTTGCTCTGCACCTCATCTCCTGGGTCTTCCTTGCATTAATTTTGAGCCCTGTATTTGCGGCTTCCTTTTGTAGGTCGTCCAATTTGGTCTGCATGTCTGCGCGAGTGTGGCTTAAGAGGCATATGTCGTCTGCATAGTCCAAATCTTCTAGAATGTTGGTTATGCCCCATTCTATACCGCGGCGCTTGTTTTCCGTGGTGCTATGCAGAATGCCATCAAGGACGACAAGGAAAAGAAGTGGTGATAGGAGACAACCCTGTTTTACGCCTGCGTGTACCGCTATATCCTCTGAGAGGAGCCCGTTATGTGTCACTTTGCAAGAATAATTCTTATATAAGGCTTTGGTGATGTTGATTATTTTCTCGGGGACACCGATTTTGCGTAGTCGGGACCAGATGCTGGCCCACCTTACCGTATCAAAGGCCTTTTCAAAGTCTACAAAGGTAAGGTATAACTCCCTTTGCCATTCTGATGCCTGTTCCAGTATGATACGGAGGGTGTTGATCTGGTCAGTACACGATCGACTGGGGCGGAATCCTGCTTGCTCTCTGCGTAATAGAGGATCGACGGCCTTCGAGAGCCTATCCAGAATAACTTTGCAGAGCACCTTGGATGGGATCGAAAGCAAAGTGATACCTCTCCAGTTACAGCATTGACTGAGGTCTCCTTTTTTTGGAACAGTGATAAGTAGCCCTTTGTTCCAATCGTTCGGTAACTCTTCTTCCTGCCAGATGCGTTGTAGTAGAGGCGTCAGGGCGTTTGCAGCTGTAGCAATGTCCACCTTCAGCATCTCGGCAGTGATAAGGTCGATTCCTGGGGCCTTGCCATTTTTGAGCGAGCGAATAGCGTGAATTACTTCACCTCTAGTCGGTGGGGAACAGTCGATGTTTAGACTTTGCAGAGGAGAATCGTTATCGGGCAAAGTATCAACAGAGCCTTCTGTAACATGGAAGATTTCCTGGAAGTGTTCTTGCCAGCGTCGCAGTTGCCCTTCTGATGTCACAATAAGTTGGCCCTCCTTGCTCTTCAATGGCTTCTTCCTCGAACTTCGTTTTCCTGTCAGGGCCCTCGTGGCTTTGTACATCTCTTTCAGATTACCGGCATACGCTGCTCTCTGAGCTCCATCAGCAATACCATCAGCCCACACTCTTCTATCTCGACGGGTGCTGCGATAGATACTCTATTATATTGCATTATATTGTAATATAAATAATTTAATTTGAGTTGAAGACAAAATTTGAACCAATTCTACCAAAGACCTTAGCAATTACAATTATATTTTAAGGAAATAATACATTATTTTTTTTATTTATTTATTTTGTTCAGACACAGGACCATATTTACATAATATAATATCTCATTATAAACTTAATACTATTAGGAACATTTATTTTATGTATTTAAATAACGATCTATGTGTCTTCATCCAATGCCACATTATGTGACCGTCAAGTCTTTTAGCCACAGTGGCGACAAGGCTATTGAGGCTATCGCGCACTCACCACATCAGATACGCTATTCATGATCTTACTACTGCGTAAGTTGAAACTGGGCTATGTCTAGATTAAAAGAAAATAAATAAATAATAATAAATAAATATGCTGGGAGATTAACACACAGCACCATCTAGTTCCATGGTAAGCTACTAGGCTTATGTTATGGATACCAGATAGTTGATATACTACACATTTATAACATTTAAATACATACATATTATAAATATAAACACCCATGACTGGAGTACAAACATTCGTGCTCATCACACAAATGAATGCCCCCAGCGGGACTCGAACCCGCGACCACTGGCGCAGAAAGCAGGGTCACTACAAACTGAGCCAAACGTGTCGTCAAAAGAAAATGTAACACAATTTTAGATATTGTGCCTAACAAAGAATGGCATCTATGTATGGACAGAATGATTATCACTCAAGTAATAAATACTTTGATTTGTAAAAGTTTATTTTTATTTAACCAACATTTCAATAATTACAGCTAGCTGAGTAGTACGAGTTCCAAAAATTATTCGAATGATTTTACAAGTTCGTTCATCATAAAAGGTTTTTTAATTGCCTTGGTGGTCTAGTTGGTAACATGTAGGGTTACAGAACCGGAGTTCCTGGGTTCGAATCTCGGGTCGTGCCAAGTTTAATTTAGTCGGTCTTGCAACTGTCTGTCTCACCATTAATGTCGGAATTCGAGAGTGAAAGGAATAGAGAACGCACTGGTGTCTTCTGTATACACTTGTACACTATAATATCCCTCAGCTAATCTCAGTGAGATTGGCCGCCGTGACCGCAATCGACCATGAGGACATTATTGTTATCATAAAAGGTCCAATCTCAACATAAATTTTAATAAATATTGTTAGATTCGTACGTGTTAGACGGTACTTGTCCCCAATTTTAATTATTGTCACAGTATGGAAATTCACCGTCAAATCTATTATACATCTATACAGATAAATAAAATTGAAATATCTGTTTGTAATGTCAAAATAACAGCTTTATACTAAATGCATATGGAATTATAGTACCCGGCAATAAATATTGCACAACGACCTTTGGAAAGAGACCATCGACTAATTTGTATTGATATTATAAAGAGTAACGTAGGTTACTTTTATTTTAGAAAAAGAAGCAGGGTTTCGCTCAAAAAAATTAAAACGTACCTAGGGACGCACCCGAGAAAAGCGAGTATAAGTCGCTAGTATCTAATAAATGTAATACGGTCACTATGTTCTTTGTTTTTGTTTATGTTATGTTCTTTATCTATTATGTGTATATGTCCTTTATATACTATATTTTAGTTTTTTTTTTTTAGTTTAGTAAAATACTAAAATGGCGGCAATCGACCATTCCACAAAGGTATTATCTTTCAACATTATTGTAACAATTATGTCATACATCACAATATTAAATACAAAAAATACAACCAATATAATATTATAAAAAAAAAACTCTAAAACGCTTGAAATTAATTACAATTTGTAAACGGTATTAATTGTAGCAATTGATTAGATACGATTTACATTTAATTTTCAAGTTGTGACAAATGTTATTTTTTTTTTCAATTTTTAGTTAAGTAAAAAAAAAAAAATAATCGATTTAGTTTTTAGAATTTCATTTTCTTAATATTTTTTTTTGTAGGTTTACGATTATATAACACTAATATTACGCTGATGATCTTATTGTGATGAAAATTTTGAACTAAGCACACACCGATTCTTTACCGAGTTCGTGACATAAAACGATACAAGAAAAAGGTGCAAAAATCGTATTGAATAATAATTTGATATAATATTCTAGAATAGGGATATTTAGTAAGAAATATAGCTGTATATATATATATATATATATATATATATATATATATATTATAAATTGTAATTTTAGCGAAATGGGTGCAAACCCTGGGTTTCGCACCTGACATGACAAATCTTTTTCATATAACTCACTAGCATTAAGGTCCGTGCAAATCAGTGGTACGGTATTGAAACGCACAGCGAGACAGCTAGACGAAGGTGGCGAACAGCACGTATGGATCGTTATAGCAAAACGTTATTATCACCGCCTGAATTCAACTCAAACCCGATTTCACCATTAGATACACGGCTTTAAATACAAGTACCCGCACTCACGCCAGAATGATCAAAAAGCAACTTATTAGAAATAATACATTCTGTTATATTATTAAATATTGAATATAAGTTTAACATTAATTAAATATTGGATATGTAACTATGCAAATAATTTATAACTGTAATAAATAGTAATTATTTATACAAAATAATAAAACACACGAGTGAATTGGAAAGATAATACAAAACCTGTTCGGAAACAAAACGCTAATCTATTTTAAGATATTTTAAATATAATTTAGTATTAATTAAATATAGCAATTAAGTAAATATAAATAACGAATTAAATAGCCGATTGATGTCTACAACACTATTATTACGATTCTATTTAATAAAAGATGTGTTTAGAAATATGTTTTGTAACAGTATGATAGTACTTCAAGGCATATACGAGTGTGTAAGGTATGGGGGTTCGAACTACAGTTAGCACCCATCCTAGTCAATACGAATACGTAGAGAATAACATCGTAGCACGTAGAAGTCGATCTGCATTGTTAGGGTTCCGTACCCGAAGGGTGCCAATGGAACCCTATTACGAAGCCTCCGCTGTCCGGCCGTCGATCTGTCAGCTGTATCTCACGAACCGTAAGAGGTAGAGAGTTGAAATTTTCACAGAGTTTGTATTTATATTGCCGCTATATCAACAAATATTAAAAATCCAAGATGGCGAATTTCAAAATGGCTGTCATGCAAATAAAAAAAACAATTATGATTGTATTGGTCATCGTTTTCAGTCCTATTAATAATATACATAGTATTCTATATCATCTTGTATCATGGTACGGAATCCTTCGTGTGCGAGTCCGACTCGTACTTGACCTATCTTTTAATTTATCAGTGTACACTACAGTGGCGTACATGACACCGCTCGCTTATGAAACATGGTGTGCATATCACCAAGGCCCTCAGATTTGAACGAAGCTACGAGTATCATCATTTTAGAATCAATCTTGAATTGACAATACAGTAAAAGTTTCTAAAGGTCAACTTGAATAGTATAGTAGTGAAGAGTATATATATATATATATATATATATATATATATATATATATATATATATATATATATATATATATATATATAGTCAGTATGAAATAAAAACTTGATTCACAAGTTTAAATTGTTATTTTCAAATTCTGTACATAGCCTTTTTTGTCATATCTTGATCTATACATATAATTAAATTGTAACTAAGCCGGATCTGTACATTAAATTTTTTTTTTTTGGAAAATCTTATTGAAATAGTCATTATTATCGATACAGAGGCCGAATCTATAGTTTTTTGAATTTCTGTCTGTCTGTGTGTGACTGCATCACGAGAAAACCACTGGACAGATTTTGATGAAATTTGGTATGATGATAGCCAATTATCCGGGTCGACATATAGGATACTTTTTACTGCGGGTAAATATCTCATCTCTGAGAAATCTATACTGAACGTTAAAACGTAAGTATGCTTTGAAAATCTAAAATCTTAAAAAATGTATTGATATATTAATGAAACTAAAAGTTACATTTTTCAGTTTACGTTATCTTAATTAGGTGAAACGATACATAACATCATAAATAATGGTATTTTTTACGCTACGATTTATATATAAAGCCTTAAAATTATGTTGATAGCCTTACAACAAAATAATAACAACAGTATGAGTCGCATATTATTTTTACTCCAATTATTAATATTACATGCGGCGAATACGGGTGAGTAGAAAATGTTTGTTCTAATATATATGTAGAGCTGAAGAATTTATTTGTTTATTTGAATGCGCTATCGTCTGCATATACAGGCCCGATTCGCTCGGGTCTCACCTAGGTTGATTCCCCATACGAATTTTCATCTCCATTTCTACCGCCTTAAAATATGATTTCCTGGATTAAAACTATCTTATATCCTTCCCAGGGTCTCAAACTATCTTCTTATCAAATTTCATCTAAATTGGTCCAGTAGTTTCGGAGGTTATTGGTACAAACAAACAAAAAAACCTTTTCTTTTTAACCGACTTCCAAAAAAAGGAGGAGGTTCTCAATTCGACCGTATATATTTTTTTTTTATGTTTGTTCGGGCATTTTTTCCTCGTTTATGAACCGATTTTGATAATTCTTTTTTTGTTGGATAGGAGATATCCCAAGAGTGGTACCATGATAAGGAAACCAGAATTTGATGATGGGGTCCCAGAGAAATCGAGGGGAACTTTCGAAAATTGTAGCGGCGACTAGTGCGTTTGTTAACATTTTCATTAGGTATTTTAAAGCACTACTATTTAATGAAGGTCTGGAGTCGATCTGATGATGGACCCGAAAGATAGTCGAGGGAACTCCTCAACGATTTACAGCAATTACCTGGTGTTTGGGCTTGATTAATTTGTATTGATGATACGTCTACACTAAAAATGGAAAAATAAAAACTTTAAAAAAAAAATAAAAACCGACTTCCAGGCACTGAAAAGTAAGAAATAACTTAACGGGGGTTTTCATTTAGAATAGATACTTAATCAGATTTTTTCGAAGTCGGTGCCAGCCAATACAAATCAAAGCACACCGACTTCGAAAAAATTTGATTAAGTATCTATTCTAAATGAAAACCCCCGTTAAGTTATTTCTTACTTTTCAGTGCCTGGAAGTCGGTTTTTTTTTTTTTAAGTTTTTATTATAATATTAGTATAGACTAGCGACTTGCGTCCGTTAAGCTTAAATGATTTAGGAACCCATAAAACATAAACGTCTAAAGATTGTTTTTGTGGACCAGAACTTTTGCATATACAGAATAACACACCAGAGTTTCATCACAATCGGATCAGTGACTTAGGAACGCATAGATGACGCATTTACGAACAATCTTTTTTTATATATAGAAGACTACCGGCTCACCCTCGCTTCGCTTTCTATCTAAAATGTTACTCGGGAATATAAGGTACTACCGTGCAAAATTTCATTTAAATTAGTTCAACTGTTTCGGAGATTAGCTCGTACAAACAGAGTAACAAAAAAATTGAAAAAAATCTGGATAGGTTCTATTTCTCCCCCCTGACTCGGTTTTTAGCATTTTTTTTTTCTTTGTACAGACACTCGACCTCTACAGTTTTATTATATGTATAAATATTGAGGAAGGATATAGGAGTTATTATTACATTACACTATGACTCAAGTGAGCGGAGTAATAAAAACTACAATTAAACGACGCGGGTGGAGCCGCATGAAGATGCTTGTATAAAATATATTTAAGATATACTATACTTAATATTATAAAGCTGAAGAGTTTGTTTGTTTGTTTGGTTGAACGCGCTAATCTCAGGAACTACTAATCCCATTTGAAAAATTCTTTTTGCATTAGATAGCCCGTTAATTGAGGAAGGCTATAGGCTATATATCATCCCGGAAAAATGTACGGCTCCCGTGGGATAGATTTGTTTTTGTCTAGAGACGAACCCGAAGCGAAGCGAGGGTAAGTCGCTAGTATTTATATATTTTGATAAGATTTTATTTCAATTCAATTTTCTTGTTATTGGCTTCAAAGCGTGTTATTCTTCACTCACTGAATTCAATACAATGTTAGTCTTTAACAAAAGAGAGATTTGGATATGTTCTCTAAAGATTGGTTGGTAAAGGTTTTAGTGGGTAGTATTAGCTTTTCTAGCCGTTGAGTCTCACATAACCACCTGTATGTATGCAGGTTGTATGCGCAAATCCATTTCCCAACGTTAAAAAAAGTGGTGGCCCTATTTAACCAATTAAATCTATACGTTAGGGTATGATAACGACGTATTATTGATCAAGTACCTGGGCGACCGAATTTCGCTCGGAGGTCTTTTTTGTTATATCGTATTTTTTAGATAAAAAGAAAACCAAAAACTTGAATAAATAAAAAAAAACAAAAGTAAAGACTTTGTATCCGACCGGGATTCGAACCCGGACACCTGTGATTGTCAATGTTGCATCTTGGGCGCTTGACCACGATGCTTATGCCCTAGCGTAAGAAATTATCGACCATAATTTGCGTGCAATAATGCAAGAGAAAACCGCATGAAAACTCGAAAACACGCGTTTTCCCAGACATGAGACTAGTCTAAATCGATTTTTCGCTCCCGAAAGCCCCCACATACCAAATTTCAGCGAAATCGTTAGAGCCGTTTCCAAATTTGCTGGTATAAATAAATAAAGATATAAATATACAAGAATTGCTCGTTTAAATATATAAGATAAAGATATAAAGAATATATTAGATTTAGATTAGATAGATAATGAATAATTACGTCAAATTGAAATATAGAATATAAATGATACATTATTATAAATAACAGTTGGAAAACATTTTCGATGCGACTACACCTATTACCCTGAGATTGAGGGCTATTTAAAGCTTCAAGAGATACCTGCGAACTGGCATGAAGCACGGCTACGATGCCACTTGGAAGGTAGATATTATGTCTTTAAACATTCTCCTTAGTTAATTAATAAGTAGGGAATAATCACGGTGGATTAGTAGCTAGCATGTACGGCTGCAGATCCAAAGGTCCTGGGTTCGGGGCCTGTGTTTACTTATGGAGTTTTATGTCAAAACTAGTAGAACCCGAGGCGTCGATCGTGATTAAACTACGAAAAATAAGAAACTACGAAAAATAACAAATATGATCAAGGAATAAAAAGTTTCATACAAACTTTTGTCCCCTATAGGGAGTGACCCCTTAGGTGTTGAATTTTGAAAAATCCTTCCTTAGCGGATACCTACGCCATAAGAGGTGAGGAATATGTGTGCGAAGTTTTAAGTTTCTAGCCTTAAGAGTTTGACCTGTGCGTTTATTTAAAACTTTCATCCCCTATTTTACCCTCTTAGGGGCTGACTTTTAGAAAACTCTGAAATACGTATCATACGAAATTACATTCAAATATGTCCAAGGAATAAAAAGTTTCATACAAACTTTTATCCCCTATTTCACCCCCTTGGAGGTTGAATTTTGAAAAATTCTTCCTTAGTGGAATTCATATGGGGAATACGTGTGCGAAATTTCAATTTTTTAGCCTAAAGATTTAGCCTGTGCGTTGATACATCAGTCAATCACTTTGGCATATATATGCCTGTATCCGAAATTTGGCACCAAAAAAAAATTATTTAAATAGATAAATTATACGTCTATAATTGTTACAGCTCACTCTTTTAAGATGAAAGTTTATTATTTGTCTTATTTTTTCTAAATATTTTTTAATCAAAGACTATTTTTTTTATATACGAAAGAAATCTAAGTATATTTTTATTATAGGCAGCCAGCTAGCGTCTCCTATAAATAACATGTTTATTTCAATTATGCGGCTGTACATGGCAGACAATGACATCGTCAAAAATGAGGTCTTTACTGGTATACATTCAACTTTTTCTAGGGGCGACTTCCACACCATTGAAGGTAAGTTTTTGATGTTATATATACTCACCCTCGCTTCGCTCGGGTTCGTCCCTACCTTGCTTTCCAATACAAATATCATCCCTATTTTCACCCCTTATGTCATTCCCGGGGTCTCAAACTATATTCTTATCAAATATTTATTTTCATCTAAATCGGTTCAGTAGATCCAGAGATTACCCCTACAACCTCACAAATTTTACCACTTTATAATATTAGTATAGATAAGTTTATTTATTTATTCACATGTTCTATAATAGATCTATGAATAATATACATATTATATAAATCTATACATACAAATAAAATTAAAGTGTCTATTTCTAACGTTAAAATAACAGATTTTTTAATAAATATATAATAAAATAATAATATTTTTTTTTAATAAATATTATAAAATATATACCGTACTCATAAGAAAAAAAAAAACAATTTTTAAAGTTGTCTGTCTGTCTGCCTGTCTTGTTTGTTCTGATTATTGGCTGGACCGATTTTGGCGGGACTTTCACTGGCAGATAGCTAATGTTATAAGGATTAAGTTAGGCTACTTTTATTTTAGAAAAAGAATTAGGGATCTGCGCGAAAAAATTAAACTCATGAAATACTGAACAAAATCCGCGTACCGCGAAGCGAGGGTAAGTCATTGGTAAAACAAATAGTAATAATATTATTCTAGATCCTGTCAGACTAATTTGTTCTTATGAATTTTAAGGTGTACCTCTTTCAAGTATCCCCCACAAATGGGGGCCATACGCGCCAAACAATATGAATGATGAAGAACAGTGTATAACGATGGCAGCGACTGGTGAAATTTCTGATGCGGATTGTACTGAGACTTTACCTTACTTCTGTTATAAGAAGCACACCGAAAACTTGCGTTTTACTGAATGCGGAACCTCAGATCTTGGTAAATAAAGAATAATAAATAAATAAATATGTTGGGACATTAACAAATAGCACCATCTAGTTCCATGGTAAGCTACGATGCTTTTGTTATGGAGACCAGATAGTTGATACACTACACGTATTTAAATTAACGTACAATACATGTATTTAAAGTTATATATTGACTTCAAATACATACATAATATTATAAATAACATAAATGAATGCTCCCAGCGAGACACGAACCCGAGACCGCTGGCACACCAAGTCACTACAAACTGAGCCAAACGTGTCGTCGAAAATCCTTTATTTATAAAACATGAAGCTCTAAAGATACGTTTTCTTGTCATGAAAATTGTCTCGAAATTAACTTAAATTCTAAAGGTCCACAAACATAGAGATCGAGATTCCATACAGATAATATACATAAATATATATTGATTTGGCCTGGGCACTTATCTTCTTAAATAATAACAATACTCTTAATTGTACACCTTAATAACACAATAAAATTCTTGACAATAATGGGCCAACTTATAGTATTGGAAGAAAATCGAAAAGTGACTAAAGTTCATAAAAATGTACGTATATTGCCTATTTTATTATTAAATCCAATAAGTAGGTATATATAAATTATTATATATAACATTAAATTTATAGATATATCAATAATACACGGAGGTATAATAAACCAGTTCAGAATCTATTTATCATACATAAACAGACAAAGACAAAACAGTTCAGTACCTTTTTCTTCTCTGTTTGGCAAGCGATTTTGTTTTTTGAAGTGAAAACTTCTATAGGCAGGTTTGTTTGGATGGGGAGTAAATTCATGTAAGTCGTCATCGACATGGTCACGTGACGTGTAAACGCTAACACTCAGAGTGCCGATAGATGTCAGAACTAGATAAATGTAAACAGTTTTAATTTACAAATTTTAATTTAAGATCAAACAATTAATATGAATATCCAAAAATAACAACTGTTTGTTTATAGTTTTAAGTTTTCACTTCTGTTGGCAGTTCTCATGACTGAATATATATATATATATATATATATATGTTTATATATATATTTGTTTAGTAGCTATTAACGAGCTTTAATGCTATCAATAAAAAAAATTAAAGTGCGTGTATGAATGTGCACACGCGCAAGAAGTAAACTTCTGTAGGTGATCGGTACTGTTTATGAAATTAAATTTATCTTTTAAATAATTAGGATAAGTGAGATACTAAAAATAACGCATATTAGGCATATTACAATCATATATTTATAGAATATCATTTAAGGAAAGAATATAATATTATATATCATTTGTCGGACACTAACAACGGTTACCATGGCAACAAACGTACGTACATGTTTTCGTAACGCATTCACCAGTTTACCCCCCAAGTCAAGCGTGTGTAAAGAAGTTTTACTTCAAAAATAATACAAAGTTTTATTTCGATACGACTAAAATACGACTTCTAAGATCTAAGATTTATTACATTTGTTATTTATTTACTTAGTTACAAGAGAAGTGCAAAAATGTAACACAACCATATTATTTTATTAATTTCATTTCCTTCATTAGAATACAAGTTCGATGAGAGGACCGGAAGCTGTTACAAATTCCATAAAGTACCACGAACTTGGTCGAGAGCCTTTATGACTTGCACAGCTGAAGGAGGATACTTGGCCATAATCAACAGTGTGAAAGAGTCAGAAGTAAGTATCTATACATAAATAGACAAATACAAAACAGTTTAGTACCTTTTTCTCTTGACAAGTTTTAGTATTCTTAATGAAAAAAATTACTGTGATCGTATTTCGACCATTAATTCTATTAAAGTTACTTTACATATTGATTAGAGTACCATTTTTTTTTGATCAAGGAGAAAACAATAAGAAGCCAAATTATTATTAACTGTATGTGTATATAATATATAATATAATTCAGAATTGGTATTATATTATATATTATATACAGTTAATTCAGTTTTTTTTCATTATTCAATGAAATTATTGACCAACCGACTTTGATTTTATACTTGATTTTCGTTCCACTTGCTTAGGATAAAAATTGCTGTTTTTTCCCTTGTAAACATAAATTATTCGTTATAGGTTATCAAAGATATTTTCAAGAAAAATCCCGCTATTTCGATACCAGGAGTCTTTTGGAAGGATGTCGCTTTCATGGGTTTCCATGATTGGGGCGAGCACGGAGAGTTTTTGACAATACAAGGTAGGTCTGCTCTTTAAAAATAGGTAAATGATTCAATTTAATTTTATTCTTAATGGCTTGAAAGCGTAGGTAAATGATTTCTGTAATATTTAAAAAAAATAGAACTTTTTGGCATGTACCATCTATCTTCGTTTTCCTCAATGAGGGAGTGCGCTATGAAATTTATACGTGAGGTTAGAAGACCCTTAAATGAGCAAAAAATAGTCAAATTGTCAAGATTTTTGATGATTATATATTTATATATACATAACCTAACAAAAATGATGACAATAAATAAATATAAAATTTAGTACGTAACTAGCGACTCACGCTTGCTTCGCTCGCGTTCGTCCCTAGGTACGTTTTTACGGTTAGCTATGTTTATACATAAATAGTAGCTTGCTACTTTTAAGATATTCATTTATTAAATTATATAACGATTTACCCTCGTTTTGCTCGGGTGCGCTCGCCGTACGCGGATTTTGTTCACTTTTTCACGGTTTTTAATTTTTTTTCGCGGAGCCCTAATTTTTTTTCTAAAATAAAAGTAGCCTAAGTTACTCCCTATAACATCAGCTATCTGCCAGTGAAAGTCCCGTCAAAATCGCTCCAGCCGTTTCCGAGATAAGCCGGAACAAACAGACAGACAGACAAACAGACAGACAGACAGACAGACAAAAATTGTAAAAAATGTTGTTTTGGTATATGTACCGTGTATACATCCATATGCATTTAGTAAAAAACGGTTATTTTAATATTACAAACAGACACTCCAATTTTATTTATCTGTATAGATAAACGTTTAATATAGATTTCTCAGAGTGTGATATTTTCCCGCAGTGAAAAGTATATTTGTTGACTCGGATAATCAGATATCATCATACGAAATTTCATCAAAATCTGTCAAATGCTTTTCTCGTGATGTCACAGACAGACAGACAGACAAACATTCTAAAAAACTATAGATTCGGCCTCTGTATCGATAATAATAACTATTTCAATAAGATTTTAAAAAAATATTTAATGTACCGATTCGACTCAGAATTATATTATATGTATACATTGCGTGTCATATGCATTTAATATATTCAAAAAATAAAGCAAATTAGCAGTTACCACGGCTTCGCTGCGTTTTAACTTCCGATCACTACCAAACATCACAGGATTATCCGCTGGGCTAATCTGAAGATTGCCTGAAAATTTCATCAAAATCGCTCCAGTCGTTTTGGAGTCTGTAGGGAACATACCTACACGAAAAAAATGAAAAATGATTTATTAATAAAAGAGTTTTTCAAATACATTAAGTCCGTTATTGGGACATCCTTGTAAGTAAATATATACCTGTGCCAGGATGTCCCGCTCTTCCGTAGAAAATTTCTTAGATATTTTACAACTCAAATAGTCTTATTTTAACCAAAACTTATAATAATAACAAAAGTAGTTTGTGTATGTGTGTGTTTGTGTGTGCGCGCGTGTGTGTGAATACATACACATCGATTTATATATATATATATATATATATATATATATATATATAGATATAGACTCATATGAAAATATCCGAACTCGTCATGTTATAATATTTACATTATATTCCATTTGTTCAATAATGGAATGAAAGGTAATAAGCTATAAGGTATAATTTTGTTTTATCCAAAAGCCACTGATTGTATGAAATACTTTTTCAGAGCTTTATTAAGAATTCTTTGCTCTGCAACTTTTGTAATGACTTTAAAGCTTATTTTAGGCTAAGGAAAAAAGGTCTATATAAATAGGTACAGGCTTAACAGTTCAGTATTTTTTCTCCTTTGTCAACCGATTTTCTTTTTATATTTGTTCAGTAGCTGAAGTGTCGATACGCGGCACGAGTAGGTTTTAAAAAAAATGCTATCTGTTTCATACCGCTCGCTTTGTTAACCCTTATGGTGCGATAGAGAGAGTTGCAAATCTTAGAGGCAACTACCTATATTTCCTGTTTGAAATTTTGTTTCGGGCGATAACATTTTCACCCCCCTAAATAATTACGAAATGAGACAATTTTGATCTTATCAAATTCAGTACATTTTAATCTAGGCCTGTACGTTTTCCTTTTTTAGTAATTCAGTTTAGTTTAATTAAAAAAAAATAAAAACGCTCGAGGAAGTTTTTAAGTCAAAAATACAGATATTTAGATGCAAATAACTTCTATCATACGCAATATTTCTTTAAAATAAAAACGTACGGACCTAGTTTTTCATTATATCTACAACATTTCCAAAAATTATGAAAATTAGACTATGTTACTGGGGGGAAAAGCGTTATCGCTTTTTGTATGAAAATTTACTTTTATATTCACAATCCTCTTAAGAGCCAGAACCCCAACAAAAAACAAACTAAAATTTACTTAAAGTTATTTATTTAAAACTTAAAATTACAATTATAATTAAAATGTTTAATGCTACGCGATCTAACAATTAGAATTGAATATAAAAATATTTTTAATATTAAAGCGAACTTCTATCGAACAAACAAAAGTGTAGAGTTACGTTATGACGCAAATGCCTGTGAACGTGGAAATGCTGACTCCGCTCCTCGTGTCGCCAGCGTACTGTGCTAGGTCAGCGCTACACCTTTAGCTATACGCTATAACAAGCTATTAACGAGCTTTAGTGTTATCATTAAAAAAAACATTGGAAACACTTACTCTTTATATAAATAGGTGTAAATTCTATTCATATATTTATTTATATGAAACCGATTTTCGTGACCGTAATAACTTAAGTTACAATATTATAATACCTTTGAACTAACATAATATGTTAGTCAACTTATTAATATAGTATATAACTCTTTTTAACATCCCACTGCTGGGCTCGGGCCTCCCTTCAATACGAGGGGATCAGGCCATAGTCCATCACGCTGGTCAAGTGCGGGTGGGCGGACTTCACATATCTTTCGAAAACTTGCTAGATTTTCTCAGACATACAGGTTTCCCCACGATATTTTCCTTCACCGTAAAACAAGTGGTAATCATGTTGGAAATGATTCGCACATGAAAATATCAGAGTTGCGAGACCTGGGATTTGAACCCACTTCACTCGGTTTCTCCAGCGAGTACGTTGCTATTGGGCTATCATTAGTTAATTACTATTAATATAATCATTATAAAATTAAAGAGTTTAGTTTTTTTTTTTATTAAGCACACTGTAATTAATATTTCCAGGTCAAACACTTGCAGAAGCAGGATACACTAAGTTTTCTCCAGGTGAGCCAAATAATTCGACGACAGGAGAATTTTGTGGTGCAGTTTATAGAAATGGTATGTATGACGATCTGTGGTGTGAGAATAGATATGCTTTCATATGTGAGAAAGATCCATTAAATTTAGTGTGTCATATGTCAGACTATTGATTTGATCATTAAAAAAAAAAAAGAAGAGGATATCCCATTTTATTTGAAAATGTTCAAGAATCATAAGTACAATATTTTAATTAGTATACATCTATACAGATAAATAAAATTGAAGAGTCTGTTTGTAATGTCAAAATAACAGCTTTATACTAAATGCATGAATTATATACGGTACCTACTTATAAGAAAAATACATGTTTTTTAAATTTTGTCTGTCTGTTTTTTTGTTCCGGCTAATTTCCGAAACAGCTGGACCAATTTTAACGGGACTTTCACTGGTAGATACCTGATATTATAAGGAATAACTTAAGCTACTTTTATTTTAGAAAAAGAATCAGGGTTTCGCTCAAAAAAATTAAAACGTATCTAGAGACGAACCCGAGCAAAGCGAGGGTGAGTCGCTAGTTGTACAATAACCATTAGTATGCTCAACAAAAGATACACGATTAGGCCCGATCCAAAGTCTGTTATTGGTCCGATATCGGTCTGGTAAAGATTTTTTTATACGAGAAACGTTGCAGGAGTGTGAACCCACCGAAAATTGACTCTTGCAGATGGTGTGAATACTCTCATTCTTTCTTGTATAAAAAAAATTTACCATATCGACACTATGGTGTCGTGTCGGTGGGTCGGGTCTTGGTCTCAAAAGTGTCCATGGGAAAGAAGTGCATAATTTTAAATTTTGCACTTTTTTAAATTTCTTTTGTGTATTGCTTTTTGGATGACAAAATTAAAATGCACATTGTTTCGTTTAAAAAAGTACTTTATGTGTATTTGAATTTGTGTTAGGACAATTAGAACTTTGAATTATGTGATTTTATTCTTTAGTTTAAGTTAACGTCAAATGTCGACGCTAGTTTTTGAAGAGATATTTGTCAAGAAGTGTGTATCTATGTTTTTATATGGTTAGTATAGGTTTCTCAGAGATGAGATATATTCCTGCAGTAAAAAATATCCTATATGTTGACCCGGATGACCAGCTATCATCTCATCATATTTCATCATAATCTGTCCAATGATTTTCTTGTGATGAGTTCTCAGACAGACAAACCAAAATTCTTAAAACTATAGATTCGGCTTCTGTATCGATAAAAATGACTGTTTCAATAAGATTTTCCAAAAAATATTTAATGTACGGATTCGGCTTAGTTACGAGTACAATTTTATTATATGTATAGATGACAATAATAGATATATTCGCAGCTTAGTATAAAATAATGATTCGAGAACATTGGTGAAAGAAATTCGGTAGCCATATTGATTAAATGCATATATTATTAAGGAATAAATTTCAAGTGTCATTGATTTTCATACACGGAGAATAGTTTATCCTCTATCTTTAATTTGGCAGGAAACTGTAACATTGTTGTATAATGTGTAAAATAAACTATCACAATGTATCTATTAATTAGTGTATTATAATTTAATATTAAATATTATAAATATAAATATTTTTGTTTTAATTTTCTTACGGCCTATATATATATATATATATATATATATATATATATATATATATATATATATATTTACATTGTACATAATAGACAGATAGGCACTCAAATTGCAGTGATATTTAAATACAAGCGCTTTACTCACTCATCAATAAGTACCGGGCGTGAAGCCAAGATACGCACTTGAAAGGCAGTCCAGCTCGTTGGGTGAGCAGATGTACATGCGAGACCAAGGCGCAGACGACAAATGAATATGAACCAAATTTCCGCATGTTTTAGACGACGAAACCAAAGGCGCTATAGGAACAAAACTGAAGGACTGCATAATGCTTACCTTCAAAAGATTTTGATAGATTCCAGTTATTATACCAAGCTTTTTCCTTTTTTTTTAGCAATAGGCAATAGGTTCTGAGCCGAGTTGTGAAACTTATTATTTTTACTGAGTTATGCTAGTACTAGCAGAACCAAATATACAAAAAGTTTTTTATTAAACTCGGTCGAGCCGTTTCGGAGGAGTGCGACCACAAACACCGTGACACGAGATATTTATATATTAGATTTAATATTCTTAAATTATTACAATAATATATACATATTATGTATTTTTTCTTTTTTAAATATTTATATCAATTAAACATACGTTCGTAATATTTTAGAGTGCATGTTACATTTTGAAGTAGACTAAAAGCACTAGACTAACCGAGTACACTCAATGTGTATAAATTCGGTGAAAATATACTTAGCTTATGCATACATAACTAGTTGAACTTTACATTTAAACTAGTATTCAGTCCTTGGCTCGTTTTACATTACGTTAACAATTTCATTCTTTCATTAAATATACAGTGCACGGGCAGTGGTAATGTGCTCGCTTGGGTAATCGAATGAAGCAGGTTCAAATTTCGGGTCTCGCACCTTTGATATTTTCATATGCGAATTACCACTTGTCTTACGGTGAAGGAAAACATCGTGAGGAAACCTGCATGTCTGAGAGAACCTAGCAAGTTTTCTAAAGACATGTGAAGTCCGCCAATCCGCACTTGGCCAGCGTGGTGGACTATGGCCTGACTCCCCTCGTATTGAAGGGAGGCCCGTGCCCAGCAGTGGTACGTTAAAAGGGGTTGAATAATACTAAATATACAAAATACTAGCGACTCACCCTCGCTCCGCTCGGGTTCGTCCATATTTACGTTCTAACGTTTAGTATTGATTTCTCAGAAATGAGATTTTTTCCGTTGTAAAAAGTATCCTATATGCTAACTCGGATAACCAGCTATCATCATACCAAATTCCATCAAAATCCCTCCAGTGGTTTTTCCATGATGCAGTAACAGATAGACAGACAGAGAGACAAAAATTCTAAAAACTATAGATTCGGTCTCTTTATCGATAATAATGACTATTTTAATAAGATTTTCCAAAAACCATTTAATGTACAGATTCGACTCAGACTTTAATTATATGTATGTATAGATTTAGATATAAATTCTTATTTCTGATTTTAAATATAAAAAAAATAACTGTCAATGAAAAGTCTCTTTTAATTTCTAACCAAACAACATCAAAACATAACCATCACAAAAATAAAACAGTCATAATGAGTGGCGATATGATTTTTATAAACGAAGAAGATAATTCAATGAAATGTGAGTCTACAAGTAGTTTATTTGAGAAAAGTGAAGGCAATAGCGATTATGGAGAGCCCTTTGTTGGACAACGTCTTTTATTAGATTTTACTCCAAACGAAGATATTGACAATGAATACAATCAAACAAAATGCTGTGAGTTCTGGGATTTTATTAATAGCCAACCTGAATTTGAAATAAAATCGATAACCGTAAGTAGATTAATTGTAGTTCTAGCTTTTGCTTGTGACTTCTTTTATGTTGAGACATTAACACACAGCATCTAGTTTAGTTCCATGGTAAGCTACGAGGCTTGTGTTATGGATACCAGATAGTTGATATGCTACACATATATAACTTTAAATACATACATTATACATATAATAGGAATATACCAGGCAGTTTGCCAGAAAACTTAGCAAATTCTGGAAAAACTAAAAGTGCTTTTAGCTCTGCGATTACAAACAAATTAAATAAAATTTGGTCAAGGCAATGCCGGATCAACTAGCATAATATACGCGAAACTGAGTGAGGGTGGGTATTTCACTTCTAAAAGGCTGTAACGGCTTAATTGATTTAATTTGAAAATCAGATTGGAGAGATCTTATATATATCGAATAAACACATAGACTGACTCATCAACGTACCAAGAGAGCAAAGTCACATGCCAGAATATACTTTTATAGTTATACACTTTTTTCGAAAGACATGTGAAGTCCGCCAACTCGCACTTGGTCAGCTTGGTGGACTATGGCCTGATTCCCCTCGTATTGAAGGGAGGCCCGTGCCCAGCAGTGTGACGTTAAAAAGGGCTGAATACTTTTTATTTATTGAACCATTAAAATTGCTTCATTGTATTCTATTGTATTATTTTCTTTTCAGACCTATAAGTCGTTTTCCGATAAAATTGAACCTAAAGAAAATATTATAAAACAAAAATCTAATACTCCGATTGTCAAGGAGAAGACAGCCGTGTCTATGTTGAAATTTGTTGAAGACAAAGGTAAGGCTTTATGGTAAAATAAAATATTTCTGAACAAGCGTTTACATATTTTTTTCTGTCAAATTAAAGAGACCATAATGTGTTTGTTTCGGTTTCAACGTCTTGCCTAATTGCCCAGAAGAATACAGTGAATTGAATCTAAAGTTAATACAATATAATCTTATTTATTAAGGTAAAGTCAAAACTGTTTACTTCCTTTTGCTCCTCTGTTTTTCTTTTTTTTTGTTTAGTAGCAATTGACGAGTTTCAGTGTTATTAAAAAAATAAGAGACTTATATTTGCTTCAATCGGGTACATCCTTAAGTACGTTTAAAAAAGATAAAAAATTGTTATTGTAAAAACATTTACGTTTCGTCTGCTTAAAGACATACAAACAAACACACAATACCTATTATCTATACAGATAAATAAAATTGAAGTGTCTGTTTGTAATGTCAAAATAACAGCTTTATACTAAATGCATATGGAATTATATGTATACGGTACTTAAAAACGCAGTTTTTTTCAATTTGTCTGTCTGTTTGTTCCGGCTAATCTCCGAAACGGCTGGACCAATTTTAACGGGACTTTCACTGGCAGATAGTTAATATTATAAGGAGTAACTTAAGCTACTTTTAATTTAGAACAAAAAATTAGGATTTCGCTCAAAAAAATTAAAACGCACCCAAGTGAGACGAGGGTAAGTCGCTAGTTTCATTATATGTATAGGTATGATAAAAAATACATTTATTCTAGGTCTTATCAACCGTGCCTTTGAATCTAAACTACCAACTTTATACTGTAAGGAAGAATTAAACGATTATATCAACAAAATATCAGTTACTGAGATGAGTAAAAGTAAATATATTCATTTAATATTTTTTATTGAGGTTAGAATTTTGCTCTGAGCTTACTTATGATGTCCTTCTGACTAATTTTGGCCACGATCCAATCTCATTGAGAGAAGCCAGATGCGCAGGAGATATTATAGTGCACAAGTGTACGTGCAGACACAAGTGCACTCTCTATTCAATATTAGATAATACTTTGACACACGCGGGTTGGCTTTATATGCTTACTAGGTCGGTTTTATAAGACACGCGGGTGTAACACCGCCAACATTCCAACTCTGGGCTGCTACTGATAATTCAATGAAAGAAATACTCTCTCTTCAAGATTTTATTTTTTTATTAGGTATAATTATATATATATATATATATATATATATATATATATATATATATATATATATATATATATATATATATATATAATTTTGTAATTATTAGTGACTTCAGATCGATCAAAGGCCACTGATAGAGAGAAGAAATCAAAGGACAGATCGCAAGACATGTCTGCCGGAACAGTGTATCAAATGTGTCGAAAATTAGAATCTTGGGACTTTGTACATCCTAAGTATGTATTGTATAAGTAAATAAATAAATAAATATATTGGGACATTAACACACAGCACCATCTAGTTCCATGGTAAGCTACAAGGCTTGTTTTATGGATACCAGATAGTTGATATACTACACATTTTTTAACAATTATTATAATTATAGACATTTATTAACATTATTTTTTATTTTATTTTATTATTAATCCTATTTAAAATAAATTTTGAGACAAATAAAATTTTAATTAACAATTAATGAGCTTGTTTTAAGCATTTGTTTTGAAAAAGGATATTTATTCTATTAATTTATACTAAATTTATTTTACAATTACAAAAAATACTTTTTCATTAAGAGGATTGTGAAGTGTCGATACGCGGCGCGAGTTGGTTTTTAAAAAAATGCTATCTGTTTCATACCGCTCGCTTTGCCAACCCTTATGGTGCGATAGAGAAAGTTGCAAATCTCAGAGGCAATTACCTACATTTCGTGTTTGAAATATTGTTTCGGGCGATAACGCGTCACCCCCCTAAACATTTACGAAATGAGACAATTTTGGTCTCATTAGATTCAGTACACCTTAATCTAGGTCTGTACGTTTTCCTTTTTTAGTAATTCAGTTTAGTTTAATAAAAAAAAAACGTTTAAGGAAGTTTTTAAGTCAAAAATACAGATGTTTAGATGCTATAATTATAATAACTTGTATAATACGCAATATTTCTTTAAAATAAAAACGTACGGACCTAGTTTTTCATTATATCTACAGCATTTCCAAAAATTAAGAAAATTAGACTATGTTAATGGGGAAAAACGTTATCGCTTTTTGTATGAAAATTTACTTTTTTATTTAGGTTCACAATCCTTTTAAATTGTTATAGCTTCCACTACTTTTTAAATAACTTGATTGTATTTATTTTACAGATCTATGGACCCACCGGGCCCTGTACCAATACTCACTGAAACATCACGATACGACACACGCAATATGAATAACGAGAAAAGTTGATAAAAGTTCATTTACAATATACACATTTATATTTTAATAATAATTGCTGCACAGTAACTTATTATTTCATCACATATCTTTTGTATAATAATTGTCTTATTTTACGTGACTTTGTTAATATTATTTTTTTTTTTTTTTTAATTTTACTGTCTTGGGACGCTTGGAAAAAAATATGAGAGTAAACTTTTAACGATGCGCGCGCACACCGACAGCCAAAAAGCTACATGATGAAGTTAGCTGATTACTGTTTGTTGCCATGGTAACCGTTGTTACTGTCTGATAAATGATATATAATATTATATTCTTTCCTTAAATGATATTCTATAAATATATGATTGTAATATGCCCTATTAAGCGTTATTTATTAATTTATCATTCCTTTTACAAACGAAGAGTTGTGACATACGGAATGAAATCTTTAGCTATTTTAGTTCTGTTACGCCAAAGAAGTATAACTTCATACGTGCGTACATATGTACACATGCACGATTTTTTTAAATAAAATATGAACGAAACATGTTATAATAGTTATTTTTAAAACAATAGTACGTACTATTCATATTGTAGAAAAATCTGGGTCATTAAAATAGGTATGCAAATCTTCTATCTATAGTACATATACTAAAATTGTAACCAAGTCGAATCTGTACATTAAATATCTTTTGGATAATCTTATTGAAATAGTCATTATTATCGATATTAAAGGCTGAAGCTATAGTTTTTAGAATTTTTGTCTGTCTGTCTGGAAATGCATCATGAGAAAATCACTCGACAGATTTTAGTGATTTTTGGTAAGATAATAGCTGGTTATCCGGGTCAACATATAAAATACTTTTTACTGCGCGAAAATATCTCATCTCTGAGAAATTTATACTAAACGTTATAAACGTTTAAGCGTAAACTAGGGACGAACCCAAGCGGAGCGAGGGTGAGTCGCTAGTGTATATTTAAAACAGTTCAGATCTTTTTCTCCTCTGTTTGATTCTGTTTAATTGGTATTGATAAGTATTATGAAAGTATTTCAGAAGTAGATCAAGTAGGTCAAGTATAATTCGGTGTAGCACATAGTTTTTGTTATGGCCTAAGATCCGGCTGCAAGATTGCTACGTTCATCGAGTATTCAATCGAAGTCATTTTTTATATACAATAATAAAATGGACAATATGTTTTCACCGGGGTCCCTATTAAAATGTGCCCGCTATTATGTTTAATTGAAAAAATTATAATTGACTTTTTAAAACAAAATCGATGCACTTGTTATTGACATAAATTATACTCCACTTCACATAAATATACGTAGAGAACTTGGAAAATGATAGCTGTCGTTGCACACTTGGCCGCAACCAACAACGCAACAAGAATCTTGCAGCCGGATTTTGATCCATTATTTTGTACAGTCAGAGTAACGCCTCAAACAACATTACGAAAAAGAATGACGCATTGTTTTAATTCATTAAAAAAAACAGCGCTTTTCCCGCCTTTATTCCACTCAAGATGACAACTTGAAAAAATTAATTCCTATATATTCTGTGGAAACCGACGTACCGTCATTTATGTCATCAACAAAATTTTGGTAAAATCAAATCAAACTATCTGTTAATGTTGTATATTATATTGTGGTGTCTTGTTTATTGTAAGTCCAAATTAAACGGTGCATTCATCTTATTTTACATGCAATCGAATCTCAGTGCAGAATATCTTTGTTTATTTGTTAATCTCTATCGTCTTTTCAATTAGTATGCCTAAAAATACTAAGCTTATAATAATAATAATAAAATCAGCTCAAGTGTTTTCGCTCTCTTTCTTAACAGTCATCTATACTAATATTTTAAATGTGAAAGTTTGTGAGTATGGATGTGTGGATGTTTGTTACTCTTTCATGACAAAACGGCTGAACGGATCTAGATGAAATTTGGCACAGAGATAGATTATAGCCTGGAATAGCACATAGGCTATTTTCATCCCGGAAAAATGTGTGGTTCCCGTGGGATAGGTTTATTTTGTTTTCCTAGAGGCGAGCCCAAGAGAAGCGAGTGTGAGCCGCTAGAAGCTACATAAACGTGTACTGCACTGTATGTGACATTGGTGAAGTAAATTGGCACAAACAGCATTCTTAGAAACTATTAAACAGAAGAATTGAATAAAAATCTTGAAAATAAATGCTAAAATTACCAAAAATAAGACAAGAAGAAAATAGTAAATGCAAGTAAGTATATACTTTTAATAAGTATTATTAATTAAAGCTTACGTATTTGTTTCCTTTATCACTGTTCTTATTGTAAAATGAATGCAAAGAACAATATTGTAACACAGTATTGTACCAATTTTGAATTTGAACTTTAAATTTATTTTCTACACTTGTGACTCACCCTCGCTCCTTTCGGGTTCGTCTCTAGTTACGTTTTAGCGGTTAGTATACCTTAATTTCTCAAAGATGAGATATTTTACCGCACTAAAAAGTATCCTTAATACATATTGATACGGACAACTAGCTATTACCATACCATCAAAATCCGTCCAGTAGTTTTCTCATGCATTCCTAGACACAGACAGACAGACAAAAATCCAAAAACTAGATTCAAAGTCTGTATCGATAATAATGATTATTATAATAAGATTTTCCCGAAAATATTTAATGTACAGATTCGATTCAAATTTTATTATATGTATAGATTTTAATTATATGTTACAACATTGTTCTCTGCAGGTGTCGATTTACCTTTATAAATACTCATAATTTAACTAAAAAGTTTTCTTTTAATTAAAAAGGTACAATAATTTCATAATTACTTAACACTAAAAATAATTATTCTTTTTTAGGGGTGGAAATTGTATTTAAAATTGAACACCATTGACATATCTTTGTGGCACATAATATTTGCGAAAAATCTATATATATATATATATAACTTTTATATATATAACTTAACGTTTTATATATATAACTCAAGAACGGTTGGACCAATTTTTATGATATTTGATTTTTTGGATTTCTATTAGTCCGGAATAGGGTAATAAGTGTGTAAAACATCAGAAAAATTTAAAAAAAAATATATGGCTTACACTGGCAAATAACTATTTTAAATATCTGTGTAAAATGTACATAGCGACGAACCCGACCTTCAAGTCAGAAAACAACTTAGTCAAAATAATTTAATATATAACTCATAAGAGGGTAAAATTTATTTAAAAAGTAAAACTTTGTACTTTAATATACATAATCAAACCTAAAAGGTCACTTTAGATGCCGACCGATTTGCAAAAGCCGTAGACGTGACTGGAAAGGGGAAGTTCAAAAAACCTCAGCAGAGCTCCTTTTAGAAAGGAAACCGCTACAAGAATGTTTTCGGAGATGGCCTACGGTATAAAATAATTTATTACATAGTTTTTTGTATGTTGGTTTAAATCTTGTTGAAAGATTTGATGTAATCTTTTCTATAAAATATTAACAAATCTATCTCACGAGAACCGTACATTTTCCGGGATGATATATAGCCTATAGCCTTCCTCAGTTAACGGGCTACTCAATGCAAAAAGAATTTTTCAAATCAGATTAGTAGTTCCTGAGATTAGCGCGATCAACCAACCAAACAAACAAACAAACTCTTCAGCTTTATAATATTAAGTATATACTAACATAATTAGCAAAGCGAGGGTAAGTCGCTAGTCTATACATATAGTTTTTAGAATTTTTGTCTCTCTGTCTATCTGTCTGTGACCGCATTACGAGAATACCACAGGACAGATTTTGATAAAATTTGGTATGATGATAGCTGGTTATCCGGGTCAACATATAGGATAATGGTATGGTATGGTATGGTATAAACGGGCTTGTTTCCGCAACTCGACGTCTTGCGCCTATTTTGCGTGTGTGGGAAAAATTTCGCTCGTGTTACTCTTGCCAACCCAGTTCCTCCAGGAATCTCAGCAGACTCTTCGTCTTGCCGAAAACCTCTGGGAGTGTACTAAGGGTGCCAAGGTGTTGTGTCCGGTATGCCGCTACACCTGGACAGTATAAAATGACATGTGCAGCTGTTTCGTCTGCCTCCATGCAAGCCCTACAAAGTGGGCTGTCGGTTATACCTATATTAAAAAGATGTTTATTGTAAGGTCCGTGACCAGTTAGTGCCGCGGTTATTTGTCTAATTTGGGGTCTGTTAAGTTTGATTAGACGGTTACTCATCTTGGCATCGATGTTTGGAAGCGATTCCCTCGCCTGTCTGCAATCTGCAACTTCGCGCCATAAATTGTTGTGTTGGCGTTTGGTGCGTTGTAGGATTTGGCCTTTGAGCCAGCAAGAAGGTAGCGAGACGATAGGCTCTGGTCCTATCATCGTCATATCCGAACCTCTTCTTGCTAGCTCATCGGCCCTATCGTTACCCCACGAGTTACTGTGGCCTTTGATCCATTGTAGGGTGATCTCGTTTCGGTCACTTACCTGTGTCAGAGCCTTGTGACATTCATAGATCAAACCTGATGTGGTGGCGTTACTACTTAGTGCCTGTAATACTGACATGCTGTCTGATAGTATGCGAATGGAGAAGCCTTTTACGTCCTTTGTCGCAATTGTTCTGGCTGCCTCAAGGATACCTAGACATTCAGCTTGGAATACCGTGTTGTAGGTACCTAAGGGTATTGAAGTTTTAATGTTTAGATCATCAGAGAATATTCCACAGCCCGTCCCTGATTTAGTTTTCGAGCCGTCAGTGTATATTCTCAGGTTTTTGCTATCGCGACCTTCATGTGTGTCTTCCTCTAGCTGTATTTTATATTTTTTGTCAAAAATGTATCTTATTTGTATTCCATCATTGGGTGCTCCCATAAGAGGAATGTCCTTGACTACGTCTGTCAAAATTTTTGTGTGTGGCGTGTCTGTTTTTCTTAGCAGCTTTTGACTATCCAGTCTTATCGCGGTAGCCGCAGCCTCTTGTTGTATAAACAGGTGCAATGGTAGAAGATTTAGCATGGCTTCGAGGGCCGCAGTGGGTGTTGTTCTCATGCAGCCCGTCACCGCCATACACACTAGCCTCTGCCAGCTCTGTAGCTTAGATTGTGCTGTAGTCAGTAGAGTTCTTCGCCACCATACTACGGCACCGTAGCTGATCATAGGTCTTATGACTGACGTGTATAGCCATAGAGTCAATTTTGGGTTGAGACCCCATTTTTTACCTAGCATTCTACGACATTGCCAGAAAGTGATGCTGGCTTTGTTAAGTTTAGTGTCTAGGTGTTTGGACCAATTTAGTTTGTTGTCTAGGATTATTCCTAGGTATTTTACTTCTGTTGTTAGTGTCAGGGTTGAGTTGAAGAGTTCCGGTAGGGTGTAGTTCCCTAGGGTTCTTTTGTTTGTAAACATTATTAATTCTGTTTTGTGTGGGTTGACGGTCAGATTATAATCTTTGCACCATTTTTCAACTATTTTCAGGGCCGTCTGTGTTAGTTCACAGATCGTACTTGCAAATTTGCCCGTTACGAGGATGGCTAAGTCATCTGCATATCCTACTGTGAAAAATTTATTGTCATTTAGTAGGGTTATTAAATCGTTGACTACGAGGTTCCATAGGAGAGGTGACAGCACTCCTCCTTGTGGGCAGCCTTTGGCAACAATGGCTCCTTGTTTTTTGTCGTTGCCCAATCTGACCATTCTGTTCACTAACATATGTTGGATCCAGTTTGTAAGTACTGGGTTCACATCATGTCTGTTGAGTGCGGCTCTGATGCTGGCGAAGTTAGTTTTGTCGAAAGCACCTTCAATGTCTATGAAGGTACCTAGACATATGTCTTTGGTTTTCAGCGCTTCCTCGATTTTGCTTACTACTGCGTGAAGTGCTGATTCCGTTGATTTGCCTGAGCTGTAGGCATGTTGATTCTTATGTAAAGGTATTTTTGATAATGTGTTATCTCTCAGGTGTCTGTCACATAGTCTTTCCAACGTTTTGAGTAGGAATGATGTGAGACTGATTGGTCTGTAGGATTTTGCATCCGAGTAATCTGATTTACCGGGTTTCGGTATGAAAATTACCTTAACCTCTCTCCAGGTTTTGGGCACGTAGCCAAGAGCTAAGCATGCTTGATATACTTTGTTGAGTATGTGGTACAGTTTTGGGCCTCCCCATTGTATGAAGGCTGGATAGATGCCATCTAAGCCTGGCGCCTTGAATGGTTGGAAGCTTTTGATGGCCCACGCTATTTTCTTCGGGTTTATGATCTCCATTGCAAGTTGCCAGGAGGTGTCTGTTGTGTTGTGGTCTGAGTCTGACCAGTTAGTTTCATTAGTAATTAAGCAGTCGGGAAAGTGCGTCTGCAGAAGTACTTGGTGTGCTTCCTCTAATGATTTAGTGTATGTGTTATCTGGTTTCCTTAAGGAACTCAGTTCTCTTTGCGGTTGACCGGTAAGAATTTTACGAATTCTGTTTGCCTGTATAAACGATTCTATGGATTCACAATATTTCCGCCAAGCACGATTTCTCCAGTATCTTATACGTTTTTTGTACTTGGCTTTAACATTCTTATAGTGATCCCATTCTAGATCGTTGTATGTGTTCATAGCTCTATTAAAGGCTTTCCTGACCTTGGTTCTAAGGCGTTTTAACTCTGGGCCCCACCATGACGTTTTGTCGGCTGGGTTTTTAGGAGGGTGAATTAATGGACACGTTGCTTCGTAACATTTGGTCATTAACTGTGTTAATTTATTGACTAGTTGTTCAATACTATCGGTTTCTGTAAGTCTGTCAGGGCATTCGAGCACCTGCAGGCCTTCGATGAGTAGTTTACGGAATTGCTCCTTATTTGTTTTCCGAGCGTTCCTAAAAGGTTGAGGGTGTGTAGGGGTTAGCCCTAGATCGAAACGTATCCACCTGTGGTCCGAACAAGAAGCTTCGTCGGACACATGCCAGTTGGATATCAGTTTGGCTCCACCGTCGTTTGCTAGCGTGAGGTCAATAATGCTATTGGCACGTCTTGTTACAAATGTAGGCTTGTTACCTGTGTTAATAATGTCTAAGTTAGTGGTTGATAGATATTCAATTAATATCTTACCTCTGGCATTTGTGTTTTCGTTACCCCAGATCGTGTGATGGCAGTTCGAGTCTGTGGCAATTATTATGTCTAATCCTTCTGCTTCGCAGTGGTTTACGAGTCTCACCAGGTCTTGTGGTGGGGGGTCCTCTCCATCTGCCATATATACCGACGAGAGGACTACTTCCCTTGATGTCATCTGGGTTTTGGCTGTTTTTATTGTGCAGATGTCTCTGGAACAGAAGTCGGTTAAGACCTGCACAGGAATGTTATTTGAAATGTATATAGCGGCCCTAGTTTGGGGTTCGTTGCTTGTTATTATCTTACCTTTTAGGTTATTCAATCCTTGTATAGTCCCTGACCGAGAGAGCCAGGGTTCTTGGATGAAGGCTACGACTGTGTTATTTACCTCCAACCACTTGCGTAGCTGCGCGGTGGCGGTGAGACTGTGGTGGAGGTTGATTTGAAGGGCTAGACTACTTGGTAAAAGGGACCCCATCATCAGAGTCGTCCCCTGTACCAAGGTCTAGCTCTTCCATCCCCTGGGCCCAGTCCCCGACACTCTCCGCCTCATCACTGACGCTCGCCATTTCGACGTTCGTCAGATCGTGCGGCGTGTCGGAGGGATCCAGGGGGGGAGGGTTGTAGTCTCCGCCGCTAGTGCTGGGATGCTGCTCGTTTCCGGTCTGCCCTATTGGGGTGTCCGTTGTTTGTATGGTCGTACTATTGGCATCGGCCTGCTTCGGGGGTATTTCTGTGAACTTACCCTTACGTTCCTCAAATTTAACGTAGACGGCGCCCAGTAAATAGCTGAGTTGCCTTCCACGTTTAACAATTTCTGTTATCAGGTCCTCTGGTATACTTACCAAGATGAATGTTCCTGTGTTCTGTTGTTGGGCAGTGTGTAGTAGCCATCGCTCCACTCCTGCCCACGGGTTGAAATAACGGAGTGCTTCGCCTATTTGATTAGGTGCAGCTTTTCCTGGTATTAGGATGGCACATCTCACTTTCTTCGGGAGCTCCGCCTGCTTGCGGACCTCTACCTTTACTCCAGAAGTTAGTGTATGGCCATGGATTGCTGATCTTAGCCACTCTATGGCCTCTGCATTTGTGCACCATATCTGTAGTGATCCACCAACATAGGTAGGTCTGCCCTGAAATGTTGGTGGATTGCTCGCTTTGGCCTGTACTAGGGACCAGAGTTTGCTGTTAAGCACCTCTTGGACCTCTTCTGCCTGTTCCCTTGTCAGGTGTCCCAAGTTGTCAGCCGTGATTGCCGCTATGAGGTCGGATTTAGCGGCAGCAGCATAACTTCTTGGGGTAGCACCCGTGCGAGCCTTCTTCTTAGCTCCGCTGGGTGTTGTTGTTTCATCTGGTCGATGTCTCTTGGTGGTCCTGCTACCTCCTCCAGTGGAGCCAGAGGTTCCTGCCTTGGGGGGCTGCATGCCACTTGTGTTTTGTATCGGGGCTGATGTGCCTGCCGTGGTATTAGGTGCAGATGTTGTTTGGGCAGTTTCGGCGTGCACCTTACGCTTCCACCTGTTGGATGCATTTGGCCTTTTCCTGCGCTTTTTCTCTAGTGCGTTTGTTTCCGCACTGCCAGTGCCTGTTTTACCTGCCTCCAAGGGTGGGTTTTTATTGGTCTTGCGGGAGGTTACCACTGTCCATGGTCCTCCTGCTGTTTCCGGGTCTGAGTGGGTGGTTGTAGACGCTTCTGTGGCCGCCTCCTTCCCGGCCGTTGCGATTGCCTTCGCGTTGGCAGACGGGGGCAATGCCAGTTTCCTGGATGCCTCCTCGTTAGCCTCAGCGGCGGTTCTCGTACGGTCGATCTGGGGTGCCGGCGGAGCATCTTCAACCTCCCTCATCCCCTTGCCGGTTGCTTCAGCCACAATCATGGATGCGGGGGCCTCCAGTGGTCTGGCTGCCTCCTCGCCACCAATGTTCATGGTCGCCGCAACCGGCTTAGGGTGACCCAGGGGAGATGAAGTTAGGGGGCCTCGTAAGGCCTCCACTGACCTCATCTGTTTTGTTTCTTGGGTAGGGGCTGGTAAGGTTGGGTTGGGAACCTTGGGTTGCCCCTTGGTTCTCTTCCCTGCCTTCCCTTTGCTACCCGTTTGACGGTTTGCGTGGGAACCTCCCACAGGAGAACCTGTGTTTGGCTCACCGGACGCGTTCACATTGATTGTTTTGGTAGGGGCTTCTTTGGGGTAACCCTCGGATGCCACCTTGGTTTTTGTTTGTATTAATCCTTTGTTATCCATAGTTTGTTATAGAAAAATTTCATCTGCTAGGCTTCCCACCCTCCTCGGAGCCCGCAACTGGGAGTGCTCTTAGAGCACTAGGACTACCTAGCAGATATAGGAAAGGAAGGATGGCGTACGGTGCGACATCAGGAGCTCAGACGCACGTGGCCGACGACCACATGCTATGTGTGGCTGGTAAACCGGATTCTGTTTTCCAGTTGTTCCACACACCCTTGCTCCATCAGCATGACTTTCCGCTTCCCCCCCCTCACCTCACCTACGGCCCTCTGACGGGACGTATAACCATTTCCCCCAAGTTGGTTAGACTCAGGGGCTACTGTTTAGCACGAAATCAGGACCAAAGGGGCGTGTTGCCGGCTGGTCTGGCTCGACTCAACCTCCCAGGACTCCGTCATCCGCACGTACAGCGCTCAACTGCGCAGGCTCTAGCGCAGGTAGGTGTTCTAATAAATTTAAGATTATTTGGTATACATACTTAAGTAACGGGCTATTCTACTTCTGGTGCATGCCCAGGCACATATATATTTATAGTAAATTATATTAAACATACATATAAATATTGTTTAAAGATACTATAATAATCACAGCCCACCTACTAGTCGTGATGTTTTATTATTATATAATGTTAATAATAGTGAGGGTGTGGTTGTATAGACTAAATATTAATAGTTTTACATGTATTACATAACATACTGCATATTCACCCTCTGAACCGCCCGGTGGTTTTAGTTATGTCTATTTCAGATGGAAATAGACCTATAAACGGGGCCGGCAACCTCGAGAAGGTTAGTCCACCGAAACTTGCCTTGAGGATCTTTGCGACCTGCGCTACCCCCAAGACCAATGCCCCCCTACCATCTCTGAAGGAGTTGGTAGGGTAGGCCTGCACCTAAGCTACCATGCCAAGACATGTCGTTCGGGAACCGCAAAAGCCTAGGCCCAGGCCCGCCCCTTATATAGGATAATGTTTACTGCGGAAAAATATCTCATCTCTGAGAAATCTATATTAAAACATAAAACGTAACTAGGGACGAATCCGAGCGGAGCGAGGATTAATCGCTAGTTGTAATGAAGAGCTACAAATAAAAGTTTATAAGTGAGTAAGTGACTTTATTTGTTATTTTATTGCATTTCTGAATACATTGTAGTGAAAATTGGATTGGGGAAAAATTATATCTTAATATAACACAGGCTTTCATCGATGTATCTATTACACGAGTAGATCCTCCGGCGAAAACTTGTTAGAGGATTGTGAAGTGTCGATACGCGGTGCGAGTAGGTTTTTAATAAAATGCTATCTGTTTCATACCGCTCGCTTCGCCAACCCTTATGGTGCGATAGAGAGAGTTGCAAATCTTAGAGGCTATTACCTATATTTCCTGTTTGAAATATTGTTTCGGGTGATAACGTTTTTACCCCCCTGAACATTTACGAAATGAGACAGTTTTGGTCTCATTAGATTCTGTACACCTTAATCTAGGTTTGTACGTTTTCTTTTTTTAGTATTTCAGTTCAGTTTAATTTAAAAAAAATAAAAACGCTCGAGGAAGTTTTTAAGTCAAAAAAACTTAAAAAAAAAAAAAAAAACCGACTTCCAGGCACTGAAAAGTAAAAAATAACTAAACGGGGGTTTTCATTTAGAATAGATACTTAATCAGATTTTTTCGAAGTCGGTGTGCTTTGATTTGTATTGGCTGGCACCGACTTCGTGCCTGGAAGTCGGTTTTTTTTTTTTTAAGTTTTTATTTTTCCATATTTAGTGTAGACGTATCATCAATACAAATTAATCAAGCCCAAACACCAGGTAATCGTTGAGGAGTTCCCTCGACTATCTTTCGGGTCCATCATCAGATCGACTCCAGACCTTCATTAAATAGTAGTGCTTTAAAATACCTAATGAAAATGTTAACAAACGCACTAGTCGCTGCTACAATTTTCGAAAGTTCCCCTCGATTTCTCTGGGATCCCATCATCATATCCTGGTTTCCTTATCATGGTACCACTCTTGGGATATCTCCTTTCCAACAAAAAAAGAATTATCAAAATCGGTTCATAAACGACGAAAAAATGCCCGAACAAACATAAAAAAAAAAACATATACATACGGTCGAATTGAGAACCTCCTCCTTTTTTTGGAAGTCGGTTAAAAATACAGATATTTGGATGCTAATAACTTCTATCATACACCATATTTCTTAAAATAAAAACTTACGGACCTAGTTTTTCATTATATCAAAAATTATGAAAATTAGACTATGTTAATGGTGGGAAAAACGTCATCGCTTTTTGTATGAAAATTTACTTTTTTATTTAGTTTCATAATCCTCTTAAGCATTTGCATAGAATAAGTTAAAGTATTTCTAAGATTTATTGCACTACTTGGTTACCTTGTGTACAATAAACTATTGTTGCTTGCGATATGATATTAGAATGCTCGCTTTGTTCTTTACAATTTCAATTAAAGTACATTGAACGTCTACGGATATCAACATATTAAAATATGTATGTATTATATAAATAATGTTTACTTCGACCGATCATATTCGATTTTACTACATTTATAGTAATAATTTTTAACATTTTTAATATTTTTTTATGTGAAAGTTAAGTATGTGTTGTATGTATGTATTCAGCACTTTTTTAAAGTCCCACTGCTGGGCACGGGCCTCCCTTCAGTACGAGGGGAATCAGATCATAATCCACCACGATGGCCAACTGAGGTTTGGCGGACTACACATGTCTTTCTCAAACTTGCTAAGATCTCTCAGACATGCAAGTTTCCTCACGATGTTTTTCTTCAATGTAAGACAAGTGGTAATCATGTTGGATATGATTCGAACATGAAAATATCAGAGGTGCGAGACTCGGGATTTGAACCCGCTTCATTCGGTTTCCCGTTACAACTACCACTGCCACAAAGTTAAGTAGAATTTAATAATCTTGTGACGTGGCCGTCCTTCCATTTAAACTTTTTCATTTGACTCGTTCCGGGGCTCCTTTGGTTCGCTGCCAAAAATGTCCACGTTAAAAAACCATTCTAGAGTCTTGAATATTTTCTCTAAGCACTGGATATCAAAGTTACATATTTTTTCAGAGAAATCTTTTCCTTATCGTCTGAGGTAGAGTAGTTTTATTAAAGGAAATCTGCATCATAAAGACGAAATAGAATATATTTAGTATAGTATAAGTACTGAAATTTAATACTATTTTAAATTCTTTTGGAAACGCGATTAAATACCAGTGACCCATATTTCTCCGGTACTAATTAGCTTTTGCCATATGTACGTACGTCATTCTTATCTCATTAAGATATCATCTGTACATTAAAAAAAAAGATTGCAATTCTGTTGTTGCTACGTGAAAGAATGATTAATTCATTTCAAATCATTTCATTTTGATAAGCATCGTCTAGCACACCCCTACCAAATTACTCACACTTTATTTACTGTACTAGCGACTCACCCTCGCTCCGTTCGGGTTTATTCGGTACGTTTTAAGGTCTAGTATAGATTTCTCAGAGATAAGACATTTTCTCGCAGTAAAAAGTATCCTGCATGTTACCCGGGATAACCAGCTATCATCATACCAAATTTCATCAAAATCTGTCCAGTGGTTTTCTCATGATGCATTCTCAAACAGATAGACAGACAAAATTAAAAAAAAAAGTATAGATTCGGCCTTTATATCGATAATAATGACTATTTCAGTATCATTCTTAGTTAGAATTTTTTTATATGTATAAATGTTTTTAAATCAAAGGTATGGATGGGTAAGCTTTTTATCGTAAGTTACTTTGAGCTTAAGGCATTTTGAAATTTCTACTAAAGGGAAATTTATATCAGGTCTGAACCTATGTGTATGGATGAAATTCTTGTCATTTCTGGGCTTTGCTAGCTTCGGGATCTTCAATTTTGGCTTTAGGGGATAGTTATCATGTAAATACACTATTCGGCGACAAGTTAAAAATACTGTTTGTATTTTTCTCGTAAAACATGTCGAAGAACTCTGTTGATTTTATCTATCTATGCACATAAAAAAATTAAGGTATCTGTTTGTAATGTCAAAATAACAGCTTTTTATTAAAAGAAAAAACTATTGTTTAAGATTTTGTCTATCTGTCCGTCTGTCTTTCTGTCTGTTTGCTTACTCTGGCTAATCTCTGAAACATCTGAACCGATTTTGACGGGAATTTTACTGGTTGATTGGTGATATTATAAAGAGTAACTTAGGATGATAATAATTATTAATAATTATAAAGTTAATAATTATTAATAAATATAATTAATAATTATTATAAATAGTTACTTTTTTTTTAGAAAAAATATAGGGGTACCGCGCATAGAAATTAAAACCCTTCTTCATTTATCTATTTAACACGTATCTAGGGATGCCCCCGAGCGAAACGGGGGTAAATCGCTAGTTAGATATATAAAGCTACATACGAATGTCCAAAATTATTGTTACAGAACATCTCTCCCAACGGTCCGTGTCCAATATTTGGAAAATCTAAGCACGTCACAATTCAAAAGCGAAATTACACGAAACCTCCGGATATCGTGAGAATTTGTGAAGCTCCGATTGAAAATACAACTGAAACATCGTATTTGAAGTTCGCAGAAATTGCAAAGAGACTAGGTAATGCATAAATACTTTTCCTCCCCTAAGGATGATATGGTTAGAGCAATCCGAAAATAGCATTGCTTAATATTGTATAGTAATAGTGATAGTGTATTCAGCCCTTTTTAACGGTCACAGGCCTCCCTTCAATACAAGGGGGATAAGGCCATAGCCACCAAGCTGGCAAAATGCGGGTTGGCGGACTTCACATTTCTTTCGAAAACTTGCTAGGTTCTTTCATACATGCAGGTTTCCTCACGATGTTTTCCTTTACCGTAAGGCAAGTGGTAATCAAGTTAGAAATGATTCGCACATGAAAATATCAGAGGTGCGAGACTCGGGATTTGAACCCGCATCACTCGGTATCTCAAGTGAGCGCGTTACCACTGGGCTACCACTGCCTTAAGATTACTGCATTAGTGATAGTAACTTAATTTATAATTTAAACGGTCAAAGCAATACCGTAAATAGTTTTAAGATCAAATACGGTGATTAGTGTGTTGTGGGGCTTTGGGACTTTAGTTTATCTACTATTTTTTAAGCCACATAGCATGCCCACTAAGAGCAACATAATATATTGACAAACTTATGTTTTATCCGCGTGTATTTTACTGTATAATTTGTTCGTTCCGTAGAAACGTATCGTGGTATTATATACCTTATAAACCCACTTTTTATAAAGGTAATATACTTGTTTACAAATAAAAAAAAATAAAAATAAGATGGTACATTCACTATTCTATAGCAAACCGTACAAGTGTTTGGTGACTTATAAAAGCGTACATTAATGCGGCTTTGTACGTCTCTATGGGGCATTTTCAACTCACTTTGTATGTCAAATACGATATTCTCTTGGCGAGGAAGTGAAGTTATCTGTATACATATTATCAAAAAGCTGAATAACGTGTTACACTATACAGTACAAAGAAATATTGTTGATATAAAGCTTTTATAAAAAATTCTGTAAAGGATCTATTTACTTGCAATACTTATTCGAATACTACTCGTATTATAAATGTGAAAGTTTGTATGTGTGTTTAGTATTCCTGTACTCTGAAACAGCTGCATCAATTATGATGAAATTTAGTATTTAACTGACAGGCACCTAGGTGCACCACAGTTAAATACTAAACCTAGGTGTACACCTTTTTTTAACGTTGGGAAATGCATTTACGTATACCACCTGCATACATACAGGTAGTTATGTAGGTCTCACCAGCAAAGCCAGTACTACCTACTTAGCTAGTCTTAGCTCTCGCCCGTCTGAGGTGGGCCTTCCCCCCTCTCCCTTGTACTGAATATTGTATTCAGCAATTTTTATCATCCCACTGCTGGGCACGGACCTCCCTTCAATACGAGGGGCATCAGGCCATAGTCCACCACGCTGGCCAAGTGCGGGTTGGCAGACTTCACATTTCTTTCGAAAACTTACTAGGTTTTCTCAGACATGCAGGTTTCCTCACGATGTTTTCCTTCACCATAAGGCAAGTGATAATCAAGTTAGAAATGATTCGCACATGAAAATATCAGAGGTGCGAGATCTGGAATTTGAACCCACTTCACTCGTTTTCCCAAGCGAGCGCGATACCACTGGGCTACCATTGCCTATTCTTTGTACTGAATAAGTACTAAAATATTCAAATTAAATACAAACTTATCCAACACAGAAATAAGATATTCAATTCTTATCTCTTTACTGTTAAGAATGAAGAGATAAGTATGAAGAATGTTAATTAAATAAATTCTCAGGAGCTTGGGATTCAGTGAAAGCATGCTGTGCGTTTTGTAAGTGCGGACATTGCTGTTCTTGTGACCCGTACGGCTACAGTTTAAGGGAGGAGTCGCGCGACAAAATCTGTAAAGATATGAAATACTTCGATACACGGGTAAAATATGATTGTCAAATAATGAGAATAATGTATGATGTACCTTAAATTATGTTTACTTTTTAACCGACATCCAAAACGAGGAGGTTCTCAATTCGATTGGTATTTTTTTATTCATATTCGATTTCTAAATAAACAACAATAAATGTGTGAGACATATGAAATGTGTTTTATTTTTATTTATTTTTTTATATGTTGGAACATTAACGTACAGTGCCATCCAGTTCCATGGTAAGCTACGAGGCTTGTGTTATGGATACCCGATAGTGGATTTACTACATTTATAACTTTAAATACATACATATTATAAATATAAACACCTATAGCTGGAGTACAAACATTCGTGCTTATCACACAAATTAATACCTCTAGCGGGACTCGAACCTACTACGCTGGCACAGCAAGTGGGGTAATCACAAACTAAGCCAAACATCTCGTCAACTTGAACAAACTAATCTATTTAAAGGCAGATTTAAGGCTTTTTGCCTTTTATTCGGTGTGCCTTGAGACTTAATCTTGAGGCCTAGTGGCAACTGCACAGTAAGATGCCGCTTTTGCGTCGTACCTGAAATATTTTTTTTTAACATTATAAGTATCTAAAAACAATATATAGCATGCTCTTAAATGTTTTCTAAAACCTCGCATTTGTTTTAAGTTTCTAGATTTTAAGGTTCCCAAGGTATTATGTTTTTTTAACGTTAACGTAACGTTAACGTAAGTCATAATTACGCTTATTTTTTTCATATGAATCCAGTTCAGTATGGCAGTGGAATTCATATGAATCGCTTTTCTACATGAATCCCTTATTGACATATAAGTTTCGAAATATAAGTAGGTTACCATCGCTATGCTTATCCAGCTTTATTCTTTAAATAAAATCAAGAGAAAATCAAATAAAATTATAATTTTTTTCGATTATAAATTGTGTTTATAGGTAATTTTTTTTTTCACTCGGCAATGGAACGAATGACGGAATGACGTGGCTTTTTGAATAGAAATAGCTTATGGGCCGGGATTTTCCCCGTTTGGAACTTTATTAGCCTATATAGGCTAACTAGCAAAACCCGCGGCTCGCTCGCGCTAAATCTACAACAAAAAAACTTTAAAAAGGGTAGGTTTCATACAAATTTTATCTCCTTATGGGATGAATTTCAAATAACGCTAAAATACATATTTATTTAATTGTATTGAAGAGCACTAATACCAAGTTTCAAGAAATTCTGATCATAATTTTTTTTGGGTTGTGTTATAACGTGTACTCCCGTGGGAATGAGATAATCTCCCGCAATAAAAAGTATCCTATATGTTGACCCGGATATCCAGCTATCATCATACCAAATTTCATCAAAATCCCTCCAGTTCTTAAAATCTGTTATTATATATGTGGTTTTCTATCTACCCTACGCCGAAACTCAACACGATTTCCATTCAAAGAGTTACGTACGTATGAATTTTGGTATTGGTTTTCTAAAGGGTGAAAACAGTTTCACCCTGTACAAAGCTTAATCGAACTTCGAAAGCTCGAATTAGAACCAGTTCAAAAAGCACATTGTTCTTGATTGGCCCTTTATAAATCTAATTTTCTATTCTTTTTATTGCTTAGTCATGTGTTAATTTGATCTTAATCGGATGCGTCGATGGCTGGATTTTGTTCACAATTTCATGGGTTTTAATTTTTTTGCGCGGAACCTCAATTCTTTTTCTAAAATAAAAGTAGCGTAATTTAGTCCTTATAACTTCAGCTACCTACCAGTAAAAATATCGTCAAAATCAGTTCAGCAGTTTCAGAGATTAACCGGAACAAACAGACAGACAGACAAAGAAAAATTATAAGAATTGTGTTTTTCTTATAAGTATCGTATATACTCGTAATTTCATATGCATTTAGTAAAAAGCTGTTACTTTGACTTTACAAACAGACACTTCAATTTTATTTATTTGTATATATAAATAAAACAAATGTGTGAGCGACATTTTTAAATTAAATTAAATGTTCATCAAAATTGATTTGATCGCTTTTCTTCCAAACTCAAGAATATTCTCTTTCCGGAGATTTTGATTTTATTTAAAACTAGCATTGCCTGCTGGTCCACCTGCAAAGTTATATTATTAAAAAAAATAACTTATCTTTATGTCTCTATCAGTAAAACATGGACTTTCGCAAAAAAAAAAGATATATTTTAAAGATCCTCTTTTGGCGGTGCCGTCTTTTTTATTTGCATCTCGCTGTAGAAGTTAACCTGTTATAATGGAGATATAGAAACCTTCTTCATTTAACACTAGGACACTAACCTATGTCAATTTGGGGAAGAAGTTTTGGAGTTTTGCACTTTTGTATAAACAATTTTTTACATATCTATACATATAATAAAATTCTAACTAAGCCGAATCTGTACATTAAATATTTTTTGGAAAATGTTATTGAAATAATCATTATTATCGATAAAGAGGCCGAATCTATAGTTTTTAGAATTTGTATCTGTCTGTCTGTTACCGCATCACGAGAAAACCACTGGACATATTTTGATGAAATTTGGTATGATGATAGCTGGTTATCTGGGTCTACATATAGGATACTTTTTACTGCGGGAAAATATCTCATTTCTGAGAAATCTATACTAAACGTAAAATTGTCACTAGGGACGAACCCGAGCGGAGCAAGGGTGAGTTGCTAGTTTAATCATATAGATAAATATAAAGTACCTATATAGTTATTCACATATGCAGTAAATATTTTACGATTTTTCCTCGCGTGAACCGAAGGGTCTAAACAAAACCCAGGACCGTTATTATTTGCGTTGGGATAATGTCTATTGTTTGGGGTAGCATCATTTGGTTGAAATGTGCAGAATCTTAGGAATACGGTTGAGATAATCTCCTTTTTATTGTCGATCCTTTTATAAGGATTATTTCATCTAATAGGGTTTTATAGTAAAACATGTGTCAGCTAACATCTCGATCTCAACGTATGTTTTAGATATATTTGTATTTACAGATTGATTGTATTCAGCCCTTTTTAACGTCGCACTGCTGGGCACGGGCCTCCCTTCAATACGAGGGGAATCAAGCCATAGTCCACCACGCTGGCTAAGTGCGGGTTGGCAGATTTGGTACCTGGGCGACCGAGCTTCGCGTGGAGTTCTTTTTTCTTATATCATAAATAAATAAACTAAAAACTTGAATAAATACAAAAAAAAAAACAAATGTAAAACTTTGCATCCGACCGGGATTCAAACTCGGACGCCTGTGATTGTCAATCTTGTATCTTGGCCGCTTGAAAACTTTTTTTTGGGACATTAACATACACACCATCTAGTTCCATGGTAAGCTAAGAGGCAACGGATACCAGATAGTTGATACACTACACATAATATATAACTTTAAATACATACAAATATAAATGTAAGCACCCATGACTGGAGTACAAACATTCGTGCTCATCACTCAAAGGCATGCCCCCAGCGGGACTCAAACCTGCGACCGCTGGGACACACACTTCAGACAATTGGTAGCATACAGTATACGTACAATGAGCACTCGACTTAAGTAACCTTCACTTTTTTAAGTCAGTCAGTGAAAGAGAGATACCTTTAAAATGAGAGAGAGAAATAATATTCTTATCATTTAAGTTGATTTTTTGAATGTTTTAATAAAAAAACCAAACGATTTTTTCAATCGTCGTACGAGTCAATGGAAATAGTTTTCACGTGTCGCTTTAGGGTATTTTCTGTACAGACAGCGGATGTAGATCTCAGAGTAGGGAGTCAAAGCATGTGTCAAATTCTTTTTCAAAGTATTTTTTCATATATGTATATTAATTGAAAAAATGATATTTTATAACTTCATATTGTATTTTTGTGACATAGAGAAAATATTACATTTATTTTTTTTTTGTGCATTATGCTTAGATTGCTTATTTAAAAAAGTTATTCATTACTAGCAAAACCCGCGACTTCGCTCGCGCGAAAACTACAACAAAAAAACTTTAAAAAGGTTTCATACAAATTTTCATCCCTTATTTTATCTTCTTATGGGATGAATTTCAAAAAACGCTAAAACACGTATTTATTTAATTGTATTGAAGAGCAATAATACCAAGTTTCAAGAAATTCTGATCATAAATATTTTTTGGGTTGTGTTATAACGTGTATTCCCGTGGGAATGAGATAATCTCCCGCGGTAAAAAGTATCCTATATGTTGATTCGGATATCCAGCTATCATCATACCAAATTTCATCAAAATCCCTCCAGTGGTTTTTCTGCGATGCGGTAACAGACAGACAGACAGACAAAAATTCTAAAAACTATAGATTCGGTCTCTGTATCGATGATAAAGTCTATTTCTATTGAAGGTACAGATTCGACTCTGTTAGAATTTTATTATATGTATAGATTAGCGTCTGGCAATCCAGCTGGACGTAAAACCACGAGCCACGATGGGAGGTGGCCCTATGACTATGACTTCAGTGGTGTACCATGCGGGCTGTTCCTGGTACTTCTTTGAAGTGTACCGTTGTAGCAGCTCCATGTTTGTTGTTGTTGCCTCGGCTGGCAACCATCAGGGCATCGTGGTTGAGTGCGTCAGCTATCCTGTGTATTTTTATGTTACTAGCAGAACCCGCGGCTTCGTCCACGTTCAATATATAAAAAAAACTCTTTTGCTTTATGTATATATTTATAATAATATTAAATTATTTGGACATTGTTTAAACAAAAATGTTGATATTGCGATAAAAAAATGTGAGGTGGGGTTAGGAGGGTCAAAAAATACTTTACGACCTATTCTCATACCTACCAAATATATAAAAAATATCATTAAAATGAGTCGAGCCGTTTCAGAGGAATGCGACCACATCGTGACAAGAGATATTTATATATTAGATTATCCTATATATGTTTTTCTCAAATTTTTAATAATGACTATGGTCTAATTTCGATCACTGGACGAATATTATTCGCATAAATGTAAGAAAGTGATATCTTCGTAGTTGTATTCGGGCGAAAATTTTTAGATCCGGGGATTGATGTATGATTTAGTCAGGACATGCCATATGTAACTTATAAGTCTTTTTCTTGTAACTTGATGCCATTTCTAAATTTGATTCTAGCCCGTGTTGTCTTTGAATCTGTTTCAAAACGAGGCGAGTTAATGGCGCTTGAAATATGCAACGGCCTATCTTGGCTCGTCGTATGATATCTTATGAATGCCTCAAATACGTCGTTATATACAAGTGTAAATTTTTACGAAGAACATTTTCCACTTTCACAATAATACAACCACTGTATAATATAAGAAAATATCGTAAAATAAATAAGCTATTTAGTAACATATATGTTTGTTCATAATGTTTTTTTATGAAAAGAACAAAGATATATACATATTATACTAGCATGTCTACTTGCTTCGCTCGAGTTCGTCCCTAAGTACGTAATGGTTATAGATTTCTCAAAGATGAGATATTATCCCGCAGTAAAAAGTATCCTATATGTTGATCCGGATAAGCAGCTATCATCATACCAAATTTCATCAAAATCTGTGCAGTGGTTATATCATGATGCGTTCCCAAACAGACAAAAATATGAAAACTATAGATTCGGCCTCTGTATCGATAATAATGACTATTTCAATAAGTTTTTCCAGAAAATATTTAATGTACAGATTGTCTAAGTTAGAATTGTATTATATGTATAGATTAGTATATTTAAAGTCAAAACTACTAATAATGATACTAATAATTTTAGCCATATCACTGGGCTCGGGCCTTGAGACGTGGGGATTCCATCAGTTAAGTATATATTAATACATATGTCTTTCAATTTAACAAGTAGGGAAGTTTCTCTCAGATATTTAGGTTTTCCTTCATCACAATAGTATCACGATCAACTGCCCCATATTATGTATCTATATATATATAACAAAATTCTAACTAAGCCGAATCTGTACATTAAATAATTTTTGGAATATCTTATTGAAATAGTCATTATTATCGATACAGAGTCCGAATCTATAGTTTTAACAATTTTTGTCCGTCTGTCTGTGTGTCTGGGAACGCATCACGAGAAAACCACTGGACGGACTTTGATGAAACTTCATAAGGCGATAGCTGAAAAAGCATACTAAATGCTCCGGATGAGCATTTAGGATACTTTTTACTGTCGGGAAAACATTTCATTTCTAAGAAATCTATACTAATCTTAAAATTAAGGGACAAACCCGAGCAGAGCGAGGGTGAGTCGCTAGTACTATATAAATAGCGTGACAAAAGATTTCTTAGTCAATCATGAAAACGACGGCCTAATGGTATTGCAATTATAGGTTAAAGCACTGGTTCTAAAGCTCATTTCCGAATTGGGCTCACGCTTTTTGTGCTGTCGTTCATTAAGGACAATGAGTTTTATTTGTAAGCTACCAGCTCAATAATTCTCTCAAAAAAGCTTTTATTCTTGATTAACATATGATTATCGACTCTGGCTTGTAATTGTTACCAAATTAAAACCAAATATGTCGAAATTCATATGCTTCTCAATCTATACATATAATAAAATTCTAACTGAATCGAATCTGTACAATAAATATTGTTTGGAAAATGTTATTGAAATAGTAATTATAGTTATCGATACAGATGCTGAATCTATTGTTTTTAAAATTTTTGTCTGTCTGTCTGTCTATCTGTCTGGCTGCCTGGGAACTCATCACGAAGAACCACTGGACAGATTTCGATAAAATTTGGTATGATGATAGCTGGTTATCCTGGTCAACACAAAGGATACTTTTTACTACGGAAAAATATCTCATCTCTGAGAAACCTGTACTAACCAATAAAACGTACGAAGGTGATTCACCAGTATCTATATATACATAGGCTAAATGGGCAAAGAAAATACAGTTTAGTAAATTCTCCTCTGTTTGTCAACTGATTTTCTTTTTTTTTATTTAGAAGCTATTGATGAGCTTTAGTGTAACAATAAAAAGACATTATAGTCGTATTTCGACCTCGTGACCAACCCTAATAAAGATTAATTATAGCCCATATCTATACATATAATAAAATTGCAACTAAGCCGAATCTGTACATTAAATATTTTATGGAAAATCTCATCGAAATAGACTTTATTATCGATACAGAAGCCAAATCTATAGGTTTTAGAATTTTTGTCTGTCTGTCTGTCTGTTACCGCATTACGAGAAAAACACTGGACAGATATTGATGAAATTTGGTATGATGATAGCTAGTTATCCGGGTCAACATATAGGATACTTTTACTTTGGGAAAATATCTCATCTCTGAGCTAAATGTTAAAACTTAACGAGGGACCAATCTAGCGGAGAGAGGGTGAGTTGCTAGTAATATATATAAAAATATAAGTATACCATTTCTTTATTCTTTTTTCATTCCTCTATTTTAATGTTTTTCAGCATATTTGTTTAAAGAATGCTTTATGTCCCTTTATCTTTTGAGCTCTCCACAAAATTACAATCTCTTATAATTAGAGGTGATTCACGCGGCGAGTGGTTAAGCCTTGTGCTAAGCGACCTTTTCATAAGGCTTTACCATTTTTACCTGGCGTTTTATAAAGATTAATGGCTTCTCCTTTTCAGAACACAGGTTTGCAAATAAATTAAACTAAATTATTAGTAGTTATTTTGATGACGTTTGGCTCAGTTTGTAATGACCTTACTTGATGCGCCAGCGACTCAGTTAGAATTTTATTATTTGTACCTATAGATTTTTTTAATGTACACAGGTAAATAAAAAAAGCCTGTAAAAACCTACTAGCGCTGTATTTATTAGTTTCAAACAATAAAGTGAACGTTTAAATGAAGTTCTGAGACAGCCAATAAAGGAGGATTGCGACCGCGAGACTATTAACCCGTCTGATAAAATGCTTTGGGAGGAGTAGGATGTTTAAATAAGAGGATTAAATCATACTAGAGAATAAACTATATATATGTACATACATTGGTATAAAAAAGTAAGTAGGTACCTACTTTAAAAATTAAAAAATATACATATATCCATTACTTGAGAAATAATTCCCAGTACAAACTTCCATCGCCCTTTTCACCCCCTTAGGGGATGATTTTCGAGATAAAAGCTATCCTAAGTCCTTCTTAGGGTCTCAAACTATCTCCATATCAAATATCATTTAAATCGATTCAGCTAATGAATCGTGAAATGGTAAGAGATAGACAGACAGAGTTACTTTCACATTTAAAATATTAGTATGGATTACTAGCGACTCGCCTTCGCTTCGCTCGGGTTCGTCTTATAGGTACCTTTTTAACAGTTAGTATGGAATACATAGACTGTATATTATATACATGTATTATTTTTTTCAACTTAAACTTGACGTATTGTTATAGATGGTAAGTCCGCCACTGTTGAAAGTAAGCCGAAGTAGTGATTCCCATACAAAATAAACAGTTCTGAACTTTTCGATTTTCCAGCTGTTCTTATGGGTTTTCCCTATTTCAGCCGGTCCAGCCGTTTTTGAGTTTTAGCGAGACTAACGAGCAGCAATTGATTTCTTATATATAAATATACATAGGTATGATGAGTTGTTGTGGGTTGTATTATTATGTGTTTTTCTGTGGGAATGAGATAATCTTCCGCGGTAAAAAGTATTATATGTCACTCTCCAGCCCTCCAACTATCTCGGACTATCCCTATCCAACTATCCTCATATAAAAAAAACGAGCCAATCAATCACTCTGTTTCGACGTAAAAGAAGGACAAATAAACAAACACACTTTCACATTTATAATGTTAGTGTGGATACACGACGGGATGAATGCGTTCAGCTGTTTTAACGAAGCCTTGTTTAGATTGAGACACTATACACGGTACACTAAGTGTATACACCGAGTTTTTCTGTGTGAATGCGAGTGTCTTCAATTTTGAAATTTATTGGGACACTAATTATCGCGTCGCAACAAATTCAGCGGCTGTGTGAATATTTTGAGTCCAACTATCTCGTGTGGTTGAAAAGTCTTCGAACAGTTTCAATATTTTCAATACACTGCACCGCGTAGAATATAGCACAAACGAACGGGGTTTTCATTTACTATATATAACTAACCAGCTAACAATGCTTTAAGATATGAATATCTAATAGGTGAATAGGACAAGGTATAAACTCCAATTATAGTTGTAAATTATATACGTACATGTCGAATTGATAACCTCCTTTTTTGGAAGTCGGTTAAAAATGAGGTTAACGTGGAGCAAGGAATGTGAACAGCTCGTATACAACTTCCGTATATTTATATACAGACACTACTCAGACACTAAAATTTGATAAAAGTGTAAACAGTACAGAAATTTATGTTTGACACTTATGTATGTCGCAATTTGTGTGGTATCTAGACTTAGTTTGAGGGAGCGACAAACATACATATATACACACACAGGCGCACGTGCACACAAACACACAGTAAAGTGTATATAGTATAGCATGTACTATAGTGTACAAATAGCCATGAGTACAATAAAGCGTAGCTGCTTTAAAATCAAAGATAACAGCTTCAATTTTATTCAAAAGTATAGATCGCAAAACTTTTCATATTATATTCTTGTCTGCTACTACAATTGTAATATAAGAATGAAGACTTCAAAAGTTTGTAACTTTATTGTGAAGTTATGTTTCAGTTTTAACCACTATATTTTCACTGGAAAATTTCTTGACAGTGTGGACGTAAATCTTTCCCCAGACAATTATAATGTAGTTTCATAGGACTTCTATATCTTACTAGGTAAAGGTAATGCGTAGAACTTAACTACTTCGTATGAAGTTGAGTTTGTGTCTTGGATTGTTTTAGGCTTCAGTCGTTCTTTAAATAAAACTTAAATTAAATAACACTTAACTATCTGTTTAAAGTTTAAACCAAATAAAGTAAAATAATAGATGTGCAGTTTTTTTTTATAAACGCAGTAATGCATTAACACACAGCACTATCTAGTTTCATGGTAAGGTACGGCACTTGTGTTATGGATACCAGATACTTGATACACTACGCATATATAAATTTTAAATACATATATATTAAATATAAACACTCATGATAGGAATACAAACGTTCGTGTTCACCACACAAATGAATGTCCCCAGCGGGACTCGAACCCATGACCACGCTGGCACAGCAAGTAGGGTCACTACAAACTGAACCAAACGTGTCATCGTCGTGTTCAAAGTATTTGTGCATTCGGGAAGTTTCTATTTCATCTTTCGGTTCCATCATCATATCAGCAACATCACTATTAAAAAATTGAATTTTTAAATACCTAAATTATAGACATACCTATGATGAATTTTTACTTAATCCAATGCCAATAAAGTCAAGTTGACGACAAATACAAGACAATTATATTTACCACTAGCGTTTTCTCGCTCCGCACGTAGTTCAATTAATTATATCTTAGTATAAGTATCTTTAACAATTATACCCTAAGTGTTACTCTGATGTATAATCTATATTAATTTTAAGTTTCATTAAAATCCGTTTAGTAGTTTTTGCTTGAAAGTGTATAAAAATGTCTATCCATCCATCCTCACAAACTTTCACGTTTACAATACAAGTAGGGATTTTATTAAAACGTGTTACTTAACTAGGCGCATCAGATACCACAAAAATAACCCTATTAACACTACGTTTCTTATCTTCTTACATATGTTTCGGAAAGGATATTTGCCAATTTCCATTAAAAATAATGTGGGTGGCCAACGAGGCGAGGAAATTGAAGTTATAAATATAATACCTTATCTGATATATAAGCTTGACTTTTTAATAGTGTTATAGTACCGTCGTAAGGTTGGGAGTGTTTTTTATATTATGACTAGCGACTCACCCTTGCTCCTCTCGGGCTCCTCCCTAAACACGTTTTAATGGTTAGTATTGAATAGATAGATTTTATATATACATAGGTATAATGAGTTGTGTGAATGAGATAATCTCCCACGATAAAATGTAGCCTACGTTACCCTCCAGCCCTCCAACTATCTCCAAACAACAAAATCACGCCGATCCATTACTCTGTTTCGACGTCAAAGAAGGACAAATATTAATAAAGTAATATTATAAACACCAATGGCATCTCGGTACAACCCTATCAAAGCGAGGGTATATTGCTGGTCAATTACAAACGTGACTAACATGTCACGAGACGAGACACGACGCGACGTGAAAAATAACAAATAAGTTACTTATAGTCAATGTCATACTTAAAAATCTATACTAATATTATAAAGCTGAAAAGTTTGTTTGATTGTTTGTTTGTTTGGTTGAACGCGCTAATCTCAGAAACTACTAATCCGATTTGAAAAATTCTTTTTGCATTAGATAGCCCGTTAACTGAGGAAGGCTATAGGTTATATATCATCCCGGAAAAATGTTCGGTTCCCGTGGGATAGATTTATTATTGTCTAGGGACGAAACCGAAGCGAAGCGAGGGTGAGTCGCTAGTATAATATAAAGAAATACATCTAAACAATAAACGTTGTAATATTGAAACAAAATTTCAAGCAAGCATCGTCTGGTTATTATTCTAAGTCGCAAAACTGTGTTTATCAAAAGGAGATTCAGTATATAGATTTAAGTGAACTTCAGGGACACCTGAGACGTGCTGCCTCTTATGCATCTGGGATAATCGTCCTGGGTTTTATGTTAATTAATGATAAAAAATTATTTGTTTTGTTTTATTATACTGAAAAATATAAAAAAATACGTAAATTCTAATTTTATCTCCACTAAGTATTTATGGACTTAGCTACATTTTCTAAGTAGTTTTACGTTTTGTAACCTCAAAGATTTTTTATAGAATTCATATAGTGTACAAACAGACACACATTTCTTATTATTCTTAAGTCTTTTATCTATATCTAAATTTAAAATAATTTATTTCGCTCAACAGAAAGTATTTGAATATTGTCATTTTTCCAGTTTTATACAAGTATGTACCTATGTATAAGACTTTTAAATATTAAAATAGCGTTTTTTCATCTTCAAACAAATAATTTGTGATAGAACACACGCCAAATTTGCTTGAATTTCTCAAGGACGTGGGAAGTGTACCGGATTTTAAGCCTTAAGAGAATTTGAAATTAAAGAGATTGCTAATAAATATTTTAATTAAATCTAAAAATTAATAAGGAATTCGTTTGAAAGCAGAAATTCTACGAAAACCGAAGTATGTAAACATCGAAAGTTTGATAACATCTTGATAACGTTTGCCAATGCTCGCTTAGTTCGTTTATTGGACGGTGGGAACTTTATATCCTCGATAAAAGAAATACGCTGCTATTTCAAGTACTTAAAATTTATTAAAATTCAGGAAATTAAAAAAATCTTTTAATAAATAAATAAATATGTTGGGACATTAACACACAGCACCATCTAGTTCCATGGTAAGCTACGAGGCTTGTGTTATGGATACCAGATAATTGATAAACTACACATATATAACTTTAAATACACGCATATTATGAACACCCATGGCTGAAGTACAAATATTTGTGCTCATCATACAAAGCCCACAGCGGGACTCGAACCCACGACCGCTGGCACAGCAAGTATGGTCACTGCAAACTGAGCCAAACGTGTCGTCGTTCTTTTAAAAAAGATCAATCATTCATCTTAAAAGTAATTATTTGCAAGAACAAAAAGTATATCGAATACATCAATGAAGAATGAAATTTTAACGAAGGTAAGCCGATTAAGGGTGACTCAAATAGAGTATAAGAAAAAAATCCAATTATAAAGGTGGAACGACTTAGAATTATATATTCGGAGACTTGAAAATCAGTAAAAAAAAGCCATTCAGTCAAAAAAAATAAAAGTAAAATTATTTATACACTTATACAAATAAATAAAATTGAAATGTCTGTTTGTAATGTTAAAATAACAGCTTTTTATTTAATGTATTAATACAATTATACGTTTTTATCTATCTATTTGTCGGTCTGTCTGTTTTGCGCTGAATCCTTATTCTTTTTCTTAAATAAGAGTAATCTAAGTTACACCTTATAACATCAGCTATCTGACAGTGAAAATTCTGTCAAAATCGGTCCAGCTGTTTTGGAGATTAGTCGAAACAAACAAACAAACTAAAATTATAAAAATTATGTTTTTCTTATGAGTACCATATAGTATAATTTCATATGTATTTAGTAAAAAGCATTATTATTATTAGTATTTTTGACATTACAAACAGACACTTCAATTTTGTTTATCTTAATAGATTAATCTGGTTTCACGCCAGGATATTTGCAAAATTTTGTACTCGTTATTTTAAATGCGATATATCCTATTTTTGGTAAGTGGGGCATATTAGTATGGGAAGTTACGAGGCACTTACAAATTCGATTACTCTAGCTATTATTAGCAAGCCTTGCGGAACTGAAATTAAATTTTGTTTGAACACTAAAACTGTTTGTTTTGTGTCATTATGGTCAATATTTTATTTCCATATTATCCAGTACGGACACTATACGTATATAAGTTCGACCATAATCTTTATTGAAAATTTGAGGAAAACGTACCTATATGTATACCTAGTATTTACTTATCTAAAAAAAAAAAGAGAAAAAGGTAATGAACTGTTTTGTGTTTGCCTGAATCTGTGCATCTAAATCAAAATTTACCTAACATTAAATATTTTTTTGGAAAATCTTATTGAAAAACCACTGGACGGATTTTGATGAAATTTGATATGATAATAGCTGGTAATTCGGGTCAAGATATATAATACTTCTTAGTTCAGGAAAATATCTCATCTTTCAGAAATCTGTACTACTAGGGATGAAACCGAGCGGAACGAGGGTGAGTCGTTAGTATGTACATATGTGTTTATATATTAAATAGTATTAAACTAACTACATAATGTAACGGTTTGTAACTTGTACTTTTATCTTTAGGTTTAGATTTTATTACCTGATTTACATATCGTTAGTTAAAATTACGCACAGTTTGACCCAAAACCGTCTAGCTCAATTAGTAGGTATAACTAGAACTTAGTACGTTAATACAGTTAAGCTACGCCTGTAATAAAGTAGAAACGTCAAATTTGTAAACCGGATATTTTATATAATCTATACATATAATAAAATTCTAACTGAGTCGAATCTGTACCTTAAATATTTTTTGGAAAATCTTATTGAAATTGACTTTATTATCGATACAGAGACCGAATCATTAGTTTTTAGAATTTTTGTCTGTCTGTCTGTTTGTCTGTTACCGCATCACAGAAAAACCACAGGAGGGATTTTGATGAAATTTGGTATGATGATAGCTGAATATCCGGGCCAACATATAGGATACTTTTTACCGCGGGAGATTATCTCATTCCCACGGGAATACACGTTATAACACAACCCAAAAAATATTTATGATTAGGATTTCTTGAAACTTGGTATTAATACTCTTCATTACAATTAAATAAATACGTGTTATAGCGTTTTTTTAAATTCATCCCATAAGGAGATAAAATAAAGGATGAAAATTTGTATGAAACCAGGTAGGTTTCATACAAATTAAAAATTTTAAAGTTTTTTTGTTGTAGTTTTAGCGCGAGTGAAGCCGCGGGTTTTGCTAGTTAAAAAAAAAAATGTAAGATGGAGTTGAAGCCAAAAAATTGATATTTAGAAAGACTTCTTAAAGAAAACAAACGTATTTGACTGAATTTATTAAATGTTCTTAAAGATAATAAAGGTTTCTCAAACAATTTTTTTTATCATTTTTTTTTTGTTTTAAATATGTTTTTAGGATTACCATAAAGTATGTAAAGGCCTTAAAAGTTTACTTTTATCTAAAGAACCTCGCAGACAGTAATGTTTTTCAATGTCTATTTCAGAAACAATATTAATAAACTAGCGACTCACCCTCGCTCCGCTCGGGTTCGTCCCTTAGTACGTCTTCACGGTTAGTATAGATTTCATAGAGATGAGATATTTTCCCGCAGTAAAAACTATCCTATATGTTGACCCGGATAACCAACTATCATAATACCAAAATTCATTAAAGTCTGTCGAGTGGTTATCTTGTGGTGCGTTCCCAGACAGACATACCGACAAAAAATCTATAAACTATAGATTCGGCCTCTGTATCGATATTAATGACTACAATAAGAATTTCCAAAAAATATTTAATATACCGATTTGGCTCAGTTAGAATTTTATTACACGCATAGGAATACAGATGATAAAATGGGTAGGTATACTGTCACAAATCATAATAACTTTAATTGAAGTTGCAAAAATAGCCGCTGAGTTACTTATAGGCTATTTTTAGGCACAAAGGGATGCACCTGAGCGAAACAGAAGTAAGTTGCTAGTATTATAGGTTGCCAATGGTTACCATTATACATATTGGTGAAAAAATAATATGTTGGAACATTAACACACAGCACCATCTAGTTCCTTGGTATGCTGCGACCAGCGAGGCTTGTGTTATGGATACCAGATAGTTGATACAATACACATATATAGCTTTAAATACATACATATTATAAATATAAACACCCACGACTGGAATACAAACATTCGGGCTCATCACACAAGTGAATGCCCCCAGCGGGACTCGAACTCGCGACCGCTGGCACAGCAAATAGGGTCACCACAAACTGAGTCAAAACGAAAAAACGAATATAATATTAACAAAACATCGACATTTAAAAAGTAACAATTATTGTTTCAAATAAACGATTCAGTTTAAACACATTTTGTAAATATTAGTATTGACATTAAATTAGAGCAAGCATAATCTAATTGTAGTAGCCATAAATGATCGGAAATCCAAACAACGAATATAACATGGAAATAATTATTGATATTATCGGTTTGCAATTTCCAAATATTTACTCGCTTCGGTTAATTTAACATTAAGAATTTGAATGAACATATACATATTATGTTTCATGAGTACGTACACATTATCCTAATGTATTTTAATATTATAAATGCGAAAGTAACTCTGTCTGTCTGTCTGTTACCTTTTGACGCTTAATCCGCTGACCGATTTAGATGATATTTGGTATGGAGATAGTTTGATTATATATCCGGGGTAAAAACTGTCCTATGTTCTTCCCAGGGTCTCAAAATATCTCTATACTAAAGAATTAAGCGTGAAAAGGAGACAGACAGACACACAGAGTTACTTTTACATTTATAATATTAGTTTGGATTCTATACTAAGCGCGATAACGTCCCTAGGGATATTGTATAGATGTATTGATGTTAGTTACTCTTTTACACAAAAACTACAGTACAGATTTTAATGAAAATTTACAATAATATAGCTAATATATCAGAATAACACATAGGCTACTTTTTATCCCGGAAAAATATACGGTTCCTGTGGGATAGTATTTTTTGTTTTTCTAGAGGCGAACCCGAGCGAAGCGAAGGTAAGCCGCTAGTGTTTATTATAACGTAGTGCGTGTGTGGTGCGTGCGCGTGTGTCTGAATGTGTCTGTGTGCTCGTGCGTGTGTGTGTATGTATGTCTGTATGATCCTATGTTGCCTCGTTTTTACTGAACGGCTTATCAGATTGAAGGTTCTTAAGGAGCGATCAGAAAAATATATTATACAACTTATATGTTTAATATTAATTTAAGAACACAAATTATTAAATACAACTCGAAATATATAACTGGCAAATTAAAAAGCTACAAATAAAAAAAAATATATAAAAATAAAAAAGAATACGTAAAAATAATGCGTAAAAATAAAGCTAAAACGAAGGGAACGAGGTAAGGAAGAAAAATAGTATTATGCAGTCGGAGACATATGTATGTAAATACATACATATATAGAGTAGAAATAAGGATACAACATAAATATATCCTTGGCTGTATGTTATTTACATTTTATTTACACTAGTATTCACGCGGTGGTCAAAATTCGACCATAATTAATAATAAAAATTTGAAGAAAACGTAAGTGTATGAATCGAATTCACCCGTTCAAAGATTTTTTATTCAGAATATTAAAGGTCGCCAATAGCTTTTGAACAAAAAAGGAAATAGGCTCACAAACAGAGGAAAAAAAGTACTGAATTGTTTTGTCTTTGCCTATTTATATATAGTTTTAGTAGATTTTAATAGAGATTTTAATAGAGTAGTTTTTAATAGAGAATTAATTTGGCAGTTACAAATAAATCTATCTATACATATAGTAAAATTCTAACTGAATCGAACCTGTACATTTATTATTTTTTGGAAAATCTTCTTGAAATAGTCATTATTATCGATACAGAGGCCGAATCTATAGTTTGTAGAATTTTTGTCTGTCTATCTGTCTGTAAACGCTTTATGAGAAAACCACTGGACAGATTTTGATATAATTTGATATGAAGATCGCTGGTCAGGGTCAACATATAGGAGAATTTTTACTGCGGAAAAATATATCATCTCTGAGAAATCTAGACTAAACCTTAAAACGTATGTATATAAGTATGAATTTAAAAAACTGGTTCTTCCTTAGTCAACGATTTATTTCATATCTGTCTGTGTACTAAATTTTATCCATTATGAAATAGTAACAAACATACATACATACCGACTATTAGATCTATAATATTAGTCTCATAGCTAAATTTCATAAAATTTTACAAGCATCCATAAAAGATCCTACGATATTCATTGACAAAGCAGTATCATTAAAGGGCACGCTACGCACTACGAGAGTATGTCAAGAGATCCCCTGGGATAAATTAAGTTGGGATACGGCTGTAATAATAAGATAAAAGCAATCCGCTTATAAACCATGTATCTGGAGTTTATCTCATTCCCCTTAAAATCTGGACTTTTTCAAGGCAGCAATATTAGACGTGTAAAACAATGTAACACAATAAAGTTAAGTGCAAAACGAACAAAAACAGGCAAAAAAAGTATTTTATGGATTAATGGAGTCTTTTGTAGCTTCTCAAGGGTGATAAAATAAATATGTTGGGACATTAACACACAATACCATCTAGTTCCAAGGTAAGCTACGAGCCTTGTGTTAAGGATATCAGATAGTTGATACATTATACGTATATAACTTTAAATGCGTACATATTATAAATATAAACAACACCCATTACTGGAGTATAAATATTCGTGCTCATCACACAAATAAATGCCCCCAGCGGGACTCGAACCTGCGTCAGCTGGCACATCAAGTACGGTCACTACAAACTGAGCTAAAGCTAAATTATACTGTTGTATAAATTAGTCTGTCACTCTACCACAAGTAAATTTTCCTTTGGTCCATAAAAGAACATGGAACTGACTAATAGTTATGTCAACAGTTATCTTCTAATATTTTAAATAAAACTATCTTTTCGGATTTTTACGAAAAGATAGTTTTATTTAAAACTAGCGGCTCACCCTCGCTTCGCTCGGGATCACACGGGAACCGTACATTTTTCTGGGATAAAAAGTAGCCTATTTGTTATTCTGATGTATGAACTATATTATTGTAAAGTTTTATTAAAATCCAATCAGTAGTTTTTGTGTATTAAGCTGTATAATTTACTATAGTTTTTTAACTATCCCACGGGAAGTCTTTAATTTTCCAGGATGAAAAGTATTTAAGATGTTGACCGGTGATATAAGGTACCACCATGAAAATTTCATTTAAATCGGTCCAATAGTTTCAGAGATCAGACAAACAATAGATTTGAAAAAAAAAATGATTTGTTCTATTTCTATTCTTACATCACCCTGACTCGGTTTTTAGCGTTTTTTTTATGTACAGACATTCGACCTCTACAGTTTTATTATATGTATAGATTTCAAAATATTCGCGTAAATTTAAGAAAGTATTACGTCTTCTAATAATTGTGATGGCTGAACACGTTTTGTGTAAAGTGTTTGTGGTTTGTGTAATATTATGTAGCTAGTTTTTGCCCGTAGCATCTCACGTGATAAGCGAGGAGGGGATCAAGTGTAACCTATATCTTAACCCAAAGATTCAATCTATGTCGTTGCCAAATTTTATCGAAATGTGTTCAGTGGTTTAAATGTGTAAACGTAACACACTGAGCTACTTTCCAATTATCATATTAATTTTATTTAAATACTAGCGACTCACCCTCGCTTCGCTTCGGGTTCGTCCCTAGACAAAAACAAATCTATCCCACGGGACCCGTACACTTTTCCGGGATGATATATAGCCTATAGCCTTCCTCAGTTAACGGGCTATCGAATGCAAAATGAATTTTTCATATCGGATTAGTACTTCCTGAGATTAGCGCGTTCAACCAAACAAACAAACAAACAAACAAACAAACAAACTCTTCAGCTTTATAATATTATATTATTAAGTAATTATATTGAGTAATTAAGTATAGATTACAAATTTTGTTCTTACTTCCAGTATAATTTAATAAAAGTGATGGATATTACGTGATGTGGATATGAGATTACACTCGTATATGACTTTTGAGCCAACATAAATAAGCCAGTACAAATTATACATAAAATACATACACAATACAATTTATATATTCATACCTTTATGAAAAAGTTTATAACATTTGATGCTGTACTGTACCTACACCGCTCTAAATTAACTTATTTTCTTACTTTTGAAGGGTAGCTGGAAGAAATCTCTTAAAGAGATAAGTTATCCTTTGTCGACATTCTGTTACTCTATTTTGTGTAACATATATTTTATGGTACATAAATAAATAAATAAAAAAAAAATAAATAAATAAAAAGTTTTCATATTAACATCTTTTAATACGAAGTTTGGCTATTAAGTTCCGGGAATGTGTCAGTAAAAAACAAACAAATTAAGTTACTTGCAAAATTTTTCTATCGACCTTCACAATAGTGTCCCTTTAATATTACACAGTGTAAGGCTATAACTTGCTTGGAAAATCAAATAAAGCAGTTTTAAATCCTAGATTAGATATCCTAGATCAGATATCCTAGATTAGATATCCTAGATCAGATATCCTAGATTAGATAGATCTTAGACCTGTGATATTTTCATGTGGAAAATATTTTTATGATTACCACTTGTCTTACGATGAAGGAAAACATCGTGAGGTAACCTGTATGTCTGAGAAAACGTAACATGTGATTTCTGCGAATCCTTACTTGGTCAGTGTAGTGGCTTGGCCTGGTCCTCTTTGAATTTAGATACATGTGTCCACTGCCTAACAGAGGGATGATAAAAAGGGGTGAATTATTATCATATATTTCATCCGGTGTTATACTGAACAAGTATAATTCATTTTAGCCGTTAGCAGTTACATAGTAAAGGGTCATAGAATAGGTATCTTAATTATAAAATCCCCTCGCGAAGGAAAAAATCATTCATCAAACGTCAAACACATTTCACTTACTGACATAGCTATGTAATAAAGGATTCAATACCCTGTAAAAATTTGGTTTTGACATGATTTACTCACAAAAATACAGTAGAGGTTTTAAGCTAAAACATAAAAGGCGATGTTTTCTTTACATATAATAAAATTTCAACTGAATAGAATCTGTAAATTAAATATTTTTGGAAAATCTTATTGAAATAGTCATTATTATCGATACAGAGGCCGAATCTATAGTTTTTAGAATTTTTGTCTGTCTATCTGGGAACGCATCACTAGGCAACTATTAGATAGATTTTGATAAAATTTTATATGATGATAGCTGGCTATCCGAGTATTTTTTACTGCGGGAAATTATCTCATCTCTGGGAAATCTATACTAACTGTTAAAACGTATTCGAATGGAGTGAGGGTGAGTCGCTAGTCAAGTCAAATATATTATGCTTATTATACTGTACTAGCGACCCGCTTTCGCTTCGCTTAATCATCTCTCGATACCTTTCGCATTAATCATATTATAGCTTTTACGCGCGACTTCATTTGCGTGATTTACTATATTTTTTCGATGTCATCCACAATAAAGCTATCTCATAAGTTAACTAAAAGCCTCGTACCGTAACACAGGTTATATTCAGTATAAGTGTACAGAATTTTTCTAACACTTCTTTAGTTCTAGTAGATTAAAGCCCCTTAAAAGGGGATTTAAGTATTCCGTTGAAGTGGCTTTTGGAGACTACAACTAAATGTCAAAAAATACAAAATGTCAGCCAGAAATAATTATTACGGTTTATTTTTATATTATACAAGTTGTTCACCCTCGCTCCACTCGGGTTCTTCCTTAGGTATGTTTGAACGGTTAGTATAGATTTCTCAGATATGAGATATTTTACCACAGTAAAAAGTATACTATATGTTGACCTGAATAACCAGCTATGATCATACCAAATTTCATCAAGTTCTGCTCAGTGGTTTACTCGTGATGCATTCGCAGACAGACAAAAATTCTAAAAACTATAGATTCGGCCTCTGTATCGATAATAATGACTATTTTAAGATGATTTTCCAAAAAAAAAATTAATGTTTACATATTCGACTCTGAATTTTGTTATATGTGTAGATATTGTTCTATTTAGGTATTTATCTCATTTAAAATTTCATTCTATCCATTAATATCCTTTTGTCGACTAAACCGACAGCCAAAGGGTTTGCTAGAGATAACCACGCCCTTTAAGGTGTTTTACAAAAAAGTCTATGTCACTCTTTGGATTATAAACTGTCTATATACAAAAAATGACGTTAATTCGTTCTTCTGATGCTGTACGAAATAAGGACAAATCAACACATACATTTTCTGAATATTACCTATACACTAATGACTCACCCTCGCTTCGCTACGGTTCGTCCCTAGACTCGCTTTCCCATCCAAATTTTCACCCCCAATTTTCACCCCCTTAAGGAATGTTTTCTGGGATAACTATTCTATGTCTTTCCCAGGGTCTCAAACTATCTTTTTACCAAATTTCATCTTAATCGATTCAGTAGTTTCGGAGTCTATTCAATACAAACAAACAAAAAACAATTTTTTCTCTTTATAATATTAGATTTTCTTTTATATCCTAGTTAAAATTATGAATGCTTAACCATTAGTAGTTAAAATTTTTATTATCTTAATTAGATGAAAATATTCCTAGAGTCACCGATAATGATATTTTACACGCCGTTGTTTTGTTAGGTTTTAAGCCTCAGTTGGTATCCTTTGTAATTTCACTATGGGCGATATTTTTTTTATACTCCAAATTATAGTATGTTTGGCGAATGCAGGTGAGTAAAGGACTATTTCTTATAAACTTCTTTCTCTTGGATAGGATACATAGAGAAAAAATAATGCTTAAGTGTCTTTTAGTGACACTTTTGATTTAATAAGATTTGTACTTATATAAAATATAGAAAGATAAAAAATAGATAAATAGATAAAATATATCTGTGTTTAAAATATTAATCGTTATAATTTCAATTTAAAGAATTTTTTTTCCCATAAAAAGATACAAGTAACATAACAGCACTTGTTGTGGAGAAGTACAAAATAATATACCATTTTTATGCTGACCTATAATATTTCTAGATTTTAAATAAAACTATTTTTTTTTCTAAGTTTTTTCGCGGATTTATTTTTTTTTTTGTTCCCGACGTTTCGAATGATTTACAGCAATCATGGTCATGGGAGAGATTAAGGCTTAAGCCTCAAACGTCTCAAAGGTCGTGATATAAGTTCTCGATTGATAATAGTTTATAACGATGGTTTACGCGTACAATTAAAGCCTTTTTTAACGTCTCACTGTTGGGCACGGGAGACCCTTCAATTCGAGGGGGATCAGTCCATAGCCTACCACGCTGGCCAAGTGCGAGTTGGCGGAAATCACATGCCTTTAGAAAACTTACTAGGTTTTCACAGACATTAAGGTTTTATCGCCATGTTTTCTTTCACCGTAAGACGTGGAGGTGATTTGTTAAAAATGATGCGTACATGAAAATATCAGAACTACGAGATTCGCGATTTCAACACGCTTCTCTTAGTTTACCGAGTACGCGTGTTATTACTGAGCTTCCTCTATCTTTATGATTGTCATTCAGCCTGTAATTTTTGAAATTTGTTCAAAAATGCAACAATAACACTGTACTTTCACATCAGTAATTATTTACAAAACCTTAATCGATTGCCGGAATCACTCTTAATTGCACGAATAAGAAAAACCAAATAGACAAAAGAAACATATATTAATTACTTTACATTATTCTATATAGTTTTTTTCAAAAACGTTTGATGTATCTTTACGTTTAATATTTAAATACAATGGCTACAATTCATATGATCTTTCTTTTGTTTTGTAAGTTTGAGTGTTTCCAATGTACAAGCAATTACTAAGAATTGCGCTTTATTTGAAATTGAATCGTATTAGAAGTTCAACCAAGAACAGTATCTTTAGATCTTCTCAAACGATTAAATTGAAACTTAGCTGTGCAATAAAGACTGTCCTATTGAAATCCATTCAAGCATTTTAAAATAATACGTGCAAAGAGATAGACGTAATTATTTTTAAACACTGTTATTTAGCCTTTTAGATATACATATGTATTACAAATTATGGCCGTTGCCATAATGTAGAAAAACTATTTGAAGTTATACTTCTTTTGGGATGTATGGAAAAAATTATGAGAGTAAAATTTTTACGAGGCGCGCGCACACCGACAGCTAAAAAGCGACAGAATAAAGTTAGCTGAAAGCGACATGATGAAGTTAGCTGCATTTCTTTTACAAACAGAGAGTTGTTTTTTGCTATTTTACGCTGTTACGCTAACTAAGTATAACTTCTTACCTGCGTATATAGTTACACACATACGTTTTTTTATTCTATTTTAAATAAAAATAAATATCTAACACACATCATCATGTAGTTCCATGGTGAGCTACGAGGCTAGTGCTATGGATATCAGATAGTTGATACACTACACATATATAACTTTAAATACGTACATATTATAAATGTTAACACCGATAACTGGGTACAAATATGTGTGCTCATCACAAAAATGAATGCCCCCAACGAGACTCGAACCCACGACCGCTGGCACAGCAAGCAGAGTCACCACAAACTGAGTCAAACGTGTCATCGAAAAACGAATATTATTAACAAAACATCGACACTAAGCAAGTGACAATTATTTTTTTAACTAAACGATTCAGTTTGAACACATTCATTCTGTAAATATTACAGTAAAAAGGAGCACTACTAGAAATGAGGTAGACATCTTTAGTTATTATATCATTATGTAATTTGGTCTGATTAATTTGATGTTTCTAATATTTAGCAGTAAGCTATGAATTCCGTTGTGATTATGAATATGATGCAGACGTGGATGGTTGGTTGAAATTTCACATAATACCCGCCACTTGGCCCGATGCTCGATTGAGATGTCATTTGGAAGGTAATATTTTTTAAATATCCCTCATATAGTTATTTATTAAATTAAGAAAAAAAACAATTAATTGAATGATAATACTTTCTTATATTTACGCGAATATTTGACATTTTGAATAAATCTATCTTTTGGGATCATTTCGCGGATTTATCATTAGTGATCATGGTTACATGAGAGACTAAGGTTTTAGCCATCTCAAAGGCGTTATGTACTTATTACAGACAGTGCCTACCCACATTTTACAAAAACGATTTCAAAAATTCAAAAGTGGCAGCAGAGTATCTTACAATATTTGTTGATTTTAATTCTAAACATTTTTGACTATAAAAACCACAAATTTTAGACTATAGAACAAAAAGTTTTTAAATAGGTTTGTGATAACTAATAAACAGTTACACAATTGATTTTGAAAACTGTTAAGGCCAACTGTTTCAATATAGGCGTAAATTGTATTAAAAAATATATCATACCAGCGACTCATGCTCGCTTCGCTCACGTTCGTCCCTAGGTACGTTTTCACGGTCAGTATAGAATGAACTATACATATGTACATACATAGATATAGAAAAGTAAGTACCTACTTTAAAAATTGAAAAAATATATATGTATATTCCTTACTTGACACATGATTCCCCATACAAACTTTCCTCGTCCTTTTCACCCCCTTAAGGCATGATTATCGCGATAAAAACTATCTTATGTCCTTTCCAGGGTTTCAAAATATCTCCATACCAAATATCATCTAAATCGGTTCAGCGGATTAAGCGTGAAAAGGAGACAGACAGACACACAGAATTACTTTCGCATTTATAATGTTAGTATGGATTTGAAACATACCTCAAAAAAAAATATATAAATACGAAAATATATCAAAAACATATTTATTTTCTAGGTGCATCTCTAGCCTCGCCTTTAACTGATGAATTGCTAAATGCAATACATAAGACTGCAAAACAGGATTACAACGAAAAGGATATATTTATTGGTGTACATGCCACTTTTTCCAAAGGAGATTATTTTTCAATTGAAGGAAAGTATTCATGTATATAACTTTAAATTTCGCGTTCCATAGTTGTATAATAATAACACTACGGGACTTAAACGGGTGTATTTGTAAGTGGCACTAGGTTGTTGGTTGAATCTGGCCATGACCACGGTTGGTGCAATCCAGTCGAAACGCCGGGAATAAGATATTTTTCCACTTACGAATACACGTTATTATTATTTATGTGTAATTTATTTCCTACTAGCGACTCACCCTCGCTCCGCTCGGATTCGTCCCTAGTTGCATTTTAACGTTTAGTATAAATTTCTCAGAGATGAGATATTTTCCCGCAGTAAAAAGTATCATATATGTTGATCCGGATAACCAGCTATTATCATACCAAATTTCATCCAAATCTGTTAAGTGATTTTCTCGTGATGCATTCCTAGACAAACAGACAGATACAAAAATTAAAAAACCATAGATTGGACCTATGTATCGACAATAATGACTATTTTAGAAGATTTTGCAAAACGTATTTAATGTACAGATTTAATTTAGTTAGAACTTTATTATATGTATAGATTTTTTTCATGACTCTCATTAGTTAAATAATGTCAAAGATGAAAAATATGCCCATGGATTATGTTTGAGTTAAATCAATAATTTTATTAATGTCTCTATTTTACATAATATCTCATTATTTTTACTCTTGTATAGAAAATACCGACACCCGTCTCCTGCAAAGTCCAGTCAAAACCGATATTTGTTTTTGATCAATTTAATTTTTGGTCATTTATTCAGACCTTCATTTTATTACAACAGGAGTACCACTATCAGAAATTCCAATAACTTGGGCTAATGATGAACCTAATAATTTATTGAACAACGAGAGTTGTTTATTTTTGAATCCTGACAAAAATGTGGGTGACATGGACTGTTTAGAGACAAGACCTTACGTGTGTTACAAAAGCTATGACGATGAAGAATCGATGGGTGAATGTGGCATAATGGACGATGGTAAGTAATAAAAAATGTCTTTTAGCTAAAAAATAGTTTTAATAAAAATATACTCAAAAATAAATGTTATTAAGCTCGAATTTGAAAGGACAAAATATTTGTTTCAGCTTACTTCTTCTCTAATAGAACTGGTAGCTGCTACAAGTTTCACACTATTCCACGTTCCTACTCCCGTGCAGTCATGGCCTGCGCCGCTGAAGGAGGATACCTGGCCATCATCAATAGCAAGAAAGAAGCGAAAATAATAGCGTCCAGCTTTTCTCACAACCTCCCCTCAGAGATGTCAAACCTGGGTCCTGAGGACGAGGCTTATATGGGATTTAGTGATTGGAATGAATATGGAGAGTGGTTGACTTTTCACGGTACGGCATATTTTTATTTTGATTTCAAGGACAGATATTTGCAATTATATCTATCTATCACTATACAATTATAATGCTATTTGGAATTTCTATAAGAGAATATTCCCGCAGACATTTGCATTGATAAAGATTCATATTGTGTGATATTTATTCAGGTATATTCTACAACAACCTAAATTCATATCTTGTTTAATATCAGTTAGTAAGTACAATTTCTTATTGATCTGTAGATAATTTTTAAAATAAGTATGATTTTTCGTAGGTGAATCTCTTCATAAAGCTGGATACTCGAAATGGTATTCTGGGGAACCTAACAATTATGGTATGAAATACTGTGGAGGAGTAGACAGTTCTGGTCTTCTCATAAGTTTAAACTGTGATACTCCACATTATTTTATTTGTGAGAAAGATCCAGAAAGCTTACTTTGTGATGAAGAAAAATAAATAACATACAGTATATAATGATTGACTATTGAATTATATCTGAAGATACAGATAAGTTATTAATTAAAATTGATACTTCTAATATCTGTGATTCATTAACCTGTCAACGACCTACAAACCACTGGTGGTCCGGTTAACAATTAATTTCTTAGAATTTATCCAGGAGGTGTTAATATCTTTTATATTACATAAGTCACCTATCTTTTTACTTTTAAAATAATATATTTCATTATAATTTATGCTGCCTATAATTATTTTTTACTTATAAATAACTTAAAAACATCTATATGAATTTAAAAACCTATTTGGAGATACCATATACGCTGGTGTGGATTTATATTTTTTTCACCCCTCAGTTACCATACGTTTGGTGTTCTCCAATATTTAGCTGCAGAATTGTCTAGAGACTTACCAGAGTCACCTATTTACATACTTTCACCAACATAGCTATAGTCTTCGAGTAAATTGGCAGTAACATACGGACAGACGATGATAAAATTAGAGAAGCTGTTCCAAGCGAAACTAATATTATGGTTTTTGTGCGATCCCAAAGCATAAACATAAAAAATATAAAAACATGTTCTGCTTTAGCTTAACTGATTTAACGAGATTTTTTTATATAAAACGAGATTACATGATACGTATATATTCTCGGGATAAACAATAGAAACAAATGCTTTAATACATTTTTATGAAATTTTCATTTATTGGATTGGATGATTGATCGTAAGAGATAAAGGAAGGAAGGAAGTTTTCGGAAAAGGTTTTATAACAGCATACTGTATGGTTGAGGATTATACTTGAGATATTTTGTTTTCGTTGAGAAATAACATTTTAATTTTATTTGTTTTTCTACCTGAACGACCGAGCTTCGCTCGGTGTTTTTTGTTATATCGTATTTTTAGATTAAAAAAAAAACTAAAAACTTAAAAAAAAACAAAAATAAAAACAAAAGTAAAAAACTCGGTTTATCGGACACCTGTGATTTTCAATCTCGCACCTTGGTCGCCTGACCAAGATGCTTATTGCGAGTGTAAGAAATTATCGATCATATTCTGCGTGGAATAGTGCGAAAGAAAATCGCATGAAAACTCGAAAATACACGTTTTCCCAGACATAAGATTAATCTAGATCGATTTTTTGCCCCCGAAAACCCCCACATAAATCGTTAGAGCCTTGTCCGAGATCACCGGTATAAATAAACAAATAAATATATAAATAAATATACAAGAATTGCTCGGTAAAATACTATATTAGATTAGATTATATATCACTTTAATTTCTATAATTTACTATATTTTACTATCTGGATTTTACAATATTTTTATCTTTGTGGATTTTACTATTTCATTTACAGTTTTAACGAACTCTGGTATAGTTAGTTAGACTGTTGCAGAAGCAGAAGCAATATAGTTAGGTAAATTAAAAACAAGCTACCGGTTTACAGTTACTAGAAACTGTTTAACAAAACAGTTCTTTTTCCGTGATAAAGACAATTGCAGTATTGTTAAAGTAAAAGTTATTTTCATTTCAAAATCACGTAATTGGAACTATAACAATGAAAATAACAAGAAATATGCAATATTTTCTTCAAAATACAATTTAATTTGAAATACATAAGTACCGAAAACTACAAATATAATTGGGTTTTAAAGGAAACAGTATTCAAAAGGTCTTACATGATCCTTGAAACTTCGTAGAACAATCGAAAATTGGAAATTCTACTACTTGTTGTTCAGTTTTTAGTAAACAATTGCAAAACTATGTATATCATGTAGATTTAATAAATAATATATATGGTATACATCTTTTCCTACTTTTTATTGACTGAAGTCTGTTTGGTAAGACTTTAAAGCTTGGGGTAAAGGATTTAACACTGAAGAGTTTGTTTTTCTGTTTATTTATTTGTTTGAATGCACTAACCTCTGGAGGAAATCGAACTGATTTGTATAGACTAATATCAGTACCCTCGGCTTCATCCGTGTTCAAACTTCCAATCGCTACCAAACTTCACAGGATCACCCGTTTGCCCAATCTGAAGACTGCCTGAAAATTTCATCAAAATCGCTCCAACCGTTTTGGAGTCCATTGGGAATATACATACACACATCGATTTTTATATATATAGATTTATTGAGGAAGGTTTTATAATTATTGTAGTCACATATATTTAAAAAATTCTGTAGTTCGAAAAACTTACAAGCGCGCTAAGATGAGGTTAAAATTAAAGTTCAACTCGCTCATAGAATAACTTAGTTTTAATAACTTACTACGCAGTTTTATCTTTTATTTTGATAGACAGAAAGATAAAACTGTATTGCAATATTTAGAAATTATATATTTTAAGTATGCTAGAAATAAATGAGGGTTTCGTAGGATTAAATATTATAAATATGTTGGGACATTAACACACAGCACCATCTTCATAGTTCCATGTTAAAGCTACGAGGCCTGTGTAATGGATACCAGATAGTTGATACACTACACATATATAACATTAAATACATACATATTATACATACAAACACCTATGACTGGAGTACAAACATTCGTACTCAACACACAAATGAATACCCCCAGCGGTACTCGAACCCGCGACCGCTGCCACAGCAAGTAGGGTCATTGCAAACTGAGCCAAACGTGTCGTCAATTTTAATTCAAACAATTTTAATTATATTAAATTTATTCTTAATTAACCTACGATCAATTTGCCGATTGCAAAACTATTTTGTTATTTCATAATATTCCAATTTTTTCTGCAAAATATCTTAAACACTACATAAGTTATTTTATTTTATACAAAGTATTTTAAAAGTTCTATTATTTCAATGTGTTCAGAAGAGTTGTTTATTCTCTTTTAAAAAGTTTTAGTAACAATTTATTACATTAAAGTACATTTTATGCTTTAGTTTATTGCTTCTTCATACAAATTTTCATCCCCGTAACTTATTGTGTACAAGAATATAGACTCTAACACAATAGTTATTGATTTTTGTCTGTTTGTTTGTAATTCTGACTGTCTGTATATCTGTGTGCAATTCACGTAAAAAGTACTGAACTGATTTTAACTAAATTTTGTATAGAGCTGACTTTCTCGAGTCAACATTTAGGTTACCTTATACTTTAGGAAAATCCTTAATTTTGGGAAAACACAATAACTGGTTTTGTCGAGTCGTCCTCAGAAACTTATATGGCTAACATTGGTCTTAAGAAAAACATCAAATAGTGTATTATTAGTCCATACTTAATATAAAAAATGTGAATGTTTGTTCGTTCGTTTGTTCTTTTGTCCTTTTTTCACGTCGAAACAAAGTGAAGGATTGGCGTGAATTTTTATGTGGAGGTAGTTGGAGGTTTGGAGAGTGACATAAGCTTTTTACCGCGGGAAATTATCTCATACCCATGGAAAACACGTTAGAATACAAGCCAAAAATTATTTATGATCAGAATTACTTGAAAATTGGTATTAATACTTTTCAATACAATTAAATAAATACGTGTTTTAGCTTTTTTCGATATTCATCCCATAAGAAGGTAAAATAGGAGATGAAAGGTTGTATGAAACCTACCTTTTTAGAGTTCTTTTTATAAATCCTTAGTTTGACTAAGACTATTTTGACTAAAAAGTTCCAAAACTGAATTCCGCTTGCTTCTAAATTTATTTCAAAATTGTCCAATACATTGTATTCGACAGTCGTATTGCAGGGGTATTCATCAGGATTACCTTTTATCCATAAAACAGTGACACACTTCTGTTGAATCTTTTTCTTTACTATGCAAGATAAATTTGTGAAAACATAATTTTAGCTTTATTTTAATCTGTTTTATAAAAATATGACTTGGCCAATACTTAAAAGGAAAGTTTTGACGCAATTATGAAATACTAGCGACTTACCCTCGCTTCGCTCGAAACCCTTATTTCTTTTTCTAAAATAAAAGTAGCCTAAGTTACTCCTTATAACATCAGCTATCTGCCAGCGAAAATCCCATCAAAATCAGTCCAGCCTAAAATAAATATTGCAGTAAACTAAACTGTAAACTTACATAGTCTTATGTCCTATGGTATCTTACTATGGGGAAATGCAGCTACTATTAATACGATTTTTGTCCTGCAGAAAAGAGCTATTCGTGTAACTTATAGTTTTGGTCGTAGAGTGTCATTAAGAGATAAGTTTAAAAACAAAAATATTAACTGTTGCTTCTCTGTACGTGTACGAAAATGTTATGTATGTTCGTAAAAATATACACAAATTTCGCACGAAGTGTGATATGCATAACATTAATACTAGGAGCAAACACAAACTTGTAATGCCTGTGACTCGACTCAGAGTCAGTAATTCTTTTTATGGGCAATATATAAGCTTGTACAACAGGATCCCAGAAAATGTTCACAAAGCTTCTATCGCCAAATTCAAAAAAAAAATGTCAAAGAACGTTTGTGTGCTAAAGGCTATTATACAATAAATGATTTCATAGAAGATAGCACGCCTTGGGAATGAAGTGATCGCCTCCAGGCTACTTCAACTTTATAGAAATATTGTATATTATAATTTAACTTTATAAAAAAGATAACGAAATAATATTAGTCCCGTTGAGTTTCTTTCGTCAGTAAGTCTCAGTTCTGAGACTTCTTTCCGAACTGATATCAGACTCATGACGTTCAGTAGAAAATTGTAATAATTTAATGCTGAATAAAATATTTTGTATGTGAATTTAGATTTAGAGCTTTTTGTGGGTATATTCAATTAAATAATAATATGCGTAGTTAAGGGCTTACAAAAACGACCTTTTTATGTTATAATTGGATCAGTATTTATTTAGGACTGATATTTATTTGCTCAAAGTTGTTATTTCAATTTCCTCCGGCTAATAGCTGGGGACGTTTTCGAAACTTGATGAAAAATAAATAAATTTTACTATTTTTTCGTTTTATTTCTACAGACAGACTAGTATTATGTCTCAGCATCCTATTACTTTGTAACTAACACTATGTTTCTGCTTACTTATTTTATAAATGCTATAGTTTATTTGTTGGTTTGTTGTATTAATCTTTATCGAAATAACGAACAGCCATTGAATTGCAAAGCTAATTTTAATATCTTGTATATATGTATGTATGTATTCAGCCTCTTTTAAATGTCCGACCGGGCCTCCCTTCAATACGAGGGGGATGAGGCCATAGTCCACCACGTTGGTCATGAGCTGGTTGGCGGACTTCACATGTCTTTCGAAAACTTTAATATCTTCATACTTTCTTAGATTTACGCCAATATTAGACATTTAAATAAAACTATCTTTTCGGATTATTTCGCGGATTTATTTTCTATCTTATTACGACGTTTTAATTCAAATATGGTCCCATCTTGATAACACAGCGATATCTAGCTTCATATTCACCGCCCGCATCCCATCTGCTTGTTTTAATTAGAATAGCTCTCCTTTAACTTTACAAGTTTATTTTATAAGGGTTTTGTCATGATTTTTAAACCAATATTGCCAATATTTTATTATTGGTTATGTAATTTCATATTTAGCCCTTTTTAACGTCCCTTACATTTACACATTTTGAATGCAATACTTGTATTGTGTCCATTATATTCACCAGTAACATTATTCCAGTTTTCGTGATCTTGTATTGAAATTTAATCTTTTCGATTTGAATCTCTTCGTCATTACAATATCGTATATAATCGATTCAAATGATTTCATTTAAAAAAAATCGCGTCCTTTGATCTTTATTATAACTACTGGAAACCTGGATACTGGAACTTTAAAATAAAAACGTACGGACCTAGTTTTTCATTATATCTACAACATTTCCAAAAATTATGAAAATTAGACTATGTTAATGGGGGGGAAAAACGTTATCGCTGTTTGTATGAAAATTTACTTTTTTATTTAGCTTCGCAGTCCTCTTAATAGAGAAATTGCTAAATATTTAAATCAATGTGTATATTCTATAATGTTCTAAAAACAAAAGTATCCCCAAATTAACTGATTTCTACGTAAATATCCTTATAACAAAAGCTGCTACATTATTTTTCTTGTTTATCATATTATGCGTAAAAGAAATAACACATGTTAAAATTATTATTCTAGCTAGATCTTAAACCGTATTAAAATGTACCCGGCGTCTAAAAAGCTTTCAAAGACTCAAAAAATATTAACTTTAAGCCCTTTGGCATCAACAAGCTCCTCATTAAAGAAGTTTAAGCTTTACCTCCCGAGAATAATGTTATAGGTTCAAAACTAATTAATGTATAATTTTGAAGTTACTTGAAAGTTAGGAACTTGTGGCAATGTGTGTTTAATTATGTTTATATTATAAGGGCTTATACAACATCTTCTTTGTTTATAAAATATTATAAGCTTGAATAGAAATTCTATAACATATACATAATAAAATTGTAACTGAACCGAATCTGTACATTAAATATTTTTTGAAAAATCTTATTGAAATAGTCATTATTATCGATACAGAGATCGAATCTATAGTTTTTAGAATTTTTGTCTGTCTGTCTGTTTGTTACCGCATCACGAGAAAACTACTGGACAGATTTTGATGAAATTTGGTATGCTGATAGCTAATTATCCGGATCAACACATAGGACACTTTTTACTGCGGGAAAATATGTCATCTTTGAGAAATCTATACTAAACTTTAAAAAGTAAGTAGGGACGAACCCGAGCGGAGCGAGGTTGAGTGTTGAATAATATTAATACAACCTTATGGCATCCATTTTTTTTTCCAGTAATGAAAATTAGACCAATTAGAACATTATGTGAGAATTCTACTAAAGAAGTTACAAACTCGTTAAACGGTAATGAACCAGAGATAATGTGTTTGCTATTTCTTTTTATCAGGCGATAATTTTTAATAAATAGTTCTTTATTCTACTCAACCACCTTATATAAAATGGCTCAACCTCTTTCTAAATCTTTGAAAAAGTTGCATTGTATAAATAATATTGGTTCATAAAAAATAAATTTATAAATATGAAAAAAAAACATGTTTACTACGTTTATATATAGAATATTACGTTTAAAGAAGTTATAGGTACTTCTTTGACGTAACAGAATAAATATAGCTAATCCTGTATGTCATTACTCTCTATTTGTAAAAGGAATGCAACTAACTTCATCATGTCGCTTTTCGGCTGTCGGTGTGCGCGCGTATCATAAAAAATTTACTCTCATATTTTTTTCCAAACGATATAGTTGTTCCACCGCGCTGCTGCTGAGTTTCGAATTATTCATATTGAAATGATATACTGTTGGTTAATTAAAAATATTATTTCCAACGAGCGGCTCAAGAGAAGTTCGCCTCTAGACAAATAAAAATAAATCTATCCTACGGGAACCGTACATTTTACCGGTATAAAAAGTAGTCTATTTGTAATTCTGATGTATAAACTATATTACTGTAGTTTCATTAAAGTCAGTAGTTTTTGTGTACTAATCTGTATAAGTTACTATAGTTTTTCAACTCTCCCACGGGAACTCTTTAATTTTTCGAGATGACAAGTATCTAAAATGTTGACCGGGGATATAAAATATCACCATGCAAAATCATTCAAATTGGTCCAACAGTTTCGAAGATTAGCCCGAACAAACAGACAAACATACAGAGAAACAAAAAAAAACTGGATTTGTTCTATTTCTCTTCTTACATCCCTCTGACTCGATTTTTAGCATACTTTTTCTAAGTACAGATATTCGACCTCTACAGTTTAATTATATTATGTATAGACATGCATAGATTTTAATAAAAAGGAAATGGTAAATGTTGAAAATATTGTACATCGAACTCTTTTTATGTGGTTAAGAAATAAATGATGAAAGATAAGAAATAATGTTTATTGAAAAGATAAATTAAGAACAGATTTACTATTTTGTTCATAATAAAAGGCAATTTTGAAATAAAAGATTTTTTAATTGAAAAAGATGGGATATTAGGATATTCGATACTAGCGACTCACCCTCGCTTCGCTTCCCTATACAAAGTTTCATCTTCATTTTCACTCCCAGGGTTTCAAACTATCTTCTTACCAAATTTAATCTTAATCGGTTCAGTAGTTTCGGAGCCTATTCGGTGAAAACAAACAAACAAACAAACAATCATAATAGAAAAATAATAATTACCAATTCGGCAATGTGTAGTAGAGATCCTTATGGTACATGCATATATACATATACTGATTTACCCCATTTCTCTCCTTATCCCTTTTATAGAGGAAAAGCAAGAAATAAAATCAACATTTTAATTTTAACTAAGCGCCAAGATAATAGAAGGTCGTTCAATTACTCTGCTTTGTTTCTTCTCCATTCTACGCGACATTTGCAAAGTAATCTGTGCTCAACTGGCACGCTTTGAAGCCATTAACAATAAAATTAAACTAAATTACTATAAGTAGGTAAATGAGAGTCAGTGTCAGTGTCAGTATCGGTGTCAGTCAGGCAGTGGTAGTCCAGTGGTAACGCGCTCGCTAGGGAAACCGAGTGAAGCGGATTCAAATCCCGGATCTCGCACCTCTGATATTTTCATGTGCGAATCATTTCTAACATGATTACCACTTACCTTACGGTGAAGGTAAAAACATCGTGATTAAAACTGCATGTCTGAGAGAGTCTAACAAGTTTTCGAAACACATGTAAAGTCCGCTAATTCGCACTTGGCCAGTGTGGTGGACTATGGCCTGTTCCCCCTCGTATTGAAGGGAGGCCCGTGCCCAGCAGTGGGACGTTAAAAAGGGCCGAATAGATATAGGTAAATAACAAATAAAATAACATAGATATGCGTAATTAATTTGGGGTTATCGAAAATAGTTAGTAACCAAGCGCAGATAACGTAGCTAACTTGTATCGACGATCGTTAACAATTCTCTATAAGTCGATCCGACCAATTACTCAAACTAGGGCCTGTCATCGTTTAAGCATGTGTCGCCATTATTAATTCATAGACATCGTCCCTAATCAACCCTAAAATTTTATTATTATAGGATATTTTTTATAAGAGATATCGTCACCTTTTGGCAAATTTTAATTATTATTAACAGAATTCAGCCCTTTTTAACGTCATTTTGCTGGGTATATGCATCCCTTCAATATGAGGGGATTCAGGCCATAGTCCACCACTCTGGCCAACTGGGAGCTGGCGGACTTTACATGTCTTTTGAAAGGTCTTGTTAGGCTCTCTCAGACATGCAGATTTCCTCACATTTATTTAACCGTAAGACAAGTGGTAATCATGTTGGAAATGATTCGCACATGAAAATATCAGAGGTGTGAGATTCCAGTTCCATAGACGAGCTATTTAGGTTCCTTTTTTGAATGAAGTCACTTAAACAATTTCTACCTTCGTCAATAAATCTATATCTATCTATATATGTATAACCTACTTCTTAACGCTAAACAACTGGATCAATTTGAATGAAACTTAGTGTATATAGCGAAGCGAGGAAAGTTGGTATTTCAAAATATATTTCTTATTTATTCGTCCAACTATCCATCGTTTCGGAATAATAAAACTTACTTAATAAACTGTAGTAAAACACGAATAGGGAATACACTGTTCTTATGTAATGGTTGACCTTGAACTTAGAAAACAATATTTCTCAGTATGCCAAAATTGTTAGGTTTGCCGAAGTCATGGTACAGTTAAGTAAACGTACAATATTGATGTGTTAGAACAATGTTTATATGCAAAAATAATTATAATCTTCTACTTTAATAAAAAAAATGTGTGTAAACCATTGAGTGGATCATAGATTATTTTATACCGGTGTTAAATGTCTCCTTTAGGATACTTATTATGTCGTCTTTACTATTTTGTTGCAAAATCTCTATTTTTTTACTACTAATATTTCGGTAATAACTGGACATGATCTTGCTATTTCACATCAGTAACAGTCTTGTTTAAATTTAGTAATTTTTTTTCCATATATATTTTCCTCAAACATTCAATAATAGTTATAGTTGAATTTCGTTCGCTAGTAGAATACTAGTGGAAATAAATTAAGAGGATTGTGAGTGTCGATACGCGGCGCGAGTAGGTTTTTGAAAAAATGCTATCTGTTTCATACCGCTCGCTTTGCCAACCCTTATGGTGCGATAGAGAGAGTTGCAAATCTTAGAGGCAATTACCTACATTTCCTGTTTGAAATATTGTTTCGGGCGATAACGTTTTCGCCCCCCAAAACATTTACGAAATCAAACAATTTTGATCTCATTAGATTCAGTACACCTTAATCTAGGTCTGCACGTTTTCCTTTTTTAGAATTCAGTTTAGTTTACTTAAACAAAATAAAAACGCTCGAGGAAGTTTTTAATTCAAAAACACAGATATTTAGATACTAATAACTTCTATCATACGCAATATTTCTTTAAAATAAAAACGTACGGACCTAGTTTTTCATTATATCTACAACATTTCCAAAAATTATGAAAATTGGACTATGTTAATGGGGCGAAAAACGTTAACGCTTTTTGTATGAAAATTTACTCATTCATTTAACTTCACAATCCTCTTAACACGAAATAGCAGTGTGGAATGAACTTATGAATTTCAGACTTATAAGCTTATTGGATAAAAAGTGTTGTGCCAAACAATGTGAAGAGCGCAGTATGAAATATTAATAAATAATTTTAGATTATTGAATAATTTATATCCCCTAAACAATGTTGTTTTCGAATTTTAAATCAAATTAAGTTTGAGGTGGATTGGAGATAATATATTTTGATAGCTGTACGGCGGTAGAGCAAGTGTATTGAGGGTATAAGTTTGACATCATCAATAAATAAATAATATGTTGGGAGATTACCACACAACACCATCTAGTTCCATGGTAAGCTACGAGGCTTGTGTTATGGATACCAGATAGGTGATACACATACGAGTACATAACTTTAAATATATAGGTACATATTATAAATATGACTGGAGAATAAACATTTGTGCTCATCACACAAATGAATTCCAGTGATCCAGCAGGTCACTACAATTTGAGCTAAACGTGTCGTGATCTGCTATAGTACTACATACTATAGTTATAAAAATTGCCTAAAGGTGGCGTTGTCTGTACCTATATAATACTTTAAATACAATAGAGACTTTTTTTTTATACTATTCTGAATTAGTGCTTGACTACGTTCCACCTGATGGTAAGTGGTAACGCAGTCGTAGATGGTAAGTCGCACTAATTCAGTAGCCACCTATTCACTCTTGCCTTGAAGACACCCATATTGTAATCGGACGGAAACACCGACGCAGGCAGGTTGTTGGACACACTTGGACGCACTCGAGTAAAGCGAGTGTAAGAGGCCAGTTATCAATATTGGTAATGTAAAGTACTGACACTCTATTGATCACTTCGTTCACATTCAATGATATTCCTTAAAGTTTCTCAAAGCTTTGACAATTTTATTCAAGTTACGTACTTTTCGAAATATATTTTGTATATTCAGTTACATTTTACGTTAGAGAACTCTTTAAAGGTATTCAGTGGACTTTGCTTCGAATTCTTACGTGCATATCTATACATATAATAAAATTCTAACCGAGTCAAATCTGTACATTAAATATTTTTAGGAAAATCTTATTGAAATAGACATTATTATCGTTGCAGAGGCCGAATCTATAGTTTTTAGAATTTTTGTCTGTCTGTCCGTCTGTCTGTCTGTTTGTTACCGCATCACTAAAATCCACTGGACAAATTTTGATGAAATTTAGTATGGTAATAGCTGGATATCCGGGTTAACATACAGGATACTTTTTACTTCGGTAAAATATCTCATCTCTGAGCTAAACATTAAAACATAACTAGGGACGAACCCGAGCGAAGCAAGGGTGAGTTGCTAGTTATGTATACATATATATAGAATATAATATATTAAAGTACAGTATAATATAATATAATTTTCATACTTTCGCAAAAGTTTTAGTTTTATGTATATATGAAAATAAACTAGGGTCAATTTTATATTTTATTTCAAATCGCTGTAACTAAACATGTTTACATGGCCACATTAATTAAGTATCTGGCTGACCGAGTTACGTGGTGTTTTTTTTTGTTGTAAAACCGTGTTTTTTCAAATAAGATATAAAAATTGGGCTTCAAAAGAAATGACACTTATATAATAATAATAATTTTTATTTGCTCTGAATGTAGGTGTACATAGTATGTTTCAGGTGTAGGCATTAATATTAATTATCCGTATACATTCTACCATTAGGCATGCAAATATAATTTTTCAACTTAAAAATTTACAAAGGACAGTAACAGTAAAAATAAGTAACATATTTATGTATTAAGTTCAAGTTGAGTATTACAAAAATATAACTTATTATTATTTAAAACTATGACTTATCCATCAGGAACTCATTGACAGAATAATAGCATTTACTAATTAGAAAATTGTTAGTTTTTTTTTTAAATTTAGTGATCGGTAGCTCTTTGAGTGTCATAGGTAATCTGTTATATATAACCGGGGCTATACTTAAAACACTCTTGTTAAATGCGCAGTTTTGAAGCTGCCTGTAAACAATAAGCTTTTGTATTGAGACCTCAGGTTTAGTTTGCGTTTTCTACTGTCCTCCAAGGTCATAAATAGATGTTTGTTTCTGTGTACAAATACAGATATAAAATATCAAATACTTGCGACTCACCCTCGCTTTCTCTCGGGTTCATCGCTAGGTTGATTCCCCATATAAATTTTCATCCCCATTTTCACCCCCTTAAGGACTGATTTCTAGAATAAAAAATATCACATGTTCTTCCCAGGGTTTCAAACTATTTTTTACCAGATTTCATCTAAATCGGTCCGGTAGTTTTTGAGTTAAACATACAAAAATACAAATTTTTCCTCTTTTTAATATTAGTTTAGTGTAGATTGATGTAAAAAAGCAATATAAATGTAAGAAAGCAAGTTTAACTTAAACTTAAATCAGCAGGTAGCAAGAATATTTGTTTTTAAGAAATGAATTAATCATTTACGTCTCGGATTAAGTAAGTTGACTCAAATGCTGTTTCCTTTTGCAAATTGTTTTATATCCTGTGCTAATACTTTGAGGACAGTGAAAGCGATGACATAAATATGTCATATATATTTATCTATTGAATTAGTATTTTATAATAGTATTTAATCGTAAATAATAGTATTTTATAATTAGTATTTAATCGTGAGGAAATCTGCGTGTCTGAGAGAATTTATAATTTAAGACATTTGAAATCTGCTAATTTGAACTTAACCAGCGTGGTGTTCTAAGCCCCTCGCATTGGGGGAAGCTCGTGTCCAGCAGTGGGACATTGGAAAGGGTTGAATTAGTAGGGGGTTGAAGTTTGGACACCCCAACGCCTCCCCCCCTCCCCCTCCCCCTCCCCCGCCCTTCCCACGTGCGTTCACCTTGTGATGGGGCGACTCATTAGCATCCGACAGTTCAACTGGGCGTGAAGCCAAGAAACTCATTCAAATCGGTGGTTGATGTACCATGCGGGTTGCTTCTAGTACTTCTCTGATAGCAGAGTAGACCGTTGAAACAACCCCATGGTTATTGCGGTCTGCTTCGCCAGGCCTGCCATCAGGGCTCGTGGTTGAGTGCGTAAGCGATTCTGCTTTTAGTGGGTAATACTGGCTTCTCTAGCCAGTGAGTCCCACATAACCACCTGTATGTCTACAGGTGGTATGCGTAAAGGCATTTTCCAACATTAAAAAAAAATGTCTTCAAAATTTTCTTCAGGTAATTAATTCGATAGATTTGAAGTTATAGTGGATGCTTCCCTAAATTTTAATCTCACATCAGCAGCAAAACGACTTTGAACAATGAATAACTTCCTATTTATTGCGAAATGAGCTCGCTATTGCCCTGGAGTGAATTTAAGATTCAAAAGACGAGCTTTTTCTCATAAATTACTTTATGTATTATAATGAAAATTTCTTTTATGACTTTTTGTTATCTTAAAATTGTCTTTTTCCCAGCTATTTTCTAGGTAACTCGTTATTAAATACGTCTGTCTAGATTTTACTTACGATATATTTTTCAGTTTGTTTGTTCAAGTTTATTTAAAAATTAAAGGAAAGAATTTTGACAGATTTTTTAACAGTAGAAGATAAAGCATCAAGTGATTAAAAGATAAACGTGTAAAAAAGCTCCACTAGGGATTTAAACAAGGAAATTTACAAATACACAAGGTCTAAGAACGAATTTAAATAGAAATAAATATCTTGGGACATATATGTTGTTGCTCATCACACAAATGAATGCTCCAGCGGTACTGTATGTTGTATGTTCCTTAAGGTCCACGGAAGGTTTTAAACTATATCCATGTTACTATATCCAAGCGAACCCGAGCGAAGCGAGGGTGAATAGCTAGTTTATATAATAAGTAACAGGTACCGAAACCATTAGAACCGGTACTGAAGTTATATTCGTGACGATTTCGCCAAAGCAGTTGTCAAAATATTTAATATTTTAGCTAGTATTCTATATATTATGTGAAAGCAGATATTTTTACCCTTTCATAATAAGTATTTAAGACTTAAAAAGCATTGGCATAAGTAAATAAAGTACAAACTCAGGGCTTACATTTAGGCAGGTTATTTTATAGCGAGTAATATTACTGGTGCTGAAAGCGTATGGTACTATGGTAATCCATACACATTAAGCTAACTGTATGGCTATTTAATTAAACCTTCTTCTTCTTATTTCTCGCCTTTACCCCGTCAAGGATCGACTATCTTAAACTGAGGCGCCATTCATTCCGCTGGTAAGCATCGTTATCAGTTAGGCCCAGCTTTTTCATATTCCTTTGGATAATCGACGTCTAGGTAGTTTATGGTCTACCTGTCTCTTTCCTCCTTTGCGTAGCCATGGAAAGGCACTTTTCATCACGTGGTCATCGGGACATCATTTTATATGTAAATACCATACCTATAAATTTAACTAAACCTCAAAAAATAGGTGTACTTATTCCTTAGAAATACAACTGTGCCTAATATGAACAAAGTTTCACTTTTGCGTTGATTGCTTCACGTAAAATGCCCTAATATTTACAATATATTCCGTGAATAATTTCATAGAATCGTTTGCCCTCGTTTTCCCTTTATTATAGGTACTGGGCCAATATTATAAACGTATACGAGAAAATCAATGGAAATAGCCTATTTACTTTTAATAGATATCGTCGCTTTATAAGCTGAGCTATAACAGTTTATTGGTATTCAGCCCATGATGTAACGATGTAAATCGTAAACAATGCGTTGATGTCAAAATAAAAGTATATATCAAGTTGAATGGTATGAGTCAATGGCCTATTTTGATTTTATATGTTTTAAAGTGACATGTTATTTTGAACGCCCTTCTGTTATTTAATTGTAATTAGTATCCCACAAGAACAGTTTGAAGTAGGGTAAAAAGTAACCTACATAATTCCAGATCATAAAGTATTTTTATTCAAAAACACCAGGTCCATCCGATACCCCTTTTTTAAGTTAGTGATGTACAAACTAGTATTAAAGTTAATTCTTAATAGTATTAAAGTTAAGTTGGTGGACATATGATGTCCGCCAACACGCACTTGGCCAGCGTGGTGGCCTATGGCTTGATCCCCCTTGTATTGAAGGGAGGCCCGTGCCCAGCTGTGGGACGTCAAAAAGGTCTGAATGCACAAACTAATGAACATAAATAATAATAATTATTATATGAGTATTCTTTTATTTTTTAACGTCCCACTGCTGGGCGCGGGCCTCCCTTCAACACGAGGGGAATCAGACCATAGTCCACCATGCTGGCCAAGTGCGTCTTAGTGGACTGCACATGTCGCTTGAAAACTTGATAGGTTCTCTCAGACTTGCAAGTTTCCTCACGATGACGTCCTTCACCATAAGGCAAGGTAATCATGTTGTAAAATGATTCGCAAATGAAAATATCAGAGATGAGAGACCCGAGACCTGGGATTTGAACTCGCTTCATTCGGTTTCCCAAGCGAGCGCGTTACCACTGGGCTACCATTGTCTCATCAATATTTAATATGCTATATGACAAAAGTTATGCCACCATGCCTGAAAGGTAATACCTACCTTAGGTGCTAGATTAATATTTTTAAAAGATATGTTTCTTTATTCTTTACTACACTATAAAAACCTGGGCGACCGAGCTTAGCTCAGCGTTAGTTGTGCGAGAATAATTTTCTTATGCGAAAAATAGAAATTTTTCAAAAGAGGCCTATATAAATAAACTTAAAAAGGAAAAATTCATCTAAATAAAAAAAAACCAAATGGTTAAAGCCGTTTCCGAGATACACGAAATAAATATATATTTTACATCTATACATATCATAAAATTCTAACCAATTGTAAGTGAATTTTTGCCTGTCCATCTGTCTATCTGGGAACGCATCATGAAAAAACTACAGGACAGATTTTGATAAAATTTAGTATGATGATAGCTGTTTATCAGGGTCAACTTTAGGATACTTTTTAATACGGGGAAATATCTAATCTTTACTAAATCTATACTAAACGTGAAAACGTAAGTAGGGACGAACCCGAGCAGAGCGAGAGTGAGTCACTAGTATATAAAGATTATTAGTAGAATTTTTAAGTATAACTATATTTAAGGATTTTCTCGCAGGAAACTAAAATGTAGATTTTTTATTGGCGACATTTTGAATACTTTACAGCAAACATGGTGGGCTGGGACGGGAGAGATAAGGGTTTTGTCGTCTCAAAAGTTATAGCATGCCATATATTAATAATAATTTGTAAGAAAGAAAAAAAATGGCTCCTTTTTATTTTAAAAAAATTATATAAGCGGTTCTTCCAATTAGTGTTACCAAAAAGCAAAATATAATCGCAAATTATATATTACCTGGTTTTTTTCCTCAGCTTTAGTTTTTCTCTCTCTTTGACAAACAACTGTCACTCGAAACCCTCGTGACATCTAGGACACTTTCAAGATTATGTTTTCAGATGAGAAAAGTCTGTAAATAAAGATGGGTAATCCAATTATTTAAAAAATACTTTAACTAATATATTTAAACAAGCAATTTTTGTATATTTATTTATTTATACCGGCGATCTTGGAAACGGCTTTAACGATTTCGCTAAAATTTGGTATGTGGGGGTTTTTGGGGGCGAAAAATTGGTCTAGATTAGTCTTATCTCTGGGAAAACGCGTGTTTTCGTGTTTTCTTGCGGTTTTCTTTCGTATTACTTCACGTAAAGAATAGAAAGTAGAAAAACTACGAACTGAAACTGAAATGTAAATGGGCAGATAGATTGCTAATAGGAAATAGATTAAGAAAGGATTTTTAGAATTTCAAAAACACGTTTTGTATGAAAATCCGTTATATTTTAAGTTACAGCATTAATCAGAAAGATTATTACTCATTATAATCCTTCTGATTAAATATGGCGACTTTTCCAATTCACAGTTAGGGACTACATCTTTTGGGAAACGTCATTTTATGTATACTCACTCCATTTCTGAAAATCGAATTGTTAGATTATTATTTTTTTATGGGATTCAGTGACAAACGAGCAGACAGACCACCTGATGGAAAGCAGTACCTGTCGCCCATAACATCTACGGTTCATGCACTTAGGTTTTAAGTAACAAAAATGCAGAACACCAAGTGCGTTGTCACTAAGATGATATGCCTCTTGCTGTAATTGCGCTGGCTACCTTATCCTTCATACCGGAACACAACAATGCAATCATTGTTGCTTGGCGGCAAAAATAGATAAGGGGGTGGTACCCATCCAGTCGGACTCCTCAGGCTTGACAGAGTCCTACCACCGGTGAATATATAGAGTCCTTAATATATAGAGTTTTAAAAGTACAATATATACTTTTTTATATCGGACTGACAGTTTCTAAAATTAGCGCGCTCAAACAGGCACAAAAAACAACTTTAGCTTTATATATTAATGTACATTGTAGAATAAACGAAAAATATGTGGATGGAATATTTTATGATCTGCTAAAATTAAAAGTTGGATTAAATAAGTCCTCCTGACATAGTGATTGATCAATTCACTTTTTTCGTTGTTTTTGGTGTTAGGTTTAGGTATAATAAACGCTAGGAAGGCTGTTTTACTCAAATGGAAGGGGTATTGGAAAAACACTACCACTCCACTCCACCACCACTCGTTCAACATTCAAATATTGTGATACGGTTTTCATTGTCAGCTAGATACTTTTACAGATTGCCTGTAGAATATACAAAAAATAACTAAACGGGGGTTTTCATTTAGAATAGATACTTAATCAGATTTTTTCGAAGTCGGTGCCAGCCAATACAAATCGAAGCACACCGACTTCGAAAATATCTGTATAATATAATATATATACATATATATATATATATATATATATATATATATATATATATATATATATATATATATATATATATATATATATATACACGGTCGAATTGAGAACCTCCTCCTTTTTTTGGAAGTCGGTTAAAAAAATGACGAAAATGGCGGTAAAGCGCGACAGAGACAAAATAAATGTGCGGCCAGTATACTACTATTAATGAAGATAGATATTTATAACCATTATACATTCCATTATATTATTATATTTTTCAAATTTCAATAACATTACATTTTTTACATCACATTTATAAATTCAAATTTATAAATGGCAGATATTGGCCGCGCGTTCGCTTTCTCTCTTTCTTTTTAAAGAGTGGTCAATTTCATGATAGTATTGCTCAGTCCATACTCTATGTCTACGGATGAATCTTAAGAAGTATTTGTTCATCAATACATTATATATTTTTAAATCCAATCGTGAATAGAATCTGGGACTTTATTAATTAACGTATTAACTACATTGTAGTCCTTATCACATTGTAGTCTCACGAAGTTATTCTCTGTGAAAATAAGATATGATTTAACTGAGGGATGTTATTGAAATTACAAAGCAGTAGGTATTTTCATATAATATTGGCAGCCATCTTCCTTTTGAAGAATAATACTGATTGTTTACTTTACAAATATATTCTATGATGAAAAGCGACAAAGGTAAAAGACAAATATTTTTTTCTACTTTTTCGATGGTCTTTTTATATAATAAATTAACAACCTTATTTGTCTAGTGGCTCCCGTATATGGGTGCTGGTCCAGAGATTCTGAGTTTGAGTCCCAGGTTGGGCCTCAGAGAATTGAGGCTCTAATCCGTTATATCGACCTGTTTAACTAGATTTTGAGAATGTATGTTACACTTATGCCTTGTAATACGTCTTGTATAGCTGTCTAGTCTCAATAAAATTGGCAAAATTTGTATGTGTGTGTTGTTTATTTTTGCTGTAACGACAGGCCTGAGCAGATTTATATGTTTACTATACAAATATGTATGTTACTCCACACATAGGCACTAATGAATGCACCCGAGTGAAGTGAGTATAAGTCGCTTCAAGTGTAAAATATAAGGAAATTGTACAATAAAACAACATTACAATTATAGTGATCGATTAAAACTATGAAGTGCTAGAAGCAAAATAATGTTATTTAAATCCTAACTAACTTAGTAGAAATTTTCATCAGCAAAAAATCAATCCATCAACCGTTCTAAAATATTTTTTCAGCTCAAAACAAAGCTCTACGAAACGTAATTTATTACACTCACAAGTGTCTACGCGGTTGGTTGCTCGCGCTAATCAATAAGGCGTCAGCTGTATAAGAAAAGTATTTATCGCTTTGCCGCTTTCCGTATAAATTGTGACTCATATAATATATGGTCTAACCTATTAGTATTCGATAATTAACGCTTATATAAGATTAATAATAAGATCATGTAAGGCAGTGGTAGCCCAGTGGTAACGCGCTCGCTTGGGAAACCGAGTGATGAAAAGCTTCTAATAAAAAGCTCTATCGCCAGATTTGGAAAAAATGATAATGAGCGGTTATAAAAGGTGGCACGCCTTAGGAATGAAATGATCGCCTCCAGGCTACTTGAACTTTATAGAATTTTATGTATTGTAAATTATAATTTAACTTAAAAAAAGATAAAGTAATAATTTTAGTCCCGCTGAGTTTCTTTAACCAGTTCTTCTCAGGTCAGAGGCTTCTTCTTTCAGAGCTGGTAGTGATCTCATGACTCGCCAAAATTGTAATAATTTAATGCTGAGTAAAATATTTTCAATTTTTGAAGTTAATACGGGTTTCAATCCTGGGTCGCGCACCTCTGATATTTTCATGTGCGAAATGATACTTACAATTTTAATAAACAATTTTAAATGGTAATTCTGTAATTTTAAAATATTCAACTTGTGTTGCTATTATAATGATCCCCGATTTTCTAATTTTGATAAATATTTCTATTTAGGATAGCTATAACTATTTAACTGCCTCGGTGGTGTAATTTTTGAGTTTTTCCATATAGTAAGCCTCAGTAAAGGCCTGGAGTTGGGAAGTTGGCGGTGTTTCACCCCCGTGCCTCGGAGAGCACGTAAAGCTATCGGTCCTGCGCCTTAACTCTCACCAGTCGTTTCGAGTAGTCGTCCCACTGGAGTATGTGTGACAGGAATAGAGAGTGCACTTGTGTCTGCGCGTACACTTGTGCACTATAATATCTCCTGCGCAGTTGGCTAGTCTCACTGAGATTGGCCGCCGTGGCCGGAATCGGTCAGGATGACATCATCAACTATTTTAAAAGTATTTATGTCGTTTGGGACTAATTGAATATAGCGAAACCGTTGGTAGTAAATTACGAGTATTTTATTATTATATCAAACTAATGTTGTTATCTAAAATAAGTAAGAAAACTTTACTAATTACACGAAATCTTGTTAACAAATTTGTTTACTGTCGAATTTGCAAAACTTAAAATTCTAAAGTTAACAAACTTCTGGGTTTAATTATATAATGAAATAATTGTGTTTACTCATCTTTGATTGATGTTTGTTGATGTGAAATCAATCAAGAGTTTTTATATGGACGAGTTTTTGCATTTTTAGTTTTTGTGTAGCGAAATTATCATAGAAAATAAAATATTTTCTAGTTATATTTCCGACTGGCGATTTGCTCTCGCGTCGCTCGGGTGTGTCCCTAGGTACATTTTAATTTTAATTTGAGCGGAACTCTAATTCTTTTTCTAAAATAAAAGTAGTCTAAGTTACTTCTTATAACATCAGCTATCTGCCAGTGAAAGTCAAAATCACTCCAACCGTTTCGGAGATTAGCCGGAACGTTTGTTCACAGACAAAATTTTTAAAAATTGTGTTTTTCTTAAAAGTACCTTATATAATTTCACATGCATTAAATGAAAAGCTTTAATTTCAACATAACAAACGGACTGTTCAATTTTATCTATCTTTATAATACGTTTTGAAAGTCGATGACTATCTTATAAATTCACCATCATCCAGATTAAATTGTAGTTAGAAGGCAGAAATTTTGATAAGCGTTGCCTATTATTAGAGTTAGTCAGTGCAGGAGATAATATACTCTAAGTCCTAGGGGACAAAAAATCGATATGACCGGTAAGAGATCAGATGAAGGACTGACGGGTTTACGTGCTCTTTGTAGCACTGCTAACTTTGTGATTCCAGATACCTGAATAGGTTTACTCTTGATAGAAATCGACGTGGCTACTGTTAGCATCTTTTTATAGAAAATAATCATGTTCTTGGTAAAAAGAACTGTAATAATAATATTTTTTGCAATCTTAGGGTGGATTTCTTATGGAAATATAAAACGCCTTTAAAATATTACCTGAAACTTATTACAACAAAAATATAATTACAAGTAGCGAAGATATTACATATCATACACGTACATATATAAAAAGCACATCAAAATTGGGTACCTACTTTTTTTTTAATTGATCTAAAACTAACTTGAAAGTATAATAAAAATACCTCAAAATTTGTGTATTTCATAATATTTTTCGCCAAAATAATATGAATTGTGTATTTTAAAATAATGTACATTTCGGAAATGTTGTTTTTAATCAAAGTCAATATCTACCTGTTGATGCTAGCAAGCACGTTACATCAATTAAAAGCCTTTAAATTATAATAGTTAAACTTAATGCTAATTAATAAACCTGTTTCCCTTCAACATCCAATTAGGGTAATTATAACATTTGGTAACATTGAAAGCGATAATTCAATTACATGTAAGGAATATCTTATAATTAGATAATATATAATAATTATTATATATGAAGATTGAAGCAATTTTAAAACAATACAGAATAATTTTATAGTGTTTCTTATATATAGTAAAAAGCTTTTAAGTAAATAAATCGATCGGTTGGAATAAATACTATAAGTACATTATAAAATCACGGCTCTGTCTGTGAGTCCTGAGTTACAACATATAGAAAGGAGCGACAATGGCGATTTTGGTTATTTCGCGCAGTGCCCCGTCAAAACCTGACGCATAGTCAAAGTATCACAATAAATAATGACACTAAATTTGTGCTTCTAAGACTAATAGTTCTGTAATTATTAAGATAAGACGATATAGACGATTTCGTTACGGTTCACTTTTTTGACCTAGTACCCTATATGTTTCCGAGACGTTTCACTACAAAATAAAATAAAATTAGTTAAAAAACAGAAGAGAAAAAGGTACTGAATGAACTGTTTTATCTTTGGGGACTGACGACACTGACACTCTTTTATTGATTCGTAAGTGCTTGTGTAAGTCTACTTCAATAAATTTTATTTCATTTCACCATTAACTGCCTCATTAATGAGTCGATGCTGGTTATGTCAGATTATCGTTATATTAGATTTTGAGAGTTAAAGGAATAGAGTGTACATTTGTGCGCGCACCCACCTGTGCACTATCATTATAGACTTTTTTTTTATAGTATTCAGTGATAAACGAGACAGACAGTTCACCTGATGGAAAGCGATACCTGTCGCCCATAACACCTACGGTTCATGCACTTAAGTTTTGTGTGACAAAACTGCAGAACCGCCGGTACGTCATCACTGTGAGGACTAAGATGTTATGCCTCTTGCCTGTAATTGCGCTGCCTACCTTATCCTTCGAACCGGAACACAACAATGCAATCATTGTTGCTTGGCGGCAGAAATAGATAAGGGGGTGGTACCCATCCAGTCGGACTCCTCAGGCTTGACAGAGTCCTACCACCGGTGAAATGACAAATGACAAGCTCCTGTGCAAATGACAAGTCTCAGTGATAATGGTCGAATTCGGTCATTGAACCAACAGTATAATATCGGAGAATTTATTCGTCTTTTAACAGGACGAATAAAAAAATATTATTCGTCCTTCTTATGTCACTATGCATATCAATCGATTGTTAAAGATATATTTCGAAAAAAATTTAGGCTATCTAAATACTATCTACATAACGCAGAGATCGAACTTTTTCAAACAATTGTCCTACTTGAAACCGGACAATAAAATCTCTGTTTTTTTACTCAACCTAAATAAGCTCAGAACCAATCTATAGAATTGGTTCGTTGTTTAATTTCAAAGCCTAAGTAAATGTTGACAAAATTAGAGGGACAAGCGCATGATCGATTAGAGGCTTGAGAGGTTCTACGGTTACCTTGTTGCTGAATTGTAGAATGTCTGATAGTCCCAACTAATAAGTCACTTTGTGTCTACAAGTTACGTTGTGTAATTTAGAAAGCTTTTTATCACTTTTTCTTATAGATTTTTTTTATTTTACGTGTACCAATGTATTATGTATACAGGTGGTTATGTGGGACTCACCGGCTAGAAACGCCAGTATTACCTATTACAACCCAACAGAACCTCCATCGTCTTAATGGGACGTCGCAAAATCACTTACATAACAACCACAACACCCGGACAGGTATACCAAAGCAAAACACAACAGTCATGGGGTTGCTCCAAGGGCCCACTCTGCTATCAGAGAAGTACCAGGAGCAATCTGCATGGCACTCCGCCCACTGAGGTGGACCGTTTCCCAGTGCGTTTCTTGGCTTTGCACCTGGCTGGATTGCTGGATGCTTTAATGGGTGAGAGAGAGAGAATATGCTACTTTTAATCCTGGTATAGAACACATGCGCCTGGTAACATTTGAAGCAAAGTTAGGTTGGATATAGGTACAATAAAGTTAAGTCTCATTTCTCTAAAGGTTTTTGTGTTATGGCCATATCTAATACTAATGTATGATAATTAAATCTAACTTATATAAGCACCAACCAACATGTACATATATTGCGGACGTTTTCGTTGGTGTGATTTGTTAGTCTTATCTGTGTAAATGAAGATGACTGTTGGTATAGAAATGTAAATTTCCTTATTTGGCTTTACATTTGCATTTTGTTCTATTTCCGGATTCTAGATGAATATGCATATATATATATATATATATATATATATATATTTCTTATGTATTTCGGTCACAATCATTATGATTTATATCTTGCAATTTAAAAATACTAAGACTTTTGGATTTTTAAGTTATTTTTTGGAGGATTTAGTTCACCAATATTATTTTCAATGATAACAAAAGATAATTTATTGAAACAGGAAAAAGTAATAATGAAAGAACCGAAATACTTATATAGATATCGTAGCACTTAACATTCTGTTCCATTTCATGTTTATTGTATGTATGGGAAAGATACCTCATAGTTATATGGAGCTATGTCACAGTAGGGTTTACTCATGCGGAAATAGAATAAAACCCCTCGATTGATATTATAACTTTTAAAAGAACAAACATTGCTAACTGGCATTATTTAACATTTTTTTTTTATTTTTTTTTTCTTATGAGATGCAGTGACAAACGAGCAGACAGACCACCTGATGGAAAGTAGTACCTGTCGCCCATAACACCTACGGTTCATGCACTGGTTTTAAGTAACAAAAATGCAGAACCACAGGTGCGTTGTCACTGTGAGGACTAAGATGATATGCCTCTTGCCTGTAATTGCGCTGGCTACCTTATCCTTCAAACCGGAACACAACAATGCAATCATTGTTGCTTGGCGGCAGAAATAGATAAGGGGGTGGTACCCATCCAGTCGGATTCCTCAGGCTTTACAGAGTCCTACCACCGGTAACATATATCAACTTTAGAAAAAATGCCAAAAGAAATTGTTTTTTTTTCACAGAATTGATGAATTTTACCTATTCCGTGGTTTTTTTTATATTAACTTTCGGATTTATTTTGTATTTTGGTTCTCAACGTTTCGAATGTTTTATAGCGATCACGTGTGTCGGGTATCATAGGGTTATTCTATAAAGAACGTTTTACTATTTGGGTTTTACATTTTAATTAATTTGTAACTTTAAATACTACTATCTTTTTTATAGATAAAAATGAAATACTGTCCGTCGGTAAGCGCTTCGCTTGAGAACGACGCGGGGTAATTTGGCGTTTTTTTTTTCTAGTAGTCTGAATAAATTTTTAGGCGATAATAGTAAAAGTTGGGAATTTAAAAAAAACTAAGTGTTTTTTTCTATTGCATTTTAATGTATTAATTACGGACTTTATTTCACATGCAACTAGCATCCCTCGAATGGCGAACACTCGCAACATGTCACTACAAGCTTCATCAATCCATCAACAAAGCCACCGCCGCAGCACGATTTTCATTCTAATATTTATTATATTTCTAAAAAACACCCAATAAATTTCGATTATTAATTTTGAGCCCGTTCTTTTATTAATAACTAACAACTCCATATCTTTTGTGTCGACACAGCCTAAGTTAAACTGAGATTAGGAACTAAGATTGTTTTATATAATAATATATGTGTATTTTTTTATATGTTATATTGTTTACTGTTTGTGTTTTATTGTTAAAAAAATAAAACTAATTATTATATTAACTTACCCATGCTTCGCTCAGGTGCGTTTTTTGGTGGAATTAAAAAGTTAAAAATAGTTACTGTGAGTGTAATTTAGGAGATACACTCATGCTATCGGGAACTTTTTCTGTAGACCATTTTAAGCTCTACAATTTTTCCTACATTGTTTTGATGTATCTTGTCCAGTTTAGTCAGCACTAGCGACTCACCCTCGCTCCGCTTGAGTTCGTCCCTAGTTACATTTTTTGTGATGCGTTTCCTGACAGACAGACAAAAATTCTAAAAACTCGGTCTCTGTGTAAATAATAATGACAGTAAGATTTTCCATAAAATATTTAATGTACAGATTCGACTCAGAATTTTTTTATATGTATACATACATATATTAGCCATGTAAGCATATGATAACTGTTTTTTGTGGACAAATCACCATTATATTTCATCTATTTTGTATAAAATATTTAACAATTATATACACAAAACTACCTCGTTTATCGCTTTTTCTATTAGTGAAAACCATATCAAAATCCGTTTTGTGGTTTCAAGCCACAAGTCGAAGTAAGCGGTGGAACAGACAGAAGCAGCCTTTGTTTTATATTACGTAGATACATGTAAATGCGTTCGAACTAAATTTTGCATTTGCCTTTGAAAATGATAGATTTTAGCGCAGAAAATTGTAAAATATGTTAATTATTAACCCTGCTACTAATAGTTTTGTCTAATAAATAATTTAATTTTTGGATAAAGGACAAATCGGACGGACCGGTTATGGTGTTTTCCCGTGGGAATGAGGGTTTTTCCTATAGTAAAAGGTATCCTAAATATTGATCCGAGTTATAGTAATATATAATAATAAGTTAATAATATATAATAATAAGCCCCCCAAAATCCTACCTTACGTCCTAGCTGAACATCTTGCTACGTGGGGGGCGGTAACGTGTACAAATGAAACTTACACGGCCAACAAGGTAAAGGTAACCCATCGATATGGAGAGTAATAATAATGATAATAGTATAGGGCCGCTTCCCGGGGGTGATCGCCGGGGCACGTCTGGAGCTGGCGCTGGACGTCACAGCATGCGAACCGCCAGTGGCCGTCAGTTACATAGGCAGGCTGCGGTCAACAAAAATGCTACTGCCTACACCGACATAGATACACAACCGACAACAAGTACAAACCCGACTAGTAGTGTTTTGCAGGAAATGATGCCTGCAACCACCCTAGGAGGCCGAAATAGACAACGGATGAAGTGGACTGACGAAATAAATATCGAGTTACTCCGTTGCTATTACACCGTCACCAAGTTAGAGACCAATCTTACCGCATACAGACCATTACTACATCGAATGTTTGTTCAAAAGTACCCAGAATTAAATTTCATTACGGAACAACGACTATCAGATCAAATACGAGTTATACACAGAAATAATAGAATACCTGCAATAGAGAGAGAAAAAATAAGGAAAACCATTGAAGAAATAATCAATACAGAAAATAATGAACACTGTGAAAACACAACGCAAAATACATTATTTATAAATATACGAGATAATAATACAATAGAAGAAGAGATAAATACCGAAACACAGACAGCATTGGCTCACTCATACACACAGTACACACAAAACAATAATGATACAGATACTCTTATTACAGAACATCAAATTACACCATCACAAGAGACGAATATAGAAAATGAAAACCACACACAACTTGAATATGAAAAAATATCTATAACATTTACAGAAATGTTAATAAAATTCAAAGGAACGGACCCAACACTCAGACCACATATCCCAAAATTACGAACATGTCGAAAAACTATTAAAACAGTAAATACTATCAACCAAATCATAAAAGCACACCTACAAAATAATGACAATACAACAGTAGAAAACTTACATGACATAATATACTGTGCAGCTAAAACAGTCACATCACTACACACAGGAAAAAATACCCTAAATAAGAAAAATACTAAAAGAACCGAAACTAGTGAAGGTAAACCAGCATGGCAAAGACGTTTAGAAACAAAAATCGCAAAACTACGCAAAGAAATAGGACAATTAACACAACATCTCAATGGAAAATTATCGCAAAAGAAACAGGAAAAAATAAAAGTTAATGGGAAAGGTAGGAACGAAGTAGTTGATGAATTAGACAAAAATAAACAGAAACTCGCAGCTCAATCAAAACGACTGCGCCGATACAAATTAAGTAATCTACGTAAACAACAAAATAGGGATTTCAGTAATAATGAAAAAGTATTTTACCGTAACCTACACAAAACACACACAATAACTCAGCCACCTGATATAACACAAATACAAAAATTCTGGGAAGATAGATGGGGAAATTGTGTACACCATAATCACAATGCGAAATGGATAGAATTAGAGGAAAATAGAGTTAAACATATAGAAAACATGACACAATTTAAAATAGAGAAAAGCGATATAGAAACAGCTATACGAAAAACACTGAATTGGAAGGCACCGGGCCCAGATAAAATACAAAACTACTGGATTAAATATTTTACATCTACACATGCACACCTGGCCAAGGCACTCAATACACTCATACAAGAACCGCAAAAAATACCAACATTTCTATTACAAGGAATTACGTATCTAAAACCGAAAGACACAGACACAACCAATCCCGCCAAATATAGACCCATAACATGTTTACCCACGATATACAAACTCCTTACATCCATCATCGCTCATAAACTCAACATACATATCACGCAGAACAAAATAATCCCTGAAGAACAAAAAGGCTGCTGCAAAGGCTCGAAAGGATGCAAAGAACAGCTTGTAATAGATACAGAAATACACAATCAAGTAAAACAAAAACACAGAAACCTCTTTTACGCTTATATAGATTATGAGAAAGCCTTTGACAGTGTACCACACTCCTGGTTAATACAAATCTTAAAATTATACAAAGTAGACAATATTTTAATACATTTCTTAAAAAACACGATGGAAAAATGGATGACCACATTAACACTACGCACAGAAAAAGAAAATCTCTCAACAACACCAATCAAAATTGCTCGCGGCATATTCCAGGGAGATTCCCTAAGCCCCTTGTGGTTCTGCCTTGCAATAAATCCTCTCTCAAGCATATTAAATAGTACCGAATACGGATATACAATAGACAGAGAAGCTAAAATTAAAATCACACATCTGTTATACATGGACGATATTAAACTATATGCATCAAGTAGGATCCAACTTAACCATTTATTAAAACAAACAGAACAATTTAGCAATGATATAAAAATGAATTTTGGAATTGAAAAATGTAAAATCAATAGCATATCAAAAGGACAGCACAAGGAAACAGAAACATACAATTTAACACTACAGGAAGGCAGTATTAGTACTATGGATTCAAAAGAAATATATAAATATTTAGGATACCAGCAAAGCACCTGTTTAAATCATACAGACATAAAACAAGCCCTTAAAACAAAATACAGTCAAAGGCTCAATACAATACTTAAAACCCATCTATCTGCCCGAAACAAAACTAAGGCCATCAACACATACGCTGTTCCCATACTAATGTACTCTTTTGGAATTATTAAGTGGAGCGACACAGATCTTAATGCCCTAAACACACTCACACGTTCTCAAGCATACAAACATAACATTCATCACATTCACACATCAACTGAAAGATTCACATTACAAAGAAAACATGGTGGTCGCGGGTTTATCGATATTAAAAATTTACATTATACCCAAATAAAAAACTTGCGTTCATATTTCCTGAGTAAAGCCAACAATAGCAAACTACATAAAGCTATTACCACACTGACTACAAGTGGTACCTCCCTCCAGTTCAATGACAAAAACTACGAACCTGAAACAAACATAATAACTGAGCAAAAGAAAATAGAACATTGGAAGAAAAAAGCACTACACGGTAAATACCCCCACCAACTCGAACAGACCCATATAGATAAAGAAGCTTCAAATACATGGCTTACAAAAGGTAACATATTTGCCGAAACAGAAGGTTTCTTTATTGCTATCCAAGATCAAATTATTAAAACCAGAAACTACTCTAAGTACATAATTAAAGAATCAATAGAAACAGATTTATGTAGGTTATGCCATCAAAACAAGGAAACAATAGAACACATAATAGGAGGCTGTAAGATATTAGCTACAAAAGAATATATCAAAAGACATGACAACGTTGCGAAACAGATACACCAAAGCTTAGCATTGAATTATAAATTAATTAGTACATACACGCCTTACTACAAATATATACCCCCCAATGTCCTTGAAAATAAAACAGCTAAACTATATTGGAATGTAGATATAATAACAGACAAAACAATAGCATGCAATAGACCAGATATCACACTTACATTAAAATCCTCAAAGACCACTTACCTCATTGACATATCCATACCGAACACCGAAAATCTAATAACCAAGCATCAAGAAAAGATCCAAAAATATATTCCACTTGCAGATGAAATTAAAGACATGTGGCACCAAAACTCAATAAAGATAGTACCGATAATTATTTCATCCACAGGAGTAGTACCAAAAACTCTACATAAATCTATAGAAGTGTTAGAATTACACAAATCAACATATATTAATTTACAAAAGTCAATAGTTCTGGACACATGCTCTATAGTACGTCGATTCTTAAACCCCTCGTCATTACCCCCATAGGGTCACCGAAAGACTTGGCAGATGCCCGTCTTCGGAACCAAAATACCAACGAAAGTTGAGACAATCAATATACATAATAATAATAATAATAATAATAATAATGAATGATAAGTTATCAATACACAATTTAAATTTGAAAAACAAATAGAACAAGTTTGGCTCAGTTTGTAGTGACCCTACTTGCTATGCCAGCGGTCGCGGGTACGAGTCCCGCTGGGGGCATTCATTTGTGTGATGAACATGAATGTTTGTACTCCAGTCATGGGTGTTTATATTTATAATATGTATATATTTAAAATTATATTGTGTAGTGTATCAACTATCTGGTATCCATAACACAGGCCTCGTAGCTTACCTTGGAACTAGATAGTGTTGTGTGTTAATGTCCCAACATATTTATTTATTATTTATATTTAGACAAAATTGCAACAACTATGGTTTTGGAGTCTATATTATGTATGCAAAAATTATTTTAAAGCTAAATATAGCCTTATTACATTTGATACTTCATAATAGAACATGTACTTAATAGAATAAGTGTGTTTGAGCTTAACAACGTCAGTTAACTGTCTAACTTACGTAACCGAATTTTGAGCGGCTGGAGGTTGTTAGCTTAAAATTAAGCATACATATTAAGATCATATCCAATTTTTCGTATTAATCTATTAGTATTATGTATTAAAGTTGCTATATAAAGGAACTTATTGTGGCTAACTATTTTTATATATGTGAAAGTTTGTATGTGAGTTACTCCTTAACCCTGAATCTTAGGGACGAATTAGGATGAAATTCAATACACGGATAGACTAACTTAGAGTATTATAGGGTACTGTTAGTTAAAATTTACCCTTTTAGATTCAAGCAAAGCGAGGGTAAGTCGGTAGTTCTTCTGAGTCAGTCTTGTATTTAATCTAGATATACATATGATATACACTTTATAATATATGTACATTAAAATCCCCAGAGGTTCGCTCTTGGGTAATGAATTTAAGGTTAAACAAACTTACTCATGTGAATTTTAGTTACAATTATGCAAGATGTCCCAAAGTGATACAATATTACCGTATTATTCTACTACCACATGCTGTACTAGAATCTTACAATCATTCCGCTTAGGGTTCGTCCCTAGACAAAAAATCTATCCCACGGGAACTGTACATTTCTCCGGGATGATATATAACCTATAAACTTACATTTCTCCGGGATGATATAATCTTCCTCAATAAACGAGCTATCTAATGCAAAAAGAATTTTTCAAATCGGATTGGTAGTTCCTAAGATCAGCGCGTTCTAACAAACAAACAAAGAAACAAATTAACAAGCAAACTCTGCCTCTTTATAATATTATCTCTTTATAATAGCAAATATTTATAATTGCATTATGATTAAAACTATTTTTTCAGATTCTTTCTATACTAGTAGCTCTGCGAACAGTAGACATAGCGAGCACAAACGTTTTTGCAACAATTCATGTACCACTAAAGTTATGTGAGCAGCTATCCTGCTCATCATACCGAAGATCCTCATCAGATATTCACCAAATTTTTGTAAGACCAATATAAATTAACTACCATTAAAATAAAAAAAGAACCATTGAAATCGGATCTCATAAGGCGGAAATATCCTCCATATCAGTAGCCCCCTTTTTGTCCTTTTTGGAGGAACTAATCCAATAAAAAATTTTGACCACAAAAAATCTATAAAGTCGTAAAATCTGTACACCAAGTTTCATCTAGATTGGTTGTAAAATACGACCTGTAGAAAAGTACCAACAAACTGACACAAGAAAGAAAATTTTCCAGACTTGCAGTATAAACGTTTCGCTCGCTCGGTCAATTTTGTCTGCAATATTAATAATACCATGAATACATCCTAAAATTGTTTTATTTAAAACAATCAACTAAGTTTTACTCTCGCTTCGCCCAAGCTGCTCTCTAATGACTAAAAATCCTAAGCATTGTTATAGAACATTACAAATCATGACATTACTTCTAAAACTGAAAATAGTAAGTGGAATTCTACGCTCATACATATATTACAACGTCGTAAAGAGGCAGAGCTACCCCAATGTCAACCCGTACGTGCCCTACAACTTCGCATGCAATGGTTTACGACCGTGTTGGACCTAAGATAACTATGTATTACTTACTAGCGTTTTCCCATGGCTCCGTCCGTGTTGTTCAATTATGTGTTACTATATTATCTTTACTAGGGTAAGCAATTGAAGCGGGTTCAAATCCCAGGTCTCGCAGGTCTGATATTTTCATATGCGAATCATCTCCAACAAGCTTTTCACTTAATATACGGTGAAGGAAAACTTCGTGAGGAAACCTACATGTCTAAGAGAACTTAACAAGTTTTTGAAAGACATGTGAATTCTGCCAAACCGCACTTGGCCAGAGTGGTGAACTATGGTCTGATCCCCCTGGTATTGAAGTGAGACCCGTGCTCATCAGTGGGTCATTACAAAAGGCTGAATACATATGATTTGTACGTGTAACGTGAGAACATCAGAACAACAATTGTTTATTCAAGCGAATGCATTACCACTAGGCTACTACCGTCTGTATGTATTGAAATTTCCATTTCAACAATTAGTTAACTGGACATGATATATGACATAAAAGAAAATTCATTGATTACGAAGAGAGATTTCAACATACCCTTTGTTTAAACTAAGTGAATGAACAGTTGTTCTGGCATTCGGAATGGAATTACTAATTGGAAGCAAATTAGTGAGAAACCACAAACTATAGTTATAATTCAGCTAGTTCACTTCACGTTTTTATTATATATAGTTGTAACTGGCACAAGCTTATGTACGATTACCTAGAAAGCCAATGAAAATCTTCTGCATATTGCAAGTCAGAATAGCATCAAAAAAAAATCAAATCAAAATATACTTTATTCAAATAGAAAATATTCAAGCACTTATGAATCGTCACGTTTTACATTATTAAAATTTAAATTAAATGTCAGTATATATGTCCGTGAGGATTTTGTCACCGGCTCGGAAGACGACAAGAAAGTCAACAGTTGCTCTTTTAAAAGAATATTTGTTACCAATATTAATAATTATCTACTTATTCTTCGTGAGAATTGAGATCAAACCAGACATTAGTCCCACATATTGACTTTGTAGATACAAAGTATTCCGTGACGGCATAATTATATTATTCAATAATATATTTTTAATTGTAGATTTAAGTTGTTTAAATGGCAAGCTCATTATCGACTGTGGAATTCTATTATACTTGCGTATTTATACATACCTTGCCTCATAAACGATCTATTTAGTTTTCGAAGGCGAAACCTAGGCGTTATCAGTTTTTCCTTATTTCTACTATTTATACTGTCACTGTCTTAAATAGCAATGGATGTTTTGCCGGACAAACAAAATATTACAATATATATATATATATATATATATATATATATTGCAATACAATCGGAAGTATATCGATTATAGAAGTATAAGTATATCGAGTATAGCTCGAACAGCTCTTTTTTGAAGAATACATGAAATCATGAAACATCACCATTGAAATCCGTATTATAGTATATGTATTCTTTAGCCCTGAATTGGCCTAGACTTATGTTACATGTGTATTAACGAAACTGTACTTACTGTACAGTTATTGTTTAAAACAGTCGAAACAATAATTAACAAATCTTATTTTTTAGCGTGGATATTTGGTATGAAAATGAAATGCGCAAAATGCAAATGCGAGAATTATGGCTCCCCAAAATCAACAAATAAGTATTTAAGTAAGCAGTATAGTTTTTCTTCTTATTAAAATGTCCTTCAGAGATATAGTTTCTCTATGCTATATAAGATCTATAATGCAAAGGATCTGGCTTTCTCTAATAAAAGAATTGCACTAAGGGTAAAGGCAATACTATCCTTTCTTCTTTCTTCTCCTTTGAAGGGTGGCGATTGGATACTGGACTTGATATTAGCCGAATGAAAGTCTGACTTATCCTTGGCTATAGATACAGGTTTTTAGATATCTAGAAGGTGAAGGTGAATAATATCTGAGAACTGGAATACATACTATTAATAACTGTTCCCAAAAAAATATTTTGGTGTAGGATTTTCTTAAAGTTTTTAGCGTTGACGCTTTATATTTGACCAGGCATGGAAATTGTAGAATTATCATTTAGAAAGGTTAATTGTGTAATGATACATATATAAAGAAGTAGAAACCAGTAACTTAGTAGAACTGTTTTAACCCATCTACATAAATTGTTCTTATATAATTAACATGTTACACGTAAGTGATTTGATCTCGGAAGATATTAGGGTACACCCGAGTGCTTATCAACGCTATACCTTATTATTTTCTTTGAGTCTTTCATAACCAAAATAAATAACTCTGACAATGGCAACATGAGACTATGATCGAACAACAGATCAGAATTAAGACTGATACACATAATCTACACTAATATTATAAAGAGGAAGAATTTGATTGTTTGTTTGTTTGCTTGCACCGATTAGGCGCCGAAACTACAGAAATGATTAAGATGAAATTTAGTAAGAAGATAGTTTGAGACCCTGGGAAGGATATAGGATAGTTTTTATCCCGGAAATCATCCCTTAAAGGAGTGAAAATGGGGATGAAAGTTTGTATGGGCAATCAAAGTGTCAAATAAAGTGAAGATGAGGAAATTATAGATTTAAACTCACATGGCACAAAATAGATGCTTGCCCGTATCTTCTAGAAGAAGGATGAAAAGGGTATCTAAGGTATCTACGATAGACATCTTGAATTTAGACATGTATGGCAGCAGTTTAAGTTCTAAGAAAAATAGTTGAGCATTGAAATTGTAACGCAAAAATATACACATTGTGAAATATAAAGTATTAGAAACAATAGTATTAACAAAAAAATCTAATATGTATTCAAATGCTCTAAACCAGCTGTATTTGAGCTAGGTCTAATATAGTTTTGTAGTTGCAATATTCATGAAACGAAGATACAGGATAAGGAAACTCTTGACTTGTAGTTCTGTAATTTATGCATTAGTTATAATTATATAAAAGATATGTTGAAATATTTCCTGCATGTCCATAAGATGATGTAGAACCCAACATTGATTTATTATATAGAAATATCCTAGCTAAGTTCACTCACATCTAGCAAATCAATCAAAAATTTAAGCAAATAGATCTAGCAACCTCGGCTAATATAAGACTAAGTCACTACATTATATTTATAAGCCCCGTAAGTGAAAAAGAGGCGAAGGAGAAAGAAGAAATTTTCTTTTCTAAAGATTAAAAAAAAAGAAAAATCTTAAAAAAATACATGTCAACAATTTTCTGTCCAGATTTTATAACGCATATAACTTATAAAAATAATCTTTGATAAGAATTGAGAGAGAGTTTTGCAAGGCAATTGATATTGAATTTAATCAACCGTACATAAAAAATTTTATCCTCTCATTACCTTATATCGTTTGAAATTTGAATTCAGGGAACATACAATTTTTCCCATGGGAAATAATTATTTGGTCAAATTGTAAAATAGGTTTTATTGGTCATTCTGGCAAGGCGTGATTATTGTTTTAAAATGCGTGAAAATTTACTCTATTGTTTTATACATTCGGATCTTACTCAATAGTTTTAAAGATTCGCTATTTTCTTGGAATTATTTCGTGCTTTTATTCTGATTTTAGGTTCCCGATGTTTCGAATGCTTTACAGAAAACATGGTACAAGAGAGACTAAGGTTTTTAACTGCTCAAAAGTTATAGTTATCGATAACGGTGGACCCATAAAATTATGTAATAATTTGTAAGAAAGGAAAGAGAAATGGCACTGGAATACCTTACATTATAAATATTTTTAATAAATAGTTCCAATTGAATAGTGGTAGCAAGCTTGCTTAAGAAACAGTGAAGCGGGTTCAAATTTCGGTTCTGGCACCTCTGATATTTTTGTAGTCTGGTTGTAACATGATTACTACTTGTCTTAAGGAAAACCTAGCAAGTTGCCAACCCGTACTTGGCCAGCGCGTGGCGGGCTATGGCCTGATCTCGTATTAAGGGAAGGCTAGTAGTGGGGCGTTTAAAAGGGTGGTCGTGTGGCGGTTTCTAACACTGTGTAATATACTAATGTATAACTATACATATAATAAAATTCTAACTAAGTCGAATCTATACCTTAAATATTTTTTGGGAAATCTTATTGAAATAGACAATATTATCGATACAGAGGCTAAATGCATAGTTTTTAGAATTTTTGTCTGTCTGTCTGTCTGTCTATCTGTTACCGCATCACAGAAAAACAATTGGAGGGATTTTGATGAAATTTGGTATGATGATAGCTGGATATCCGGGTTAACATATAGGATACTTTTTACCGCGGGAGATTATCTCATTCCCACGGGAGTACACGTTATAACACAACCCAAAAATATTTATGATCAGAATTTCTTGAAACTTGGTATTAATGCTCTTCAATGCAATTAAATAAATACGTGTTTTAGAGTTTTTTGAAATTCGTCCCATAAGGAGATAAAATAAGGGATGAAAATTTGTTTGAAACCTACCTTTTTAAAGTTTTGTTTTGTTGTAGTTTTAGCGCGAGCGAAGCCGCGGGTTTTGCCAGTATTGTATATTTTAGCTCTTAAAATGGTGAATTGTGTTGATTAAAATGTAATTTGAAAATTATGTTTGTATGTTTTGTAGAGTAAAGGATAACCGGTTCAGATGATTTCTATGTAAATGAAACAACTTATGGAAGAAATAAATTGGTTCAGTAAATGATAAAGCTATTCCCTCATTTAATAATGAGATAGAAATATGAGAAAATAAGTTGGAATGCAGAAAGTAATAAAAAGTAATAAAAAAAATGATAAGAAATTCCAACTAAGTAGTTGACTTTCATGTCATATTGACTGTATGTTCTAAAAAGTTCTCTCGAGTTATTAAAAAAGTTCATGTAAATAAAACGAAACCAATATGTAAGGCCAAAATGAATGAGTGGTTTTTTGAAGTTTAATAAAGTTGTGTACAGTACATGAATATAATACTATGTTGGCAATATTTTAAACTAGCTATTTACATTCGCTTCGCATGGATGCCTTTAGAATTTATATTACATATTTGCAGCTTTTGGAAAATTTTATTACTAACCGTAGCACATATTTATGACACAACCCCTTCTCCCCATTACGTGTGTTATCATAGTGGAAGGGTTCATTAGCGTTCGGCAATCCAGCTGGTCGTGAAGCCGAGATTGAGAGTTGGCCCATTTCGATGGGCGGTGTGTCATTCGGGTTGCTCCTGGTACTTCTTTGATAGCAGTGTGGACTGAGGGAGCAATCCCTTGGTCGTGTGGTTTGCTTAAGTTGACCTGCCGTCGAGGTGTCATGGTTGAGTGCGTAAGCGATCCCGCGACGTCCCATTAAAACGAGAAGATTCCTATTGCGTTTTAGTGAAAAGTAAAAGTTTTACGTCTAAAGATGGCTTCAGTAGTATACCTAAAAAAGTCTGAATTCAAAATATAGTTTTCATAATAATTTCTTTTGCGTATTTATTGCTCTATAATTTAAAATAATGTATTATATTTCAATAATAAAACATAATAATAAAGCCTCGTATGAGCAATTTTTTTGTAATATCCCTATAATAAAACAAAATATAAGTGAACATTGACTGGTAAAAGAAATAAAAGCTTTTACGTACTGATAAGAATAAAATAAAATATATATCTCTGTAATGAATATTACTCCCATATAGGTTCGGAAAAGACCTATAAAATTCATAAGTATTTTTCCTTAAATAGACTTTATAGGAGTATATTCATATGGAGCTGTTTTATGCAAATAATATAAATAAATATGTTGGGACATTAACACACAGCATCATCTAGTTACATGGTAAGCCACGCTAACGTAATTTTTAGCTTTTTTTTTTACAGTTAGATAAAAAACTAACAGTCTCTTTATTAATTGATAAAACTAATGCTCGTCAATTAACGACAACGTTTAAACAAAAACAAACAAAAATAGGTTAAAATAGTGGACAAAAAGTTACTGAACTGTTTTATATTTACCTGTTTATATATAAATATGTTATGTATGATTTGAGGCAGTGGTAGCCCAGTGGTAACGCGCTCGCTTAGGAAACCGAGTAAGCGGGTTCAAATCCCGGGTCTCGCACCTCTGATATTTTCATGTGTGAATCATTTTCTAACTTGATTACCACTTGCCTTACGGTGAAGGAAAACATCGTAAGGAAACCTGCATGTCTGAGAGAACCTAGCAAGTTTTCGAAAGACATGTGAAGTCCGCCAATCCGCACTTGGCCAGCGTGGTGGACTATGGCCTGATCCCCCTCGTCTTGAAGGAAGGCCCGTGCCCAGCAGTGGGACGGGATTTGAACTGATGATAAAGAACTATAATTTATCTTAAATCAATAAAAGGCATAAAAAGCGTTCAACAAATGAAATATGGCGTTTTCTGCCATATTTCTGTTTAAGCGACTTAAACAAGTTTTCCTACAAATGTGAAAGAATAAACATTATGTAAAAAATAGGGGAACTATTATAACTCTATGACATAACGATAAAATTAGTAATTTCAATAGAATTTTTAAAATTTATGTCTTTTAATGATTGTAGAAATATGTATATATTCTAAGCTCCACTCAGATTTATTGAGAAAAGATATTGATCACAACAATATTACTAACGCGAAATTTAATAATAAATTGGGTATGTTATTTCTTAGTGCGTAAATCAAAAAATTCCGATGAAACTGAGTATAGCGATAAATTATCGTTCATGATTGCACTTTATTTTTAAGAAGTACAAAGGGGATAATCCCTAGAAGCACTTTGCATATTTTTAAAGTAATTCATAATCTCCATTATTCCCGAACTGTTTTTTATGAACATACGGACGGTAAGTTAACAAATTATTAAAAATTATGTACATTTTTATTATGTTTTTGCCAAAAATAATATGTAAATTCTGATACAATGAGGATCAGTATAATTATTTCATAACTAGCAAAACCCGCGGCTTCGCCCGCGCTAAACTACATCAAAAAAACTTTAAAAAGGAAAGTTTCAAACAAATTTTCGTCCCTTACATTATCTCCTTATGGGATGAATTTCAAAAAACGCTAAAACACGTATTTATTGAATTGTATTGAAGAACATTAATACCAAGTTTCAAGAAATTCTGATCATAAATATTTTCTGGGTTGTGTTATAACACACATGTATTCCCGTAGGAATGAGATAATCTCCCGCGGTAAAAAATATCCTACATGTTGACCCGGATATCCAGCTATCATCATACAAAAATTCATCAAAATTCCTCTAGTGGTTTTTCTGTGATGCGGTAACTGACAGACAGACAGATAGACAGACAGACAGACAAAAATCCTAAAAAACTATAGATTCGGTCTCTGTATCGATAATAAAGTCTATTTCAATAAGATTTTCCAAAAAATATTTAAGGTACAGATTCGACTCAAGTAGAATTCTATTATATGTATAAGATTTAGAAGTATTCTGTTTATAGCTAGAATTGGGTTTTTTATATGTGTAATATCATAGTAAATAGAGCTTCGGAGCTTGTAATATTTCTTTCATTCGCTGTTACTAAAGTAAGAATTTTAGTACATTTGGAAATATTATTTGAAATGAAATATAATAAAATTATAACTGAGTCGAATCGGTACATAAATATTTTTTGGAACATATTCATTATTATCGATACAGAAGGCCGAATCCATAATTTTTAGAATTTTTGTCTGACTGTCTGGGAAAGCGTCATGAGAAAACCAATGGACAGATTTTGATAAAATTTGGTATGATGATAGCTGGTTATCCTTTTCAACATATTGGATACTTTTTACTGCGGGAAAATATCTCATCTCTGAGAAATCTATACTAAACGTTAAAACGTAACGTAACGTAGTGTAGTATAAAATAGAAATAAAAAGTATGGAAATAAAAATAAATCTGTAATGAAATTAACTCGCGAATATTTGAAATAACCTTGAGTCAAAATAGTTGTTTTTAGTTTACTTTTGCAGATCGAAGCGGGTGTAGGGGATTCCAACTAAGTTTTACGTAATTAGTTAGAGATTGTCTTAAACATAAAATTTATAACAAGTAATTTTTGCCCGCGGCTTCGCTCGCGTGGTAAGTGGGTTGGGATCATCTCTCGTATCAAGGATTATATATTTGTCTCCAAATGAGTATATATAAAAAAATGTATTCACTAGTTTAAGTATGAAAAAGTAACTGATACAGACAACTAAAATTGGTGTATCTGTTTGTAATATTAAAATAACCGCTTTTTACTAAATGCATAATGCATATGGATCTATACACAGTACATATACCAAAACTGTCTGTCTATTTGTTTGTTCCGGCTAATCTCTGGCTGAACCGATTTTGACGGGACTTTCACTGGCATATAGCTGATGTAATAAGAAGTAACTTAAGCTACTTTTATTTTAGAATATTTTAGAGTCCCGCGAAAAAAAATTAAAACCAAATTAATTAATTAATTTTGTTTTGGGAAGCAACCTAGGGACGAACCCAAGTGAAGCGAGGGCGAGTCGCTAGTACTTATTATTTTAGGTCGTTATAAAAATAATGTGTGATGATAAATTCTAAATTGTGGTACACGAGCAACTTTCTATTTAACGTTGCACATGTAATTAGAGCTCAGATTGTTCCCTTGTTGACATTTCCAAACACATGGTACATTTATATTGAATTAGTTCTGAATTTAATTAGATGCGAGCCATATTAAGTTAGAAACTTGCACGTGGCGTCACTTGCAAGTTTGTTCAAGATAGTTGGTATAACTGGTCGATACCATATGCTTAGAGCCTATGGATATTTGAAGAAGTAGCAAGTGTTGGATCGAAAATCGGCCAAGTGCGAGTCGGAGTCGCACACGAAGGGTTCCGTACATATCTATAAAAATGGCAAAAAAATCATGTCTGTTGTATGGGAGCCCCCCTTAAATATTTGTTTTATTTTAATTTAACTATTTATTTTTAAAGTGAATATATAACTTAATATTCTGTGAATATATCAAGCGTCTACCTGTTGCCGTTGTTTTATGCCCCCCCCCCCCCCCCCCCCTAAATATTTATTTTATTCTGTTTTTTAGTATTTATTATTATAGCGGCAGCAGATATAAATCATCTGTGAAAATATTAATGATCACAATCACGGTTCATAAGATATAGCCTGGTGATAGACAGACAAACAGGCAGACAGACTGACGGACAGTGAAGTCTTAGTAATAGGGTCCCGTTTTACCCTTTAGGCACGGAACCCTAAAAATGAACGCAAATTATTTTATAATGTAAATACAAAGACACGATATTAAAATTAACATATTCAAGATATAAAAAGTAGATAGATCAGCGTTTGTATGTACCTTTAAAAATAAAGAGCTATTATAGTCAACTGTATGTTTTTTTTTTTTTATTTTGAACCAAATTTAGTTTTTTTAATCATGGCGTTAATAATAAGAATAGTTCCATTTAAAAAAAAAAACAAATATTAGTTAACCACCGAGACTTAACCGACATTATAAGGAACGTATGAAGCCATCATTTTAAAATAACCTTATCTGGATAACACATATATGTATGTATATCTAACTTTGAATATGATAATAAGGCATTAGTATGGGGTTATTTGCATGCATATTGAAATTAACAACCGTAGTGTCCGATGGGACGATCTAATAAGCTAATATTGTCAAATGCAGATCAGAATTCGTCATAATTCGCATAGCCTCGTTTAGTAGGTATTGTTGTGACCAATAAACAGATATGTATATTTTACAACCACGTGCAAGATCTGTGAATGTTATGGATCCATTGTATCTCATTCATACATAATATAATAAAATTCTGAGTCGAATCTGTACATTAAATATTTTTTTGCAAATCTTATTAAGAGGATTGCGAAGCTAAATAAAATAGTAAATTTTCATACAAAAAGCGATAACGTTTTTCCCCCCATTAACATAGTCTAATTTTCATAATTTTTGGAAATATTGTAGATATAATGAAAAACTAGGTCCGTACGTTTTTATTTTAAAGAAATATTGCGTATGATAGAAGTTATTAGCATCTAAATATCTGTATTTTTGACTTAAAAACTTCCTCGAGCGTTTTTTTTTTACTGAACAAACTGAATTACTAAAAAAGGAAAACGTACAGACCTAGATTAAGGTGTTCTGAATCTAATGAGACCAAAATTGTCTCATTTCGTAAATGTTTAGGGGGGTGAAAACGTTATCGCCCGAAACAATATTTCAAACAGGAAATGTAGGTAATTGCCTCTAAGATTTGCAACTCTTTCTATCGCACCATAAGGGTTGGCAAAGCGAGCGGTATGAAACAAATAGCATTTTTTTTAAAACCTACTCGCGCCGCGTATCGACACTTCACAATCCTCTTAAAATAGTTATCATTAACTGTCTCGGTGGTGTAGTGGCTAGCAAGTACGGCTGCACATCGACAGGTCCTACGTTCGAGTCTCGGGTCAGGCCAAGTTTTGTTATTGAGTCTTTCTGTTTAGTAAGTCTCAGTAACAGCCCGGAGTTGGGTAGTTGGCAGTATATCAACCCCGTGCACGGCACGTAAAGCCGTCGGTCCTGTGCCTTAACTCTCACTAGTTGTGTCGAGGAGTCCTTCCACCGGAGTATGAGAGTGTCAGGAATAGAAAGTGCACTTGTGTCTGCGCGTACACTTGTGCACTATAATATCTCTTTTTCTTATGAGATTCAGTGACAAACGAGCAGACAGACCACCTGATGGAAAGCAGTACCTGTCGCCCATAACACCTACGGTTCATGCACTTAGGTTTTAAGTAACAAAAATGCAGAACCACAGGTGCGTTGTCACTGTGAGGACTAAGATGATATGCCTCTTGCCTGTAATTGCGCTGGCTACCTTATCCTTCAAACCGGAACACAACAATGCAATCATTGTTGCTTGGCGGCAGAAATAGATAAGGGGGTGGTACCCATCCAGTCGGACTCCTCAGGCTTGACAGAGTCCTTCCACCGGTGTATCTCCTGCTCAGATGGCTAGTCTTAATGAGACTGGCCGTCGTGGCCGAAGTCGTTCGGTAGGTCATTATTATTATCGATACAGAGGCCGAATCAGTTTTTAGAATTCTTGTTTATCTGTCTGTCTGTAACCACATCACGTAAAAACCCTCGGACAGATTTTGATGAAATTTGATATGATGATATTACCCGGGTCAACATTTAGGATATTTTTTACTGCGGGAAAATATCTCATCTCTGAGAAACGTAACTAAGGACGAACTCGAGCGGAGCGAGGGTGAGTCGCTAGTAGAAAATAAAATTAAAAGTCAATATTTACGTATTTAAAAGCATATAACTCGGACAAAATGAACTAGGAGAAAAAGTTGCTTAGAAAATTCTATCTTAATTTTAAAGACCCATCCAGATATACCCCACATTCTCACGACTCTTTTTGTAAGATAACTTCAAAATTGTTTAGCGATTTACATGAGATACCTATTTATTCTACGTACCTTCAATAGTGTCCGAGTAAAATAACTGTGACATACAAACAGACGGACATGACGAAATTATTAGGTAATACTTTTTTGGATTCACGCGAATATTAGACATTTAAATAAAACTATCTTTTCGGATTTTTTTTACAGACAGCCTTGTTATTTGTGGATAGGTTGTCTGTAACAACTATATAATGCCTTTGAGACATCTAACACCTTAGTCTCTCCCGTGACCATGTTGTAAAGCAAACGAAACGTCGGGAACCAAAAATCAAAATAAATCCGCGAAAAAAATCCGAAAAGATAATTTTATTTAAATGAAATTGTAAGGATTCTGTTTTTGTCTTTAGGCTACGTAGCCATAAAACCACGCCAGCCTGGATTGCCGGATGCTAATGAGCCAACATCACAACAAGGTTGGGGGACTACCACCAACAGCATCATGCATCAATATATTTGAAAATAACACTACCAAAATCACCAAATTTTTTCTACTTTTTTCTCAAAGTAAAGCTGACTGCCCTTACAAAGATCTTCATCATACTAAAATCCGTTTCTCATTTTAACGTAATATGTTCTGTACAAAAATCCGTTAGACGGTGCTTACACAAGAGTACTCGTATGTTGTAAATTACCTTAGAGGTCCCTAATAAAAGAGCTGGCGGTATTTGCATATCGTAAAAGTAAACGAGTTATAGCGGGTGATTTATAATGTGGGGAGGCGAGTGGGGGTTTTGGGGAAATAATAATGCTGTAACAAATTATTTTATACCCACGCTCTTTTACGTTTGCTTTTACTAAAAATATACTACACACAATATATAAACGTGATTACTGATCAGTGATTAGATCAGACAGTGGTAGTCCAGTGGTAACGTGATTGGTTGGCAAACCTAGTGAAGCGCGTTCAAATTTTGGGTCTCGTAGCTCTGATGTTTTCATTTGCGAATCATTTCCAACATGATTGCTATTTGTCAAGGTGAAACAAAACATCGTAAGGAAACCTGGTAAGGCTAGAAGGTAGCCAGCGCAATTACAGGCAAGAGGCATATCATCTTAGTTCTCACAGTGACAACGCACCTGTGGTTCTGCATTTTTGTTACTTAAAACCTAAGTGCATGAACCGTAGGTGTTATGGGCGACAGGTACTGCTTTTCATCAGGTGGTCTGTCTGCTCGTTTTTCACTGAATCGCATAAAAAAAAACCTGCATGTCAGAGAGAACTTAGTAAGTTTTCGAAACACATGTGAAGTCAAACCAACCCGTACTTGGCCAGCGTGGTGGACTATGGCTTGATCCCCTTCACATTGAAGGAAAGCTCATGCCGAGCAGCATGATGTCAAATAAGGGCTGATTAATAAACATGATTTGTATAAAAGAATAATCGAACTGCTAATATACTTGTGAAAGTCGCGTCGCAGTATCGCTTACGCACTCAACCACGAGGACACAAATCACGTTTATACTACATATACCCAATAAACTTCTTTTGATCACATTCAATTTACATAATAGCCCGACACTTTAATATAAAATTTATTTTCAGCAAAATTTGTTGAATTTATTAAAATAATTTCAATATACCTATGAAAGTTAGAATTTCTATAAAAAAGATATTTATTTATAAAAAATATAATATAGCAGTAAAGGCTGATAAATGACGACTTCTTTACAGACCAGAGCACCATGATATAAAATATTCATTAAAAAAAAGAATATTTAAATTGCTTTACAAGTGGCAAACGAGGGTTCGAGCATTACGCCTACTCGAGGGTTTCGTAGCCCCAAACATTTTTGGTAATACAAATGTTATACGTTTTATATTAGTAACGTAATGTTAGATTAAAAGTAAAGTAAAATATTTGCCTAATACTTTTTAAGATTTACCTCAATATTTGACACCTATACATATAATAAAACTAGCAAAACCCGCGGCTACGCTCGCGCTAAAACTACAACAAAAAAACTTTAAAAAGGTAGGTTTCATACAAATTTTCATCCCTTATTTTATCTCCTTATGGGATGAATTTCAAAAAAAAAAACGCTAAAACACGTATTTATTTAATTGTATTGAAGATCATCAATACCAAGTTTCAAGAAATTCTGATCATAAATATTTTTGGGTATCGTCATACCAAATTTCATCAAAATCCATTCAGTGTTTTTTTATGATGCGGTAACAGACAGACAGACAGACAGATAAAAATGATAAAACTATAGATTCGGTCTCTGTATCGATAATAAAGTCTATTTCAATAAGATTTTCCAAAAAATATTTAAGGTACAGATTCGACTCTGTTAGAATTTTATTATATGTATAGAACATAGTAACTAAGCCGAATCTGTACATTAAATATTTTTTGGAAAGTCTTATTGAAATCTATACAGATAAATAAAATTGGAGTGTCAGTTTGTAATATTAAAATAATCGCTTTTTACTAAACGTATACACGGTACATATACCAAAACAACATTTTTTAAAATTGTTGTCTGTCTGTCTGTTTGTCTGTCTGTTTGTATGTCTGTTTGTCTGTCTGTCTTTTTGTTCCGGCTAATCTCCGAAACGGCTGGACCGATTTTGACGGGACTTTCACTGGCAGATAACTGATGTTATAAGGAGTAACTTAGGCTACTTTTATTTAAGAAAAAGAATTAGAGTTCCGCGAAAAAAAAACTCTAAAAATTAACCCATGAAATTGTGAACAAAATTCGCGTACGGCGTATGCATCCGAGCAAAGCGAGGGTAAATCGCTATAAAATTTAAATGAATATTTTAGGAGTAGCAAGCTACTATTTATGTATAAATATAGCTAACCGTGAAAACGTACCTGGCGACGAACGCGAGCGAAGAGAGCCTGAGTCGCTAGTATACATTATTATCGATACAGAGGCCGAATCTATAATTTTTAAGAATTTTTGTCTGTCTGTCAGTCTGTCTGTTACCGCATCACGGAAAAACCACTGAAGGGATTTTGATGAAATTGGGTATGATGATAGCTGGTTATCCGGGTCAATATATAGGATACTTTTTACTGCGGGAAAATATCTCTTTTCTGAGAAATCTATACTAAACGTTAAAACGTAAGTGGGGACGAACAAGAGTGGAGCGAGGGTGAGTCGCTAGTATTAAATAAGATGCTACCTCCATTACTTTATTTTTAGTAATTTGACCACGGTATCACCAAAAACTAAAATTAGTAGCATAAAATAAATTTCGTGGATTTTTCTAAAATAAAAGTTGACTAAATTACTATTTAAAACATCTTATCTAACAACAGCTATCTGCCAGTAACAGTCCCATTAAAATCAGCCGTTTCAGAGATTCGCTGGAACAAACGATCAAACGGACAGACATACATATTTTTTTTTCTTATAACTACCGTATATCCTTTCATATTATTTATTTTATTAATCAAAAAGCTGTTATTTTGATATTACAAACAGACACTTCAATTTTATTAATTTGTATAGATAAAAGAAGATAATCTATATATTGTGACTAGCGACTCACCCTCACTTCACTCGGATTCGTCCCTAGCTTGGATATAGTAACATAGATATAGTTTTTTTTAAGTATTAAAACCTTCCGTGGACCTTAAGGAACATACAAAAAAATAAATTAGCCGAATTGGTCTAGCCATTCTTTAGTTATGCGATTACCAACATTCATTTTTATTTATTATATTATATATTATATACTAAGATGTAGCTGGCGAGAGTGAATTTGATACATATAATAAAATTATAACTAAGTCGAATCTGTACCATTAATATTTTTTGGAAAATCTTATTGCAATAGACTTTATTATCGATACAGAGACTGAATCTATAGTTTTTAGAATTTTTGTCTGTCTGTCTGTCTGTCTGTCTGTTACAGCATCACAGAAAAACCATTTGGATGAACCAGATTTGGATGAAATTTGGTATGATGATAGTTGGATATCCGGGTCAACATATAGGATACTTTTTACCGCGGGAGATTATCTCATTCCCACGGGAATACACGTTATAACACAACCCAAAAAATATTTATTATCAGAATTTCTTAAAACTTGGCATTAATGATCTTCAATACAATTAAATAAATAGGTGTTTTAGCGTTTTTTGAAATTCATCCATAAGGAGATAAAATAAGGGATGAAAATTTGTATGAAACCTACCTTTGTAAAGTTTTTTTGTTGTAGTTTTAGCGCGAGCGAAGCCGCGGGTTTTGCTAGTTTGAAAATAAATTCTTATTTTAGAAGCGTTGCTGTCCATCACTCCCGTTTACACAAGCAATCGTGTTTTGACTGCTGAGATATATTTGATAAAACAAACGTTTTTATAAACATCAATATTATCAATTCAAATCTTTATGAGTTTGTCGAAATACTTATGTTGAAATCCATACATTTAAATCTGATGTTATAAGTAATTTTATTATCAACATCAAGCGTGTTAAAAATTTAGTATAACGATTACATTTTGGAATCTTCAACTAAAATTATTTTAAATGTTTAGTTAGTAAATGATTTGTAAAAAAATATCACATAGTTTTTACATATATTTTTTTAAAGTTTATATAAAAAACTATTTTTACTTCTTTATAATAGGGTATGATGTAAAATAAAGAACTTAGTTTTAAATGAAACTAGATTTTGACGCAGTTTTACTTTATACTAGCAACTCACCCGATGAGATATTTTCCTGCAGTACAAAGTACTTATATGTTGACCCGGATTACGAGCTATGATCATACCAAATTTCATCAAAATCTGTCCAGTAGTTTTTTCGTGATGTGCTTCCAGACAGGCAGGCAAACAGACAAATAGACAGAGAAACAAACAAAAATTCTAAAAACTATAGATTCGGCCTCTGTACCAGTCTCTTCCGTGCAAATATGGTTATTTGCTGTGAAGCTTTCGAAACGTCGGGAACTAAAATATAAAATACTAGCGACTCACGGTTGATTCCCAATACAAAATTCTATCCCCATTTTCACCTCCTTAAGCGGTAATTTCCGGGATAAAAACCATCCTATATCCTTCTTAGAATCTCAATCAAACTATCATAATATACCAAATTTTATCTAAATCTATCCAGTAGTTTGGGATCTTATTCGATACAAGCAAACAAACAAAAAAATCTTTCCTCTTTATAATATTACATAAAATAAAATCGCAACAAAATCCGAAAAGATAGTTTCAGTTTAAAATATTATGAAGTATTCGCGTAAATCTAAGAAATATTAAAGAACTGAGTTATTAACATACTTCAAATATTAAAGTATGTGTGTATGTTTGTGTATGTACAGGCTGGTTTCAAATATTTCTAACCAAATTGTTATTATGAAAATATCGTTATTATTGGTTTAGCCGCTGGCGAGATTACCCAGAACAAACATAAGAACAAAGAGGCAATCTTTTAAGATTATTTTTGATTCAATATCTGACGAAGAAAGACTTTTATCTTAATATATGGTACTTGTTTTGGAATCTTAAAAGTTCAATGTTATTTCTATATAAACACCGGCCAAGTGCGAGTCGGACTCGCGTACGAAGGGTTCCGTAACATTATTTATAAAAACTGTAAAAAAAATCTGTGAAAATTTCAGCTGTAACTATCACGGTTCATGAGATACAGCCAGGTGACAGACGGATAAACAGACAGACAGACGGACGGCCAGCGAAGTCTTAGCAATAGGGTTTAGTTTTACCCTTTTGGTACGGAACCCTAAAAAAACACAAGTTTCAAAAAAAAATTTTCTGAGTCACTAAAATATAAAAATACGCCCCACTGAATATTTTTGCACAATATTTTGTAACTAGATAAAATAGATATTGTCGGTCGTTTAAAGTATTTTCTACCTAAGAGCAAAAGACATAAGGGCTATGATTCAGTCTTCACGACTTTATCTCAACTCATATTTCACGGTATTTAGAAAGTGTTACCATATGCCTATGTAAATGAAATTTAGACTTGGGTCGTGACACGAAATATGTTATTAGCTAGTTTAAGGGTTCGAAGACAGGCCCGTTTTGCTTTATAAATAATGTATGTTCTCGTGAAAATTGAGATGCAATAAAGTATACTATTTATAGGCTATAGGTATCTTAAAGATGGTTTATATTATATCTACAGATATATAATATGAATGAAAAATAGAAATAGAAAGGCAATGGTAGAAATAGAAACGCGGTCGAAGCCGCGGGTTTTGCTAGTAATACTAAAATCTATACATATAATAAAACTGTACAGGTCGAATGTCTGTACATAAAAAATGCTAGAAACCGAAAAAGAAGAGAAATAGAACAAATCTAGTTTTTTTTTGTTTTTTTGTCTGTTTATCTGTTTGTACAGGCTAAACTCCGAAACTGTTTGACCGATTTAAGTAAAATTTTGCATGGTGGTACCTTATACCCCGGTAAATATCTTAGGTACTTTTCATACTGGAAAATTAAAGCGTTCCCGTGGGATAATTAAAAAACTATAGTAACTTAAACAGCTAAGTAAATAAAAACTACTGATTGGATTTTAATGAAACTGTACAGTAATATAATTCATACATCAGAATAATAAATAGGCTACGTTTTATCCCGGAAAAACCTACGATTCCCGTGGGACAGATTTGTTTTTGTTAAATATATCCCGTCCAAGAATTTAACAAAGAAAGTAATTCAGACCAAAGCTTATAAAAATATTTTCTATAACATTTATTAATAATAATATAAAAGGTAATAAATAACGTCGTCAAAACATACCTTTTGTGAAAAACATCTAAGGCAGAAAAACCATATTAATCAAAGTAGCATTCGTTTTTGTGACGATGAATGTTAGCTATACTGGTAACTATAGATGTGATTGCAATTTTTTTTTCAGAAATGAAAATCTATTTTGATGACACGTTTGGCTCAGTAGTGACCCTACTTGCTGTGCCAGCGGTCGCGGGTTCGAATCCCGCTGGGGGCATTCATTTGTGTGATGAGCACAAATGTTTGTACTCCAGTCAAATATATTTATATTTATAATATGTATGTATTTTATGTATTTAAAGTTATATATGTGTAGTGTATCAACTATCTGGTATCCGTAACACAAGCCTCGTAGCTTACCATGGAACTAGATGGTGCTGTGTGTTAATATCCCAACATATTTATTATTTATATATTCTACTCCTGAAAATCTTATGATAATTTTTCATCGACGTGCAACATGAGTGAAGTCACAAGCCAAAGCTAGTAGCTAGCAAGGAAAATCACGCATTTTTCGTGGAAGAGAAAGATAAACACTGTTTTCTTTAAAATTTGGTAAGACAACACTATGTTCAATAAGAACTTCTGTTTCGGTACTTAAAGTAATTTCATGGACATGTCAAAGTCCTTCGTCAGTTCCTCGTTTCATAAGATCATGACACATGTCAATCTATAACCTTTTTAGGTTAAATTTGACACTGTAATACCTTGCGAAGGTAGAATACTTTTTATACTCTATTGTAATATTTATTATACTACTAGCGGCTCACTCTCGCTTCGCTCGGGTTCGCCTTTAGGAATACGATCATACATTTTTCCGGTATAAAGTATCAGCATGCCAAATTTTACTAAATTAGGTGCATAAGTTGTATACTAAGTTGTATAAGTTTCTTAACTATCCCACGGGAACTCTTTAGTTTCGGGAAAAGTATCTAAAATGTTGACCGGAGATATAAGGTACCACCATGCAAAATTTCATTTCCATCAGTCCAACAGCTTCGGAGATTAGCCCGTACAATTAGACAAACAGACAAACAGAGAAACAAAAAAAAATGAAAAAGATCTGGATTTGTTCTATTTCTCTTCTTACATCCCCCTGACTCGATTTTTAGCATTTTTTTCTATGTACAGACATTCGAACTCTACAGTTTTATTATATATGTAAATGAGGATATTTGGACTTAATGATTTATGATAATTGTCAAAATTTTACTCCGTTACCACAATTGAATTTACCTTTTCTGTTACAACTTTGGCAAGTGCATGTTTGATTAACTTTATAGACTCTAAAAATGGTCTCTATTTAAAAAGCCATTAATAAAAAAGAGCTAAGACTTAACGTCTTTACATCCTTTGATTGAATTGATTTAGGGCAACGATTTTTTAGATTGGACCATAAGCTGTTCAAAAAGTGGTTACAAAACTTATTTTGCATAGACAAAATACATATATATCTTCATTATTTGAAGGAATATTTTTCTATAAGTATTTTTTTTTTTCAAAAATATACAGTGAACTCGCTGCTACTATAACATATATATAAGCAATATAAGTACTAAGAATTACAGCAAACAGTATAAAATGTAAGAAATGTGATCTTGTAATAAATAATAAAAATTTTTCGCTTCCTTCATTCGTCACCACTTGTCTCGCAAAGCTCTATCTTAAGGAGTCCATTTAGGGATTTGCCAAATTTTCCTCACCTTAGCGAGAGTAATCTTGTTATGGATTTATTTTGAATGGAAAAAAATATTGTTTCCTTTATTATATTGAAAAATAATTTTATTACAGTTGTTGGTACTTGGCGCGGTTGCTATGTTGGTTTTTGGTATGTTCGACTTTTATTTTTTTCTGTCAAGAAATTTTGCTTGTGATGTCATATTTTTATAAATTATATATCTTTACGAGATTTAGAAGTACGAAAAGCTCAGTTTTTCGCATGCTTCTATATAAATAGTGGGTCCTGTTTAATGATTGTGGATTAAATTTTAATCCATAATCGTTAAACATGACGGTCCTGTTTAATGATTATGGATTAAAATTTAATCATAAAAATTTAAATCATTAAAACATATACATACATACTTCTATAAGTACAGATTCTACCTCACTCTCTATAGAGAGAGCTAGAATCTGCACATTAAAATTTTTGTTAAGAATTGAGTATCAGCCTAGTTGTCCTAACCACTTACCATGCTTTAAGAACTTGGTGAAGTTGGTTTAAATCCAAGTCATCACCACAGTATATTATCCGCAATGATTATCATTAACTTATACGGTGAAGAAATACATTGTAAGGAAACCTGCATATCTGAGCACATCTGATGATCCCAACTATTTTTCGAAAAACCTGTAATATCCTCCAAAACTGACCATTGTGTTACGCTAAAAGGTCTGTTTTATTATTATTTATTATACATTTTGTTAGAATGTAAACTATTAATTCTTATCGATAACTTTAAATAAGTTATTACTTACTATAACCTAACCTTAATTTGGAGAGTTAGAGCTGTTACTAGTTGCGAAAGTTTTCTATAAATTAAACTTCATTTACAGTGAGTAAATTGTACTTTAATGTTTCTACTTTGTTGTACAGGCTTACAAGATAACATATTATATGATAGAAGAAACGGCATAAATAAATAAATATGTTGAGACATTAACACGCAGCACCATCTCGTCCCATGGTAAGCTACGAGGATTGTGTTATAGTATCCCATCAAAAACATAAATGTGAAAATGGAGGCCAAGTTCAATATTAAGATATGCGTGGTTGTCAATTTCACCAAAAGAATTGACATCTAAAAGGGTGCGAAGTTCTGTAGATAATTCTAAAATCTTAATAATAATCTTAATAAAATTAAGTTCAAGGCTTGGCTAGTTTTTACCAGTAAAGCAAGTTTTTAGAAGAGTGAGGCATGTTGACATTACAATATAAAAACAGTAACTTGCGTATAGCGTAAAGAAGATATAAGTGATTAACCGAACGAATATAAGATAATGTTAGCATAGTCATCATAATTTTTACATCTTTTTAATTTAAATCATTATAATTTAAAGTCAAATGAAATACTTTTTTTCTGCCAAGTTTGTAGAGATGGTAGCACCAAAAACTGTATTTAGTGTGAATTATGATTCTTAAAAAGTCAAAACATACACTCTGTAATTATGAGGTATAAAAGACGTATTTACATACACGAAGGGCAGTGTATTATTGGTGGTGAGTTGTCGTAATGCTAAAAATTAAAGGTGTCATAACGTAAATTCATATAGTATAAATTGTGATTGTGTTTAAATAAGTGATAAGTGATGTGAAAAGTGAAATAATAATGTGCTCTGCTAATAGTAACATGTATGTAAAACCTAGCCAAGTCAAATGACGACACGTTTGGCTCAGTTTGTAGTGACCGTACTTGCTGTGCCAGAGGTCGCGGGTTCGAGTCCCGCTGGGGGCATTTATTTGTTTGCACAAAAGTTTGTACTCCAGTCATGGGTGTTTATATTTATAATATGTATGTATTTAAAGTTATATATGTGTAGTGTATCAACTATCTGGTATCCATAACACAAGCTGTAGCTTACCATGGAACTAGATGGTGCTGTGTGTTAATGTCCCAATATATTTTATTTATTTATTTTAAATGCCAGTACGTGATTAATAAGTTAATTTTTTTGGCAATTAACAAATAATATATATGTATACAAATTGTACAGAATTTTCATTTTATTTTACTGAAAATATCGTGTTACTATTGTAAATTCATTTCTAGTAACTTTCAGAGCTAACTTATTATTTAAGTTTGCAAACAAGTAAAAGTTTGTTGTGAACTTCAAAGTTTTGTACAAGTTTATAAATTTGCGAAGTCAGGTTTACTTTGCTACATTTTATTTAACTAGTTGTCGCCAAGTGATCGAAACTCGCTATAATCATTATTGAAAATTTAATGAAAACATGTATGTATAGAATTTACTTATCTATATAATGTTTCAATTTTTTTGTATTGATAAAATTAAAGCTCGTCAATACATACTAAACAAAAAAAAAAGAAAATTACTTGACAAACAGACGAAAAAAGATATTGATCTGTTTTGCCTTTTTAGATATAGATAATCTAACTTTTGCCCGCGGCGTTACTCCTATCTCACTTAACTCAAATTTTTGATATGGCATTGAATATCAATAACATCAATCGTTTCTAATTTTGTCGATCCGTTGTGCCGCGAAACCTTTTTCTTTCTACTAGTGGCATACTCTCGCTTTGCTCGGGTGCGTCCCTAGGTACGTTTTAATTTTTTTGAGCGGAGCGCTAATTATATTTCTAAAATAAAAGTAGCCTAAGTTACTCCTTATACCATCAGCTATATGCCGATGAAAGTCTTGTCAAAATCAGTCCAGCCATTTCGGAGATTAGCTGGAATAAACAGACAGATAGACAAAGATTTTAAAACTTGTGTTTTTCTTATACGTACCGTATGTACTTACGAATTATTTTGAAATTACAAACGTACACTTCAATTTTAATTATCTGTATGGTTTAAAAAAAATAAATAAATACCAAAATATATTATTCGCTTTTTCTCTTGGTAGCAACTCGTGGTAATCGTTCCCAACTACGAAATCTATTTACGTAACAAAACTTCTCTTTGCTCTTGCTTCAACAGTTAGTATCTTGAGATGTTAGTCGAGGGTGATAGCTCTAACGGAGCTTAGTTATGATAACATTCTAGAATCATTCTAGAAGCTATTAGAAGGCTAAAAATATATGAATTTGACATGACGTTTTGATGTAGGTCTTGATATAATATGCCAGTACCTGGGCAACCGAGCGGAGTTCTTTTTTTATTATATCGTATTTTTTAGATTAAAAAAAAAACAAAAACTTGAATAAATAAAAAAAACAAAAGTAAATATTTTGAATTCCGACCGGGACTCGATCCCGGGCATATGTGTTGTCTAACTTGCGCCTCGACCGCTTGACCACGATGCTTACATCCGAGTCTAAGAAATTATCGGCCATATTCTGCGTAGAATGACGCAAAAGAAAACTGCATGAAAACTCGAAAACACGCGTTTTTCCAGACATGAGACTAATCTAGATCAATATCTCGCCCCCCGAAAGCCCCCATATACCAAATTTCAGCAAAATCGTTAGAGCCGTTTCCGAGATCACTGGTATAAATAAATAAAGATATAAATATACAAGAATTGCTCGTTTAAATATATAAGATTTTCATATATTAAATTAAAATAAAATCTATACATATAATAACATTTTGAGTCGAATCTGTACATTAAATATATTTTGGAAAATCTTATTGAAATAGACTTTATTATCGATATAGAGGCTGAATGTATAGTTTTTAGAATTCTTGTTTGCCTGTCTGTACAGAAGAGAAGACAACAAATTATACGACCATTTTTTGTATCTGCTCTTATCCTGACAATGTTATATAACGCCATCTCGTAAATTTTGTGCTTAAGCAGTGGAAGGTTAGCAGAATCAATCAAAATATACAAGGTATTTTGTAGCTTATTTGTTGCTTATAGTTGCTAAAATCCTGATTTTGCTGCTTTATCCGATTTCAAAAAAAAGGGTTATTCCTATCTTAACGTTAAGCTAAGCAGTAAACTCACGGAATCGGCACGGATTAAATGCAATTATACATCAGAATTTGTTGCTAATTTGTTGCTGAAAAATAGTGTAAGAAAATTTGAAAAAAACCCTAGAATTGGCTAGACCTGGAGACCTGTAGCCCTGTCCTTGCTATCTTAACATGTACGTTTTGGTAACAAGACGATGGTATGGATTTTATCACTAAAGAGCTAGCAACAAAAAAGACTAAAAATCTGCTAGACCTGGGGACATGTAGCCGTATCCATGCGATCTTAACATGTAGTTTTTTTAACAAGACGACGACATTGATTTTGTTGCTGGTCGCAAATCACATCAGAACATTCCCAGAGAGCCAGGAACAAAATAAAAACTATAAATCTGCTAGACCTTAAGACCTGTAGAAGACTACCAGTGTTCATGCTATCGTAAAATGCAATTTTTTGAACAAGACGGTGGCATGGATTTTGTATATTGCTTACATTATGTATGATAATCTACTGAACGAGCGCTTACGCCAAGTGAAGCTCGATCGCTTTTTTTTTGTTTTTTATAGTTGGGGAATGCATTTACGCATACCACCTATACCCCAGGTGGTTATGTGGGGCTCACCGGCTAGAAGAGCCGGTACTACCCACTAAACCCCAACTTTCCCCTCCCCTCGCCGCCTACCGCGACGCCCCGGCGGTAGGCCTGACGGCCACCTAACCAATGAGGCTGCTCCAACCAGAGAAGTACCCGGAGCAGCCCCATTAAACCACACCGCCCACCAAAGTACTGTAACTAACGAAGGCATATTACATAATTCATCAATTTAAGTTTCTAAATTGATAAATTATACAATATGCCTACGAAATCGATATATTGTGACGTCTATTTGCAAGTGATTGCTGGTTAGCGAAAAGTCAAAGGTAATATTATAACATTTCTGAACTCAAATCGATTTGTCGAAATATGTGACCATGATTTAAAAATATTTTAAAGTAAAAGGTTAAAAAATCACCAGTTTTACAAAACCATTAGCTATTTTATAAAATAGCTATGTTACGTAAATCACCTAAAGCATTACGTTAAACTCAGGCTTGGTGATAGATCCGATTCGGATTACGGAATCTGAGAAGAATAAGGCGAAGGCGAAGTAAGCGTAGCTCACGTTTTAGCCTTCCCGTTAAGTCTTTTTCTCTTGACATCAAAAACCTTTACTTCCCACAATCCTGTATTTAACAATCCGAACTTTTATTTTGCCTTCCACGTTTATATTCCATACAAAATATCACACATTTACTAACAAAGGAGAAAGCAAATGCAAACAGATTGTTTCTATAATAAAAAATACAATATGCCTTCGACTTAACCACTGAATATTTCCCAAATATTTCCCCTTCATTGTTGTTTTACAGGGATCCTTACAGCTCCCTACATATTCAGTAAGTTTTTATTATTACTATAGTTTATCTATCTATCTATACATATAATAAAATTCTGAGTCTAATCAGTACATTGAATATTTTTTGGAAAATAAATAGACATTATTATCGATACAGAGGCCGATTTTTTTAGAATTTTTATCTGTCTGTATGTCTGTGACCGCATCATGAAAAAACCACTGGAGGGATTTTGATGAAATTTGGTATGATGATAGCTGGATATCCGGGTCAACATATAGGATATTTTTTACTGCGGGAAAATATCTCATCTCTAAGAAATCTTGAGCGAGGGTGAGTCGTTAGCTTTAAATAAAACTAGAGGGAGTCTCTCCCTCAACCATGATTGCTGTATACTGTATACCATTCGAAACGTCAGGAACCAAAAATAAAAATAAATCCGCAAAAAAAACCGAAAAGAGTTTTTATTATATTTTTTTAATTTATTTATGTTGAAGATAAGATAGTTTTATTAAAACTGAAATTTACTATTAAAAAGTTCTGAAATATGCCTTAAAACAAACTCATTTTGTCGTTATAATATTCTTATATATTGACTAGCGACTCACGCTCGCTTCGCTCGTGTTCGTCCCTAGGTACGTATTCACGGTTAGATATATTTATACATAAATAGAAGCTTGCTACTTCTAAGATATTCATTTAAATTACATATATAGCGATTTACGTTACGTATGTACGTTATTGCGTACGCCGTACGCGGATTTTGTTCACAACTTTATGGGTTTTAATTTTTTTGCGCGGAACCCTGATTTTTTTCTCAAATAAAAGTAGCCTAAGTTACTCCTTATAACAGCAGCTATCTGCCAGTGAAAGTCCCGTCAAAATCGGTCCAGCCGTTTCGGAGATTAGCCGGAACAAACAGACAGACAGACAAAAATTGTAAAAAATGTTGTTTCGGTATATTTACCGTGTATACATCCATATACATTTAGTAAAAAGCGGTTATTTTAATATTACAAATAGACATTCCAATTTTATTTATCTGTATAGATTTCTTTAAGTAATACACACCTTTGTCAAAGGAGGTTAAATCAAAAACCGTTTTACCGACATAATACGGTTACGTTCAATGTGCCGGCAACCATGAAGTATCGGGATCGCTCACACAAAGGACTTGCCTGTATTCTCAATCTCATGACGAAGATACTCGTATTACACTGCACGCTCGTTAAAGACTGGCTTCAATTTGCAAGAATTTTTGATTAACTAAAATCATTAAATAGACAATAAATATATATGTATTTATATATGTATATCTGTCTTATATATTTATTTATGTATATATAATATTAATTGTACCGTCCTGCTTACGGTTTCAATAATCCTTTCAGCAGAGGTTGTCTGTAGGAGATTGCTCATAGCAATAAGACCGCCTTTGCATGCCTTTTGTTATCTTTCTTCTTCTTTTCATTCTATATATTATTCTTGTGTGTACAATAATATATATTTTATTAATAAATAAAAATAAATCTATGAATATGCTATAATTTTTTTTATTTAATATATGTTTTTTTATTATTGTAATTGTCAGTTGCCCTTATTATTTTTTATTTTGTTTGCATTACTCTAAGTATTATTTAATTGTCGGTCGATGTTGTTTTTTTATGATTTGTTTTTAATTGTATTACATTGTATTGTTTGTTTCTCAAATAAAATCAATAAATAAATAAGAACGCTAGCCGCATTCCCCCGCTGAATTGCAATGCAAATTCTTTGGGTGAAAAAAACGAACCAGCTCTCCTGACACCAGTAGAGACGTAAGACGAGGTGTTATATCTTTAAAGATGTGTTTAGCATTTTGTCTCCATGGGTTAACGGGTTTTATAGCAAATGGTTTAAACACATCATTTTGACCATGGTAGGGGTAATTCATATTCCTTTCCTCCTTTCTTCCTGTTCTTCAACGATTATATAATGATAATGTTAAAGAATGTATTAGCCCCTTGACCACATATTATATTTATTTGTCCGATTTTATTTTTTTTTTTTTTAACGTCAGGAAAACCCCTGTTACGGGTACCCGCTCGCCAATGGGGAAGCGAGTTGGGTTATGTGGGACTCCTGCCGCGATGTGCGACAGCCTACCCACTAAAAACCTGACCAATAACCTCCTCGTCGCCATAAGGCCGGGGCCGCGGGTACCAAAAAGACTCTTCCGCGACCCCGACGGCGAGCGCCTGCTAAGGCCCGTCTCCATGTCAGGGGCTGAGATGTTCGACCACCCCTGACGGCCTCCTCCCGCTAGAACAGTGGACGGCCGGCCTCCCCTAGCCGACCGCCCTCTGGCACCTTCCATTGGTTTGGCGGACACCAAACCAATGAGGCTGCTCCAAAGTCCACTCTGCTAAACAGAGAAGTACCCGGAGCAGCCCCACCAAACCTCCCCGCCCACCGAAGTGGGCAACACTACCTCGGCTGCAGAGGACAGGGAGAGCGGCAACGAAACACCGACACGCCTCTTTCCCTGCAGCCCCACCACGTCCGCCCCCCTCTCATCCGATCGCGGGATCGCCAAAGCGATCCCACAACCAGTGGCCGCAACGCCGTCAGATGCAGCCACGACGAGAGAGAGGCCCCAACTCTTCCACAAAATGTGGAAACCAATCCACCCACCGAAGTGGGCACCCACCACTCGCCACACAAGCGGCCCCGTCCTCCTGGCGCCCCAACCGCGTTCGACGGCCCACGGTCAGGGCACCCACCACCATCCCTCCGTAAGTGGCCGCAACGCCGTCAGATGCAGCCACTAACGAGAGGCCCCAACTGGTCCACCGAAGTGGACACCCGTCTTACCCACCTGAGTGGGCCCCCCCCACACCGGTGACCGCAACTCCGGAAGCCGAAGCCTCAACGGAGAGCGGCCCCGTCCGGGGTGCCTCAACCGCGTTCGACGGCCCACGGCCAGAGGCACCCCTCCCCCTGCTGTTGGTCCGCGCCGGATTTCTCCGGTACCACCCGCTGCCCAGGCTGCAAGACAAAGCGGGTGGCGTTCCCCTATCCGCCACCTGGGGACGCGCCCGGTAGGAGTCAGCTCTCCCCCGGGATATAACCCTCTAACCCTTCTTTATCTGATTTAAAAGAAAAAAAGATAATTTTAAAATCTTCAATGTATGCAGCTCATAGCGATAGTTTAACTTAACACGAACGTTTCGTTAACAAAGCGGTCTCGCCATGCGGGAGTGAGAGGGTATTCAAACGATTTTTCGGAAATTACGATCGCTAACAATATCTTGATCACAAATATCGTTGTTTTCACTAAAGGAAAACAAAATGTCCTTTCACCAACACTATAAAGTACAAAGGGGTGTTTTTTGATATTTTAACACATTCAATTATTCTCTTTTTTTTTAATCACCATCAGTATTTATATTGAATATATTGTATAATATAAATAAAAATAAAAGCTATTGCGTTTCTTTAATTTTTGTTTTATCATTAAGACAATTAGTCTGAAGCGTATGAATACTGTTTATTTTATTTCATATCGTCCGCCCTCGCGGTGGCGTTGTTCTGTCTTCAGGGATTCTTCAGGTTTTTTTTACTACTAATGTATCAAACAAGCAAGTCTAAATATAAGTTAGCATTAATAGAGTTAGAGTTTACACTCAGAATTTTTTTATGTACTAATTATTATTTAAAAAGATAAACGGAAAAGAAGAGAAGAGGGGAATCTATTAAAGGGAGAGAAGAAAAAATAGTAAGGAAGAGAAGAAAATAAAAGAAGAAGAAAGGGGTAGGATAGAGGAGAAAGATTGACGAATAAATAAAAAGGCCAACTATACAAATAATTATTTTGCTTATAATTATTAAAATTTTGTTTTGTTTATTATTAAAATTGAAATATTTTTAACTTTACACAAATTAATTATAGTTGTTTCGGTGAATATCGACTCTTTCAAACATATTACTCAATTTCATGTTATTTAAAATGCAATTTGCCAAAAAACTGTTAATCCAATTATACGTTTCTACAAACAAAATAGGTCGAGTTATAATATACAGAATTTTATATCATTGGTTTCAAAAAATATTTTTAAAGCATTAAATGTCGTTATTTATTGAAAGGCAAATGAAAACTACCTACCTTTAACACTTCAAAAACACTAAAAAGTAAAAAAATACCGATTGGTAGTTTTCATTTACTATAGACATCTAATCAGATATTTTCGAACTAGGTGCTACTCGTTTTTTATTTTCAATTTAAATGGAACCAAACTGGAAGTATACACTTTTAAACAAAACAAAAATTCTTCAAATCGGTTAATAAATGGCGAAGGTCTGAAGTAACAAACATAAAAAATAACGCCCAATTAAGAACCTACTCTTACTTTATAAGGTTTATCAAAAAGATGTCTAATTTTGTTTAAGAGATACAGCAAGAATATCTGAGTACATACTGTTATACAAATGAAATTACTTCGTAATAAATTTAAAAATCATTGTTCATTTTTATTTTTCGACAGACTTCAAAAGGCAAGAGTTTTTTGTATGTTACGTGACATCTTTTTATTAATCCAATCCAATTACTTACTTATTGAAATAATTGATGTGAGTCTAGGAAATGCATGCAAATAGACAGAAATGATATATATAATGATATATACTGAGTACGTGACATAAAAAAATTATGTTAATACATTTTTAAATTTACTAAAAGAGAGATAACGAATTATATTTTGTTTGTGCGCCAAGGGTTAGGTTAATAGTAAGGTTATGTATTAAGCTTCATATAAATTAATTCAACAGCTTACGCGAGATTAAGTATCACAATGTCAAACATCAAACAACGAGGTTCAAATGAACGACAAAACTTTCTTCCCTTTTTGCATGTAAAATGATGATCCTTACTAACTTCAGCCTTGGCGGCTAATCACTGAGACTAGCCAACTGTGGATGACATATCATAGTACATAATTGTTCGCCTTAACACGCACTATACCTATCACATTCATACTCCGGTATCACTGAAAGATCAGACGCAGGAACGACGGCTTCACGTACTCTCCAAGTTTCCAACTCCAGGTTGTTACTGAGATTTTCTAAACAGAAAGACTTAATAACACATCATTTTACCGGTGGTAGGACTCTGTCAAGCCTGAGGAGTCCGACTGGATGAGTACCACCCCCTTATCTATTTCTGCCGCCAAGCAACAATGATTGCATTGTTGTATTCCGGTACGAAGGATAATGTAGCCAGCGCAATTACAGGCAAGAGGCATATCATCGTAGTCCTCACGGTGACAAGGCACCGGCGGTTTTGTATTTTTGTTACCTAAAACCAAAGTGCATGAACTGTAGGTGTTATGGGCGACAGGTACTGCTTTTCATCAGGTGGTTTGTCTGCTCGTTTGTCATTGAATCTCATTAAAAAAAATCTGTTGGTAATCCAAAAAAAAAAAAAGAAATGAAAATACTTATGTAATCTTAGTTAACATTTAATGGGTGAAATAAGCTGGAAATTCTGTTACATCATAACTAAAAGACGAAAACAAAAATTAGTGGGATATTGCAAAATATATTGAACTGATATTGTGACTAGCAAGCGACTGGTGCAGCTTCCAATTTCAAGCTTGCTCGTTGACACTTGGCGGATTCTCGATATATTCGACTGAATATTCAGGTACAAATTGTGGATAGTTACAACGGCTGTGTGAAGTTATACCTGAAAGTGTAGCGCCAGTTGTTAAATATTTGCTAAATATTGTCCTGTATTTCAGTCCATCATATACTGTTGTATAATAAGCAACTCGCAAGGATCTATCTAAATTAAAAACTGTTAAAGTTTTATCTAACTGCTAAGATGTTATATCTAAGTGAACTGAAAATGTTATATGTTTAAGTGAGATGCCATTGTCTAGACAAGTATTTGTATGAACAATATACAAATTAATTAAATAAATAAATATCTCGTGTCATGGTGTTTGTGGTCGCACTCCTCAAAAACGGCTCGACCGATATTAATGTAATATTATTATATTAATTATATTAATGTATTTTTTTTTTGTATATTTGGTAGGTATGAGAATAGGTCGCAAAGTATTTTTTACCCTTCCACCCTCACTCCCCATTTTATACTCTCGATGTAATTTTTTTTTGTGATCTCGAAATTTTTTTTTATAAAAAATATATAAATATATAGACGAACCCGAGTGAATCGACGGTGAGTCGCTGTATAACATAAAGCCAAAGAGTTTTTTTTTGCACATTGAACGCCGGCGAAGCCGCGAGTTCTGCTAGTTATTATCATAAGATTTTTCACATTAAGTTATTAAAATTATATAGATCAACCACATGTGTGCATTAGCATACTTTTTATCATTCTCCTACAATTATTCCAGACATGACGGGATGGTTTGGGGATAGATATGCTGTTGCCATAGATAGATAGGTATACTGATTACTATATTAGATGTAGGAAAATTACATGGGAACCAAGACTGTAAAAACGTAACTAGTTTTCGAAAGGCCACCATTCTTGCGCACAGCAAGAATGGTGGCCTTATCTGGTGGTGGTGGTGGTAGCGAACTGAGAGAAGGCCCATTCCCAGCGATGGGATGATTAGAAGGACGAAATAATTTATGCAGCTTTACAAATTTTGAGATCACTACAAGCACGATTATCAAGTATAAATTACAAGAAGTAAAGGAGATCTTAATACCAACAAATATATTATTATAGAGATAAGTAAGACTTAAAGAAAATATTACAATTTAGACAAGTTCACAAAATTCCGAAGTTTTCTCGTGTGTCAGCGATAATTACTTCTTAGTAAGTTTGTTCGAACAACATCATCAAATTCGCATGACTCTTGAATTTAATACTTTCTTAGATTTACGCGAATATTTGACATTTAAAAATGAAACTATCTTTTCGGATTATTTATTTAATTGATATTTAAAAAAAAATGTTTAATAAATCTTTATGGTCACAGATAATATAATAATAGCAACACTAAATAAGATTAGTAATTAATTAAGAAAAATTGTAATATTTATTATAATAGCTAAAATTAAGTAAATAATATTGCTATATTATAATACTTATTAAAAACATTAAATTTTTTTAAAATGTTTAGAATTAAAATCAACTAATATTGTGAGGTACTTTAATGCCATTTTTGAATTTTTAAAATCATTTTTGCAAAATAGTAGGTAGGCTGTCTGTAACAACTGTATAATGCCATTGAGACATCTAACATCTTAGTCTCTCCCGTGACCATGATTGCTGTAAAGCAATCGAAACGTCGGGAACCAAAAATCATAATAAATTCGCGAAATAATCCGAAAAGATAGTTTTATTTTGAGAAGACTCTTGAATTTATTCAAAGTTTGCGTTCATGTCAAAGAAAAATGAATTTATATCTAAATTTTGTTATATTTATAATAATAATCGGCTGATATTCCTTTCCGCAATACAACATTTATAGCTTGAATGTTATATATATATTTTTTTATTTAATAAATTCTACTAGCGACTCACCTTCGCTTCGTTCCTAGGTACGTTTTAACGGTTAGTATGACATACAAAACTTTGAATTTCTCAGCTTTACTGTACTATATCATGTATGTATTATACATATAAATCGTCCTCTTGAATCACTCTATTTATTAAAAAAATCTAATCAAAATCCGTTGCGTAGTTTTAAAGAACTAAGCATACTTAGGGACAGACAGCGGGAAGCGACTTTGTTTTATACTATGTAGTGATTTGATGAACTGAGGTAACAAGTGGCGTAAGTTTTGCAAGGTTGTATAATCCAGATCATAACCGGGTTCGTTGCTATGTAACAAAAAAGTTTTTTTTTTGTATTGTATGTATTCAGCCCTTTTAAACGTCCCACTGCTGGGCACGGGCCTCCCTTCAGTACAAGGGGAATCAGGCCATAGTCCACCACGCTGGTCAAGTGCGGGTTGGCGGACTTCACATGTCTTTTGAAAACTTGCTAGGTTCTCTCAGACATGCAGGTTTCCTCACGATGTTTCCCTTCACCGTTAAGACAAGTGGTAATCATGTTGGAAATGATTCGCACATGAAAATATCAGAGGTGCGAGACCCGAGATTTGAACCCGCTTCACTCGGTAAAGTTCATAAGGTAAATTATTTTTTATTTATTTGTTATATTTTGATACGTCAACACTTTAAGCATTTCATCAATTACTACGATTTAACCAATAATGATGAAAACCCCTTTATACAGTCATAGATGGTTTGAAGTCTTTGAAAGTTATTAGATATAATGAATAATGATTTTTTTGTCCTTTTCTTGAGAAATGACTTGTTCTCAATATAAACTTTAAACCCCTATTTCATCTCTTTCAAGTTTCATTTTTGCGACAAAAAATCTTCTCCAAGGTCCCATCCCTCTCTATACCAAACTTCATCAAAATGGTTCAGTTTAGGCGTGAAAACGTAACAAACAGACAGACAAAGTTACTTTCGCATTTATAATATTAGTATGGATTGAAAAAAAAAAATAAAGGTACATTAGGTCAGGCACCAAAACAAATATTGGTGGTAGCTTCCTCACGAACTGACTACACTGATGCTTAAATTAAATTGATGATTCAAAAGGTTTTTTCATTTCATTTCATTGTAATCTGTAACAATAATAAAAAAAAATATGGAAAAAAAAAATAAGTATAACGTAATTTATTTAATCGACACAGTGGAATATCCACAATGGATAGAGTCGACAGAAACCGTTTCAGTAAAATCATCCCGTGAGAAATCAGAACCTCGCGCTTTATCGTATTACAAATCGCATTATCTTTGCTATTCTTATTTTTTATAGCAAAATATTAAATGAACTCTTATCTCAGAGGTTATTTGTAAGGAAAAATAAATGTATGATATCTAATGTTTCATATATCTCACATTCAAAGTTATATTACACTAGCGATTCACCCTCGCTTCGCTCGGGTTCGTCCCTACGTTGATTCCCATAGCAACTTTCATCCCCATTTTCACCCCCTTAACGGATGATTTCTAGAATAAAAATCATCTTATGTCCTTCACAAGGTCTCAAATTATATTCTTACTAAATTTCGTCTAAATAAGTCCAGCATTTTTTGAGCTTATTCGTTACAAACATACAAAAATACAAATCCATCCTCTTTATAATAGTAGTGTAGATATAGATGTAAATACGTCAAGATTTTACCCTTTCAAATAAAATAACCCATTGTTAAATACTAACATTTTTAATAAAAACAATACTAAAACATACAACACATTATAAAATGTAATTTCTTTATTTCACATTATAGCTCATTAGTTAAATTAACAAAGCATATAACATTTTCAGTAGTAAAATCGTAAAACCAGTGAATAGTAAATTTTCACTGGTCTAAGCATATATGATGTTAGTTACGAGTACAAAGTTAGTCTTTACGACGCGTTGTTACGTAATCTGTATTTTAGTTGATTATTTATTACTAGTGATGCGCCCTAGCATCGCTGAAGTCCTGTGCATCTCGCGTGTCGTACTGTTATTTTACACAATAGCCATACTAATATTAAAAATGTGTCTGTCTATTGCTTTTTCATGGCTAAACCGCTGAATCAATTCAAAATCAAATTGAAATTATTTTATTCAGCATGATGTTTAGTTAAATATTATTACATTTTTTTACTTAACGTCATGAGTCTACTACCAGTTTGGAAAGAAGAAGCCTCAGACCTGAGAAGAATTGGTGAAAGAAACTCAGCAAGACTAATATTATTTCATTATATTTTTTATAAGGTTAAATTAAATTTTGATGTAGTTGATTATAGAGATAGATGGGACTTTGGGGTAGGATATAGGATATTTTATCGCAAAAAATAAAATAGGGTTTGAAGTTTGTATTGAGAATAAATCATTTTTCCAGTTAAGGATAAAAAAATCATTGTATCCTATAATTTTGGTTTAAAATTAAGAAAATTGCAGCGTTTATGGTTTTTTTTTAGTTTATATAGTCTATCTATTCCATACTAACTAATAATATAAAATCTATGTTTTTGATATATTTGTAACAACATTTCTCATAACTGTAGGTTGGCTAAAAGAGACCTCTTCTAGAAATAGAATAGGTGGTAGACCCAGACGGAGATGCGGGATGAATTAGACTCCTTCCAAAGAGAGTGGCATACTATAGCGAAAGATAGGGAGCAGTGGATGAAGAGTACAGAGGCCTTTGTCCTGCAGTGGGACACTACAGGCTTATAATAATAATAATAATTTTTCTATATTTGATAGGTATGAGAATAGGTCGTAAAGTATTTTTCAAGCTCCTATCCCTATCTCCCATTTTCTAATAGCGATTTTAGTATTTTTGTATGAACAATGTTGTATAAACACAGCGATAAACCTGAGCGAAGCGAGGGTGAGACTCCTTTAAATTTCTTGCACTTGTGGTACAATAGTGATCTTTATATAACAAAAGTAAGAGAAAAAACAGAATTTTGAAAATCATTTCTGACTTCTGACGACACGCTTGGCTCAGTTTGCAGTGAAACTACTTGCTGCGCCAGCGGTCGCGGGTTCGAGTCCCGCTGGGGGCATTCATTTTTGTGATAAGCACAGGTATTTGTACTCCAGTCATGGGTGTTTATATTTATAATATGTATGTATTAAAAATTATATATGTGTAGTGTATCAACTATCTGGTATTCATAACACAGGGTTCATAGCTTACCATGGAACTAGATGGTGCTCTATGTTAATGTCCCAACATATTTATTTATTATTTTTATCATTTCTCTAGAATGGTTAAATGTGACTGAAAGATTCGAAGAAATTTTGTTAAAATTAAGTTTCTGTTTATATATATAGAAGAACCTCTATATTATATTTTAATTGCTAAGCAAAGGATCCCAGGTCTATGTTTCTTACCACATTATATTTAGAAATATATTATAATATTATTTTTTATAATACAAAGGCTGATTTTTAAATTATGAAATAAAATCTTTTATCCTATTAAGTTATGATGATGATGATGTTCTCCTGACCGATTCCGGCCACGGCGGCCAATCTCTTTGAGACTAGCCAACTGCGCAGGAGATATTATAGTGCACAAGTATACGCGCAGACACAAGTGCACTCTCTATTCCTGTCACTCTCATACTCCAGTGGGACGACTACTCGACACGACCGGTGAGAGTTAAGGCGCAGGACCGACGGCTTTACGTGCTCTCCGAGGCACGGGGGTGAAACACCGCCAACTTCCCAACTCCGGGCTGTTACTGAGGCTTACTATACAGAAAGACTCAATAACTAAACTTGGCCCGACCCGGGACTCGAACCCAGGACCTCAGGATGTGCAGCCGTACATGCTAGCCACTACACCACCGAGGCAGTTATATATAAAATACAAAAGAAAAAACTTAAAAGCGCAACGGTTCAATTATTTAACCTTTATCAATTAATTTTTAATCTAGTTAATGGATAGCTTTTATATGATGATTAAAAATAAAATTTTCAACTGCACGCTTTAAAGCCAACTAACAATAAAATTGAATTGAAAAATCAGTTCTTAAATTGACAGTGAAATAACAAAATTAATTCTTGTAAAAAAATCATTCTCATCGACAATTCATTTTTCAATTTCTTTATTTTTAAATAACCATCATCTATATAAATAAATCTATATAAAAATTCAAATCTCGGGTCTCGCACCTCTGTATTTTCATGTGCGAATCATTTCTAACGTGATTACTACTTGCCTTACGGTGAAGGAAAACATCGTGAGGAAACCTGCATGTCTGAGAGAACCTAACAAGTTTTCGAAAGACATGTGAAGTCCGCCAACCCGCACTTGGCCAGCGTGGTGGACTATGGCCTGATCCCCCTCGTATTGATGGGAGGCCCGTGCCCAGCAGTGGAACGTTAAAAAGGGCTGAATACTACTACTACTACATATAAATAAAAATGAATCACCACAATGTATGTACGCGCATAACTTCCGATCGACTGCACCAAATTGGATAATTCTTTTTTTTGTGTTTGTTATTGTCAGAACAAGTTTTGTATGGAAGAATTTCAAAAGAAAAAAAATTACTAAAATAAGTTTTTTTTTAAATCTCATGATATAAAAAGTGAATGAGTGAAATAGTTTTTATCCCGGAAATTATCCCGTAAGGGGTGAGAATGGGGATGAAAGTTTGTATGGGGAAGCAATCTAGGAACGAACCCGAGCGAAGCGAGGGTGAGTCGCTAGTGTAATATAATCTTAAGGCCGAGGCCGATAATTATCGTTGCCTCAATTCTCGAAATTGTCCTATCTACATATCTCAGTTATTCTATTCAGTAGAAACAATAATACAGCAATTCTAAGCCATTATAAAAAAAAAACAAAAAAAATAAAAATAAGAGGAAGTAGAAGGTAGTTTTACCGGTGGTAGGACTCTGTCAAGCCTGAGGAGTCCGACTGGATGGGTACCACCCCCTTATCTATTTTTGCCGCCAAGCAACAATGATCGGATTGTTGTGTTCCGGTTTGAAGGATAAGATAGCCAGCGCAATTACAGGCAAAAGGCATATCATCTTAGTCCTCACAGTGATAACGTACCGGCGGTTCTGCAGTTTTGTACTATAAAACTTAAGTGCATGAACCGTAGGTGTTATGGGCGACAGGTATCGCTTTCCATCAGTTGGACTGTCTGCTCGTTTATCACTGAATACCATAAAAAAAAAGAAAGGTGCGTGCCTATTCCAGTTAGACTGGCAGCAGACTGAAAATTTCGTCAGGATTTTATTCGTTGTCGCTTATACCATATTGTTTGAAAACAAAGATCTTTTACCAGTGCGTCCTACTTGCCATAATGTACTTCTCTTATCTCAGTCAAACATTTGACAACACGTTTGCACTCTGGAGGCATTCATTTGTGTGATTAGCACGAATATATGTACTCCAGTCATGGGTGTTTATATTTACAATATGTATCTATTTAAAGTTATACATGTGTAGTGTATCAACTATCTGGTATCCATAACACAAGCCTCGTAGCTTACCATGGAACTAGATGGTGCTGTGTTAATGTCCCTACGTACTTATTTATTCTACCCAAGCGTATTAGTCAATTTTGCGTAGAGATTACTAAGGCTATGTATATACAGATTAGTATAGATTAAATTAAACTAATTATTGTTATGGATCATTTATCTGAAATCTCTCAAGTTCTAACTTATTAATCGCAAGTATTGGCTTCATAATTACGTTAAAGCGCTCGAAATTGATCTATAATAAATGATTCATGTAATGAATAGCTTCAAGATATTAATCAAACATTTTAATTAAGGTTATATTATGATCCGATTACTGAATAGTTATATAGTGCTTTCTCTTAGTTATAATTGTACTAGCGGCACACCATCGCTTTGCTCAGGTTCATTTTTAGAAATACAAAAGCAAATCTATCCCACGGGGACCCTATTTTTTCGGGGTAAAAAGTAGCCTATGTGTTATTTCAGACCTTTCTATCTCTGTGACCATCCAGATCCATTCAGCCGTTCTGGCGTGAAAGAGTAACAAAAATATTCTGTTATAAAACTCTTTGGCTTTATATCATTAAAAATCATTAAAATAGGTCGAGCCGTTTCGGAGGTATATATATATATATATATATATATATATATATATACACATATTTCGCTATGAAAAGTAACAAACCCAACAAAGAGAGATGGAAAAATATTTCTAAAAGAGATCTCTTTCAGCTAACCTACGGAACCTAAAGTCAAAACAGAACCAGATATTAGCACGTTTTTCCCATAGTATGTTTCTTTTTTGTTTGTATGTGTGCGTGTACGTCTGTTTGTCCATCCACAGTTTTCTCTGTACCTCTACTTCTATATCTACCCACATTCAATAAAACATTCATAGCCTCATTTTGATTTTTGGTCTCTGGCCTTTCGAATGCTTTACAACAATTATGGTCATGGGAGATACTGAAACAGGAAAACCCGAAAAAAGTTTCATTTAAAATGTCAAATATATGCGTAATTCTAAGAGGGTATTACCCACATTCATAACTAATATCACGGGTAACGGTAGATAAAAAATATTTTTTTTCATTCAAATCAATTCAAATTTTAAAAATATAAGTAGTAAGTACATTTGGGTCGAAGCCAATAAATTATAGGGATATTTGCTTAAAATCAAATCGTGCCGGCGACACCGCCCGTTGGATTAGTAGCAACTGAATAGTTAATTGAAGCGGCTAAATGTGAGCACTGTAAATATGGGGCCGGGGGTTCAAACCCTTATAAGATTAGAACCCAAAGCGTTTTGATTATTCTTGAGCAATTTAGATTGTGCTAGCACCTTGAATGCATCCTTATGTGCATTTTGTGTCCAATTCACTATGTTATATTACCTTTACGTAATTTTTATTACAAATAGTAAGTTATACGTTAATCCTAACTACAGATCGCGTCTCAACCAACGTACGTTAACCTTGTCGTGGTGACAGGCTCATTAGCATCCAGCAATAAAGATGGGCGGGAAGCTAAGAAACGCACTGGGAGGTGGCCTACTTCGGTGGGTGGTGTACTATGCAGGTTGCCGGGTACTTTTCTGATAGCAGAATGGACTGTTGGAGCAACTTCATGATTGTTGTGGTCTGTTTCGGCCAACTTGCCGTCGGGGCGTCATAGTTGAGTGCTTCAGTAATCCTGTGACCCATTAAGACGGATGGACCATTGGGTTTTAGTGTTAGTACTAGCTTTGCCGGTAAGTCCCACATATCCTGTATGTATGCAGGTGGTATGCCTACATGCATTTTCCAAAGTTAAAAAAAGTCTATCTGCTACTACATTTTACCCAAATCCGGTCAGTCCTTACATTATGAACGAGTAATAAGCACACATACATACACTTACGATTTTTCTCATTTATCTAATATATTAAAACGAGCAATCCTTGTATATTTGTTTATTTATTTATTTATACCGGCGATCTCAGAAACAGCTGTAACGTTTTCGCTGAAATTTGGTAGGGGGGGTTTTAGGGGCAAAAAATCGATCTAAATAATCTTATTTCTGGAAAAACGCGTGTTTTTGAGTTTTCTTGCAGTTTATTTCTCGCAAAATATAGTCGATTATTTCTTTCGCTCGAGCATAAGCATAGTGGTCATGTGGCCAAGGTGCAAGATTGACAATCACAGGCGTCCGTCCGGGTTCGAATTCCGGTCGGATACAAAATTTCAACTTTGTTTTTTTTTGTATTTTTTTTAAAAATACGATGTAATAAGAACTCCGAGCGAAGCTTGATCGTCCAGGTACTAAGAATAGTATAATTAAGCGACCCGCTTCGGGTTCAATCGGTGCTTTTTTAGGATTGTAAGCTTTGTACTTGTACTTTTTGTATGAACATATTTAATAATTTAAAGAAAATACTGAGATACAAAGGATCAGTAAAAGAACCAAAAAAATCAAATATGCAGAGCAATACATCCTTTACGAAAATTTTTCAACAATATATTTTTCTTTTAAATTTCAAGTATACACAGGGGGTGTGTATGATATTTTTAGATAAATTTAAGATCTTCATTCGTTTCAATTTTTTATGAGTGGAACCCTAATTCATTTATTGACAAAAATAATCTTAGTTACTCCTAATAACATCCGCTATCTGCCAGTGAAAGTCCCGTCAAAATCAATCCAGCCGTTTCGAAGCTTAGCGGGAACAAACAGACAGACAGGCAAAAAATATAAAATGTGATTTTCTTATACATATAAGTTCCGTATATAATTTCATATGCATTTAATAAAAAGCTTTTATTTTGACATTACAAACAGACACTTCAATTTTATTTATCTGTATTACATTATAGATATTTCTTGAGCTACTTAAAAACTTTTATACCGAATTTTGTATTCCGCATCGAATTCACTCCAGTAATATATTCTGGATGAAATTAATTCATTTGACATCGAAACTGCGTCTGGCATAAGAAGCATTTCAGTGGTATGAGGTCGTGCTGCAGCTATCAATGCGCTTGTATTAATTACTAGTGAATCACCCTCGCTCCGTTCGGATTCGTCCCTAGGTATGTTTTAACTTTCAGTATAGATTTCTCAGAGATGAGATATTTCCCGCAGTAAAAAATATCCTATATTGACCCGGATAACCAGCTATTATTGTACCAAATTTCATCAAAATCCCTCTAGTGGTTTTTCCGCGATGCGGTCACAGACAGACAGACAGGCAAACAACAATTCTAGAAACTATAGATTCAGCCTCTGTATTGATAACAATGCCTCTTTCTATAAGGTTTTTCAAAAAATATTTAACGTATAGATTCAGCTTAGTTACAATTTTATTATATATATGGAGTTTTCTTAACACTTTATAAACATACTTTTCTTTTATCCTTTACATACAGAAATAATATCGATGTGTGTATGTATATTCCCTATGGACTCCAAAACGACTGGAGATATTTAGGTAAATCCAGGCATACTCAGATTAGCCCAGCGGGTGATCCTGTAAAGTTTGGTAACGGTCGGAACTTTGAACGCAGGCGAAGCCGCAGGTACGGCTAGTTAAGAATAATTATGTTAATTTTTAGTATTAAAATTAGGTAGCATTTTCCACTTAGTACCTATTGTGATTTGCAAACAAATTTTATGTCTTTTTTCTTTAAATACTTTTTATTTCAGTCGTAGTACGATAAAATGCTGTAATTGTATAAAATTTAGATAAGAATACAAGAATTTGATACAATACTACCTGATAAAATACTGATGATGGAATCAGGAGGAGGAAAACTCTTCAAGGGCTAAATCTTCGTGTTTGGAGATAAATTGATTTATTTTAACGAATCTTACATATTTATTACTGTACTAGCTTTTCCCGCGACTTCGTCCGCGTGGATTAGTGACTGCTCGCAGAGCTACCGGCGCGGCGGCCAGCGCCCTCCCCCCTCACGATCGCCCCGCACTCGCCTTGTATCGGGCTGAGCGCGCGCTCACCCATAGACCGCGTAAAGTTAAATATGTATATTTTAAAACTATGATATCTCCTAAGATATTCATTGAAATCAAATGATGTCAAGGGCAATTTTATTCAAAATTAAATACTTGTGATGTATAACGTATTTATTTGGATAAGGATTAATATCATATTTTGAAAAACATCTTCGAAAGTATAGCATTATTTTAGAACAATTTTGATTACCATAAAAATGGTTATATTGAGTCAGCCTTAAAAGATAGACATATGCTGTCGCGGACTTTTTTTTAGAACTTTTAAAGAGGAACAATTCCGTCATACATAATTTTTGCGTAACTTTAACCGTTTACGCAGCGCACGCAACGGAAGCTCTCAAAAGGAATTAATTTTTCCCGTTTTTGCAACATTTTTCATTTATGCTCCGCTCCTATTGGTCGTAGCGTGATGTTATATAGCCTAAAGCCTTCCTCGATAAATGGACTATCCAACACAAAAAGAATTTTTCAATTCCAACCAGTAGTTCCTGAGATTAGCGCGTTCAACCAAACAAACAAACAAACAAACAAACAAACTCTTCAGCTTTATAATATTAGTATAGATTCGGCCCTTTTAATCAGCTCACTGCTGGTCACGGGCTTCAATACGAGTCAGTATATTTTTAGTGAAAAAGTTATTATGAACCTTGCAAGGATCAATAAACAGCTCATGCATATATAAGAGATGGTAGATGTTTCAAGCAACGGAGGAGGCAATTCGGTTTTAAAAAGATTTTTACTCTTAAAATATAATTATAATTTAGATTAAAAGTTAAAAAAATAGCGCAGTGATAACGCGCTCGTTTGGAAAACTGAGTCAAGCGGGTTCAATTCCTGGTCTCGCATGTGTGATACTCTCACGTGCAATACATTTCCAACAGGATTAGATCTTAAAAAGTTTTTGAAAGATATATGAAATCTGCACTTGGCCGACGCTAATAAAAATATACTTAAAATGTGTTCAAACTCAAAAAGAACAATAGAATAGACTTTTGATTAATCTTATATATTTAAACGAGCAATTCTTGTATATTTATATCTTTATTTATTTATTTATACCGGCGATCTCGGAAACGGCTCTAACGATTTTGCTGAAATTTGGTATATGGGGGCTTTCGGGGGCGAAAAATTGATCTAGATTAGTCACATGTCTGGGAAAACGCGTGTTTTCGAGTTTTCATGCGTTTTTCTTATGCATTATTCTACGCAAAATTTAATCGCGACATCTATACAATTCTCTCAGTAACACTTAGTCACTTAATGTCAAATTATCAAATTATTTTTAAGCCAAATTAAAAAGAAAATTGTTCTTATCGCGACATCTATACAACTTTCTCAGTAACACTTAGTGTAAAATATACAATCTTTCAAGAACTCCGAGCGAAGCTCGGTCGCCCAGGTACTAATATAAATATATGTTGGGACATTAACACACCATCTAGTTCCATGGTAAATTCCATGGCTTGTATTATGGATCCCGGGGGAGAGCTGACTCCTACCGGGCGCGTCACCAGGTGGCGAATAGGGGAACACCACCCGCTTAGAGGGGTGGGTGGTACCGGAGTAATTCGGCGCGGACCAACAGCGGGGGCGTGTCTCTAACCGAGGTTAGTTCAACCACGGTTAGAGGCACGCTCAATACGGGGCCGTTCATCGTCGAGGCTTAGGCTTCCGATGTTGTGGCCGCCGGTGGCGGGACCGCTTCGGCGATCCCGCAATCGGACGCGGTGGGGCTGCAGGAGAGAGAGCTTGGTGTTTCGATGCCGTTTCCTTGTCCTCTGCAGCCGTAGTGGGGTCCCACCAGACGGTGGTCTTCGGACCTGCCGCCGGGGCGCCGTCGTAGATATGCGTAAGCGATTTTGCGGCGTCCCACTATGGCGGATGGGAGGGGAAAGTTGGGGTTTAGTGGGTAGTACCGGCTCTTCTAGCCGGTGAGCCCCACATAACCACCTGGGGGATCAGGTGGTATGCGTAAATGCATTCCCCAACTATATAAAAAAAAATGGCTTGTATTATGGATACCAGATAGTTGATACACCACACATATAACTTTAAATACATACAAATGACATATTATAAATACAACACCTATTACTGGAGTACATTTGTATTTATCACACAAATGAATGCCCCCAGCGGGACTCGAACCTGCGACCGTTGGCACAGCAAATACGGTCACTACAAACTGAGCCAAACGTGTCATCGTTAAATATAAACACAAAAATATAATAATATTCTTGGCACTTGGCTCCATAGAATGTCTTTTATTGAATTTTAACTGTGGAATGAATTTTGTCAACAAAATGTGAAGTCACCTTTTGAACTGCATAACGGGTACTAGGAGTTTTTTTTTTTTTTTTTTTTTTTTATGTCATCAAGGGGGCAAACGAGCAGGAGGCTCACCTGATGGAAAGTGATTACCGCCGCCCATGGACATCTATGGAGTATGCAAATATGAATAAAAGCTTATGAAAAAAAGGAAGCAATCTAAGCTATTTTGATTGGCTGACGTTGAAAATTTTTGTTATTCTAAGATTTTTAGCAACCCAGACATGTTATTTGAATTTTTTAAAATATAATATATTAAATATATAATAGTGGAATTTTACCAATTTTTCAGGCCTTTTCTGATATATTTATTAGTTTAGTACTAAATTGCAATTAACTGAATTAAAATGCATTTTTGATTTAAATTGACGGAGATTCGATTTTGATTAAATTGGAGTAAAAAAAAAATTTACAACTGTTTTTAAATATAAGCTTTGCCTAAGCTCTTGGCTGTGAAAGCTCAAATACACATACTAGTAACGTTATTTAGTAGATATTTTATACATATATTGAAATACTAACTAAGTGAAATCTGTATCTAAGTGAATCTGTATATTAAATATAAATATTTTTTGAAAAATCTTATTGAAATAGTCATTATTATCGATACAGAATCTATAGTTTTTAGAATTTTCTTCTGTCTGTCTGTGAACGCATCACAAGAAAACCACTGGACAGATTTTGATGAAATTTTGTATTATGATGGCTGGTTATCCGGGTCAACATATAGGATACTTTTTACTGCGGGAAAATATCCTATCTCTGAGAAATGTATACTAAACCTTAAAACGTACTACTAGGGACGAACCCGAGCCGAGCGAGGGTGAATCGCTAGTTGAAATATAATATCTTGTAAATAAAACAATCATAGCTCTATATACATAGGTATATCAAGCAAAATGTCACACAATTTTCAAAATGTCAGTAAAAAAGTTCTCGTCTTCTTATCTTTCCTCTTCATTTCACAGCCAAATGTGCAGACAGAAATACTAATATAATTTATAATATCTGAATTACGCGATTTGACATTTTGCTTTTGACAGATGAGCAGTTTCATTAAATATTTTCTGGCATTACGTTCGTGTTTCATTTTTCAATTAGTAAAAGTAAACATTATGTATAATAATATTATTCACTTATTTAATTTAAAAATAAAATCTTAATTGCTTTTCTGTAACAATAATAATTTTATTTCACATCTAGAATTTAAATAAGAAAACATTTTAAAAATTACACTTTCAACATAAAATATTTATCTCACCTGTAACAGTAGTAGAAACTACATTTGAAGTCTCTATTTCGAATCTCTTTATATTTTAACAAATTATGGAAAATCTCTATGTTCTAATAAACTCTGTAAGGAAAATTTATAATTACACTAGCGAATCACCTTTGCTTTGTACATTTTTCCGGTATGATATATAGCCTATAGCCTTCCTCAGTTAACGGGCTATCTAATACAAAAAGATTTTTTCAAATTGCTTTAGTAGTTCCTGAGATTAGCGCGTTCAACCAAACAATCAAACAAACAAACAAACTCTTCAGCTATATAATATTAGAGATAGATAAGATATCTATAATATCTCAATTATTTTATTAAATGTCAAAGATAAAAAAAAATATAAAAAAAGTTAAAGTAAATTTGGAATTCATTAAAAAGTATTTATGTAATAAATATAACCCAAAAAAAAGCACTCGCATATGAAGTGGGTTTTTAACATATATACGTACATACATATACATATATAAATATGCAAAGGCAAAACAGTTTATTACCTTTTTCTCTTCTGTTTGTCACCTGATTTGGTTTTGGTTGATGAGCTTTGGTTCAAAAAAAATATGGTCGTATTTCGTCCACTGAGCGAACACAAGTGTTATTAATAGACTATAGTCTATTCACGGAGACGAGTTAGTATAGCGCCTTCTCTATCGCACATTATCATACAAATGACAAAGACAAAAAAATCTTTTTTAGGGTCAGTGGGCGTTAACAATACCTTAGAAATGTAAATGTGCGTTCACACTGCGCTTCTTAAAAGTTCGCTTAGTTTATTCCTGCGGCTTCGTCTGTCGTATAAATTGAGAGACATTTATTTGATAGAATTTTTTTATGGGTACCTGCTTTTTTATATATCTGATGAATATGAAGGAAAGAAATAAAATAACTCTCGAGTTAATGATTAAATTTTCTTTATTATATTATAATATACCTATACAAGTTTATAACATATAATCATCATCATCATCACTCTCCGGTCTCATAAAATCCAATACACGAGCCGGTTCACAAGTTGAGCATACAGTCACAAGTAAGAGCACGTCTGCACAGTACGGGAAGTATGAGTAGACTAAAAAGTACTCGTACTGTGTACACCGCCTTGGCGTTTATCACTGACCAATCGCAGTTAAAAAATTGTGTGAGTGAGATAGCGCTCTACTAACTCGTCTCCGTGAACGGATTATAGCAATTTACTCTGGTTTCTTAGATTTTTTGTAATGTACTGTAGCATGAACGGCTGCAGTTCCAGAGGTCCTGGGTTTGAGTCCAGGGTCAAGCCAAGAGTAGTTATTGATTTTTTCTGTTAAGAAATTCTTAACCCCGTTCTGCGTCAGAACTCTGACCGGTCGTGTCATGTATAATCCCATCGGACTTTAAAGTGAAAAGGAATAGTGAGTGCACTAAAATATCTCCCGCACAGATGGCGAGTTTAATTAAGATTGGCCGCTGTGACCGAAATCGGTCATGAGGACATTTTTTATATATTTATTGTATATATTAACTATAATACCCCAAGGGACGCTCTAGAATAAAAAAAACTATGTCATACTAGACAGATTTTAATAAAATTTGGTATGGTGATAGCTGGTTATCCGGGTCAACATATAGGATACTTTTTACTGCGAGAAAATATCTCATCTCTGAGAAATCTATACTAAACGTTAAAACGTAATTAGGGCTCGAACCCGAGCGGAGCGAGGGTTAGTCACTAGTTAAAAAAAACCCACAAAATCGACACTATTATTTCAAAAGAGTTAAAATTATGTTTTTACCATCTAGCAAATGTGTGGTCAAATAATACGCCATTTTGAACCTTATTTTAATAATAATAAGAGCAAATATCTCATAAACGCTTTGTATGAGATATTAAAGAGTATTTATAAGGATTTGCTGAGTTAATGTTTTAGTTTTCTCAAGTTTAAATATATTATTAGGAGCTTTTTGCGGCTTTCCTTCTATAAAATGTGTTTTTGTTTTCACTATATTCGTCCTTTTCATTAGGTATATTTAAGTTTAGAATTGTAGCAGAATCTTGTCTGCATTTAACTTTGCTTATTTGACCTTAAATCTACACTAATATTATAAAGAGGTAGTTTGTTTGTTTAGTTTTTTGCTTGTTTGTCTAATCTCAGGAACTTCTAATCCGATTTGAAAAATTCTTTTAGCATTAGATAGTCCATTTATTGAGGAAGGCTATAAAGCTATATATCATATAATATATAGTCTATCTATTCCATACTAACTGTTGAAACGTACCTATAAAATGATAATTTTACCAATTCTTTGTATGTGGGTAGATTTCTATTGAACTACTACACACCTATTTAAACATTTTTACTCAAATAGTCCAGGTCACAACCTGGAGTAGACTATTACATTAAAAAAGGCGGCGCAGATCGTTTGCCAAAAGTTATACATAAAGAAAAGTCGATCTTTTTTATCAAGTGCAAAAGGCACCTAAGGACGAACGCGAGCGAAGCGAGGGTAAGTCACTAGTTTAAAAAAAAACTATCTCTCCCGTGACCATGATTGCTGTAAAGCATTCGAAGCGTCGGGTACCAATAATCCGAAAAGATAGTAGTATATAAAATGTCAAATATTCGCGTAAATCTAAGAAAATATTAAATCACTAGTTTTTAATATTCCAATTATTATTATTATTCCAAAATACTTTTACAGTGTTATAAAGCTAAGTTTTTATTCAAAGACTTTTTAAGTTCTTTACTTTCACTCTATGAAAGCTACGTGCAGTGACTCCAAGACACATTTTCAACATGAAAAAATGCTAAGATGAAATATTCACGACTACGCAACAATACTTTCTCATATGTATCTATATTTTAAGAAGTTCATGTCCTCATTATATTTACTAACTTACAAAAGTTAAAATTAGATATCTAATAAAATTAAGCAAATCTGTTACGAATTATGTTAAAGAAACTAGAACATAAAACTTTTACGTCATAAATACATAAAAAACTTTTTCGTAACTGAAAACCGTCGTTTCTTCGGGTAAATGTTAATATTAAATAATAGTACCTGGGCGACCGAGCTTCGCTCGGAGTTTTTGGTTAGAAATACAATTTACTTTTTAATTTGATCTAAAAAACAAAAACTTGAATAAATATAAAAAAATAAATAAAAGTTAAAACTATATCTGACCGGGATCCGAACACAACTGTGATAGTCAATCTTGCGCCTTGACCGCTTGACCACGATGCTTATATGCGAGTATACGCAATTATTAACATATTTTGCCTGGAATAATGCGAAAGAAAACCGCACGAAAACTCGAAAATATGCGTTTTCCTAGACATAAGACTAAGCTAGATCGATTTTTCGCCTCCGAAAACCCCCACATACCATATATATATATATAAATATATATAAATGGTTTTATTTAAAATACACAATATCAGTCCGGACCCGATCATTTGGCATTGAAATACGTATTGGTATTAAAATAGGATAATCCAAATATTAGTGAGAATATAAATGTCGGTCTGAATTTTTAATGATTTATTTATTTACACCACAGAGGTTTACAAATGAATTGTTTTACATAAATATTTCGGTTACAGTCTATACTTAATATTATAAAGAGGCAGTTTGTTTATTTGAACGCGCTAATCTCAGGAACTACTAATCCGATTTGAAAAATTCTTTTTGCATTAGATAGCCCGTTTATTGAGGAAGGCTATACGCTATATCTATTCCATACTAACTGTCAAAACGTATAAGGATGACCCGAGCGAAGCAAGGGTGAGTCGCTAGTGTAGATATATTTTAAATCAATTTCGTTATATTGAATCATTAAATTTATAAAATAATAAAACGATAACGACCTTAAAATTCAAGTATCTTTAGATAACTCCAATAACCTTATTGTGGTTATTGGACTTAGTATTGTAGAAATATCAGTATGAGTGTATCTAATTAAAACCCCAGACAGCCATTCAGATATCGTACTCATGTTCAATCTATATATACAATAAAATTCTAACTGAGTCGAATCTGTACATTAAATATTTCTTTGGAAAATTTTATGAAATAGTTATTACTTATTATTATCGATACAGAGGCCGAATCTATAGTTTTTAAATTTTTTATCTATCTGTCTGTCTGTCTGTGATCGCATCACAAGGAAACCACTAGATAGATTTTGATGAAATTTGGTATGGTGATAGCTGGTTATCCGGGTCAACACATTAGGTACTTTTTACTGCAAAAAAATATTTTATCTCTGGGAAATCTATACTAATCCTTAAAACATATCTATTGTGTATTATTATACACTGGTGAAGTTTCTTTACCCATAAAGTTCGGCGGGATATAATTCTCTCACTCACATCTGATGCGTTTACACGTTATGGTTTATTAAAAAGATTTTCGTGCACGGCTTACTATGGTGTATGCAATTAACTGAATATATTCAGACCATGACCGAAAACGTGACACTGATAGTAAAATCGATTCATTTATTCGGCATACCGTATATAAAAACCGAATGGTTAACCATATTAAGTGACCGAAACCGAAACAATTCATATATTACAAACCGCTTACGGTTTACTGAATCGAAAAGCCGAATTGGAAAACGTATATAAACACATGTAGGTATTTGTTTTACTGATGCGGCAAACAGTTTACGAAAACCTTTGGTAAAACCGTAAAGGTGTGAACTCGCTCTAAGAGACACTCTACCTGATCCTCGAGTCCCGAGATTGTAACAAAATTAGTTTCCGTATTATCTCTTTTGGTCTGATTTTTGACTCGAATCCACGCATTATGATCTGCACCCGAATATTATATTAATGAATAAGATAAGAGATGAAGTATTCCTATTAAGACAATCTTTGTCACTAGCATTTAAAATTTGATATTCGATGAATCTATACGGAGATAGAGTATCACCACGTATCGCGTTGCGATTGAAGCGATACTGTTTCATAGTAGATAGAAAAAAACGATACGCTCGGTTCCATACTATATAATGAAGATACGCCATCTATTATTACTAAATTTGTGAAACATAAACATTTTCCTATTTACAATCCTTACTAATGTAATAAATGTGAAAGTTTGTGAGTATAGATGTTTGTTATTCTTTCGCGCCAGAACATCTAAACGGATCTGGATGAAATTTTACCGGTGGTAGGACTCTGTCAAGCCTGAGGAGTTCGACTGGATGGGTACCACCGCCTTATCTATTTCTACCGCCAAACAACAATGAATGCATTGTTGTGTTCCGGTTTGAAGGATAAGGTAGCCAGCGCAATTACAGGCAAGAGGCATATCATCTTAGTCCTCACAGTGACAACGCACCTGCGGTTCTGCATTTTTGTTACTTAAAAACTAAGTGCATGAACCGTAGGTGTTATGGGTGACAGGTACTGCTTTCCATCAGGTGGTCTGTCTGCTCGTTTGTCACTGAATGTCATAAAAAAAATATTGGCGCAGAGGTTGATTATAGTCTGGAATAAGACATAGGCTACTTTTTATCCCGGAAAAACATGCGGTTCCCGTGGGATAGATGTGGCATAAAAAGTAGGTGGGCGATAAGACACTATTTTTCATCTTTAAATTCTAGGTAAAATTTAATCTTAAAATAATTTTTTTCTGCTCAAAGTCATAGCACGATAAATGGCTTGCAAATTATGTTTCTACAATATACCTATATGTGAATAAATTAAGTACGCTTGCGTGACGTATCAGCACCCTTCAATCTGTATCAATTTTAATAGAAAATTTTCAATTTACGTTCAAGTGGTTTCTCAAATAATAATTTTTGAGAGGCATTGTAATAAACAATTTACTAATTTTCGAAATATTATATCAATATAAAGTAGCTGGTGCGGACAGACTCATCATCGCTTGAAACCAACAATCTAGACTTGAAGGTCTAAATTTTGATAACCTAACACTATAGTTGATATATTTGTATACATTACGTCAAAATTGTTAGGGAATGAGGGCTTTCTTTTCTGATGGCACCAGTTGGCGCCACTGGCGAGTAAGGTCCTATAGCTGCCGTTAAAAAGTATTTGTTAGTACGACAGGGCCATAATATATTAATAAAAATGATTGTTAGCGCAGCATCCGTTTATCAGGATTCTGTGTTTTTAATATTAATATATAACAACCATATACATAGATAAAATATTGACTTCTTCTTAGCTCTTTTTTTAAAGCAATAACATTTGTTGAGCCATAACCGTGAAATAATTAATCAGGAATGGCGCAATGTTTTCAATAATCATGAATAATTAATGAAGATCCGCGATGAAAAGTTCGCAAACAGTAAACATTCGGTGTCATTTGGCAATTCTAGAGACCTTACTTTACACTAGCGCCCCTTGCGGCGAATTCAAGCACGGTAGCCCTCATTTCATTTAACTTTTTGACCGACTTATAAAAAAAGAATAAACTGAATTTTGGTTTGTGTTGTTACCTTCTAATATACATATTATAATTATTTGATTGTATTTTTGTTATTTAATAATTAGTTATAAACCGATTTTAATTATTCTATTTTAGTTAATAGCATACATTTTAAAATATTTTCTAAGGGTAGAATAATCGCTTTCAAAGTTATTTTAAAGTCGCCATATCTTTTCAATTAATAATGTCTTTTTAACTACTTTTATAAGTATATTACGGTCTTCGTTTGGTTTTACCTGCGATATTTTTATATATACACATTAATTATTAATCTACTTCAATCTTTGTTTTTCTTGGAATAAGGATGTTGTTCCTTAGATAACCTCATACTACTTTACATCAAAATTTATTGCCTAGAAAATCATGCAGACAGACGGACAAATAAATAAAGTATTGATTTGTGTTTGTGTGTGCGAGTGCATACGTGATTGTGTGTGTGTGCGTATGTGCGTGTAAGAGTGTGTGCTTATTACCCATTCTAGCTAAGTCGGCTGAACAAATTTTCATGAAATTGAGCACACAATTAGACTATTACAATCTGGAGAAACACATTAATAATATTTATATGTATGTATGTAAACTTATATATGTGTGTGTATCAACCATCTGGTATCCATAACAAAAGCCCCGTAGCTTACCATGGAACTAGATGGTGCTGTGTGTTAATGTCCCAACATATTTATTTTATTTTAATAGGTTAGGCATTATGCTTCTAGGGACGTCCCCGAACGAAGCGATGACGACGCTATTATATGATGAAGACGCTAGTATTAATATAAATACGAAATATAATAGACATCTATTAAAATATTATTTATTATTATTAGATTAATCAGGTTTTCATTATATCTTGTTTCATTAAAAAGTTTATGAAATATTGCTCTTGTTCCATCAACTAATATTGCGTCAGCTTGATTAAACTTTAATAGATTTAAATATTTCTAATTATATTTTATTAAATTACTTTAAGGAGTCACTAAATTTCATTTATGCAAAGCTTTTCTGGAGCTTTTTGAGCTAAGAGCAAGACAATTTTTATGGGTTCAATATCTGAAAATAGTAACTTTTGTACTAAGCATGAGTATGTCACTCTCGTTTATCGTAGAAAGTTCATGTGTTATAACGTTTATTTTTTGATAATATTACTAAACTAGCGAGTTACCCTCGCTCTAAGCATATATAGGGACTAGAGACTCACCCTCGCTTCACTTTGGGTTCGTCCCTAGACAAAAACAAATCTATCCCACGGGAACCGTACATTTTTCCGGGATGATATATAACCTATAGCCTTTCTCAGTTAACGGGCTGTCTAATTCAAAAAGAATTTTTCAAATCGGATGAGTAGTTTCTGAGATTGGCGCGTTCAACCAAACAAGCAAATAAACAAACTCTTCAGTTTTATAATATTAGTATAGATAGAGAGTGGGAAGCGACTTTGTTTTATACTATATATTGGTTACACAGGCGGCTCCACGGGTAAACGTAAGTATCATATACATTTGTAAAATAACAACCATGTAAAGTCGCAGTCAAAGCTGTGTATATTGTAACAGTATTAAAAGTTACTAACCTCTTTATTTCTTTGTATTGTAACAATAGAATTTTTACTGATAAAAAGCAGGAAAAGGGTGACCTTTCAAGTTAATAAATGTATACTAAATCATTTAAGAATAATTTCCTGTCCCTGTTTTGATAATGTTTTAGTTCTTCCACCTATTTTATGAGATACTACCGACTCACACTCGTTCCACTCGGGTTCGGCCCTTTTAACGTTTGGTATAGATTTCTCATCAGATTTACAGGCAGTGGTAGCCCAGTGGTAACGCGCTCGCTTGGGAAACCGAGTGAAGCGGGTTCAAATCCCGGGTCTCGCACCTCTGACATTTTCATGTGCGAATCATTTTCTAACTTGATTACCACTTGCCTTACGGTGAAGGAAAATATCGTGAGGAAACCTGCATGTCTGAGAGAACCTAGCAAGTTTTCGAAAGACTTGTGAAGTCCACCAATCCGCACTTGGCCAGCGTGGTGGACTATGGCCTGATTCCCCTCGTCTTGAAGGGAGGCCCGTGCCCAGCAGTGGGACGTTAAAAAGGGCTGAATACACATAGATTTCTCAGAGATGAGATATTTTCCCTCAGTAAAAAGTATCCTATATGTTGACCCGGATAACCAGCTATAATCATGCTAAATTTCATCAAAATCTGTCCAGTGGTTTTCTCGTCATGCGTTCCTAGACAGACAGACAGACAGACAAAAATTCTAAAAACTAGATTCGGCCTCTGTATCGATAATAGTGACTATTTCAATAAGAATTTCCAAAAAACATTTAATGTCCAGATTCGATTCAGTTAGAATTTTATTATATGTATAGATAGATGATTGTAGAATGACATTTTTGAATATTTGTATTGGCTGAAAAATTTAAACCTATACAGCCTATACAGTAAAACGATAGAATTTTTAAATGTCCTCTTAATGCCAAATTTATGGTCACATTCGACAGGACAGGTAATAAATAAGAGAGGTTTACGTAACCCTTGTATGGAAAATCAGTGAGATGTAAAAACTCGGTTTCGATGATTAATATTTAATACTAAAAAAGGTTATTCATATTTTTTTTATTGAAAAAATATGGAACTCTGGCATTTGGTTTTTTATAATTTATTTTAATGTTCTTAGTAAATTATTCATTAGCTGTATTTTCAAATTTTATGTAAAGTGAATGTTTTTGCTTCTACTTAAAGCAAATGCTTTATTTTGTTTACTTAGTTTATTAAATTACTTGTTATTATTATATTGAAGTTTAATGTGCTCAGACTTGCAAATGTCAATTTTATACAAAATGGCATCCTACAAAAAAGCTTTTTCAAATTTTTTCGCGATTTTTTTTTTTTGATTTTTGCAGCTAACATGGTAAAGGAGAATATAAGATTTTATGTCCCAAAAAGCATAGTTATTATAGACGGTGTCTACCCACAAATCGCCGTCTAGACACCGTCTCTAATAATTATGACTTTTGCGACGTAAAATATTTTAACTAAAAATCAAAATACAAGCGTGAAAAGTTCGATCCGACAAAATATAATATCCATGTAAATCTAAAAAAGTATCATAAAAATCACAATCATTGGACCCTCTCGTCTCGAACGAGGTTTCTTTTGACCGTAGTATTAACCCCCTAATCCTTTCCGAACACGATTCATCAATCGGAATAAAGGAAAAATAAATGTACTCATGAATAGTTTTATTTCTTTGCTAAAATGAAAAAGGCTAAGCCAATTGTGGATTTAGCTTTCTTTTTATTTTTACCTAGTGACTCACCCTCGTTTTGTTCGGGTTCGTCCCTAGGTTGCTTTCCTATACAAACTTTTATTTTCATTTTCACCCCCTTATGAATGATTTTGGGGATAAAAACTATCCTATATCCTTCCCAGGGTCATAAATTTCATCTAAATCGGTTTAGTAGTTTCGGAGCTTATTCTGTACAAACAAACAAACAAACAAAAAAATCTTTTCTCTTTGCTACTCTCACACTTTGGTGGGATTATAAATCGACACGACCGGTGAGAGATCAAATTTTCTTAACAGAAAGACTTAACTAGACTAGGCCCGATCTGAGACTCGAACCCAGGGCCTCCAGATCTGCAGCTGTATATGCTAGCCACTGTAGTATCGATGCAGTTAAATGAAATATATTGTTTTTATATTAACAGTAGTATTCGTAGCATAGTATAAAAATATGTTGAATGCAAGCGTTGTCAAAAATTATCAATTTTCATGGCGAAAATCGCTGTAGTGCCATCTCGTGGCAAGTAACAGTTGTACATGGCTTGTCTCAGTGACATTGGTCTCCGTGTCCGGAATCGGTCTGGAAAACATAATAATTATTATTTATGTAAATTCCTAAACCATTGATGAAACTTTAGCACCTACATAATATTTAATATAATTGTTAGTTTAAGTGCATCTCTTCGCTCGGGTTCGTTCCTAGTGAAAAACAAATACAAATCTATCCCGCGGGAACCGTACATTTTCCGGGATAAAAAGTAACCTGTGTACTATTCCAAACTATAACCTATCTCTGTGCAAAATTTCATCTAGATCGGTTCAGCCGTTCTGGCGTAATTGAGTAACAAACATCCATCCAAACTTTCACGTTTATAATATTAATAATAATGGGATTATTTATTGTACTGTATGTTTTCCCTAAAGAGCACGCAAATAAATAAACAGCTCTAGGCTTGACACTCTAAGGATGTGTCCAAAATGTATGTATATATATAAAAATCACATATGTAAGTATGACATTCGATATCGCATCATTCGCGTCTCAACCCGCATGCCCTTTCACGATTGTCTAGAGGTTTCGTTAGCTGAATGTATGGTTTTGTAGACTTTGGTTGGACAGTTGTTATAGTATATGTCAAATTTTATCATAATTATGGTTCGTAGCTTAAAGCGACATTTACAGAACAGAATATGACAGTGACTGAGGTTAATGTCTTATCGGTGCTTTAAACGGACAATGATACGGGCCTAAGAATATCAGACGCAAAGATTATACATATTTCAGTCAGATTTTTTTTTTTTTTATAAAATTCAGTGGCAAACGAGCAGACAGACCACCTGATGGAAAGCAGTACCTGTCGCCCATAACACCTACAGTTCATGCACTTAGGTTTTAGGTAACAAAAATACAGAGCCGCAGGTGCGTTGTCACTGTGAGGACTAAGATGATATGCCTCTCGCCTGTAATTGCGCTGGCTACCTTATCCTTCAAACCGGAACACAACAATGCAATCATTGTTGCTTGGCGGCAGAAATAGATAAGGGGGTGGTACCCATCCAGTCGGACTCCTCAGGCTTGACAGAGTCCTACCACCGGTAAAGATGCTATAGTATGAGTATATGTTATCACGTAACACTTTGGATTTACGTGTAACATCGGAAATTTCTTGACTCCTTTTTAATAGTGAGTTTTTTTTTATTTATTAGAAAGATACGCCATCGACTTATCATAATGACACTATAATTATTATAACATATACATGCAATTCGGTATGATTCGCCTTTACAGGTGTATACAGCATTCCACTTATAATTGTTTGTGTGCAATTAGGAATAGTTTGTTACATGTAAACTAAGTGGAGTATTTAAAACAATTACGTATACATTAAAAACATTTAAGTACGAGTATATATTAAAAAAAAACATATTAAAAGTACAAAAATAGTATATCAATTTTAATTATCAGTTATGAGTAAACATTTTTAACGGCATAATCATCATAGCAACAAATATCTATATCACCTATGACATTTTATGACAGAAAAACCTCAATAAATTGTTAATCCCGACTCGGGTCTCGAACCCAGGGTAGGTTTGCAACTGTATAGTCTAGTACCTAGAGTACCGAAAGACTTCAATAACAAAATAAGAGAGAAATTTGACATAGGTAATAACGTATAAATAAAGCACCATCCACACGATTGAGGACCAAAATTTAATTTTATAGCAAATGATTAATGTGTCCTAGCGATGTTGAAGGGATTTCACTCGAATATTTAATACGTTTTTACTACGAAGAGAGTACTTTTGTAAGTGGAAGTCAACATTAAATACAAAAATATAGTATTTTATGATAGGTATAAATTATTATGATTAGTTTCTTAGGTTGTATGTATGTATGTATTCATTAGTTTTTTTAACGTCCCACTTTGTTTTTTTTACCGTAAAAAAAAAACAAAAAAAAACGCGTTTTTTCTGGAGCATGTTTTTTTTTCAAAAGTACAGAATTCAAAATCATTAAGGTAATTTCCGTAAAAAAAACTTAAGAGTTCATATTAGAGTTTTCTGTTTGTTTTTAAAGCTGCAATACTATTTTGGTTCAATAGTGCCAAGCTTACACGTGTAAATTCCGATGCTGACAAGGATAAGACTATTGTAGGTGGTACTGACATTAACAAAGAAGAAGAATACATTTTTATTGAATTTAATCATTATAGAAAAAATTTAAGAAATTAGAAAACATACCTCAATTAGACATTTAGCTTCCTATAGTTTTTTTTCTGAAAAAAAAAAACAAATTAAAAAAAAAAACAAAGGCACTTAAGTTTTTTTATGGTTCTTTTTTTATGTTACATCCCTAGTCCCACTGCTGAGGACGAGCCTCCTTTCAATTCTAGGGGTCTATAGTCCACCACGCTGGCCAAGTGCGAGTTGGCGAACACCATACGTATTTCGAAAACTTCTCCCAGATATGCAGTTTTCCTCACGATATTTTTTTTACCATAAGACAAGTGGTAATCAGCTAGTAAATAATTCGCAAGCAAATATCAGAGGTCAGAGGACCTTTGATTTGAACTCGCTTCATTCGGTTTACTCAGCGGTAACCAAGTATAGAAGTGTACATTAAATAATTCTTAAAATCTGATTTGTACGATTACTTTAATGATTTGCTAAGATTTGATCGGAAGCATGGAGAGCTCGACTCATCATCGTACGCGGCCATAGAAGAAGTTTTTTGTACTACCCCTAGGTAATGGGATATTAGGAAGTGAAATTTAAAAGTGCTACAAGGATCATTTGAAACGTGGTCGAAATCAGAACTAACACCGCCATCTTGTAAATCGCCAATTTTGAGAGAAGTTGAAGTTGATGTTTGTTGTGGATATTCCGTGTTTTTATTTCAATAAAAATATCTCAAAATATGAAGTGATATTATAGAGGTTAAGAGGTTTTTGTTCATAAAAGACAAACCCTAATTTCACACCCACGCCCTGATGTCAATGTCACCTAACTGCCAAATGATCCCTGTAGCACTGTACGTTCAGTAAAGTAAATGTGTACGTGACAGTATTTAAAAGAACTGCCAACTTTAAAGAAATAAGTACTTAGTCATAAATTAACCCTTTCAGAGAAAAAAAGCACATGACACGCGTAGCCTGCACGCAGACGATAAAACTGCAACTTTAAACAACAATTCGAAATTTTCAGTTTTTTAGGCTACGGTAACCGCTTACCATCAGGCGGGCCGTATGCTTGTTTGCCACCGTCGTGGTATAAAAAAAAATACGGGGTAAATAAATAAATATAAATATGTTGGGATATTAACACACATCACTATCTAGTTCCATGGTAAGCTAAGAGGCTTGTATTATAGATGTCAGATAGTTCATACACTGTACATATATAACTTTAAATACATACACATCATCAATACGTACTATAAAACAAAGTCGCTTCCCGCTGTCTGTCCCTATATATGCTTAGATCTTTAAGACTACGCAACGGATTTTGATGCGGTTTTTTAATAAATGATTCAAGAGGAAGGTTTATATGTATAAAACATGCATATTATAGTACAGAAAATCCAAGAAATTTAAAGATTTGTATTTCATACTAACCTTTAAAACGTACCTAAGGACGAACCCGAACGAAGTGAGAGTGAGTCGCTAGTTATAAATACATATAAATACCCATGACTGGAGTACAAACATTCGTGCTCATCACACAAATGAATGCCCCCAGCGGGACTTGAACCCGCAATCGCTGGCACAGCAACTAGGGTTATTACAAACTGAGCCAAACGTGTTTTCAATCGTGTGCATTTACTTATTATTTAAATAAAAGATTTGATTTTTGAAATTGAAAGTCTAACATCAATAAAATAAATTTTCATTTGACGGAATGGAGATTACAGAAATGAAACTAATATATGTATACAATATACAATATGTAACATATTTAAATTATGTAACATCATAAATAAATACAGTTATGGCAGTTGTATTCTAAGTTTTTAGTAGAACACTTTGTTTTATTTTATTTACGCGAATATTTGACATTTAAAATTTACTTTTAATATGTAGATAAATAATTTCAAACTGCCTCGGTGGTGTAGTAACCAGCATGTACAGCTGCACATCCTGGGTTCGAGTCCCGGGTCGCCCCCAATTTTAGTTAATGAGTCTTTCTGTGTGAAAGTTGGCGGTGTTTCACCCCCGTAGGTCCTGCGCCTTAACTCTCACCGGTCGTGTCTCGTGTCGTCCCACCGGAGTATGAGAGTGACAGGAATAGAGAGTACACTTGTGTCTGTTCTCACTCTCACACGCGCTGCACTATAATATCTCCTGCGCAAATGGCTAGTCTCAGTGAGATTGGCCACCGTGGCCGAAATTGGTCGGGAGGAGATTATTATTTAAATAATTTCAAAAGTTAAAACTATAGCAACCCGAATGAAAAATTTAAATGTTAAAGTTTTGTACCGCTTTTCTTTTCATCTAATCGTCGAGAATAAGAAATGGAAATAATACCGTGAAAATATGTAAAAAACTAGATTAATTTTAAATTTTTATTAGAGCGTTAACGTAGCATGAAAAGTCTGATCACTGAAAGTTTTTATAGAAAAAGAACTAACCGGTCTATAATAATTGTGAGTGAAGTTAAATGTCTTTCTTCGGATATAACAAAGCGAGAAATATAATTACTTATACAAAATTTTCTTCAATTCCCGCGTTTAATTATGTTAATTTTTATTTTTCATGACGTACTTTATTCTAAATTGTTGTTTGCAATAAGTAGCTTTATTGTGTTAATTTCTTTACAAAAGCGTTTTGCGTGCTAAGTGTTGCATGCACTTGTGTATGCTCCGTGCAAGCTTTTGCCTTTTTATTATAAAATTATAATATACTAGCAAAAACAAGCGACTCATTTGCATTGAATTACAGAAAAAAACATTTAATTACTACAATTATTATGAAAGTTAGTAAGGCAGTGGTAGACAAGTGGTAACATATCCGCTTGGGAAACCGTGAGAAGCGGGTTCAAATCCCAGGTCTCGAATTTCGTACGAATCATCAAAAATTTTTTTTTTAATTAAATAAAGTTATTATAATTTTTTAAATAACATTTTAATAATAATTAAGAAGATTTCCTTTGAGCAAATCTTGATAACTTCAATACTAAGGTACGCTTCTTCCATGTCCCATCCATTTGTTCCTGTATATGTATGTATATCTGTATTCAGCCCTTTTTAACGTCCCACTGCTGGGCACGGACCTCCCTTCAATACGAGGGGAATCAGGCCATAGTCCACCACGCTGGCCAAGTGCGGGTTGGCGGACTTCACATGTCTTTCGAAAACTTGCTAGGTTCTCTCAGACATGCAGTTTTCCTCACGATGTTTTCCTTCACCGTAAGGCAAGTGGTACCTAATCATCACTCGGTTTCCCAAGCAAGCGCGTTACCTATAAGATAATAATTAATCTATACTAATATTATAAAGAGACAGAGTTTGTTTTTTTTTTGTTTGAACGCGCTAATCTCAGGAACTACCAATCCGATTTGAAAAATTATTTTTGCAATATATAGACCGCTTATTGAGGAAGGCTATAATAAGCTATATATCATCATGCTACTACCCAAGGGAGCGAAGTAGTAATCATAAATGTCAACAAATGGGGCAGACTTCTATACATCTATACATATAATAAAACTGTAGAGGTCGAATGTCTATACATAGAAAAAAATGCTAAAAACCGAGTCAGGGGGATGTAAGAAGAGAATTAGAATTAATCCAGTTTTTTTTTTCAAATTTTTTGTTTCTCTGTCTGTTTCTCTGTTTGTATCGGCTAATATTCGAAACTGTTTGAATGAAATTTTGCATGGTGGTATCTTACATCCCCGGTCAACATCTTAGATACTTCTCATCCCGCAAAGTTAAAGAGTTCACGTGGGATAAAAAACTATAGTAACTTATACAACTTAGTACACAAAAACTACTGATTGGATTTTAATGAAATTTTACAATAATAAAGATCATACATCAGAATAACAAATAGGCTATTTTTAATCCGGGAAAAATGTACGGTTTCCTTGGGATAGATTTGTTTGTCTAGAAACGAACCAACCTGAGCGAAGCAAGGTTTTTTTTTATGGTACTCAGTGATAAACGAGCAAACAGTCCACCTGATGAAAAGCGGTACCTGTCGCCCATAACACCTACGGTTCATGCACTTAGGTTTTATCAAACGCAACTTCAGAACCGCCGGTACGTCATTACTGTGAGGACTAAGATGATATGCCTCTTGCCTGTAATTGCGCTGGCTACCTTATCCTTCATACCGGAACACAACAATGCAGTCATTGTCGCTTGGCGGCAGAAATAGATAAGGGGGTGGTACCCATCCAGTCGGACTCCTCAGGCTTGACGGAGCCCTACCACCGGTAAAGTGAGGTGAGCCGCTACTTCTTATCTTATTATATCTGCTAGTATCTACATATTAGCAATCGCAATATTTATATATGTTACATAAATTAATTTACTAGTACATTATATAATACCATATTACCTAAAATGAAATCTGCAAAACAAACTGATAACCAAACGATATGAAAATAATTTGACGACACGTTTGGCTCAGTGTGTGTGACCCTATTTGCTGTGCCAGCGGTCGCGGGTTCGAGTCCCGCTGGGGGCATGCATTTGTGTGATGAGCATGAATGTTTGTACTCCAGTCATGGGTGTTTATATTTATAATATGTATTTATTTAAAGTTATATATGTGTAGTGTATCAACTGTCCGGTATCCATAATACAGGTCTCGTAGCTTACCACGGAACTAGATGGTGCTGTGTGTTAATGTCCCAACATATTTATTTATTTATTTAATTACAATACCTTAACCTGGAAGTATCAAAAAATCAATAGGAATCATCGTATGAGTAAACAAAATTAAAATAAATACATATAATTTTGATTCTAAAGTAGCCAATAATGCGAACATAATTTTCCGATACAGACACTTTGACCTATTAAATGTTAGTATTTTGATCACGTCCGTGGCTGCATCAGGCCAATTGGTTGAAATTGGACCACAGGTAATATTAGCTTTTAATTTTGTAATAGAATGATTCTGTATTGAGTGAAATGTTGAATATTTTATAGATAAAACTATCTTTTCGGTTTATGTTGCGGATTTATTTTGATTTTTGGTTCCCGACGTTTCGAATGCTTTACAGCAATCATGGTCACATGAGAGATAAAGGTTTTAGACATCTCAAAGACGTTATAAGAAAGTATTATTATTCAGAATTTTACATTTAAATACAATCTCTCGGATGTTTTTTCGTTTTAAATAAAGGTAACCTACTTATGTCTTACGAGTGTCTGTCTGCCTCTTACAATCAGTTAGGCCAATGAAGCGTAAAAATGGTTTAGACAGACGCTTAAAGATAACTTGGAAGGTTTGTCTTTCGTATTTTTTTGATTTTTCCCGCTATATTTTCTTTGGTTCTTCGGTAACTAAAAGAGATCTCAATAATCACACTTGATAATTGACTTGAATCCATACTAATATGTATTACTTAATATTAATATTATTAACTAGCGACTTACCTTCGCTTCGCTCGGGTGCTTCCCTAGATATGTTTTAATTTTTTTTAGCGAAACCCTAATTCTTTTTCTAAAATAAAAGTAGCCTAAGTTACTCTTTATTACATCAGCTATCTGCCAGTGAAATACCCGTTAAAATCGATCCAGCCATTTCAGAGACTAGCCGGAACAAACAAACAGACAGACAAAAATTTTAAAAATTGTTTTCTTATAAGTACCGTACATAATCCCATATGCCTTTAGTATAAAACTGTTATTTTGACATTAAAAACAGACACTTCAATTTTATTTATCTGTATAGATGTAAAGTGTGTTTGTATGTCCTTCTTTCCCGTCGAAACAGAGTGACGCTTGGCATGATTTTTTGTGTGGAGATAGTTAGATGGCTGAAAAATCACATAGGCTACTTTTTATCGCGGGCGAAAACACGTACAATACAACCTAAAACAACTCATACTTATGTATATATAATATGGTATAGTCTATATATTCTATAGTAACCGTTAAAACGTACGGACCAATCCGAACGAAGCGAGGGTGAGTCGCTAGTCTATACTAATATTATAAAGAGGTAAAGTTTATGAGTTTGTGTGGTTGTAGGGGGTAATCTCTGGATCTACTGAACCGATTTAGATGAAATTTGATAAGAATGTAGTTTGAGACCCTGGATAGGACATAGGATGCATTTTATCCCCGAAATCATCCTTTAATGGGGTGACAATGGGGATAAAAATTTGTATGCGGAATCAACTTAGGACGAAATCGATAACTTTGTTAATACAATAGCTAGGACATCCAATGCGTGTTACCACATGCCAGTGCAAGAAAGCGGAAGTAATGCCTTCGGCACTATCTCTAACCGAACGAATTGATTGATCATTTCTGGTGCAGCTTTATGTAATAGCTAATGTAGTCGCTTTTGCGGCGGTTTCGCTGGCGCCAAGTTTGATTTAAAAAAAAATTATCTATTTTGATCCCATGAAAAAGCACAAAACACGTGTTTATTTATATGTTTTGATGGGAGTAATTCTGCGAACTTTCTAATTGATACATTTCTCATATTATGTATATGATTTCACTATACATTCCCGTTTTACCCCTTTAGCGGATGAATTTTCAAAATTTCGTTCTTAGCGGACGCCTATGTCATAATAACATACCTAAGTCAAATACATTACCCTCCTCTGGGCTTTGCCGCAGTCGGATAAAAAGGTAATAAACAATTTCATTTTTTCCAGATGTAGGCAACCTAAATAATATGTTAGATGTATTATTTTAAAAACTAACATTAAAAAGAACAATTTTATTTAAAACATTTACTTCGTTTCCATAATTTCACAAAGCATGAACAGCATTGACTACTTTAAGGAATACATCGCATCTATCTTAAGAATAATCTTAGAATTTTTCAACATTTAATAGCATTTTATGCCAGAACTACTAACCTTAAAAACTAAAACATAATTATATAAAATCTACAAAGGAATAGAAGAAAACAATAATTATATATTACTTAACTTATTTCGATGTTTAAAACTATGATAGAACAATTGTACTGGCCTTATTTACAATCCATCACACGTTTTCATATTTGGGCTCATTAAATATGAAAATGCGCGATTTTAAAATTAAGAATTTATATCTATTCTATATATCGCTATATTTACATATGAAAAGGATATTTACAATATTTATTAATAATTAAACGATTAAGTAATTTTCTACATGAAACTATAACTGTACAAAATATTTACAACTACATACATATATCTATTATTTAATGAAGTGCGTTATAAGGCAATATAACAAAAGATGTTAAATTTAAATAACTAAGCTATATCCTAGTTTTTATTGAGAGAAGGAAAATTGTATACTCTCTCTTTTCTTTCTTTAAAGAGAGAAAGAGCCGCACGCATATTACACTATAGTGACTTGATCAGAAGTGATATGCGTGCGGCTTCTGAGTGATTCTCAGACAATATCATGGCAAGAGTTTCCGTTTCCAGTGCGGGTGGTCTTCGTTGGCTGAGGACGACCAGACATACCGTCGGTGTAGAGTGGTGGACAGTACATTACCTGGAACAAATGGCGCATACTTGTTATAATTATTATTATTGTTGCTTCTCAAAAGAAAATTAATTAATTAATTTGGTTTTAATTTTTTTTTCGTGGAACCCTATATTTTTCTAAAATAGAAGTAGCCTAAGTTACTCCTTATTACATCAGCTATCTGCCAGTGAAAATTCAGTTAAAATTAGTCTAGCCATTTTAGAGATTATCCGGAACAAACAGACAGACAGACAAAAATTGTAATAAATGTTATTTTGGTAAATGTACCGTGTATACATTCATATGCATTTAGTAAAAAGCGGTTATTTTAATATTACAAACAGATACTCCAATTTTATTTATTTGTATAGATGTAACAAAAATAATTGCTTAACCAAAGTACGGCAGTGGTAGCCCAATGGTAATGCGCGGGAAACCGAGTGAAGCGTGTTCAAATCCTGGGTGTTGCATTTTATATATTTTCATGTGCGAATCATTTCTAAAATGATAACCACTTGTTTTACGGTTAAAGAAAATATTTTGAGGAAACCCGCATATGTAAGAGAACCTAGCAAGCTTTCGACAGACGTAAAGTCCGCCAAGTCGAACTTGGCCAGCGTGGTGGACTATGGCTTGATCCCCCTCGTATTGAAGGGAGGCCCGTGCCCAGCAGTGGGATGTTAACAAGAGCTGAATATACATATTCCCTAATTAAAATGGAATGGATAAAGAAACTGTATTTCGGAGGGAGCACAACTGTGCTATGCATTATTCATTTAAAAGTATATATAACTAAAGTTATTATTCTGATATTTAAGTGTAAACAAAAACCAGATTATATTGTTCAACAATGGTTTTTTGTTTTTTATGGTCTTCAATTTCAATCGTTTTATTTTTTTAAATTTAATCTACAAGAAAACAATCTTAGATGTAAAATAAAAGACATCTAAGCACATTTCTTAATTATTTTCTAATTCGCATTCTACAAGAAATCTAATAACAATAACAAATAAGAATCGTCACAAATATCGTATTTCTGTACTTTATCATCATCTATACAGATAAATAAAATTGGAGTGTCTGTTTGTAATATTAAAATAACCGCTTTTTACTAAATGCATAGGGATACATACATACGGTACATATACCAAAACAACATTTTTTACAATTTTTGTCTGTCTGTCTGTCTGTTTGTTCCTGCTAATCTCCGAAACGGCTGAACCGATTTTGTCGGGACTATCACTGGCAGATAGCTGATGTTATAAGGAGTAACTTAGGCTACTTTTATTTTAGAAAAAGAATCAGGGTTCCGCGACAAAAAATTAAAACCCATGAAATTGTGAACAAAATCCGCGTACGGCGAACGCATTAACGTACGTACGTAACGTAAATCACTATATAATTTAAATCAATATCTTAGAAGTAGCAAGCTACTATTTATGGTATAAACATAGCTAACCGTGAAAACGTACCTAGGGACGAACGCGAGCGAAGCGAGCGTGAGTCGCTAGTATTTAGAAATAAAAATATATTGAGTAGATACTAAAATTATCTAATATTTATTTTAAGCATTAAATAAATAAATAGTTAATTTATACGGATAAATAAAATTAAAGTGTCTGTTTGTAATGTTAAAATAACAGGTTTATGCGTATGAAATTATTTTAGGTACTTATAAGAAAAACAATTTTTAAAATGTTTGTCTGTCTGTCTGTTTGTTCCGCTAATCTCCGAAACAGTTGGACTGATTTCGACGAGATTTTCACTGGCAGATAGCTTTTATTTTAGAAAAAGAATAAGGGTCCCGCTCAAATAAATTAGAACGTACCTAGGGACGCACCCGAACGAAGCATGGATAAGTCACTAGTTATCAATATAATAATTATATTTCTACAAAGAATAAAAAGAATTTTTAATGTTGCTTTTCTTAGAGGTTTCTTCATTACTTTAATAAAACAATATTTTTATGATTTCATCTTTATAAATTAAATGTAATTATAATTAGGTACAACTCCACTCAAGAAAAAAGACGTCAAAAGTCAACATTAATTTACTTTAAATGAAAAAAGAACAGTAATACAAAACAAATGTTTTAGAACCCATAATATAAATACCAGGAGACTCTTGATGATGCTCTCGCATGGGAAAACAAGTGAAGTGGGTTCAAGTTCAACTTTTGTATCTGAGATTTTCATGTTTGAAGTGGGTTAGTGAATTATATTTATTCAATATAATATTGATTTGCTAAGAAAAACTAAATATGTAGTTGTGAAACTCGTGACCACTAATGAGACGTTAAAAGTGGCTAAACTATATTTAATATTTAACGTATACATATTATAAAATTCTGAATCGAATCTGTACATTAAATATTTTTTTCGAAAATCTTATTATTATCATTATTATCGATACAGAGACCGAATCTATAGTTTTTAGAATTTTTGTCTGTCTATCTGCTTGGGAAAGCATCAAGAGAAAACTACTGGACAGATTTTGATGAAATTTGCTATGATGATAGCTGGTTATTCGGGTGAACATTTAGTATACTTTTTACTACGGGGAAATACCTCAGATGGTGAGTCGCTAGTCTACATATAAATAGGCAAAGACAAAACATTTCAGTACCTTTTTCTCCACTGTTTGTCATCCGATTTTCTTTTTCTTTTGTAAATAAGTAGCTATTGACGAACTTAATAAAATCTCAATCAAAATTTTTGGAAATGGTTAGCTTTTTTTATACAGGATGAATTATAAATATACCTTATTAGCAACACTATCGAATGATGTAATTATACAGTCTGTGTTTTTTTTCTTCAAAATATTCTAAACGGAATCAATAATATTGTAATGCTGAATGCAATACAATCCTTGAAACGTCCAATCCAGCTATGTATTGAAAACAACGGCTATCATTTTGAACAATTGATCTGTTAAGGTTTACTAAGTAAATAACAAAGAACAATAAAAAAACATTTTGTTAAAAATGAGCTCTTTCCTTAAGTTTGCCGTACGTCATGACTTCCCAGAATGCGTTCCTTATTAGCAACACTATCGAATGGTGTAATTACACAGTATGTGTTTTTTTTTTTCAAAATCAACAGGTTTGATTCCTGGCTAGGAAAATTGATTTTTCAAAAATCTAATGATGCAGTTTTAGTTTTCATGAAAATCGGGCCCGGGACTCCTTTGAGTACTTTTCGCTATTCCTCATAGTTTAGGATTTAGCCATGCACGCCCACTTGAAAAATTCACTCTGTATAGATAGGTAAATTCTATTCATATATGTTTTCCTCAAATTTTTAACAATGATTATGATAGAATTTCGACTACTTGTCCAACACGTCAATAATAAACAAATATACATACGTTTACCGTTTTAAACTTAATAAGAATTTTTTTAGATAACATATGTTATCAAAATAAAATTCCAACGTCGTTATTGAGAGTAAAATTAAATAGAAAGGTATATTGATTTATACGTAGATGTTGAAAATGAAAAAAAAAATACATTAAACTGTCGTAACGGTTCTTTACGATGATTTTCCTTGAGGGCGACGTTATTTTATATTAAAAAAATTGTATATTTATGAACGAAAGTAACTTTTACAATATACGATGCTTTAGTGTCGAAAAAGAAATCGAGTTTTTAATATTTCCATATTTCAATAAGGGCAGGATAATGTGTTATTTTAATGTTTATCAAGTTAAGGGGTAAACAGTTCTAGTTTAATTCAGTTCACCGGGTGAAGCGGGTTCAAATCCCGGGTGTTGCATTTATCTATACAGATAAATAAAATTGAAGTGTCTGTTTGTAATATCAAAATAACAGCTTTATACTAAATGTATATGGAATTATATACTGTACTTATAAGAAAAAGGCATTTTTTTTTGTCTGTCTGTCTGTGTTTGTTCCGGCTAATCTACGAAACGGCTGGACCAATTTTAACGCTACTTCCACTGACAGATAGCTGATATTATAAGGAGTGACTTAGTCTAATTTTATTTTATAAAAAGTATTAGGGTTTCGCTCAACAAAATTAAAACGTACCTAGAGACGCATCTGAGCGGAGCGAGGGTAAGTCGCTAGTATATGATATTTTTTTGCGAATTATTCTTAGCATAATTACCATTTTCTTACAGCAAAGGAAAACAACGTGAAGAAACTTCTTTATTTCAGAATTAGTTTTCCAAAGACGTGAAGTCTGCCAACCCGCACTTGATCAGCGTGGTGGACTATGGCCTGATCCCCCTCGTATTAAGGGAGGCCCGTGCCCAGCAGTGGGACGTTAAAAAGGGCTGAATACACAAATAGAACATATAAAATTATTATTATTTACGAATCCATTTGAGTATAATATGATATTTAAGTTTAATTTGTATTAGAAGATTGTTGTTAATTGCGTTGCTTTCAAATATTTAGCAAAAACAATTTAAATGACCCTTCTCATGTTACTTTTGGAAGAGGGTTATTTTTTTAATTTTCAGGTTATCTGAAGGTTCAAGTCAGGCCCTTCTATTTACTTAACCCGACTACAAGCTGAGTTAGTTAAACTGCTAGTGTATAGGAAAGATCATAAGTTTTTATAGAGCTAGAGTATGAGCTAAAAGCATCCAAATTATTAAAAGTAAATATTATTAGATATATTAGAGGGCATCATTATCATTATCCTTCTGACCGATTTCGGAGATGGCCAATCTCGCTGAGACTGCAGAGGGGATACCATAAATATAAATATATGTTGGAACGTTAACACACAGCACCATCTAGTTCCATAGTAAGCGACGAGGCTTGTGTTATGGATACCAGATAGTTGATACACTACACATATATAACTTTAAATACATACATATTATAAATATAAACACGCATGACTGGGGAGTACAAACATTCGTGCTCATCAAACAAATGAATTCTCCCAGCGGGACTCGAACCTGCGACCGCTGGCACAGCAAGTAGGGTCACTACGAACTGAGCCAAATGTGTCATCGTAGTACAAAAGTGTACGTGGAGACACTAACGCACTCTCTATTCCCGTCACTCTCAAATTCTGATGAGACAATAATTCGACACAACCAGTGAGTGAACAGACGCAGGATCAATGGCTTTACGTGCTCACTAAGGCACGAGGGTGTTACACCACCAGCTTCCTAACTCCGGGCTGTTTATGAGACTTTCTTAACAAAAAGGCTCAATAACTAAACTTGACCCGACCCGGAACTCGAACCCAGAAAATTTGGAAGGGCAGTCTTATATGCTAGCCACTACACCATTGAGACAGTTAAAATATTGTATGATAAACTAGACATGAGCGCAGCTGTGGAAAAATGCTAGTTATATAAATAAAAAGGGGTATATTTATTTAAAACATAATGATACAAACGAAATATCTATTTTATTGTGCGTAAAAAATCAATTTAAAACCCATTTTAGGCCATACATCTGGGAAAATATCTAATAAAAAATATGGGCATTTTCGCTCTAAACATGAAAATTTTTAAATGAAAATAAAAATAAGGTGTAAATCTCGTTGGAAATTACAAACAAATGTTAGCTTTTCAATCAGTGACTCGGCTTAACGTGGCGAAATGGAAATATTATGGAAAATCTAAAACTGAGATATTATTATGTAATTTTTACTTTTACACGTAAACTTAAAGCATTTTTTTCTAAAACGTTCTGCACAATATATCTATTTTTGATTTTTTTATACACAGACAAGCCATAGTAAAATTTTCTGGCGCAATTATACAAGGAGACCCGACTCCAGCTAAACTGGGAACGGGGGTGGACAAAGAAAAAGAATTAACTAGAGACCGTCGTCCTAAAGTACGTTTTTTTTACGGAATCCTAATTCTATTTCTAAAATAAAAGTAGCCTAAGTTACTGCTTATAATATCAGCTATCTGCCATTGAAAGTCCCATAAAAATTATTTCAGCCGTTTCAGAGATTAGCGGGAACAAACAAACCTACATACAAACTTTCACATTCATAGTAATGATCCAACAATTACATGTTTTATAGATATACTTTCTTAGATTAACACGAAAATTTGAAACTATCTCTCACATCACCATGATTGCTCTAAAGCATTCGGAACGTCGAGAAACAAAAATCAAAATAAATTCGGGAAATAATCTGAAAATATGGTTTTATTTTATGGATTCTTATTTATCATGCTTTCCGTAAAAACACATAATATTCAACAAACAGTACTTTGAGTAAGTAACGCAAATATTTTAATTAAAAATCTCGTTTTATCTCGCCATTGGTCGAACATTATCTCAGATCTTAGATGTTGTATCAATTTTTTTTTATGATTTTATTGTATTGTAGCAGCAGCGGCTTTTTTTCGTAATGCCATGCCAATCGCTTTGACAGACGCAATACATTCAACTAAATTTTCTTATTAATGTTTTTTTTTGTTTTTTTTTTTTTTATGGTACTCAATGATAAACGAGCAGACAGACCCACCTGATGGAAAGCGATACTTGTCGCCCATAACACCTACAGTTCATGCACTTTTACGTAACAAAACTGCACAACCGCCGCGCCGGTACGTTATCACTGTGAGGACTAAGATGATATGCCTCTTGCCTGTAATTGCGCTGGCTACCTTATCCTTCAAACCGGAACACAACAATGCAATCATTGTTGCTTGGCGGCAGAAATAGATAAGGGGGTGGTACCCATCCAGTCGGACTCCTCAGGCTTGACAGAGCCCTACCACCGGTAAAATCTTATTAATGTCTTCAAAGTTTGCCGGTTTAGCACAGATTTCTCCAACATCACGTAGAATACAGAAGTCTCAAAGGAAATTGGTCGGTAAGATGCTATACATTCTGCTAGTGTCACGTGTTGTGAGGAATTCAAATGAATTTGAATGTTAATTTTGAAATTTAGTAGTGAAAAGTGAAACAGTAGCAGCTTAGGTAAGGGAATATTTTTTCATATCATGGTTGAATCAAATTATGACAGGCCTGTCGAAGGTCCCAAGGTCCACTCTCCTATCAGAGAAGTACCAGGAGCTCTTAGGAGTAACTTTGCCTATATTGAATTTAGCTTTACTTTTATAATTGTAAAAGCTTTTTTATCTTACTATTTAAAATTAAGGTATATTTATGCCTATACTATACACACTATACATATAAAATGAATGTACTCTCCACGTCCTATTAAAAAAATCCATATCCATACTTTAACTTTTACTATACGTGTGAAAGTGTATTTGTCTGTTTGTCCTTCTTTCATGTCAAAACAAAGCGACAGATTGGCGCGTTTTTTTTGTGGAGATAATTGGAGGGTTGGTGAGTGATATAGGCTTTTGACCGCCATAGATTATCTTATTCTCACGGAAAAACCGGATATGTTACAACCCACAACTCATTATACCTATGTTTACATATAATATATAGTCTACCTATCCTATACTAAGCGTCAAAACTTAAGAGGCGAGGGTGAGTCTCTAGTATGAATATAATTCATAACAAACTATACGAATATGTGTATCGATAGAAATAAATTCGTAGCAAAAAATATTTAAGATGATATTTTCTTCAAATCAAAACAAACAGTACGTGAGTCAAAGCTAATCCGAGAAATAAAAAAACAATTGATAGTAAACATTAACAATAGTTCTTTACTATTTTACTTAGCAACCCTGAAAAAATAGAATCTCAAAATAAACAAGATCAAAATATATACGAGTATAAATGACTAGCGATTCACCCTCGCTCCGCTCGGGTTCGTCCCCAGTTACGTTCAAACGTTTAGCCCAGAGATGAGATATTTTCCCGCAGTAAAAAGTATCCTATTTGTTGACCCGGATAACCAGCTGTCATCATACCAAATTTCATCAAAATCTGTTCAATGGTTTTCTCGTGATGCGATCACAAACAGACAAAAATTCTAATATCTATATATATATATATACGGCCTCTGTATCGATAATAAGTTTTTAAGTCAATAAGATTTTCCAAAAAATATATAATGTACAGATTTGGCTTAGTTAGAATTTGCTTATATGTATAGATAAATAATAATAAAGCAAGCTAATTGAAAAACATATTTTCATTTCATTTTGCAGTACCTTCCGTTTACTTTTGAGATTAAATGAGCTCTCACGTAACATTTCGTTAGTTTCTAAGCAAACCTTCTGTGTTTATTATCTTAATACTTATTTATCTTACCTAAATGACACGTTTGACTTAGTTTGTAGTGACCCTACTTGCTGTGCCAGCGGCCGCGGGTTCGAGTCCCGCTGGGGGCATTCATTTGTGTGATGAGCACGAATGTTTGTATTCCAGTCGTGGGTGTTTATATGTGTAGTGTATCAACTATCTGTTAATGTCTCAACATAAATATTTATATATAAGCTAGACGCACATTACAAATTTTTGTCGCTTAGCATTCTATCGCACCGTAGTATTGTTAGAAAGAATTTTAAATTGTATTCCGGACATCTAATGGAAAATTCACCGCAGCAGCGAAAAGTGTGAAACGAGTTAGATATGTTTTCCGGCGCGGTGGTAGATGGTCGATTTGTAAGCTATATATATATATATATATATATATATATATATATATATATATATATATATATATATATATATCCGTAGTATATTTTAAATAAAAAAAGGTTTTAACTGGCCAAGTGCGAGTTGGTGGGCTTCATATGTCATGAAAGCTAATAAGATTCTCTCACTCATGGAACTTTAGTCCTAATATTTTTTTAACGTATAAACAAGTAGTAATCGGGTTAAAAATGTTTCACGAATGAAAATATCTGAAGAGCACAATTCAAACCCGCTTCACATCTTTTTCCAAGCAAGCGCTACCACCGTCACTAAGTATTCTTAGGTCTACGTCGACAAAACTATGGATTGATTATATTTCATCTTTTTTACGTTACCTGCTGAAAAAATGTCAATTTTTTCAAACCTTGCATGATCTACTACAGTTTTTGTTCGAACTGATTGGGAATTCTTTGTGGCCAATAAAACTTTAAATGGTCTTAATCATTTCCTTCAAGATAAAATTACGATTTAAAATAACAAACAACATAGCTTTTTATATATTATATCTAGTATCATTTAGACATAAGATAAACATCAATTTCGAAATTCGCAAACATCTAAGCGAATTTAATATATCCTAAATTAATATCTGCCAAAGTTGGTCCATCCTCAAATCCAATCTTTGAATATCTTCTATACATGTAATAAAATTTTAACTGAGTCAAATCTGTATTAAATATTTTTTATAAAATATTATTGAAATAATTGTTATTATCGATACAGAGGCCGAACCTATAGTTTTCAGAATTTTTGATGTCTGTCTGTCTGAAAACCACTGAAAAGATTTTGATAAAATTTGGTATGACGATAGCTGGTTATCCGAGTCAACATATAGGATACTTTTTACTACGGAAAAATATCTTATCTCTGAGAAACCTATACTAAACTTTAAAAGGGACGAACCCGACCGGAGCAAGGGTGACTCGCTAGTATGTTCAACAGAAAACATTTTCTAACCCTCTCCCTTTTGATACATAAATTTCTTAGCTGTCAATACCCAAATATCAAAAGATTACACGCTTCGATTGACGCTGAATAAACCCATTGTAAATTGTCAGGGAGAGAACCCACTTCAATTCACTTGAGGATAGTCAATTTAGTTAACTTATCAATCCATCTATATAGATAAAAATGAATGTTCGTATGTTTGTCCTCTCCATTCTTATTTTTTACAGTGTTGAAATAAAATAAAAAAAACGCACAAAGCCTGGGTATATTACTAGTAAATACGAGTAACTTATATTGTTTATTGAAGCTGTACAGAAAGCAAAGTGTATTTATTAAAGGAAGCTCAAACTCTTTAAATATTAACAAAACATTGATTTCAATAGAAATATCTTTTAGCTTTTACATTTTATAGACAATTTCGTCCTTTCACTGATAATTTGAATAAAACTTCTCAGACAATTTAGAAATACTTTTGTCAAAATGGAAGAATTAATTATTTAGGTAGGTTTGAAGACATATTTGGCTCAGTTTATAATGACCCTACTTGCTATGCCAGTGGTTGCGAGTTCGAGTCCCGCTGGAGGTATTCATTTGTGTGTTGAACGGAAATGTTTGTACTCCAGTCATGGGTGTTTATATTTATAATGTGTATATATTTAAAGTTATATAATATGTAGTGTATCAACTATATGGTATCCATAACACAGACCTCGTAGCTTACCATGGAACTAGATGGTGGTGTGTGTTGATTTCCCAACATAATAAATAAATAAATATTTGCATTTATATTAATTTAGTGTGGCTTTTGTTACTGAACATTGCATCTTCTACATTCTGTGGGAAGAAAAAAGAAAATTTTATATAGTTAAAATGTGCCTTTTGTGGACATCTCTACTCAATATCATTCTCAATAAACAATTTTCTTATAAAATCAAATCAAAAAAGGCGCATCAAAAACGTACGTTGTGTATGTAAAAATTAAATTAAAATTTAAAATACCCCCTTCGCAAAAAAAACTTATAGTTTAAAGAACAACCCTTAAAAAGTAAATAATTTTGGAAAAGAGCTGATACTTTTACACTGCTGGACCGATATTAACCATACATAGCTAAGAACAACCGCAAGGAAACTGGCTTTCAAATTAAAAAAACCGCATTGAAATTGGTTTATCCGTTTTAGAGTTACGATGCCACAGACAGACACACACACACAGACAGACAGACAGACAGACACTCCCCTTTTTGCGTCGGGAGTTAAAAACATACCATACGATAGATTTAAACATTTCTAAAATAACATAACAATTGGCTATTGGTTTTAAGTACAAAAATAGAGGGAGAAAGCGAAGACACCATCAATCATATTCGATTATAAATAATTCGAACACTTGTTTGTTCTTTTAAAAAAATTTCTTTGAAGTTTCATAATGTACCCACATAAATAATGCTTGTTTAACGGAATCCTTTGTTAAAGTTTTATAAAAGCGAAAAACGTGTCGTGCTCGTGATGTATAGGGACCTGAGTACTCCTTTTTGATATCAATACTAGTTTTATAAAATACTAGTGACTCACACTTGCTCCGCTCGCGTTTGTCCCTACTTACGTTTTACCGTTTAGTGTAGATTTCTCAGAGGTGACATATTTTCCCGCAGTAAAAAGTATCCTATATGTTGACCCGAATAACCTAAATAAAAATAATGAACTATATAATTCTAAAGTTTCACTAGAATCCAATTGGTAGTTTTTGTGTATTAAGCTGTATAACTTACTATAGTTTTGTAACATGGAAACTCTTTAATTTTCCGGGATGAAAAGTATTTAAGATGTTGACCGGAGATATAAGGTACCACCATACAAAATTTCATTTAAATCGATTCAATAGTTTCGTAGATTAGCCTGTACAACAGACAAACAGACAGAGAAACAAAAAATTTGAAAAAATCTGAGTTTGCTCTATTTCTCTTCTTACATCCCCCTGACTAGGTTTTTAGCATTTTTTTTTTCTATGAACAGACATCCGACCTCTACAGCTTTATTATATGTATACATAAAAAAATAATTTATTAACTAAAAAGGTTAAATTTTATCTATACTAACATTATAAAGAGGCAAAGTTTGTTTGTTTGAACGCAATAATCTCTGAAACTACTAATCCGATTTAAAAAAAAAAATTCTTCTTGCATTAGATAGCCCAACTTGACCTTGGTCACCTTCACCTATTCTAGCAACTGCATCAATATCTGTCAAATGTAAAGGCAATAAAAGCGAATAAAACAGTGAAGTCTGAAAACTCTAAGTTTTCTCCGTTGGTATCAAGAATCAAATAAGAAAGTACAAACAAACAGAACAACTTTTGTATTGTAACTATACAGATATTGTTGCTACCAATTTCCAAGTAGTTTTTCTAGCTCTCCCAATGGAATGCTTTCAATTATACCGCTTGCGCCGGGACTGTAATAAATTAATTATTAATTAGCACTTTCGTTATATTTCATAGAACTGAAACAGATGGATTTTGATATTGAGCTGTCATCTTAAACAAAAATGCTTAGTGTTAATGTTTAGTGTTTTTATCTGCCTCGGTGGTCTAGATATTGTGTACATTGTACGGTCGCGGAGCCAGAGGTCCTGAGTTCAAGTCAAGGTTTGGAGCAAGTTTAATTATTTAGTTTCTTCCTATTCAGCCCTATTTAACATCCCAATGATGGGCACGGGTCTCCCTTCAATACGAGAGGGATCAGGCCATAGTCCACCACGCTGGCCAAGTGCGGGTTGGTGGAATACAAATGGTTTTCTCACGTTTTGTTCGGGCATTTTTTCGTCGTTTATGAACCGATTTTGATAATTCTTTTTTTGTTGGAAAGGAGATATCCCAAGAGTAGTACCATGATAAGGAAACCAGGATCTGATGATGGGATCCCAAAGAAATCGAGGGGAACTTTCAAAAATTGTAGCGGCGACTAGTACGTTTGTTAACATTTTCATTAGGTATTTTAAAGCACTACTATTTAATGAAGGTCTGGAGTCGATCTGATGATGGACTCGAAAGATAGTCGAAGGAACTCCTCAACGATTTACAGCAATTACCTAGTGTTTGGGCTTGATTAATTTGTATTGATGATACGTGTACACTTAAAATGGAAAAATAAAAACTTAAAAAAAAAACCGACTTCCAGGCACTGAAAAATAAAAAATAAGTAAACGGGGGTTTTCATTTAGAATAGATACTTAATCAGATTTTTTCGAAGTCGGTGCCAGCCAATACAAATCAAAGCACACCGACTTCGAAAAAATCTGATTAAGTATCTATTCTAAATGAAAACCCCGTTTAGTTATTTTTTACTTTTCAGTGCCTGGAAGTCGGTTTTTATTTTTTTTTTAAGTTTTTTTGTCTGTCTGTCTGTCTGTTACCGCGTCACGGGAAAACTACTGGATAGATTTTGATGAAATTTGGTATGACGATAGCTTATATCATGGTATGATGATATATGATAGGTTATCCAGGTCAACATATCATCTCTGAGAAATCTATACTAAACGTTAAAACGTAAATAGGGAGGAACCCGAGCGGAGTGAGGGTGAGTCGCTAGTATGATATAAATGAATACACTACCACTAAAATGAACAGCCCATACTGATTACTTCGCAATATGGTTTAAATATTTGAAAATCAAAAATATTTATTAAGCACGTCTCATATTCATGTATTTCTAACACATTTATAAGTTTAATTACGTTGCGAAACTTTTGTAATATCCAATTCTATAGCTTATTACAAGTCGAGTAGAGTTGCTGTGATTTATAACAAAGTAATGAAGACATGTTATCTTGTAAGAGTTATCAACATTTTCTGTACTTTTTGTGCGTGTTGGGTGATTGTCTTCAATCATTTTAACTTTCATAGACCAATATATGTATCTACATATACATCTTATATTATTATTACAATATTAAATGAGCAATTCTTGTATGTATATTTTATTTCGTGTATCTCGGTAACGATTTGATCCAAATGTTCAAATTTTGTATTAAGATTTAGTTTTTCTTTTTAAGTTTACCTTATATATGTCTTTTCTAAAAAAAACGCCATTTTTATATTTTTTTCCGAACAACACCAAGCTAGGCCCGGTCGCCAAGATACTATACAATTTAAATTTAAATACGGTGTTGAAACTTTTGTTTTCCAGTTGTTAGGCGACAAAGACCATGTCCTGGATTAATATCTAGAATATTTTTATCACACCGAAGTCCATAAATGTACTAGAACAAAAATATTTACTTACGTATTTATAGAAATAGAATAAAATATTTTAAATAAAACTACCTTTTAGGATTATTTCGCGGATTTATTTTGATTATTGGTTATCGACGTTTCGAAAACTTTACAGCAATCATGGTCACGGGAGAGACTTAGGTTTTCAAAGGTATGTTTCAAAGGTATTATATAGTTGTTATAGACAGCCTGCTCACAGAATAACAAAATAAATACAAAAAATTAAAAAAAATAACATCAATATTTTAAACATTTTTAAATAATTTTTAAAAATGTTTAATATATTGCTAGTCTAGATATTCCAGTAATAATAATCTAGATATTCCAGTGCAATGATTGATATCTAGTGAAGTTTATTATAAATTAAGAGTTTAAGTTCTTATATAGTTAAATAAATAAATGTAAATAAATTGTATATCAATAAGTCGATAAAACCAAATGAATAACGTTAATTCTCTCTCTTCTCGATCTACGATTTTTAATAAAACGTTATTGCAAAACTAGAGTCAGAATTTTGTTTAAAGTACCCATGTCATTATAATATTTTTAACTACAAAATTAATAGTTAAAAAGATATAATACTAGCAGAACCCACGGCTTCGCTCGCGCTAAAACTATATCTGTCTGATTTGTTGACATTTATGATTACTGCTCCGCTCCCTAAGGTAGTGGCATGATGATATGTAGCCTATAGTATTCCTCAATAAACGGGCTATCTAATGCAAAAAGAATTTTTCAAATCGGATTAATAGTTCCTGCGATTAGCGCCTTCAAACAAACAAACAAACAAACAAACAAACAAACCAACAAGCAAACAAACAAACAAATTCTGCCTCTTAATAATATTAGTATAGATAATAATTAAATATTGGTAAATACTGTACAGACACTAATTTCTTTTTAACTATACTGAACAAATTCTAAGAAAATCATGTAACAGTGCTGTTCCGCGTTCCAATTTAAGTTTCTAACAATAGATATAATTGATATAATTAAAGAAGTTTTAAAAGATGTCAACATTTACTCTCAAGATCGTTATGAAAACGATTGATTAGATATCACCTGGTAACAGTCACACTTGACGCCCACGTTAGAGAAAAAATAAAATAAAAATACTTTTATTGACTTAAAGATTACAAGCTAGTCGCAAGGGCCCCTGTACTAGGTGTAGACCCGTATTACTGGGTACCCCGCTCATCCACCAAGACTAGAAAGTCAACAATTAACAGAGTGAAACAACAAGATTAAAATTTAAAAAAAAAAAGAAAAATTACATTTCAAAAAAAGAAAAATTAAAGAACATTAATAGGTAAAAAGATCCGTTATCACGTAATAATAAGAATAAATAAGAAACTTAACACTGACCATGATTAGGGCAAATAAAACTACTTTTGAATTTACAATGTGATATTACAGACAGTCTAATAAAGTATCTATGCTAATATTATAGAGGCAGAGTTTGTTTGTTTGTTTTTTTTTTCATAATAACATTACATCCACAGGTTTTAATTGCCCGTGCCCTTTTATACATTTTTTTTTTTATTTGGCGATTACATTTTTTTATTTTAAACTCAGAGCCAGCGGGCTATAGATTAAATGACGTGGTCCAACACTGACTGGTTATTGATGAACATGTTTTTGTTGTTTTTTTTTATTTTTTTTTTTTTTTTTGTATTTTTTTTTATAATTTTGTTCAGTTTTTTTCGTAAAGGTAATTGTTATGTGTTTGTTTGTTTGCCTCGTAAAACAATAGAGTTACATATATAAAAACAATGTATTACGAAATTATTTGTACGTACGTATCCATGCGAAGCGAGGGTTAATCGCTAGTCCGTAATAAAAAATTAAGATACCCAGCAACATTTAAAATTCTTCGAGCAAATTCTAAAGAAATTTGGCTGAAGTTGGCGAAATTGTGGCCAGACAGTATAATGATCTAAAGCTTTTAAGTTATTAATTTTCAATGACTTGGTGTGAAATATTCATTGGAAGGTTTACGATTCTATAATATTTATAAACTTAGAATGCCGCGAAACGTTCTTGCCATAAAAGATTTATGAATTTCTTATACCAGCTAATTTTATATATTGTGTTTTTCAAAACAAAATTACCTTTATTATAGAAACTTTGTTGTTTGTTAATGCTAGTTTAAAAAACAACGAACTATTGGAGGTTTAAATAGTCCAAGGATTCGTGAGCGCTGTGACAGGGGTTGTAGATTCGATTTTAGAGTTACGTATACACTTATATTATTACTACCGACTTACCCTTGCTTTGCTCGGGTGCGTCTCTTAGTACGCGGCTTTTGTCCATAATTTCATAGGTTTTAATTTATTTTTGCGGAACCCTAATTCTTTTTCTAAAATAAAAGTAGCCTAAGTTACTCCTTATAACATCAGCTATCTGCCAGTGAGAGTCCTGTCAAAATCGGTCTTGCCGCTATGGAGATTAGCCGGAACAAACAGACAAACAATTTAAAAATTTTTTTTCATTATAAGTACCGCATGCACTTTCATATGCATTTGATAAAAAGCTATTTTTTTGATATTATAAATAGATACTTCAAGTTTTTTTATTTGTATAGATATTATATAGAATATATATTTTACCGGTGGTAGGACTCTGTCAAGCCTGAGGAGTACGACTGGATGGGTACCACCCCCTTACCTATTTCTGCCGCCAAGCAACAATGATTACATTGTTGTGTTCCGGTTTGAAGGATAAGGTAGCCAGCGCAATCACAGGCAAGAGGCATATCATCTTAGTTTTCACAGTGACAACGCACCTGTGGTTCTGCATTTTTGTTACTTAAAACCTAAGTGCATGAACCGTAGGTGTTATGGGCGACAGGTACTACTTTCCATCAGGTGGTCTGTCTGCTCGTTTGTCACTGAATCTCATAAAAAAAAAAGAAAACTAAGTATTTAACAATATATTACCGTAATGTGTATAACATAGTGTTAATACTGTATGTAATGATAGTAGAAACGTACATTTACGTTATATCCCTAGGGGAGTGTCTCAAGTGGATTCGAAGATATAGTGATATGTACCTCTTTCGCTTTTTCATTATCATTCTCTTAGCGGTCCCTCTTCGTTGCGGATTCTATTAGCTCATTTCTTTCCTCATCACCTTCTTAGATCTTGCACTACTACTATATTTATCTTTACTATTTATTTTATACGTATTATTAGTATTATTATATTTATAACATTAAAAATTTGTAATATTTTAGGTAATGTATTTAGCCCTTTTTTTAACTTCCCACTGCTGGGCACGGGCCTTCTTTCAATACAAGGGGATCAGACAGTCCATCACGCTGGCCGAGTGCGAGTTGGATTAGGTAATAGCTTAAGGTTTTTTTACACATAAAATTTATTTTATGCCTGTGGTTTATGAATACACATAAAACTCATTCATACATATATATAAAGATAAATATTTATATCCTAAATTGAAAACATACAAACAAACAAATATCTTATACTTAGTGGTATCTACTGATATTTATAGTGGCACAAATTACCTTTCTGAATGCGACCCTGAAGTTCTCCGACAGGAAGGCATAAAGTACAGGATTGACGCAACTATTCATGTAGGCCAGCACGTGCGACACGATCTGAGCGGTCACGGTGAAGTAGGTGATGTTGTAGGCGTCTAATGCCTTCACTAACAGGATTATCTGGAACAAACATGTGTATGTATGAAACTTATTAACATTTAGTATAGATTTCTCAGAGATGAGATATTTTCCCGCAGTAAAATGTTGACCCGGATAACCAGCTATCATTATACCAAACTTCATCAAAATCTCTCCAGTGGTTCTTGTGATGTATTCCCAGAGAGATAGGTAAACAAATATTGTAAAAACGATAGATTTGGACTCTGTATCGATAATAATGACTATTTCCATTAATATACACAATAAGATTTTCCAAAAAATATTCAATGTACAGATTCGACTCAGTTACAATTTTATTATTAATATTATTAAATTTTCATCTAATAATCAAGGAAAAGTGTCATAAGTAAAAATAGCTATTTAGCTTTCCTTTTACATGAAACTAGTTGTCACGCGACTTCGCTTGAGTGACAAGTGGGGCGGGGGTGAAAAGGTAAAAGACAACATTATTTTCACATTTACAATATCAAAAGTACCTATATATAATATTATAAAGAATAAGAGTTTGTTTGTTTAAAAGCGCTAATCTCAAGAACTACTTATCCGATTTGAAAAATTCTTTTTGCATTAGATAGCCCTTTTATTGAGGCAGGCTATAGGCTATATATTATAATATTATAAAATATATAATCTATCTATTTCATTCCAATCATTAAAACGTGTAATCTACGCTAGTAGATTATAAAATTTGAAGAAGACACATCATATCTAAGGTTGTTGTTGATGTTCTTCTATCCTTAAACTCGCGGAAATTTTTTCTTCCTCTTAACAGAACACAACTCTTATCTTTTCCTCCCAAATTCTCTACCTAATCTATCTAAAATTAATTCAACCGGTTACAAAACTGAACTAGTACAAATACACAAAAGTTTTAAAAAATACTTTGATGATAAATTTTATTTATACCCGAAATCTATGCAAATGTCTCAAACAAATGTCAGAAACAGAAATGTTAATGCAATGTTTAGCACTAAATTCTGGATTTATGCTAAAAACATACATACAACTTTACAATTCCTTGCCAAAAAATATAAATAAATCAAAAACTTTGGATATTCAAGAAAAGCTTGAAATACATGATGTCATGCAAAGTACCAGATATTGTATAAAACACCACAACCTAATTGTAAACTATTTATATTTAACATATTGTATTTTATGGATTTCCCAAATATAAGTGAACATTATTCTGATTTTGGGAAAATAAATATCTTTAACCTCATAAATAGTCCGACTATTTTACACTTAAAGCGTTTCATGTTTTGAACTGTAATTAGTAGTTGTAAGAAGGGTTTCTGGTACGAAATAAATATTTATATTATTTGCCAACATGTTTGGCTCAGTTTGTAGTGATTCTACTTGCTGTGCTAGCAGTCGCGGGTTCGAGTCTCGCTGGGGCATTCTTTTGTGTGATGAGCACGAATGTTTGTAATCCAGTCATGGGTGTTTATATTTATAATATATATGTATATAAAGTTATATATGTGTAGTGTATCAACTATCTAGTATCCATAACACAAGTCTCGTAACTTACCATGGAAATAGATGATGCTGTGTTATGTTCCAACTTATTTATTTATTCAAGTCAAAATCGAATTCTGTTTTAATGCACATCCTCACCACTGATCCAATCGGTATCTATTTTCGTATGATTGATAAAATCCTATCCTAAATGATTTAACTTTGATATTTTTATCGAAAATATTAAGCTTAGTACTCGCCTCAAATATTAATATTGCTTTATCAATACTTATCACTTTGCATATATTTAGTATCAACTAAATTAGGCTTTAACAGCTTAAGAGCTTCAAATTAATGTATTATCAAAACTGGGATTACAATTTTATCTGTTCTTAAAAACATCTATTTTTATTAATCTATATTTTTATGCGTGAATTTATAAAAAAAAATGCACATCAAAATTTTAATGTAGAATATCCGTATTGCACTATCACAGAGGATACATGTTATATTATTAGAAATATATTGTACTATAGATAATCTATACCTAATATTATAAAGCTGAAGAGTTTGTTTGTTTGTTTGTTTGGTTGAACGCGATAATCTCAGGAACTACTACTCCGATTTGAAAAAAATAAATACATTAGATAGCCCGTTAACTGAGGCAGGTTATATCATCCCGGAAAAATGTACGGTTCCCGTGGGATAGATTTGTTTTTGCTTAGGGACGAACCCGAAGCGAAGCGAGAGTGAGTCGCTAGTATTATATACTACGCGGATTTTGTTCACAATTTCTTGGGTTTTATTTTTTGCACGGAATCCTAATTGTATTTCTAAAATAAAAGTACTCAAAATTACTCCATATAACATCCTCTATCTGCTCGTGAACGTGCCGTCAAAATCGGTCCAGCCGTTTTGGAAATTAACCGGAACAAACAGATAGATTTAGTAAAATCTGTTATTTTAACTTTACAAACAGACATTTCAATTTTATTTAATGTATAGATTATATGTATGTTTATTAAATAATTGATTATGAATATATATTGCTTATGTTTTAAAATTCATTAAGCTATATTATAGGTTTTAAAATAAGCCACATTAAAAAAAACTCAACTCAACAACTCAACAAACTCAACAACTCAAAACATTACCCTAATTTTGAAGCAGTCGGGTAAATATAATTTGCCACAATAAATAACCTAAAAGTTTTCTTTCAAAGCTGGTATTTGAATAATAGTAGACAATACCATTTGTTCTTCACTTCATTGTGGGACACGTGAAAATCTGGGTTTGACATTTTGCAACTTTTATTGAGCTATGAATAAAAGGGTCCGTCACTAATTTTGTCCCTTGTGGGCGACAACTCATTATACAACAGGATTCTATCTTGAGTGAGATAGAAAAATAAAATAAAGGATATATATATATATATATATATATATATATATATACATATATATATATATATATATATATATATATATATAAATTGTATTTATAAATTAACATAAAAAAATAAATTGTATTGTATTGTGATATAAATTGTAAACTAAATACAAATCCAAAATACATACATATATAAGCAGAGTCGCTGGCAGTAGTTAGTTTTTAATATATCCAAGACTTAACACGCGATATCACAAACTATGCGTATTATTAGTTATTATTGATTAGGGAGTTCTTGATTAACTTTCCAATATCTAGCGTCAAACACACTCAAATTCGGGCAGTGTTTGAAAACCAAAACACGATGTCCTAATCAATATGTACGAGTACATCAGAAACTTTGCTGGAAATAAGCTTGTATAATCTTAAATTTCATAGATAAATCTAGGCGAATTAAGCTCATCTCAATAACCTATCTGTTTAAAGTTTTCCTCACTCGTGATATGAATCAGAATTGCTGTTGATACGACTAAGAGTATGATCGAAAATCGAATATATACTATCTATACTTCTATACTAATATTATAAATGTGATAGTTTGTGAGTATGGATGTTTGTTACTCTTTCACGCCAGAACGGCTGAACGGATCTAGATGAAATTTCCACAGAGATAGATCATAGTCTGGAATAATACGTAGTACTTACTTTTTATCCCGAAAAAAGTATTAATTTATTTCAAGTGGGATAGGTTAGTTTTTGTTTTCATAGAGGCAAACTCGAGCGGAGCGAGCCGCTACTATATTATAATTGTGAATTGAATTGTATGTGTGTGTATGTTTGTTACTTCTTCACGCTGAAATGGCTGAACAGATTTGGATGAAATTAAGTATTAAGATAGATTATGATCAGGAATAACACATAGGCAACCGTTGGGGAAAATAGGGGCGAAAGAAGACCGGGCAAAGCGAGGGTAAATCGCTAGTTTTACTTAATTTGTATGGAGCTTATGTTTTTCTAGCTCTGGTAAGGATAATTTTAGATAGAGAAGTTATTCAAACCGTAAGTCGCCTCACCCTCCCTTCGCTCGAGTTCGTCCCTAGTTACGTTTTAACGTTTAGTTCAGAAATGAGGTATTTTCCCGCATTAAAAAATATCCTATATGTTGACCCGAATAACCAGCTATCGTCATATCAAATTTCATCAAAATCTGTCCAGTGGTTTTTTCGTGATACGGTCTGTATCTTTTCTCTGTATCGATGTGTATGCGATGATGTCTATTTCAATAAGATTTTCGAAAAAATATTTTACGTACAAATTTGACTTAGTTAGAATTTTATTACATGTTATAGATTTCAGTATATACTTAATAAATAATAAAATGGCAATAGACAAAGATGAAGCAGTTCAGAACTTTTTCTTTTCTGTTTGTCAATTGATTGTGTTGTTGTTTGACTGATTTTGTATTTTTTTCTGTTTAGAAGCTATTGACAACCAATTTTGACCACTGGGCACACTACTTAATATATAATAACTATTTACTCATAGATTTGTCGTATTGTCGCAAGACCGTAAAAACGTTTAAGATATACGGTTTCAATTAACATTTGTATTGCGATAAAATGCAAATACATTAAAGGGTATCAGTAAAACAGCGCAACGTGGGTCTTGTTGAAGTTATGGGCTTAGCATCAAGTATAAAGCTGTTACTAGCTTTAACAAATATTTGCGTAGTGGCAGAAATTCGACCATCATTATGATCGAAAATTTGAGAAAAACATATGTGTATGTAAAATTTAAAGAAAAACTTTTTCCATTTTTTTTTATTGATAAATAACTAAACAGACTAAACAAAGAGAAGAAAATTGGTTAACAAACAGAAAAAAAAAATCCTGAACTGTTTTGTTTTTGCTCTTTTAAATATAGCTTGTTTGGTTATTTAATATATTAAAAATTCATTCACAGGGATAATATAATCTATCCACAAATAAAAGGTTCATTGAAATGAGTTGATCGTACTAGGAGTAAATTGCTAGCAGATCCAAAGGGACAGATAATTTGTTTAACCATTTGTAGGCCTGTGATATAAAACACTCTCGTGTAAATCAATTTTCAATGAGTACAAAAGGTAACGATATTATTTAAATGAATACTTTGTTATCTATCAGTTTTTGGAATTATCGATAAATAGCTAATAATATCTATTATATCGATCGATCGAAATTGTCGATTGTCACAACAGAAAACGCTTAATCTTATATCTTAAACAGTAAAAACTGCTGCTAGATCAGTGTTTCCGCTGCATCATTAATTTACTTTATTTATTGCAACGGTCCACCTCCCATATTTATAGTATCAATTGATTCCATCCATTTATTGCATCATTTATTTTAGAGCGATCTCATTATTTTATTTTGTATAGGTACTAGGGACCGGCCCTAGATTACGGGCTCCAATAGAAAATCGCATTGCTACATTAAAGAATAATGAACCAACAAAAATACTTTCGCAATTAGTATATTAGTAACTAGCCACTCACCCTCGCTTCGCTTCGGGTTCGTCCCTAGACAAAAACACATCAATCCCACGGGAACCGTATATTTTTCCGGGATGATATAAAGCCTATAGCCTTCCTCAGTTAACGGGCTATCCAGTGCAAAAAGAATTTTTCAAATCGGATTAGTAGTTCCTGAGATTAGCGCGTTCAACGAAACAAACAAACAAACAAACTCTTCCGCTTTGTAATATTAGTATAGATTACACATTCTTCTTCATTCATCATCTTGACGCAGTCTTGTATATATTTTTATATTTTAAATATGTTTACAAGCTTATGGATTTGACTTGTAGGATGTTCCTACATTGGGTTAGTGTTCAAACTAAATCAAATCGAAATACTTAAATAGACTAAAAGTATATTTATATATTACGACAGGTTTGGCTCAGTTTGTAGTGATCCTACTTGTTGTGCCAGCGGTCGCGAGTTCGAGTCGCGAAAGGAGTATTCATTTGTGTGATGAGCACGAATGTTTGTACTCCAGTCACGGGTGTTTATATTTATAACATGTATGTATTTAAAGTTATATATGTGTAGTGTATCAACTATCTGGTATCCATAACACAGGCCTCATAGTTTAACATGGAACTAGATGGTGATGTGTGTTTAATGTCCCAACATATTTATTTATTTATATTTGAGCACTTTCAAATAATCACTTTTTACAATTTTTAAAATTATATTAAATGTCAGTACTAGGAATCAAATCCATGCAAAGCAACGTCTTCTAAAGTGCAATGTGGCTTTAAATGGCTAATTGGCGATTTTTAGGTTATGCATGTATTTTGCATTTTACAAAGTATCTTTTATGTGGTTAAGTCTTATCAACTTAAGCCTTGTAATAGTAGAAATAATTTGATATTTTATTTTATAAGGAAACAGATGACATTCTGATCTGGTAAAGGCATTACAAAATTGGATGATAATTCTCAGAATATAAATTATATAGTATAATTTAAGTAAATATGTCGAAAATAAAAAAATCATTAAAATCTCTGAAATGGAGCAAGTAATAAATATGAGATATTCACTGAGAATAAGATATCCTCGTAAAATTCGGAAGAGTGTCAGGTACACGACGGTACGAGTAACAGGTAGGTTATACATATGTACCTACATATTTTAATATGTAGAAATATTGTATACGTAAAAATATACTTTAAATTACCTGTATGGGACACCAGCACACTGCGAACACAACTACGACGACCACTACCATCCTCGTAACTTTTTTTCTCCCCCTTCGACTCTCAGCCGATACTCTCCCTCCAGGGGCACTCTTCCATAGTCTTGTGAGCATGCACATATAAAGCACACTGATAAGCGCTAACGGTATCACATATGATGATAAAAAGAAGGACATTTGGAAACCCAACTTGCTATATCCCTGTTCCTCCAAAAATACACAAGAGGAATGATTTCTATGAAAATAAGAATATTCTCTTTCACCATGACATATTCCTACTGGTATTGCTGTGGTAAGGATTACCACCCATATACAGGCTATAGCTAATAGCGCATTTTTTTCTGTTCTTATGGACATTGAGGTTATTGGGTGGACCACAGCCATAAATCTGTCCAATGACATTAGAACAAGCGTGTAGACAGATGCATGTGCTGTGACGACGATGAAGTATTGAACGACTTTACACCACCAATCTCCAAAGGGCCATCTTGGCATTACATAGTCAGTTGCAGTGAAGGGGACACAGAATATAACGAAGAGCAAGTCAGCAACGGCTAAATTGATGATTAATAAATTAGTGGTTGATCGCATTCCAGGATTTGCGGCGACAACAAGAACTACCAACGCATTTCCAACTAGTCCAACGATTCCAATAAATCCAAAAAAAATTGGAACCACTCTGGATACGACCTTCTCAAGAAGTTCTCCATTTTCATAATCCGTACTATAATTACAGCCGCCAATACTGGCAATTTCTTCACTTGTCAAGTTAACGCATATGCTATAAAACTCGTCTTCTGTAGATTCCATGTTGTTTGAAATCAGCAGACTACAATCATTGACTTGGTTGAAAACTTGTTAGTTCCTTTGGTAATGTATGTACCTGAAACCAAAAAAAAAATATTATTCAATTATTTCATCAATTTGTAAAAATAAGTACATAGGACACTACACATTTGGAGCAACTTTCGAAAATGTATATACTATGTCTCCGACTGTATAAATACTATTTATCTTCTTCAACTTGTTCCTATCTTTTGAGTTCAATTTTTACTTTTACGCAGTAGGGTGGTTTCATTTATATATATTATTTTTTTTAAATTTAATTATAGACATATAATTTAATATTATTTTAATAGATTTATTAATTTGGAGTTTGTAATTTTTTTTTTCGCCAAAAATCAAAAGCCAAAAAAAAGATATACAATACTAATATAATAAATAATACATCTTTTCAATACGAAAGGGATAAAGTTATAGTCCACCACGCTGGCCAAGTGTAGGTTAGCGGACTGAGCATGTCTTTCGAAAACTTGCTAGGTTCTCATATTATTGTAACTAAATGAAAAATTAAAAATTATTAAACGTATAAAAGTTTCTCATTTTCTAAAATTTATTCGATTCAAAAAACAACTATTCTTCTTATATATGAGAAGTCATCCCATAAGTTAAGATTGTGTAAATAAATTGTTTTATTCATCAGGAAATGAAACGCCAACACATTGCCATTTTAACTTTAATTTTAGAGTTTTGTCAGCGTCTCTAAACATTTTAATATTAATAAAATTATTTTGATATGTATATTTTCACTCCATTTTCCCTTTATCCTATTAGTCATTTATTGATGACTAATAATAATTATGTAAAATATTTCCCTCAGATTTATTATTTATTGGAAATAGATTTTGTAAAAATAACTGTCAAATATAATAAAAAAGTAAAAAACGGACGTGTTAATGGATTTTATAATGGATAGTATAGAAATTTTCCTAAAAAAAGTTTTAAGTTCACAGAAGGCATTTCTCTTACAGAACTAGTTAGAGTCATGGCGTTTTATAAAAATTGTATAAATCAAAAGTATGTATTTTTTTAGAATTTAACCGAATTCTTCATAAACTTTTGCTACATCTTTGCTAGAGATAGACAGATTTCCATTCTGATACATTCAGTCGTTGTGTTACCCTCGTGATATATTTATTGGGACACTTGGTACAATGTACTCGATAATAATAATTGTCACGAGTACTAGGGGACCGCAAACCTCAAGGAATGTCTATTATATACATAATTGTAGAGTCCCCACCATAAGAGTACATACAAACTACTTACTATAAATATTAATTAACACATATATTCGCCTGGTACTTATGATGACGTCATGGGTGTTCTTAGTAAATAATAAAAAGTGTCGTGATGATCTAAATATTACACTTTTTCTATCAATCTTTCATTCGCCAAGTGTGCCGAGTATAACAAGCGATAAGAAACTTCCTTCCGAAAAATTCAAAAGCAATACAAAATGTTCACAACCTCTATCTTGAAGTAATTTTGTCCCTATTTGTGTTCCTAGGTACGTACATAGCGTTGCTACAGTTTAATAGGAAGATTTTTTAAGAGGAAAAACTCTGTAATATGTACATTGTTTTCATATAACTTACTTTAATATAACGTTTTAACGGTTAGTATGGAATAGATAGACTATATATTATGTGAAGAAAACCACCAGCGTACACTTCAAACGTATAATAATTATTGATTTACATATAAGAATTACAACACACTGCATATATCACTGCTTTATACTAGAATTTACACAACACTGTTTCAGCATAATTACACAGTAACTCTTCCTGAACAAGAATGGATCCCAATCATAGAAAGCACTCCTTATATATTAATTTTAATTTCAATCAACCCACCTTTTTTAATAATTTTAATGTAACTTCAACTACTTCCGGCGTAATCTTTAAATCATAGTAGTCAATTAATGTATTTAATTTATAAAAGCATACTTAAAATATAAAACATAATTTCATTGAAACTTTAGTTAATTACAAGAAATATAGGTAACTTTAAATATGTCTAACAATATTAGCACTAAAATTAATGAATCATAACAATTAAATGATATAGCTTTCTTCAATAAACGGGCTAATTAATATAAAAAAAAATCAGATCAGATTAATAATCCCTGAGATTAGCGCGTCCAAACACACAAACAAACTCTGCCTCTGTATAATATTAGTATAGATTAGTTTACGCGGCGGACGCCATTCAAGCTCCCAGTCGACATGTTTTTTCCCGACATCTTCAACAATCATCGTCATATTTCAGTCATTTTATACAAAATCTTAATGAATTATACACTTAAAACTTCCTCGTGAATCACTCCATCTATTGGTGAAAACCGTATAAAAATCCATTTAGTAGTTTTTGAGTTTATCACATTCAGACAGACAGACAGACATATAGACAGACAGACGCGGCAGGGTACTTTATTTTATAATATATAGTGATCAGTGGTAAATGTGAAGTGGTAAATTATTGAAAGGTTTACGTACACTGGACGAACTCTGCGTACACAATATTTATTTCATCGTATGTATTCGAAGCGTAGAACCAAATTGTATTCATTACGCAAGTGGTAAATTTATTCTAATAATAGGGCAAGTATTTCTGACTTCAAACATCATTTTGTTAACTGGTTTTAGAATTTCGTTGAGGTTTTGAGAATTATGTTTCTGGCAAATATTTAGAAACTTTTTGATTTAGCAAACGTTGTAATAATATTCATACTTAAAACTTTTAACTATATGTGTATATTATCTTTATGTTAACTATTATTTTTCTACTTTTTCTACATAATATAATCCTATGTAACTGGAATTCAAACTCAATTTTTTTATTCAGTATTGGTATTTCAATTACACGGTTTTACTCTAACAGTAGTTCGCGAAAATACCTCAGTTCTAACAAAAAAGCTCAGCGGGACTCAGTTTTTTTTCGATAAAAAGAATAATAGAATACAAATTCCATGTTCAGCATTAAAAGTATACAGGTGTTATCCTCTAGAATATAACCTTTTAACACGCAAACTTAGTTTTTTTCTTAATTCGCTTGCTGCTGTAGATATTAGTATTAAATAAATAAATAAATAAATATGCTGGGACATTAACACACAGGACCATCTAGTTCCATGGTAAGCTACAAAGCCTGTGTTATGGATACCAGATAGTTGATACACTACACATATATAACTTTAAATACATACATATTATAAATATAAACACCCATGACTGGAGTACAAACATTCGTGCTCATCACATAAAATGAATGTCCTCAGCGGGACTCGAACCCGCGACCACTGGCGCAGAAAGTAGGGTCACTACAAACTGAGCCAAACGTGCCGTTTAAATATAGATATGTTTTCATTCTTTAGCTCATTATATCTCTAATTTAAGTTTTTTTTTCATCCAAACACAATCTATTCAATTTTCAAGTCCCTGTGTTCGAAAAATAATTAATTTTATTATTTCTCATATACTTTTGTGTGAAATTCAAGAGCAGATTGTTTATATTTTTAGTATTAGCGATCTCTACAAAGCAAATACAAGTTATAAGCGGTCTGTGCGCTTAACCACTTCCAATATATGTTTTTATTCATTGAATAGCGGCTCACCCTCGCTTCACTCGGGTTTGCCTCTAGACATAAAAAAACAAATCTATCCCACGGGAACCGTACACTTTTTCGAGATAAAAAGTAGCCTATTTGTTATTCTGTTGTATGAACTATATTATTGTAAAGTTTCATTAAAATCCAATCCGGAGTTTTTGTGTACTAGTTAATTGTGTAATAAAACTGTAGAGGTCGAATGTCTGTACAAAATGCTGAAAACCGAGTCAGGGTGATGTAAGAAGGGAAATAGAATAAATCCAGATTTTTTAATTTTTTTTGTTTCTCTCTGTTTGTCTGTTTTTACGAGCTAATCCCCGAAACTATTGGACCGATTTAAATAAAATTTTGCAGATGGTACCTTATATCCCCGGTCAACATTTTACATACTTTTCATCCCGGAAAATTAAAGAGTTCCCTTGAGTTAGTTAAAAACCTATACTAGCTTATACAGTACACAAAATCTACTGATTGGATTTTATAGAAACTTTACAATAATATAGTATCTGTAAATGAAATATTTTTTAAAAGCAATGACTGTAACGTATTAAGGACACAATATAGACCCCAAAACAATTGTTATTTAATTTTTTGTCTGTATGTCTGTTTGGGTGTGCGTGTTTCACGCAAAAAGTACTGAACCGATTTTAACTAAATTTTGTGTAGTGATAACTTATTACTGTGTACTAAATTTCATCCAAATCAGTTTGACCATTGTGAATGAGTTACAAACAGACACAAATACATTTTTTCCCCTTTATAGTAGTAATCCAATAGATACTGCTATGTCTATCGATTATTACGTAAGGTCATTGTCTTAAATCGCTAATTAGGTACCATAATTAAGTTTCATGAGATATCGATAGCAATGAATATCAAAATAGAATATTCTTTGGTAATATTATGAAAAAATAACCTTTAACACCCATCATTTTTATTCGGATTAAGAGTCACAGTGTAAGTGATTATCGACAGTGTAAGGCCACATGACATTAAGGAGTTTTCAAGGGGAACAGTAAATACTTTATAATTAAGGTTACCAGAGTCTTCATTTTGAAAGGCTCAAGTCTGTTGACTATATCACGCATACTTTGTTTACTTTAAATATCATGATCTATATAGTATACATATAATGTGAAAACTTAAAAAAATAGCAGACTTCAAAAAAAAAAACTCTAAAAAGTAAAAAATAACTGGTTGGTATTTTTCATTTACTACAGATACTTAATCAGATATTTTCGAAGTCGGTGTGCTTTATGTGTTGGCTGGCATTAACTTCGAAAATATCTAATTAGGTATCTATAGAAGAAGCCTACTACCTACTGCTAGTTTGATTATAAAGGGAGAGGTGAAACAAATATCGCTCTAGATGTGCACAATACAAAAATAAGGCATATTACCATTAGGATAATATATAAAATAAAATAGCCACTTATAAATGCTTATAAGTAACTGTTACTACTACTACTACTACGATTGTACAACTGTGTGCGTGCGTGCGTGCGTGCGTGGGTGCGTGCGTGCGTGCATGCTTGCGTACATGTGTGTGTGTTCTGACCAAGATTCCAGGTCTTAGTCAGAACACACACACACACAGGTATGGCTAGCATATAAGCAACTGCTAGCCATCTAGGGATACCTACACCTAAGCAAAGAAGAGATACTTACTAAAAGCTACCCAGCTATATACCATATATATATATATATATATATATATATATATATATATATATATATATATATATATATATATATATATATATGCTGTACTTTAAGCAGTTAAATGAAATAATGTTGCATCACGTTAGTAAATGTAATTGAGATACAATATCCTAATATTTACTGGTATAATGAGATCACATTTTCCAAACACGTCTCTATGACAATGTATAATAACGTGTATTGATAATTTCAGAATATGCTAAATAATTTACATTTCAATAGTGACACGATTTTCAACGTGGCTGTTGAATGATGCTCACGCTGATAAAAAAATATGTATTGTTCATGTACCTTAAGAGGATTGTGAAACTAAATAAAAAAGTAAATTTTCATACAAAAATACCCATTAACATAGTCTAATTTTCATAATTTTTGGAAATGTTGTAGATATAATGAAAAACTAGGTCCGTACGTTTTTATTTTCATTATCTAAATATCTGTGTTTTTGACTTAAAAATTTCCTCGAGCGTTTTTTTTATTAAACTAAACTGAATTACTAAAAAAGGAAAACTTACGGACCAAGATTAAGGTGTACTGAATGTAATGACACTAAAATTGTATCAATTCGTAAATATTTAGATGGGTGAAAACGTTTCAAACAGGAAATGTAGGTAATTGCCTCCAAGATTCGCAACTCTCTCTATCGCACCATAAGGGTTGGCAAAGCGAGCGGTATGAAACAGATAGCATTTTTTTTTAAACATACTCGCGCCGCGTATTGACACTTCACAATCCTCTTAACATTATGTTCGTAATGATCGTCCTTATGTTACTGAATATGCATTGACCAGTGAAAATATAAGCGTTAAAATTCCTAACAGATTTGATTTCCACTTAGAAGTAATGAACTTCTACGATGAGAGTAACGTGAAGTTGTACAAAGTTTGGCAAAGATTACCTAACTGGAGTCTGAAACCTGACAAATACTTCCTAGTAACAACACAAGCGAGTCTTAGAATGCTATTTACCTGGTTTCATACTTCTGGGCTGTTCTTGAGTGTATTGATCAAATAATTCTTTTATCCTATCAAAATTTAATCCTATATATCGTAACCCATAACCATTAACCAGCCTTTATATCAAGAAAGCTGTCATAAAATACCATAAATCAGCATAATATACCATTGATCTATAATTTTTTTTTTTTTTCAATAGAATCCAACTGATAACGTGCTAGCTTGAAAAACCAAGTGAAGGTTGTTTTAAACCCGGGTCTACTTGCCTTAAGGTAAAGAAAAACATCGCGAGGAGACCTGCAATTGCATGTCCAAGAGAACCTAACTAGTTTTCGGAAGACGTGTGAAGTCTGCCAACCGGTACTTCGCCAGCGTGATGGACTATGGCCTGATAACCCACGTATTGAAGGAATATCCGTGCTCAGCAGTGGGACGTTAAAAAGGACTGAATGAGTGAATTTTATTTCCATTTTTTTATTTTAACTTCATAAACATAGCTAAATATTGATTTTCCCTCTAAAACTTCTATACATGATTCAATTTTATTGAAATAGTTTGCTGAAATATTAACTGTGTATATAAATGTGTTCGACCAATTTACGAGTCTACTCCACTTGAGTTCGCTAACTGTTGTTTATTGCTTTGCTACTAAATATAATCGAGACAGGGTCAAAATTAATAATTTACCCACTTCAAAAAGAGGTGGTACTCAATTCTGTTGAATTCTTTTTGTGTGTATGTATGTTGTATGTTACGTGATAATTTTTACAATAGTTAATCAATTTTCATTATTTTTTTTTATATTTACTTAGATTTACACGAATATTTAACATTTTAAATAAAACTATTTTTTCGGATTTTTTCGCGGATATTTTTTCTAATCTGCGAAACAATCCGAAAAGATAGTTTTATTATTCTTTTGATGAATGGATAACACCTAAAAGTCAGATTCAACATAAATTACAAGTAAATATTCCAACACTATGGGTGGAATTAATAGAATTTTCTATATCTAATTAGACAAAGACAAAACAGTTCACTATTTTCTCCTCTGTTGATCAACCGATTTTCTTTATTTTTTTTTTGTTTAGTAGCTATTGACGTAAGTTAACAGTTACTGTTTCTTTTCTAAATTGTATTCAAATGTATGTTTTCCTCAAATATTCAATCGTTGAATTTTAACAACCAGACGAACATAAGATATTTTAAAAATAGAAGATTGCATGTTTTTGGTACTCTTAAATACTTAAACGGATTTGAATGAAAAGTTTACAAATACACTATGACCGAGAATAGGCACATAGACTAATTTTAGACATCCAGGGATAGACGAGATTTTCGAAGGTAATGGTAAGAGAATCTGTGTTTGGGATATTTTTAGTTTTTAATATCCTATTAAATCTAACAATATCTAAAACAGAATCACCAGAGAACAACGTTTATTTTAAATGGTTAAGCAGATCTAAGGACAATTGTTGTAATTTCCGTTTTCCATACTCTAGTACAATGGCGTATAATAGTGGTTATGTTTTAACAGAAATAACTGTGCACGTCGGTAAAATATACAAAGTAACAAATGGGAATGTGGTCCGGTTGTAATTTATGGAACCCTTAAAAATATGTTTACTTTATGAATTTAGAATTAATCCACCCAAAATTGATTTTTTTTGAATAATATGTTACATCACTACATAGTATAAAACAAAGTCGCTTCCCGCTGTATGTCTGTCCCTATGTATGCTTAGATCTTTAAAACTACGCAACGGATTTTGATGCGGTTTTTTTAATAGATAGAGTGATTCAAGAAGGTTTATATGTATAAAACAGGCATATTATAGTACAGAAAAGCCGAGAAATTTAAAGATTTGTATTTCATACTAAAACGTAACTAGGGACGAACCCGAGAGAAGCGAGGGTGAGTCACTAGTATTAATTATATGAAGATTAAAGAGTAAAACTTAAGGTATAATAATAATAACCATTTTAATTTATTAATAAACAGGCCACGACGGTCAATTTTAATGAAAAGCTGCACTATAATATATCCTGCAGATGTCAGGAGAAAATATAGTGCAGCGCGTAGACTATGACATAAAAACACTCTCTATTCCTATCACTTTCATAGTACTGTGGTGTGGTAGGTACATATGTACATACCTATGTACCTACACGTCGGTAAAGGAAACATAGTTGTTTATATCCTTCCTTCTACATCCGGACTCCATTTTACTAGAAATTCGACGAAATTAATAAAAGCTGATTTACGACACCTTTGGCTCAGTTGGTAATGACACTACTGATTGTGCCAGTGGTCGTGAGTTCGAGTCCCACTAGGGGCATTCATTTGTGTGATAAACACGAATGTTTTTACTCCAGTCGTGGTTTATATTTATAATATGTATATATTTAAAGTTATATATGTGTAGTGTGTCAACTATCTGGTATCCATAACACAGGCCTCGTAGCTTACCATGGAACTAGATGGTGTTGTGTGTTAATGTCGCCCCATTTATCATTGTTATTCAACGTCCGCACTCCACTTTACCAGAAATTCGATCGAAATTAATAAAAGCTACATACATCGGACTACTCTAGGGACGCATCTGAGCGAAACAACTTCAATTTTTGATGATATATCGAAACTTACATAGAAAAAGATTGTATTTCAGTCTTGGAACAAATTAAAAAATATAAATCAATATTTCAAAAGACTTATTCGTAAGTCCAATTCTAAAATAGCTACAATACTGTTACAATGTTTACAATGTTTTTCCTGTAGAAGTCAAACTAATTTTAGCGGACGTCAGTCAATTCGAAATCGATTTCTAGAAATTGATCTTTAATTATTTGTTTTTAATTTATTATTCCAAAAAATAACTACTACATTATGATTTTATGACACGGGCCTCCCTTCAATACGAGGGGGATCAGGCCATAGTCCACCACGCTGGCCAAGTGCGGGTTAGCGGATTTCACATGTCTTTCGAAAATTTGCTAGGTCCCTGAGACATGCAGGTTTCCTCACGATATTTTCATTCATCGTGACAAGTATTTATTTTTGGCGGACTTTTCATTAGTTTTATGTTTTATAACCACTGAATTAAATGAATATTTAATGATAAATATTATTTTTTGATACTGGTATTAGCTAACATTATAAAGCGACAACATTAGATTTTTGTAAGTTTTTATTTGTAATCGATAAACCCAAAAACAACCATATCGATTTTAAAATTCGTTTACGTATAGAAAGCTACATTATCTAAATATATAATAACTAGCGACTCACTCTCACTTCACTCGGGTTCGTCCCTAGGTACGTTTTAACGATTAGTATGGAATAAATAGACTGTATATATAGGTATAATTCAGTTTCATAACTGTTGAGAAATTATAGATTCCCCTTACAAATTTTCATCTCCATTTTTACCCTCTTAAAGGATAAATTCCGGGATAAAAACTATCATATGTCCTTCCCAGGAACTCAAACTATCTTCTTATCAAATTTCATCTAAATGAGTTTAGTAAATCCAGAGATTACCCCCTACAACCTCACAAACTCACAAACTTAACCTCTTTATAATATTAGTATAGATAATCAATATATTACTAAAATAATTTTCTATTGATACAAATAGGTAATATACATTATAATAAAACAGTTCGGAAATGCTTTTTAAAAAAAAAAAAAAAAAAGTTAAAAAAAAAAAGATAAAATAAAATTTTGGCGCTATTTTCATGATATTTGTAACCTTTAATATGGCTAATTTTAGTTTCAACTTACAACACCCATATTATTCTTTAACAAAATCTATATATTAAGTACTTTAAATAACCATCATCCATTTCAATGCTACAACTTCTTAAGTTCATAACAAAGTAATAAATCAGTATTTTACGGCTATTGCTATAAAAGTTACTATAATAAATTTAAAACTTCGCTAATATCATAGAACAAGCAATATACTAGAAGGGATATTTTAGTTTATATGTCAAATATCGGCTGTCATATTCCATGTCTATTGTGTTTCTTTGCCAGCCGTCAGCTAATAATGGCAGACAGGCGCGACAGAGACAAAACGAATGTGCGGCCAGAAGTCTTCTGTATTAAATGAAATACGAGTAATGAAGATAAATATTTATAACCGTTTTACATTTCATTATAATATATTAATTTTTAATAAATTATAATACTTTATTTTTTTACATTCCATTACAGGTTATTGGCCGCACGTTCCTTTTCTCTCTTTCTAGAGAGAGTCAATTTCATGAGTATTGCTCAGTCCATTCTCTACGCCTGTGGTCTATATCAACTGCACGCATTTTCGGACCCAACATTTCTGTTCAGTGTATTTGTATAACAAATGAATCTTCTGTATCTAGAATTAGTCCAGGTAAATGAAAATATTCTTTGGTATAAATTCTTCCATTTGGTATCTTTTATTAGCGCCTTCTTAAGTGGCTGCGACCACTAAATGACACATAAAGCAGTGGTAGCCCAGTGGTAACATGCTTGCTTGGGAAACCAAGCTAATCGGTTTCAAATCCCCAGTTTGTCACCTGTAATATTAACATGTGCGAATTATTTTCAACATGATTACCATTTGCCTTAAGGTGAAAGAACTCTCTGAGAAAACCTAGCAAGTTTTTTATAGATATCTAAAGTCCACCTACCCATACTTAACCAGCATGGTGGACCTACCCAAGCCCAAGGATAAAAGGGTTGTTCGTTGGTAAGCGCATCATTTGAAAACGTTTTGCTTGATTTTTCTAAATCTTCGTAATATTCCTTATAAGCTAATATATAAACAGTATTCTTTATAAACTGACACTTTTAGAGGTTTCTAATGTGATGTCGTAAATAAACACATTTTTTGCGCTTACATTGCAAACGCTGGCTGAACCCTACGAGATAGATCAAAATAATGTACTACAGTATTGTACACCTTAAAAAGGTCTACAAAAAATCCGCGATGGCATATGTCTATCGCTTAAGGATAACATACTATATCCATTTTACTATATCCAAGCTAGGGACGAACCCGAGCGAAGCGAGAGTGAGTCGCTGGTGTATGTATATAATAAATATTACCAGCGCACATAAATCAATTCTTATTAGAACATTATCTGTACATAGAAGAGAATTAACTAACACGCACTATTCAAAATAAAGTACACGCAATATGTTATGATTGTTATAAATGTTTTGCTACAGATACTAAATAAGCCGTTCAATACAAAGATAATAGTTAATCATGATTGATGTATGTAAGCAAAAGATAATAATTTTTATCAATTATTTTGAATTGTATATTAGAATTCTGTTTCAATAGTTATTCCAAATTGTTATATATTAACAAAACATACTCGTAAATTAAAATGTTAGTTCGACTACGCACCGATGGTTTTGTACATCCATATAATAAAAAAATCTATCTATCTAGAGTTGAATCTGTACATTAAATACTTTTTGGAAAGTCTTATTGAAATAGTCAATATTATCGATACAGAGGCCGAATCTGTAGCTTTTAGAATTTTTGTGTCTGTCTGTCTGTCTGGGAACTCATCACGAGAAAACCACTGGACAGATTTTGATGAAATTTGGTATGATGGTAGCTGGTTATCCGGGTCAACATATAGGATACTTTTTATTGCGGGAAAATATCTTTTCTCTTAGAAATCTATACTAAAATTATATATATTATATATATTGTATACATATATAAATTAATTATAACGACTTTATAAAATAAGTGATTTTCATCTTATATTCTTTCCTTTTCTACGACGTTAGGTTTCTCTGTGACGTTTTTTTCACTTATCTATTAAGTTTTTTCCGTATTTTGTATTTTTAACCTATAGTATGTACATATGTACGAGTATGTATGTCCGATCCTATGTTCCTTTGTATTTACTAAACGGCTTAATCAATTTTGATGATACATACGTCGTCAGATTTATTTATTTTATTTTATTTATTTATTTGATTATTATAGTATTATACTAATTCAGCATTTTACATAAGTGGACCCACAAAACTGTTTGCACATTTGTCAGTGGGACTGGGATCAGAGTCTTACAATAGACTTAAGTTATAATATTTAAGGTTTAATTATGTTAAACTGACCATATAATGGTTTTTTAATAATTTGGTAAATTTACTTTTATTTGGTTCATATCAGTTATTTAGATACGTTTATTATTTTTTTTCTCCTAAACTCCGAATGGGTATTAAATTGATAGTTTATACGAAGTGATTACAAAAAATGTATAACTTAAACGTTTAAAAATAATTTGACTTAATAAATTGTTAAAAAAATTCTAAATTTTTAACCGGAAAAAATTACAAACCAGAAATGAAAAATTAATTAATAAAAATAAAAAAACCCCGACTTCGTAAAAAGCGAATTCAAAAATAAAAATAAATAGACAAAGGAATATAGTATTATGCAGTCGAAGACATACATCTCGCAGCAATGATGAAACAAGTTAAGCAGGTTTGTTTTATTTCCATTTTTACACAGTCGAGATTTTTTATCCTAAATATAAATTAATGCTCGCTTCCCAATACAAACTTTCTTAATCATTTTCTAAGTTCCTGCGTAATTTCCTTTTTTTGTTCTAATGTAAGAACCTTCTCCTGACAATAACAAATACAACAGAAAAATAATTAATGAAATCGGTCCAGCCGTTCACGCGTGATGGCGTGACCAAGAGAAATAGGGATTCATTTGTATATATATATATAGGATGAATTTTTCAAGTGGGCGTGCATGGCTAAATCCGAAACTATAAGGAATAGCGAAAAGTACTCAAAAGAGTCTCGGGCCCGATTTCCATGAAAACTAAAACTGCATCATTGGATTTTTGAAAAATCAATTTCCCTAGCCAGGAATCAAACCTGTTAATTTTGACAAAAAAAACACATACTGTATAATTACACCATTCGATAGTGTTGCTAATAAGGAGCGCATTCTGGGAAGTCATGACATACGGCAAACTTATGGAAAATTTTGGATTTTAATAAACTGCTTCATTTTATAGTAATTTCTTTAATAATTAATATTACCTGTACCTTGTTCGAAATATTTATTATTAAACACACCTGCACCGCACTAATCTTTACAACATTATGTTCTAATTTCAAATTTCTTCGTGGTCAAAGACCACAGTAGAAGAAAAAAAGTTAACATTTGAAATTAGAACGTAAAGTGAACTGGCGCCAATAATTTTAAGTTTTTTCGACGTTTCGTTGATTACTGTTAACCGTTTGCGTACTGTTTTGTATTTTGTTGAATAATTTATCAAAGCAATACCGTACAGTAGAAGAGATGTTGATTCAGCAGTTTGTCGAAAATTTTATTGCAACGCATGGTCCTGTGCCATAGCCAGCGAGGTCACCAGATCTTACACCCTTAGATTATTTTCTCTGGGGGTATGTAAAAAACGAAATCTATAAAGACACGTATAATGTAATTGATGACTTGAAACGGTCTTTGGAAAATATTCAAAATGGAATTAATAATATTGTAATGCTAAATGTAGTACAATCCTTTTAAGCAATTGTTATTTTATATGTGTTTGATTGTCATTTGTTTTGTAGACCAAAAAACATAAATAAATAAATAATAAATAAACATTCATTCAATAGCTAAAGCTAAGAGCATAAGAACATCCCACCTGTCATCTTTGTTTGAACAAACATCGATCATGACTTAATTTTATTAGCTAGTCATCAATTCAAACAGTCTTAGAATGACATATCCATAAATCATTATTTGATATAATGGGATCTAAAATTAGGTTTAATAAATAAATGCGTATTTAAAATTTCTCTGTACTGTTGGTTGTTGAGGAGTTGCTTCGTCTGGAGCCAATCCTAGATGAAGAATGAAGTCACAATTACCATAATAAATTATTGTAATCAACATGTAAAACTTCAACTCTGTAGGATAAGAGAGAGTTGTTCAAATTCAGCTTGCAAGATATGACTCATACAAACATAACTAATAAATATTGCAAGCTAATATTTTTTTTTACAAAAATAAAAAAAATACCGACTGCGTAAAAAGCGAACTAAAAGGACGCGAACAAGTTGACAAAGGAACATATTATAATGTTAACTAATTAAATAATGAAAGAAAAATCAAATTGATTTGATGATGGAAAGTGAGATTTAAAGTATTCTTTCAATTTGGGGTTTATTTCATTTTAATGCCAATTATTATTAATGTACTCGAAAATTGGACAAAATACACTACAACTATCACTATACTAACAACTAACTAACAAAATACGCTACAACTGAAAGCGAATGAAGTCATAGAATTTTCTTGCACACTTTAAATAAGAAATATTTAAATTAAAGTTAAAAAACACATTGAATATTTTAACTCAAAAGGTGCAAAAGGCAATTAGTCTTAAAAATAACGAAAGCTATTACATAAATAGCCCAAGACAGCATCCGCCGTTCATTACGCCCTAAATGGGGAGTATAATGTTTCAGTTCAAAGCACTTAAGAGAGCTTCGTCTTGAAGAAAATCTTATTTAATATGCAAATACATAATTTTTACTTTAAAAGTTTATGTTAATTGATTTTTTAATAATTTGTGCTCATCCAGTGGTCAAAATTCAATCACAATCATTATTATTTCTTTTTATTCATAAACCTAAAGCTTGTCACGCCACTAAACAAAAAAAATAAAATCGTTTGATAAATAGAAAAGACAATGGTACAGAACCGTATTATCTTTACTTATTTATATATAGTTTAAGACCTTATAAATAGCAAATACACAAACTCTGACCCAACTGTAAGAGGTAATAATATGTTGGAGCGTTAACACACAACACCATCTAATTTCATGGTAAACTACGAGGCCTGTGTTATGGATACCAGATAGTTGATACAGTACACATATATAACGTTAAATACATACATATTATAAATATAAACAGCCATGACTGGAGTAGAAACATTCGTGCTCATCACACAAATGAATGCCTCCAGCGGGACTCAAACCCGCGACCTCTGGCACAGCAAGTAGGGTCACTGCAAACTGAGCCAAACGTATCGTCACCACACCCCAAGCCGGTGACCTTGAATACTACTCTTATCAAACTTCACTGAACGATAATTTTTACACTCCTAGATATTTCTTTTTCTCACGTGAATTCACTATTTTAAAGTAATAGTAAACTTAGTAAATAAGTAAAAGTAAGTAAACTTTAGGTTCATGTTATGGAATAAATACAAAAGGTCCAGACGTATAGGTAATACATAATTACGATCGCCTCAGCTTTTGTATCGTGAAAAACAATATAAAGTTAATAGAGTACTTTTTAATATATCTCAGATATTTATAAATATCTGAGATATATTAAAAAGTACTTAATCGAATGTTGGAATTGATGATTAATCTAAATTGGGATGTAACGCCTGTAATATCAGAACTGTCATAATGTTATGTTTGATACTTGCTTTGTAATTAGTTAGTCGTAATTGCCTCGGTCGTGTAGTAGCTAAGATGTATAGCTACAGATCCGGAGGTCCTTGGTTTGAGTCCTGGGTTGGACCATGTTTAACTGTTGAGTTTATCTGTTAAGAAATTCTCAATAGCAGCTCGGAGTCGGGATGTTGACGGTGTTTTCATTCTCATGCCTCGGAGAGCACGTAAAGCCGTCAGTCCTGTACCTGATCTCTCACTGTTTTTGAAGTTTCATCCCATCGGTCTTTGATAGTAGAAAGAAATAGAGAGTGCACTTGTGTTTGCTCACATACTTGTGCACTATAATAATATCCTCTGCGCTGTTGGTTCGTCTCAGTGAAATTGACCGCCGTGGCCATAATCGGTCAGAAGGACATTATTTATTCGTGACTTTTTCTTAATATACCTATACTTTGCTTTTATCGTTAAAGTGTAATAACTTTTTAATATATCTCAGATATTTATAAATATCTGAGATATATTAAAAAGTTATTACACTTATATATAACTTATATATAACTTTTTAATATATCTCAGATATTTATAAATATCTGAGATATATTAAAAAGTTATTACACTTTAACGATAAAAGCAAAGTATATTATTACACTTATATATAACTTATATATAACTTTTTAATATATCTCAGATATTTATAAATATCTGAGATATATTAAAAAGTTATTACACTTTAACGATAAAAGCAAAGTATAGGTATATTAAGAAAAAGTCACGAATAAATAATGTCCTTCTGACCGATTATGGCCACGGCGGTCAATTTCACTGAGACGAACCAACAGCGCAGAGGATATTATTATAGTGCACAAGTATGTGAGCAAACACAAGTGCACTCTCTATTTCTTTCTACTATCAAAGACCGATGGGATGAAACTTCAAAAACAGTGAGAGATCAGGTACAGGACTGACGGCTTTACGTGCTCTCCGAGGCATGAGAATGAAAACACCGTCAACATCCCGACTCCGAGCTGCTATTGAGAATTTCTTAACAGATAAACTCAACAGTTAAACATGGTCCAACCCAGGACTCAAACCAAGGACCTCCGGATCTGTAGCTATACATCTTAGCTACTACACGACCGAGGCAATTACGACTAACTAATTACAAAGCAAGTATCAAACATAACATTATGACAGTTCTGATATTACAGGCGTTACATCCCAATTTAGATTAATCATCAATTCCAACATTCGATTAATTGATATTTCAAAGGGTCGAGATTAAAGATATCGATTTCCCAAAACGACTTGGAACTAATAATCAGAATCCCATTAATATTCGAGTTGTCGATTATTCTTGCGGTACTAGATATACTTAATAGATACTTAACTTGACAAGGCCTTTGAAGTTTCAGATCAGGTCCTGATGTTAAATTACGTGAAATAATTCGCAAATTGCAGATTGATGGGATGCCAATACTTTTGGGAAAATTATAATAATAATCATGTATTATTTATTTGTTGCCAGAATTCTTTTTTGGTAAAAGAAATATTTAAACAGATATAGTTGTGTTCGTGCTGTCATGTTTTTGGCTGATAAATTATATATTATGAAGATAAAAGATTTGATTATTACAGGTTTACGTTGTACATGAAGAAAGGTTTTTTTTAAAATCTGTTATATAAGGAAGACTCCACAATTCATACTACCAAGGGGTCAATTTATATATTTATGGAATAAATAGAAGTACACGTACCGAATAATTTATAATATTACAAGCAAAAACCTGATAGGATTTCCCGAAGGAGGTAAAGAGAAGCTTAAACATCAATTCCCATATTTTTAACTTCAAAAATGACGAATTTTGCTGGAAACATTTATATCTTGATTTATTATCCATTTAGGTTTAAAAAATTCAATTCCTTAGGACTCACCTATGAACCTTATGAAATAAACTCTAGTGTATAATTTCATACTTCTACCCAGCGTTTAAAGCTGTTCGTTATCTATCAGTTAATCAAAGTTCAATTCATTTGTTTAATGGCTCCTACGAGTGACGTTTGGGCACAACTTGCTCGTCAATGCCAAATGCCAAGCTGTGTCGTGATACACCTGGTAGGTACGATGTTCCTTTTGCTGTCTGCTCTTGGCTCATAAATTAGGTCATGAAAATCGTCACGAGTACTATGGTATCATAGATATTGAGTAACCTACATTGCTACATTGTACACGTTGAAGCTCATCGAAGAAAAGTCTGTACAGAGTGCATACGAGGTTCTTACAACATACGTACATTCCTTAAAACTTATGATCGCCTGGTACTTCTGATGATATCATATTATTGAGGCTTCGGCTTCTGGAGTTGCGGTCACCGGTGTAGGGGGGGGGGGGGGGGGGGCACTTAGGTGGGCAAGACGGGTGTCCACTTCGGTGGACCAGTTGGGGCCTCTCGTTAGTGGCTGCATCTGACGGCGTTGCGACCACTGATGGGGGGATAGTGGTGGGTGCCCTGACCGTGGGCCGTCGAACGCGGTTGGGGTGCCAGAGGATGGGGCTGCTTGTGCGGTGTTTGGTGGTATAGGCCCACTTCGGTGGGTCGGGAAGGTTTCCACATTTTGTGGAAGGGTTGGGGCCTCTCTCCGTCGTGGCTGCATCTGACGGCGTTGCGGCCACTGGTTGTGGGGTTGCTTTGGCGATCCCACGATCGGATGAGGGGCAGACGCGGTGGGGCTGCAGAAGAAGAGGCGTGTCGGTGTTTCGTTGCCACCCTCCCTGTCCTCTGCAGCCGAGGTAGTGTTGCCCACTTCGGTGGGCGGTGAAGGTGCCATAGGGCGGTCGGCTAGGGGAGGCCGGCCGTCCACTGTTCTGGCTGGAGGAGGCCGTCAGGCGTGGTCGAACATCTCAGCCCCTGACACGCAGACGGGCCTTAGCAGGCGCTCGCCGTCGGGGTCGCGGAAGAGTCTTTTTGGTACCCGCGGCTCTGGCCTTATGGCGACGAGAAGAATTTTGGTCAGGTTTTTAGTGGGTAGGCTGCCGCACATCGCGGCAGGAGTCCCACATAACCCGACTCGCTTCCCCATTGGCGAGCGGGTACCCGTAACAGGGGTTTTCCTGACGTTAAAAAAAAAATGCCGTCAAATGGAATGGTGTTATTAAATAATAAAAAGTGTCGTGACAGTGGAAACACTACACTTTTTCCCTCTACACATTTATTCAAACTCACATATTTAACAAAAACATCCGATATATTTTTACCATTCACCATTTGTATTTTTTAAGTTAAACAAAATACTTTTGCTTTCACGAGAAAACGTGACCTGAATTTTTTTTATAAAAAAATGTTTTCTGATATAACATGCATATGGACGTATGTATAATATTCTTGGTGATATTTAGCCGATATCGGCATTATGGTAATCTGATGTTTGCCGCAAATACATTGTAAATTATATACGTTGTGTATTTATTATGTTTGATTTATGTATTTGAAAAAATTAAGGTATAGAGGATATTACGAGTAATTTTTAATTATTTTTAAGTCAGTATAGGTTTCTGTTAAAAAGTTATTAACCGACGACAAAAAGGAGGAGGTTATCAATTTGACACGAATATTTTTTTTTTATGTTTGACCAAGCATAACTTTTTACAGTATAGTCCGATTTCGATGACTCTTTTTTTATTGGAATATATGAAATTTGGAAAAAAAGTCCACCCCTAACTGTAGGAAATAGGAGATCAATGTTTTTACCTTCTGAATTTTTAAAAATTCTTTCTTCGTAATTTGCTACTACTACTACTACTATGACTACACTAAATATGGAAAAATAAAATTAAAAAAAAACAAAAAGAAAATCACTAAAAAGTAAAAAATAACTGATTGGTAGTTTTTATTTACTATAATAGATATCTAATAGGATATTTTCAAAGTCGGTGTGCTTTCATTGGTATCAGCTGGCTATTATTATAAGTCTGTGGTCACCCATGGCAAAGGCCATACTACTCTTCTTCCACATCTTCATGTCATCCACTATCAAATACCAGTCTTTTTTATATAGAAGATGCAATAAAACAATAACAGTTCATCGAAATTGACTCGATATCGATATTTTATGAAAAAAGCGATTTATTTCGATAATTCACAGACGAATAAAGACATAGTGAAATAAATTCAATCAATGCTGACAATGAATGTTGAGGGCTTTCGATTTTAACAGATGGATTCACAATCATTTAATTACTCCCAAAGTATTTGTTCATTATTTATTTATTTTTTCTTTTCGCTATTTTTATTAAAGCTTCAAAAATTAAAATAATTTGATTTATAGCGAGACGGTTTAATTTTGAACGAACGCTTTTCTATAATCAAAATTTATTCTTAGAGTTAACTTTAAATAACTAATTTTTAATTTAATTAATTTATGTACCATAAAATATATGCTATTTATATTTTTTAGAGATTTCTAGAAACCCTTTAGAATATATATAACTATATACAAACATCCTTATATACTATAACTTATGTCTGATTTGATAAATAGTACTATTTTTTTTAAATTTAAATGGTGTGATGAGGGGTCATAATTGAATTCTAATAAACATCATACATATATTAAGAAACGTTACTCTATACTATGGTATAGTCTATATTTAGGTGTCTTTTGGCCAAGAATGTATTAAACAAAGCAAAATAACATATACAATGCCAATATGGAATCAGCCAACTTTGTAACTCAATTGAAACTTACGTAAAGTCAGACAATATCGCGAGGAAAAGGTCTACTAAATTGTTTTATTAGAATAGAGGTTCGAAAAAAAGTAGATTTATTTTCATCGAGGCTCATTTTTTTTTATTTTATCAACGTATTCTTATAGGGGACCTTTTTCTAAGTTATTTATGAGACCAATTAAGATGGTTTTTAAATTGCCTTCAGTTTTTGGCGATATGTTTATTTCAAAAATCACTTTATAAATAATTAATTTTTATTCATTAAAACGGACTAATTTGGATGGAATTTAGTACACATAGGCTCCTGTTAATAATTTGTCTACAGACTATAGGTGGGACTTGTAAACTTCATAATATTTTATTTATCAGTCATAAAAACTTAAAAATAAATAAAAACCGACTTCAAAAAATAATACACTAAAAAGTAGAAATAACTGATTGGCAGTTTTCATTTACTATAGATAGATAGAATCAGATATTTTCTAACTAGGGCAACTAGTGAAGGAGGGTGCGTCGCATGTAGGGAATAACAGTAGTGTGAGGTTTAAGCAATTTCTATAGAGATAACGATACCAAGATCATTTTTGGAATTCCAACTAATTCGAGTATATCTATGTATTTTTTATGTATAGTTCTCCAAATATTGGTAATACTATAGTAATAAAAACATAGGAACCTGCGATCTATGGCATAATTAGCATTGCCTTATGTCATATACATCTGCATGTGCAGATTATAATAATAATATGTTGAGACATTAACACACAGCACCATCTAGTTCCATGGTAAGCTACGATGTTTGTGTTATGGATACCAGATAATTGATACACTACATATATAACTTTAAATACATACATATTATAAATATAAACCCCCGTGACTGGAGTACAAACATTCGTGCTCATCACACAAATGAATGCCCCCAGCGGGATTCGAACCCGCGACCGCTGGCACAGCATGTAGGGTCACTACAAATTGAGCCAAACGTGTCGTCATAAACAAGGTGATAAAAACATGAAATATCTATAAATTTTATATTGGAGAAGCTTATCGGAAATGTAGTAGTATTATTTTGCACCCCAGAGTAATCAGCCCGAGGTGAACTAAATCTGTCGCATAATAAAATTTTAATTTTATTTATGAACTTCTATTGCATTTTAAGTTCAATATAATTTAAAATAAGGCAGTTGGGAAATCTAGTGAATCGGGTTCAAACCCCGGGACTCGCACATCTGATATTTTCATGTGCGAATCATTTCCAACATGATTACCACTTGTAGTTTCATGTCCCTCGTTATGAAGGGAAGTCCGTGCCTAGGTGTGGTACATATAAAAAAGGGGCTGAATACATACAAAGATACATAATTTAAATTGATCTTTGTCAACACTACGAAAATGATACTTTATTTTTACTCAAATTCGGGTCATAATCGATCTGTGTACTAAATTTCATCCAAATCCGTACAGCCGTTCCAGAGTAAAGGAGTGACAAGCATACACGTTACAAATACAAAGAAATGAGATTTTTTAACAAAAATATCAGATTAAAACGGCATATAATGTCCATTTAGGTAATGAATTAAATAAAATTTATTCAATTAGACTGTGAAGTGAACAAGTGCTTTTGAATCGTCAATTTAATGTAAGTGTCAGTGTAGTCTGTTCGTGAGAAAGCTACCACCGGCTTGGGAAGCAGTTCTGCTGAGAAGAGATGGCGAGAAACTCAACAGTTGCTCATTTAAATATAGAAGTTACATTTATTTTATTAATATAACAATATAGATAGCCCGCATATGAGTCAATATTACTCAATTCCACACATTTTCATCAACAAAAAACTCTTGAATAGCGTAATATGCTTTGCTCGATAAAATATTTTTTAAATTTTATCTTAAAATTTTTGAAGAGGTAAATGTAAGACATTTTGTGGAATCTTATTATAATGAAATTACGCCTCAAACACACGCTGGTCACGCCTTTCCTAATCAAATATAAGTAAAAATATTTCATGTTTAAATATATATTTAACGGTTAGTAAATATGTTAAATATGCTAGGACATTAACACACAGCACCATCTAGTTCCATGCCAAGCTACGAGGCTTGTGCTATGGGTGCCAGATAGGTGATACACTACACATATATAACTTTAAATACATACATATTATAAATATAAACACCCTTATTACTGGAGTACAAACATTTGTGCTCATCACACAAATAAATGCCTCTAGCGGAACTCGAACCCACGACCGCTGGCACAGCAAGTAGGGTCGCTACAAACTGAGCCAAACATGTCATTATATAATGTTTTGAAATACAAAAGATATCAAAAGAAACCCATAAAGCAATTTGATGACAATGAAACTACTTGATTACGTAAATACCATTCTAAGTCTTAGATTAAATTCCTTTCCGTAGCACTTTAGAGAATTCTCTCATTTAGAAATCTTAACTAGAACGAAACGTGTCTTTTTCTTGGGACAAACAGTAATAAATATGTCTTATGTTTATAAAAAAAACCTTGCTTCGTTTTTATGTCCTTGGGGAAACTTAATAAGAGAACATTTAGACTCTTACTCACTCACTAAAACTCATATAGGAACCCTATTTGTATTTTAATTGGGCGTTGTATAACGGCTGGTATAGAATTATTTTATATTGTGTAAAGTTCCACTGCTGGGCACAGGCCACTCTAACGCGACTGTGCTGGCCAAGTGCGGGTTTTGATCAGATATTTGTCGGTTATTAGTATGTATTCAGCCCTTTTTAACGTCCCACTGCTGGGTACGGGCCTCCCTTCAATACGAGGGGGATCAGGGCATAGTCCACCACGCTGGCCAAGTGCGGATTGGCGGACTTCACATGTCTTTCGAAAACTTGCTAGGTTCTCTCAGACATGCAGGTTTCCTCACAATGTTTTCCTTCACCGTAAGGCAAATGGTAATCATGTTAGAAATGATTCGTACATGAAAATATCAGAGGTGCGAGACCCGGGATTTGAACCCGCTTCGCTCGGTTTCCTAAGCGAGCGCGTTACCACTGGGCTACCACTGCCTATTAGTAATCACGTTAAAAATGATTCGTACATTGGAATATCTATATATCTTTGTAACTATGGAATAACCTAAAATAACTTCCCCTAGACTATTTAAGGTAAATCTACTGCATTGCAATAAATGGGAATCCCCATTTAAGAACTGAAAACAGTGGAAAGTTGTTTTAAAAGTTCTATTCATCACAAGTCACACGTATGCAGGAAATCAAAGCTTTCCATTTTAAAGCTCACCTACATGATGATACGACTGCGATGAACAAACACAAGTTAATGTAGTGACCACTATACAAAAGTTTAATAATATATAAATTATATCGACGACACATTTGGCTCAGTTTGTATTGACCCTACTTGCTGTGCCAGCGGTCGCGGATTCAAGTTCCGCTGGGGGCATTCATTTGTGTGATAAGCACGAATGTTTATACTCCAGTCATGGGTTTTAATATTTATAATATGTATGTATTTTAAGTTGTATATGTGTAGTGTATCAACTATCTAGTATCCATAACACAAGCCCCGTAACTTACCATGGAATTAGATGGTGCTGTGTGTTAATGTCCCAACATATTTATTTATTTATAAGTTCATGTATGTATATGTGTGCGTGTGTTTGTATGTATGTGTTTGTATGTATGTGTGTATTCGTCTATGCGTGTACGTATTTGTGTGTATGTGTTTTGAAGCGGTTGAACAAATTTGGATGAAATTTTGTACACAGGTGAACTATGTGTAGCTCGACAGTAATAATCGTCCATTCAATATACATGTTATTACATAAAAGTTCTTACAAAGTTCTTACAGAATAACACTACTGGAGCATCAAATAGGCTATTTTTAGGCACCTACGGATGAGTCCTGGCAAATAAAGGGTGAATCGCTAGAGACGAATATATATAAATTGTAACTTATTTTCAGTTAAATGTGATTTGCTTACTAATTTCCTAAAAAAAAGCTTACAGCTAAAGCTGGAATTCAAATATAAGGAGTTAATTAAAATCTCGGGAATGTGAGTACTCAGAATAACTAGTTAATTAAAAACTTAAGAAATTTCAAGAATACAAAAGAATTAAACAATTTTAAATCAAATTGTTCCTATAAAAATCCAACAAAAGCGAGTCTGTGACCGAAGTGAAATATTTACGCACCGATATTTATTTTTTTCTTCTTATAAGTACTGAATATATTTTAATATGCATTTAACTGATAAGCTGACACTTTAATTTTATTTATTTATATGTACAGACTAGCGATTCAGCCTCGCTTCGCTCGGGTTCATCCCTAGGTTGCTTCCCAAAACAAACTTTGTTTTATTTATTTTTTGGTTCAATTTTTTTTCTTAGGACCCTATTTTTTTTTTCTAAAATAAAAGAAGTCTAAGTTACTCCTTATTACATCAGCTATCAGGCAGTGAAAGTCCCGTCAAAATCGGTCCAGCCGTTTCTGAGATTAGCCGGAACAAACAGACAGACAGACGGAGAAAAATTATAAAAAATGTTGTTTTGGTATATGTAGTGTGTGTACATCCATACGTATTTAGTACAAAGCGGTTATTTTAATATTACAAACAGACACTCCAATTTTATTTATTTCTATAGATGTATAGATTGATACCTCATTATAAATACGTCGACCGTTAAATAGGAAGGACGTGTGTTAAATGAGAGATCAATTTCATACGGTAACTATAAGTATATATATACTAATAATTGCACGTGATTTTATTTGCGTTTGCATTTATATTTCTTTCACTTTTGTTTACGAGGAAAACATATTTTTTGACATAAAAAAAACTATATTATGTAACTAGGAATTAAAGTCAATTTGAATCAGTCAATATTTTCTTTTATAGGTCTTTGTCTTTGTTACGTGAAATTTAAAGCAAACTAGCAGAACCCGTGGCTTCGCTCGCGCTATAACTACAAAAAAAATCTAGAGATTTTTTTTACTCCCTTATGGGATGAATTTATAAAAATGCTAAAACATGTACTATTTATTTAATTGTATAGACGGACGGAAGGACAGACGGACGGACGGATGGACAGACAAACAAATACACTTTCACATTTATAATACTAAGTATGGATGTTTTCCCGATGGTAGGACTCTGTTAAGCCTGAGGAGTCCGACTGGATGGGTACCGCCCCCTTATCTATTTCTGCCGCCAAGCAACAATGATTGCATTGTTGTGTTCCGGTACGAAGGATGAGGTAGCCAGCGCAATTACAGGCGAGAGGCATATCATCTTAGTCCTCACAGTGACAACGCACCTGTGATTCTGCATTTTTGTTACTTAAAACCTAAGTGCATGAACCGTAGGTGTTATGGGCGACAGGTACTGCTTTCCATCAGGTGGTCTGTCTGCTCGTTTGTCACTGAATCTCATAAAAAAAAAAGACAATGTATACACTTTTGAAACAAGATCCCAGAAAATGCTCAAAAAGCTTTTTTCGCCAAATTGAAAAAAAAAAGTTTAAGAACGTTTGTGTGCTAAAGGTTAGACAATCATTTTATAGAAGATGGCACTCCTTGGAAATAAAGTGATCGCCTCTAGGTTTTTTTTAATGTTGGGAATTGCATATCGACGGCACGTTTTTGTCAGTTTGTGGTGACCCCACTTACTGCGCCAGTGGTCGGGGGTTCGAGTCCCGCTGGGGGCATTCATTTGTGCGATGAGCACGAATGTTTGTATTCTAGTCATGGGTGTTTATATTTATGATATGTATGTATTTAAAGTTATATATGTATAGTGTATCAACTATCTGGTATCCATAACACAGACTTCGTGGCTTACCATGGAACTAGATGATGCTGTGTGTTAATGTCCCAACATATTTATTTATTTAAGCACGAGGTGTGGGACTCACTCACACTCACTTTATTTCTAGTATATATCTAGTATATTTTTTGCACTATTTTGTCCGAAGTCATCTTCTTCCACATCCAGGGGTTGACTGAAAGAGATTTCTTTTAGAGATAAATCCACTGTGTTAAGTTATTTTTTTTCTGTATCACATTTAAAGTGCAATATATAACAGTAATATTATCAAAACTTATCAATTTACCGACAATTACCTAGCTCTATATAAATAGTGAACTTTCAAAACTCTTAAAATATTTACATCAAACGAAAATCAAACCCACTAGTAAATAAAACCAAAAAGCCGCAACAAATCAATGCTTAGGTGGCTTTTCATTAACATCACTCAAACGAGGTGACGTGATCATTAATTCTGTTAATTAGTCCCTAATGAAAGCTCTATGCGATTTCAAACTCTGTATGGTAGGTACTATCAAGTGTCGGTTTGTAACGGTTGACAACCTGTAATACTAGCTTTTTCCACGACTTTACACGTATTATTTATGTTTAATCTAACAGACCAGTAGTATAAATGGTTAATCTATACATATAATAAATCTGTAGAGGTCGAATGTCTGTACATAGAAAAAAAATACTAAAAACGGAATCAGGGGGATTTAAGAAGAGAAATAGAACAAATCCAGATTTTTTTTCAATTTTTTTGTTTCTCTGTTTGTTTGTTTTTTTTTATGGTATTCAGTGATAAACGAGCAGACAGTCCACCTGATGGAAAGCGATACTGTTGCCCATAACACCTACGGTTCGTGCATTTAAGTTTTATGTAACAAACCTGCAGAACCGCCGGTACGTTATCACTGTGAGGACTAAGATGATATGCCTCTCGCCTGTAATTGCGCTGGCTACCTTATCCTTCAAACCGGAACACAACAATGCAATCATTGTTGCTTGGCGGCAGAAATAGATAAGGGGGTGGTACCCATCTAGTCGGACTCCTCAGGCTTGACAGAGTCCTACCACCGGTGTCTGTTTGTATGGGCTAATCTCTGAAACTGTTGGACCGATTTTAATGAAATTTTGCATCGTGGTACCTTATATCCCCGGTCAACATTTTAGATACTTTTCATCCCGGAAAATTAAACGATTCCCGTGGGATAGTTAAAAAACTATAGCAAATTACACAGCTTACAATTAGTACACAAATACTATTAATTGGATTTTAATAAAACTTTACAATAATATAGTGCATACATCAAAATAACAAATAGGCTACATTTTATCCCGGAAAAATGTACGGTTAACGTGGGATAAATTTGTTTTATTTGTCTAGAGGCGAACCCGAGCGAAGCTAGGGTGAGCCGTTAGTTTGTACATATGTTTGTATGTTTGTTACTCTATCAAGTTAAACGTCTGTTTTTTAACATCTCTCTGCTGTGGTCCTTTACTACAGGGTGGATCAGGCCATAGTCCACCACGCTGGCCAAGTACGGTTTAGCAGACTTCACACAAGTAAGACAAGTGGTAATGATGTTAGAAATGATTCGCACATAAAAGTATCAGACTTGCGAGACCCGAGATTTAACCCGCTTCACTCGGTTTTTCAAGCGAGCGCGTTACCATTGAGCTACCACTGGTCTTTACGTTACACTATTATTTTTGTTTTTTTTTAAGTTGTGTAAATATTCGTGAATAACACATACACAAAATAAAAAAAAATGACCATTTTACAATATTTCCATTATATATATGGATTCCTATAAATACAAGTACGATGAACTGATTGTTTCGTATATATATTTGTCGTATGCAATCCATTAGGGACATATCTCTTCACTAAAGGTTAGATCTTATAAATAGCGCATGGCTTCAATACGATGTTAGGCCTCCTGTTTTAAGTTTATGTGGACAAATATAAAATGTGTTCGTGTTATTGATAAAGTAGTTAGATATTGTTACTTTCCTCATATTCGTATTATATATTTATTAAATACTCACTGACGAGATTATATATGAAAATCTTGAAAAAAATTAATCTTAAGAAATTCAGTTTTTGTAACACTTTCTAAAATGAAAGCGAATATTTGACATCTAATTTTAAACTAGCGACTCACCTTCGCTCTGCTAGGTTCGTCCCTTATGTTTTAACGGTTATTATAGATTTCTCAGATGAGATATTTTTCCGCAGTAAAAAGTATATGTTGACCCGAATAACCAGCTATCATCATACCAAATTTCATCAAAATCTGTCTATCTGTATTGACGTAAAAGATCAAAGTATATCATACACAGAATAATGATGACTTTTGCTTCTGCAATAATATCGCTAATCGATCTATTATGATATACTCTGACGTCATATTCGGTCTGACCAATGGCGTTGCGTTTCAACTACGTATGTTTGCACTTTTGAATAATTATTTTCTTAATCAAAAAAAAATTACATGTTTTTTTATTGAGGCTTAATTGCAAAGCAATAAAGATTATGAAAAAAAAATACACCTTTATTTAAATCACATGCATATTCCCCATTACGCTTGGAATTCTTCCGCTCTCTTATGGAATTCACCTTCGCTTTTCAATATCATAAGGTTTTATGAACTTATATGGGCACAGATGTTGATGGTAAATGATCATGGAAAATAAAGTACAATAAAAAACAAAAGAAAATGGGAATGTCGTTCAGACGGTTGCATATACATATCTAATATATTTAAACGAGCAATTCTTGTATATTTATATCTTTATTTATTTATACCAGCGATTTCGGAAACGGCTCTAACGTTTTCGCTGAAATTTGGTATTTCGGGAGTAAAAAATTGATCTAGATTAGTCTCATGTCTGGGAAAATCCGTATTTTCGAGTTTTCATGCGGTTTTCTTTTGCATTATTTTACGCAGAATATGCTCGATAATTTCTTACACCCAGGCATAACCATCGTGGTCAAGCAACCGAGGTGCAAGATTAACAATCATAGATGTGTCCGAGTTCGAACCTCAATCGGATATGAAGTTTTACTTTTCTTTTTTGTATTTATTCAAGTTTTTAGTCTTTTTTATCTAAAAAATACGATATAACAAAAAAGAACTCCGAGCGAAGCTCAGTCGCCCAGGTACTGTACTATATATACGAGCTACTAATAGAAGTTCTCAGGTGCACTTTGTTTGGACCAGGCTTTATTGGAAACCTAGACTTTACAATTATTCACTTAAAAGAAGCTCTTCTAAAGTTCACGTTATTAGATGCGAGCGCTTTATATCTAGACACAGCTTTTGACTTTTAAGGTAAATAATTAAATGTATATAATATGTAGGGACAATAACACACAGCACCATGTAGTTCCATGGTACGCTACGAGGCTTGTGTTATGGATACCAGATAGTTGACACATATATATATAGGTAACTTTAAATACACATATACTATAAATAAAAACAAACACCCATGACTAGAGTACAAATATTCGTAGTCATCACACAAATTAATGAGTGGGACTCGAACCCGCAACCGCTGGCACAGCAAGTAGGGTCACTACAAAATGAGTCAAACGTTGTCAATAACAATGATTCTTTATCAAAGATTAATTTGTCGTTTTGATTTTACATTTGAAATTATGTATATTTCATAGAAACGTAATTTTTGAAACGTAAATACCTTTAAGAAGGATACCTTTACTTTGTGCTTGTATTAAAATAAAGTTTTGAGATGAATGTTAGAAACTTATTTAGAATCAGAACAAATATTTGCAAGAACTTATAACAATTGGAATAAATTAAATCTTAAAACTAGTTTAGAACTTAAGTCTATTAAAGACTTAAAGCACTGACTCCTTAAATATGTATAAAAGATATTACAATTTTCCCACTTTGAGATTAGAAATGATTAGATCGATTATAACGACACGTCTGGCTCAGTTTGTAGTGACCCTACTTGTCGTGCTAGCGACCGCGGGTTCGAGTCCCGCTGAGGGCATTCATTTGTTTGATAAGCACGAATGTTAGTACTCCAGTCATGGGTGTTTATATTTATAATATGTATGTATTTAAAGTTATATACGTGTAGTGTATCAACTATCTGGTATCCATAACACAAGCCTCGTAGCTTACCATGGAACTAGATGGTGCTGTGTGTTAATACCTCAACATATTTATTTATAACTAGCGGCTCACCCTTGCTTCTCTCGGGTACGCCTCTAGACAAAAGACTATTCTGATATATTAACTATATTATTGTAAAGTTTCATTAAAATCCAATCAAAAGTTTTTGTGTACTAAGCTAATCTGTATAAGTTACTATAGTTTTTTAACTATCCCACGACAACTGTTTAATTTTCTGAGATGCAAAGTATCTAAGAAGTTGACTGGGGATATAAGATATCACCACACAAAATTTCATTTCACTCGGTCCAACAGTTTTGGAGATTAGCCCGTACAAACAGACAGACAGAGAAACAAAATATTTGAAAAAATCTGGATTTGTTCTATTTCTCTTCTTACATCCCCCTCACTCGGTTTTTAATAAATTTTCTTCTATCTACAGACATTCGACCTCTACAGTTTTATTATATATATATGCTATACCTTTTCCTTTTTAAATTGCTATTTGGTAGTATATTGACTATTGTATTTTACTGATCTCTCACCGGTCGTGTCGAATGTCGTCCCATCGGATTTTAAGACTGAATGTAAGAAATAGATAGTGCATTTGTATTTGCGTGTATATCACTTCTTGAACATCTCCTGCGCTGTTGGATACACTCAGACATTAGTCGCTATGGTCGAATTTTTGGGAAATATGCAAAATACTTCAGAACGACACATTTAAAATCCAAGTACTGGTTCTTATTTGGCATTGACATCACACGATGAATAAAGTACGAAATTACTGTGTTTTTTGCTTCTCTCACGAGCGAAAACTATTATGTAATAAAATTTGGTTTAAAATATTAAATATTAGGCAGTCGAAGTCTAGTGGCAAAGTGCTCGCTTGAGAAATCAAGCAAAGTGGGTTCAAATCCCTGGTCTCTCACCCGATATTTTCATTTGAAAAAAATTCAACATGATTACCACTTGTTTTACGGTGAAGGAAAACATCGTGAAGAAAACCGTACGTCTGAGAGAACCTAGCATTTTTTCTAAAATATGTGAAGGTCTGAATACGTACACACATACATAGTTCAGTAACTCAATTCAATTATTTTTTTTTTATTAATGGCTTAAAAAACAACAGTAATAATAGTAATTCTCGAATTTTCTAAACATCTCTCTCTATTTTATCAATAAAACATATCGACAACTTTTACTTCATAGCTCAACAAAAGATGCATTGTATAAACTCAAAGTTAACTACAACCTTATCTTGTTCTAGTAAGGGCTATATTTGAACACTTCTCCAGTGAAAGGTAAAGTTATTCTGTATCAAAGGAAGCAAGTTGTGAAAGGCGTTTTCTACGAAGTTTCAATGGTTTTCTAACAGATTTTTTTAATGTTAACACTATATTTTATTTATATATTTTTGTTTTATATTGAGTATATACACCAACAATAAACATAACACAACATATAATTATATAATGTGTTATGTTTGTTTGTTTGCCTGTCTGTCGGTCTGTCCGTCTGTCCGTCCGTTTGTTTCTGTGTTCATTCATTTGTTTGTTTGTTTATTTATTTAAATGTGCTAATCACAGGAACTAGTAATCCGATTTTAAAAAATATTTTTTCATTAAACAGCCCGTTTATTGATGAAGGCCAGGCTATATACTTGTATCATCATGCTACTATCCAATAATATATTATAGTCTATCTATTCCATACTAACCGTTAAAACGTACTTAGGGCCGAACCCGAGCGAAGCGAGGATAAACGATAAGTTCTCGGATCGAAAATTGAAGTACGTATTTTGCACTATAGATGTTTTATTGGTTATGAAAGAGTCACTAATGGCGGTTCACTAACACATGCAGAACATGCACAGTTTTGCATTTGCACTATAACTTCACTCCGCTTTTCCTTATTTTTTCGTGTTTCTTTTCAGTTTTCTCTTAGCTCTGAAATTCAACTGAACTCTCGTATACTGCCGGCCTTTTTAAGGCATAAACGAATTTCTTTCTAGCATTTTAAATTTCGAGTATTTTCTAGTAATTTCAATTTCTTTCTGGAAAATGTTATGTTCCTCTCTCACACACGGTAAATTACGATTATTGTTTTAGTCTTTAATTGTCAGTACCTGGGCGACCGAGCTTCGCTCGCAGTTCTTTCTTGTTATATCGTATTTTTCAAATAAAAAAAAAACTAAAAGTATGAATAAATACAAAAAAAAAACTAAAGTAAAAACTTTGTATTCCGACCGCGACTCGATCCCGGGCTGTTGTCGTTGTTTTACGGTGAAGGAAAGGAAAAGTGTTGTCTAACTTGCGCCCTGACCGCTTGACCACGATGCTTATACTCAAGTATAAGAAAATATCGACAATATTCTGCGTAGAATAATGCGAAAAAAACAGCATAAAAACTGGAAAACACGCGTTTTCCCAGACATTAGACTAATCTAGATCGATGTTTCGCCCCCGAAAGCCCCTATGTACCAAATTTTAGTGAAATAGTTAGAGCCGTTTCCGAGATCGCTGGTATAAATAAATAAAAATATAAATATACAAGAATTACTCGTTTAAATATATTATAGATATGTTGACAACTGTCTCAGAATGTGTTAGACATGCCATTTTTAATTATTACTAGCGACTCACCCTCCTTCCGCTCGGGTTTGCCCCTGGGTACGTTCTAACAGTTAGTATAGATTTCTCAGAGATGAGATATCTTCCCGCAGTAAAAAGTATCCTATATAATATATGCTTGGATAACCAACTATCATCATACCAAATTTCATCAAAATCTGTCCGATGGTTTTCTCGTGATGCTTTTCCAGACAGACAGACAAAAAATCTAAAAACTATACATTTGGCCTCTGTATCGACCATAATGATTATTTCAAAAAAAAAACAAAAAAAAAAAATAATGTAAAGATTCGACTCAGAATTTTACTATATGCAGACCTATAGATTTTTGGTGTAAAGACGTTACTCTCCAATAAGCGACATAACTTTTGAGTCATGATTAAATGATGAAGTCATTTTATCCATTTTATTATATATGTTTAGTTAATCAAATAAACAATAATTTTAATCTTAGTTTCAACATAAAATCTCCATTATATTTTCCATGCTACGTGACATCGGCGAGATAAATTGAGCTTAACTGATATTCCATTAATTATTATGCACACATATAGATTTTTTGTGTGCATTCAAATAAATTAATCTACGATACACACCTTCCCATCTAGTGGATAAGATATACTGTTCCAGACCATGACTGTGTACACTATGTGTTGGAGAGCATATTAAGCAGTCAGTCCTGTGCCTTATCTTTCACTGGTTTTGTCGAGTTTTCAATATAAAAGTCAAAGGCATAGAGTGCACTGCGTGCATAAGTACTGCACAATACTAATAATACGTGCAATGTAGTTGGCTAGCCTCATTAAGGTTTGGCCGTCATAACTGAAATCGGTTTGGAGGACATTGTTATGTATGATACATATTTAGAATTTGAGTATAATAAATAAATTTGTTGAGGTATTAACACACAGCATCATCTAGTTCCACGGTAAGTTACGAGGCTTGTGTTATGGATACCAGATAGTTGATACACTACACATATATAACTTTAAATACATATGCACATATTATAAATATAAACACCCATAACTGGAGCTGAAACATTCGTGCTCATCACACAAATGAATGCCCTCGCGGGCTCGAACCCGCGACCGCTGGCACAGCAAGTAGGGTCACTACAAACTGAGCCAATACAATATATTTTCATTTAAATATCATTTCTGTGGTAGTTTTTCTTTTAATACCATGGTAATATTCTCGAAAGCCCTAAGAATAGATGGTTTATTAATATTTAAACACGAGCATAAAGGTATAGCCTTTGAAATGTTTCATTTTTGGGCTTAGCGCGCATTTGTCGCAATATATTTTTTTAGATATGAAGAAGGGGTTAGTGTAAAGTTAAAACCAAGTTTAGTGGGGTTGCAACCCTGCCACGGCCACCATCTTGGAAAAAGGGGTCTCAGAAAAAAATATTAAGATATTTTTGGTTGCAAATAAAATTCTTTACAACTTTGGTCAAATATTTTTTAGTCGTAGAACCAAAAATAACAAAGTTATAAGTGAAAATCGATGAAAATTTGAGAATTTTTTTTCTATTGGTCGTTATAACTTTTGTTCTGATCATTTTACAAAAAAAATATATTATACCATTTTTATAGAGGGGTTTTTAAGAAATAATTTTCACTGTAAACTTTTTAAATTTTATTAATTAATTAAGGTTTTACAGCGCTGCGAGGTGAGTATACTATTCTTCAGTATTCATAACAGTACATAAATATTAATGATTCGCCATAATTTTCAATCATATTTCCATATGTTTTATGATAATCTTTTTAATTATTGATAATGTAATATTTTTATTTATTAACTAGTGACTCACCCTCGCTCCACTCGGGTTCGACGCTACTTACGTTTTAAAGTTTAGTATAGTTTTCTTATCCATCAGTCTAGACAATGATCCAAGGGCCAGACTAACCCGTTATTATATGCCCAGTAGATTAAGTATAGGAGAAAAGTATTATTGTACTTCCATTTTTAACTTCAGTCAAGAAACTATTTAAATTTCGGCGCTTACTTCTTCGGCTAAATCTATCTATACATACCTATAATAAAATTCTAACTAAGCCGAATCTGTACATTAAATATTTTTTGGAAAATCTTATTGAAATAGACATTATTATCGATTCAGAGACCGAATCTATAGTTTTTAGAATTTTTATCTGTCTGTCTGTTACCGCATCAAGAGAAAACCACTGGACAGATTTTGATGAAATTTTGTATGATGATAGCTGCTATCCAGGTCAAGATATAGGATACTTTTTACTGCGGGAAAATATCTCATCTCTGAGAAATTTATACTAAATGTTAAAACGTAACTAGGGACGAACCCGAGCGAAACGATGGTGAGCCACTAGTAAATATATAATATGTAAGAACACAGACAAAAACTTGTTCAATTAAAAAATATACGTATATGAATGCGATAATTGTATACAAGCATCATATGTTTCCGCGCAATAAATTTAACTAAAGCAAATAAATGTTGGCATCGGTTTCGATTATAATCATAGTAAAATAACATTAATGTCTTTATTATTTTCTAGGCCGACGAGGGAATGACGCCCACCAATTTACCATTGTTTGTAGTATTTCAACAGCTTAAATAATTTCAAGCCGAAATCGTTTCTTAGTTTATTCATCTTTTACGTAGAATTAGATCGATATGAGATTATTTATAGACATACCGATATATATGTTGCTTGCACATAGGCTGCCGTTAGGCACCAAAGACGCACCTTTTTTTTTGAATGTTGCGAAATGTATTTACGCATATCACCTGTAGACATACAGGTGGTTATGTAGGACTCGCCGGCTAGAAAAGCCAGTACTATTCACTAAAACTCAACAGAACTTCCCCCGTCTTATTGTGATCTATTTCAGCGAAGCATTGCTTACGCAATCAACCACGATGCCACGACGGCAGGTCTGCCAAAGTAGACCTAATACCACACAACCAAGAGCTCCCTTGGCCCACTCTGCTGTCAGAGAAGTACCAGGAATACTAGGACCACCCTCTAAAGTGGGCCACCACCCAGTGTGTCTTTTTATCACGCCCAAATCGCATCCAAATCCATCTAGTGGTTTCAGCATAGAGGTTTACGATTAATATTAACATGATATTTTGTAATAATGTCGCCGAACAAAGCATGTGGGAATTGCTAGTACACCTATGACCTATAAAAGCGATTTATTTTAAAATAACAAACAGACAGAAAGGTAAATAAGTTGATGGGAATTTTCCAATCTGTATGTGCAATTCAATTTTTAGTAAAGCGTGAGTCATGATACAAACTTTATCCTTTCCGAATACCTTCCATCTAGCTTTTGCCTGTGTCTCCGCTCGCTTTAAGGAACATAGCCTATACCATACTTGTTTGAATCCTTTAGCCGTAAGGGAAAATATCTTGCAGTGAGACATGCTTATACATAAAACACATATGGCGCACTACCTACAGTTTTACGTAATTTCCAGGTGTAATACCGCCAGCTTTCCAACTCCGGACTGTTACTGAGAATTTCTTGATTAAAAAAAGTTATAACTCCTTCATACACATATTGATACAAAGCTACGTCTCGACTACATTAAACTATACATTCTTATAATAAAATTCAACATAACATTAAATATTTTCTTAAAAATCTTAATGAAATAGTCATTTTTATCGATACAGAGGCTGATTTCTATTTGTCTGTCTTTTTGTCTGTCTGCTGCCTGTCTGTCTGTCTGTATGTGACCGCATCACGAGAAAACCACTGAACAGATTTTGATGAAACTAGATATGATAATAGCCGGTTCTCCGGGTCAACATATACGCTTTTTACTGGGGAAAATTATCTCATCTCTAAGAAACCTATACTAAACGTTAAAACGTAAGTAGGGACGAAACCGAGCGGAGCGAGGGTGAGTGACTAGTACTTAAATAAAGTACGTGTAGATCCACTGCTGCTACTGATATAATAATATATCTATTTATGCTGCTATTAGTTAGTATAAGTATAGTACAATTTTTATTTCTAAATAAAATTTTGCATCCACATCTATAGTTACCAGTATAGCTAACATTCATCGTCATAATAACAAGGTATTACAAAAACGAATGCTACTTTGATTAATATAGTTTTTCCGCCTCAGATGTTTTTCACAAAAGATATGTTTTGACGACGTTATTTATTACCTTTTATATTATTATTTATAAATGTTATAGAAAATAAGCTTTGGTCTGAATTACTTTCTTTGTTAAATTCTTGGGCCGGATCTATTTAAAACTAGCGGCTGATCCTCGCTTCGCTCGGCAAACAAACAAAAACAAATCTATCCCACGGAAACCACACATTTTTCCAGGATAAAAAGTATTTGTTATTCTGATGTGTGAACTATATTACTGTAAAGTTTTATTAAAATCCAATCAGCAATATTTGTGTACTAAGCTGTATAAGTTACTATAGTTTTTTAACTACCCCACGGGAACTCTTTAATTTTCTGGGATGAAAAGTATCTAAGATGTTGACCGGGGGTATACGGTACCACCCTAAAAAAAAATTTAATTCGGTCCAACAGTTTCGAAGATTAGCCCGTACAAACAGACAAACAGACAGAAACAAGAAATTGAAAAAAATCTGAATTTGTTATATTTCTCTTCTTACGTTCCTCTGACTCGGTTTTTAGCATTTTTTTTCTATATACAGACATTCGACCTTTACAGTTTTATTATATTATGTATATAGATGTTGGGAAATGCATTTACGGCATGCATTTGGTCACGTGGGGCTCACCGGCTAGTGGGAGGCAAAATGTCACGGTTAACAAAAGGTTAAAATAGTTTTTCATTTGCAGTTGGCGTGGCCTGATGTAACTTATACGTGATGTCGGTTATTTCGTTAAGGGATATTAGTGAGCAAGCACGTGTTTCATTTTGTTCTGTTTTATTTTATATAAATGGAGTATAACACAATATATATAACACAATGGAGTATAATAACAATATGTACCTATATAGTGGGTTTTAAAAGAAATTGTAATGCTTAGGTTATGGTTGTTGTCTGTTTGTAATATCAAAATAACAACTTTTTAATAAATACATATGAAATTATATACCGTTCTTGTAAGAAAAACATAACTTTTAAAATTTTTGTCTCTCTGTCTGTTTGTTCCGTCTAATCTCCGAAACGTTTGGAGCGACTTTAATGGGACTTTCACTGATAGATAGCTGATGTTATAAGGAGTAACTTTTATTATAGAAAAAGAATTAGGATTTCGCTCGAAAAAATGTATTTGTATTGTATTTGTCATACGCTTGCTTTAGAAAACAGCACTTTTATTAATAAACACAGAGCAGTGATTATTGGTTACTTTGGAGTCAAACTTTGGATCGACTATCCGTATTAATTAATCATATCAGGTTATTAAGCTTAGAATTATATCATATGGATATGTCAACTCAACGCTTGGGAAACTGAGTGAAGGGGGTTCAAATTCTGGGTCTCACACCTCTGATATTTTCATGTTCATCATTGGAATCAACATAATTACCCCTGGACTTATGATTAAGGAAAACATTGTGAGGAAACCTGCATGTCGCCGGCCACCAACCGGCACCTGGCCAGCGTGGTGTACTATGGCTTGATCCCACTCGTATTAAGGCCCGTGCCCAGCAGTGGGACGTTAAAAAAATCTGAATATAAGTTTATATAGGACAAAACAACCAAAATTTTCGAATGTAAACTTCTAAATGTAAAGTTCACTTTGCAAAGACAACGACTAAAACTTAAGTTATGATTATGTTTACTCACCCTTAAATCCTTGTCAGAAAACAATTTAAACTCAATCCTAATTATTGTAATGAACATTTAAGATTGTTATAGAACTGAGTTACTGTACAGGAAGGAAATAAAGGAGGAACAGTTCTGACCTTCAGAAACGAGAAGTTTGTGTTTGGGTATATGTAATCAGGGGCGGATCTACATATTATATATATATATATATATATATATATATAAGCTTTTCGGGCTGCAGCCCAGGGCCCTTAAGGTATAACGGGCGTCTTGTTGAAAACAATGGATATTGTGAATTTATAAAATAGAAAATTAAGTCTATAAAAGGATGGCTTAATGATTCTGAGTTCGATTAAGAACCAAACAATAGCGGTATCATAATTTCGTCTAGTACTATTTATAATTATAGATTACTAGCGACTCACCATCGCTTCGCTCGGGTTCGTCCCTACTTACGTTTTAACGTTTAGTATAGATTTCTCACAGATGAGATATTTTCCCGCAATAAAAAGTATCCTATATGTTCACCCGGAAGCAGCTATCATCATAACAAATTTCATCAAAATCTGTCCAGTGGTTTTATCATCCCAGACATGTAGATAGATAAACAGACAAAAATTCTAAAAACTATACATTTGGCTTCTGTATCGATAATAATGACTATTTCAATAAGATTTTCCAAAAAATATTTAATGTACAGATTCGACTCAGAATTTTATTACACGAATATATGTATAAGGCCTATAATATATTGTATTGAGAGCTTTATCAAAAGAATGGAGATAAAATAAAAAAGGAACATAACTGTAAGACAATGTTATAAAAACATGCCGTTTGGCGTTAAAAAGATAACGAAATAAATGACTACTTCAATAACATTCGACTCAGACTTTTACTATATATATATATATATATATATATATATATATATATATATATATATATATATATATATAGATTTATAGACTACGTACGTTCTATATAATTTTAATAATCTTACAGGCAGAAGTGGTAACGAAATTAATATTCCTAGTAATTTTATACGAAGTGGCTGTAAAATCATACCAAAACTTGTTCAATAATAAAGTTATAACGGCGATATTAGCTTTAAAGTTTATAGCATAAAATCCAGATGATTGGTGCAGGGAGCCGTATGGTATTGATATTACGAAAGCTATGCCTGATGAGAAGGCGCTCATTATGCTTGAATTACATGAATATGAGATACAGATGCTTGCAATTCTTTAAAAATTTAATTAGACGATTGTTGTAATACTCGCTTGGCAAGTATAATCAAAAGTAACATGTTGCTAATCTTTATATAAATAAAAATAAATGTTAGTATGTCTGTCCTCTATACGTTCCTAAACCATTAATCCGATTGTGATAAAACTCTGGTGGTTATTCTGTATACGCCTGCGAAGGTCTTTGGCGTAAAAAAAAACTTATTCCAACGTTTGTCTTTAACCGTTTCTAAATCATTCAAGTTTAGGGACGAACCCGAGAAAAACGGGGGTAAATGGCTATATATAAATTGAAGCTCTAACAATAAGTAGTAAATAGGTAGAAGACGTTAGTTAATCAGAAATAGTCTGATTTTGTGACAGGGATTTAAAGATGAGTTTTTTTGGTTATATAAATCATCTAGTTGGGCGGAGCCGAGCGTAGCACTAGTCATTACATATAAATTATACCTGAACCTAATCTGAACAAAATTTTTTTTTTTTTTAAATCTTATTGAAATAGTCAATATTATCGACATAGTAGCCGAATTTAAAATATATTTTAGAATTTTTGTCTGTCTGTCTGTTTCACGAGAAAACCAGTGCACGGATTTTGATAAAATTTGGCATGGTGATAGATGGTATAAAATTAAGCAACTTCCATTCTGCATTACACATAATTTCAATGAGCCACTGAATCGTGATGTAGTACCAAACACATTCATTTACTAAAAAAAAATTCGCCTTTAAAATATTAGTGATTACTTATACCTACTAGGATAAAAGTACGTTATTTCAATTAAAACTATGGCCTAATTGTAAGAAAACTGTAAAGTTTCATCCAAATCTGTTTAATGATACATATATACGTGATTGAGTAACAAAGAGGATAATATTAATAAGCTCATAAGCAAGGCAAGGCTTACAGGGAGTATCGACTACAAATAAACTGTGATTAATCATCATTTTCCCCAGTCTTAAACTGACAAAAGTAGGAAAAAAAAGTTGAGTAGTAACTTCGTGTTTCTTGCTAAATCTATAGCAATACTAAAACGACACGTTAGGCTTAGTTTGTAGTGATCCTACTTGTTGTACCAGCGGTCGCGGGTTCGAATCCTGCTGGGGGCATTCATTCATTTGTGTGATGAGCACGAATGTTTGTACTACAGTCATAGGTGTTTATATTTGTAATATGTATGTATATAAAGTTATATATGTGTAGTGTACCAACTATCTGATATCCATAACACAAACCTCGTAGCTTATCATGGAACTAGATGGTGCTGTGTATTAATGTCCCAACATATTTATTTATTTATTATAAATGTTAAAGTAACCTTTTTCTGTTTGTTGCATATTTACAATCAAATCTCTGAACAGATTTCGATGATATTTGGCAAAGACATAGATTGGATCATGTATGTACATACATATGTAGTTCACCATGCTGAGATGCAAGCGGAAACTAGTGGGAAATAACATACGTAAAACTAACAAAACTTTTAAGACGACTGGCGCTTTTACAAGTGATATTCAAAAACTACTTTGGAGCACAGTTTGAAAAGTTCTGTAGCCGTAGACTAAGCTACTTACAAATGATAAATTGATCCGCAGAATGCTTTTGAATACGGTACATACAATTTAGTTGACGATGTCACGTACTGGAGAATACGTGAAGGAAAAATAAAAATGCATAATGCTGCAGCAATCCGCAGTAAGATAACTGTGTATTTAGATGCAGTGTTGGATTCCTTTTATTTTCTTTTTGAGAACTCGTTTTAAAAATGAGATGTACTTGTACAGTTGGGAGTTTACATGTGAATCTCTGAAATAAAACCGATTTAGTACTTTTCTTAGATCGTAAAAATCTATCCAAGTGTCCTACGAGCTTCTATTTCATGTTAGTCTTAGGCATTAAAGTACTTATGTCTATATTTTTGTATGCTGAAAATTTCTGCTTGACGCTGTTAAAGAGATTTTAGTTATATTGTAAATATATTATATTGTCACGTAGTCGAGAGTGTGTAACGTCATTACACCAATAGTAATGTCTGAAGTATCCTTTATACATCCTAAGACAGTTGTCAACAATGAAAATTAACAGACAAGGACAGTTAATCGTAAATTGTGGTATGTAAGAGAGAAACAAAACATTTTTCCAGAAGGGCACCGAAATTACTAGAAATTTCGAAATTAACAATATTATGCACAAAAATTCGAAAAGATATTTTACGTATCATCCAAGACTAAAACATACTTTTATTTCCATAATGTGCCTGTTCTGAACCAAAAATCAAAACAAATCCGCGAAATAATCCGAAAACATATTTTATTAAAATTTAAAAACACATTTTTTTATTTTTTCTATGTCTATCTCCGAAACGGCCGGACTGATTTTGACGGTACTTTCACTGGCAGATAGCTGATATTATAAGGAGTAACTTAGGCTACTTTTTAAAGAATTAGAGTTTCATAAAACGTACCTCTTTTAGCTTGTACTACTATAAAATAGTAGACGCCATAAATGAGTTTCTTTTTTATTTCACTAAAATCATTGTCGCCTTGGGCAGCCCTGTATTGTCTTTCTCAGTAAATAGATTAGCTTGTTTACGAAATTTTGTCAGTTTTTGCGAGTATCATATTCAGATATTTTATTAATGTCATTTAATCTTTGTTTATTCGCACGGAAGCCTCAGGCGGGAAACGTGGGTAATGTTGATTTGTTATTAAGTTTTGAAACAATGAGATTAGATATTTGATGTAAAATTTGAAGAGGGACTTGTCACTTGTGGTTAAAGTTTAGAACTTCAAAAGATCCGCTGTACGTAACACTGGCTGAATATTTGGTTAGTCATTACAGATCAATTCTTCGTCTGTTACGCATTTTCTAATAAGTTTTTATTCAAAGAATTGTTAAATAAATAAATATGTTGGGTCATTAATACACAGCACCATTTAGTTCCATGGTAAGCTACGAGGCTTGTGTTATGGAAACCAAATATTTGATACACTATACATGTATTCAGTCCTTTTTAAAGTCCCACAGCTGGGCAAGGGCCTCAATTCAATACGAGGGGAATCAGGCCATAGTCCACCACGCTGGCCAAGTGCGGATTAGCGGACTTCACGTCTTTCGAAAACTTGCTAGGTTTTCTCAGACATGCAGGTTTTCTCACGATATTTTTCTTCACCATAAGACTAGTGATAATCATGTTAAAAATTATTCGCACACGAAAATATCAGAGATGCGAGTTCCGGGATTTGAACTCGCTTCACACGGTTTCCCAAGCGAAAACGTTACCACTGGGCTACCACTGCCTATATACATATATAACTTTAAATAAATACACTTTATAAATATAAACACCCATGACTGGAGTACATACATTCGTGCTCATCACACAAATGAATACCCCTATTAAGACTGGAACCCGCGACCGCTGGCACAGCAAGTAGGGTCATTACAAACTGAGCCAAATGTGTTGTCAAATCCATATCTATATAAATGTATCTATCTTTTCGGATTTTGTCGCAGTTTAAAGTTTTATTAACTATATTTTTGTTCTCAACGTTTCGAATGCTTTACAGCGAATCGTCGAAATGTCAAAATTAAAAATATATAAATAAGCCGCATCATTTCTAACATGATTACCACTTGCCTTACGGTGAAGGAAAACATCGTGGGGAAACCTGCATGTCTGAGAGAACCTAGCAAGTTTTCGAAAGACATGTGAAGTCCGCCAACCCGCACTTGGCCAGCGTTGTGGACTATGACCTGATTCCCCTCGTATTGAAGGGAGGCCCGTGCCCAGCAGTGAGACGTTAAAAAGGGCTGAATACAAGCCGCATCAAAATCCGAAAAGAAATATTCGCGGAAATGTAAAAAAGTACCATCAAAGTTGATTATTTCTGTAAATTTTGACTGATTCATAAAATATTATCTTACAAAATAACACAATTCGTTGCCCGATTGCTATGTGATAAACAACCTAACGAAAATTTCCATTTGAAAACTACTATTGACTTACCCTCGCTTCGCTTGGGTGCGTTGCCTAAGCATCTTTTGTATTTATAATATCACTAGCGACTCACCCTCGCTTTGCTCGGGTTCGTCAATTTCACCGTTCAAAAAAAACCATATCTTTTCTTACATATTCAAACAATAGCTTACAAGTTAATATTTAACTAAACTACCACATGCCTGCACAATGTGTATTGTCAGTCTGCATAGGAACTAAGATTCACTGAAACATTTAGAGATCGTGGAGTGAAGATCAATGTTTGAAGCAATTTATCGAATCGTAGACTCGGCTAGTAATAGTAAAGCCGATATTCTATATCAATTTAACTGACTTTCGCTATACATAAGACATTTATTTCTATTTGTCTAACTGCTTTTCCAGATTATTGTATCCCAGATACATGATATAATCCTATATTGTTAATAAGATTATAAGAGAATCGAGGAAAAGCTCAATCTAGAAACATCAATCAAAACAAAAGTTAATTCAATGTATGAAAAATAGATGCCAGTTATGAAATTGTTGAAAGGCAGTAAAGAACAACAAATTATATATATTTACAAATGATATATTTTCCCTTTGAACTAATATTTAAAGATACAAGGACTTTTCCTTTTTTTAATTTCAATATTGAGGAAAAACAAGCTATCTTCAAACAATCTTCAAACAAATCTTTCACTAACCACTTTAATAAATACTCAACAAAAACAAATCTATCCCACGGGAACCATACAATTTTCGGAATAAAAAGTAGCTTTTGTGTTAATCTGATATATGAGCTATATTAATGTAAAGTTTCATTAAAATCCATTCAGTAGTTTTTGCGTAAAAGTGTAACAAACATCCATACATCTATACATCCACACAAACTTTCGCATTTACAATATTAGTAGGATAGTATGATTGTAATAAAAACAATATTGAAACTCAAGGCTACAAAACAAACTAAGCATATTTGTGGGGAAACTATCGTTGCGTCATAAGAGCATGTATGTATGCCTGACACTTGACCTACAACTATTAATTACTTCCACAATGTAGGGCAGACTGCTTTTTCCGAGCACCCATTACATTCCCCTATCACTTAATATCCACTGTGTTTTATGGCATTTTACAGTGCAAATAATTGCTATTGAGAAAAATATTATAATTTAATGACTAAACTAGTTTTCTGACGGTTTCTGCTTATTTAATACTAGTTTCCACCCTCGTTTCGTCTGAGTTCTTCCCTAAGTTGTTTCCCCATACAAACTTTCATACCCATTTCCACCCCCTATAAAAAATATCCTATGTCCTTCCCAGGATCTCAAACTATCTTCTTACCACATCTCAATCGGTCCAACAGTTTTTGAGTTTATTCGTTACAAACATACAAAAATACAAATTTTCCTTTTGAATAGTAGTGTAGAAAAAACTCACTCTTTTTCAGATCCTAAAGTATGTACATAATTCAATGAAGCTTTTGTATAATATCTACTAGAGCATCTCAATATATTGGAGCTTTTAGTAGCTATATCACTTTCCAACCCATAAACTTTAAGTGGAAAAATATCACATCGACCTACCGCTTTCTTGTTGTATGACAGAAAGACAAGGATAATTCAACTACACATTTATTTATAATACTAGCGACTTACCCTCGCTTCGCTCGAGTGCGTCCCTAAATCAGGTCATTAATTTTTTTGGCGACATACTATTTTTTGTTTTAAGTATAAGTAGAATAAGTCACGCCTTATACAAAACAACTTTCAGAAATAAAGCTCTTAGAAGTGACAACTTTTTCCAAACTCTTTATACTAAAATTAGAACCTTTTTACACAATTCCTCCTTTCTTTTGGTGAAAATCATATGAAAATCTGTACAGCAATTTCTGAGATAAGCTCAAACAAATACAAACTCATGACGGCGGGCCACTTTATTTTGAACATATACATATGTGTATGGAAGTTTAATATGATAATTATAACAAGGCCTTATAAATATTAATTCTGAAATTTCCAATTAATTACTCCAAGCATGTCAAAGTAAGTTGCTTTAAGTGTCGTCTAAGTATCTTCTTCGAGTTATATTAGAAATAGAGTATACGAAAATTGAATATATTAGAAAACTTGTTTGTGCATCTTGTACTTTTATTGTAGTTTGATAAACCTATCTATATGAAAAATCTTTACTAACAATTTTAAATAAAACTATATTTTCGGATTTTTTTTGCGGATTCATTTTAATTTTTGGTTCCCGACGTAACTAATTAATAAATTCTAAAAAAATGTAATAATTATAATAATAACAGCTAAAATTATATAAATAATATTCCATATTTCAAGTATAAAAGTAATTAAAATTATAAAAATGTTTAAAATTAAAATTAACAAATATTGTAAGGTACTTTGGTGTCAATTTTCAAGTTTTTGAATTCATTTTTTATTTTGTGGATAGGCTGTATGTAACAACTATATAATACTTTTCTAGCTCTAACACCTTAGTCTCTCCCGTGACCATGATTGCTGTAAAGCATTCGAAACGTCGGGAGCCAAAAATCAAAATAAATCCGCGAAAAAATCTAAAAAGATAGTTTTATTTAAAATGTCAAATATTCGCGTAAATTTAAGAAAGTATTATCTATACTAACTTTTAAAGCATACCTAAGGATGAATCCGGGTGAATGTCTAGTATATAAACAATAGTTAATTTAATCAAAATTTCATCTTAGACTTTATCTTCAAAAAATAAGCAAGAAATTAATAGCAGCTTCAGTCACTTTCTTGTACTTAGAACATATAATTAAAACCTTGGAATAATAATTCATTATATTAAAGGACCTTCCAGTTAAGTGACTGTAGAGCTTTTTTTCATATCTTAGCTAACAACTATTTAAATATCGTAATATATAAAATATTTTTGGCTGATTCGTGCTAATGTTATAAATCAAATCAAAATATGCTTTACCAACGAAAAACAAAAACAAATCTATTCTTCGGGATCCGTATCCTTTTCTGGGATGAAAAGTAGCCTATGTGTTATTCCAGACTATAATCTATCTCTGTGCCAAATTTCATCCAGATCCGTTCAGCCGTTCTGGCGTGAAATAGTAACAAACATCCGTACTCACGAACTTTCACATTTATAATATTATACTATATTTATATATTTATAATATTAGTACAGACAAATATACAGATTTACTTATGAATCGTCAATTTTTTTAACGCGCTTTTTATTAGCTTCACTTGTAACAATGTAGTAAAATCTTAAAAGTTAATGTTAACCTACTTCTATACTTTGTCTTTGACTTCAAAATAAAACTTTAATATACAATGTACATGTAATTCGAATGACATTACTATAAGTTGGTATCTTGGAGCTGAACTGATGATGCAGTCAGGAGGTGAAAAGTGGAACTCTTCAGTGGCTACTAGTAAACTCCACGAGTTTGGGCTCACATGATTCGTCTTCACGAGTCCTAAACATTCCAATTCATCGAAAGCGTGTTTTTTCATTTTTGTTTTAATTATAATTATTACATTTAAATTAAATATTAGTAAGAAAGCCCGCGAGGAAGCTGCCATCGGCTCAGAACGGAGATAGACTACGACGTAAACTAGCACCAGCTGTGTTACTTCAGACTATCTATACTAATATTATAAAACTAAAGAGTTTGTTCGTTTGTTCGTTTGTTTGTTTGGTTGAACGCGCTAATCTCAGGAACTACTAATCCGATTTAAGAAATTCTTTTTGCATTAGATAGCCCGTTAACTGAGGAAGGCTATAGGCTATATAGCATCCTGGAAAAATGTACGGACGGATAGATTTGTTTTTGTATAGGGACGAACCCGAAGTGAAGCGATGGTGAGTCGCTAGTGGTCTATATATGTATTGAATTTTATCTAAATTCGTCGAGTAGTTTCAGCATGGAAGAGTAATTAACATACAATCAAACTTTCATATTATGATGGTGTAATTATTAAAAAAAATAAAATCACAATTTCACATTTCCTTTTTGTACAATAAACAAAATATTACAAGCTTGTATTTAATTTGCCTTGTTAGTATGTTTGTTCGGATCAAATCTTGCAACTGGATTTTAAAGCGGTTATCCTCAACCGATTGAGCTGAAATTTTGCATACACTCTTAGTTTGGATCACAATGCATTATATTACATTACACAATTTATCTATACTAATATTATAAAGAGGTAAAATTTGTGAGTTTGTGAGGTTGTAGGGGGTAATCTCTGAATCTACTGACTCGATTTAGATGAAATTGGGTAAGAATATAGTTTGAGACCCTGGAAAGGACATAGGATACTTTTTATCTCGGAAATCATCCCTTAAGGGGATGAAATGGGGATGAAAATTTGTATAGGGAAGCAAGCTAAGGACAAACCCGAGCTAAGCGAGAGTGAGTCGCTAGTATCGTATAAATTTTGTAATGTAATAAATTTATAATATAATATAAAAGCTTATTTTAAAAATGTTTTTTACCAACATTTTTTCCATACATTAAAGCCACAGCACTAAGTATAAAAAGGAAATACTTCCAGCTATTAATAGATGAAATATTTCATCTGCAAAGAACATTCTACAAGAAAAGTAGCTTCTGAGTTAAAACGATCCTAAGCTTTTCACGTCCTTTGAATAGACACGTCTAAGAATTATAAAGCCCCAGTTATATTAGCAAAGAAATTTTGAAAGTTACTTGTTTTAATCGTTTTATCTAAATTCAGTAGAATTAAGTGTTATTATAGAAATTTAGATTCACTTTAGTACTTTATTGCATACTAGTGACTTACACTCGCGTTGCTTGGACGCGTTGCTTGGGCGCCTTACTGTATCATATATATTTACTATTAGTGACACACGCTCGCTTTTTTCTACGTCACTACGTATGTTTAAATTTTTTGAGCGGGACCTTAATGCATTTTCTAAAATAAAAGTAGCCTAAGTTACTCCTTATAACATCAGCTATCTTCCAGTGAAAGTCCCGCTAAAATCGGTCCAGCCGTTTCGGAGATTAGCTGGAACAAACAGATAAATGGACAAAAATTAAAAAATATGGGTTTTTCTTATAAGTACCGTATATAGTTTCATATGCATTTAGTAGAAAGCTATTATTTTGACATTGCAAACAGACACTTTAGTTTTATTTATCTGTATAGATTATTATATTTCATCTACATCTAAATAAAAAGGGGAAATCGTTTGACAAACAGATGAGAAAAAGGTACTGAACTGTTTTGCCTATGTATATAGATATACCTATATATTATTGATTGCAAAGGTGGCATAGGTTTTAAGCAATCTTCAGATTAGCCCAGCGGACGATCCTGTGAAACTTGGTAGCGAACGGAAGTTTGAACGCGGGTACTGCTATTACTCATAACAACAAAACCTATAAATAATATATATGGTCTTCCAAAAAAAAAAAACGCAAGTACAAAATTAATTAGCATTCCAAAGGTAAAAAATGAAACAAACATACCTTCAAAAATATTATAATACTTCACGAAAAGTCTTCTAAAACGTTTAAACTATCGACTTTCAGCTTTTTTGAAGTTAGTTAAAAACATATAAATACCCCAATTTCCGGTCGAAGCTGTCAAGAAAAATTATTAAAAAGAAATAAGGTAATTTCTAAGTTGTATTATACTTTTCTCATCTCTGTGTCAATTCAAAGAAGTTCCTTTATTTAAATGGACTTCATTTGTTATATTAATGTTGATTGCGATCGTAAAGTTAATAGTATTCAAGCAAGTAATGAAAATTGTGGTTTTTCTGCAGTAAAAAGTATTCTATATGTTGACCCGGATAACCAGCTATCATCATACCCAATCTTATCAAAACCTATGCAGTGATTTTATCGTGATGCTGTCATAGTCAGACAGACAAAAATTCTAAAAACTATAAATGCGGCCTCTGTAACGATAATAATGACTATTTTAATAAGTTTTCCAAAAAATATTTAATGTACAGGTTCGAGTCAGTTTTAATTTTATACTATACTAGCAGTACCCGTGGCAGCGCTACCTACCGGGTCTTATTGTGTTTTAAATCATCCAGGACCCTATTGAAATATACAATTTCATCTAAATCGGTCCAGCCCTTTAGGAGGAGTAGTGACAAACACACGTACAAAAGAATCATATCTATTAAGATAAATATAAAGAAAGGGATACTACTATATAAATCTGAACATTTGTATGTATTTGTGTAACTTATTCATCCTAAAACAGATTGGGATGAAGTTCTAGTACATACATAAATAGACCATGACCTGGACACATAGCTATTATTAGTAATAATATTTACCAAAAGGTGGCGCTACCTATATAAGATGTTTTAAATACAAATACAATAATGAAAAAAACTTGTATATATAGAATGTAGTAAAACGACACATATTAGTTGTCAACTGGTTTATTCATATTACCCACACCTTAATATCTTAATATCACTACACGCACGTAAGAAGTTATACTTCTTTGGCGTAACAGAACAAAAATATCTAAAGATAACATCTCGTATATCACAACTCTCCGTTTGTAAAAGGAATGATAAATTAATAAAATAATTATGTAAATAAGGCATATATCATTATTACATATATATATAGATTATCATTTAAGAAAAGAATATTATATTATATATCATTTGTCAGATAATAACAAGGGTTACCATGGCAACAAACAGTTAGTTAACTTCATAATGTCATATTTTTTTCCAAACGTCCCAAAATAAGTATAACTTAAAAAAGTGTAATAGAGTATTTAATTAAAAGAAATTTATATTTAAGCAAATCTTTTTTCACCCGCGACTAATTTTGGCTGACAAAACATACTTTATGAAAACAAGAGGAAATTATTGTGAAATTTGCAATTTCATCCACTTCCAAGCAAATTACATCGCTTAATGAAATTCTTCGTTGCCTAAATAAATAAAATAATTATATCTTAGAAAATACTCGAGAAAAAAAAACGTTTAGTGTTATTAAATTACACATAATATAATAAAATTCTAAGCCGAATCTGTACATTAAATATTTTTTGGAAAATCTTATTGAAATAGACATTATTATCGATACAGAGGCGGAATCTATAGTGTTTAAAATTTTTAGGAAAACGTATATATAAATAGAATTTACATATTTTTCATTTATATTCTTTAGAAATTTTGTCTGTCTGTCTGGGGACGCATCACAAGAAAACCACTGGACCGATTTTGATGAAATTTGGTATGATGATAGCTGGTTATCCGGGTCAATATCTATACGGACAAATAAAACTGAAGTGTCTGTTTGTAATGTCAAATAATAACTTTTTACTAAATGCATACCGAATTATACGGTACTTATAAGAAAAACACAATTTTTTAAATTTTTTGTCTGTCTGTCTGTTTGTTCCGGATAATCTCCGAAACAGCTAGACTAATTTTAACGAGACTTTCACTGGCAGATAGCTGATATTATAAGAAGTAACTTAAGCTACTTTAATTTCAGAAAAAGAATTAGGGTTTAACTCAAAAAAATTAAAACGTACCTAGGGACCCACCCGAGCGAAGCGAGAGTAAGTCGCTAGTATATAATACTTTTTTACTGCGGCAAAATATCTCGTCTCTGAGAAAACTATACCGTATAAAAGTAATAAAAGTATAAAAGTAAATAAAATAATTATATCTTATAAAGAATTTAGGTAGGTACTCGAAAAAAAACAACATTTACTTTTATTAAATTATACATTTATCGAAGTTTTAAAGTACGAGGGACTGGTCCCTCGCTAGTGGCCTCCAACCTCCCCTTATAGCCACCCCGAGCCTCGCTAATCTGGTCACTGTTCTGATTTAGTCATCAGTTGACTAATTTAATTGATTTCACTATACTTATCTCTATAGGATCAGGGGCCGACATCTTCCTTTAAAAGAAAACAGCAAACTTCTGTAACACAAAACAACACTTTAATTATCACCAATACGCAATAATTAGCTTCACTTAGCATGTGCACCGGGCAACCGCCTTCCAACGAATGCCCCCCAGCCGCATTGCGTGCTCAGTTTTATAGTGTTTTGGTGGTGGGGGTTTGCCCGTTGCACGTGCCGTGCACAATCATAAATGGCGCGCCGACACGGCCATGCTGACATGCGCACGTCCTCGTGCGATTTATCTGAAACAAGTCGAGTTAACTGCGTAGTCCGTTCGCTCATCCTGACTTAATAATTATTATCAGCCTGACACTAAGATCATTTTGATGACATGGACTAACCAGCTAAGTGAACCGCTTCAGTCAACCTGATGAGGTATGACTAGGACTACACTTCAGCTAGACCAGTCAACTAGAAATATGAACTTAGATTATAATATTCTATCCAAAATTTGACTATGACTATACTTCACATTTTTAACCATCTAGACAAGTCAATCCCAACCAAGATGTGGCCTGGACGACACCTTTCGTCATTGCATACAGCCAGACAAGCCAATCTTAGTCGAAATGTGACCCGGACGACACATTTCGTCTCTATTACAGCGCGACAAGCCAATCCCCATCTAGACAAGTCAATCCCAACCAAGATGTGGCCTGGACGACACCTTTCGTCATTGCATACAGCCAGACAAGCCAATCTTAGTCGAAATGTGACCCGGACGACACATTTCGTCTCTATTACAGCGCGACAAGCCAATCCTTGGCCGGATATGACTCGGACGACACATTTCGTCTCTATTACAGCGCGACAAGCCAATCCTTAGCCGGATATGACCCGGACGACACGTTTCGTCTCACTTATAACTAGCAATCATCCAGGACAAGTCAGCCCTCCGAACGGACCCGACTCGGACGACAATTTTCGTCGGATGATGCTAAGTACATCACTGTGACAAGCCAACCCACTGCACGGGTGTGGCTCGGACGACAAATTTCGTCTACTCTCTGGGACTCAGACGTGTGCCCACCACCTAATCACTCTGGAATAGTTAGGACGACACTCTTCGCCCAGGGTCAACCATTTAGCAACAATTTCAAACCATTCACCATATACGTCACACACTAAGTACCTAGCAGAAAGTCCAGTAAGCAAGCAGTACCTTCAACTTGGGCCCCATCGTGTCCCACTTCTGATATCGAAGTTTTAAAGTACGAGGGACTGGTCTCATTTAGCCCACTTCATTTGTTGTTTTGCTGTTGTTCTTTTCGGTCGTTGTTTATCTTAGTGGTATCGGTGGCAATGATCTGCTATGCACATTCAGACCCCGAAACATGGGACGTCATCCACGAAGTTGAAATACATTCGGAACGAGGTTGGAGGCCACTAGCGAGGGACCAGTCCCTCGTACTTTAAAACTTCGATATACTTTATTTTGTTTTAATAAATAAAAATATTGATATATAATTAAAAAAATCACAATGAAAATAGGTTATCCAAAAAATAACGCAAGTTTTAAGTTAGAAAATCATTAAGTTTTTCGTCAGTTAAAGCGCTTATCGAATTGCATATGAGGCAATTGGCCTATATGGCTTAACTTGAACACACCCGTTATTTTGTCATATCCCACTTCTGATATCGAAGTTTTAAAGTACGAGGGACTGGTCCCTCGCTAGTGGCCTCCAACCTCCCCTTATAGCCACCCCGAGCCTCGCTAATCTGGTCACTGTTCTGATTTAGTCATCAGTTGACTAATTTAATTGATTTCACTATACTTATCTCTATAGGATCAGGGGCCGACATCTTCCTTTAAAAGAAAACAGCAAACTTCTGTAACACAAAACAACACTTTAATTATCACCAATACGCAATAATTAGCTTCACTTAGCATGTGCACCGGGCAACCGCCTTCCAACGAATGCCCCCCAGCCGCATTGCGTGCTCAGTTTTATAGTGTTTTGGTGGTGGGGGTTTGCCCGTTGCACGTGCCGTGCACAATCATAAATGGCGCGCCGACACATTTTATATGAAGCAAAATAACTGGTTTACATATTCACGACTCGTACCTTGGTATATAATATGTGGGTCTGTTATTGTTGCCTTCGTTAGAATTTTTATTGTTTTTTTTTTTTTGCACTTTATTTGCCTTTTTTTTTTTGGAGTAATTATAGTGGGAAGGGAATTAAAAACAACATACAGTTGTTTACGTATATTGAAATAATATTAATATTGATACCTATTATCTAAATTAACTATTATAGATAAACGTACTATAACACGAATTTTATTTAATACTAGCAACTTACCCTCGCTCCGCTCGGATTCCTCCCTACTTACGTTTTAACGTCTGGTATTGATTTTTCAGAGATAAGATATTTTTCCGCAGTAAAAAATATCCTATATGTTGACCCGGATAACCAGCTACCATCATACCAAATTTCATGAAAATCTGTTTAGTGGTGTTCCCAGACAGAAAGACAGGCAAACAAAAATTCTAAAAACTATAAATTCGGCCTCTGTATCGATAATATTGACTATTCCAATAAGATTTTCCAAAAAATATGTAATGTACAGATTCGACTCAGTTACATTTTTACTATATGTATAGATAACTGAAAAGAACATCATCTCATCAAATAAGCTTTACCAAAAAAGAAAACCGACATCGAAAATGTTCGAGTGGGCCCTAAAAGGGATTGGTTGCCGGAGGCTGCAAAAATAAAACATCTTCCACTGAATATATAGATCTTGAGACTAATTTTGGGGAAAATTGTTATTTAAGACACCTTGAAATAGACAATGTGAAGAGACGTGATAATAAGATTTTTCTTTTAAAAATAATGTTTTAAAAATAATATTTTAACCTACGATGGAAAAATAGTACTCATTCGACACGTTTGGCTCAGTTTGTAGTGCTGTGCCAGCGGTCGCAAGTTTGAATCCCGCTGGAGGCATTGATTTATGTGACAAGCACGAATGTTTGTACTCCAGGCATGGGTGTTTATATTTATAATATGTATGTATTTAAAGTTATATATGTGTAGTGTATCAACTATCTGGTATCCATATCACAAGCCTCGTAGCTTACCATGGAACTAGATGGTGATGTGTGTAGTGTCCCTACATATTTCTTAATCATTTATTATTATTATTATTAATGTTGTATGTATGTCTATCTATCGATAGTTCTTATGCATATCGATTAATTTAGTATTTTATCAAAATCTGTTAAGTTATTTAATTTGAACTTTGGTTCTTTGTTTTGTTTTGTTCTTAAAAAAATTTACATAAGGCAGCTTAATCTGTCCCGGGATTTTCATAATCGTTTTCATCTCATTTCGGAGGAGGACATTCCCCATAACCATCGGTAACCGATATCGGTTAAGATGACATTATTATTAATTTCTATTAGCGATAGCGATTGTAGAATATCAACTAGTCTGAACGCTCGAATGTCAATATTAGTATAGAAGAATTATATATACAATACCTGGGCGACGGAGCTTCGCTCAGAGTTTTTGGTCAAAAGTACAATTTTCTTTTTAATTTAGCTTAAAAACAAAAAAAGAACTAAAAGTTGTATAAATAAAAAAAAAATGAAACTTTGTACCTGACCAGGATACGAACCCGAACACTCGTAAATGTCAATCTTGCACCTTTGCCGCTTAACCACAATGCTTATGCTCTAATGTAAGAAATTATCGACCATATTTTGCGTAAAATAATGTGAATGAAAACCACATGAAAACTCGAAAACATATGTTATTCCAGACATAAGACTAATCTAATATCTAAATCTAAATGTCTGCGAAATCGTTAGAGCCGTTTTCGAGGTCGCCGGTATAAATAAATAAATATACAAGAATTGCTTGTTTAAATATACTAGATTAGATATATATATATATATATACAACGTACATAATATTCAAATATATTATGTACGTTGTGTACATAAGCTTAATTACGTTACACTCTAAATGTTTATCTTATAGCAACCCTCATTTTCAGGTCTAAATTATACATGCCCTTAATAACTCATAGTTTACTGACCTTATAAAGTACTTATTTAAATAATACTAGTGTTTTAACCGATTTCCGAAAAAAAAAGTCGAGTTTTTTTTTTAATTTAATAATATTCCACGGGAATTCGTGTTGCGACGGGATTAAAATAAGCCTATTTCACTATACAATGTATATATACATATATTTATGTAAAAAACTTCTTTCGTAAATGTCATGTAACAATTTTCATAATATATTGCCTTCGAATGTTTTGAAGAAGGAATTGAATTTGTTTGATTGAAGATTATAAGAAAAATGTATCAGTAGATGGACCGATATGGCTACCTACTCTTTATTAGAGCGCACTAACAAACTAACAATCCCTTTAGTTTTATATGTATATCACTAGCGACTTATCCTCGCTTCGCTCGAGTACATCCCTCTTGAATGGTTTAGAAACGCAAAAAACAAACATCTAAAAAAACATATTTTTTACAAAGAACCTTTACAGGCGTATACAGAATAAACAACCAGAGTTTCATCACAATCGGGTCAATGGTTTAGGAACGTATAGAGGACAAACATACCAACATTCATTTTTATTTACATACACCATAGAAGCAAAGACCATACAGACTCACTGTTCCATAGTATTGGCGAAATGGTACATTTTTCAATGGTAAGTGAATCAGATTCATAAATATACTGATTTCACTGCGAATATAAAGTGGAATTCCTAATAAAACTTTTAAATAATTCGGACATTTTGGGCTCGCTCTAACTGTTTTTTCTCTAAAATTCAAATAACTCATTAGAATATTGTATTCAGTGACCTGATTTTTTCTTTCCCTTTACTCCCCATTGGCTTTGAAAGATGAAAATTATACAGTTATTGTTTAAATTTTAGGGTCTTTTTTTAATTTTTTTACCTTGTCTGAGCGATAAGTTGACAAAAATATTCATAACCAGAGGCTCACCTTTACTTCGCTATGATTCGGCTCTAGACAAACAAAAACAAATCTATCCCACGGAAATCATACATTTTTCCGGAATAAAAAGTTACTTATTTGTTATTCTGATGTATAAACTATATTATTGTGAAGTTTCAATAAAATCCAATCAGTAATTTTTGTGTACTAAGCTGTATAAGTTACTATAGTTTCTTAACTATCCCACGGGAACTCTTTAATTTATATAGAAGATATAAGGTACCACCATGCAAAATTTCATTTAAATCGGTCCAACAGTTTCGCAGATTAACCCGCACAAACAGATAAATAGACAAACCGACACAGAAAGAAAAAATTTGAAAAAAAAAACTGTATTTGTTCTATTTCTCTTCTTACATCCCCCTGACTCGGTTTTCAGCATTTTTTTTTTCTATAAACAGACATTCGACCTCTACAGTTTTATTATATGTATAGTTAATACTTTCATCGGATCCTTCTTTGACATTTTTTTTCTTCTTTTCAGATATTTTTTTATTGCTGCAAAATAAAAATAAATCCACGAAAAAATATATTTGTTTAATAAGGTATGATTTACATTAAGTATAAGGCTTTTAATTCTAATATTATATACGCAAAAGCGTTTTTATTGACGGCACGTTTGGCTCAGTTTGTAGTGACCCTACTTTCTGCGCCAGTGGCCGCGGGTTCGAGTCCCGCTGGGGGCATTCATTTGTGTGATGAGCACGAATGTTTGTACTCTAGTCATGGGTATTTATATTTATAATATGTATGTATTTAAAAGTTATATATGTATAGTGTATCTACTATCTAGTATCCAGGCTTTGTAGCTTACTATGGAACTAGATGGTGCTGTGTGTTAATGTCCCAACATATTTATTTATTTATATTTATTTATTGATCATTTTACATTGAACGAGACAAATATTTAGTTCCAAGAATTAAGGCAAGATCGTTGAGGTAAGTTTACAGGACAGTCTCAATAGCGAATGAATACATTAGTATAGTTCAAGATAACAACCAGGTAAAACTGGAAGTGACCTCTTGCGAAAGTATTCGTATAATGAGGCTGCTTTATTTGCTTCCAAGGCTTAATAGTGTAACTTACAACGTCTAGGCTTCGGGCTGCTGGTAGCATATGGCAGAAAGTATTAATATCGATTTTAACCTGAAGGGATCCTTGAACCTAAATACTGAAGGTATATAAGCAAATAAGCTAGCTACTTAGGTAAAAAGGTTTTTTTTTTCGAATTTTTGCGGGACAGGATCAAGTGTAGCCTTTGTCTGCCAGGATGCAATATAGCCTTGCCGAATTTTATCGTAATCTGTTCAGCGGTTTAAGTATTAAAAGGTAACAGACGGAGATACTTCCATATTAGCAGGTATGGATGTAAACACGGGCAACTAAATTATACCATTACATTATCCGCACGTGGGTTCAGCTTTATTGAAAAACGTTATTTATCGAAAGCCCATTCTTCTTCATAGTACGTTCCTAACATAAAATAACAAGTTTATTTAGGTCATACTACCATTTCGGCCAAATCCTAATCTTATATTGTTACAGAACAAACATTAAGCATTTTTTGTATTAATTCTATTAGATTACTAGCAACTCACCCTCGCTCCTCTCTGGTTCGTCCCTAGTTAAGTTTTAACGTTTAGTATAGATTTCTCAGAGATGAGATATTTTCTCGCAGTAAAAAGTATCCTATATGTTGACCTAGATAACCAGCTATTATCATGCTAAATTCCATCAAAATCTGTCCATTAATTTTCTTGTAATACGTTCTCAGACAAACAGACAGACAAAAATTGTAAAAACTAAAGAAAAAGAAAATCTCAATAACTAAACTTGACCCAACCTGGGACTTGAACCCAGGACCTCCGATCTATAGCCGTACCTACTAGCCACTGCACACGCGAGGCAGTTATTATTATTATAACATTACCCTATATGGGTAGTAGGGAATGTGGTACCTTAATTATCTTAATTCCAATCCTAGGGAATTTCTACGTTCATACCACAGTGATTTACTGCCAATCAGACATGCGCACTTTGGGAAGATGGTTGTAAATTTATTAATTTTCCCATCCTCATTTAGCTATAACGCTACATTAACCATTAACGTTCTATACTTGACTTCAGAGCGCGAACAACTTAGTTAAGTAATGATGTACTACAATTTAGTGTTCCTAATTATATCTAACATTGAAGTCAAAACTTGTACGTGAAGTTCTCTTGCTATATATATATATATATAACATAAAGCCGCGGGTACTGCTAGATAAATAATATAATAACTTCTGAACTAGATAAGCACGCTGATTTTAAAACAACTGTCTTAATGTTCCTACAAAAGTACGCAATACTATATAATGATCTAACTTTTATATTTCAAACTTTCATCCTCATTTTCAACCTAAAGGGATGATTTCCGGGACAAAAACTTCTATGTCTTTCCCAGGGTCTCAAACTGTCTTCTTACCAAATTTCATCTAAATCGGTTTAGTAGTTCCAGAGATTACTTCCTACAAACAAACTGACATTTACAAACATTACCTCTTTATAATATTTTTAACATATATAGTTGAAATTATGTTTAAAACTTATTTTTTCACTATCTAATTAGTCTAAAGTCCCCAACGGATTTTTTAAAATGATTAATAACAAGCTGAAACTTCATGGGTAGCTTTGTTTTGACGAAATGCCCAACTTTTCTTTCTACGAAAAATTGAGTGTTAAATACAATTGATAAGGAACATGTCGAAATGGTGGTTGTCTAAAATTTATTACTAACATGTTGTTTTACGATTTAATCTTGAGATAATTGAACATTAAATAAGAAAAAAATGTTATCCTACAGAACAGATTGTTTGGATCTAATCGCCCCCCTCTCCCAACTTGTTGAAATAACAACGTCATATAACCGGCTGATTTTTATATTATTTATTATTAAAAATATTCATAATTGAATGATTAAATTGTCTTAAAAATAAAATGATAGAATTTCTCAGTCTGTCTGCTTATTCGTCTTAAGCTCCGAAATGGCTGGACCGATTATGACGGGATTTTCACTGGCAGATTGTTAATGTTATAAGGAGTGACTTTTTACTTTTATTTTAGAAAAAGAATTAGAGTTCCGCGCATTAAAATTAAAACCCATGAAATTGCAAACTTCGCGTACCTAGCGACGCCCCGGAACAAAGCGGGGTTAAGCCGCTAATATAACAATACGTATGTAAATATTTATAAACTAACTATAAAACATTGTGGTGCATACAAATTTTGTGTCTGTTTTGCACTCGTATACGTCAACATCGAATTTCTTTTATATTTTTCGGGCTTCAACTACAAAAACAGCTCTATTGTACCAGGGACACCATGAATAATTTACATCACTTTTCACTTTCATTTCACTGTGCATACTACATAATATCTAGTATTCCTTTAGGAGCCCTTAGTGTGTAAACTTTAGTCTGAACAAATGGCTATTAAATAATAATATAATATAATAATATAATATAATATGCTGGGACATTAACACACAGCACCATCTAGTTCCATGGTAAGCTACGAAGCCTGTGTTATGGATACCAGATAGTTGATATACTACACATATATAACTTTAAATACATACATATTATAAATAAAAACACCCATGACTGGAGTACAAACATTTGTACTCATCACACAAATGAATGCCCCCAGCGAGACTCGAACCCGCGACCACTGGCGCAGAAAGTAGGGTCACTACAAACTGAGCCAAACGTGCCGTCATATTAAAGTATGAAATAAGAGAGAGAGAGATAATAAGATATAAATATACAAGAATTGCTCGTTTAAATATGTGATGTTCTCCTGACCGATTCCGGCCACGGCGGCCAATCTCATTGAGACTAGCCAACTACGCAGGAGATATTATAGTGCACAAGTGTACGCGCAGACACAAGTGCACTCTCTATTCCTGTCACTCTCATACTCCAGTGGGACGACTACTCGACACGACCGGTGAGAGTTAAGGCGCAGGACCGACGGCTTTACGTGCTCTCCGAGGCACAGGGGTGAAACACCGCCAACTTCCCAACTCCGGGCTGTTACTGAGGCTAACTATACAGAAAGACTCAATAACTAAACTTGGCCCGACCCGGGACTCGAACCCAGGACCTCAGGATGTGCAGCCGTACATGCTAGCCACTACACCACCGAGGCAGTTTCGTTCATCATCATCGTTTAAATATATAACACTAGCGACTCACCCTCGCTTCGCTTCGAGTTCGTCCCTAGACAAAAATAAATCTATCCCACGGGACCCGTAGACTTTTCCGGGATGATATATAGCCTATAGCCTTCCTCAGTTAACGGGCTATCTAATGCAAAAAGAATTTTTCAAATCGGATTAGTAGTTCCTGAGATTAGCGCGTTCAACCAAACAAACAAACAAATAAACAAACAAACTCTTCAGCTTTATAATATTAGTATAGATTAGATTTGTTACTTAATAATAGAATTAATGTTGTTAAATGAAGTTCATATGATTTTTAAAACTATCTTTTTGGATTTTTTCATGGATTAGTTTTGATTTTAAGGTTCAATACGTTTCGAATGCTTGCTTATACACTGTTACAGCAATCATGGTCACGGGAGAGTTTTATTCAAAATGTCAAATATTTTCGTAAATCTAAGGAAGTATTATTTTGAAATATTTTGAAAACACGTATGGCTCAGTTTGTAGTGACTCTATTTGCTGTGCTAGCGGTCGCGGGTTCAAGTCTCGCTGGGGGAATTAATTTGTGTGATGAGCACTAATATGTATGTATTAAAAGTTATATACGTATAGTGTACTATCTGGTATCCATAACACAAGCTTCGTAGCTTACGATGGAACTAGATGGTGCTGTGTGTTAATGTCTCATCATGTAAAAAAAATATGTATATATAATGTGGTATGTTAAGAGAAAACATTTATTTACCTTAAAAGTTTATGCTTGTGTGTATGTTTGTTACTTTTTCACTCAGAAACAACAGATGTAGATAAAATATAGTACATAGATAAACTATGAATTGCAGAAACACATAGCGAAGAAGCGACGGTAAATCGCTGGTAATATTATAAACTAGTGACCTACATTCGCTTCGCTAAGGATACAATTTTATGAGTTTTAATTTTTTTGCACGGAACTCTAATCCTTTTTTCTAAAATAAAAGTAGCCTAAGTTACTCCTTATAAGTTATAACATTAGCTATCTACTAGTAAAAGTCCCGTCGAAATCGGTCCAGCCGTTCGGGGTTAGCCGGAACAATCAGACAGACATAAATTTTAAAAATTATTTTTTTCTTATAAGTACCGTATATTCTTTCATATGCATTTAGTAAAAAACTGTTATTTTGACATTACACACAGACACTTTAAATATATTTCTTTGTTATTTGTATATGTACATTGTATAAAGGTTAAAATGGCACCGGTTGATATCTAACTTTTATATTAAAAACTGTAAAAGTTAACGAATTTATGGTTCGTGGACTATAAAACTAGAAGGATAACATGTTGTTTTGTCAACAGTCCAAAACACAATATATACAACCACATTTCTGAACACGCTGTATTGCTGAAGCTGCTTTATCTTATTGATTTAAGAACAAATTGTCGCGTAGTGGAGAGTGTGTAGCGTCATCACATCAAAAGTAATAATTAAAAATTACTCGTCTGTAGTGTACTTAACACATCCTAAGACAGCTGTTAACGTATGACAATTAACGATAAGGACAGTTAAACGTAAATTGCCGTGTGTGAGAGAGAAACAAAACATTTCCGGAAAAATTTTGAAACTACTTTTTTTATCCACAAAAAAAGGCAGTGTGTCGAGAGTTCAGTTAAATTTTGGAGGTAAGAGAAGAGTGAGAAGAAATACGAAATTGAAAATTGAGGTAAGGTGGCGTAAAGTCATAGTGCAAGTGTAACTAGTGGTGAAAAAGTGTTCAGAGACTGAGTTAAGCCAGAACTTTGTACGTACTGTTTGCGTTTGTAAAACGTCATAAGAATCTCGTGTAAACCAAAAGACGTCTATAACTCGAAAGACGTACTTTTATTTCCAATCCCAGAACTATATAACTATAGAACGTAACAATATCTTAGCAAATCTATAAGATGTTGACGATAGAAATGTTGTGTTTTTATCCATATGATCTGCGTTTAGATGGATGTTCGGATGTTTGTTACTCAATCACACCAGAACGGCTGAACAGATATGGATGAAATTTTTAAAGAGATAAAGTATATAGTCTGGAATAGCACATAGGCTACTTTTTATCCCGGAAAAATGTACTATTCCTGGGGGAGAATTTGTTTTAAAATTTAAAAAATAGAGATAAACGGAAAACAAAATATATACATATAAATACTAATTTCTGTTCTTTTTCATATCTTTCACACGTACTATTTTAATATACGACCACTTTTTTCGACTCTACCTAAAAGTTCTATCTATAATCAACAGTTTGTTATTCTATAAATTAACTGCTTGAATTAAATTAACATTTACTCGTATTGTGAGATACGTCTGTAGGTAGATGCTGTCTGTAACAGTTCTACATATATTAACTAATCTAAATCTAAAACCTTAGTCTCTTAGGTGAGGGCCATTCAAAATATCGGAATCAAAAACCAAATTAGCCCGCAAAAATTGAAAAAGATTTATTTAAATTGTCAAATATTCGCGTGAATGTAAGAGCAAATATAGAAAAGTCTAAGAAGGAAAGAAGACTATTATAATTGCAAAAGTTTGTATGTTTGTATATTTGTTACTACTTTACGCTAAAATTAAAATAAATCAATAGTAATTTAATGCTTGTTGCGATATTAGAATTAAAAAAGTCTCAGAGATTATCTCTTGTGTAGAATAGAAGCAAACAAATTTTAATAAAATTTTAATAAAGTATAAATTAAATACTATTCATATAATTAATGAAATGAAATGCTTTTTAAAAAAATATTATTTAATGAATATTTCGCGGAATCGCTGGAAAAAGTTACAAACTATTTCAACGATAGCGTGTGGATATAACGAGAGCTCGTACGTTGATTGCGACACAAATTGTAGGGTAGTTTTAGTAAATTTCAGGACTTTTTTGTAAGTGGATTTTTAGTAAATGCAAACTTTACTAGCGGCTTTTCCTCGCTTCGCTTGTGTCTCTTGGGATGCAGGGTTTAGAGAACATATAGATAACATATATATATAGAAATGTTCTTTTTTTTGGACCAGGAACTTTGATAGGCCAACGCGGAAAAACTCACCAAAGTTTCGTCACAAGCTAATCAAATCTAGGTAAATAAAATTGGCGAAAAGACCAAAAAGATACTTATTAGTTTTATTTAAAAGTTTGCTAGCTTTTTCGTATAGATTTAAGTTTCAAGATATATCATAAAACGAGTTCAGTATCCTTATATCCTCAGTTTGTCAACCGATTCTCTTTTTTTTTCTTTATTAGCTATTGACGAGTTTCAAGTGTAATCAAATTAAATCAAAATATACTTTATTCAAATAAATTTTTACAAGCACTTTTGAAACGTCAATTTGACATTTTAAATTTAAATTAAATTAAATGTCAGTGTAGTCAGTCCGTGAGGAATATATATATCACCGGCTCGGTACATTAAACAACATTCCAAGATTGATTATGGTCGAATTTCGACGGTATAGCGAAAAAGTACAATTGCAGATGCAAAGGTACTGGGTTCGTATCCTGGGTCGGGCTAAGTTTAAAGAAATTCTCAGTACTAGCTCGGAGGTGAGAAGTTGGTGGTGTTACATAACCGTGCTTCGGAGAACATGTAAAGCCATCGGTCCTGCGCCTGAACTCTCACTGGTCATCGAAGGATCGTCCCATTGGAGTTTGCGAGTAAAAAAGTGCATTTTGTGCACTAAAACATCTCCTCCTCATCTCCTAGTCTCAGTAAGATTGGCCGCCGTGCACAAAATCGGTCAGGAGTACATAATGATATATTATAGCTATAGATTTTGTTCTTATGATGAGGAAAATATATCATAGCAAACCCTTAAGACTAACCTAAAATTAGCTAAATGTCATTATCTGTTAATTTCAGTAGGATACAAGGAGGAAATGAAATAATTATTGCCACTTACATATAGACGAAGTGGATATTGCGGAAGCTTTGATATCAGATCCTGTAACAGATAGAAATTTTTATTATATTAGAAATTATACTTGTTTATGTCCACAGCTCTGCTCGCGGTGCAATCGTAGTAAAGATAAAAAGTGTACTACATCCAAACCCAAAAAATATTTACCTATTTTATATAAATAAAAATGAATGTTTGTATGTTTGTCCTCTATGCATTCCTAAATCATTCAAGTTAGGGATCTGATTAAAGCGAGGATAAGACGCTAGTAATATTACAAATCACGGCTAAGCAAATCTTACAGTATATTAAAACTGCAGGGTTCAGTGGTTTATTCAAGTTCAACATGCGGCAACAATAGATCAGGCGTGGTTAGGTCAGGGTGGTAAAGATATAAAAAAAAAACCCTAATGCCAGTTGCATCATTTCCTTACCAAATGCAATATTCAATCATAAAAATTCAGTCTCTAAAGCGTAAAAAAAATAGACAAACACAAGTGTTAAATTTTCTTAAATAAGTATAAAAATTTTCCCCTTTTCAGGAATTCAGAAATATAGACAATTATTTATAGAAAAAATATCAATCCAAAATACGGAAAAAAAAGAAATTATACATTATAAATAGTATTTATTCAGAGTTTTCCCTCTAAAATCTATGTACAAATAAGTATATAATAATAAAATGAGAAGTAAAATACATAGCTAACTAAGGTAATACGAAGTTGAAAAGACACGGTCTTTCAGAAGTCATGAATATGGCTGTGAAAAGCCACTGAGCGTCGATAGTATTAAAAAATAATCCTCTTTCCACTTCAAAGTAGCTTCGAGTAGGAAATTACGTTCCGTAATTAGTTTGGGGCGACCTCGATGAAAAAAACTGATGTTGAGTACTATCTCATATAGGGGTGACAGATGTTATTTTAACTATACTTATAATCTACTGATTATCATGGATAATCTCACTGAGTAAACTAAAAGCATTAAATAAAACTATCTTTTCGGATCATTTCGCGGATTTGTCTTTATTTTATGGTTCTACTTTTCAAATCAGCAATCATGGTCACGAAAGACTAAGGTTTTAGACATCTCAAAGGTCATTATATAGTTGTTACAGACAGTACCTGCCCATAAAATTATAATTTACGGGGATCAAAAGCAAAATAAATCCGCGAAAATCTCCCAAAATATAGTTTTATTTAGAATATCAAATATTCACGTAAACAACACCCATGACTGGAGTACAAACATTCACGCTCATCACACAAAATGAATGCCCCCAACAGGACTCGAACCCGCGACCACTGGCACAGCAAGTAGGGTCACTACAAACTGAACCAAATGTATCGTTAAAAAAATAATATTTGAGCTTATAAGTTCAATATTATAATTTCCCACTAACAGTCTTCAAAAGCAACTGTAATATTTTCACCATTACTTATAACTATTTTATCTAATATATTTAAACGAGCAATTCTTGTATTATATATCATTATACCTTTATATCTTAATTTATTTATACCAGCCATCTCAGAAACGGCTCTAACGATTTCGCTGAAATTTGGTATGTGGGGGCTATCGTGGGCGAAAAATCGATCTAAATTAGTCTCATGTCTGGGAAAACGCGTGTTTTCGAGTTTTCATATGGTTTTCTTTCTCATTATTCCACGCAGTATGGTCGATAATTTCTTACACTCACGCATAAGACTCGTGGTCAACCGACCAAGGTGACTAACAATAATCAGGTGTCCGAGTTCGGATCTCGATCGGATACAAAGATTTTACTTTTTTTCTTTTTATATTTACTCAAGTTTTTAGTTTCTTTTTATCTACAAAATACGATAAAACAAAAAAGAACTCCGACCATAGCTCGGTCGCCCAGGTACTACTAATTAATTTACCGTAAATATTTACATCAATACTTTTATAGTGATTTTATTAGTCAATGTTAGTTCATTGACTAGCCTGTAAGAAATCTGCTCACCGCCAATAGGACAGCTGTTATTTTGAAATCATAAATTACATTCGTATTCTATTTATGATAACAAAAGCTATTTCTAGCTGTTTGTTATACAATGTCGTCCTCGTAATCGTTTATACAAGAAATGCTTAAATAGCTTCTATTTACATTAGATATGTACAATGCACATCGTAATCTATACTATATAAATAAATGGCAAAGTTTGGATGGATGGATGTTTGTTACTCAATCACGCTAGAACTGTTGAATGGATTTAGATGAAATTTAGCACTGAGATAGATTATAGTCTGGACTAGCAGATAGGTTATTTTTCACTTTTTATCCCGGAAAAATGTAATTTCCCGTGGGATAGATTTGATTTTGTTTTTCACTAGGGACCAATCTGATCGAAGCGAGGGTGGGCTGGTAGTATAACATATTATTTTAAAACTATTTAAAGGAAAATATAAAAAAGTAACAAACGCTCTATTTGTATTGTACTAGCGGCTTACACCCGCTTACCTTAGGAGCATCCCTAGGTGTCTAACAATAGCCTACGTGTTACTCCAGGCCATAGTCTACCTGTGTATTAAATTTTATCCAAATCCGTTCAGCCGAGACTATACTATGACCTTTTTTTCTTTTTTTTTTTATCAGGAAATGCATTTGCTTATACCACTCATATATACAGTGGGACTCACAGACTAGAAAAGCCAGTACTACCCACTAAAACTCAACAAAACGTCCCACGTCTTAATGGGGCGTTGTAGCACTCAACCACGACGCCCCGACGGCAGGTCTCCCAAAGCTGACCACAACAACCATGGGGTTGCTCCCACGACCACTCTGCTGTCAGAGAAGTACCAGGAGCAAACCGCATGATCCACCAAATTGGGCTACCTCCTAGTGCGTTTCTTGGCTTCGCGCCCGGCTGAGTTGCCGGACGCTAATAAGTAAATTAACCGATAAACAGACAATAAATTTTCATTAAGTATTAAATCATTACCTTTTTTACTGAATGTAATGAGTCTACCAGCAGTTCGAGAAACAAGCCTCAATCCTCAGAAGTGAAAGAAATTCAGAAAAAAATAAATATAGAGCTTGGTGTCGCTATAAAAGAACAGTGGACATTTATATTTTACTAAACAGGATATAAATATCTCAAAAATATCCTCAAAAAGAAGCGCACTATTTGAAATTGTGCACTTTTTCAAATCTCTTTGGTCATTGCTTTTTGGATGACAAAATTAAACGCAAGTTGTTTCATAAAAAAAAATGGTGTGCGTAAGTTCGAATTTGTGTTTAGACAATTAGAACTTTCGATTACTGAATTTTATTCCTTGGTTTAACTTAACGTCATATGTCGATGCCAATTTTTGAAGAGATATTGAATAGGAAATGTGTATCTATGTTTATGTTTTTTGGAAAATCTTATTGAAATAGTCATTATTATTGATACACAGGCCGTATCTATAGTTTAAAAACTATTACTAATTTTTGTCTGTCTATCTGTCTGGGAACGCATCACGAGAAAACCACTAGACTGATTTCGGTAAAATTTAGTATAATGATAACTGGTTATCCGGGTCAACATATAGGATATTTTTTACTGCGGGAAAATATCTCATCTCTGAGAAATCTATACTAAACCTTAAGACGTAAGTACGGACGAACCTGAGCGAAGCGAGGGTGAGACACTAGTATGTATATATGTATATATATTTGAAGCTAGTGATATAACTGTGTAACTTTATTTGTTTACAAAACCCACAATGCATTAACTGCGGCAAGTTCCAGTTAATTTTGGAATCAAACAATTAAACAAACAAAACTATTTCCTTCATCGATCCCTTTCCACATTGTTCTTGGCTTCTATCACGCTAACGTTTCTAAGAATGTTACTAAAATATCTATGAAGTAAATTCTATTGAATGTATATAATAAATATATAAATAAATATATTGGGACATTACCACACAGCACCATCTAGCACTAGGGTAAGCTATGAGGCTTGTGTTATGGATACCAGATAGATGATACACTACATTTACATAACTTTAAATACATATATATTATACATATAAACACCCATAACTAGAGTAAAAACATTTGTACCCATCACACAAATGAATGCCCCCAGCAGGACTCGAATCCGCGACCGCTGGCAAAGCAAGTACTTAGCCAAACGTATCGTCAATACATAGCAACATACACTTACTTCCAAGTGTTTCCCTATTAGCTTAATATTCTGTGTTACTCCAGGTTATAGTCTATCTGTGTACTAAATTTTATCCAAATCTGTCCAGTCGTTTAAGCGTGGAAGAGTAACAAACATACAAACTATTGGTCCAAGTAGTCCGTAAAGCGCTCTTCGTGGTGCAAAAATAAACAAACACCAAAAACCAATTTACGTTCCAACTTTAGGCTGCTATACACATTTTCTTAGCAACAAAGAGTAACCGAATAAATTTAGTAAGAATTTAAAGGCAGTCTTCAAAATTTATACATATAATAAAATTCTAACTTAGTCGAATCTATACGTGAAATATTTTTTTAGAAAATCTTATTGAAATAGTCATTATTATGGATTCGGCATGAATCTATAGTTTTTAGAATTTTTGTCTGTCTGATTGTCTGTTTGTCTGTGACCGTATTACGAAAAAGCCACTGGACAAATTTTGATGAAATTTGGTATGATGATAGCTGGTTATCTGTGTCAACATATAGGATATTTTTACTACAGGAAAATATCTCATCTCTGTGTGGAATATGTATCTAAGACTGTCAAATACATATTAATATTGTCCCTATTTGCTACACGACACTGGCAAAATGCGGAATGTAAAAAAATATTTGTTTTCTAAGTACCTTTAAAGCGAAGATATTTTACTGTCGTAATTTGATTTAATACTTTATGAACTTTTGCAAAGTCGGTTAATAAAGCAATATTTCTAGCAAGGTAATTTATGGTATGCGAGAACTGATTCCATGACCACTGTAATTACGTAGATGCGGTTTGTAATTCTGGTAACTGGATCATAATAATATGATACAGAAACTTTAACCATAACAAATATAACATGGTTCCAAATAACTACCTTTTAAAGCTAAATTCAGGTAGAAACTTATTTTAAACCACAAACTACATAATGCAATTACTGTATGAAAATTTGTGTAATTTAAATTTTTGCTACTTTATTTTGCGATGTGAGAGCTTTGGACAGTAGTTTGAATGAAAGTTTGCATTTGTAAGCTTATGAAAAATAGTTTCAAACGTATACTTTTTGATGGATATTTGTATAGGCATAGTTTCATACTTTTTATTTGTAATTAAAAACTCCTTTGACAGCTTTTTGATATATATTCACGAAACATGTATCATAAAAGAAAGACTGAAAAATAACATGAACATAATTATGCATAATAACTTTATTTTTATTTAAATTAAAATAGAATAATATAAATAAATATTTTATTTTAGGATATTAACACACAGCACCATCAAGTTCCATGGTAAGCTACGAGGCTTGTGTTATGGATACCAGATAGTTGATACACTACACATATATCACTTTAAATTAGTAGTACCCATTACAACAGAACAAAAGCTCCCCCGTCTTAATGGAACATCGCAGGATCACTTACGCACTCACCACGACGCCTCGACAAACGGTAACATCTCTAGAAAATCAAGCAGAGCTTGCAGATCGGATAATGAAAGTTGCAGTACTAAAAGCACAGATTCACACTACAGCCACGCTATCTAAAGGGGTTAATTTATAACGATGTAAAAAAATTATGTTATGTCTCTTAAATTACAAATGAATAGAAAACGCTGTACTCAGTACAAATAAAGGAAATGCTTACGAACAAGATCGCAATCGAACTATAGGAAATATCCCATTTGCTATTATCATACAAAAGGCAACAAAACAGTGTGGTTGTTACAGTAAGTTAGAATTAAGTATTTATTATTCTATTATATACTGAATAAAAATATTTTTTGTATATAATTATCTTCACGTTATTTTTAATTTTTCTTATACATTACATGTTTTTGAACATTTGTCAAAAGTAATATAGGTATATATATATATATATATATATATATATATATATATATATATATATATATATATATATATATATATAAAGGCTATAGAAGAAGTACTTAATTACAAATAAAAAGTATAAAAATATATAAATATTTGTTGTTGTTACCTACATGTGTACTGGCGTAATAATACTACCACTTATTCTTTCAACGGAAATTACAGGTTTGGTTATAGAAGTAAAATGACTTTGTAAGAATTTATAAATATTCGTTTTAGCAAGTGATATAAAACACGACATCATTAAAGAACATTTAAACCCGTTATTTTGACAGCCCAGACTCTCTACCCTGACCTGTTTGTATGTGAATAGCACATCTTATTCAACATACATTGTCTGGATGCTAACAAAAAGCACATATCAAATGACAGCATCCCTATATTCATCTGCAGTTTACTTCGCAAAAAAATGGTATAAAACTTTAAGTGTAAAATGCAACTTGAAATACTTTATTTTTTACTAAAATGTCTTAAGGTGTTTGCTAAAATTGTTTCATCCTTTGAATTAAATTCAGATTTGTAGGGCATATTTGTTACAGCTAGAGATCTACTTACACTCTTTATTAATATAAACTGTTTAAAAATATGTGATGATGTCAGTACTTGGGCTGGTTAGGACATAGGCTTCTAATCCTGACACATCAAGATTTCAAAATGAGCATTTGCAAAAAGTAACTTAGCGTTTATAAGATAAACAACTGAGATGATGAAGATATGAAGCCAGAAGGAGAATCTATTATTAAAATTTAATAAAACATACTCAAGTCACATACGACCTCGTTAGTTCGAGCAAACTATTTCCATTAAAGTATCTGTACTCTATTAATAGAGTGAAGTCATTTCAAATGTCCCACGTCTCTTTGACGTCAACGGTAAGTAATTATATCATGGTTTTAATTGCTTCGTAGGGGAAATAAGCTTGGAAATGTTACATTGAATACGTCTGATTTAGCAGAATATAATGTCTGAATTTGGGCCATAGCAGCCAATCCTACTGAGTACGAGTATTCTTGATTTCTATCGTTTAAAATATAAGGGCCGATACACATTATTGCAGTTCGGTCTTGGTTCAATAATATTATAATGCTCTCCTAATTGATTTCAGCTTCCGCGGCCAATCTCTCTGAGACTAGCTAGATGTGCAGGAGATATTTTAGTGTTATATTATTACTAGCGGCTCACCCTCGATTCGCTCGGGTTCGCCTCTAGGAAAATAAAACAAACCTATCCCACGGGACCGTACATTTTTCCGGGATAAAAAGTAGCCTATATGTTATTCAAGACTATAATCTATCTCTGTGGCAAATTTCATCCAGATCCAGTTAGGCGTTCTGGCGTGAAAGAGTAACAAACATCCATACATACTCACAAACTTTCACATATATAATATTATTTATTATTATAGTGCACAAGTATACTCACAGACACAATTGCACTCTCTATTTCTTTTCTTCTCAAAGTCGATGGAACGATACTTCTATATGATTGGTGAGAGTTAAGGCGCAGAACTGACGGTTTTAAGTGCTCTTTGGATTCTTCAAATCGGTTTATTATAACCGATAATAAGGCCATGTTGCACGCACGATGAATATATTTTTCATCTACATATATATATATATATATATATATATATATATATATATATATATATATATATATATATATATATATATATATATATATATATATAAAAGAAACTAACTGTTTCCAAAGTGTTTTTATTCGTAGCACTAAAGCTTGTCAGTAGCTATTACACAAAAAATAGAAAATCGGTTAACAAGCGGAGGAGAAAAACCTACTGAACAATTTAGATTTTTCCTATTTACACATATGTACATGTATAGATATAATTGATATGGTAATTTTAGGAAAAGCACAACTCTCAAAATCTACAGACGTACGGATTTTCATGCGATTTTTGCTATTAAAAACTCCTTATTCTAAAAACCTATAATTATTTCTTAAATTTACCCGAATATTTGACATATTAAATAAAACTATGTTTTTGGATTTTTTGGCGGATTTATTTTGATTTTTGGTTCCCGACGTTTCGAATGCTTTACAGCAATCATGGTCACGGGAGAGACAATAAGTTTTATTTAAAAAGCTATAATTGGCTAATAAGGCACTTGAGCGAAATGGTACTGTTCCGTTAAAATATAATAATTTAAACACTTAAATATTAAGTTTATTGCATACTTTGAAAAAGTTTTTATAAGCATCATTACGCGTAAACTTTTTAGAACCCCGAATTGTTAAAATAACTTTGGATTAAATGCAAGTAAAACTTCATTTAAGCTGTGTATTACGTTATACAAAGTTTGACTTCTTTAGAGTTTGAATAAATAAAATTATGTGATGTATTCATTTACTTTTATCTTAAAAAAGGAAAATTTTACACTTATTTAGTTAAAAACTCATAACAAATCTATCTAAGCTATAAGATCTAAGGTAATCAATTATTTGCTCTGTAATTGCCTCGAAGGTGAAATGCTAGCATGTACGGCTGTAGATCCAGAGGTCCTACCTTCGAGTCTTGAGTCGGATTACGTTTAGTTATTGAAATCATACTACTTTTGGGACGTGTGGAAAAATTATAAGGATAAAATTTTTACGATGCGCGCGCACACCGACAGCCAAAAAACGACATGATAAAGTTAGCTCAAAGTTAGCTGACAGAGAAAGACATGAAGTTAGCTGACAACTGTTTGTTGCCATAGTAACCGTTGTTATTGTCTGACAAATGATATATAATATTATATTCCTTCCAAAAATGATATTTTTCATTAACACCACGTTTGGCTGCGTTTGTAGTGCCAGCGGTCGCGGGTTTGAGTCCTGCTGGATTCATTTGTATGATGGGCACGAATGTTTGTACTCTAGTCATGGGAGTTAATATTTGTAATATGTATGTATTTAAAGTTATATATGTGTAGCGTATCAACTATCTGGTATTCATAACACAAGCCTCGTAGCTTAGCATAGAACTAGATAGTGTTGTGTGTCCTAACATATTTATATTTATATGATTGTAATATGCCTAATTGTAATGTGAGGAAACCTGCATGTCTGAGAAAATCTAGCAGTTTTCAAAAGACATGTGAAGTCCGCCAACCCGCACTTGGCCAGCGTGGTGGACTATGGCCTGATCCCCCTCGTATTGAAGGGAGGCCCGTGCCCAGCAGTGGGACGTTAAAAAGGATTGAATACAATATGCCTAATATGCCTTATTGTATTATTGATTTGTTTCATTTAATTTCGATATTTGCCAAAGAGGTTTAACTTCAACAGCGAGTAAAGGTTACACGCACCCTTTTTTTAAACCATAAATAATAATAATAATTTTATAAGTACATATTAAATATATGTATCATCGTTACATATTCATCAGTTTCATGTAATAATTTCAAGGTTTTTTTTGTGTTCAGTGAGGAAAATTATTATAATTAGATCGTAGTGATAAGGAAAAATGAATAAGAAGCGTGGATATGGCAATAATGGACTCGTTATGTCGCAAAAACATGTTTGGATGGAAAACTTTAGTATACTAATAATTTGTTATTTTTCACAAGCTTCATTTCGATAAGTTTACGTTCTTTTACATTTAGTCTAGTCAAGAAGTGCCTTTTTAGCCAACATTTTTCAGCAGTCTCGGAAAAAAATGATCGAGGTGTCATTCGAATCGAAATGGTATGTAGATGATTTTTGAAAAAAATCAAGTTCCGCCTGCATATAATATATATATATTCGAAATATATATAAATCAATATATATATATATATATATATATATATATATATATATATATATATATGATTTGTATTGGCTGGCACCGGCTTCGAAAATATCTGATTAGGTACCTATTCTAAATGAAAACCCCCGTTTAATTATTTTTTACTTTTCAATGCCTGGAAGCCGTTTTTTTTAAGTTTTTATCAAAGTTATCTTGTTAACTTAAGTAACTAGCGCTTTTATGCATTTTTTTGTTTTGATCTAGTTAGTCTTGTTAGTGTGGCTATCGTATCTTCGAAAGATAACGTTGTTTGACATCAACACTAAGCCGTCATATAGTGCTTTATTGAATAGGTTTAGTGCTCATCAAAAATAAAGTCATAGCGTCCGAACTAGGCGTGGCTTGCGCAAGCCAGAGCATCCGTTTTAGGCCGTATTTTCATCTTCCTGAGAAAACATAAATATTGGTCCAACCGTTTCGGGGGTGAAGACATTTTTTTAGGTTTCCTTCTCTTTCCGAATCTTTTTTTTAAATTTGAAAAATTTCAATTAGATTTTGAGATATTTGTAAAAAACTAAGCCAATATATATATATATATATATATATATATATATATATATATATATATATATATATATATATATATCGAATTGAGAACCTCCTCCTTTTTTTGGAAGTCGGTTGAAAATTACATGTATAGCTGAATTTACTCCTTAGAAGCGTTTATTTTATAAAATAATTAACGATCCACCCTCGCCCGCCCTCTGACGCTATTGACTTCAAAACATCGGGAATATTCTAATATCTCTTCATTTAACACGTTCTTATCGTATTTACGTAATGAAACACTAACTGAATAAGACGTTTAGATGAAGATATATTGTAACTTTTTATATGTATACTAGTCTTCGTCTACTGGGGGAAAACCCGTATCTATACAGATAAATAAAATTGAAGTGTCTGTTTGTAATGTCAAAATAACAGCTTTATACTAAATGCATATCGAATTATATACGGTACTTATAAGAAAAACACAATTTTTAAAAGTTTTGTCTGTCGGTGTGTCTGTCTGTTTGTTCCATAATCTCTGAAATGGCTGGACCAATTTTAACCGGACTTTTACTGGCAGATAGCTGATATTATAAGGAGTAACTTAGGCTACTTTTATTTTAGAAAAGGAATTAGGGTTTCGCTTAAAAATAAAATGTACCTAGTAATAAGTCGCTAGTCCATACTAATATTATAAATGTAAAAGTTTGTGAGGATGGATGGATGTTTGTTACTCTTTGAATTTGACCTCGATGGGTACAGCGATAGATTATAGTCTGAAATAGCACATAGGTTCCCATGGGATGGATTTGATTTTGTCTAGGGACGAACCCAAAGTGAAGCGAGGTTGAGTCGCTAGTCGTCTATAATTAACATTATATAAAAAAACTAACTGTTTCCAAATTTCTTTATTGACTGACGAGCTTTAGTGTATAAAGCTCGTTAATAGCTACTAATCAAAAAAAAAAAGAAAATCAGTTGACAAACACAGGAGAAAAAGGTACTTTAAAAAGGCCATAACATATTTTTTCATAAGACAGACTAAAATGTGCCTTGGACATTCATTTGTGTGATGAGCACAATTGTATTTAAAGTTATATATGTGTAGTGTATCAACTGTCTGGTATCCATAACACAAGCCTCGTAGCTTACCATGGAACTAGTGCTGTGTGTTAATGTCCCAACATATAATTTCTTATGGTACATTATATAAACCATAAAAATAATTTATGTCGGTTTAAATAAAACTATCTTTTCGGATTATTTCGCGGATTTATTTAGATTTTTGGTCGTTTGAGACGTCTACAACCTTAGTTTCTCCCGTGACCATGATTGTTGTAAAGCATTCGAAACGTCGGGAACCAAAAATCAAAATAAATCCGCGAAATAATCCGAAAAGATAGTTTTATTTAAAATGTCAAATATTCGCGTAAATCTAAGAAATTTATGTCGTATTCAAAAGACATGGTACTTTGATGCCCTTGTAGTACTTACGTAGCGTAGAACCAATTTTTCCGGTACTTATTATTTTACTATCTCTGCCTTACTTCGAGTTGTATAAAAAAGCACCACACAAAAGTTTCAAAAAGGAAATTCCTAAGAAAGCTGTCTGGAATTCAGAAGCTGTTGCTTAAGGAGCAACTACATATGTATTTTGCCATTATCTATTAAGGGCAGCCTTAAAAATAGATTTAGATGAAGGGATAAATGGATTTAAAATCTAATTTTAAATAAATCCCTTTTCGAAGGAAAATGAAGTAATGGATTTTTAAACCAACAATGTTACAATTTTAAATATGATTGAAAAATAATAGTTTAGAAAATAAATTTCAACTCTATATTCATAGATTGTGTTCATTTTAGGAGCTGTTTTATATTTTGGTTTTAAAAGTAATTAAAAGTTTAATAATATTCAATTTATGTTTGTAATTTAACATATTTTACTATTCTTTACACATCGGGTTGCATATGTTAATATGTATAATTCTGTCAGGATATTGGTCTGCGATAAACTCCGAAACTACTTATCTGATCTTGACTGTTTTTTTTATATGTGAGATTTGTTCCAACATAAAAGATAGGATAGTTTTTATCCCAATTATTTCCTTTTTTATTAGAAAACTAACGCTCTTTAAATTGACGATTCAAAAGTGCTTATCTATAAATATAATAAAATTGTAACTAAACCGAATCTGTACATTAAATATTTTTTTGGAAAATCTTATTGAAATAGACATTATTATCAATAGAGAGGCCAAATCTATAGATTTTAGAATTTTTATCTATCTGTCTGTGTCTGTCTGTTACCTTATCACGGAATAATCACTATGCTAATAGTGATTATATATAGATTTTGAAGAAATCTGGTATGATGATAGCTGGTTATCTGGCTCAACATATAGGATACTTTTTACTGCGGGAAATTATTTCATCTCTGAGAAACTTGTACTAAGCTTTAAAACGTAACTAGGGACGAACCCGAGCGGAACGAGGGTGAGTTGCTAGTAATAAATACATTTAAAAAAAGATTCATTTCATTTCAAATAATTCTAAGTAATTAAAAATCACAGACAAACACTTCTTCATTTATATGCATAGATATAAGTTTAATCTTAATCGAATATATTATGCTTAGTAAAATCAATAAAAACAGAAAGCTTATTAAAACCCTGATGTTCTTTATCTTTCCTTTAATAGCTTGCCAAGCTTTTTAATGCCTTTAAAATTAAATAGGACAAGTCCATCAAAAAGCTCCTGCGTTTTCATGATTCATCTCGACCATTTTAAATACCACAAAGCCTTTAATTTAAACGATAAACTTTAAAGTTTTAGAACGCTAATATCCATGAATTATTTGGGAAAAATACCTTATAATTTCACATTACATGCAAAATGTTTCTTTTTTATTTCCCAAAGCAAGTCATTTTTTAAAAATGTTTTATCTCAAAGGTATATTTTTTTTTATATATAATATCTTATATCGTGACAATTGCTTTATATTGAACATTAATTAAGGTTTTTTTTTGTGTTTTTTTAGTTTTTTGAAAAAGCTTAGATTGCTTTACATTAAATGATTTGTTCCATTGACTACGTTAATATCAAAAAAGTTTTATACGGACTGTAGAGTGCAAGGGTCAAACCTAAGACCTATACACTAATAATGACCTATCCCACTATCCTACGCAAACAAGACATAAGAGCGCATCAACTCGCAGCTACACTGCTCTTAAAGTTCCAAATATTAGCCAAGAAAGCTTTCTTATGATGATCTGGTTAGATGATCTCTTCTAACCAGAATTCTTTCAGATTTTTCTAAATTCAAGGTAAAACAAAAGCTCATAAAAAAGCACAGACAAAAATTTATGGTGTTCGTAGGCTCATTTAATAAAAAATAAAAAACCTAAGACCTGTATTGTACTAATTAAGGGCTTCTATTTTTCCACAGTCGTTGTTTACCTTCCGATGTGAACTTAAAACATGATGAATGCAAAATGTACCGCGATTTTAAAAAAACAACACAAAAGTAGGTTATTGCGTTGAAATGAGGCCGAAGAAAACTTGTTCTGAATCACTTTTTCAGTTATAGATACTAAAATTATTACTTATGTAAATAAATCATTTGTTAAATAAACTACACAATTCTTTTACCGGAAATACCATATAGTCTGTTGTATAATCTCAGAGACAAAATTGACATTACGTGGGTTGCCAGTTTTTTTGCAATCCTTGAATAGTGATGTCCCACTATCGAAATAAAGTATCGTTTTTTTTTAATAAGTTATCCTGAAATAATATCTAGGTACTTATTTAAAACGTAATAATACAAAATTAATAATGTAAATTTAAATTTAATGATGTGAATTTTAATTATACTTAATGATATAAAATTAATAAATATGAAATTTAATAATTTAAAATGTGTGTGAATTTTAATGATACTCTTTAGAATATAAAACTTTGAAGCGAATCGTCTAATAAAAAAAAGTTACGATGCAACAAACCGGTATCGTAGGAACAACACTGCACAAAAGAGCTGGCAACATTATTTGTAAATTTGACATTTGCATGTGTCAATTTTGTCTCTGAGATTAAAAAACATACTATACCTTACATTATAATGTTTCCGTATTTTGGAAAGTACAAGTGTACAATTAAGTAGTTATCACTTAGTTTAGAATGGAAAACTGGAAAACAGACGGTTGTAACTCTAAAGCCATTTGAATTGAGAATGACTATATTTCAGTACTATTTAAATAATTAATCATCCCGTCTGTGTGTCTAACCCCTTAGAAACAGCGTAAAGATGTATGTAATTAATCTTTCTGAAATTGGTGTTATATGAACGAAAATGTTAAAACGAGGTTTTCCAGTTCAGAGCCTAGTGATATATCATTCATTTTATTGTATGGTTAAATTTTACTCATGTCATAAGATGATCGTCATGACATATCTAGTGCTTAATACTCGTACCACAGACCACATAATACTAAATACTATACTAGTTTAATCTAACTGCCTCGGTGGTCTTTCTGTTAAGAAAGTCCCAGTGACAACCAGGAGTGAAGAAATTGGTGGTGTTCCACCCCTGTGTCTCGGAGAGCACGTAAAGCTGTTAGTTGTACACCTGATATCTCACCCGGTCGTAACGAATTATCGTCTTATCAGAATTTGAGAGTAAGAGCATGGGAGAATGAATTTGTGTCTTGATTTACACGCGCTGCACTATAATATCTCCTGCGCAGTTGGCTAATCTCAGTGGGATTGGCCGCCGTGGCCGAAATTGGTCGGGAGGACATCATTACTATACTAGTGCATATGCATCATTCCATACAAAGATATTCGGCAGCGCTAATCGGGCTATTTTTGTCTGCTTGAATAGATAATAGATGTTGTTAATCCGCAAACTCTCGAACTATTTTACTTTATATATTATTTATATAATACTTGTAAACTATTTTTTTTTATTTTAATTTTTTTAACGCGCTCGTTTGGGAAACCGAGTGAAGCGGGTTCAAATCCCGGGTCTGGCACCTCTGATATTTTCATGTGCGTATCATTTGTAACATGATTACTACTTGCCTTACGGTGAAGGAAAACATCGTGAGGAAACCTGCATGTCTGAGAAACCCTAGCAAGTTTTCGAAAGACATGTGAAGTCCGCCAATCCGTAATTGGCCAGCGTGGTGGACTATGGCGTGATTCTCCTCGTATGGAAGGGAGGCCCGTGCCCAGCAGTGGGATGTTAAAATGGGCTGAATACAAACTTTTTTTTTTATTATTTATTTTATTTATAATACTTGTAACTTGTGTAAACTAAAATATGATAAGCATTGCAAAATTCATCCTGAATTTAATTGAACTTTCAGTAATTTTATCAGTTTTTCTAAAATCGAGTTTAACAACTTATAAAAAAATAAAAGCTCCATATGTGAATATGTTCATTAGCTAATTGCTAATAACCATTTTAATCTATACTAATATTATAAAGAGGTAGAGCTTGTAAGTTTGTGAGGTGTAGGGGGTAATTTCTATATCTACAGAACCGATTTAGATGAAGAAGATAATGTAAGACCCTGGGAAGGACATAGGATACTTTTTATCCCGAAAACATCAATTAAAGGGGTAGGAATTGGGATGAAAGTTTGTATTGAGAATCAACCGGATTTATTTAGATTATTTAGGATTTATTTAGATTTTTGGCTTCCGACCTTTCGAATGCTTTAGCAGCAATCAAGGTCGCGAGAAAGACTAAGTTTTAGATGTCTCAAAGGTTATTCATTATACATACAGTTGCTACAAATAGTGCCCACAAAATAAGAAAATGATTTCAAAGATACAAAAATGGCGCCAAAGTACCTTACAATATTCGTTAAAAGTTGTTAAATTCGCGAAAAAGTACGAAAAGATAGTTTTATTAAAAATGCCAAATATTCGCTTAAATGTAATATAAGAAAGTATTATAAAATATATATGTATATACGGTCGAATTGAGAACCTCCTCCTTTTTTTGGAAGTCGGTTTAAAATCATAAAGTTAAAATATTAATAATTTATCGCAGGCAAAGCCATATTGGGTAGCAAGTTGAAAAATTTAAACGAAATCCTATCCAAACAATGTACTTAATTGTTTCCTGTTATATGAACTAAAATTATTTCCCGAAACGAAGTTAACGACGTCGCACTCGACCTATTTCTAACCCTTAAAGCATTTTAGTCTATTTGTCTGTCATTCTGCGTTGAACAGCCCTTCACTACCCGTGTTCCGCTTAATGGGGAGTAATTTTGGCAGACATATTTCGGGTATTATATTATACTAGCGATTCACCCTCGCTCCGCTCGGTTTCTCTCTAGGTACGTTTAAACGTTTATATCTAGATTTCTCAGAGATTTCCAAAAAATATTTAATGTACAGATACGATTCAGTTAGAATTTTATTATATTTATAGATTAGAATCTAAATAAATAGTAATATTACATTTCGATAAAATTTGGCAAAGGCATAAATTATATCCTGGGATCGGATATAGGATTCTCTTGAACCCCACTTATCACGCAAGCAAGACCGCGAGCAAAAACTAGTATTACATAAATTAGAAGTTTTGTATCGTCTTGTATTTACAATTCATATGACTCTTGCAACTAGAAGATCTTGAGATACCTGTCTGTATAAAAAAATCTGTTTCCAATTTTTTTATTGACAGTATTAAAGGTCTTCAGTAGATATTAAAGAAAAAAATGAAAGTTTTTCAACAAACAGAGGAGAAAATGTACTGAACTGTTTCTTCTTTGCCTACTTATATAGGATACTAGCAAAACCCGCGGCTTCGTTCGCAAGTAAAACTACAACAAAAAAACTTTAAAAAGGTAGGTTTCATATAAAATTTTCATCCCTTATTTTATCTCCTTATTTCAAAAAATTCAAAAAACGCTAAAGCACATATTTATTTAATTGTATTGAAGACCATTAATACCAAGTTTCAAGAAATTCTGATCATAAATATTTTTTGGGTCGTGTTGTAACGTGTACTCCCGTGGGAATGAGATAATCTCCCGCGGTAAAAAGTATCCTATATGTTGACCTGCATATCCAAGCTATCATCATACCAAATTTCATCAAAATTCCTCTAGTGGTTTTTCTGGATGCGGTAACAAACAGACAGACAGACAGACAGACAAACATTCTAAAAAGTATAGATTCGGCCTCTGCATCGATAATAATGTCTATTTCAATAAGATTTTCCAAAAAATATTTAAGGTACAGATTCGGCTTAGTTAGAATTTTATTATATATATATATATATATATATATATATATATATATATATATATATATATATATATATATATATATATATATATATATATATATATATATATATATATAGCCTTATTGGTCCCTTCTTGCACTGCTAATGTAAAAAATATATGACGGAAATTTCTCATTTCTTGTTACACTGATATATTGAATTGTTGAACGCTTGACACTATGAATTAGTATTGTCCAAATCCATTATAGATTCTGATTGGTAATAGATTTACGGTTAGGAATTGAAGCTTGATCCCAAATCACACAATTGTTTATTTCTTAAATATGCGTGTGTGCATGTGTTTTTGCGCGTATAATTTTAAAATATTTACTCATTTAGTTAACAGCTCAGATTTGACAGCTCCGCTGGCGTGTTAGAAAAAAAGCCTTTATTGTGATAATGCCGCATATCTCCATCTTTTATCTTTATCCCGAATACGTTATAATAATAATAATAATAATTTCGAATACGTTAAATAAATTAGGACGTTGTTTATATAATAGAAACAGATGGCTCTTTTAAAAATTATTTTCAAAATATCTCGTCTTAAAACCTTTAAGGGAACAAGGTCTCATAAAATCGATATTGCGATTGAACAGGGAATGCAGGTAACATTCTTGCCAAAATTTCACACCGGCATTACTTGTACAGTCATTATAAAGTACTAGCGAATCACCCTCGCTTCGCTCGGATTCAACATATAAAGTAGTACATTTTTTCCTCCAAAAATGCCTAATGCGCTTATTGAAAAAATCCATAAATATAGTTTTATTTTAACTAACCTATGTTACTTTTGGATAATGTAGGTATCCAATAATGAAGGAATTATTCAATTATATTACTAACAAACAAACAAATCATCCTTTTTTTAAATATCTGTATAAATAATAAATATACATTTTTATGAAATATGGGATTTTTTTACAGTGCGCTTTAAAAAGCGTGTTCATGTTAAGTTTTTGTGGATTAAGTAAATATAAGTTTCATATATAAAATGTACAAACCTTCATCTCTTGAAGTAATTTTCTGACTTCAATTTAATTCTAGACTTCTTTGTTATTCTATAACAGAAATTGTAAATTGACTATTGTATTTTGTAGAAATGTTAATACTTTTGCCATTCCTTTATTATGAAGTTAAACATAACTAAATATTTGAATACATTTCATTACAAGATTTTATTTTGCTTTCTCTGTTCAAAATGGCGAATAAAGTACAAGAGTTATTAACTCTACAAACACTTCCATAGTATCTGATTAATCTAGTATTTGCATTACTTTTTTAAGACAAGTAGCCCAGTGGTAGCTTAGGAAACCGAGTAAAACGAGTATATCTGGTACCGAGTAAAGCGAGTATAAAAACATGACAATGTATTAAGTACGTGGGCGACCGAGCTTCTCTCGTAGTTCTTTTTTGTTACATCATATATTTAGATTAAAAAAGAACTAAAAATTTGAATAAATACAAAAAAAAACAAAAGTAAAAACTTTCTATCCAACCGGAATTCGTTCTCGGACACCTGTGATTATCAATCTTGCACCTTGGTAGCTTAACCACTTATGCCTGTACATAAGAAATTATCGACCATATTTTGCGTGGAAAATGTGAAATAAAACCCCATAAAAACTCGAAAATACGCACTTTCCTAGACAAAAGACTGATCTAGATCGATTTTTCACCCCCGAAAACACCCACATCTCCGAGATCTCCGATATAAATAAATAAATATACAAAAATTGCTCGTTTAAATACATTAGATGTATGATTATTAACAATATTAACTTTTATGTTAACAATATATACTAATATTAACTTCGTTTAAGAATTAAACTGTATAACATCGATATAGAGAATATTTAATTGAATTATCGAACATTTTTCTCGATTTCTCGCAGATGATGAAACTTTACAGTTCTTTCTCGGAGCAAACCCCAGAGGAACCAACTTAAGAAGAGAATTGTTTTCGAAACTTAATACTGAAACTAGTCGAAGATAGGAATTTAAATTCAATAAGATTAAAATAAGAAACACTTTAATATTAGTAAAGCTGATCATACATATAAAGAAGTAGTCTTAACCTCACTTCGCTCAGGTGCACAGCAACGCATAGGAAGGTGACCCACCTCGGTGGGCGGTATGCTATGCGGGTTGCTCCTGGTACTTCTCTGTTAGCATAGTGACCGTTGGAGCAACCTCATGACTGTTGTGGTCTGCTTCGGCAGACATCCCGTCGGGACGTCGTGAGTCGTTGAGTGCGTAAGCGATCCTGTGACACCCCATTAAGACGGGGGAGGTACTGTTGGGTTTTAGTGGGTAGTACTGGCTTTGCTGGTGAGCCCCAGACCTCATGCCTAAATGGATTTCCCAACGTTAGAAAAAAAACTTGTACCCCTAGGTACTCCCCAGTGTGCGTTCACCTTGTCGTTGTGGGGGGACTCATTAGCATCCGATAATCTAACCGGGCGCGAAGCCAAGAAACGCACTGAGTGCCAGCCCACCTCTATAGCTGATGTGCCATGCAGGTTGCTCCTGGTACTTCTAATAGCAGAATAGCAGAGTGGACATTTGGAGCATCCACATGGTAGTTGTGGTCAGTTTTGACAGATCCGCCAGTTGAGCATCGTGGTTAATTGCGTAAGCGACCCTGCGATGCCACATTAAGACGGGAGAAGATCCGTTGAGTTTAAGTGAGTAGTACTGGCTTTGCTAGTGAATCCCACATAACCACTTGTACGTATGCAGGTGCTATGCGTGAATTCATTTCCCAACGTTAAAAAAAAGTGTTCATAGGAAGTTATAACTTAATACTCCATATACTAAAGCTTTCGATATCGCGAACGTTCTCGTTTCATTCGGAATCTATCAAATATTCAGACATTCCGGGCATATCGTTGTGAATAAAATACAATATGCACTAGTTGCTGGCCTCAATCGCATGTGAATAAATTCTTTAAATGTATATACGTATTGGTCCAGTTCTAGCGATCTTACAAACTCTGATAGTTGCTAATTCTGTACCAAAAAATTGGATGAAATATCCTGAATTTCATAGAACTCCTGTAAACAATAGATTACATTCTATATCAAGTGCTTTCTAATATTATAATATAAATATAATATATAAGTACGTTGGGATATTAACACACAGCTCCATTTAGTTCCATGGTAAGCTACGAGGCTAGTGTTATACTATAATAATTAATACATAACTTTAAATACGTACTATAAATATTATAAAGTCACATGACTGGATACTTATAATAATTAATACATATATAACTTTAAATACGTACTATAAATATTATAAAGTCACATGACTGGAGTACAAACGTTCGAGTTCATTACATAAATGAATGCCTCCAGCAGGACTCGAATCCGCGACCGCTAGCACAGCAAGTAGAATCACTACAAACTGAGGCAAACGTGTCGTTAAATAATACATTTTACAACAGATACATCAGGAAACTAATATATGTATGTATGAAATTATACTATACAAGTATAGTACTCGTATAATCATAAAACTAACACGAAGTGCTTTTAATTTAGACAGGTAAGGTCAGTCTAGACTCTAGAGACTTAAATACTTGAATTGTAATGAAAATGAAAGGTAATATCTTATTTTTAGAAATTAAATGACAATTATGGTATTCAATCTTGAAGTATTAAACATCATTCGCAAAATTGCTGGAATAAGCTTTAAAAAAATCAATTTTGTCTTGATTTTTAATGCTAAAACCTTTTCAAACATCGGCAGAGCCAATTTTATACTCAAAAACAAGCCACTTACAGGACACATTTAATTTTATCAGAAGATTATTCTATTCATTTTCCAATATTTCATCCTTTCTCACACGAAAATAGCCCATGCATAGAAGCTTTTGCTAGAATATTTAAAACAACGTTACTTGCCTTATATTATCTATAAAGATAAATAAATTTGACGTGTCTGTTTGTAATGTCAAAATAAGAGCTTTTTATTAAATTCGTATTGAAGTATATACGGTATTATATACGAAAAAAAAATATTTTTTTAAATTTTTGACTGTCTGTTCCGGCTAATTTCTAAGATGCCTGAACCAATTTTGAAGAACTTTCACTGGCAGCTGAGTTATAAGGAATGATTTTATTTTAGAAAAAGAATTAGGGTTCCGGGCAAAAAAAATAAAACCTCACCCGGGCGAAGCGAGGGTAAGTCGTTTGTATAATATATATTCTAATTCTTACGTACAATAAGATGTCAGTAGCATACTTTAGCTGTCATTCACCTCTAATTACTTTGTCTTTTAGTTCTACTTGTTTTAGTGATAGCGTGAAGTAATAGCATATTAAAAACGTGAAGTGTCATATAAGCTACGAAGTATGTGAGAAAATTTTAAAATTAGTTTCTGTTTCTAAGTAAAAAGCTGGTTAAGAACAAGTATCTCGTGCATGCAAAATAGTACCTTATCAATACATTACGTATTTACTATTTAAATAGGATGTCATTTTATTAACCGATTTTTAACAAGGAGGAGGTTCTCAATTCGACATTTTTTTATGGATGTTCAAGCATAACTTCGTTGTTTATCAACCATTTTAAATACCTTTAACTATAATTAAAATTCATACCTTGTCATATTTAACTATTAGATATTCATTTCTTAAAGCATTGTCGACTGGCACTGACTTCAGTTCTAGCCTAGAGTTTTTTTTTTTAATGTCTAGAAGTCGTTTTTTTTTTAAGTTTTAATCGAATAGTTGCTAAAATCTCTAGCTAAATCTATACAGATAAACAAAATTGAAGTGTCTCTTTGTAATGTCAAAATAACAACTTTATACTAAATGCATATGGAATTATATACGGTACTTATAAGAAAAATATAATTTTTAAAATTTTGCAGATAGGTGATATTATAAGGAGTAACTTAGGCTACTTTTATTTTAGAAAAAGAATAAGGGATTCGCTGAAAAAAAATTAAATTTACCTATATAAATTAGACACACTTGTCCAGTATTTTGTTTTTATTAGTTTCTTTAACATTTGTGCTAATAACTAATATATTTTATTATAATTAAAATGATTTCAATAATTTAGATGACATACAAAGAGAGGTAAAAGTTAGCCTGAAGATAATTGTAAAAAAAACCAAAGATCTAAAAATGGGAAATAAAACGCTAAACAATAGGTGTTGCAAGATACACTAATGGAGAAAAAAAGGATTTTTTACATACCACGGAAATTTTGTATCAGAAAAAGAAGAATTCTGAATCACTAAAGCAAAAGGACCCATGTTTTATGGTTATCTAAACACCACTCTAATAGTGTAAATCAACAAACTTGGGCTGTATTGGAGTGTGACTTAAAGGAACCAAAACCTTTATACATCTAATGTAAGTCCTATTTTCCCATGTCTACTTCAGATTTTGAATGTTTTTGACAGAATACTCTATATCTAATGCGGATTTGTTGAAATATATCACAAAATTCTTGTTAATTCAAGAATAGCTAGAATTAGATAATACTTTGTCAAATTTCTAATGGTAACAGCAAGGCCAGTATAACTGCCGCTAGCAAAACTTACAATCATAATGGACAAACTTACGGTTTTATCTGGAATAAGCAGCCCGTAACAGATGAAGGTAGCAGCCTATTTGCCATGTGCCTTAATTTAGGGCATTAAAATAAAAAAAAATACAATTCAAAGGATAGATACATCTGTTTCCGATAGAACCCAATGGGCACCTAAAACATTAAAACTTTTTTATGATAAGAAGGAAAACTTCTAATGATATTCTTAAGAAATATATTTGAACTAGCGACTCACCCTTGCTTCGCTTGGATTCGTCCCTACTTACGTTTTAAAGTTTAGTATAAATTTCTCAGAGATAAGATATTTTCCCGCAGTAAAAATTATCCTATTTGTTGCCCCTGATAACCAGGTATCTTCATACCAAATTGCATCAAAATCTATCCAATGGTTTTCTCGTAAAGCGTTCCCAGACAGACAGATAGACAGACAAAAATTCTAAAAACTGTAGATTCGGGTTATGTATCGATAATAATGACTGTTTCAATAAGATTTTCCAAAAAATATTTAATGTACAGATTGAACTCAGAATTTTATTATATGTATAGATCCAGGTAAGGTACGATTCTTGTTAGTAAATTTAAAATGAATACTTATTCTAAACTGATATTGAACCCACTATCAATACTAATGTTAGCTTTTTTCTATAACAAAACTTTAGGTTAAAAGCTAGGTACCCTAAAAGTTGACGTTACTTGAACATAATTTTTGGTTTTCTCCAACAGCAGTATTTAGTGAACGGAGCAATTTACGAAAGCTCATGTTTCAAAAGCATTTAAGCTCGAAACTAATAGGGAGTTGTTAACAACACTTACTATTCAGTTCAACATATTTAAAGACGTAATTATTTATGCCCTATAATATGTTGCCAAGGCTGTAGCAGCCGAGTGGTTACGCAACGCGCTTGCTTGGGAAACTAAGTGGAGTGGATTTCAATCCCGGGTCATGCATCTCAAATATTTTCATATACGTGAATCATTTCCATCATGATTACTATTGCGTAAATTTTATTACTAATAATAACCTATGTGTTATATTAGGTCAAAGTCTATGTGTGTATATATATATATATATATATATATATATGTAATATACTTATACATACTGATACCTACCAGTTACATGAAAATACGTGGTATGTTGATATCAAATGCTATTTTTATTACACTCTTAAAATACACATCTTTATTTATAAAACTTTCTCAACGTTAATTGCCACTGCGTTTGAGAAACAGGTGTGCTATTTTCAAAATTATATTTATTTTGTGGAGAACAGAAAAACAAAATGTTTTGTTTCTTACTAGAGGCTCACCCTGCTTCACTCGAATTCGTCCCTAGGTATGATTTAACTGTTAGTATAGAATAGACTGTATATACATACACACATACATACATGTGTACATCCATATATAGGTATAGAAAAGTAGGTAAGTACATTAAAAAATTAAAAAAAATTATATCCCTTACTTGAAAAATGATTGATTCTCTATACAAATTTCCTTCTCTAATTTCACATCCTTAAAAGATTATTTCCGAGATAAAGACTATCCTATGCTCTTTCCAGGGTCTCGAACTATCTCCATACTAATTTGATCAAAATCGATTTAGCGGATTAGGCGTGAAAAGCTAACAGACAGACAGACAGAGTTACTTTTGCACTTAAAATATTAATATGGATGCTTTCTTTTCCTTGATCACATTTTTTTTCTAGAAATAATTTTGATTAGATAAAAGACTTAATTCTAAAGGATATTTGGAAATTTTTCAATCTGGAAAAAAATTGAAAAACACTTTTCCAATCAGATGTTATACTTGAAATGAGTGAATCAAATATTACATCCGAATCAAATAAAGGTTGATTATTGGCTATTTACACAATTCCTAAGAACAGAGAAAAAATCTTGAAATGAAATTAAACCCGTGAACTCTCGTTATTACTAAATAATATCAACTGTAAAGCGGACCCGAGACGATCAATCGCAATTGCCAATTTAACGTCAAAAAAAGGAGGAGGTTCTCAATTCGACCGTATATTATTTTTTATGTTTGTTCGCGGATTTCTTCGTCATTTATGAACCGATTTTGATAATTCTTTTTTGTTGGAAAGAAGATATCCCAAGGGTGGTACCATGATAAGGAAATCAGGATCTGATGATGGGATTGTAGCGGCAACTAGTGCGTTTGTTAACTTTTTCATTAGGTATTTTAAAGCACTACTATTTAATGAAGGTCTGGAGTCGATCTGATGATGGACCCGAAAGACAGTCGAGGGAACACCTCAACGATTTACAGCAATTACCTGGTGTTTGGGCTTGATTAATTTGTATTGATGAGAACTTTACACATAGATGGGTTGTGACTATCATTAGAGGTCTGAATAAATGGCTTAATTTTGTTTTTTTAATCTTTCTTCTTAAAAATTACCTGCTTATTACGTCTACACTAAAAATAGAAAAATAAAAACTTAAAAAAAACCGACTTCCAGGCACTGAAAAGTAAAAAATAACTAAACGGGAGTTTTGATTTATATTGGCTGGCACCGACTTCGAAAATATCTGATTAAGTATCTATTCTAAATGAAAACCCCCGTTTAGTTATTTTTTTACTTTTCAGTGCCTGGAAGTAAGTTTTTTTTTAATTGTCAATTACCATTGATCGTTTACAAGTACAATTGAAGCGATTGTCAATCGCAGTTACGTGATTGAAAGCCATTAATGAAAATTTTAATTGATGCTCATTGGCAGGACCCATTGAAGTTGTCAATTGATCGTTTACTGAGTCATCGACAATCGTTTCCGTCATTCGGCTGCGTAGCTGCCCACAGATTAAGGAGACTATTAGCTGTCTGTGCGAACACTAATTCTTTCATTGCCAAAAATCATACTTTTTATAAAATAAAAGTTATAGCCTATGTTACTTCTTATAATAACAGCTATCTGCCAATGAAAGTACCGTTAAAATTGGTCCAGCCATTCCAGAGATTAGCCAGAACAAACAGACAGATAAACAGACAGACGGACAAAAATTTTAAAAATTGTGTTTTTCTTATAAGTACCGTATATAATTCCATATTCATTTAGTATAAAGCTGTTATTTTGACAACCATTTAAGAAGACAAATAATCTTGAAAATATTATAAAAGTATTTTCAATTAAGTCATTCTAAAGTACTTTGGACTGAAGTTAGAAAAAAATGCGTTTGAATATTCGCGATTTGTTATGGTTTATCAGATTTATTCTTTTGTTTTGACGGATTTATATGTATTAATATCTCAGGGATGGAACTTACCGTAATCTCTGTTTCGTGCCTCGCTAAAGGTAGCTGAGGCTCTTCGTATATTTAAAAATATATTGATGATTAAATGCTTTTGAATTTTTTTCATAAGCTAGGATTTATAGTTTGGTGGAAACTTGTTTGTTTTATAATTTATATATAGAAGAATAACAAAATATCTATAAAATATACATATGTATGTATGTACAAAGCTGAAAATATGTTTGTTTGCACGCACTAATCTCTGGATCTAATGGTCCGGGGGGAAAAAAATTTTTTTTTTTTTTGGTTACAGGATATTTTATATCATTCTACGATATACGAGAGCGAATTAATCTACAAAATCATAAAACTTGGGCCGGGAGCCGCGACAAAACGCTTGTTAATTAATATGTGAAGAGAAAACTATGTATCTCTTTTCAAGCATATTGTGAATACGGAGAAGAATGAGTTTTGGCATATTTAAAAGACCTACCAGACTTTTTTCTATCTTCATTTTTTAAAAGTTTCTTGTTTTCTAGAAAGGGTATAGTGGACACTTTTACAAGAAATTCCGAGCCTTTGTGCGATTTGACGTTCAGTGTACCCTTAATCACGTAGAGTGTTAATCACAAATAGTGCTACGCTGTTCAAGCGTGATTTGCTTGATTTTCGCCATTTTCAAAAGAAAAAAAATACAGTCAAAGCAGTAGTTGAAACCATTCGAATAAAAAGTTAATTAAGCAACTTTTGCGTGTCAATACTCAAGTGCGACTGTAAAAGCTCCAAATAAGATACAACTTCAAAATATTTTTATTTCACACCATTTCATAAAAGAAAGTACCCGACGGACTAAGTAGTGAAACACGTATTTCGTCAAAATCAAGGAGTTTGTTAACTTGATAAATGTGTAATGATAATCCTTTTGTTTTGTGTAAAAAATTGTAAAAGATCGTAAAACTTGATTTTACTGCTAATGTGTTTAGTTTGAAAACAAGATATACTTTCAAACTTTTGGACGGTAGTGTATGTATTCAGCCCTTTTTAACGTCCCACTAGGCACGGACATCCCTTCATTACGAGGGACATCAGGTTATAGTCCACTACGCTTGCCAAGTGCGGCTTCGCGGACTTCACATATCTGTTGAAAACTTGCTAAGTTCTCTCACACATGCAGGTTTCCTCACGATGTTTTCACCGCAAGACAAGTGGTAATCAAGTTGGAAATGATTCACACATGAAGATATCAGAGGTGCAAGACTCAGGATTTGAACCCGCTTCACTCGTTTTCACAAGCAAGCGCGTTACCACTGGGCTACCACTGCCCTAATAGCAATAACAAAAGCAAAATCTCAAACAATAACACTTATATAAAATTCAAAACAGCATGTTATAATTAATGAAACAACAAAGAAAGTACTGGCTTGATTCAAAGAAACATAATTAACGGCACGCGAGCTTTGATAACAAGTCTTCAAAATACCTGCAATTTTACACGTTATAATGAGTTTGCTAATTGAAATTTTAAATAATTTGTAATATAACTTATTACCCCTAAAGAATTGTTTCCGCTGATTAATTTAGCTTTAGATGATCATAAATGACTTCAATTTTTATTTAAGAGTATTATTTTAAAGTATATATTTTACTAGCGACTCAGTACTTACGCTCGCTTCGCTCGCGTTCGTCCCTAGGTACGTTTTCACGGTTAGCTATGTTTATACATAAATAGTAGCTTGCTACTCTTAAGATGTTCATTTAAATTATATAGCTATTTACCCTCGTTTTGCTCGGGTGCGTACGCCGTACGCGGATTTTGTTCACAATTTCATGGGTTTTAATTTTTTTCGCGGAACCCTGATTGTTTTTCTAAAATAAAAGTAGCATAAGTTACTCCCTATAACATCAGCTATTTGCCAGTGAAAGTCCCGTCAAAATCGGTCCAGTCGTTTCGGAGATTAGCCGGAACAAACAGACAGACAGAAAGACAGACAGACAAAAATTGTAAAAAATGTTGTTTTGGTACATGTACCGTGTATACATCTATATGCATTTAGTAAAAAGCGGTTATTTTAATATTACAAACAGACACTCCAATTTTATTTATCTGTATAGATGGGGTATTCTAAAATTAACGCACTAAGTTATTTTAATAGAAAACTCCCCATATTTATGTGAAATGCTAATGAAAAATTTGATTTTACCTCATTTAGTTAATTTACTCCATTTAGCTCATTTACCCAATATGTAAAATCATATATTACCTTTAATGATGAGTGTGAAACCATGTTTGTCAGTGTTTACCTTTCACGCATTAACTGCTGAATAGATTTAGAAGAATAGGTACATTTAATATGAATATGAATTGCATCATGGAAATGGATAGTTATAGGTTACTTAGGTTATTTTGTTCTCACATGGCGAGTAATACTAAATCGGTGATAAAATTTCAATTTATCAAGTTTAATTTTTATACACTTTTAAAATATTTAAATGACGTATGGAACACTTTCCATTCCCCTTTGACATATCCCTAGCTTGTGTTCTATTTTTTTTTTTTCTGTGTTAGTGGCCAGGTCTGACAGGCGTAGGTGAGACATGGAAGAATGCAGGTATTATAAATCTTTCTTTTTTTTCTGAAATGGGCACAGATTTATTTTTTATTAAGTATGTTGGGCCTGAAGTTGGGAGATAAATGGAAAAATGCAAAAATCAGGAACATCACTAAAATAACAGACGTGAGAGCAAGAACTCGAACATTAAAATGAAGGTGGACAGCTCATATGATGAGAACACAAATGGGAAAGTGGACCAAAAAAGTTACAGAATGGTACCCAAGGAATGGAAAAAGACGTAGAGGGAGACAGATTAAAAGATGGGAGGATGATCTACCAAAGGGCTGGAGAAGGAAAGCGCTGGATAGGCACATGCGGAAGGAATTTGAGGAGGCCTATGTCGCAAGGCAACCTGACCCGGTAGCTGATAAATAGAATCCGAAGATAAATAAACAAAATTATAAGATACACATTAAGAATAAATTAGTTAAAAAAAATGTAGTTTATTTCATCTTTAAATTGTATGTATACAAAAAGGTCAGAGGAAATAAAAGCTATTTTTATTTTTATTTTCATTTATTATTTTATTTATTTTATTTTATGGAACACTTATATATAATATAAAAGTGAGTGCGTATGTTACTTCTACGAACTATAATGACCCAATGAATGTCAGTACAATGCCAAGATGCAGACGTACTTACCACGCGAATGGAGCCAAAGGCAAAACCAATAAAATAAGCGTTTCGATATTATTAAGTGTTCAAAATCGCTTTTCTTCTACGTTAATTTCCACTTGACCATTACTTATATCTGTTCTAAAATTTGCAAGCTTTTCGTCTATTTTTGTAAACTTTCAGAAAACTAAAGGAATTACTTTTTCAAAAGAAGCACTTTTCCTTCAGAATTGAATTAATTTATTTCTCATACATATATAATGTTATGGACATGATACTCTTGTATGTTACAAGCTACAAAATAAAAAAATGATTTGTTTTTTTTTTCAAATTTTGACCCTACTCGTGTGCCAGTGGTTGCGAGTTCAATTCCGCTGGGGGCATTCATTTGTGTGATGACGAATGTTTGTACCCAGTCATGGGAGTTTATATGTATAATATGTATGTATTTAAAGTTATATACATGTAGTATATCAACTATCTGGTTTCCATAACACAAGCCTCGGAGCTTACCATGGAACTCTTTTTTTTTTTATGGTATTCAGTGATAAACGAGCAGACAGTCCACCTGATGGAAAGCGATACCTGTCGCCCATAATACCTACGGTTCATGCACTTAAGTTTTATGTAACAAAACTGCAGAACCACCGGTACGTTATCACTGTGAGGACTAAGATGTTATGCCTCTTGCCTGTAATTGCGCTGGCTACCTTATCTTTCAAACCGGAACACAACAATGCAATCATTGTTGCTTGGCGGCAGAAATAGATAAGGGGGTGGTACCCATCCAGTCGGACTCCTCAGGCTTGACAGAGTCCTACCACCGGTAAACTATTCGATGGTGCTGTGTGTTAATGTTCCAATATATTGTTAATATTTATACAACAATAACATTGCAAGTGTATGAATAGAGTAGTCGCGTACATTTAACTTTTCCGCTTCCTTTTAAAGACGAAATAACATTTGAAGCATAAGTAAAGTGGGTTATGACATTTTGTATAAATGATTCAAAAGTTTGAAAAACTTAGGTTAAAAGTAGATTCCTATTTGAAATTGTACATTTGACTATCCGTGTATAAAATAAGTGTATATAAGAATTTAAGAATAATAGAAAAAATATTACCTGTGAATTTTTATATTTTAGAATATAATCTAATCCATTTCATATTAAAAAAAAAAAAAAAAAAAAAAAAACATTTTTATTTTATTTTATTTTTTGATAAAATATTAACTTTTAGGATTCTGATAAAATATTTTACGTTAACTTTGACGAATAGTATAAATAAGTTTTATATATTTTTATAATCGCCTTTAAAAAACCTATATTTTGATACTCCACTCGATTGATTTGGGCGAAAATATTTTTTTAAGACATAAATATACGTGCTTAGGATCCGCCATTTTGATTTTTAATGATATCTATATACCCTATGACATTTGCGACATAAAGACGAATCTAATGACGTATGAATCATTAAAACCAGTTGAGCCATTTATTAATTACGAGTGAACCAGGATCAGACATACATACATATATAAGTCAAACCCATAACCCTCCTTTGGGTTTTACCGCAATCGGGTAAAAACACGGTATATTTGCTTTCAACAAATGCATTATTCAGACAACAAAGCAGAGGCAAACTTGAATTTACAAGGTTCTTGATTAAACAATGTAAGGAGGAACAGAAAAATAAATAATATGAACATTTGTATAATTATCTCGAGTACTTTGCTTGTGATTGTTACCTTTCTTGGCTAAAAATAAAACAGCTGAGAAATAACATTAAATACATTTTTTTTATAAAAACACATTGTTTTCTAATAAAAGAGTGGTTCTTTCTTATATTTACGCAAATATTTGACATTTTAAATAAAACTATCTTTTTGGATAATTTTACGGATTTATTTTGATTTTTTGTTTTCGACATTTCGAATGCTTTACAACAATCATAGCTGTTATTTGAACATTACAAGCAGACATTTCAATTTTATTTATCTATATAGATTGGAGATTTTATTAAATTAAAAAAATATATATTCAAATAATATTAATTTTTTTATGGAAGTCATAATTTAACGCTCCACTTTTAACTCTGCATAATGTATTAGGACCAGTCATCTTCACGCCTTACTTTAAGTTATACTAATTATCCAACTGTACTGCTCTTTGCAATGAGAAAATAAACTAAAAAAAAATTTTTTTAAAAATATAAACAAACGAACAACTACAAACTTTTCTATATAAATAAACGAATACTTCGCAGACAGTTTTTGTCGGTGTTTTTGTTAATTTGATTTTCATAGAAGGTGGAGACCATTAAAAAAGAAACATCTACATACAAACCAAAAAATAAAAAGTGACTGAATGGGAGTTTTTATTAATTAATTATCTATACCTAATCAAATATTTTATAAGTCGGTGCCAGCCGACAATGAGTTAAGATATGAATATCTAATAGGTAAATATGACAAGGTATGAACTCTTAATACTAGTTAAAATATTATACATCAAATTGATGTATTTATATCGCTTTGCTTTGCATCTGCTGCTGCTGGCACCGACTTCGAAAATATCTGATCACGTATCTATAGTAAATGAAAACCCCCGTTCAGTTAATTTTTACTTTTTTGTGTCTGGAAGTATGAACTTTAACTATTGTTAGAATATTATGCTTTGAATGCTCCTTTTTGGAAATTGGTTAAAAGTGACAAGCCACTACGTCTGTGTTTAAAGAATAAAATAATATATGCATCAAACTAAAATAAAACACATATTAATTTAGAAAATTGCTCATAATTCTTAAACTGTGTGAATTTTTAATAAATATATATATATATATATATTTATTGTTCAACTGTTCGGGAACTGCTTTGACAGAGATAGACACACAGATGTAAATTTCAAATTTATAACATCCCTCCTTGCGGTGGGTCAATAATGCCATAGCAAACCGGTCTCCATTAAAGTAGATTTCAGTATAATTTATGGGCGCCGGTGGACTTGCATAGGGGGTAGGGTGCACTTGCACCCCCTTGTCATGAAGGAGAATATATCGACAAAGTTAAAGAAATAAAATAATACTAGTAGTTCTGCGAATAATGCAAAAGCACAAGTGTTTTTTGCAATAATTAATCTATACTAATATTATAAAGCTGAAGAGTTTGTTTGTTTGTTTGATTGAACACGATAATCTCAGGAACTAAACTAATCCGATTTGAAAAATTCTTTTTACATTAGATATTTATAATTTGTTTTTGTCTAGGGATGAACCCGAAGCGAAGCGAGGGCGAGTCGCTAGTTGTATATATTGAATAAGAAATCGTTTGCCGAAATAACGCGGTGAAATATAAACGCGATGAACTACTTAGAACACTTTAGCCCATTACTGTAGAATCAATTTTAGGTGCTCAGCTTGTCAGTCTAGTTTAATCAGTATTGACATTATCGTGTTATGGCATAAGTGCTTTACCATGCTTTGAATTTACCACAGTTTTATTTATTATTTCTTTTGACAATTTTCCAAAGAATTAAGAATTAACTATTTAATTAAAAAAAAATAAAGTGAATAGTGAAAGTGAAGTAAAGCCCAAGCTCAAGGGACAGATATACAAGAGCATTATCCGACCGGTCCTCTTATACGGAAGCGAGTCCTGGCCAGCGCTATCTCGACACACTCAGGAGCTTCACGTCACGGAGATGAAGATGCTGAGGTGGATGTGTGGTGTAACGCGGGCTGACCGCATACGCAACACGTTCATCCGTGGCAGTCTCGGGGTCCGTGACGTAGCGGATAAGCTTCAAGAGCGTCGTCTAAGGTGGTATGGCCATGTCGCGCGTCGGTCTGAGGACTATGTCGGAAGAAAGTGCCTTGATATATCTGTCCCTGGAACAAGACCTCCTGGGCGCCCAAGAAAGCGATGGCTGGATGTCGTGAAGCAGGACATGAGAGCCAATGGACTAACACAGGATGATGCTAAAGACCGTGCAAAGTGGAGACAGCTAAGCAGGAAGGCAGACCCTGGCAATAGCCGGGAATAATAATGCCAGGCAGAAGAAGAAGTGAAAGTGAAGTAAAGTCGTAGTGCAAGTGTGACAAAAATAGTGTTTAGAGACTGAGTTAAGCCAGAAACGTGCATGTACTGCATTTGTGAAGAACCATATGGGACTTTTGTGAACCAAAAGTAATAAAGCATATAGAGTGCAGAAGACAATTCTCAGAATCAATAGAAAAACACAGAATGACAAACTCAGAATTCATAGAACGTGCTTAGAACAATATTATACTACGCTGGGATGGCTCCTAAGTAAGGTCACTACAAACTGAGCCAAACGTGTCGTCAAAACTAATAATAACTAGTGTTCGCCCAGTGGTAGAAATTCGACCGTAATCATTATTAAAATTCTGAGTTATAAGAATTTACCACCTTATACAAAAAAATATTGTTGCATTTTTTTATTGATAACACTAAAATTTCGTTATATAATATATATATATATATATATATATATATATATATATATATATATATATATACAGATAAATAAAAATGAAGTGTTAAAATAACAGCTTTACACTAAATGCATATGGAATTATATACCATACTTATAAGAAAAACACAATTTTTAAAAATTTTGTCTGTCTTCTGTAACTGGTAGACCAATTTTAACGAGACTTTCACTGGCAGATAGCTGATATTATAAGGAGTAAATTAGGCTTATTTTATTTTAGAAAAAGAATTAGGGTTTTGCTCAAAAAAATTAAAATTTACCCAGAGAGGAACGTGAGCTAAGCGAGGATGAGTCGCTAGTACTTACTAAACCAAAAAAAACATTGGTTTGACAAAGATAAAAAATGTACTGAACATTTTGTCTTTCTTTTTTTATATATAGATATCAATTATTTAAATAACCTTCGTGGTGTTATAAAGCACGTGTCGATACTCACACGAATTGATTGTTTACATTGACCATGTTTGCATTGAATGTCGTCATTGTCTGTAAACCCCCACGCAACGTGACAACAGTTAAGAGTGGTAGAAAATTTCATTTAGATCTCCCCCAATTGTCGACAAACTTTAGTTCAGTCTTTAGACTGAAAATAGTTAAAACATATATATATATATATATATATATATATATATATATATATATATATATATATATATATATATAGACAAAGACAAAACACTTGTTTATATATATATATATATATATATATATATATATAAACGTAAACAAAAGTAATTTTTGTATATTTTTAACAGACTTCATATAGAACGTATTTACTTTCCTTATAGGTATATAGGCCTATGTGTTTCCTCCTTTTTTGAAGTTAACTTTGGCATCGGTGGCTAAAACGAGGAAGTTCCATCTTAGAGTCCAAATCAAACAGACAAACTTATAATCCGTTTGTATTTAACCGGGGGTTTCAAATATTATCAATTAATTCACTTGACCGCTCCTTTCAAATATAGATTATAATTTAGAGGATCATAAGCTTAGAATCTCTTGACAACAGTTTCGAAACTTTAATAACCCTTAGACTTAGCCTTTTGGATTGAGGATTCGGTTTACTCTTCCTGTATAAAACGTTTTTGTATGAAGCATATTGATTTTTGACGACACGTTAGGCTCAGTTTGTAGTGACCCTACTTGCTGTGCCAGCGGTCGCGGGTTCGATTCGGGGCATTCATATCAGGTATCCATAACACAAGCCTCGTTAAGCTTATCATAGAACTAGATGGTGCTATGTGTTAAAGTCCTAACATAACATATTTATTTAATTACGCATAACGTAGTCAAATTATATTGCTTTATAACTTACATAAGAAAATTACTTTATAAAGTTTTAAAAGTGCGAGTTCCGGAAGCTCTGTCAAAAAAATATTCTGGGAGATTTACATATATTTTTTCTAAACATTTTCTATACTAAAAGGATATTGGGTTCAAACTCTAGGGAATCCCCAAAGTATACCGGAAATATCCATCTTACTTCCTGTTTTCACTTCCTCTTTAGTCACTAAGGTATATTTTCGAAAATCATTACTTGTATAATAATATTGATACAATGAATTTAATTTAAAAAAATATTGTTAAATTTAAAGTTTCGATTTAGAATTATATATTTGAAAAGGCTACTTTGAATTCAAAAAAAACCATTTAATAGTAATAACAAAATTAAAATACAAATAATCTATAATAATATTATGAATATGAAAGCGTGTTTGTTTGTCCTTCTTCGCATCGAAATAGAGTAACAGATTGAAATGATTTTTTGTGTGGAGATGTTTGGAGCGATTTTCTCAATTCCATGGGAAAACACGTTACAATACAACCCACAACAACTCATCGTATCTATGTATATATGTATATAATATAATAGTATATCTATTCCATACTAACCGTTAAAACGTATCCAGGGACAAACCCGAGCGAAGCGAGGGTGAGTCGCTTTTATGTATATATGTACATTGTACAATGTTTTCTTTCATCTATATCTATACATATAATAAAATTGTAACTAAGCCGAATCTGTACATTAAATATTTTTTGGAAAATCTTATTGAAAAAGACATTATAATCGATACAGAGGCCGAATCTATAGTTTTTAGAATTTTTGTCTGTCTGTCTGTCTGTCTGTTACCGCATCACGGAAAAACCACTGGAGGGATTTTGATGAAATTTGGTATGATGATACCTGGTTATCTGGGTCAACATATAGGATATTTTTACTGCGGGATCTCATCTCTGAGAAATCTATACTAAACGTTAAAACGTAAGTAGGGACGAATCCGAGCGGAGCGAGGGCGAGTCGCTAGTAATTCAATATATCCTTAGATATCTTAATTTATATGAGCACTCACAATTCATTTGCCATCGTAAAAATCTTTGGCGTCTCCGTCTTAATTATTACTGCATCGTTATCATTCACTTTTATTGCGGTGACGACATAAAAATACATATCTTTATAACTAAAATATAAGTTTTATAGCTTTTACACATCCCATATTATGTTCCAAGTTATAATATACTATAACTTAAGTTTTTATTTAATTACTATATAATATTATTAAGAAATCTATACTAAACACACGTAAGTAGAGACGAACCCGAGCGGAGCGACGGTGAGTCGCAAGTATGCTATACTTTTTTTAATATACATACATTATGATCGAATAAATTGGCTGTTTTATTGAATTACAAATGCCGTATGAAATATCTTTACAAAATCACGTTGATTTATTTTAAAAGAAACGAAGGTTTTTGTAAAATATTATATGTATGTAATTCTAGTTATTTCTTCTTCTAGCAAAATTGTAAGAATACTTCACATAATACTTTCTTAGATTTACGCGAATATTTAACATGTATACAGATAAATCAAATTAAAGTGTCTGTTCGTAATGTTAAAATTACAGCTTTATATATATAATAAAAACACAATTTTTAAAATTTTTGTCTGTTGTCTCTATTTGTTCCGGCTAATCTCCAAAACAGCTGGACTAATTTTAACGGGTCTGGCAGATAGCTGATATTATAAGGAGTAACTTAGACTACTTTTATTTTAGAAAAGGAATTAGGGTTTCGCTCAAAAAAATTAAAATTTAACTAGGAACGAACCCGAGCGAAACTAGGGTAAGTCGCCAGTTTTACATAAAATAAAACTATCGAACATTCTAATGCTATACAGCACTCATGGTAATGGGTAAGACTAACGTTTTAGACGTTTCAAAGGTACCTGCCTGCATAATTATAGGATAATTTGGCACCAAAGTACTTTAAAACATTTGCTAATTTTTATTTAAAATTTTAACCTCAAAACGTCGGGAACCAAAAATAATATATATTGGGACAATAATACACAGCACGATCTAGTTCCATGGCTACGAGGCTTGTGTTATGGATACCAGATAGTTGGTACACTATACATATTATAAATATGTAAGTGTGTTTATTTGTTTAGTATTGAAACACATTCATATTATAAATATAAACCCATGAATGGAGTATAAATATTCGTCATCACACGAATGAATGCCCCAGCCGGACGCGAACTCGCAACCGCTGTCACAGCAAATAGGGTCACGACAAACTAAGCCAAATGTGTCGTCAAAAAAATAAATCCGAAAACATGCTTTTATTTTATTTAAAATACTTCACATATTTATATCTTAAAACTTTCTTCGACTGAATAATAATTAAGGAATTAGGGGACTCATTTATATTTTTACTCGAATCTTTTAGCCACAAATCTTACTTACTCTTATTAATAGCCCCCAGGCATTACATAGTTAAAGTATTTTTAGCCTTTTCATCCATTTATTAACTTGCTCCTTTCGTATCTAAGGTTAAAAATAACGTAATAGATTGTTCAATTATTTGCTGGTTAAGACAAATTTAGTATGTTTATGTAGCATCGACAGTGGTAGCCCAGTGGTAACGCGCTCGCTTGGGTAACCGAGTGAAGCGAGTTCAAATCCCGGTTCTCACACCTCTAACATTTTCATGTGCGAATCATTTCTAACATGATTACCACTTGTCTTACGGTGAAGGAAAACATCGTGAGGAAACCTGTATTCTGAGAGAACTTAGCAAGTTTTCGGAAAACATGTGAAGTCCGCTAACTCGCACTTGGCCAGCATGGTGGACTATGGCCTGATTCCCCTCGTATTGAAGAGAGGCCCGTGTGGAGGGTGTCCCAGGAGTGGGACGTTAGAAAGGGCTGAATAAATACATGTAGCATCAGTAAGTGACTCAAATGTTAGGTAAGTACTATGGAGACCCTATGGTGGAAGGCTGAGAAATTCTTGTTTTATATGGTGCACCATCTAAATAAAGAATGCTTATAGGATTATTCGTTTTAACTAAAATTGCACAATGCTATGTTCCTTCGTCAATTTGTTTAGTAAGCTTTTTACGTGGGTTTTTTTTAGTTATAATTTAGGTTCACCTCTGGAAAAACAAAAACAAATCTATCCCACGGGAACAAGTAACCTATGTGTTATGTCGGACAATCATCTATTTCTGTGCCAAATTTTATCCAGATCCGTTCACTACCTACATACATACTCACAAACTTTCACATTTATAATATTAGTATGGATTTAAATACAACTAGTACAACTAAATAGTATCCCCCGTAAACATGATCCAAAAATCAAAATAAATCCGAGAAAAATCCGAAACATTTTTTTTATTTGAAATGTCAAATATTCGCGTATATCTAAGAAAGTATTATAATTTATTTATTTTATGTTTGCAAACTTAACGAAATGGATGTCGAATGATGGGCCTATAATGTAAATAAACTAAATCCAATTTTGGAGGCTAATTTTTAAGATCAATGTATATTTTTGAAGTGAAACTTCTTTAGTTTTGTGATTTGAAACTAGATGAAACGAAAATCCGACACTAGAAAGAGACAACACTAATCTATATAGGGTTAAGCCGGCGAGAGAATGAGATAGAATACATTGCCATGTTGCCATGGTAACCGTTGTTATTGTCTGACAAACGTATAATATAAGTTTCACATCTACTATGCTGAATTGCACACATACGCACTTTTTTAACTATTATCTCGATGTCTTTATATATATTTTTATTTTAACTTGACATTGTTTATGACGAGGAATCCAAACAAATGTATTGATCTATCAAAAAAATGTAACACAACGTGTGTATGTACATATACTCCGTTATGTACGGAAACCTTTTTCTGAAGAATCCGAGTCGTAATCGACCTATTTTTATAAGACTTTCACGTTATTTGTCATATACAGAGTTCATTTATTTAATCTGGCGAAAGCGACGAGCCGAATTTACGCCATCCATCATACGACAGTAGCAAATTTGATTTCCGCGAAGTGTAAATATTGATATTTGTCATACACAGATACATTACATATATAGAAATAAAGCCGGGATATAAAAAACGTAATTATTTTTAACTCTCGATGAGGAATACGAAGAAAAATTAAATCTATATTAAATTTGACACCTATACTATATCTATTGTTGATGTAACTTCAAGATGCTTCATTGGTCTTATGGTTTATATGTACGGCTGTAGATCTGGTGTCCCTAGGTTCGAATCCTGGTTCAGGCCAAATATTAGTTATTGGGGTTTTCTGTGAAAAAATTCCTAGTGAGCCCGGAGGTGTAAAGTTAGCGGTGTTTCATCCCCGTACTTTGTTCGTAAAGCCGTCTATCCTGCACCTTATCTCTCACTAGTTGTGTCGAAATGTCATCCCATCAGACACAGTAAAACGAAAGAGCGCGCATTGTGTTTGAGCGCATACATTAATTCACCAGACCCCGATATTTCAGTACTTCTATAATAACTCTGCATTTTATTCTCAACTATGGCATATACCACAAAAGCATATTTACATATATGAACAAGAGACTTACCCTCACTTCGCTTTGTTCACAATTTTATGGGTTTTAATTTATTACACGGAACCCTAATTCTTTATCTAAATTAAAAGTAGCCTAAGTTACTCCTTATAATATCAGCTATGTGCCAGTAAAAGTCCCATAAAATCAGCCCAGCCGTTTCAGAGTTTGTCCGGAACAAATAGACGGACAGACATAAAAACTTAAAAAAAAATTGTACTTGTAAGTACCACATATACTTTTATACCGTCTATTATTTATGTGGATAGATTATTTACAATTGTTTTTATAATAATAAAGAATATTATAAATCTATACATATAATAAAATTCTAAGTCGAATTTGTACATTAAATATTTTTTAGGAAATCTTATTGAAATAGTCATTATTATCGACAGCGATACAGAGGCCGAATCTATAGAGTTTAGAATTTTTGTCTACCTATCTGTCTGTGTGTCTGGGATCGCATCACGAAAAAACCACTGGACAGATTTGGATGAAATTTGATATAATGATAGCTGGTTATACGGGTCAACATATAGGATACTTTTTACTGCAAGAAAATATCTCATCTCTGAGAAATCTATACTAAACGTTAAAATGTAACTAGGGATGAATCCAAGCGGAGTTAGGGTGAGTCACTAGTATTATGATATAATATAAAAAATTGCAGCTTTTAACCATAATTTTTTAAGACATACTATCCCTCTTATCGATACTAAACATGTTTATAACTACATTTTTCTTATAGACGCCAGCGTGAGGAAGAGAATATCTTATATTACGCCGTACACGTGTAGCAGTATACCTACTTATCGTAATTGATGTATAGAAAAGCTAATATTACTCAAGGAATAATGCATAGTGTTTCATAAAATAATACTTTAAAATCTATACTCATGTGTATTATAAAGAGACAGAATTTATTTGTACATTTGTTTGTTTTTTGTTTGTTTGTTTGTTTAAACGCGCTAATCTCAGGAACTAATGCGATTTGAAAAATTCTTTTGCATTAGATAGCCCGTTTATTGAGGAAGGCCATAGGCTATATATCATCATGCTACTACTCAAGGAAGCGGAGCAGTAATCATAAATGTCAACTAATTGGGCAGATTTTCTTATATTATTGTGAAACTGATGTTTATATCGGAAGTTAGAACGCGAGCAAAACCGCGGGTACAGCTAGCACTTAATAATAATATAATATTACTAATACAAATAAGGTCGCGGAAGGAGCTTTGCATTCAGAACTTTTTAAAAGTCCCACTGTTGGGCACGAGAGCGATCAGGTCATAGTCTGTTTCAAAATGTCTTCTCAAATACATAAGAGTTATTTATATAAATAACTCATGTACTTGAGAAAAGGTACCTGAGCGCTTTTTTAAGTTTTTTATCTGTTTGTCTGTTTTTCAGTTTATCCGGGATAATTTTTGGAACGATTTTTGTAAGGCTACATGTAGGGTATGTTTTATTCCGAAAATATTTAGGATTCCAGCGCGAAGATCAGTCGCTAGTGTTACCAAATGTTAACAAAATTGGAAATGAAGGAGATCTCCAAATCAATCACGGTGTTTTTTTCGATTTTTGCGAATTTATTTTGACATTTTAAATAAAACTATTTTTTCTGATCTATTCACGTATTTGTTTCGTTCTGAATGCTATACAGCAATCATGGTCTCTTCCTTGACCATGGTGAAATATAGCCTCGAACTCCACTATTAAATAGATTCATATCGACTTAAAATGTTATTTTTCAAAGATTTTTTTTGTTAGTAAGATATATAAAAGCTTATTTAATAAAAAAAGGTCATCTTTATCACGCCACAAACGAAACTTGATCTCCAAAAAGAAAATTTTATAAAAATTCTCATTTCCTCTTCCAGTAACTTTGTTTTTTGGTAATATCCTGAATATTAAAATAACTTCTTAAAAAGTACTTAATTCATGCAGTAGTTTTTACATAATTTAAGAAGTTTCACATTTGTAAATGCTTTACCTCCTTACGGGAACGTTTAATTTTTATAAGATATAAGATATCTATACAAAAAAATCTTATAAAAAATCAAGAAATGTCTGTCTGTGATTTTAAAATAGAATCCTTGTATTAAATTCAGTTCGTCATTTCTACTAACGTTAAAAATATTATTTAGCAGTCTCTCAGTCACCTAATCTTCGAAACGAGAGTTTTATTGCCGCATAAAGTACCTACATATTACAAAGCTCGTTTTCATTCCAGTAAAATAAATTTCCTTGAGAAAGACTGGGAGAAAAATGCTTAAACGATTTTAATGAAACTTTACATGATAGATGGAAGTAAATAGTGATTTTTTTATATCTTATGAAAATAAAAATATTGTTTAAGCTTTTTTGTCACGGAGTAATGTGTAGGCTGGTGCGAAACGTGGGTGGGTAAATCTATACATATAATAAAATTCTAACTGATTCGAGTCTGTACATTAAATATTTTTTTTGAAAATCTTATTAAATTTCTACACTTAACAGAAATTTTGTCTGTCTGGGAATGCGTCCCGAAAAAACCACTGGACAGATTTTGATAAAATTTGGTATGATGATAGCTACATATCCGGGTGAACATATACAATACTTTTTTGCGGAAAAACATCTCATCTCTGAGAAATCTTTAAGTACTTAACGTTAAAACGTAACTAGGGAAGAACCTGAGCGGAGCGAGGGTGAGTCGCTAGTACTATATAAGTTATGGTTTCTTCAAATTTCCCATTGAATCTGCTACAGAGAAAGTGGTTCGGAAAATTAGATCAGAAAAGATAAAAAGAAATGAATAGAAAAGAGATAGATTAGAGATTAGATAGAATGATAAAGTACTATATCTAATTTCCTTTAGTATTTATGTTTATAAGTTCACATTGACTGTAAAATGCTGAAAATCATTATAATACTTCAATTTTTAATGAGATTTTTATATGGTCACAAATAAATAAAAAAAATTTCGAGTTGCAAATTTTGGTATTGATTTTTTTTTGTTTTGATATTGTTTATGAGGTTGAGTTTTTTCAAAAGCATTTTTCAGAAAAATAAAAAAATATAAACAAATACCAATTATTTTTTAGAATTTTACCTTCGTTTGAAGTTAACCGACAAATAAAACCTTTTATCGGCAATAAAAACAATATAATATTAATTATTATGAAAATAAATTGGGGTGTCTAGTGAAAATTTTATAGGTGAATGCTTATGACACATTATTTTGTTGCTGTTGCTATAGTGGTTTAGAAAATTACATTTATACTGCCTATACAGCGCAGATTCAAGCGAGCGTATTTAAATATTTGCAAACATTATAAGGTGGTAACGTAGTGGTAACGCGCTCGCTTGGGAACCCGAAGCCAATCCAAAGACAAACATTATCCTACACGAGAATGGGTAGGAAACGCTAGACCTACAAAAAATATTTAAAATTAGCGACTCACCCTTGCTCCGCTCGGGATCGTCCCTACTTACGTTTTAAAGTTTAGTACAGATTTCTCAGAGATGAGATATTTTCCCGCAGTAAAAAGGTTCTCTCTCTCTCTCTCTAATGGTTTTTCCGTGATGCGGTCACAGACGCATAGACATACAGACAGACAAAAAATAATAAAAGCTATAAATTCGACCTCTGTATCGATAATAATGTATGTCCATTTCAATAAGATTTTCCAAAATAATATTTAATGTATAGTTTCGGCTAAGTTACAATATTATAATATGTATAGATAAGCTGAGCCAATTTTGGACGTTGAATATTTTTGGAAAATCTTATTGTAATAGCCATTATTATCGATACAGAGACCAAATAAACAGTTTTTAGAGTTTTTGTCTGTCTGTCTGTGACCACATCACGCTACAATCGCTTGACTTTTATATTCATAGAAACAATGTTCGTATTCAGCCCTTTTCAACGTCCTACTGCTAGGCACGAAATTTCCTTCAACATGAAGTAAAGGGTTATCAGGTCACCCACCACCATCCACCACGCTGGCCAAGTACAAATTGGCGGATTTCACATGTCTTTCGTAAACTTGCTAAGTTCTCTCATACCTGCAGGTTTCCTCACGATGTTTGCCTTCACCGTAAGACAAGTGTCATGTTGAAAATGATTCGCATACCCATATTTCTTCATTTTTATTTTACTTTATATATTTTGTTTTCCTTCATATTTTAAGTATAAAGTCTATAATCGCTTCGACGCCAAGAAATAGGTTCAAAAGGACTTCCAAGGTTTCATAACATGGCTATATCAAAGTACGCTTGATATAAATGCTATTTTTAGTTATATTTTTCATTTCTTATTCTATTTTCTCAATGAAAGCTCTATTGAGCTTTTTTATATCTTTAAGCATAGCGACTCACTCTCGCTTTGCTCAGGTTCGTCCCTAGCTTGCTTCTCCATACAAACTTTCACCCCCATTCAAACCCCCTTATGGGATGATTTCTGGGAGAAAAACTATCCTATGTCCTTCCCAGGGTCTCAAACTATCTTCTTACCAAATTTCATCCAAATCGATTCAGTAGATCCAGGCATTACCATCCACAACCTCACAACTCACTAACTTTACCTCTTTATAATATTAGTATAGATAGAAATGTCCAATAAGTCGTCGTCTCCAATCCACCAATTTACCGAAATAGTTTTTAATACAGAATTATTGACTTTTAAATGTCAATACTATTGGTATTAAATACATTTTTTTATCAATACGTATATGTATACTAGCAGAACCCGCGGCTTCGCCCGCGTTCAATCAACAAAAATACTCTTTTGCTTTATATTCGCTCGGGTTCACGCCTATGTATTTATAATATTAAATTATTTGGATATTGTTCATACAAAAATACTAAAATCGCGATTAAAAATAGGGGTGGGGGTAAGAGTGAAAAATACTTTACGACCTATTCTCATACCTACCAAGTATACAAAAAAAAACATTAAAACCGGTCCAGCCGTTTCGGAGGAGTGTATAATATAAATAATATAGCACTAAAGCAAAGAACTTGCAATTAAAAGCAATGATTTAGAATTAAGAAGTTAATAGCAGATTTTAAGTTTAAAACTAAAATACTTTCTGTCCGGTATTTAATTCATTTGAACTATAATGTTAAAAATGAAACATTTTTCGCCATAAAAGCTAAACGAATTTTGTAAGTGTTGGTCCATAAAAGGTCTGGTCTCGAGTGCGGGGTTAAAAATCTTAATACTACAGAATGTTAAATGGAAACAATGAATTTTTATACATATAATAAAATTATTATGGAATGGTAGTAAAAATTGAATAATATTTTCATTTAATTAATAAAAGTCGAGCTGTTTGAGTCTGAGTGCATTAAGTTTTATTCATCGAGTTGTATTGTTAATCTATACATTATGATTATTGTATAGTATTGTGTATTGAACTCTTTAAATAAATAAATACGTTGGGACATTAACACACAGCACCATCCAGTTCCATGGTAAGTTACGAAGCATGTGTTATGGATATCAGATAGTTGATACACTACACATATATAACTTTAAATACATGCATATTATAAATATGGACACCCATGACTGAAGTATACACATTCGTGATCATCACACAAATGAACGCCCCCTTTTTTTTTTTTTTTTTTTTTTTTTTTTTTTTTTTTTTTTTTTTTTTTTTTTTTTTTTTTATCGTGTGGAAAACCCTGTTACGGGTACCCGCTCGCCTGGGGAAGCGAGACGGGTTATGTGGGGCTCCTGCCGCGCAAAGATGGTAGGCGCGCGACAGCCTACCCACTAAAAACCACACGAAAGGCCACTCTGTCGCCACAAGGCTGGGGTCACAGGTATCCGGATTCCTCTGTAAACCCCAGCGGCGAGTGCCTGTTGAGGCCCGCCATGGTGTCAGGGGCTAAGTTGGTAGACCACCCCCGACGGCCTCCTCGAGTGGCGCGCGGACGCCTCCGCGCGCGCCGACTCGGGCCAGATTAGTGGACGGCCGACTTAAATGAACGCCCCCTGCGGGACTCGAACCCGCGACCGCTGGCACAGCAAGTAGGGTCACTACAAACTGAGCCGAACATGTCGTCTTTTTAATTAACTAATTTTTCTCCTAACTTAACTGCTGGGCAAAAACCTTACATTAATATGAATGGGATCAGACCATAGGTGGACTATGGCCACGCTGGCCAAGTGCAAGTTGGCGGACTTCTCATGTCTTTTAAAAACTTGCTAGGTTCTCTCAGGCATGCAGGTGTCCTCACGCTGTTTTTTAACCGTAAGTCAAGTAGTAATCATGTTGGAAATGATTCGCACATGAAAATATCAGAGGTGCGAGACCCCGGAATTTGAATCCGCTTCACTCGGTTTCCCAAGCGAGCGCGTTACCACTGAGCTACCAATGCCTTATTGTATAGTATAATATTAATATATCTATATATATATATATATATATATATATATATATATATATATATATATATGATATAGATATAAATGTGTATATATATAATAATCTTAACATATAATTAATGTAAACAAAATATTTGGTTTATTCTTCCATTCGATTTTAAAATATTCTTTTCATTAGTTGTGAATTTGTTGTTGATCAATTAAATAGGTTCATTTGTATTGAATTGTGGTTGAAGCGAAAGTCTAGTATTAATTTTGTCTGTAAAATAAAGTCGTATTTTCACAATAATATTTTTTGCGGTGTAACTAAAAAATGCGTTACTAAAATTATTATATGCCTAGAAGATAATTTTATATATATACTAGCGACTCACCCTCGCTCCGCTCGGGTTCGTCCCTACTTACGTTTTAAAGTTTGGTATAGATTTCTCAGAGATGAGATATTTTCCCGGTTAACCCGGATAACCAGCTATCATCATACCAAATTTCATCAAAATCCCTCCAGTGGTTTTTCCGTAATGCGGTAACAGACAGACAGACAGATAAAAATTCTAAAAACTATAGCTTCGGCCTCTGTATCGATAATAATGTCTATTTCAATAAGATTTTCCAAAAAATATTTACTGTACTGATTCGACTCAGAATTTTATTATATGTATAGATATAACGTTATATATATAACGTCCATAACAAAAGTTTATCACTTTTTTGCAACTATGATTGTATAACAAAATAACAAAAAAAAATGACCTTACATTTTTTTTTTGAATGTTATATCTAAAGCATATTTTAAAACTGAAAGAGGCAGGAGCGAGTCTTTACGACTTTCAAACGGCATAACTTACTAACAATATTGACAGCTGCTATAAAAATCAACATTGTTTTAAAGTACTATCCTATGGTATTGCCACAGAGTTGATATATTTTATTTTTATCATTCCATGTAATATGGAGGTTTCTAAGGACTTTTCTTTTAGCGTTAGGAAATGAATTACGCGTACCATCGACTTTTAAATAGCCAGTACTACCCACTAAAACCCAACAGAACCTTCCCCGTTTTGATGGGGCATCGTAGGATCGCTTACACACTCAACCCCGACAAAAAAAGACCACAACAACTAAGGTGTTACTTTCACAATCTACTCTACTATCAGAGAAGTACCAGGAGCAACCCGCATAATACACTTCCCACCGAGGTGCCCACCTCCGAGTACCAGTGTGTCTCTTAGGTTCAAGCCCGGCTGCATTGCCGGGCGTTAATGAGTTCTCCCACCATGACAAGGTCACACGAAAATAGAAAAATAGAGAAATCGTGGCAGACCCGACGGCTTGCACCATAACAACCAAAAACATAAATACAAAACTAACCTAGGGTCGCACCCGAGCGAAGCGAGAGTAAGCCATTAGTAAATTAAATTTTAAATTTATTTATTTAAGCGATTACAAAATGAACATAATTTTAAGAGCATGTAGAAAATAAATTATATTTTAATCTATCTAATAACAAATTATGTAGTTTCAAACAAACGTCAATCATATAAGATTTTCTTCGTCTTTTTTCTTAAACTATTTGAGAATGATAGAATTGTAACAACTTTTTATTATTTTAGCATATAGCTGATATAATGAGATTATTTTATATATTATTTTATATATTATATAAAAATAATTTATCAAATCGGATAGGTAATGCCAGGGATAAGTACAAATAAACAAAAAAGTCTTCAGATTTTTAACCGACTTCCAAAAAAAGGAGGAGGTTCTCAATTCGACCGTATATTTTTTTTTTATGTTTGTTCGGGCATTTTTTCGTCGTTTATGAACCGATTTTGATAATTCTTTTTTTGTTGGAAAGGAGATATCCCAAGAGTGGTACCATGATAAGGTAACCAGGATCTGATGATGGGATCCCAGAGAAATCGAGGGGAACTTTCAAAAATTGTAGCGGTGACTCGTGCGTTTGTTAACATTTTCATTAGGTATTTTAAAGCACTACTATTTAATGAAGGTCTGGAGTCGATCTGATGATGGACCCGAAAGACAATCGAGGGAACTCCTCAACGATTTACAGCAATTACCTGGTGTTTGGGCTTAATTAATTTGTATTGATGAAACGTCTACACTGAAAATGGAAAAATAAAAACTTAAAAAAAAATAAAAACCGACTTCCAGGCACTGAAAAATAAAAAATAAGTAAACGGGGGTTTTCATTTAGAATAGATACTTAATCAGATTTTTTCGAAGTCGGTGCCAGCCAATACAAATCAAAGCACACCGACTTCGAAAAAATCTGATTAAGTATCTATTCTAAATGAAAACCCCCGTTTACTTATTTTTTATTTTTCAGTGCCTGGAAGTCGGATTTTATTTTTTTTTAATTAATCTTGCTAATATTGTAAATGTGTAAGTTTACATGTTTGAATGTTTGTTACTCAATCATGCCAGAACTGCCGAACGGATCTGGAAAAAATTTGACACAGAGATAGATTATAGTTTGGAATAGCACATAGATTACTTTTTATCCCGGAAAAATGTACGTGGGATAGATTTGTTTTTGTTTTTTAGAGGTAAACCCTAGCGAGGATGAGCTGCTATTAATATCATATTATTATAAGACAGAAACATTTTAAAGAAAAAACCTAAAATTATATAGAAAAATTAGAATTAAAACACATATAGCAAAGTTTCATTATAATCGATCAAATAAAATTGTTAGCATCTTGGGCAAAGTAATATCTAATATCAATTTTCAGAGTTCATTATATAACCCTCTGTGTTCTTAAAAAATCGATAAAGTAACGAAAAACATCAGGTGTGCCGCAGGGCACATTTTCTTGTCTCTTAAATTACTGTTTATGATGTTTATAACTAGGGACGAGCATAAATAGCATCGATATATTATACCTGTATCGATTTATTTAAATATGTATGACAAAACTGTTAAGTGTTAAGTAATTTAGTATATATACTGTTAACCGTTTTCAAAAACACCATGAGTCAGTAAAAGTGGAAAAGTATCGTCTTCATGTAAAATCGATTCTAGTTGCTTCAATTTTATTCGTCTGCTCAGACGGCTCAAAGCACTTGTAATGTCGTAGGTTATTGAAAAAAATTGACTAGTGTTATCGCGGTATTAACATCTAGCATCAAACTCGTTTGAGTCACATATTAAGAATAGCTTCGCGTAGCTTTTTTATGCTTTGTTTAGTGCGAGTTTTTCTAAATATTCCATCGCGATAACGTTAACTTTATATGAAATAACAACTTCATCTAGCGACAAAAAAGTATCAATTACACCTTTATCAGCCAGGGAATATTTTACCTAATTACTTTACCTTATCCTTCCTGTACTTATTAGCTATTCAGTGTTTAAAATTAAAAATACTGCTTTAATTTATAATATGACGCATCTCAAAAATGGATGACTATTGATAAATCAACCATTATTGAAACAACTTTTAAATTCACTTTCTAAAATGATGATAAAACTATGATCATGAACACAATTTAAATAAAAGTAACTTAATAGTTTAGATCCTTGTAAAGAAAATTAACCCAATAAATCATTAAGAAACATTCTTTAACCGTCCGTTAGAATACTTAACATGAGATTTGACAATGTAACAGAATACGGTTGAATTGGTCCTTTTTTTTTATAGTTGGGGAATGCATTTACGCATACCACCTATCCCCCAGGTGGTTATGTGGGGCTCACCGGCTAGAAAAGCCGGTACTACCCACTAAACCCCAACTTTCCCCTCCCCTCCGCCTTAGTGGGACGCCGCGGGATCGCTTACGCATAACTACCGCAAAGGTTGAATTGGTCCTAACTTGTTTGACTCAAGTGGAAAATATTAAAATATTGTAGAAAACACCTCCATTGGAAAAAGTCAGCTTTCATTTTATCGTACGTATGTCGCATCACTAAACAACTTTTTCTTTATACGAGCAATATAAGACAAAGTATTTTACAGACTTTGCATACATTATTCAGGTACACGATAGATGAGATTGACGAGTCTCACCCCATACATGTAATTTCAAGCCTCATTTACAATTCAATTGTTCATGACTCGATACATGATGCATTCAATCACGCCTTCACAATTTGTATAAAATCTGAAATTTGAGGTTATGAATATGAAATTTATTTCTATTTATTATTTAACTGGCTAAATTGACTTTTAGAAGATGTTGTGGTAAAATTCTTAAAGTAATACATAGTAGGTATATATTTAATACTTTCTTAGATTTACGCGAATATTAGACATTTAAATAAAACTATCTTCTCGGATTTTTTCGCGGATTTATTTTGATTTTTGGTTCCCGACGTTTCGATTGCTTTACAGCAATATATTTGTTTGATTGTATTTAATGTATTTCTTTCAGTACAAATGATAGGGTAACAATGTTATCGATACGAGTAAAGGAACAGTCGAGGACTAGTGAGTTGAAAATCTCATCTAAAATAAGATAAATTAAAAGTTTAGATATATTATAATATTATATATACTAAGTATAACACATATAAGCCTTCCTCTTGAATCACACTATCTTTTAAAAAAACCACATCAAAATCTAAAGATCTAAGCTATATCGGGACAGACAGTGGGAAGCAACTTTGTTTAATACTATGTAGTAATAAGTATTTATTTGACAAATATTATTTGTTACTAGCGACTCACCCTCGCTTCGCTTCGGGTTCGTCCCTAGACAAAAACAAATCTGTCCCACGGGAACCGTACATTTTTCCGGGATGATATATAGCCTATAGCCTTCCTCAGTTAACGGGCTATCTAATGCAAAAAGAATTTTTCAAATCGGATAAGTAGTTGCTGAGATTAGCGCGTTCAACCAAACAAACAAACAAACTCTTCAGCTTTAGAATATTAGTGTAGATAATAATCTATATAGACTACTATAACAAATAATATTTGTTAAATAAATGCGGTTGAGTGTACATTGTTAATTGAAATAACATACCAACATATTATACAAGTCAATCAACTAAATTAATGTATTGTTTTTAATATTACACTATTACAAAAACAATGTCGTTTGATTAGAATAGCTCTAATTTTTACCTTTATTCACTAAAGGACATGATAGAGACAATTTATCAGTCGGAATATGAGATAGGCTACTTTTCTAATTTTTTATCAAGGTTGGAAAATACATATGGAGCTCACCGGCCAGAATGCTAGTACTAACCACTAAAACCCAACGTAACCTGCCCCATTTTAATGGGGCATCGCAAGATCGCTTACGCACTCAACCACGATGCCCCGATAGTAGACAGACCACCATAATAACACATCATGAGGTTACATGTATGATCCACTCTGCTATCAGAGAAGTACCAGGGACAACCCACATGACACCCGGCTCACCGAAGAGGGCCACCTACTAGTATGTATTTTGGCTTCACCCGTGGCTTGGCCCGGCTGGGTTGCCAGACGCTAATAGGACAAAGTTAACAAACATCCGGGGAGACCAAATGATTACCCTAGGACATTTGTATTCTGAAAGAAAGGTACTTTAGGACACGTAGTAGCGTGAAGTTGAAGTAGTACTATATGTATAGTAATAAACACTGATATTGCACAGATATAAAAAAATCTTTATAATAATATAATTACTAGCCATGGTTTTGCCTTTCGAAAATTAACACATATGCATATCTCTTAATTAATTACTTACTTCTACTGAATTCATCAAACTGATAAATTTATAATGGTTCGATACGACCATATATTATAAACAGAATTCTCAATACGAAACTTTTGTCTAAATACTATATGTCGTATATATTTCTTTTTCTAAAATAAAAGTAGCCTACTTATACTCCTTATAACATCAGCTATCTGCCAGTGAAAGTCCCATAAAAATCAGTCCGTTTGGAGCATCAGAAAATTAACCGGAACAAACAGACAGACAAACATTTTAAAAATAGCTCTTTCCTTATAAGTACCGTATATAATTTCATATTAATTGAGTAAAAATCTGTTATTTTCATATTACAAACAGATACAGTTCAGTTTTATTTACCTGTATATCTTTTTTTTTTAATTAATTTATTAATTTTTTTACAAAAGATTTAGCAAAGAATTATATCTCGCCAAGCTGTAATGCTTAACGGCGAGACGCGCTCGTTATTACAACAAAAAAAAACAAAAATGTATTCTTATCTACAATCAACAATATGTACTTAAGATAAACACTAAACATATAAATATAACTTTACAGGTTTGTTACAGGTTTGTTTCTCGATGACGACACTTTTTCCTCATCGAGAAACAAGTTCCTCAGCTTTAACTTTAACAATTTTTTGCTTATTTCATGTCTCTGTCTTAGCATATCAATTCTATTAAATAATTTTGGTACCATGTAATTAGACGTTCTTTCCCCATAGTAATTCTTTACCCTCGGCTGAATCAACTTTTTGTCAGATACTTTTCGCGTATTATATTTATTTTTTATTAATATTTTACATTCGTCCTTGTAATAGTATTCTAATCCTAATAAATAATCAATCTTTTTATCTACTGGCAAAATTTTGCAAATCTGAAAAAGCTTATCATAATCTTAATTGCATTTTATCTGTGGATGTAACCTAAAACCCAGTGTCTTTAACTAAATGTAAAAATCCTTACATTAAAGACATTACAAGATTTGCTACAAACAAATCAAATTATAGATTAAACTAGCAACTCACACTCGCTCCGCTCGGGTTCGTCCCTAGTTTACATATACGTTTTAACGTTTACTATACATTTCTCAGAGATGAGATATTTTTCCGCAGTAAAATGTATCCTATATGTTGACCCGGATAACCAGCTATCATCATACTAAATTTTATCAAAATCTATCGAGCAGTTTTCTCATGATGCAGTTACAGACAGACAGACAGACAGATAAAAATTCTAAAAACTATAGATTCGCCCTCTGTATCGATAATAGTAACTATTTCAATAAGTTTTTCCAAAAAATATTTAATGTACAGATTCGACTCAGAATTTTATTTTATGTATAGATATATAATAGACGTAAGACTAAAATATACACATGAATAGGTAGGGCAGGGCGTATTATTCGTCAGCTACGATAATTCGTTTCCTTCTGGCTTTCTTTATTTAAAACCATCTATCATCGTCAATGTAGGATATGTGTAATGTGTAGGACGCCCTGCAGCACGATGGACAGATGACCTAAGAAAGGTGGCTGGCAGTGGATGGATGCGGGCTGCCCAGGACCGGGATGGTTGGCGCTCATTGGGGGAGGCCTTTGTTCAGCAGTGGACGGCGATAGGCTGATTGATGATCATCGTCAATGCCAAGAAAAACTGTGTCTGTTAAAATGTTAAATCACCACGTTTGGTAAGAAAAATATTTCTCTTGTTTAGTTATAACACCGAATCCCTTTAAGAATTAATAAAATCGGCCAAGTGCGAGTCGGACTCGCACATGAAGGGTTTAGTATTACAGTCGCAATGGAACCCAAAACAACGATTTTTGAAATTTTCGTCTGTTTGTCTGTGAGTTCGTGTGTGTTAATACCAAAAACGGCTTAACCGATCTGGGTGCGGTTTTCACTAATGTATTTTAGTAAACTTCACTTAACATTTAGTATTTATTTTATTTCAATTGGTTCATAAATAAAGAATATCCTCCTTATACATTAAGATAAAATCATTAATGGTTACTATTCTTAACTCAATTAAAATGGTTTGAGTTCCTCCATAGAGTTTTAAGTTCACACTGCCGGTATCGATAACGAGAATCTACATTTGAAAATGTCTAAAATTACAAGTTATAAGTACTCTGCTTTGACTTAAACTATATATACACATATAACTAACTAAACTACACGTTTTAAATTTTTCAATGTTATTATTTAATCAATACTGTGTAATATCATAAACGTAAAAGTAACTGTTAGTCAGTTACGTTTTAACGCCTAAACCGCTGAACCAATTTTGATTAAGTTTGGTATAGAGAAGGATGTGACGTTGGAGAAGGAAATAGGATAGTTTTTGAGACAAAAATAAAATATGAAAGGGAAGAAATAGGGGTTGGAGAAGGATATAGGATAGTTTTTGTCACAAAAATAAAACTTCAAAGGGGTGACATAGGGATTGAAAGTTTATATATGTTAGTAACAAAACATTTTCAAGCTAAGGACAAAGAAATCATTATCTATACAGATAAATAAAATTGGAGTGTCTGTTTGTAATATTAAAATAACCGCTTTTTACTAAATGCATATGGATGTATACACGGTACACATACCAAAACAACATTTTTTTAAATTTTTGTCTGTCTGTCTGTCTGTCTGTCTGTTTGTTCCGGCTAATCTCCGAAACGGCTGGACCGATTTTAACGGGACTTTCACTGGCAGATAACTGATGTTATAAGGAGTAACTTAGGATACTTTTATTTTAGAAAAAGAATTAGGGTTCCGCAAAAAAAAATTAAAATCCATGAAATTGTACAAAATCCGCGTACGGCGAACGCACTCGAGCGAAGCGAGGGTAAATCGCCATATAATTTAAATGAATATCTTAGGAGTAGCAAGTTACTATTTATGTATAAACATAGCTAACTGTGAAAACGTATTTATATTTTGTAATTTCAGTGAGAATATTTCTTTTTATGACCAATCAAAGTAAAATAGGGGATGATTTCAAGTTTATTAAAGTACTTACGTATTTTTCTATACTTATGTATACCAAGTCTATCTGTTTTATACTAACCGTTAAAACGTACCTAAGGACGAACTCGAGCGAAGCAAGGGTTAGTAGCTTATATGTAATAAATAATTTATAACTAATAACGCAAATAACATTTTTCTTTGATATTTTTATTGTTACATAAATTAGTATTTCAATCATTTTAGGGCGTTACTTCTTGATAAGAAAGCCATTATAAAACAATCAGGTCCGAATCTGAAATACCAATTTATATAGCGATATTAATTCATTTCTGAAACTTTCACGAACAAGTAATTTACTTTCAAATGTTTATTTAATACTAGCGACTCGCCCTTAATTCGTCCCTAGGTACGTTTTCACGGTTACTATATATTTCTCAGAGATGAGATATTTTCCCGCAGTAAAAAGTCTATACAAGTAATAAAATTCTAACCGAGTTAAATCTGCACATTAAATATTTTTTTGGAAAATCTTATTGAAATAGACTTTATTATCGATGCAGAAGCCGAATCTATAGTTTTTAAAATTTTGTCTATCTGTCGGTCTGTATAGATGGATTTTGATTTTTTTTTATGCGATTCAGTGACAAACGAGCAGCCAGATCGAAATTTTTTGATTAAATTTTGTATGATGATAGCTGGACATAGGGTACTTTTTACTCCGGGAAAATATCTCATCTGTGAGAAATCTATAGTAAACGTTAAAACGTAAGTAGGGACGAACCCGAGCGGAGCAAGGGTGAGTCGCTAGTATCCTATATGTTGACCCGAATAACCAGCTATCATCATAACAAATTTCATCAAAATATGTCCAATGGTTTTCTCGTGATGCGTTCCCATGCAAACAGACAGACAGACAAAAATTCTAAAAACTATAGATTTGGCCTCTGTATCGATAATAATGACTACTTCAATAAGATTGTCCAAAAATATTTAATGTACATATTCGACTCATTACGATATATACGAGTACAGATTTATGTTTTGTATTTTAGACTAAGGAATAATGTCGACAGAGTGTCATAGAACTAAACATGAAGCCAAACAATAATGTTTAAAAGTAGTATACAATTGATAAAATGATAATCTGTATACTGATAAATGAATGTTTATAATTAATAATAGCTAACGGACTTTATTACAATAAAGAAACAAAATAAGCTACCATTATTCTCTCTCTCTCTTTCTGTGTGTGTGTGCGTGCGTGCGTGCGTGCGTGCGTGCGTGCGTGCGTGCGTGCGTGCGTGCGTGCGTGCGTGCGTGCGTGCATGTGCGTGTGCGTGTGCGTGGCGTGTGTGTGTGTGTGTGTGTTTGTGTACAGGGTTAAAGAACTAATGCTTACAAAATATAAAGGAATAGGTATATTCGTAGTATTATTTTTATATTTCATTCCTAAAAATTTAATTTTATCCAAACTAACACATTATATGTATACCTATAAAAGCCCCTTATTCTTTAAAGAAAATTAACGATTTCAGTACCAAGAATAGTAGCATAAATAGCCAATCCTGCTACTATTTTTATTTTTTTAATTTAAAGCCGACTCTATATAATTCTATACTCTGACGTTTTATATACATATAGCTTTTCGTCTATACTTAAATAAGTCGTGCATTTATTTCTTATAACACGACGTCACTGGTCCCCTTTTTACGTTATGCTATTTTTAGTACAGAAATAAGAAATTATATTTCCTTATATTTACAAGAATATTTGACATTTTGAATGAAAACATTTTTTCGGTTATTTTCCTTTACCAGTGTTAGCCTAGTAGTAACGCGTTCGCTTGGGAAACCGAGTGAAGCGGGTTCAAATCTCGGGACTCGCACCTCTGATATTTTCATGTGCGAATCATTTTCCAACTTGATTACCACTTGCCTTACGGTGAAGGAAAACATCGTGAGGAAACCTGCATGTCTGAGAGAACCTAGCAAGTTTTCGAAAGACATGTGAAGTCCGCCAATCCGCACTTGGCCAGCGTGGTGGACTATGGCTTGATTCCCCTCGTATTGAAGGGAGGCCCGTGCCCAGCAGTGGGACGTTAAAAAAGGGCTGAATACAATTTCCTTTATCGCGATTAATAACGAACGTTTGGCTCAGTTTGTAGTAAGTATCTACTTGTTGTGCCAGCGGTCTCGGGTTCGAGTACCGCTGAGAGCATTCATTTGTGTGATAAGCACGGATGTTTGTACTCCAGTCATGGGTGTTTATATTTATTATATGTATGTATTTAAAGTTATATATGTGTAGTGTATCAACTATCTGGTATCCATAACACAAGCCTCGTAGCTTACCATGGAACTAGATGGTGCTGTGTGTTAATGTCCCAACATATTTATTTAATATTTATCATTATTTTAGCTTTGGTAAGCTCAGGTCAAGGAGTTTGTTAATGAGCTTTCTACCACGCGAAATAAAACTTATTAATCTTCGTCATTTAAACATACATTGTTATAAAAAGCTCTATATCTAGTATACTTTTTTAATTTTGTGTTTATTCTTAATTATATTAATAATTAACTCTATTAATAATAATAGTCTGTTTTCATACTTAATGATTCAAATTTTTGTATCTAAAGGATCATCATATTTTAAAAATAGGATACAGGAATTCGGTTCGAATAACAAGAGATAATTCTAGATATAAAGTAAATATGATGATGATGATGATGACGTTATCTTGACCGATTTCAGTCATAGCAAATAGCCAACTGCACAGGAGATATTATAGTGCAGACACAAGTGAACTCTCTATTCCTGTCACTCTCATACTCCGGTGGGACAACACGACCAGTGGGAGCTTAGGTGCAGGACCGCTTTAAGTGCTTCTCTGAGGCAGGGGGTGTACCGCCAACTTCTCGACTCTGAGCTACCACTGAGTCTTCCTACATCGAAAAACTCAATAACTAAAGTTGGCTTGACCCGGAACTCGAACTCAGAACCTCTGGAACTGCGGCCATACTTGCTACGCATTATACTACCAAGGCCGTTCGTAATATACATACATACGCATACATTTACGGTATAGTATTTACGTCAAACTTTCATACAAATGTTTGTTTATGTTAAGCTCCGATAACTACATGTAGTTTGCTCTAAGAATTAGACGCCCTTGGGATAATTAAATGCGTGTCACACCAAAGATGCTGCGTGTTTAATTTATTTTACTAACATCTAGTCTTTTTGCTCAAGTAAAAAGATCAAAAACTATGTTTATTGTATATACTAGCGACTCACCCTCGCTTCGCTCGGGTTCGTCCCTAGGTTGATTCCCTATACAACTTTCATCCCCATTTTCACTCCCTTAAGGGATAATTTGCGGGATGAAAACTATCCTATATCCTTCTCAGGGTCTTAAACTCATCTCTCACTCTCAACGTGTTAACGCTCTTTAAATTAAATTGACGATTCAAAAGTGCCTGTAATAAGTATAATTGAATATATTTATTTATTTATTTATTTATTTAAAACAAATTAATTTATACAGTAATGCAGTAATACAGTAAAGGCATGTAAATTTTAATTTCAAATAGTTGGGTGAAGTACTGCACTCCTTGCTGGGTTATGAATAAAGTTTCATTTTATTTCATACATTTATTCATTCACTCAATCCAAATCACTCAAACACACTTTCATTCACTTAACACTTACACAAAATCAACATGATCACGAACTATATTTTAAATCAAAATTTCAAATCGATTGAATGATTTAAATAAAACTATCTTTTCGGATTTTTTCGCGGATTTATTTTGATTTTTGTTTCCCGACGTTTCGTTTTGTTTTAAATAATTAATATTTTATTTATCTTTATGGTTATAAATATAATAATGGTAACACTAAAAATATAGATTATTAAACAATAATACAATAATAAGTTTTCTAAAAAATTGAAATAATTATAATGATAATAGCTAAGAAAAGATAGTTTTATTTAAATGTCTAATATTCGCGTAAATCTAAGAAAGTATTATCAATCGAATGAGTGAAAGTAGATTAGAATCCGTCATCAATTTATCTTCATTTCCCTATACTGCTGTAAACTTCAGACCCAAATCATAATAACCTATTCATTGGGGCTATTCTATGGGCCTAAAGACGATATCTGACGATATGTGGCAAAATTGTATCATATCGACGTAATTTACAGTAATAATTAATCGTTTGGAGCCAATGCTAGATGGAGAAACAGGTAATAATTACCATAAAAAGACATTGTACTTGGAACTGAACTAATATGGACAATTTTCACTCTGTAGGATAAGAAGTGGTTCTAATTCTATTTACAAGATTAACCCAAACAAACATATCAATTAACAAAGTAAGTTAAAAAAAGCTTGGAAACATAAATACTAACTCCTCAGATTCCTATAATGATGACGACTTGCGTCCTCCACATAAATCCGACTCGCACTTGACCATTTTTTCATAATTATTTATAATTACTTAGCAATATTCACGTTTATTTAATCTTAAGAAAGTGCTTTTATTTTAAACACATTCCCCTTGTTTTTTTGAAATATTGAATTTTTCAGACACTGATTTAATTTGTGGGGAGCGCTCTCAAGTATAAAAAGTTACATCTACACCTAATAGACCTTTCACGATACTCCGCCTCAGTTATAAAATGAAAAAGTATTTTAAGTTTATACAGAATTTTGTAAAATAACCGCTTACAGTCCATCCACGTGTCATAGTTAAATATTTTTTATCAAACTACTTATAAATGTGAAAACTTTTATGTGTTATTGTGTGTGTTTTAACCTCAACGTTAAAAGGTTTGGACCGATTTGGATGAAATTTCGTAACAAATGTTTAACACCGGCTATTATTAGTAACATTTGGCAAAAGGTGGCGGTGGTATAGTTCAGTAAATTTAAAAAATAAATATATTGGGACATTAACACACAGCACCATCTAGTTCCATGGTAAGTTACGAGGCTTGTGTTATGGATACCAGATAGTTGATACACTACGCATATAAAACTTAAAATACATATGTACATATAATAAATATAAACACCTTGACTGGAGTACAAACAGTCGTGCTCATCACAAAAATAAATGCCTCCAGCGGAATTCGAACCCGCCACCGCTGGTACAGCAAGTACTAAAAACTGGGTCACTACAAACTGAGCCAAATGTAACGTCAAAAAATATTTCGAGGTTTTTTGTATTCAAAGACCTAAATAATGTACGTGTTCTTCAACACTCGGAAAACTTTCCCGTCTCTCCAAGTCCATTAAAAAGGTGTGTAATTTAATAACAAAATTAATATTTTATGCCGAGGGTCTTTAACATGTACTAATAAAGTTATTTCCCCAATAACAATTTATCACTTAAATTTCATAATTTTCTTTTAAACGTTTGATTTATGTCCGTTTATTAAATAAATCTGGTCGAAAGCTTGTTCGCAACAAAAATAGATTTTTAATAAATAATTGGACCAATTTTTTAATTAAATAAAAGTTATTCTTCAACTAAATTATTTGGTTATTGAATATAAAACTTCAGACGATACGTTTGGTTCATTTTGTAGTAGGTACTTGCTATACCACCGATCTCGGGTTCGATTCCGCTGAGGGCATTCATTTGTGTGATGAGCACGAATATTTGAACTCCAGACAAGAACGTTTATATTTATAATATCTATGTATTTATAGTTATATGTGTGTAATGTCTTAACTATCTGGTATCCATAACACAAGCCATGAAGCTTACCATGGAACTGGATTGTGCTGTGTGTTTTGTTCCAACATATTTATTTATTTTATATTCTATCCATTTTACCCGACTGCGACAAAATTCAAACATAGGTTATCAGTTTAATACCTCCTGGTTAATTTCTAAGAAATCAATTGTTAACTGGCACACCGGTGTGTCCGCGACTCTTGACAGGTTAAGGTATATATAATATATCGTAGCCAAATTGTAGAGTTGACCATTTCATGATATTTTCGACAATTTTATGAAATGGTGGCATTTCACGATATACCATAACGTTACCATGTCATGATGTGATCTCCCTAGATCAATAAATAATATTATGCACGGCTTGATGACGTAGTCAAACATTAGTGATTATATCGCAAAACCACCATTATCCACCATTAGATGCGCTGATATTGTTTTGTTATTGTGATGCACCATGGCGGCGGACAATTATTTTGTTTTTATTTACGTTTTAACGGTTAGACTATATATTATATGATATATAGCCTATAACCTTCTTCAATAAACGAGCTATCTATTGCAAAAAAAAAATTTCAAATCGGATTAGTAGTTCCTGAGATTAGCGCGTTCAAACAAACAAACTTTGCCTCTTTATAATATTAGTGTAGATTATACTATCTGTCTACGTGTATTTATTTCTGTTCATCTTTTCAGTTCGCTTTCTACACCGTCGGCTTTTTTGTAAGGTAATATAACTTTTTTATTTGATACTGTAGATGACATATATCGAAATAAAACAGTAAAAATAAAACAACTTGTACATTATTAAAATATAAAAATAAACGCCAACATTAAAATGTTTATTCGCTTCACTTGTAAAACTCAAATCTGTATAAATAGAGAAATCATAATGTAGAGGAAAGGCAAAGCCCGCAGGACATTTGTTTTTGAACCACATATTATTATTTAATGCCCCGAGTGATATTGTGATGTTGCAGCAAATATAAATTATACTAGCGACTTACCCTGACACCTCCCGGGTGGAAAATCTTTTGTAAATATATTTATTTATTTATTTGTTTATTCAGGAAAACATACAGCTTTTATAATACATATTAATAGAATTAATAACATGTATATGTTAGCCAAAACAGTTTTCACATGAGTAAAAGAGAAACACAATGCAAATTTAGGTTCAAGAAATGGTACCTACATAAAGTAAAAATAAATAAAAACAAAAAATAAACTCTAATCCAATGTCAAATTAAAGAAATTAAAGAGATTGATCAATTAGATTTTTAATAGTATCCATATATATTCGCGTTGTCAAGACGAATCTAAAGACATATGGGTCATCAAAATCGTTTAAGTCGTTTAGTAATTATGAGGGAACATGAATCGGATAAACGAACAAAAAAACATACTTACATACATACAGGTCAAACACATAACCCTCCTAGGCTTCAGCGCAGTTGGGTAAAACATTTAAAGTCAACAACATTTCTAATAACATATATATTTCTGAAAACTTCATCCAGCTGGCACGTACTTGGCTCTAATTGAGGAAACACTTTAGTTTTTACAGTTGTATGATTTATATATAATATATTATATACAACCTTTTTTAACGGTTAGTATATATATCTCAGAGATGAGACATTATCCCGCAGTAAAAAGTATCCTATATGTTGACCCGGATAACCAGATTTCATCATACCAAATTTCATCCAAATCCTCTATTTTCTCGTGATGCGTTCTCAGACAGACGAAAGTCGTAAAAACCATAAATTCGGGCTCTGTATCGATAATAATGATTATTTCAATAAGATTATTCGAAAAATATTTAATGTACAGATTCGAATCAAAAGTTTATAATAAGTTTATAATATAACGTGAAATATTAGCGAAAATATAAGATAGTATAATTTCGATTAACCTAAATTTATATTTAGATTATAAGAAAATGTTTTATTACGTTTTTACGTTTTGCTTTACATTAATAAAAAATGTCGTTAGCGTTAGGCAGCTTACAAACTTTAAACTTATTACTTAACTAAAAATATTCTTTACAGATTAATAATACTTAGCACAATCATTTAGTCAATTTACGCGGAATTACCCAAGTTATTATGCAGTTGTAGCCCAGTGGTAACGCGCTCACTTGCGAAACCGAGTGAAGCGGGTTCAAATCCCGGATCTCGTACCTCTGATATTTTCATGTGCGAATCATTTCTAACATGATTGCCACTTGCCTTACGATGAAGGAATACATCGTGAGGAAACCTGCATGTCTGAGAGAACCTAGCAAGTTTTCGAAAGACATGTGAGGTCCGCCAACCCGTACTTGGCCAGCGTGGTGAACTATGGCCTGATCCCCCTCGAGGGAAAGGAGGCCCGTGCCCAGCAGTGGGATATTAAAAAGGGCTAAATACAATACCCAAGCTACGTAAATTCGCTTCCCTTAGTCAAAATTATGCCTTTATACAATTTGCTGTAGGAACCCTTGGCCCATGGAGTCAAAGTGCTAAACACTTGCTTAAAAGCATAACATCTCGTCTTATTACATCTATTAGTGACAAAAGAGCTAGGTCACTTTTCACGCAAAGAATCGACATTGCCATTCTACGGGGGATTGCGGCTAGCATTCTTGCCACTATTCCACGCGGACATGACTTGTAAGTAATAATTAAGTGTACATAAGAAAAAGGATTTTACAGTCTATTTTTTTAGGAAGTTATAAATAAACGCGAGCGGAACCGCAGGCAAAAGCTATTAAAACTTCATAAAATAAACATTTTTATTATGGTTAGCTCCTAATACTTCCTTGCATTTACGCGAATATTTGACATTTTAAACAAAACTATCTTTTCGTATTTTTTACGGATTATTTTAGGAATGAAATCAAAATCCGCAATAAAATACGAAAAGATAGTTTTATTTGAAATTGATATTTAAAAGTTCGCCGATCCCTGTCACAGTCGTTTCGATATCAACGGTTAGAACTTTAAATGATAAGTTCATTTTATATAAATTTATCACATGAATCGAAAAGGGAAAACTAATGAAAATGGACATTTAATATTACTTTTTAATTTCAAACGTATATAACAACGACGACACGTTTGGCTCAGTTTGTAGTGACCCTACTTGCTGTACCAACGGTCGCGGGTTCGAGTCCCGCTGGGGACTCATTCGTGTGATGAGCATGAATACTTGTTCTCCAGTAATGAGTGTATATATTTATAATATGTATGCATTTAAAGGTATATATGTATAGCGTATCAACTACCCGGTATCGATAACACAACCCTCGTAGCTTACCATGGAACTAGATCGTGTTGTATTAATGTCCCAACATATTTATTTATTTATAACATAGAACGAATACTTTATAATATAAAAATCTGCTTAAAAAAATAATTCCGCTTTCAATGATCGATTTTTGCCCAGCAACAACAGATCAAATTTTGTCCATTAAAAAGTTAATTTTTGCTAACAACTTCTATAACACTTCATGGGCCGAATCTAGGCTACTTTTTTTATCTGGTAATAGGGAATATGCGTGATTTTTTATTTTTTTTTATACAATAGCTTACATCATTATATAATTGTAAAAAAAATTCAACTCCAAAAAAGAATTTAGTATAAAAAAATATCATACCGATACGAATATTTTAAACGCCCGCCATTTCGAGCGCTTGGCGTGACGTCACAGTATGATATATAAAGAGAAACGACAAAATTTGAAGCGAACAAAATGGCTAATCACTGTCATGATAAACTCTGACGTCATATTCGGTCTGACCAATGGCGTTCGTTTCAACTACTTTGAATTACCCACCTATATTTGCACTTTTTATAATTAATTTCTTAATCAAAAGAAATTACCTTAAAAAATATTAATATAGGCTTAATTCAAAAGCAATACAGGTTATTAAAAAAACCACCTTTATTTAAATCACACGAATATTTCCCTAGAAAATTATTAAGGGCTGCATTCAGTTAAGCGATAGTCTGACTGATAAATTTTTACACATCTTAAAGAGCTAGACCTAAACAACTGCTATTGTCAAAAAAATTTGAAATTCAACCCCGAAATGTATTTTTTTAATTTTGACCACTATGTTTTACCGCAAGGAGTTTAAAATAGGCTGGACGGATTTTAATGGGATTTTTGTTTGGCTTTATAAAACTAACATCTGAGTTATATTTTTTCGGTCTAATTGATTACGTATTGAGCTTTACTTTCATCCGAAAGCTTAGACAAGATGTCAACCTGCAATTTTTGAAGATTTTTTTAATTTCTTTTGTTTTTTTATTTTTAGGTGGAGGTATAACATTAAAATCCTTCTATTTAATACTGTTAATCAATTTTTTAAGTGGAATAATTCAAAATTTCACTGGCCAAAAGTAAAAAGGTAAAGATTTGTAAAATATGGCTATAATCTGTTCCCCCTTGTATCGAAGGGGCCGAAAGGGGCGAAGGGCGGCCCGTGCCCAGCAGTGGGGCGTTCAATGGGCTATATTATTATTAATAAAACTATTTTACCTAACTCATTTTTAATAAGGATGGTATAAAAATAAATATATATTGCACAAAAATAATTATTCATAAACTAGCTTCATTAATGATAATGACACAAAAAACACGTGAGTTAAATACTTTCTGCTTTTGATGTCGGTCAAAGAGGTCTTAATATGTTTTTACCTTTTCAGTGTTCAACACAAATAAATAATTAATGTATTACTTTAGCTTGTATAAACCTGTATTAAGTTTATGGGATGTGTTTTCTTTATTTATGGGATTTATTTTGGGGTAGCTCAGTGGTAACAGGCTTTGGAAACCAAATGAAGCGGGTTCATCTCGGGTCTCGCACCTCTAATTTATTCATGTGCGAATTATTTTTCAACATGATTACTAAATGTCTTACGGTGATAGAAATATCGGTGGAAATCTGAAGAAAAACCTAGCAAGTTTTTAAAATACATATGACTCCGCCAACCTGCACTTGGCCAACGTGGTAGACTATACCCTGATCCCCCTTGTATTGAGGCCCATGCCCAGCGGTGGAACGTTAAAAAGGTCCGAATACAAAATATACAAAATTTTTATTTATTACAAAAAAGAATTATTAATTAATAACTGACTTAAAATAAAAGTGTATTGGATTCCGGATAATATCATTTTTTTTAACTATTTTAATATTTTTTTTAGAATTAGATCATACTAATAAATTAATATAAATATAAGGAATAACATTATATTTACTGTGAAATAATTACATTTAAAAATGATTTTAAATTCTAAGTATTTTTTCATACTAAGTTTCGCCGAGTGATCGAAATTCGACCATATATAATCTTTTTTAAAAAAATAAAGGAAAACATATATAAATAAAATTTAATTCAAATAAATAAATATAAAAAAACTAAGTATTTCCAAATAAAATTTATTGGTGGCACGAAAGCTCGTCAATTGGTACTGAACAAAAAAATTTCTATACTATAAAATATAATAAAGAGGAATGACTTATTTGTTCGTTTGTACCAAATACGCTCCGAAACTACTAGACCGATTTAGATGGAATTTGGTAAGAATATAGTTGAAGATCCTGGGAAGGACATAGGATATTTTTTCCCCTAAAAATCAGAAATCATCCCTTAGGGGGTGAAAATAGGGATGAAAGTTTATATGGGAAAGCAACCTAGCGACGAACCCGAGTGAAGTAAGGGTGAGTCGCTAGTTATAAAAAATATTATTAAGTTCAAAAGATATCTTAAATTTGTTTCATTATTTATTGAATAAAATTTTTATGAAAAATAATTAATATATTTTTTTTAGTAATATAATAATAATATTATTAACATATTTTATTTTTATATATTTATTTGATAAAAGACTCGAACCCACTACCACCTGCTAAATAAACAGATATTAAAAAAAAGGTACTTACATTTTTATAATGTCGAAATAATATTAATTAGTAACATACTCGGTGACAGCCATTATCACTGAGTGCATCAGTTTATCACATATAAAAAAACACTATATACAAAAATCTGTTTGTCCGTCACATAATAACACAATAAATTAAATAAATTCACAAAATTCAAAGAAACACTATATAGATTATTTTCAATAGTAATATTTTACGTGGCAAAGTCAACTTCGGGAGAGAACAGTCGTCCGCTCTCTCTGGAAGCTGAATGTTGACTGACTTGTGAGAGAACATAGAGTGATAATGTTGGGATTTTCAGACATACTAATATAGATAAGGTTAAATTTTATTTATAATATATTTTTGTATATACATTCATAAAATATGTATGTATGTATATCTACATATTAATACGTAAAGCAAAAACTTTATACCCCTTTTTACGAAAATTGCGCGGACGGAGGAGTATAAAATTTCCCACACTTATAGTTTATATAGAGAAAGAATGCAGAATGCTTTTTTTTTTTAAACATGCATAAAAAATATATTAAATCAATAAAAAAACATTACACACACTACCATGTATTTGAAGCACACACGCATATATACTCTTTTGTTTATTGTTAAAGTCTGTGGTCAAATTGAGAATAGATTAATACTGTAACATACGCAAGACAATAAATATATAACCTAATAAATTATGGGTGATTTTCAACCACGCGGCGATCACAAGTATAATTTATTCTATGAATATGTATAGTAGAGACAAGCTTTATAGGCGACATAATACTTTCTTAGATTCAAGCGAATCTTTTCCAATTTTTTTTTTTTTTAAATCTAGATTTTCTTTTGATTATTAGACACTTTATGATTTATCCAAAAGCATCATCGAACGGGAAAAGCGTACGGATTCAGAGCAAAATCAAGTCAATATCTTAGCTTTATGCAGTCTTTCATAATAAGTAACTAACTCAAAGCTCACACTCGCTCATACAAGGTACAATACTCTCTTTATGTATAAATAGAAATATAATGTAGATGTTTTGTTCTTTAAATTGCGACTTTTACTGCTACTGGCTATATACATATACTAGAGATTCACCCTCGCTCCGCTCGGATTCATCCCTACGTACGTTTTAATGTTTAGTATAGATTTCTCAGAGATGAGATATTTTACCGCATTAAAAAGTATCCTGTATGTTGACCCGGATAACCAGCTCACACATCAAATTTCATCAAAATCTTTCCGTTTTTTTTTTTCGTGTTGCGGTCACAAACAGACAGACAAACAAAAATTCTAAAAACTATAGAGTCGGCCTTTGTATCGATAATAATATCTACAGTGTAATGAATGTACAGATTCGACTTAGTTACAATTTTATTATATGTATAGATATATGTTTCTCAAATTTTCAATAAAGATTATGGTGGAATTTCAACCACTCAACGACCTCTAATCTTAATTATTTAGAGGGAAGATGATACTAATTTAACAACTTTATTAGTTTCACTAAAATCTAATTAAATATTCGATCAAATATTGGAAGTCGATTACAACCTAAATCCGGTTATCGTATTAATTTGAAACTTTGTAAATCTAGGATATTCGCTTAGTAATAAAACCTATATAATGGAATCAAAAATTCGATTCTGGCACTCTTCAATGGTTATTATTAAAACGTTTAAGTTAGACTTCGACTTTGTCAGAAGCAATTGTTTTATTTATCTTTAAACATAAATATACATATAATAAAACTGTAGAGGTCGAATATCTGTACATAGAAAAAAAATGCTTAAAACCGAGTCAGGGGGATGTAAGAAGAGAAATAGAACAAATCCAGTTTTTTTTTTTCATTTTTTTTTTGTTTCTCTGTCTGCTTGTCTGTTTGTCTGTTTGTACGGGCTAATCTTCGAAACTGTAAAATCGATTTAAATGAAATTTTGCATGGTAGTACTTTATATCTTCGATCAACATCATAGATACTTTTCATCTCGGAAAATTAAACAGTTCCCGTGGGATAGTAAAAAACTATAGCAACTTATACAGCTTAGTAGACAAAAACGATATTATTATCGATATAGAGGACGAATCTATAGTTTTTAGAATTTTTGTCTGTCTGACTGTCCATCTGGAAATGCATCACGAGAAAACCACTGGACAGATCTTGATGAAATTTGGTATAATGATAGCTGGTTATCCGAGTCAATATTTAGGATACTTTTTATTGCGGGAAAATATCTCACCTCTGAGAAATCCTCTCGAACCCGAGCGGAGTGAGATTGAGTCGCTAGTCTTAAATATATCTACGTATCTTGTAATATTAAATAAACAATTCTTGAATATAAATTTATTTCGTGTAACTCGGAAACGGATGTTACGATTTAGATCAAATTTTCGCTTTTTAAGTTTATCTACCTATATAAATGTTTTTTTTCTGGAAGAAAATACCTAATGTTTGTGTATATCCCGAAAAAGCCGAGCGAAGCTCGGTCGTCCGGTTACTCTATATATAAATACGAAAAAAAAAACTTTCCTGAAAAAAAAGCAATTTTTCACGAAAAACATTTTTATAACTAATTATTAGGGCTTTTTTTTCTATCTGCTCTCATGCTGACAATGTCATACAGCGCCATCTCGTAAATACTCGTGGTACTTGCATTGTCGCCAATGCATCATAACCTACTGAAGAAGCAAAGTTCGGTCGCCCAATTACTGAAATATACTATACGTATATATACGTAATTTCTGTTAACTATTATAAATATTGTTTCTTTTTATAGCCTTTTTTAAGGTTGTTTTATTAGTATTAATTATTTATAGCCTTATTGTACAAGGCATGCAATATGAACCATAAATGTTTATTAATATACTAGCAACTCACCCTCGCTCCGCTCGGGTTCGTCCGTCAGGGTCATCCGGATCAACATATAGGATACTTTTTATTGCGGGAAAATATCTCATCTCTGAGAAATCTATACAAAACGTTAAAAAGTAAAAAATAACAAGCCCGAGCGGAACGAGGGTGAGTCGCTAGTTTTAAATTAATTACAATCATAAACAGTAGTGACCGAGAAACATAATTAATAGCAAAAACAGTTTCTATAATATTTTTAAGTAACATACAATAATAACAACATCTCTATGAAAACAAATAAAACTAGCGTATTTATGAAGCCCGGCGGAAAATGGTATAAATTAACACTTTAACAGCCGATTACGTACTGGGTACGTGATGCCGCTCTTTCCTCAGGACGCTGTTCACGTATTGAGTATGTAAGAGATTTTTTTTTTCATTTTTGCACCCTAATTAGGGTTAATTTTCAAATTAAACAATAATTATTATAATATATTTTTTCATTCTATCTTTAATTAAAAAAATATGATATATATAATGCATACATATAATAAAGTTATAACTGATCGCTGTCTGTACAACGTATTAATGCAATAGGACCCAAAACAATGATTTTTAGTTTTTTTGTTATTACACGCTTTTTATTAGCTTCACCTGTATGTTTGTATGTTTGTTTGTATGTTTGTAACCGACTTCTTTGGGCGCGATTTTGACCCACTTTAAACGGCCAGATTTCGTTCAAACTTTGTAGATTTATTGAGGACCGATGACAATACACTAATTTGATAAAATTATTCCATTTTTCAATTTGCAAAATATGATTTTTGTTAATTTATATAATTTTCATCTATAGTCGATAAGGTAAGAAAATTAATTAAAATTTTCTATAATTTTTCTCTACAGTCGATAAGGCAGGACTCGATGTTAATTTTTATTTCCAATAATTATCTTTAGCCATTTTCTCTAATATTGACACAAATTTTTGTATACTAAAGAGAATTTTAATTCTACAAAACAAATAATAGTTTAAAAAAATTAAAACACGCTTTTATAAAGAAACCAAAGTAAAAAGTAAAAAATAAAAAATAAATAATAGTTTATAAAAACTAAAAAACACGCTTTTTATAGAAAACCGAACTAAAAAATAGAAAATAAATTTAAATGAATTTAAATTAAGAAAATAGTGTAAAAAATTTCAATGAATATAAATTAATAATAGTGTGAGTAAAAAAAAAATTATCTGTTTTTCTGTTTGTCGGTTTGTCTGTTTGTGCGTTTGTGCGCGCTAATCTTAGAAACGGCTTAACCGATTTGGGCGCGGTTTTCACTGATGTATCGTGATATGCTTCACTTAACATTTAGTATTTGTTTTATTTTAATCGGTTCCTAAATAAAATAGTTATGTCAATTTAAAGAATCATCTAGGGTCGAACCCGAGCGAAGCGAGGGTGAGCCACTAGTATAATAAATAAAAAAAATACGATTATAGCACTTATACTTTTTTTAAATCTTACAATATCTTAAAAAATGTCCGGCGTACCAGAGAAGGCGCGCTAAAAACAGTCGGCTGTCAAAGTGTTAAAACTTCGTTTAATATAAAGCCACCTACTCATTATTAGGTTCACTGGTTTCTGAAATAATTTTTTTTAACTGTATATTAAACATGTTCAATTTACGTTACGCGTGAAATCCTTTCCACCCACATTCATCCACAAAGTACCTTTTGATATATATACTATTTTTTATTGCACTTAAAAAAAAAAAAAATTAAATACAATTTTTGTTTGCAAAGGTGGACTTATCTCTAGAAGAGATCTCTTCCGACCAATCTATGGTATTGAGAAATAGTGTTATAAAGCAGGCTAAAACCGTGCAGTTGTAGTCATATAAATAATATAAAGATACTTAAAAATAAATAGCCAATTAAATATTGTATATAATACAATATATACTACATACTATATGATACATTATTATGTATATACATACATACTATTTATTACATGTAATCTTGAAATATTGAAATAAAGTATTTTATTAAAACAATACAATAAAAAGCAAACATATCAATACCAGGCAGCTGTAACTGCCCGTTGGTGTAGTGGCTAACATGTACGGTGGCAGATCTGGAAGTCCTAAGTTCTAGTTCCTGGGCGAGCCAAGTTTTTGAGTATTTTTATCAAGGAAGTCCCAGCATGGAGTTGGGAAGTTGGCGTTACCGCTATACCTCGAAGGGCACATAAAGCCTCTAAGCCGTAATCTTCCATCAGTTGTGTCGAATTAACATCTCATCTCATGAGAGTAACAGGTATAGAGAATGCACTTGTGTCTGCCCGCATTCCTTTTCCTTTAGATAAATCCCAAGCATATCATTTTTAACTTCGTGTTGGGTAAACTGTCATTACCTATACAAATAAATAAAATTGGAGTGTCTGTTTGTAATGTCAAAATAATAGCTTTTTACTAAATACATATGATATCTCAGAAATGACTAGACGGATTTTGACGGGGCTGTCACTGGCAGATAATTGATAGTATAAGGAGTAACTTAGGCTATTTCCCAATTCCATCACGTTCCCAGGGATGCACCTGAAGGAAGCGAGGGTAAGTCGCTAGCCTATACAAATAATAAAATTGTATCTCAGCCGAATCTGTACATTATATTTTTTGACAAATCTTATTGAACTAGACATTATTATCGATACAGAGGCCGAACCTAAAGTTTTTTGAATTTTTTACTGTCTGCCTGTCTGTTACCGCATCACGGAAAAACCACTGGAGGGATTTTGATGAAATTTGGTATGATGATAGCTATTTATCCGGATCGACATATAGGATACTTTTTACTGCGGGAAAATATCTCATCTCTGAGAAATCTATATTAAATGTTAAAACGTATGTAGGGACGAACTCGAGCGGAGCGAGGGTGAGTCGCTAGTTTATTATAAAATCAAACCTACTTATCTATTCCAAATGTTTTAAAATTTGATTCCAAGCGTTTAAATACGAATTGTGCTCAATTTAGATGATAAGAGAGTCTCTGGTCGATATTAAGCCCGTGATTGATGACACATATCCCGAATCTTACCAATCATACCTGCTATTATGATAAGACTTCAGTTAATTAATTATCTTGTGGATAATAAGACAGATTTCCAAAATATCCTTATTATTGGAATGAAAGTACAGAAATAGAATATTACACAATATAATATGAATAACAAATATATATTACCTGTGTGTTAATATCTATATTCTATACATGTGATAAAATTCTGAATCTGTACATTGAATATGTTTTTGTAAAATCTTATTGAAATAGTCATTATTATTGATACAGAGGCCGAATGTATAGTTTTTAGAATTTTTGGCTGCGCATCTGCCTGTCGTCTGTCTGTGATCGCATGACGAAAAAACCGCTGGGTAGATTTTGATGAAATTTGGTATGGTGATAGCTGGTTATCCGGGTCAACATATAGAATACTTTTTACTGCCCGAAAATATCTTAACTCTGAGAAATTTATGCTAAACGTTAAAACTTAACAGCTAGTAGCATAATATTTTTAAAAATATTTATACTAAAGCTAAAATTTCAATGTGTAAAAGCTTCAATTTTATTATATTGTAAATTTGATAATATTAATTTTATTTATTAATATTATTGTACTGTCCTACTTACGGTTTCATTGATCCTTTCACCAGAGGTCGTCTGTAAGAGATTGCTCATGCAATAATACCGCCTTTGCATGCCTTTTGTTATCTTTCTTTCTCTTTGATTTTACTTATTTTCCTTGTGTGCAATAAAGTATTTAAATATAAAATAAATTGTTTTTTTCTCGTATATTGAGAGCTTTTATTCCTGGCACTTTACAGATAGAAAAGATTATTTCCAATTGTCTTGTAAAGGGAAAAATAGTGAAGAAACCTACATGTCTAAGAGTACCTACCTAGCAAGTTGTCAAAAAAGACGTTACATAGGACTGAAATACATATATGCAAAAGTTATAAATGCCAAAGGCAGTTAGAAATCGTGAAGTCAATAGTAATATTATTGCATAAAAGCGAAATACCAGCTTTAGCTTGTGCCCGCTAAAACATTTTTTTTTAAATTAACTTTTTAAGGGGTAAAAGAGAGGGATGTAGTTTATTTAATACTAGAACGGTTGGCAAATATTCTTACTAATATATATATATATATATATATATATTACAGTCAGAACTCTTTCGTGGTCAAAACTACTTTTGACTGACAAAAACAGTTCAAAGTAGTTTTCACTGCAGATGCAGGTCAATAGCAGTTGTTACTGGCATATAGGAAGAAGGAGAAGGTTCCTCCGAGTAACCTTCAACCTACTTACCTCAAAAACTTTTTAAGAGTTTTGACCGATATGCCAGTCAAAACTGCTATTGATCAAAGCCTGCAGTCAGAATTACTTTTGACCAACCTCTTTAGTCAAAAGTAGTTTTGACTAAAAAATAGTTTTGACTGTAACAAACTTTCGCATATATAATAATGCGATATAAATCAAACACGTCCGGAAAGTATATATCCCTACATACATCCCTTGTTAAAAATTCACAATTAATCTTTCATTTCATTGAACTTTGCTTATGGCTTTCAAAAGCTATCAGAGCTTAAAAATAAATTAAAAACTTTTGTTTTATTCAGTATAAGTTGCTATAAGGTTGGTTACTTTGAGATCTATGTGAATTTAGGTTATCTATTTTTCTATTCTAATATTATAAAGAGGAAAAATTTGATTTTTTTATTTGTCTGTTCGTATCGAATAAGCTCCGACTAACTACTACTACTAACTACTGGACTGATTTAGATGAAATTTGGTAAGAAGATAGTTTAAGACCCTGGGAAGGATATAGGATAGTTTATACCCCGGAAATCATCCCTTAAAGGGATGAAAAAGGGGAGAGTTTGTATGGGGATGCAACTTAGGGAAGAACCTGAGCGAAGCGAGGTGAGTCGCTTGTATAATTATATCTTTGTAATCGACTTCAATAAGAACAGATACTTTCCGGTATATACTCGTATGTAAGTTAATGTTAAGTATCTCTTGATCTTTTGATTTGTTTGGAATTGTTTGTAATATAATTTGTATTGTATTCGGCTTTTTTTAACGTCCCACTGCTGGGCAAGGATCTCCTTTGAATACGAGGCCATAACCAGGCCATAGTCCACTGCGCTGACGGAATGCGGGTTGACGGACTTCACATGTCTTTCGAAAACTATGTAGTTAAGGTCTCTCAGATATGCAGGTTTCCTGACGATGGTTTCCTGCATCGTAAGTGGTAATCATGTTGCAAATGATTCGCACACGAAAATATAAGAAACAGAGGTAGTGCTAGCCCAGTGAGGACGTACTCGCTTGGGAAAAGACTGAGTGAAGCGGGTTCAAATCCCGGGTCTCGTACGTCTGTAATCAAATAATTTTCAAAATTATTTCCTTATTTAATGAATGCGTGTTTTAAGCGTAGTTCCTTTTCCAATATGAATAAAAAATCACCTCTCAGAATGGATTAGTATAAATATTTTAAACATAATTTAAAGGTCAGTTATATATTTTATGTTAAAAAGTACTAGTAGACGTCCAGTGGTCGAATTCGAGTATAATCATTATTAAAAAGGAAAACATAATATAAATGAATAGAATTTACCTATCTATATAAAAAAACTGCTTCCAATTTTTTTATTGATAACAATAAAGCTTATTAATAACTATTAAACAAAAATAGACAAACAGACAAGAAAAAGGTACTGAGTTATTTTGTCTTTGCCTGTTCATATATAGAATTTTAGAGGCGTTTTTCGGAGAAATTACAAAAATTGCGTTTTTTTTTTCAAAAAAAAACACCTAGGTATATAGATAATCTCAACAATCTAAACCTAAAATTTTAAAGTTTGATCAAAATCGTTAGAGCCGTTTACGAGATACACAAAATAAATAAATACAAGAATTGCTCTTTTAATATTAGCTCGCAATATCTAAACCTAAAGCTCAGGCATCGATCAAACTTTTGATAAGAGCTTTATAGTACTTACAATTGGTAAATCCGATGAGATTTCTCATCGGCAATATTGCCGATTATATATGTATAGGATGTATAGGAATATGGAAGCTTCCTAAAAGAAAGCTTAAAATATATTTAAGACGACTTCCATACAAAGTTGTATCCCTTTAAGCCATTTAAGGGATAAATTTTTAAAAATCCCTCTTAAGAGTATTTTTGTTATATAAGTGACTTTTGTCGAAATTTCATGTATCTAGACTTAGCTTCAGGCTATATATCTCTAGTATAATATTATAAAGAGGCAGAGTTTATTTGTTTGAACGCGCTAATCTCAGGAACTACTAATCCAATTTGCAATATTTTTGGCATTAGATAGCCCCTTTATTGAAGAAGGTTATAGGTTATATAACATATACATATAGTCTATGTATTCCATACTAACCGTTAAAACGTCCTTAGGGACGGACCGGAGCGAAGCGAGGGTGAGTCACTAGTATATGATAAATATTTTTTTTAACGTTGGGAAATGTTATGATATATGTACAATTAAATTTATTTCTATACAAGCGACTCACCCTCGCTGCGCTCGGGTTCGTCCTTAATTACGTTTTAACGTTTAGTATAGATTTCTTAGAGATACTTTCCTGCAGTAAAAGTATCCTATATGTTGACCCGGATAAAACGCTATCATCATACCAAATTTCATCAAAATCTGTCCAGTGGTTTTCTCGTGATGCGGTAACAGACAGACAGACAGACAAAAAAATCAAAACTATAGATTCGGCTTCTGTATCGATAATAATGACTATTTCAATAAGATTTTACAAAAAATATTTAATGTACAAATTCGATTTAGTTACAATTTTATTATATGTATAGATAAGCTACATTTTTATAGTTTTTAGAAGCTAGTACATAGATATGCATAGAAAAAGACAGTTTTAGAAATTGCGAATTTAGTACCTTGGGATATGTATTTCTAAATCGAAAACATTACATTATTACAGTTTTGTAATGAACCAGTTTAAAAAGGAAAAGCCTTAAACCTGAGAAGAACTAGCAAGAGAAACTACTAAAAACTAAAATTATTTATAGGTTAAACAGATATATTCACAGATCTACATATCTCTAGCGACAATACAATGAAAACATAGTTCTCATAATACTTGTAATTTTTTGCGTAGGCACTGCCTGTAACATGTAAATAATGACCTTTGAGATGTCTAAAACCTTAGTCTTCCCCATAACCATGATTGCTGTAAAGCATTGGAAACTTCGGGAACCAAAAATCAAAATAAATCCGCAAGAAAATCCAAACAAAATTTGATTTAGAAAAATTACTTAAAATCAAATCTATCCCATAGAAATCATTCATTTTTCCAGGATGAAAAGTAACCTATGCGCTATTCCAGACTATATCTTTTACCGGTGGCAGGACTCTGTCAAGCCTGAGGAGTCCGACTGGATGGGTACCACCCCCTTATCTATTTCTGCCGCCAAGCAACAATGATTGCATTGTTGTGTTCCGGTTTGAAGGATAAGGTAGCCAGCGCAATTACAGGCAAGAGGCATATCATCTTAGTCCTCACAGTGACAACGCACCTGTGGTTCTGCATTTTTGTTACTTAAAACCTAAGTGCTGAACCGTAGGTGTTATGGGCGACAGGTACTGCTTTCCATCAGGTGGTCTGGCTGCTCGTTTGTCACTGAATCGCATAAAAAAAAAAACTATTTCTGTGTCAAATTTTATCCAGATCTATTCAGCCGATCTGGCGTGAATGCGTAACAAACATCCGTTCATCCAAACTTTCGCATTTATATTATAACTAGCACTGCCCGCGGCTTCTCCCGCGTTCAGATGTCCAAAAACCAAATTCTTATGTTTTACATATTACTATACTCTTACATTGCAGTTTTTGTATTTTTTTTTTCAGAAATGAGATATTTTCCCGCGGTAAAAAGTATCCTATATGTTGACCCGGATAGCCAGCTATCACCATACCAAATGTCATCAAAATCTGTCCAGTAGTTTTCTCGTGATGCAGTAACAGACAGACAGACAGATAGACAAAAATTCTAAAAATTATAGATTCGGCCTCTGTATTGATAATAATGTCTATTTCAATAAGATTTTCCAAAAAATATTTAAGGTACAGATTCGACTTAGTTAGAATTTTATTATATGTATAGATGGGATTTACTTAAATAGAAAAGATAGTTTTTTAATTTAGCAGTAAATCATGTAGCTTATTCGTCTATTGAGACTAGGCCACAATCCAAAGCTTGCTTATCGATTCAAGACACACAGTACTATGAATTGCCTGCATGATTACATTAATGATTCTATGAAATGTACTCGATGTCTCGATAACGTCAGTGACACAGGGTTATTGCGTATTATCAATACAAATAAATAAAATTGTCTGTTTGTAATATCAAAACTACAGATCTTTACTAAATGGTAAGAAAAAAAAACAATTTTTAAAATGTTTGTCTATCTGTCTGTTTGTTCCGGCTAATCTCCGAAATGGCTCTACTGATTATAGCGGGACTTTCACTGGCAGATAGCTAGTATTATAAGGAGTAACTTAGGCTATTTTAATTTTAGCAAAAGGATCAGGGTTCCGCGCAAAAAAAATTAAACTCATGATATTGTGAACAAAATCCGCGTACCTTAGGGGCACACTAAGTAAAGCTAGGGTAAGTCGCTAGTTAAAAATAATTATCATATCAATAATTATATTATTGATAAAATTATACTAATATTATAAATACGAAAGTAACTCTGTCTGTCTGTCTGTTTGTCTGTCTGTTTGTCTGTCTCCTTTTCACGCTTAATCCGATGAACCGATTTAGACGAAATTTAGTATGGAGATAGTTTGAGACCCTGGAAAGGACATAGGATAGTTTTTACCCCGGAATTTCCTTACAGGTGAAGAGTGAGGTGGAACTTTGTGTGATCAATCATTTATCAAGTAAGAAATATAAAACTCATCATACCATCATCGTTATAATGTCCATACATAACAAATTTTGTATGGAAATTATAACGATTTTGCTATATACATGATTTTATTATGATATGATATTGTTAAACATTGTGATAATAAAGCATATTGCAACCTGTTTTTCTTTTATTTTAAATGTATGTATGTATTTAACACCTGTTTTTCATCACAATATTGTGTTTGCTAGAACATTGTTCTCTTTGAATTTGTATAATAAATACATAAAATTTACATATGTTTTTATCTTAAATATATATGTAGTAGCGACACACCCTTACTCCGTTCGGGTTCGTCTCTAGGAACGTTTAAAAAGTTAGTATAGACTTCTCAGAAATGAGATATTTACCCGCAGTAAAAAGTATCCTATATTTTGATCCGGATAACCAGCTATCAACATACCAAATTTCATCAAAATCTGTCCAATTCTTTTCTCGTGATGCGTTCTCAGACAGACAAACAGTCGGACAGACGGACAAAAATTATAAAAAGTATAGATTCGGCCTCTGTATTCATATGTATTATGGAATTATTATGGAATGACTCTTTCAATATGATTTTCTAAAAAATATTGAATCTACAGATTCGACTCAAATAATTATTATATGTATAGATATGACATTTTCTTAGTAATTACACCATCACCCTACTATACAAAAAGCGAAGCAAGGGTAAGTCACTAGTATTGCGTATTTTTATTTGCACGATACCAAAATCTGAGTAACTATCAAAAAAGTAAATCTGTTTGTATCCGGTGATCTCCTAAGCCGCTTGACCCATTTAAACAAAACTTTCCAGGTTACATAATAAATGTTTATCTTAATATGGCGGCGGCCCACGGGTGGAAGTCGCTATTATATAATTATTTATATATACAAAATGGGGCAGTGGTTGCCCATTCAGTGGTAACGCGCTCGCTTGGGAAACCAAGTGAAGCGAGTTCAAACCGGGACTCGCAATTTTGATATTTTCATGTGCAAATCATTTCTACCATGATTACTAGTCTTATGGTGAAGGAAAAACATTGTGAGGAAACATGCATGTCTGAAAGTACCTAGTCAGTTTTTGAAAGACATGTGAAGTCCGCCCACCAGCACTTGGCCAGCGTGGTGGATTATGGCCTGACACCTCTCATATTAAAGGGAGGCTCACGCCCAACAGTGGGACATTAAAAAAAGCTGAAAACAATTAACATATCAACATTAGTACCAATTTTTATAATTTTGGAAAACACGAATATTTGACATTTAAAAAAATCCGAAAAGATAGTTTTATTTAAAATTTTCGAAAAAGTTGTTTTTTTATATAGATTCAAGATCAATTCTATAGATTTTGTTATGTTCTTCTAAAATTTTCTACCAGTCTAATTTCTACCAGTGGGCGTATACTAGTAAAACTAAATATTTTATGCATTAATGTAGTAGCCCTTACATGAGACGACGATTCGACTCCATAATAAGCGCTGAAGAGGCGATGGTATTACCAATTCATTAGTTATATATGCTGCCCGTGACTTCTCATGTGTTAATTTTATTAATTTTCATATGATGCAAATTTCGCATTAGATTTATTAGATTTCATCCCTCAATATTTCTTATGGGAAAGATGCAGTTGAGTTTCCACAGAATTTTTAATTTGAATATTAGTTCCCATGAATTAGATCAGGATTCTCAAAAGAAAAAAAAAGTTTTGTAAAAAAAATAAACTAACATCGCAAGGACCACTCAATATAAAATTGGGAAAAAATACCCGATATACATACTCAATACCCATAGGCCATAAACTATCTCTATACCAAATAAACGTCTATCTTTACTACGTTACTGAGTGATCTTTCATAAAATAATGCCGTAGTAGATGTAAGAAGGACAAAAAGAATAAAGGCAAAATGATTGAATGATGAAATTGGAATAAATCAGAGATCACAATATTCATGCTTCGCGAATATTGTAGCCGCTACCCGTTGCTATCAACAAACTTCAAAAAGGCAATGACTCCATATGAAATTATGTATAACTTTAACTAATACTATTAACTAATCTTAACAAAAGATGTAGACTGAAAATTTAAAACAATCTTCGAGAAAACGTAGGGTTGTCGTACATTATACGAAGAAAATAAATATGAAGCAAGTAAAATGTGGTGCCAAAGTATTTTGGAAAATACATATTATGTGATTTCTAAACATACGAGTATTTCAACTTAAAGTGTATGTACGAGTATGCCTCATCAGTTATGTCAAATTGTCGTTTTAAGACTTTGAGAGTAACAGGAATACTTAAACATAACAGAAAAAACTTTTGCTCTATAATATCTTAGTAAGATTGGCTGACGAAGCTGTAAACGATCACGAGGATTTTATAATAATTCAACCCATTTAAACTCCCACAGTTGGTCACAGATTTCCTTTTAATTTTGGGGGGATCAGATCATTTAGTTGATTACAATGACTGAGTGCAAGTTGGCAGAATTCACAAGTTTGACGAAAACTAACCAGATTCTCTCAGATTTACAGATTTTGCGAGATTACTAAAATTCTATTAGCAAATTCTAAAGTAATTTAAAAATGGTTGACACATAAGTCAGAAGTGCAATTTTTGTTTCACTTAGTTTTTCTAGCTTGTGTATTGGGCTATATGTACAGAGATGAACATATTGATTTATATGACAACATACACGGTGTCATGTTATTGGAGGTTATAACGTTAACAATGTAAGTATTATTCTACTAATATACTCGATATACATTGTTTCAGGAATGAAAATAGAAATTTTATAGCTGTGATCGCCCTAACTATTCTGTTTAATGGCCACAGCTGACAAACATCAGTACGTTTATGGATAACTACTAATCGTACGTATTAGATCGAGTTGTATATAGTATTATTACTTTGAATAGGTACTTTGGCCATGTTGCCTTAAAATGGCCAGATGTCAAAATTGGTTACATTTTAAATAAAACTATATATTCGGATTTTTCGGCGACAGGTTTCTCTCGATTTTTGGTTCCCGACGTTTCGAATTCTTTACAGCAATCATGGTCGGAGACTGATAGTCTCTCCCGTGAAAAAATCAAAAAGATAGTTTTATTTGAAATCTCAAATATCCGCGTAAATCTAAGAAAGTATTAAATTGCTTAAAAAGAAATCGCTGACACGAATGCATTCATACATCCTCCTTCTACATACATAGAACCTCTTTTTTAAACATTTGTGGACAAATTTTCGTCTGTCTGTCTGTTTGTTTCGGAGAACCTCCGAAATGGCTGAACTGATTTTGACGGGACTTTCACTGACAAATAGCTGATGTCATAACGAGTATTAATAAGAATTAGGATTCCGCTCAAAAAAATTAAAACTTATAAAAAGACACACCCGAGCAAAGCGAGGGTGTGTCGCTAGTTCAAAATAATTTTTGAAAGTGAATTGAGAGTAACATTTGGCTTGTCGCACAGTTTTACTATAGGAGCTTATAAAAGTTTAATTTATGACTCTAAAACTATCAGTCGCAGGTTCGTGTATGTCTATTTATTTTGGACCGACTTTACTGTACTCAATTTACCTATTATGCTTTTTGCGGGTATGCTACTATAAAATCTTCGCTAATTGCGGCTCTATTTTAGCATTTATTGTTTTTATGATTAAGCTATAAAGGGCATCAAGAATAGTTCCATGCGAATTTTAAATAAAATTGTATCCTTTTTTGCTATTCCTCCCCTTTTTATGCACATTTCGCTGACCCCCACATATACAGGGTATTCTAATAAAAGCAATTTAGTAGACAACATTATTCAAAACAATATTCTTAGTGTAATGTTTGTTTCGATGTAATCTGGGTCACAAATTCTGTTTCGCAGATTCTCTAAACAAACAGAAGCACATTATTATCTCTCATGGTTAGATAAAATATATTAATGACTGGTGTTCATTCAAAAGTGGCTCGTGGTACAAAGTTAATATAAAGACGAGTGACCTCAGCAAGCCAGCCGTTGTTCGAGGTTAAGTTTGCAAGTGATTCTGCAACGCCTCATTAAGATGAGAAAGGTTCTGTTCGCTTTTAGTGAATTATACTGGCCTACCGTATATAAAAATCCATCCAGACCTTTTAACATAAAGAGTAAAAACATACGCACACAAACTTTCTATTTAATAAAATTTCTAGTTATTTTTTAATAACTTAGAAGGCAGGGATAGCCCAGTGGTAACGTGCTCGCTTTCTAGACGCGGATTTAATCCTGGGTCTCGCACGAACGAATGGCTAAAAATCGATCTACATTAGTCTTATATCTGGGAAAACGCGCGTTTTCGAATTTTCGTGCGGTTTTCTTTCGCATTATTCCACGCAGAACATGGTCGATAATTTCTTATACTCTGGCATAAGCATCGTGGTCAAGCGACCAAGTTATTAAGCCAAATTAAAAAGAAAATTGTACTTTTGGCCAATAATTCCCGGTCGCCTGGGTACTATATATTACGATAATTTTATATTCAATGAATGTTTTGATTAAAAATGAGCGTCCGAAACGTTTATTATTCATTCCCTCCAAGCATAATAAAAGCAGGTAATTATAAAATAACACGTGTCTGGTTTTTAATATGTTGATCATATATGTATATGTGTATGTATTGTATACCTATATTGCAGGCATGTTGTATAGTTCGCTATTATTTAAAAGGCTTCTTTTTACAATTTACCTTCACCGTTTTAACAGAAAGGTACATAAAATGATGAAGGCAAAATCTAAAACATAGGATGGTAAAATACAAGAGAAAAAAACGGTGCCGGTATACATATATAGGGGAAAGTGGGGGAAACACGAACACTTAAGGGAAAACATAAATAAAACAGTGGAATTAAGTTTCTTTTATTGCTTTATAATAAAGTTTAACTATTCATCTAAAGAATTAACTAATCAATAGTTATAATTTTTTTATAAAATGTGACATTAAGAAAAAACAAAACCTTTAGTGTTCGGTACTACCCGACTAATACCGAACACCATGCGGGGTAAATACAAACTAACATTTGCTATAAATATATTTAAACGAGCAATTCTTGTATATTTATATCTTTAAATCATTATGTCTTTATTTATTTATACCAGCGATCTCGAAAACGGATCTAACGATTTCGCTGAAATTTGGTATGTGGGGGGCTTTCGGGGGCGAAAAATCGATCTAGATTAGTCTCATGTCTGGGAAAACGCGTGTTTTCCAGTTTTCATGCGGTATTCTTTTGCATTATTCTACGCAGAATATGGTCGATAATAATTTCTTACACTCGGATATAAGCATCGTGGTCAAGCGGTCGAAGCGCAAGTTAGACAACACGTATGCCCGGGATCGAGTCCCGGTCGGAATACGAAGTTTTTACTTTTGTTTTTTTTTTGTATTTATTCAAGTTTTTAGTTTTTTTATCTACAAAATTTGATATAACAAAAAAGAACTCCGAGCGAAGCTCGGTCGCCCAGGTACTCAGTCTTAATCTTAAAAAATTGCTCATCTGTAAATAATGGCTTTCTACCAGTTCTTAGTTGTTTTATTACAAACCTCGTCGAGTGGTCAAAACTTGTAGTTTTCGGTACTGAATAAGTTTTTGCTGCTTTGCCAATACTCAATTTTTTAGTTTCAACATCTTCAACAGGTTTTTGGTGATCTTGTAGTTTATACTTTGTTTCTGCCTATCTTAAATGTACGAGGCATCTAAAACATTATATACAAAAAGAAATTAGAACGAGGTACTAATGACAGAGGGCTAATGCCGAACATTCCAGATTACCCGATATGGCCTGTTCGTCATTCGATAATGCGGGGCAATATATATTTAAATTTATATTGCATTTGCCATTAGGGGCAGTGTCATTTAACTGATAAACATGTCGTCAAACATAAGTTTTAACTGTACATGTACTGCCTGTGTTTGTGAACCGTCATAAATGACATTTGTCAAAAACAATGAAACATCTATAGTGCAGAAGATGTACTTTAATATCCGATCTCAAAACTCGTACAAAGTAACAATATCAATATAACCTGCCTCAATAAGTAGGCATAAAAATGTCATAAGTACTCATAACCATGATAATAAGTTTCCGGGATAACAAATATTGTTTTTAGCAAAAATTTCATCTGGCAAGTAAACTCGTGGTGCGTTGTATGTTTCCACAAAATATGAATGAATGTCTGCACATATAATAAAATTCTAACTTCTACCGGTGGTAGGACTCTGTCAAGCCTGAGGAGTCCGACTGGATGGGTACCACCCCCTTATCTATTTCTGCCGCCAAGCAACAATGATTGCATCGTTGTGTTCCGATTTGAAGGATAAGGTAGCCAGCACAATTACAGGCAAGAGACATATCATCGTAGTCCTCACAGTGATAACGTACCGGCGGTTCTGTATTTTTGTTACCTAAAACCTAAGTGCATGAACTGTAGGTGTTATGGGCGACAACAGATACTGCTTTCCATCAGGTCGTCTATCTGCTCGTTTGTCACTAAATCTCATTAAAAAAAGTCAAATCTGTACATTTAATACTTTTTGGAAAATCTTATTGAAATTGTCATTATTATCGACACAGAGGCCGATTCTATCGTTTGTTGTCTTTCTGTCTGTCTGGAAACGAATCATAAAAAAACCACTGGACAGATTGTGATGAAATTTATTATTATGATAACTGGTTATCCGGTTCAACGTATAGGATACTTTTTACTGCGAAAGAATATCTCATCTCTATGAAATCTTTATCAACTGTTAAAACGTTCGCTAGTCTTTTATAGAAAAAATAACAAAGACATAAAGTTGCCTTAGTACTTGACTTACTTATTGTACTTTACGGTAGATAATTTTTCCTCTATTTTAAAAACAAAGCTTTATTTCTAAGATTTATATACATTGTTTACATTTTTCCGGCTTTATTAAAATGTGTATTTAGTATCAACAGAATGATTATTAAAAGCCATTAATTCTGTATTGAAAACTCTGTCGTTAAATTTGTCTTTCTGATAATCTTATATATTTAAACGAGCAATTCTTTTATATTTATATCTTTATTTATTTATTTATTTATTTATTTATTTATTTATACCGGCGATCTCGGAAACGGCTCTAACGATTTTGCTGAAATTTGGTATATGGGGGCTTTCGGGGGCGGAAAATTGATCTAGATTAGTCAGTCACATGTCTGGGAAAACGCGTGTTTTCGAGTTTTCATGCGTTTTTCTTAGGCATTATTCTACGCAAAATTTAATCGCGACATCTATACAACTGTCTCAGTAACACTTAGTCACCCAATGTAAAATTATTTTTAAGCCAAATTAAAAAGAAAATTATTCTTATCGCGACATCTATACAACTGTCTCAGTAACACTTAGTCTCTTAATGTAAAATTATTTTTAAGCCAAATTAAAAAGAAAATTGTTCTTATCGCGACATCTATACAACTTTCTCAGTAACACTTAGTCACTTAATGTAAAATATACAATCTGTCAAGAACTCCAAGCGAAGCTCGGTCGCCCAGGTACTAAATTAATAATCCTCACTCCTACCTCATTCGTCCTTTTGAAATTCGTCTTAAAGCAAATACAGATGGTAAATAATTCAAATATAATTAGGATTAGTTTTCGCCTAGTTGTCGAAATTCGACTATAATGATTAATTATTGAAAATTTGTGGAAAATATATATGAATAAAAATCTATCTATAAAAAAACTGGCCAATTTTTTTTCTAAACAGAAAAAAAGTAAGTCGGTTGACAAACAGACGGGAGAAAAGTACTGAACTGTGTTATCTTTACTTATTTATTTATAGATGTAAAAATACATATCGATGGGTTCTATGTATATAGGCCAAACTAACAACTTTTTTTTTGGTAAACGCATCTTATTGGTATAATTAATTATATGAGCTACTAGCGACTCACCCTCGCTTCGCTCGGGTTCGTCTCTCGGTGGGTTTTCATTTTTTTTAAGTGGAACCTGAAACCCTAATTTTTTTTACTAAAATTAAAGTAGCCTAAGTTACTCCTTATAACGAAAATCGGTCCTGCCGTTTCGGAGATTAGCCGGAACAAACAGACAGACAGACAAAAAATTGTGTTTTTCTTATATGTACCGTATATACTTTCATATGCATTCAGTAAAAAGTTGTTACTTTGACATTACAAACAGACACTTCAATTTTATTTATCTGTATAGATTTAAAAAAAAATGCATGGAAACACTATTTTTTACCGCAGTATAATGGCCTATGTAGTGTAAAATTATGCAGATATAATATATCATATATTAGACAAAGCCATGGCGAATTACTAGTACAAAAAATTCCGATGCAACGTACAAAAGGACATTATGACTTTTAATCCGATCTTTGCTTCCCACCAATAGAGAAAGAATGTCGAGAATTTAATACGTGTTGAATGAACATCGCATTAAAGTGCTGTAAAACGTTCACAGCCAATATGGGTTTTTGTATACGTATCTACAATGTAGAAACATACTTAAAATATAGCCAAGCATTATAAATTCTTTTTGATAGAATAGACAATGATTTTCTACAATAGTCATCGCTTATACAACATTATAGAATGTACGTAAATGATATATCGATATGTCACGTGGTCATTTTTAAGATATTTTTGTTTTTGTTTGTGTTTCGATGACACATTTGGCTCAGTTTGTAGTGTACTTGTTGTGCCAGCGGTCGCGCGTTCGATTCCCGCTGGGGAGTGTATTGAGCACGAATGCTTGTCATTCAGTTGTGGATGTTTATATTTATAATATGTATGTATTTTAAAGTTATATAATATGTGTAGTGTAACAACTATCTGGTATCCATAACACAGGCCTCGTAGCTTAACATGGAACTAGATGGTGTTGTGTGTTAATGTTCCAATATATTTGTTATTATTTATTATTGGAACGAAGTCCCTTATCGCGCGTTGTGAAAGGGGGCTAGACGGAAAAAATTCTTACGAAAAGTTGTAACGACACTTTTTTGTAAGCTGTGCGGCGTGCGCATGTTTCTCTGTCTGTCTCTCTCTCTTATAGAAAGCAAGCCAGATATTTTCATTTCTATTTCGCATTGAACAGTGTGGTGTCGCGACGATTATTTTTGTTGAGTGTATACAGGTCTTTTGTACATAATAAATAATAAAAAATAATAATAATAATGAATCCTGACAGTGTTTCTTAATCGAAAGGAACTTCGTTCCATCCGGGTGTCCCTTTTTTTCGTTACATTTCTATTCACACATAGGTTATAGATTTATATATAGATTGGCTGAAGGTTTTTGATAAGACATACTTCGGATGTACAGGTTTCATGATAATGTTTTCCTTCACCGTTGAAAATGATTTGCAGAATAAAATATCAGAAGTGACAGACCCGGGATTTGAACTCGCCACACTTAATTTTCCCACCGCGCTGGGCTAAGAATACCTAATTTATATATTTTGTATTGTATTCAGCCCTTTTTTAACGTCCCACTGCTGGGCACGGGCCTCCCTCCAATGCGAGGGGAATCAGGCCATAGTCCACCACGCTGGCCAAGTGCGGATTGGCGGACTTCACATGTCTTTCGTCAACTTGCTAGGTTTTCTCAGACATGAAGGTTTCCTCACAATGTTTTCCTTCACCGTTTACCTAATTTATATATATTTTACCCAAAATATTCTATATAAAGATTTAACATATTTACTTCTATCATATTTATGAATTTCATACTGATATTTTATAGAGTTTGTCACGTCTTGTGTACGTGATGAAATGAATCCTTGAAGTCGACAGAAAACTTTTTTACAATTTTGCCTCACAAAAGTGATATTATATTCTTTGACTCAAAGGTGTTCCTTTAATCTTGAAACGGCAATATCATTACAAATGATTTCAACATTTATATAATATCTAGCGACTCACACTCGCTTCGCTCGCTTTCGTCCCTAGTTACGTTTTCATGGTTAGTATAGAATAAACTACACATATATACATTCATAGAAATAGAAAAGTAAGTACCTACCTTAAAAATTAATGAAATATTTTTAAATAAAAAAAAAACGCTTTCAAAAAATACACAGCAACTAAAAAGCAAAATATAATTGGTATTTACATACGATTTCCTACTAAAACCTATAAATCAAATTTATATAACAATTCCAGTACAAAAAAATCAACTAAACTAAACACTCACTTATTATAAACATTACTATTACTATACCTATGATAAATAAACTATTTAATACCTAATTAAAATTTATAATTATCTATTTACACAATTATAATATGATAATTCTTGTCTAAACCTGTTATCTATTGATTTAAATAAAATATTATATGTACTAGACACCTACTGATGTGTTTGAAGTCCTCCTATCTCCTATGTCCTATGTCCTTCCCAAGATTTCAAACTATCTCCATACCATATATCATCTAAGTCAGTTCAACGGATTAAGTGTGAAAAGGTAACAGACAAACAGAGTTACTTTCGCATTTATAATATTAGTATGGAATGTAATAGGATCAAAGCCATATATAGAATACTAGCGACTCACCCTCGCTTCGCTTCGGGTTAGTCCCTTGACAAAAACAATTCAATCCCACGGGAACCGTATACTTTTCCGGCCTATAGCCTTCTTCAGTTAACGGGCAATCCAGTGCAAAAAGAATTTTTCAAATCAGATTAGTAGTTCCTGAGATTAGCGCGTTCAACCAAACAAACAAACAAACTCTTCAGCTTTATAATATTAATATAGATTATTTTAAAAAATGTGCTTGAAAAATATTTCATCTTCTAACTCCAATGGGTCGACAATTTGACACGACCGGATATCATAATTTTTAATCCGTACCATACGAAAAATAAATAATAACAATTATGTTGGGAAATTAACACACGGCACCATCCAGTTCCATGGTAAGCTAAGAGGCTTATATTATGGAACTAAGCCGAATCTGTACATTAAATTTTTTTTGGAAAATCTTATTAAAATAGACATTATTTTATCGATACAGAGGCCGAATATAGTTTTTAGAATTTTGTCTGTCTGATACCGCATTACAGAAAAACCACTGGAGGGGTTTTGATGAAATTTGGTATAGTGATAGCTGGTTATAAATATAAACATCCATGATTAGAGTTCTAATATTCGTACTCATCACACAAATGAATGACCCCAGCGGGACTCAAACCCGCGATCGCTGGCACAGCAAATAGGTTCACTACGAACTGAGCCAAACATATGGTCGAAACCATCGATAGTCATTAAAAATGTCATATATTTTGATGTATATTTCAAATAATTATTTTATTCCATTTTATCTATAACACATGAGGTACGTTAACTTTTCATGGATTGACTCTTTACTTGTATTGAAGTTAATTTGATTGATTTTTATAGAAATTATCATGAGACTTATATATTAATACTTTTTAGATTTATATTATTAATATACATTTTAAACAAGTTAATAATAATGATGAGCGAAAAGACCAAAAGAATTAGATTTATTTCAAAGTAATTGCTTAATTGTCAAATCAAAATATTAATCTTTAAAATTGAGATAAAGGTTTCTAAGCGACTTCTTTATTTGAACCCTTATATACATAGTTATACCCTAGACTCTCTCTCCCTGTATCTTTTTGAAAATAAAAAAAAACAGAATCCTTTTACAAATTACTTAAAATTATAATTCGAACGTGACTCTTCCATTCAAGGTGACATTGGCGAAATAATTTGTGATAAACTGACTGACTGACGGTAAAAGTAGCCTATGTCACTCTCCAGCCCCCTAACTATCTCCACACAAAAAATCACGCCAATCCGTCACCTGACGTGAAAGAAGAACAAACAAATAAACAAACAGTCATAACAAACACACTTTGACATTTATAATATTAATATGGATTAATATGGATACAATAAACATTTTAATATTATGACTTCGGTGAAAGGGTAAAAAATTAAAAACAAAAAATTATAAGCAATTCTATTTTACGAGTAAAAAGATTACACGAAGTATTTCCAGAAAATCTTTTTCAAAGAAAAATGTGAAAAAATTTCGTATGAAAAGCGCTAACAGGGCGTAAAAATTATTTCAACCAAAAAATTTCATTGAGTATTCGTTGCACTGACAGATACTACCTATGTAACAGATTGCAGGTTCGATTCCCTACAAGACCATAATGTATATTTGATTAATAATATATTTTTAATATTTTCTTAAAAAAACAAAGAATAGAACAGAAAAAGAAGCAGGTATTAAAATCTTCTATATGGAAAAATCTTGAGAAGACTAAACTCTAAACAGAACATATTGCATTTCTTCGTAAGTACCTACTATTTCTGCTTCGAACTTGTGACCGTATTGTTTCCGTCAAGTACCAATAATATGGGAATCTTATAAAATAAGTAAAAGTTGTTTATCTAACACTAGCGACTCACCCTCGCTTCGCTTCGGGTTCGTCCCAAGACAAAAACAACTCTATCCCACGGGACCCGTTCTCTTTTCCGGGATGATATATAGCCTATAGCCTTCCTCAGTTAACAGGCTATCAAATGCAAAAAGAATTTTTCAAATCGGATCAGTAGTTCCTGAGATTAGCGCGTTCAACCAAACAAACAAACAAACAAACAAACAAACAAACAAACAAACAAACAAACAAACAAACAAACAAACAAACAAACAAACAAACAAACAAACAAACAAACAAACAAACAAACAAACAAACAAACAAACAAACAAACAAACAAACAAACAAACAAACAAACAAACAAACAAACAAACAAACAAACAAACAAACAAACAAACAAACAAACAAACAAACAAACAAACAAACAAACAAACAAACAAACAAACAAACAAACAAACAAACAAACAAACTCTTCATCTTTATAATATTAGTATAGATTTCTACACAAAATTATGGCTTCACATCAGGAAATGCTCTCGTAATCATCGTTCCTTTAGAGCCAACTCTGCCCCTGTTAATTAGGATTAGCCTTAGTCAAACTAAATCAAAATATTATAGATGCTTCATTCAAATGGACCTATACGAGAACTTTTATATCAAGCTTTTTTAATTTAAATTAAATTCTCTGTATGTAACTCAGTGAGGAAACTTGCAGTGCGGCAGTTCTGCTGTTCAGAAGAGCCAGCAAAAAACTCAACAGTTGCTCTTTTAAAAATGATATTTGACATTATACTTATTCCTTTACTCACTCATATTTGTTGATCAGTTTTTCACACCTTTAATTTAATTTGTAATTCTTAAGTATTACAAAAGCTAACTTAAAACTAAACTTTATAACTTTGACACTATCTATACATATAATAAAATTCTGAGTCGAAACTCTACATTAAATAGGTTTTGGAAAATCTTATTGAAATAGTCATTATTATCCAATTATCAATAATTATTAATAATTATATTCATTATTATTAAAACCACTAGAGGGATTTTGATGAAATTTGGCGTGGTGATAGCTGGTTGTCCGGGTCAACATATAGAATACTTTTTAAACCGGGAAAATATCTCATTTCTGAGAAATTTATACTAAACGTTAAAACATAACTAGGAACGAACCCGAGCGGAGCGAGGGTGAGTTACTAGTCGTTTATAACGATAGACATTCACGTCGCAGTGGCTCGAAGCTATGACATATAAACTATGGTTGTAGAATGTGAAGTCCTAGATTCAAGTTCCGGGTCTGGTCAACTATGAAAGATGGCGCTTTAAGTTTCAGAAAGTAGTTACGCAAAATCTAATATCTCTCTGGATATGTTGCACTATCCAAAAATTCTTGCCACTATTTCATGCGGACATTACTTGTACAGGAATAACTAAGTGTACATTTTTTTTGTATACATAGTTAAGTATATTTGTAATTTTATTTATTGTAAGTCTTAGGAGAGTAAATAATGATAGTGTATCCGCCCTCGCTATGATACCTACCTCGTATAAAATTTCATGTAAAATTTCAAATGTTTGCATGGTTGGTCGAATCTGATCTGTTTTTCTTCTTTTCTTCTTCATGAGCTGATAGATAAATTGTTACAAAACATATTTCTAAACACATTTTTTATTAAATAGAAACGTATTAATAGTGCTGTAGGCATCAATCGGCTATTTAATTCGTTATTTATATTTACTTAATTACTATATTTAATTAATACTAAATTATATTTCAAATATCTTAAAAATAGATTAGCGTTTTGTTTCCGAACAGGTTTTGTATTATCTTTCCAATTCACTCGTGTGTTTTATTATTTTGTATAAATAATTACTATTTATTACAGTTATACACTTTACTATTTATTACATTATTAATAATTACTATTTATTACATATTCAATAATATAACAGAATGTATTATTTCTAATAAGTTGCTTTTTGATTATTCTGGCGTGAGTGCGGGTACTTGTATTTAGAGCGGTGTAATGGTGAAATCGGGGTTGAGTTGAATTCAGGCGGTGATAATAACGTTTTGCTATAACGATCCATAAGTGCTGTTCGCCACTTTCGTCTTGCTGTCTCGCTGCGCGTTTCAAAATCTCTTACAAAATCTTCAAACCTTCAGTTTTTAGCTAGAATTTACTAATTTTATTTTAACTTTTTATCTAGTGGTAGCTCGTTAATAAATCTTATTACAAATCATATTAAAAGCGAGTAACTATCAGAACTTACAACAAAGTTTTACCGAAGACTTAAAAATGCACTTCGAACTGGATTAATTACTATGGGATGAAAAGATTCTCTCATTAAGTTACCAAAGTTTGAAAGTAGAGGCGAGTCACGTACAAAACTTTGTTATTTGGAAAAACTAATCATCAGGTTATTTCGCTCTATATTCTTAATACAAGCTTCTTATGCTTTTAAGTTCACTCACTCTTATACCCTTATGTGAGAACTTCATAGTTGTTGTGATCTAATACAAAAAAAAAATTAAACTTTAATACTTGATAATATGTCGTAAATCAATTACAATACATTGAATAACATTTGTTATACTAATAATAATATAAGTTATTAATTATATAAAAATAGGATTTATACATATTATTGTAAATTAATTATTTGATTCTTTATGTTGGCATTATGATATAAATACTTATTTGACTTTTCTGACGTTGTCATCTTGAGTGGAAAAAGGGCGGGAACAGCGTTGTGTTTTGTAAAATAACTTTAGCAATGGCGTCATTCTTGATTGTAATGTCGTTTGATTCATTACTCTGACTCTGTATAAAAGTAATAAAAACTGTGTGCTGTTACACCGAAATTTTACTTGGCCTACCTGACCTACTTCTGAAATAGTCTCGTAATACATTGTATTCAACCCTTTGTATAGTCCCACTGCTGGCCACGAGCTTCCCTTCAATACTAAGGAGATCACTATGTAGTGGTAGTGCCTCCCTCCTAATATGTAATCTTAGCATTAACAAAGCAATCTTACGTCGACACTCGAGCATTTCATACCTCTCGTCCTTATAACTTATAAGCGAAGTGCCGAGCTCATAACCGAGCCTCGCCTAACTCTTCGACTGTTTGCACTTTGCATGTGTATTTATAGCCGAATAACGTAGTGGGAGCCACTGTCAAATGACATTTGGATAAAAATACGAAGGTAGTTAAAATTTTGACATAATACATTTTATCTACCACATATAAATAATAAATAAATAAATATGTTGGAACATTAACACACAGCACCATCTAGTTCCATGGTAAGCTACGAGGCTTGTGTTATGGATACCAGATAGTTGATACACTACACATATATAACTTTTAAATAAATACCTAATATAAATATAAACACCCATGACTGGAATACAAACATTCGTGCTCAACACAAATGATTGAATGCCCCCAGAGGGGCTCGAACCCGCGACCGCTAGCACAGTAAGTAGGGTCACAACAAACTGAGCCAAGATCTATTCCTTCTCTCACATTAAATTCACATATATTTTATTTTCGCGTATCAAATATCAAATGGCCTATCAATTCAGATATGCATTCGAGCGTGGTGCGATCTGGTCTGCTAGCCCCAATATATCGAAACGCTCGGAATTCTACCTTCAAACCGATTTTTCGATAGAAACGTTTGGAAAAAATCATGAAAAGTTCCCTTTTTGTAGGATTTAACTCGCATGTTTTAAACTACATATATATTGCTTTGAAAAGGTATTTTGTTTAGTTGTAGTACAATGCATTAAAGTGGGCAATTAGTATTATTTTTAATAAATATTTGTAATAAAATATATGTAGGGCTATATAACTAACTTTTGTGAACTTTTAATTTCTATTACGCTATGTGTAGCATATGAAGTGTTTGAGTGTTTTCGCAGATTATATATTATACTAGTGGCTCACCCTCGCTTCGCTCGAGTTCACCTCAGACAAACAAAAACGGATCTATCCCACGGGAACCGTATATTTTTCCGGGATAAAAATAGCCTATTTATTAATCTGATGTATGAACTATATTATTGTAAAGTTTCATTAAAATCCAGTTAGTAGTTTTTGTATACTAGGCTGTATAAGTTACTATAGTTTTTTAACTATCCCACGGGAACTTTTTTTTATTTTCCGAAATGAAAAGTATTTAAATGTTGACTGGAGGTATAAGGTACCACCATACAAAATTTCATTTAAATCCAACAGTTTCGGAGATTAGCCCGTACAAACAAAAAAATTTGGAAAAAATCTGGATTTATTCTATTTCTCTTCTTACATCTCCCTGACTCGGTGTTTAGCATTTATTTTCTATGTACAGACATTCGACCTTTACAGTTTTATTATATGTATAGATTTTCCTGTAACGAAAATGCTGAAAATGAACCATGCTTTTTTTTTATTGTTAGATAGGCTTGCGCTTGACGACAATCAACGCTAAAGCACTGATGAGGTCTAGGTTGGAGCGCGCTTGCCTAAAAGATGCCTATTCACTCTTGCCTTGAAGGTACTTATGTTATATGTGGCAGGAAACACGGATGCTGGAAGGGTGCTTGGAATGCGATAGAAGCAAAATTAGTTTTTTTTAGTAGGTATATAATATTTTTATGTATGTTGGTGTATCTTATATGCACTAAACTCGATTGTAGTTAGACTTTTTGTGTACTTTATCTTTTACCGATTTTAAAAAGAAGGAGATGCTCGAATCAAGTCTATGCCTTTGTGTGAACGCAAATTTTGTAGGCTCTTTTCAAAAGATCAACTTCATGAGAACTAACGAAAAATTCCACCCCCAAGGGTGGAAGCGTAGTAATTTATTTTTAATGATTTTAAGGTCATTAATAAAAAAATAAATGAAAGAAATACATTGTTACGCTTCATTTAGATACGCTTCTGAAACTTGAATTCCAATATAGGCGAGGAGCTATTATATAATATATATACTAATATTATAAAGAGGAAAGATTTGTTTGTTTGTTTATTTGTTTGTACCGAATAGACTCCGAAACTACAGAACCGATTTAGATGAAATTTGGTAAGAAGATAGTTTGAGACCCTGGGAAGGACACAGGATAGTTTTTATCCCGAAAATCATCTCTTAAGGAGGTGAAAATTTGTCGCTAGTAGTTTTATATAATTCATAGGTTGATTTTAATGTCCCAGACTTAGGAAAAATATAGACAGTGTCATAGAATTAAACATGAAGCCAAGCAATAATTAATGTTTCAAAATAGTACAAATAACAATTTGTATACTTGTATACTATATATATATATATATATATATATATATATATATATATATATATATATATATATATATATATATATATAATAAAATAGTTATAATAAATAAATATGTTGGGACATTAACACACAGCATCATCTAGTTCCATGGTAAGCTACGAGGCCTGTGTTATGGATACCAGATAGTTGATACATTACACATATATAACTTTAATTACATACAAATTATAAATATAAACACCTATGAGTGGAGTACAAACATTCGTGCTCATTATCGTCACTATAAACTGAACCTAACTTGTCGGCGTAATTATTGTGTAGTATCAATAGTAATAAAATAAAACAATCGAAATAAATTATTACAATCATTTTTTTTTATTCTTTGCCTTCAAAAACATATAATTGTTTATTTACCTGTTTAATCAAACCAGTGACACAAAACAATCAATATATTATATAGGGGTGAGTTATAGTAAGTTTTGTGGGTGGATGATAAAAAAATTTGGCAATGTGCCCCGATAATACCGACACACTCCAGTATCCCATTGGAAATGATATAGACACCATGTCTCCTTACGCTACCCTCTTCGCTTATTTTGGTGTGAGTATGACATTTATTTTTGATTTTATGCTGAAATTTTTGTGGTTATCCTTAATTTTTTTTAATATTTTGCATATATTTCACAAATCATTATTTATTGAGTATTTGACTAGTTTATTTTTTTTTCTTTATATTATATAATTTTAATTGACATAATATAGTGATTTCAATACAAAATGCATATTCCATTGCTTAATTAGAGCCTCTCAATTTGTTTATATTGTTATAATATAGATGTAGAAATTATTATTTAATTAATTTATATGTACTAAACTATTTAAATGGACATGATTATCACTTGTCTTACGGTGAAGGAAAACATCGTGAGTGAGAGAACAACAGACAGAACCTAAATGTCTGAGAGAATCTAGCAAGTTTTCGAAAGACATGTGACGTCCACCAACCGCATTTGACCACCGTTGATCCCCCTCATAGAAAGGGAGGTCCATGTCCAGCAATGGATAATTAAAAAAAAATAGCTGAATACATAAATACATATAATATAGTCCTTTTTAAGTGCGAAATACTGACCGATAGAGTAGTATCTCAGCACTTTGGGACCTAAAAAAACCAGTAAATCTGGGGTACATCCAGTCCATACATAAATATAGATAAATATATCGAGGGGCTTAAATTGAAGAATAGAAATTTAAAAATCGTATAGATATGAATTATAATATGTCATTCCCTATTTTTTTTAGATTTTATGTGACGAACCTAGATTAGGTTGAATTTGTCATTAAAAAATGTTCTAACGCGCATGCGTTAAGTTTGTTATTCAACGCTGATCTCATCCCATTGAGATTTGTTGACGTATTTTCAAAAGGTCGTCTATTGTTTGTCTGCAAATATAGCGGTTTAGAATCACTCCGTTCCTAGTTTCAGTTCACTTAATTATGTCAAAGTAACATCTAAATTACGTCTCAAAACACAGAAAAACAACATTGAGGCTAAAGTTGATTATAATATAGTACCAACTATCATCAGACGCTGTTCATATTGTTACCTTGACGATACGAAATCAAAAATCTTTAGAGGCTCCTGACTCGACACAGGTGCCATTTTTAACTCATAACACAAAAAGGGTTACCTGTGGTAGGACTCTGTCAAGCCTGAGGAGTCCGACTGGATGGGTACCACCCCTTTATCTATTTCTGCCGCCAAGCAACAATGATTGCATTGTTGTGTTCCGGTTTGAAGGATAAGGTAGCCAGCGCAATTACAGGCAAGAGGCATATCATCTTAGTCCTCACAGTGGCAACGCACCTGTGGTTCTGCATTTTTGTTACTTAAAACCTAAGTGCATGAACCGTAGGTGTTATGGGCGACAGGTACTGCTTTCCATCAGGTGGTCTGTCTGCTCGTTTGTCACTGAATCTCATAAAAAAAAATTATAAAAAAAAATAAAAAAAATAAAGGGGTGTCATAAGTTCAACTCATGTTTCTGTGTCTGTCTATGGCATTGTAGAGCCCAAAAGAATGAAACGGTTTTAATTTAGATTTTTATTTGAAAACTGATTTGATCGAGAGTGTTCTTAGCGATAAATCAAGAAAATCTGTTCAGTCGTTTGAACATTATTCTAAACTTGGTATTACATATATTTTATATTATAAAAACTATGTTAAATTGACTCCTTTTTTACTAACTTTACAAGAAAAAGTCTCAATCGGGATATATTTTTGAATGTCTGCTACAATATCTTCTCCGTCTTCTTCTCTTCACTTCTTTATGAATAGACTAAAATAATATTTTTAATGGACCTATCCATTTCCAACCAATCCAACCTTGATGAGGTCTTGTAATATATTATATTACAATTATAGTAAGAGATCCAATTTTATTATATAAGGTTGTTCTAGAAAAACATCTCCAGACTAGAGGATATATTTTGCCTGGACTACAGAATATTTTGCCTGAATAAAGAGTGAGGGGTCAACCACATAGATCGAGATCTAATAATATTATTACAAACCCATAACTTCATTTAAGTAAATGTCGGGTAACTAACCTTTTATGTATTTTTCCAGCTATATTTCCTCTTCATGCTGGTCTTCTTCATCTTACTTTGTCTCATCTGCGTGTTAGTACTACTGTGGTACCATCGGAAGCGAGGCTTGGACTGTGAACTTCCAGAAGACACACCCATCAAACGACATGCAGACCAACCATCATCTTCTAGAGCTACGAATTCTCTTTAAAGCAAAGTACAAAAGTAACCAATGTTAATATATAAAGAAATTTTGTAAGACTGCATTTATATAATATACGTATCTTATTATTGTATATTAAAGTACGTTTATATAATATATACAGATATTTTAGTATACTAACTAAATAGTACGTATCGACCTGTAAAAATAAAATTCTACTTAGTATAGAGATAATTTAATAATATGTGAGTGCGTGTACATGTATGTGTGTGTGAGTGCGTGTGTGTGTGTGTGTGCGTGCGTGTGTGTGTGTGTTTGTGTCTGTATGTCTGTGTGTGTGTGTGCCTGCGTACTTGTGTGTGTGCGTGCGTGCATTTGTAATAACAATTGACTTTTTGGTTGAATGGTGGCGCTGCCTGTATGTAATATTACAAATAAAAAAGCGAAGCGAGGATAAGTCACTAGTATTATTTATAAGCTTTAAGCTCACGAACAGTAATTGCAACGATTAGTGTACACTGTCGAGTTTTTAATACAGATGCATTTTGAACTTTTATAACATGTACGTGTGTCCATATTACAAGCTCTTTACTAGAGCATCAAATTAAACTGTTTGATGAAGTTATTAATTTGTGTTCAATATTAATTGAAGAATTTTCTTATATAACTTTTTAATTACTGAAAAAGATTACTTTTGATACGATAATATTTAATTCTAAATATTCATGTTATCTTTTATTCATTTATGCTCTGTTTGTTTTAGCGACATTTTAAGTTTATGAGGTTTCATATCGAATACTTTATGAAATATGAAATTGTTTCTAGTTTGGCAACCGCCATTTTCTGTATTTTACCTAATAATAATGTTCTCCTGACCGATCCTGGCCACGGCGGCTAATCCCATTGAGACTAGCCAACTGCGCAGGAGATATTATAGTACACAAGTGTACGCGCAGACACAAGTGCACTCTTTATTCCTGTCACTCTCATACTCCGGTGGGACGACACGAGACACGACCGGTGAGAGTTAAGGCGCAGGACCGACGGCTTTACGTGCTCTCCAAGGCACGGGGGTGAAACACCGCCATCTTCCCAACTCCGGGCTATTACTGAGGCTTAGTATACAGAAAGACTCAATAACTAAACTTGGCCCGACCCGGGACTCGAACCCAGGACCTCAGGATGTGCAGCTGTACATGCTAGCCACTACACCACCGGGGCAGTTAAAGCCAGCCAATACAAATCAAAGCACACCGACTTCAAAAATATCTGATTAAATATCTATTCTAAATGAAAACCCCCGTTTAGTTATTTTTCACTTTTCAGTGTCTGGAAGTCCGTTTTTATTTTATTTTTTTCAAGTTTTGTATGTCATACACATAATACTTGGCGCATATTTATATAAAATAAAGTGAAATACTAAATAAATAACTGTTACTTAAAGTCATTGTCGGCTTGCACTAACGTTTAAAAAATCTGATTAGGTCTATAGTAAATGAAAACCGCCGTTCATTTATTTTTTACTTACTAATACCTTGAAATCGGTTTTTATTTATTTAGTAGCGACTCACGCTTGCTTCGCTCGCATTTTTCCCTAGGTACGTTTTCATGATTAGTATAGAATAAACTATATATATGTAAATACATAGGTATAGAAAAGTAAGTACCTACTTTAAAAATTTGCAAAATATATGTATCCCTTACTTGAGAAATGATGCTCCGTACAAACTTTCATCGTCCTTTTCACCCCCTTAAGGATTGATTTCCGGGATAACAACTATCTCCATACCGAATATCATCTAAATCGATTCAGCGGATTAAGTGAAAAGGTAGCAGACAGACAGACAGAGTTACTTTCGCATTTATAATATTAGTGTGGATTTATTTTTCATCTTTTCTTTGAACGTTTTTGGACAACGCCGTTTATAGTTCTTTTCAGAACTTAACTGGATTTCCATATAACTGTACAACTTAACGCACCCTCATTTCAATTTTATTGACAGCCCTCATCGATATTCACTTTTATACCGGTACCTAGACGATGGAGCTTCACTTTTGACGTTTTTATGGGAAAGATAAAAAAAATGCATTTTTTCAGAAAATATACCAATATAAATAAACTTAATTACAAAAATTAAAAAAAACCGACTAATTTTTTTTATTTACAGCTTTTTAGTTTTGGTTAGACATTTAGTTTTCTTTAACAATTTCTTATCCTAAATTACTTTTAAATATATAATTTATATATATTACTGTAATCTTCTTAAAAACCTGCATTTAATATCCCGTTCGATTGATAAGGACGTTTTTTTTTCACAACACACAAATTGGCGCCTAGTATCCGCCATTTTGATTTTTAATTATATCTATATGTCTTATGACACTCGCATTATTAAGCGAATCGAATGACGTATGAATCATCAAAATTGGTTACGCCGTAATTACTAACGAGGGAACATAGAATCGGACATACATACACACAGATCAAACACATAACCCTCCTTTGCACTTCGCCGAAGTCAGGTAAAAAGCAAAATTCAATCCAAATCATTAGAGCAATTTCCGAGGTAAACGAAATTTTATATGATAATACAAAAAGAATAAATAATACTATAAGATATAAACGATCTCAACGAAAATCGAAATTGCTGTCCACGTAGTGTCCATGACGATGGCCATTGCCACTCAAGTTTTAGAAAGAATTTCATATTTAAAACTAGCGACTCACCCTCGCTTCGCTCGGGTCCGTCCCTAGGTTGCTTACCAAAAAAAAATTAATTAATTAATTTGATTGTAATTTTTTTTCCAGGGACTCTATTTTTTTCTTAAATAAAAGCAGCCTAAGTTACTCTTTATTACATAAGCTATCTGCCAGTGAAAGTCCCGTCAAAATCGGTCCAGCCATTTCAGAGATTAACCGAAACAAACAAACAAACAGACAGACAGACAAAAATTGTACAAAAAGGTTGTTTCGGTATATGTACCGTGTATAAATCCATATGCATTTAGTAAAAAGCGGTTATTTTAATATTACAAACAGACACTCCAATTTTATTTATCTGTATAGATGAGCAAATCAAATTTTATTATTACATTGTAAGAATATTGTGACAACATTAGTCTGAAAAGTGTCAATTTGAGCGTCGCTTGTTATTTTGCGTCAGAAATCATTTGAATTTATTGTCACTTATAAATTGGATGTCTTTTTTTTGAAGGAATATTTTTAATGCATTTTAAATTTCATTTTATTAGATTCATAGTTATATGTTTTTAAAACTTAGAAGTTGATTTTTAAATATGTAAATATCTAATATATTTAAACGAGCAATTCTTGTATATATATATATATATATATATATATATATATATATATATATATATATATATATATATATATTTATTTATTTATTTATACCAGCGATCTTGGGGTGCGTGGGTGTTTTCGGGGGCGAAAAATCGATATAGATTAGCCTTATGTCTGGGAAAACGCTTGTTTTTGAGTTTTCATGTCGTTTTCTTTTGTATAATTCCACGCAAAATATGGTCGATAATTTCTTACGTTCAGGCATAAGCATCGTGGCTAAGCGGCTAAGGCGCAAGATTGACAATCACAGGTTGTTTTTTGTTTTTTATTTCTTCAAGTTTTTAGTTGTTTTTTTTAAAAACATAAAATTGTACTTTTGGCCAAAATCTCCAAGCGAACCTCGGTCGCCCAGCATATGACTACACAATATCTATCTATACTAATATTATAAAGCTGAAGAGTTTGTTTGTTTGTTTGGTTGAACGCGCTAATCTCAGAAACTACTAATCCGATTTGAAAAATTCTTTTTGCATTCGATAGCCCGTTCACTGAGGAAGGCTATAGGCTATATATCATCCCGGAAAAATATACGGATCCCGTGGGATAGATTTGTTTTTGTCTAGGGACGAACCCGAAGCGAAGCGAGGGTGAATCGCTTATTCTATATTTAAATAGGCAAAGCCAAAACAGTTCCAGTACCTTTTTCTCTTCTGTTTGCCAACCGATATATTTTTTTTGTTTTAGTAGCTATTGACGAGCTTTAGTGTAATCGATAACAAAAACAGTTAGCTTTTTTGTTTTATAAATAAGTAAATTCTATTCTTATGTATGTATGTTTTCGTCAAATTTCCAATAATGATTACTGTCGAATTTCGGCCACTCGGCTATGTGCATGTGCGCGCGGACCACTAAACCTTTTTTTTAAATAAAAGTAGCCTAAGTTACTCCTTATAACATCAATTATCTGCCAGTGAAAGTCCCATTAAAATTGATTCTGCCGTTTTGGAGATTAGCCGGAACAAACTAACAGACTAAAAAAAATGAATTTAATTTCATTTAGTAAAAAGCTATCATTTTGACATTACAAACAGACACTTCAATTTTACTTATCTGTATGCATAGATACAATGCGTAAAGTAAGGACAAGGGAAGATAAGTTTTTAGTTAATTTGGATAAAACAGAAAAATCTAGAAATAGATTTTTTGGTATTTTTTTTTACTGAAATGACTTAAAGTCATATACAAAATCTAGCTTTGTTATATATAAAAAAAAATCATTATGTCACATCAAAGACAATTCAATTTGGCAACCGACCATTTTATTATTGATATTCATCTCATGCCCAACCTTTATAAAAATTTCATCTTTGTGCCGGACATTGTTCATGTAAAATCTGGAAAAGAAAAAAATTTAATATTCGTGGAAAGCATTTTTAATTTCTTTCCTAAATTTACTCTTTTAAATGACATGCGTTATTAAGCCTAGCAATTAGTAATTTTGCACTGCGATAAATCATTTAGTTTCCTCAAAACCTTGAACTGATTTTGATATCATACAATATAACCTCTTTTGTAGTACGGTTTTACAAAATATTTTTTTGATAGCTCTGTTTTATTTTATAAACTAGCGACTTGCCCTCGCTTTAATTTTTTTAAGCGAAACCCTAATTCCTTTTCTAAAATAAAAGTAGCCTAAGTTACTCCTTATAATATTAGCTATCAGCCAGTGAAAGTTCCGTTAAAATTGACCCAGCCATTCGGAGATTAGCCGTAACAAACAGACAGACAATTTGTTTTTCTTATAAGTACCGTATATAATTCCATATGCATTTAGTATAAAGCTGTTATTTTGACATTACAAACAGACTTAAGGCAGTGGTAGCCCAGTGGTAACGCGCTCGCTTGGACAACCGAGTGAAGCGGGTTCAAATCCCGGGTCTCGCACCTCTGATATTTTCATGTGCGAATCATTTCTAACATGATTACCACTTGCCTTACGGTGAAGGAAAACATCGTGAGGAAACCTGCATGTCTGAGAGAACCTAGCAAGTTTTCGAAAGACATGTGAAGTCCGCCAATCCGCACTTGGCCAGCGTGGTGGACTATGGCCTGATTCCCCTCGTATTGAGGGAGGCCCGTGCCCAGCAGTGGGACGTTAAAAAGGGCTGAATACAAACAGACACTTCAATTTTATTTGTCTGTATAGATAAATAAATATGTTGGGACATTAACACACAGCACCATCCAGTTCCATGGTAAGCTACGAGGCTTGTGTTATGGATACCAGATAGTTGATACACTACACATATATAACTTTAACTATAATATGTAATATGTATAATATTATAATAATGAACGCTGCCAGCGGGACTCGAACCCACGACCGCTGGCACAGCAAGTAGAATCACTACAATCTGAGCCAAACGTGTCGTCGTTTTTGTACTTCAACAGGAGAATTGTGTAGCAATAAAAAATACAAAACATTTCATTTGTCATCTTCAGTCTAGTATATTGTTTCGTTTTTGCTAACGCTATTTGAGGATTGGCGATCTGCCAATGTACCTGCTAATATTCATGTGAGAAGCAGAATGTCATGTAATACACGCAGAAATGTCGACACTTGATGTATATAATATATATTTTACAATAATAAATTAAAAAAAATAAAATACACGTTTTTGAGCAAATTAAGGAACTCCTCAGAAAAAATGAGCCCAAATTACAAATTTTTACTAGTAGCCATTAATCATCTACCTTTTAACTCATCTCGGTAGTATCAAATTGTCATCCACATTTTATTTTTACCAAAGATGAAGTTTAAACGATTATTTCTCACAAGTATAATAAAATCGTCTTCCAAGATCTCCGTACCTTAGTTGGCCGCTCGAGCTTCGCTCACATTTTTCGACAGACACACAAGTATTGCGTTTTTTTAGTAAGGACACCTACTTATACAGATAAAGTTAAAAAGCAAAATCTTATCTATATATAGAATTTAATCCAAATCTTACGAGACGTTTTCAAGATACACGAAATCAAAAATTAAAATATCGAACTTCCAAAGATTCTACTTTAGAGAGAAAAAAAAAAAAAAGATTCTACTTTATACTTTTATGGTATTTAAAAAATCTTTGAAAAATCTTCACTCGTCTAAACCCATATTTGAGTAAGTTCATTAACTGATATGAAGCCTAAATAAAAAAAAAACAATAATTTAAAAAAAAATGCATCTAAAATCTAAATGATCTATATAACTTTTATGTAAAAAACTAGCTATTTACCTTGCTTTGCTCAGATGTCGGGGTCACGGGTCGGGTGCCTCTTGCATCTTAAATATGACCCACTTTGGTTGACAACTTGATTACAAAACATCTACCTGTCTCTATATTCTTGTATATTTTATTAATGTATACATATAATAAAATTCTGAGTCGAATCTGTATATCAAATATTTTTTGGAAAATCTTTTATAGTAACTATTATCGATATAGAGTCCAAATCTATAGTTTTTAGAATTTATGTCTGTCTGTCTGGAAACACATCACAAGAGAACTACTGGACAGATTTTGATGAAATTTGGTATGATGATAGCTGGTTATTCGGATACTTATATAGATAGGTTACTTTTTACTGCGGGAAAATATCTCATCGCTGAGAAATCTATACTAAACCTTAAAACGTAACTCTAATATGTATATAATATTTATATATTATATCATATCCGTTAAAATCTAAATCCGTTGCGCAATTTAGAAAAACTATGACAGAAACTAACTTAAACAATAAAATATACTGAAAACTATTACATGAAATATGTGTGCAAAAGCTTTGATGAGAAACTTTTCTCTTCTTAAAATCACATTGAATTTTTTTAAGTCTACATACGACTTTACAAACCGTTGAATCTCTGTTAAAGACATTAGCGATAAATTGTCACGTGACAGTAAAATACGTTACAAGGGTAAGAAAAGAAACCCCGAGAAAATGTTGTTTGTGGTAATTTTGTAAAGTTAGAATTTTCAAACATTTAAACAACAATTAAACGTAAAATCTCTAAGAGAATCTCCGGTGTCGCATTTTTTTTTACTTTTTCAACCGACTTCCAAAAAAGAGGAAGTTCTCATTTCGACCGTGTATATATATCTTTTTTATGTATGTTTGCGGATTACTTCGTCGTTTATGAACCGATTTTGATGATTCTTTTTTTGTTGGAAAGGAGATATCCCAGAGTGGTACCATAATATGGAAACCAGGATCTGACGATGGCATCCCAGAGAAATCAAGGGGGAAACTTCGAAAATCGTATTGGCGACTAGTTCGTTTGTTAATTTTTTCATTGAGTACTTTAAAGCACTACTATTTAATGAAGGTCTGAAGTCGATCTGATGATGGAGCCGAAAGACAGTCGAGGGAACTTCACAACGATTTACAGCAATTACCTGGTGTTTAGGTTTGATTAATTTGTATTGATGAGAACTTTACACCTAGATAGCTTGTGACTGTCATTAAGGGTCTAAATAAATGGCTGAGGAGTTTTTAAAAATCTTTATTCTTACAAATTACCTGCTTATTACGTCTACATTAAAAATTGAAAAATAAAACTTAAAAAAAATAAAAACCGACTTCCAGGCACAGAAATATATATTCGAAAATATTTGATTAGGTATCTATTCTATATGAAAACCCCCATTTACTTATTTTTTATTTTTTAGTGCCTGAAAGTCGGTATTTTTTTTTAAGTTTTTATCATGGGCACTCTAATATAATAAGTGATTTGACTCTAATATGATAAGTGTATAATAAGTGATTTGCGGGTAGGTACTGTCTGTACTATAAATAATGAAATTTGAGACTTCTAAAACCTGTCTTCCCCATAACCATGATTGCTGTACAGCATTCGAAACGTCGGGGACCAAAAATCAAAATAAATCTGCGAAAAAATCCGAAAAGATAGTTTTATTTAAATGTCTAATATTCGCGTAAATCTAAGAAAGTATTATTTAATGATCTATTCGAAATATATATATATATATACTTAAAATATTTGCTTTTATGGCAAACACATGGTTCATTCAACTTCAAGTGTGGATTGAGTACATCGATCAAAAAAGTATTAAATACACAATCAATGACCAAAAAATGTCAGATTCCGCTAAGTTACTGTTTTATTACATGTATTGATATTGATGTTCAAATTTATTTGTCTTCCTTCTCTTAGAAAAACAAGTCCATTATGGAACGTACATATATTTCTGAGAGAGATCTGAACATAAACAGGATATGTTATTCTCTTACAATTCTAAAGTTAAGACGTATATTTTAAGACTAGCGACTACTCTACTACTCACCTTCACCAGACTCGGGTTCTTCCCTTGTTACATTTTAACGTTTAGTATAGATTTCTGTGATGAAATACTTTCCCGCAGTAAAAAGTATACACGAGTATATGTTGATCCGGATAACCAGCTATCATCATACCAAATTTCATCAAAATCTGTCCAGCGGTTTTCTCGTGATGCGTTCCCAGACAGACAGACAAAAATTCGAAAAACTATAGATTCGGCCTCTGTATCGATTATAATGACAATAAAATTTTCCAAAAAATATTTTATGTACAGATTCGGCTCATAATTTTATTATATGTATAGATAGATTACATGACCGATTCATCAGACTAAATAGTAAAACATATCGAGCCAAGATTTTGATGAAATTTTGATATTCTATAATTTGACTAACTCGAATAGAATATTATTTAAACCAGTTTAATTAATGTAATGAAATCCTGAAAATAAATTACCTGAGATATATTTGGCTAATTTGACTTTTTCTTTTTTTTTTGTTTTGTTTTACAAAACGACATATAAAAACTCTTTGAGTATTTCGCCATAATATGATAAAGGAAGGAATCTAGACTAAAAATATGTAATTACAGAAAGTAAATATTACATAGTATAGAGTAAGTAAGCAGTGGTGGATCAGTGGTAACGCACTCGCTTGGAAAACCGAGCGAAACGGGTTCAAATCCCGGGACTCGCACCTCTGCGATGCGAATCTTTTTCATCATGATTACCACTTGTCTTACGGTGAAGAAAACATCGTGAGGAAACCTGCATGTCTGAGGGAACTTAGCAAGTTTTCCCACTTGACCTGCGTGGTGGACTATGGCTTGAACCCCCTCGTATTGAAGGGGGGGCCCGTACCCAGCAATGGGAGGTTAAAAGAGGCTGACTACAACAGAGTAATGCATTTCTTATTAATTTTTTATACAGTCTAATATTTACTTCATATATTAATCACTAAAATATGAGTAGGATAAAAATAATCAAAGACCTTGGCATAATTTTAGTGTGCTTTAATACTATTTTACTCTAAGCGATTTATGTACTAAACCCCTTTATTATATATATAATAATGCCATATGACAAAGTTATATAGTAATTTGAGTTCTTAAAATGCTTTTCATGTAATAGTATAGTGTAGAGACGCGATTCACGTCTCACGGGTGACATAAATTTTTACATATAATAAAAATGTAAATATTCGTTTGTACATTGAATATATATACTTTTTCATTTTAAGCTTGTTTTAGTTTGTCATTTCTAGTTTCATGGTATTTCCCATGTGGAAAGACAAAACAACGTGACATATCATTTTTATTGTCATGTATAATTTATGTACTAGTTATACTGTATTTCATAATACATTTCATTTGTTATTTTACACTAGCGACTGTTCCCTGTTTTGAATGGACCCCAATTCTTTTTTTAAAATAAAAGTAGCCTAAGTTACTTTTTATAATATCAGCTATCTACCAGTGAAAGTCCCGTCAAAATCAGTTTAACCGTTTCGGAGATTACCCGGAACAAACAGACACACAGACAGATAAAAAATTAAAAGTTGTGTGCATTTAGCAAAAAGCTTTTATTTCGACATCACAAACAAACACTTCAATTTTATGCATCTGTACAGATTAAACTTCATATTTTCGTCATTTCGAGGTCCAATAAAGCCGCTTATAGAGTCTGATTATTTAATTAAAAGCATTATACAATTAGCTTAATTTTTTTTATGTTTTATCTTATAATATATTATTTACTCGTATATCTTTTATAATCTAGTTTTGAAATTACAAGGTATTTTTTTTAATTTAAGTTAGCCCAATACAAACAACTCATCTTACATTACGTATCTGACCGGATTAACCCGACTGAGCTCCTTTCATACAGTAAAGGTACTAATGAGTTTAAATAGATATAATTAATTCCTGTATGAAATCTCATTTACATACATACATGAGGATTTACAGGTGCTTTTTGGTGTGTTGAAATATATGTAATTTCAACTTTTCTAATATCAATAAAAGGAATTTAAATATACCATCAATATGAATAATTACTAGCAGAGATAAAGCTTTATGATTTCTGACATCAAGAACCATGTATGTAACTTAGACCACTATAATAATGACACATGGCACTCTCTATTTCTGTCATTTTCATACCGGTGGGATGACTACTAGACAAAACCAGTGAGAAGAGTTAAGGCGCAGGACCGATGGCTTTACGTGCTCTCCGAGGCACGGGGGTGAAACACCTAGCTCAACATCGGGCTGTTACTGAAAATTTCCTAACACTTGACAGACTTGAACTTTGCTCGACTCGGGATTCAAATCTAAAACCTCTAGATCTGCGGCCGTACATGCTAGCGACTAGACCACCAAGGTGTAGACCATAAAGGGTCTGAGAATAACTCTATCACAATTTAATATGATAAATGTATAATATTCTTCATTACACATTAAGTTTGATTTATAAATGAAAAAAATAAGTATCTTTATAAATAGGTATATTATGAACCTAATTTCCGAGTCAGTCAACTCAAGCCTCGATCAGGCAATTTTTGTACAAAGGACGTGTCGGTTTAAAGTCAAAATTAAAACTCACTAAATTATATATATGATGCTCAAACTCAAAAATTTATTACTTTTCTGGCGGAAGTAATATTTTTTTTTTATTTTTAAATACAAATCTTATTTCCATATCACATATAAGTCACGCCAAAAATACAAATTATACGGAAGCAAAATTATAACAACATGGATGCAGGACATCAAGGGTATTTTTGTAACGAAAAAAAAGACCTTTAATAAACCTCGTAAACCTCTTGTTATATAAGCAAAGTGTGTTAACAAAATGACTGAATTATAAAAACATAGGTTATATTATAATTAGCATTTTTTTTTTATGGTATTCAGCGATAAACGAGCAGACAGTCCACCTGATGGAAAGCGATACCTGTCGCCCATAACACCTACGGTTCGTGCATTTAACTTTTATGTAACAAAACTGCAGAACCGCCGGTACGTTATCACTGTGAGGACTAAGATGATATGCCTCTTGCCTGTAATTGCGCTGGCTACCTTATCCTTCAAACCGGAACACAACAATGCAATCATTGTTGTTTGGCGGCAGAAATAGATAAGGGGGTGGTACCCATCCAGTCGGACTCCTCAGGCTTGACAGAGTCCTACCACCGGTAAAATATCACTGTATATCTATACATATAATAAAATTCTGAGTCGAATCTGTACATTAAATATTTTTTGAAAAATCTTATTGAAATAGACTTTATTATCGATATGGAGGCCAAATCTATATAGACAGATTTTAATGAAATTTGGTATGATGCTAGCTGATTATCCGGGTCAACATATAGGATACTTTTTACTGTGGGAAAATATGTAATCTCTGAGCTAAACGTTAAAAACTAACTAGGTATGAACCCGAGCGGAGCGAGGGTGAGTTGCTAGTATATTATATACATAGCATACCAGTTTCGCAGGGAAAGTCTTAAATAGATTGTTACAACGAATAAACATCAAATAACTAGAAATAAGAATTCGTTGACCTTAATATTGCAATGTATCCCATAAATTTTATAAACTAGCCGCTCACCCTCGTTTCGCTCGGGTTCACCTCTTGACAAACAAAAACAAATCTATCCCACGGGAACCGTAAATTTTTCTGGATAAAAAGTAGCCTATTTTTTATTCTGATGTATGAACTATGTATATTAATGTAAAGTTTCATTAAAATTCAATTAGTAGTTTTTTGTACTAAGCTGTATAAGTTACTACAGTTTTTTTAACTATCTCACAGTAACTCCTTAATTTTTTGGAATAAAAAGTATCTGAGATGTTGACCAAGAATATAAGGTACAACCATGCAAAATTTCATTTAAATCAGTCCAACAGTTTCGAAGATTAGCCCGTACAAACAGACCAACAGAGAAACAAAAAAATTGAAAATCATCTGGATTTGTTCTATTCCTCTTATTACATTCCCCTGACTTGGTTTTTTAACCGACTTCCAAAAAAAGGAGGAGGTTCTCAATTCGACCGTATATATATTTTTTTTTTATGTTTGTTCGGGCATTTTTTCGTCGTTTATGAACCGATTTTGATAATTCTTTTTTTGTTGGAAAGGAAATATCCCAAGAGTGGTACCATGATACGGAAACCAGGATCTGATGATGGGATCCCAGAGAAATCGAGGGGAACCTTCGAAAATTGTAGCGGCGACTAGTGCGTTTGTTAACATTATCATTAGGTATTTTAAAGCACTACTATTTAATGAAGGTCTGGAGTCGATCTGATGATGGACCCGAAAGATAGTCGAGGGAACTCCTCAAGGATTTACAGCAATTACCTGGTGTTTGGGCTTGATTAATTTGTATTGATGATACGTCTACACTAAAAATGGAAAAATAAAAACTTTTTAAAAAAAAATAAAAACCGACTTCCAGGCACTGAAAAATAAAAAATAAGTAAACGGGGGTTTTCATTTAGAATAGATACTTAAACAGATTTTTTCGAAGTCGGTGCCAGCCAATACAAATCAAAGCACACCGACTTCGACAAAATCTGATTAAGTATCTATTCTAAATGAAAACCCCCGTTTAGTTATTTTTTATTTTTCAGTGCCTAGAAGTCGGTATTTTTTTTTTTTTTTAAAGTTTTTTAACAAAAAATTTTCTATGTACAGACATTCGACCTATACAGTTTTATTATATGTACAGATGCGAGGGTTTGGATGGATGGGTGTTTGTTATTCAATCACGCCACAACGGCTGAACGGATCTGGATGAAAGGCATAGAGATAGATTATAGTCTGGAATAGCACATAGGTTACTTTTTATCTCAGAAAAAAATACTGTTCCCGTGGTGTTGATTTGTTTTTTTTTTCACAGAGCAAGGGATCGACTATTCCATACTAATCGTTACAACGAACCGGACGGACGGACGAACCCGAGAGAAGCGACGGTGAATCGCTACCAATAATATCTTTTGAATAACTGGTCTTGTTATTTGAATTTTCTGCTACTGCCCCCTATTGATGTCGGTGACTAAGAAGGTTGTGTTCAACAAGATGTACCTTATAAATGTTTTATTATCCACTAACAGCTTAACGTCGCTTTGCTCGAAAGCTTCTATTTTCTATAATATATGCCCATTGCCATTGGTATTTATATAGGTAAAATCTTCTAATAGCCCAGTAGCCTATATGTTAACTTCAGGTTATAATCTATCTTAATTAAGTCTGTGAACTAAGTTTCATCCCCATATAGTCCAGGCATTTCAACATGAAGGATCAAAAATATACACGCACTCACATATTCACATAATCACACGCACACACACATATGCAAAAAAGCTTAAATTTTTCATCCTGTTGACTTAAAATTATAAATTTTACTTAGAGAAAAATATAATATATAGATATGTATATACAACTAGCGACTCACCCTCGCTCCGCTCGGATCCATCCATACGTTTCAACTGTTAGTATATATTTCTCAGAAATTAGATATTTTCCCGAAGCAAAAAGTATGCTATATATTGACCCGGATAACCAGCTATCATCATACCAAATTTCATCAAAATCTATTCAGTGGTTTTCTCGTCAAGTTTCTAAGAACTATAGATTTCACCTCCGTATCGATAATAATGACTATTTCAATAAGATTTTTTTTAATATTTAATGTACAGATTCGACTCGGGATTTTATTATATGAATAGATAAAATATTTTTGCGTTTACACATTCATTAGTTCATTAGTTGCAGCATCCATCTGATGTAGATAAATATACACGAGAATATTATTTCCCACTCCAAAGTAAAGTTCGCCCTTCAATCCTACATAACTTTTCATTAGAACGATGTTCGAAGCACGTAGATAATTAAATTTGTGCGAGAACCTCAGGGCGTGAGTTCTACTTACTATTGTCCGATTTAAAAAAAAATAGTGGCTTTTTAGGATTCTAAAGCTGAAAAGAAAATGAAACGAAACCCTTATTATTTCATCATATCTGTCTGGCTGTTTGTCCGTAAGTTAATCATTTTACTTAAAGACTGCCTCGGTGGTCTATTGATCAGCATGTAGGGCTACAGATCTGAAAGTTCTGAGTTCAAGTCCCGAGTCTGGCTAAGTTTAAACACTGAGTTTTTCTGTTAGGATAATATTCTCTATGAAAATTATTTTCGAATAGTATATTAATTAAAAATAAGTTTTACGATTGTAAATCATGCAAATCTTGTAACCGGATGCGTCAGTCACTTCTTCGCGCCAAACGCTTATGAAACCGGCTGACTGACGGTAGGCTATTTCTTTACTCTACTAATGTGACGTAATATTAAAAAATCAACCTTTAGAAAATACTTGCAATTTTTGATGGCTCGCCTCTCGGACTATAAAAGGAAGGTAGTTAGAAAACTACACTTATAGATAGATCTTTTTAGGCAAAATATAAAATATATATTTTGTATGATGACATAATAAGAAATATCGGTGTGTAAACCCAACTCGCACTTGACCATTTTTGTTATTCGAGATTCATGGAAACATTCAAGTCTAAAATAAACATATTTTTATTACTATTTATTCATATGAAGTATCGTCGAACTAAAACACGGTACATATTCTAGATAAATAAAATCCCTCTGTATATATCTATAGATATAAAAATGAATCCCTATTTCCCTTGGCGTGACCATCACGTGTGAACGGCTTGACCGATTTCACTAATTCTTTTTTGTTGTGTTTGTTATTGTCAGGAAAAGGTTCTTACATTTAAAAAAAAAATTGTGCAGGAACTTAGAAAATGGGGATGAAAGTTTGTATTGGGAAGCGAGCTAAGGACGAACCCGAGCGAAGCGAAGGTGAGTCGCTAGTTCTTTTATAAATAACAAATATAAAAAAATGTATAGAAAATTTTATATGTATCTATATACAAATCAATATATTACGTTTGTTTAAGGTTATGTATACCGATTAAACTAAACCATTTACCCAATTACAATCACACCCAGGGAGGCTTTTGACGCAAAATATTTATTTAATTAAAATAATATAATTACTAACGACTTACCTTCGCTTTCCTCCCCTCGGGTGCATCCCTAGATGTTTTTGATTCATGCTGCGCGAACTTTTCGCTAATTTCGTTACTAGCAGTAAGTCTACATATGTGTTACTCCAGATTATAGTATATTTTCCCTACGATGTGTATTCATTATTTAGTCATGGTGGTGGTAGGGTGAGGGGGTGGGAGGTGGTCATTAGATTTCTGAAATATAGCCGGACGTGAATCCGAGAAACACACTAGGATGCGGCCCACCTCGGTGGGCGATGTACCATGTTCCTGGTACTTCTTTGATAGCAGAATGGACGTGGTTGTTGTGGTCTATCTCCTAATGAAATACTCTGTAGCATCTAAGCAGAGTTCGCCCTGAAAATATGTCCCGTGTAGTTGGCTAGCCTATTCATGTCTGGCCGTAACAGAAATCATTGTCATGAAATAAAATTTGACTTTTACAATAAATAATTTGGTCACAATATAGTTAGTATAATAAAAATGAAAATAAATCTCAACTTGCTGTCATACATGTTCAGGGACACGCCTGAGGGAAGTGAGGACAATTTGCTTGTATAATACGTTTAGGGTTAAGGGTTAAAATAAAATAAGGCAGATTTATTATTGAAGTAAAACTTCTTTACGCACGCTTGACTTGGGGTGTAAGCTGGTGAATGCGTTACGAAAAAATGTACGTATGTTTGTTGCCATGGTAACCGTTGTTATTGTCTGACAAATGATATATAATATTATATTGTTTCCTTAAATGATATTCTATAAATATATGATAGTAATATGTTTAATATACGTTATTTTTATTATCTCACCTATCCTAATTATTTTAAACATAAATTGAATTTCATAAAGAGTACCGATAACCTACAGAAGTTTTACTTCTTGCGCGTGTACATATTCATACACACACTTTAATTTTCTATCTTATGAGATGTAAGCACAGCATGCTCCAAAAAAAGTATACAGAGGAAACAAAAATATATTATATTTAATTATTTGTTTTTTGTAAAAGTACATACGTAATGTACGTACGGAAACACTATTTTTATCGATATAGAAATTTCTAATGAACCACTACATTGATTATTAATTTTTATTATACGCGGTATAGTGGAGTTCGCTCTTAGAACAGTTTCCTAAACGTAATAATAAAGGACTTAACTTTTACTAGGTAATTAATTTGCCCCATGTGTTGCTTGCATTATAAAAGTTGCCGACCTAAATTCTTCTAAAATAGTAGTATCTGTTTATTTATTTTATATGTTTTTTTGGTACATAAATAAATAAATATTGTGAAAACGAACTAAAAATCTATATATATACAATAAAAGTCCAACAGAGTCATATCTGTACATTAAATATTTTTGGGAAAATCTTATTAAAATAGTCATTATTATCGAAACAGAGGCCGAATCTATAGTTTTTAGGATTTTTGTCTATCTGTCTGTCTAGGAACACATCACGCGAAAACCACTGGACAGATTTTAATAAAATTTGGTATGATGATAGCTGGTTATCCGGGTCAACATATAGGATACTTTTTGTATGTACGTATGTATATATTCAGCCCTTTTTAATGTCCCAGTGCTGGGCACGGGTTTCCCTTCAATACGAGGAGAATCAAGCCATAGTCCACCACGCTGGCCCAGTGCGAGTTGGCAGACTTCACATGTCTTTCGAAAACTTGCTAGGTTTTCTCAGACATGCAGTTTTCCTCACGAAGTTTTCCTTCACCGTAAGGCAAGTGGTAATCATGGTAGAAATGATTTGCACATTAAAATATTAGACGTGCGAGACCCGGGATTTGAACCCGCTTCACTCGGTTTCCCAAGTGAGCGCGTTGCCACTGGGCTACCACTGTCTTAGGATACTTTTTACTGTTAGAAAATATCTCATCTCTGAGATTTATATTAAACTTTAAAACGTATATGAGGCCAACCCCGAGCGGAGCGAGGGTGAGTCGCTAATACTGACATATAATTTAAATTAAAAAAATGTAAAAAGTTTAACTTGTCTTACCTGTAAAAGTTTATTTTAATAAAGTATATTTTGACAAATTGATTGATTTATCGATATATTTTTTTCTACATATAATATCGTCTCTACACCATTCTAAATGAATTAATTTCAATCAATTTAATTCAGTTACACAAAAGGGACATTAATTATGCATCGTTTATTTAAAGCGATCCCAACAGATAAAAGGTTAGAACATATTCTAAAATGTTATGTTATCGATGTACAATTAAAAGTAATTGGATTAAGCCTTGTGAAAATATATTCCGTGTGAAAACATTTGAACTGAAATATGTAAATAAAATTAAGTATTTGGGTTTTTGAGTACATGAGGCGCGTTTATCGAAAATCTATATAAATTAATAAAACTGAAGTGTCTGTTTGTTATGTTAAAATAACAGTTTTTACGTACTAAATTCATATGAAGGTTTAAGAAAAAAACAATTTTTAAAATTTGTATGTCTGTCTGTTTGTTACGGCTACTCTCCAAAATGGCTGGACCGATTTTGATCGAACTTTTGAATACCTAGTAGAACAGATCATATAATACTATACATCGTATTCAGTCCTTTTTTTAACGCCCCACTGCTGGGCACGGACCTCCCTTCTATACGAGGGGAATCAGGCCATAGTCCACCACGCTGGCCAAGTGCGGGTTGGCCGACTTCACATATCTTTCGAAAACTTGCTAGGTTCTCTCAGACATGAAGGTTTCCTCATGATGTTTTCCTTCACCGTAAGGCAAGTGGTAATCATGTTAGAAATGATGATACTTTTTTTAGTAGTTTGTAATTTTAATTATATCATTTAACATTTAACTGTTTTGTATCTGCTTAAGACGTACCTACGCAACTGAGCGAAGCGAGGATAAGACCTAAGTTTGCACATAAAATTAAAGCACTAATAGTATTTGGGTTTTTTGAGTACGTTGAAGGTTTAATATGTAAAACCTATTTATCGAAAGTTCTACAATACAAGAGTTAATATTTATTTAGCCTGCTTAAAAGCATATAATATCTATAAAAATATAAAAAAATATCTAAAGATAGACAATAATAATTTTCCAAATGATGATGTTCAATTCAGTTCAATTATCTTGTTGATGGCTTCAAAGCGTGCCAGTTGAGCACAGATTACTTCGCCAATGTCACGTAGAATGGAGAAGACACGAAGGATGTTGGAAAGTATTTCCTTGACATTATCATTGGATTAGATCTATACATATTATAATTATAACATCTTAATCGAATTTTGTCCGCTAGCAAATCTTATGAGTACTTACTGCTCATGTAGTAGCGAAATTTTAGTACTTAAATGTAAGTGCAAATTATATACACTAACTCACTATCTGCCTCGGTGGTGTAGTGGCTAGCATGTACGGTTGCACATCCTGAGGTCCTGGGTTCGAGTCCCGGGTCGGGCCAACTTTAGTTATTGAGTCTTTCTGTATAGTAAGCCTCAGTAATAGCCCGGAGTTGGGAAGTTGGCGGTGTTTCATCCCCGTGCCTCGGAGAGCACGTAAAGCCGTCGGTCCTGCGCCTTAACTCTCACCGGTCGTGTCTCGTGTCGTCCCACCGGAGTATGAGAGTGAGAGGAATAGAGAGTGCACTTGTGTCTGCGCGTACACTTGTGCACTATAATATCTCCTGCGCAGTTGGCTAGTCTCAATGAGGCTGGCTGCCGTGGCCGGAATCGGTCAGGAGAACATTATTATTATTATTATTATTAACCTATAGTACTAATCCAGGTCGGTGCATCTTACTTGCCTTGTTTCGCTCGGGTGCGTGCCTAGGTCGTACCTTGGTACGCACCCGAGCGAAACGAACGTACGTTTTAATTTTTTTTGAGCGGAACCCATTTTTTTTTCTAAAATAAAATTAGCCTAAGTTACTCCTTATAACACCAGTTATCTACCAGTGAAAGTGCCGTCAAAATCAATACTGTTATATATATAATCAACTGTTTCGGAGATTAACTGGAACAAACAGACAGGCAGACAAAATTTTTAAAAATCATGTTTTTTGTACAAGTATATAATAATTTCATATAAATTAAGTAAAAAGCTGTTATTTTTACATTACAATTTTACACTTCAATTTTATTTATCTGTATAGACTAGCGAGTTGCTCTAGTTTCGATTGGGTACATCTCTAGGTGCCTAAGAGGCTATATATTTCAAATTTTAACAAAATTACAACCAAATCAATCTAATCATTTCAGTACTCAAACACACAGACAAACGCTCACATTTATAATAGTGATATATAATTTTAATACTGTTCGAGAAACACGAAATTTGCATGCACAATTGCATTGATTTCAGATGTACTCCAGCCGGTGCATCCACAGCGGCCGGAAGCAGACCGGCCGGTCCTTCATTTCCGTCCGAAGTGCTGCAAACTGAATAGGTACTTCCATTTTGAATTTCAAATAAAACGAATTTTACATTTCTATTGCCTGTAATTTAGATTCTAGGGAGTTAAATATTTATTACTAGCAACCCGTCCTGGATTTACCTAGTAAAATGACACAGACATATATATATATATATATATATATATATATATATATGTGTGTGTGTGTGTGATAAATATATATAAATAAAGAGAAAACAGTTCAGTATCTTTTTTACCCTGTTTGTCAACGGATTTTCTTTTTTTTTTGTAGAGTAAGCTATTAACGAGCTTTACAGTTATCAATAAAAATCTTTACTGTATTTTTATACATGTGAAAATATGAAAATGATTATGGCCCAATTTCAACCACTGGGCGAACACTAATATAAATAAATACGCATGTCATTAGTCATTTATATTGTCAAAACTAAATATTTGATTCATAGGAATCGAACCCACCGATTATAGTTTAGGTAGCTATATAAATAAATAAATTAATAAACATGTTGGGACATTAACACACAGCACCATCTAGTTCCATAGTAAGCTACGAGGCTTGTGTTATGGATACAGATAATTAATACACTACACATATGTATATAACATTAAATAAATACATATAAAATATAAACACCCATGACTGGAGTAAAAACGTTCACGCTCACACAAATGAATGCCCCCAGTGGGACTAGAACCCGCGACCGCTGGCACAGCAAGTAGGGTCACTACACACTGAGCCAAACGTGTCGTAAATCTACGTATCGATACCTAGAACAATTAAGTCGCATGTATGGTCTCATCCCTTTTAAATTCATATTCTAATTCAGCACCTTGACTTCAATAAGCATTTTTTAGTCTTACGAATCAAATACACATTCGAAAGTAAACTAAATGAAAATGAGAAACCTTGAAAAATATAACATAATATAACAAAAATGAGAGAAATATATCATTTTCGTGTGAAAAAGATTTGTTACGCCGGCACTTATATTATTAGCGTGACATATTGACACGGGCCTTTATTAATATTTCATATCGCATTTCGTCTTTTGAGAGTAAATAGTTATTTTTTTTCCTCAAACTTTCATGTACTTGTATCAAAGTCAAAGCATATTTTAATTATGTACATACTGTATATTAAAAAATATTATATAAATACTAGCGGCTCACCCTCGCTTCATTCGGCTTCGCCTCTAGAAAAACAAAAACACATCTATCTCATGGGAACTGTACATTTTTTCGGAGGCCATAAAGTAGCCTATATGTTATTCTGATGTATGAGCTATATTATTGTAAATTTTAATTAAAATCCAGTAGTTTTTGCGTGAAAGAGTAACAAATATCCATACATCTACATACATATATATCCAGACATTCATACATCACAAACTTTCCTATTTTATTATTAGTAGGATAACTTGTATTAAAAGAAAATTTGAATATTAGTGGGAGTAATCTATACATATAAATAAAATTGAAGTGTCTGTCAGTGATTTCAAGATAACTATGTTTTCTCAAGTATATAGAGTCATTTATATGATACCAGTACCTACACAACCCTTTTTAAAATGTTTGTGTGTCTGTCTTTCTGTTTGTCAAGTAACCTTTGGAATGGCTAAACCGATTGTAATAGGACTTTCACTGAATAATAGAAAAGTTTGTAGGGCTATAGGGTTCGGGTAAGGGGTGTGAAATTCGAAATCCCTAAAAATGAGACAAAATTCGAGTTAACGTTTCTGAACTGCTAGGGCTAGGCTAGACTAGGCTTATCTAAACCTAAGCGAAGCGATGATGAGTAGTTAGTGTAAATAATTCATTTAAAAGCCTGTATAACAGTTCATATTGGATGCTTACACTCTATCAAGAGCTTAATAAAAAAAATCATGTTTCACGTTTCTGTTTAATGACGATATGTCGATATTTACTTCATCCCCTACTTTTCACCTCCAGAGGCTGAAACACCCAAACCTTAAATAAGATTAATCATCTTTTAATCACAGTAAATTTAAAATGATGGATACACTTTCAACCCCTTTTTAGCCCTTTGGGGGGTGAATATCCAAAAATAATATAGAAATAGATACTTACATCCTATAAGAAATCGATCTGCCAAATTTCTAGTTTATAGCATTTATATTTTCTGAGTTTTTTTTATTTTTTATTTATTAAGAATACTAACAACATGACATAAAATAATTAAAATTCATTCCTAATTACAAGTTCTAGCATGTTTAGTCACTTATAAATTACCATAGCATTAACCAACAAATTTCATGTAAATAAAAAAAAGTTGGCCGTCCCGACGCGACGCCCAGCAGATGTGAAACATCTGTGCTAATATTAGAATTCATAATTAATGAAACCTTATAACGAAATACGTAGCCAACTAAAGAAAAAATAGAATTCCATTAATAAAATCAATTTATTTTTCTTATTATTTTAATTATAATTATAATACAGAATATATTATATAAAACAATCTGTAAATATTTTTAATAGAGACTCTTTTACAATGGAGCGTGTATAGTATATGCGCGCGCACACAAAAGGGAGTCGATGTAAAAGCTTGACAGCATAACAGCGTCACGCCGCTGTTAGCCTTCACACCACGAGTCGGTTGTACTGCCAAGGCGTGCCAATAGATGTAATAGATGTTTCACATCAATAAGAGTAAAATATCAGAGATTTCGTGAAGAATCATTGAATTCAATCACATAACATGTACAATGTACATAATGTAGGTATGAGGTGTCGTATAAACGTTAACATTCACTCTATCGTTGTAACCCAATACTTTCTATCTGCGAGGTTGTTCCTGGCTTTATGTAATCAAGCCCTAAGTTAGATGTGTGAATGAAATTGTGGCTTTATTGAGACTATTTTTTTTTTATATAGCAAGCTTTTGCCCATGACTCGTGTAAGCGTCGATAAAGAATAATTTATGCTCTTTAAAGATATTATAATTACTAGTGATTTACTCTCGCTTCGCTTGGGAGCGTCTGTACGTCAGCGGATTTCGTTCACAATTTCCTGTCAAAATCGGTCCAGCGGCTTCGGAGATTAGCCGGAACAAACAGACAGACAGATAAAAACTTTAAAAATAGTTTTTTCTTCTAAGTAGGTACCGTATATACATAGATGTATACATACATATATGCATTTAGTAAAAAGCTGTTATTTTGACTTTACAAACAGATACTTCAATTTTATTTATTTGTATCGATAACATTCTAGTAAACTAATATAATCAGCTTAGAGCTAATTATATATTTCTTATTTTCTGAAACCATCCGGATTATCTTTTTCATAGAAAAATCAATAGTTAAAAATATTTTCTAAAAAGCTTTTATAGGTTTATCTATTTCTCTTTAACGCTTTAAAATAAAACCTTGTTATAAGAATATATTATTTAAAACTAACCTATTTATCTATTTTTTGACTTTACAAGTGAATTATAATTGAAGGCAAAATTTCGTGTCTATACTTTAAAGAGTTATAATTATCATAAAAGGTCATCGTCATGGGAACTGAACCAACATGTAAGATTTCAACTCTGTAGGATAAGCATAAATACTTTTTTAACGTTGGGAAATGTATTTAGAGGTGGTTATGATATATATATATATATATATATATATATATATATATATATATATATATATATATATATCATAACCACCTCTAAATACATATATAATTGAAAATATTTTTAATTCGAAAGCTACATAGTCACTTTAAAACTAAATATTGTACAAAATTTACATGGGACCCACGAGGTTATTTACTGATTACTGAAGATATAAAGAAAACATTAAATCCCGTTGAGTTTCCTTCACCAGTTCTTCTCAAGACTAAGGCTTCTTTCCTAACTGGTAGTAGACTCATGACGATCAGTAGAAAAATGTTACAATTTAACACTTTCTTAATACTTTCTTAGATTCACGCGAATATTCGACATTTTAAATAAAACTATCTTTTCGGATTTTTTCGCGGGTTTATTTTGATTTTTGGTTCCCGACGTTTCGAAAGCATTACAGCAATCATGGTCACTGATGAGTTTTTATTTTTTGTATAAATATAAAAAAATTGTAATAATTTAATACCAAAATAATACATTTTGAATTGAAACACAAAAAAAATCACTAGAAATGAGATACTTCTCCTTTCTTGATGTTAAAACTGAGTAAATATTTCTTTATTTTACCTTACGAACAGAAAGTTTACACTGTACATAGCTGCACTACGGTCTTCAATTTCCGGTCGGTTTCTGGGTGAAATTGACAGTTTTTTTCCAAACACCATTGGACTATAATAAGCATCTGTTGAAAATATTTCGTGTTATTTTTTATTTTGCTATTTATATATCGTATAGTTAATATTTCTTCTTGAGAATAAATTGTAATATTTGTTTCGATAATTATCTACTTTTGACGTAAAGAATTTCCATATTAACATTTTTGGCCATTTTATGGATAAACGTATTCTAAATATGAGCCAAGTATAGAATAAATAATCAGTGGTGTCCATTTAAGGCAGTGGTAGCCTAGTAGTAGCACGCTCGCTTGAGAAACTAAGCGAAGCGGGTTCAAATTTCAGGTCTCACAACTTGGGTATTATCTTGGAATCTACAAATGAAAATATCATTTCCAACATGATCACCGATTATGATTACGTCTTACGGTGAAGGAAAACATCGTGAGGAAACTTGCATGTCAGTGAGAACCCAGTAAGTTTTCGAAAGACATATTGTGAAATCCGCCAACCAGCAGCTTGGTCAGCGTGGTGAACTATGGCCTGATCCCCCTCCTATTGAAGTGTGCCCAGCAGTGGGACGTTAAATAAGGCTGTATATATAAAGAAAATTTATTGTGGAAGGTTACATCACACTAAGACCTACGAGAGCGGAATTATTCTGAAACCATTATTAAAACAATGAAACGACTCTGACGAAGACGCGTGCAAACGCTAGTAAAGTATAACGAAGTCACTAAGAAGTTACGTTATTAAAAATCTAATATCTCTTCCACGTTCCATTTTGTCTTTATATTATCTTCTTCGCAACCGTATTTATTCGGCACAATATAATTTTTATTGTTAGTTACACATATAAAATATTAAATGACCAATTCTTGTTTGTTAGGTTGGAACAAATCGATGGAACATAGAAGAAAAGTACCTTAAATAAAGAATTTATCAAGATTCACTCAAAGGAAACATTTCTTTATTTTTTTTAATAATAACTGCATGTAATTTTTTTTAAATGCTTACCTGAACCGGGAATCGAACTAAATAAAAATGCAAAAAAGAACAACGTCACTATTTTATAGAATTAATCGATAGGGAAGGATAAAATCTCTGGAGCAAACATTGCGTCTCTGAATTGAAGAAAACGATGAAATCTTACAAATTATATATATCGAATCTAACATCGTGGAACAAACGCACAGGACATGAAAGAAAGGTGTTCTAAACACTGAAAATATTAAGTTTCATTCAAAGGAAACATTATTTTATTTTGAAAATGAGATTAACTAGGTAGGTTGTATCAAATTTAGTATTTAGATAAGGTTTTGGTTTTTTAAGTTTATCTATATAGGCATTTTTTCTTTAAAACGCTATATTTAAATCTTTTCAGAAAAATGCCAAGCGAAGGTCGGTCGCCCAGATACTTGAAATTATATTATGGTTATACATGTTGCCTTTATTTGCGATATAAATAATCTATACATATAATAAAACTGTAGAGGTCGAATGTCTGTTCATAGAAAAAAAATATGCTAAAAACAAGTGGGGGGATGTAACAAAAGAAATAGAACAAATCCAGATATTTTTCAATTTTTTATTTTCTGTTTGTCTATTTGTACGGACTAATCTCCAAAACTGTTGGACCGATTTAAATCAAATTTTGCATGGTGGTACCTTATATCCCCAGTGAACATTTTAGATACTTTTCATGCCGGAAAATTAAAGAGTTCCTGTGGGATAGTTAAAAAACTATAGTAAATTATACAGCTTGGTACACAAAAACTACTGATTGAATTTTAATGAAACTTTATAATAACAGAATAACAAACAAGCAACAGAATAACAAAGAGGCTACTTTTTATCCAGAAAGATGTACGCTTCCCGTGGGATAGATTTGTTTTTGTTTGTCTAGAGGCGAACCCGAGCAAAGCAAAGATGAGCCGCTAGTCAACCTAATAAAATAAAACTGACTTCTAGCAACATCATGGTTTTTGTGTTTGTTCATGGTAGTTTCACAAATTACTGCACGAATTTTATTCAGTTTTCACCAATAGAAAAAGGGATTATCTAGAAAAGAGCACTGAATTCAAATTTAATTTATGATTTTTTTCGAGATTAAGCTTTTTGAGCTTCCGCCGCTTAAATGTGAAGGGTACCTTAGGTCTAGATCATCTATACAAATAAATAAAATTGAATTATCTTTTTGTAATTTCAAAATAACAGCTTTTTACTAAATGTAAGAAAAATTGTAAGAAAAAGACAACTGAAACTTTCATAGGTTTAAAATTTTTGTCTGTTTGTTCCATCCAGCTAACTCCAAAACGGCTGGATCCATTTTGACAGTACTTCTAATGGCAGATACCTAATGTTATAAGGAGTAACTTAGGTTACTTTTATTATAGAAAAAGAATCAGGGTACCGCGCAAAAAAAATAAAACCAATAAAATTGTATAGGTACATAATCCGCGAACATAGGGACGAACCCGAATCGTCGCTACTAATAAAATAAATAAATAAATATGTTGGAACATTACCACACAGCACAATCTAGTTCCATCGTAAGCTACTAGGCTTGTATTATGGATACCAGATAGTATCGTCGCGGTAGTTATGCGTAAGCGATCCCGCGGCTTTCCACTAAGGCGGAGGGGAGGGGAAAGTTGGGATTTAGTGGGTAGTACCGGCTCTTCTAGTCGGTGAGCCCCACATAACCACCTGGGGGTACAGGTGATATGCGTAAATGCATTCCCCAACTATAAAAAAAAAATGGATACCAGATAGTACACTACACATATATAACTTTAAATACATATGTACATATTATAAATATAAACACCCATGACTGGAGTACAAACATTCGTTCTCATCACACAAATAAATGCCCGCAGCGGGACTCGAACGCGAGACCACTGGCACAGCAAGTAGGGTCACTACAAACTGAGCCAAACGTGTCGGCTATTAAATATAATTAGTAGTTTAGAGATCGTATCGTTTTTAGATACGACCGACCGCCCGCCCGCCCTCTCGCCCGCCCGCCTAACATGATACAACCGGATGAGATTAGATTTCAAAGGAAAAATTTACCCTTTCTGTCTGACCTTTATTCAATTACACTATTGTTTTCATTATATTATTATTAATCTTTTAATATATGTTATGACTTACAAAGTAAGTTTTATTACTGTTATTAGTCTTCTTTTCGTATCCCAAGGTGGCATTGTACATTACAATTAAAAATTAATTGATAAATAAATAATTATTAATTAATATTCTAACAGAAAATAAAAAAATAATAATTATTATTATCATAGCAACTAAAATTATATAAATAATTTTTAATATTCAATTATATTCATAAATATCAAATATTCGCGTAAATCTAAGAAAGTAATACTGACACCTATCAATAGCTTATATTCTTAGAGTCTATCCAAACCACATTTTATAAAGGCGCCGAAGACACGTGTATCATGAACGTGCGTTGTTTGCGTGCATTTTTCTTATATTCTGCGATTTAAATAGTAAATGCGAACCACGTTTCAAAGCATGCCAATGACACGCGTAACATGAAATTTTATTTGCGTGTATACTTTGATGATAAATAAAAATACCCATCTTTTATGTCTGTGCTTCTTCGCACATCGCTATATCACATCTAAACTTTAAAGTATTTTACCAATTTTTTTAAACTTAAAAGCTTCAAATACATCAGACTTCATTAAAAGCTGCTATATATTTTATATAAAATTTTATAGAAGTAACTAGCGACACACCCTCACTTCGGCTTCATCCCTAAGTACGTTTTGACATTTAGTATGTAATAGATAGGTCTATACATATATTATAAGTATCGAATACATAGACTGTATATACATTTTCTAGTCCTCCAACTATTTCCACACAAAAATTACACCAATTCGTCACTCTGATTCAACGTGAAAGAAGGACAAACAAACAAACAAAATCAAAGTTAAACTATATATCGTCAAAAGAGAAAGAGCCAAATCTACAAATGCATTCAAGTAGTTGTTTATATTAATTTTAAAATTACGTTCATAAATGTAAAGTAACAGTAAATAGTAATGTGATTTTACCTTTTCCGTAAAATATTTTCAATTTTTCTTTTCATAAAAACCCCCTCGGACTTCAACAAATATTTGAAAAACAAAATTAGCCGAATTGGTCCATCTATTCTCGAGTTTTACGCTTTTTTACATTTAGCCATTTATTTTTTTAATAAGATTTAAAGTGCTAAATAAATATGATCAACATCATATTTAAAAAAATAAATATGATGATGATGATGATGAGAGTGCTAATTAACAAATGCAAGGTTACGTCTTTTTTGTAAAAACTTTGATAGCTTCTTTTATATCTAGGCTGCTATGGTCTTAATTCAAAAAGTTGGCCCAGATAATGTTTTCTGTGACATCAAGACACGCAACCAACATTTGATTCTGCGTAGAATAAAAAACTAGGTCTCAGCAAAAGATACGCTTACCAGGAGTATCGCTAGTATTTACGATAAGTTATTTATTTAGACACTGGATATGGCAGCCTATCGACCTTAATTAGGGTTATGAGCATGCTCACCGTACCCACAAAGGTTGATCTTGAACAAAAAACAGATTTCTGGCGGTTGTATTGATACAAGAGCACGCCGACAGCGCATTAAAAGTCGTCATGTGCATAAGCTCTTATTGTTAGAAGGCCGAGTTTCAGGATTATACTATGTGGAGTCCTAAGCCCTTAAGTGTTCTTTAAGTGTTGCTGAAAATGAAACTTGTTACGTATTACCTAAAACGAACTCAGATTTTCCGTACAATTTTCTTTTCAGAATTCGGTGAAAATATACAATACATTACTTTTTATACCAAATACTTTGCTACGAAGACGGCAGTGATTCAAGGCATTAGCGATATAACTTGTTTATGCCTTTTTTTTTAATGTTTGAAAATGCATTTACGCATACCACCTGTATACATACAGGTGGTTATGTGGGACTCACTGGCTAGAAAAGCCAGTACTACCCACTAAAACCTAACAAATTTTATTTATTCAAGTTTTTTTTTTTTTTTTTATCTAAAAAATACGATATAAGAAAAAAGAACTCCGAGCGAAGCTCTGTCGCCCAGGTACTAAATATATATTAATATTATAAAAGCAAAAGACATAAACTCGAGCTTATTTAGTGCGAAATACATAACAAGTTTACTCATATTATCGTTTCTGAAAACGGAAAATATTCTAAAAATATTAAAAATTATTTTGTGTTTTTGATATTTCTCATATTTCAGTTGAAGCATTTTCATTTAGTTCATTCTAACACGAATTTCCAACTCATTTGTTCCCCTTGTTGAAAATTATTTTACATTGACAAAGTAATCACGACGATTCATGCTAAATTTCTTATGGAATTTTTCAGTGTTTTCATATTTATTTCAAACTAATGATTGACCCTCGCTACTCATTCTTGGCTAATGATCACTAACAGACTGTCAGTTAGTGTCAGTCCAGGTCATCTATACGTGTACTAAATTTCAACTTAATCCCTCTAAAAGTTTCAGGGCCTAGATGTTACAAACATACACACATGAACAAATTTTTGCAAATAATATTTTCAAAGATATTAAGTGTTTCCTTCGGGATATTGCAGCAATGTATACATAAGATATGATAAGTATACGGGTAAGTCCAGGTGTTCACCTTGTCGTTATTGGGGGAGGGGGGGGGGGAGCATAGCCGGAGGCATAGCCAAGAGACAAACAGTGAGGTGACCCATTTCCGTGGGCGGCGTACCATGCAGCATGATCGTAAGCGATCCTGCGGCGTCCCACTATGGCGGATGGGAGGGGAAAGTTGGGGTTTAGTGGGTAGTACCGGCTCTTCTAGTCGGTGAGCCCCACATAACCACCTGGGGGATCAGGTGGTATGCGTAAATGCATTCCCCAACTATAAAAGAAAAATAAAAAAAAAATGGTATTTCTCTGGAGTAACCCCTTCTCCCCCTCCCTATGTTTGTGTGCGTATACGAGTAAGTAATAATGTAATAGTGCAGAAGAAAAAAAAAGTTAGAGATATTTCTTAGATGACATACCATTCTAGATCTCACATTGTCTAAATAATCATATTATTGTCCAGAATCTAGACAATAATATCTATATAAGTTATATATTTATCTTTAATTAGCACTAGCGACTTACCCACGCTTGTCTCGGGTGCGTCCACAAATACATCATTCAATCTTAAGCTTGAATGCTTTAACGCATAAAAGACAAACGTTCAAAGAAAAAGTCCCTTTTTTACGCCAACGACCTTCGCAGACGTACACAGTATAACCCACCAGAGTTTCATCACAATCGTATCAATGGTTTAGGAGTGTATAGAGGACAAACATATGAACATTCATTTTTATCTATCTAATATATTTAAACGAGCAATTCTTGTATATTTATATCTTTATTTATTTATACCGGCGATTTCGGAAATGGCTATAACGATGTCGTTGAAATTTGGTATGTGGGGGCTTTCGAGTGCGAAAAATCGATCTACATTAGTCTCATGTCTGAGAAAACGCGTGTTTTCGAGTTTTCATGCAGTTTTCTTTTAGCATTATTTCACGCAGAATATGGTCGATAATTTCTTACACTCGGTTGTAAGCATCGTGGTCAAGCGATCGACGCGTAAGATAAATAACACATATGTCCGGGATCAATCCCAGTAGGAATACTAAGTTTTTTTACTTTTGTTTTTGTATTTATTCAAGTTTTTAGTTTTTTATCTAAAAAATACGATATAACAAAAAAGAACTCCAAGCGAAGCTCGGTCGCCCAGGTACTTTATATAAATAGAAAGATATTGTCCCATAAATATTCAGTCCTCGTAAAATAAACAGGAGTTAGTGTTTCTATTATGAAATGCAGTTTGAAACTTTATAGTGAGGCAAAGCCAGTACGGCTACTGAGGCCTTTAGGAAGTTGTTAATTTAAATAAAATAACCAGCTCAAATAGTAACTTTAAATACAATTTATTTAAATAGAAAAGAGACCTAGAACTTTGAAACTGCTATAAGTTCTTCTTTGTTATTTAACTTTCTGCTATGCTGGAGTTTTACGTGATTTATTGCGGCTTAAAATGGATGTTTTTTGTGTATGTAAGACAATATCTTCGCAAATGGTGAAAAGAATTTCTTTATTATTTCTCTAGTGATTGGTTTTTAAAGGTAGTTTAATTGTGATTTTAATAAAATTATATACATATATCCCTAAAGTTGGAATAATTACAGTCAATGAATAATTTTAGTTAAACTTGTGTTGGCCAAGTGGTCAAAATTCGGCCACAATTTTACAATTAATTAATAACACTAAAGCTCGTCCATAGCTGCTAAATAAAAAAAGACAAAACAAAAAAAAACAGAGGAAAAAATACTCAAAATAGTATTGGACTGTTTGTCATTGTCTATTTATATATAGATAACTTATAACTTTATTATACAGTTTTCACTTAAAACACCTACAGTCTAAATTTAAACAGAAAAATGAATCTGTACTAATATTATAAAGAAGTAAAGTTTGTGAGTTTGTGAGCTTGTAGGGTGTAATCTCTGGATCTACTGAACCCGTTTAGATGAAATTTGGTAAGAAAAAGTCTGAGGTCCTGAGAAGGATATAGAATACTTTTTATCCCTGAATTTATCCCTTAAGAGGGTGAAAATAGGGATGAAAGTTTTTACTTTGTATTGGGAAGCAAGCTAGGGACGTACCCGAACGAAGCGAGAGTGAGCCGCTAGTTAATTATAGAAGTGCATTAAAAAATATCATCCATATTTATACTAATATTATAAATTAAAAAGTGTGTTTGTTTGTTTGTCCTTCTTTTACATCGAAACAGAGTGACGGACTGACGTGATTTTTGTCGACAAAGGTCGTCACTACTTGTTGTCACTACATAGGCTAGTTTTTTCAGGAGATTATCTTATTCCTACGATACACATGTTATAACGCAACCAACAACAAATAATCATACTAAACGATAAAACGTACCCAGAGAGCAACCCGAGCGAAGCGAGGGTTTGTCGCTAGTATTTTTGTATGTACAACACTTTTCTTACGCTCATTGTGGTGCAAAAATTCTTTACAAAACAGTATTATAATAGAAATCCTAAAATACAATAATCATACTCATACAGATAAATAAAATTGGAGTGTCTGTTTGTAATATTCAACTAACCGCTTTTTACTAAATGCATATGAATGTATACACGGTACATATACCAAAACAAAATTTTTTACAATTTTTGTCTGTCTATCTGTCTGTCTGTTTGTCCCGGCTAATCTCCGAAACGGCTGGACCGATTATGACGGGACTCTCATTGGCAGATAGCGACTGTTATATGGAGTAACTTAAGTTACTTTTATTTTAGAAAAAGAATCAGGGTTCCGCGAAAAAAATTAAAACCCATGATATTGTGAACGAAATACGCGTACGGCGTACGCAATAACGTACGTGCGTAATGTAAATCGCTATATAATTTAAATGAATATCTTAGAAGTAGCAAGCTACTATTTATGTATAAACATAGCTAACCGTGAAAACGTACCTAGTCGCTAGTCATTAATATACTCAATTACATACCTATATCAAAGAAAACATTTAGGAAAAATCTATGTATGTTCAAACTTGATTCCTTTGCTACTAATTAAATGTTTGCGAACATAAGAGAAGATTTCTTATTGGAAAATTAATAAATGAAATATAAATTTTTATTCTTTCATTACTACGTATGAGTAAATCACGACCGTGGAAAATGGCAGAGATTTGTTACTGGATTTTGCTGAATTGCAATGCAGCGTTCAAGTGAAAAATGAGTTGCAAAATTTTTAAAAGATTTAAATTTAAAATTTTATTTTTTTTTTTAAGAATTTAAGGGAAATGTGAACAATCAAGTAATATGTGGAATCTATACATTTAGGTATAGATTATACATATAATAAAATAGTAACAAAGTGAAATCTGTACGTACGCGAAATATTTTTTAAAAACAATGACTAACGTGTTGTGTACAGAATTTTGACCCCAAAACAATAATTATTGACATTTTTGTCTGTATGTGCTTGTCTGTATATTTGTGTGCATATCACGCAAAAAGTAATGAATGGATTTTAACTAAATGTATATTAAAAAGTATCCGAGCTCGGATCAACATTCACCTTTCACTACAGGTAAACCTTTCATTCCCACAAGAAAAAACAAAAACTGTTTCTGTCGAGTCCTTAAGCGATACATCAAAACAATGTACTAGAAAATTTTAGGTCTTAAAAAGATCTACAGAAAAGTTCGCAGACTTAGCGTTAATACATATATAAAACGCATCTTGGGATGAACCTTGGGATGAAACGACGAAGCGGGGGTAAGTCGCTAGTTGTAAATATAGCTTATTTTTGTTCTAAGATATTTTTAATAGTATGAGTATACACTAACATTATTTTTTACTTTGTAGTGGTTTATTATATTATTACTAGCGACTCAATGTCACTCCACTCGGGTTCGTCCCTACATACGTTTTATGTATAGATTTCTCAGAGTTGAGATATTTCCACAGTAAAAATTGTTCTATATATTGACCCGGAGCTATCGTTATACCAAATTTCATCAAAATCTCTCCAGTGGATTTTCCGTGATGCGGTGACAGACAGACAGACAGACAAAAATTTAAAAAACTATAGAGTCGGCCTCTATATCAATAATAATGTCAATTTCAATAAGATTTTCCAAAAAATACCTAATATTGTACAGATTCGACTTGGTTACAATTTTATTATTTTTTTTTTTTTTTTTATGAGATTCAGTGACAAACGAGCAGACAGACCACCTGATGGAAAGCAGTACCTGTCGCCCATATTATACGTAAAGATTTAAGTTTTTAATACTTTTGCATTATTTTCATGTCTTTTAATATATGGATCGTCAAAAGAGGAATTAAATAATTATAAACTATAAGGAAAATGCTTGCCTCGATTTGATAAGATCGATAAGGGTACAACCTAAATACCTAAATGGATTTACATCGGAGTTTACATTGATTTAAAAGCAATCAAATATTTATTCAATTTAGCGAAATCCTAAACGATTAAAGTTAGTGGGAGTTTAACAGAACAAATTTAACTTTGCCCTATAGATCTGATCTCACAATTTCACTGATTTGTCTTAAGAGGATTTAAATTTAGTAGTACGTTTTGTTTAAAACTATGGGACAATTTAAAATATCTATACATAAAATTGTAACCAAGCCGGATCTGTACATTAAATATTTTTTGGAAAATATTATTTAAATAGAATCTATAGTTTTTTTATCCGTCTGTCTGTCTGTGACCGCATCACGGAAGAACCACTGGAGAGACTTTGATGAAATTTGGTATGATGATAGCTAGTTATCTGGTTCAACATAAAGGATAGTTTTTACTGCGGGAAAATATCTCATCTCTGAGAAATGTAAACCTCAAAACGTAAGTAGGGATGATCCCGAGCGGAGCGAGGGTGAGTCGCTAGTCAATATATAAATATCGATTTTTTTTATTTCTTTTTGTACATATTCTAAGATAATATTAAATGTTATTATCTGTTCATGCGCTTATACACACACGTACGCACGCACACATAAGCATACTCACACCCACATACAAATACAAACCCTCGCTTATTAGTAATGTGTAAAATGGCTTATATATTATTTGATCAACTAAATAGGGTGCAAATGAACGTGGGATGTATGTCGCTGGCCCTCAAAGCTTTTCCCTATTTACAAACAACAGAATATCTTCCACATGAATAATGTCGTTAGCCCATCTAGCGTTCAGGCTGAGGTTTGAGAAACAGGTCGTATAGACAACACAATTTTCTACTATCTTTATCGCTAGATTTGACAAAATGGCTGTCTACAATAGATATGTATGTATGTATGTCTCGATTTTATATTTTTAGTTTGTACTTTATGCAGTTAGATTTTTTGTATTCTTTTTTTTTATTTACAGCTGTCTGGTTTTTGCCGGTTAGACATTTTAATTTTATTTATCAACTAGCAAAACCACACGCTAAAACTACAACAAAAAAACTTTAAAAAGGTAGGTTTCATACAAATTTTCATCCCTTATTTTATCTCCTTATGGAATGAATTTCAAGAAACGCTAAAACACGTATTTATTTAATTGTATTGAAGAGCATTAATACCATGTTTCAAGAAATTCTGATCATAAATATTTTTTGGGTTGTGTTATAACGTGTATTCCCGTGGGAATGAGATAATCTCCCGCGGTAAAGAGTATCCTATATGTTGATCCGAATATCCAGCTATCATCGTACCAAATTTCATCAAAATACCTCCAGTGGTTTTTCTGTGATGCGGTAACAGGCAGACAGACAGACAGACAAAAATTGTAAAAACTATAGATTCGGCCTCTATATCGATAATAAAGTCTATTTCAGTAAGATTTTCCAAAAAATATTTAAGGTACAGATTCGACTCAGAATTTTATTATATGTATAGATTTTGTGTCCCAAATTACTTTTAAACATTAAGTATATATTATTGTAATTACCTCTTAAATTCCTTTGTTATTGTTGTTGATATCACACTCGATAGGTTTGGAAACAAAAAAAAATTCATAACCCAAACCCAAACAGACGCCTAAAATTCGCCATTCGCGTTATCAAGACGAATATAACGACTTATTTATAATTCATTAGAAACGGTTCAGCCGTTTAAGAATTACTATACCCTGTCTTTTAATCTCAGAGACAAAACTGACATTACGTGGGTTGTTAGTTTTTTGCAATTCTTAAATAGTGATGTACCACTATCGAAAATTAATGTTAATAAAATCAAGTATCGTTTTTTTATGATAAGTTATGAGTTATCCTTAAATAATGTGTAGGTATTTTTTTAAAGCGTTATTACGCTACTTAATGTACAAAATTAATAATGTAGTTTTAAATTTAATAATGTTAATTTTAATGATACTTAATAATTTAAAATTATGAAATATGATATTTAATTATTTAAAATTAATAATGTGAATTTTAATTATACGCTTTTGAATATAAAACTTTGAAGCGAATCGTCTAATAAAGATAAAAAGTTACGATTCAACAAACCGGTATCGTAAGTACAACACTGCCACAAAAGAGCTGGCAACATTATTTGTAAATTTGATATTTGCATGTGTCAATTTAGTCTCTGAGATTAAAAAACAGAGTATAGGCAACACAGGATCGGACATACATACATACTGGTCAGACGGGTAAAAACTAAATGGAGATTACATGTTCTGATCCCAACGTTTAGGTATTTAGTGTGTGTGGGTGAATAATACGTATTCACTATAGTTAAGTATGCTGAGGGATAATGAAACGTCCTAGTTACATATATATTTATATTCACTTCAAGTTACTACTTATATGTCTAGCACAATATATATTATACTTTAATAACTATATATGTAAGTGACAAACGAATCGGTAGGCGGTTACGGGACAACTGGGGTTCGTGGCGCGATACAATTGCTATATAGTCAAGATGTGCGCGTCAGTACTGCCACTACAGGTATATCATACTTGTAAATTTTTTTTGTTTTCATTAGTCTATTCAGGATACAATTTTTCATAATAAAAATTATTATAAATACTAATAGATCAAGAAAATTTATTTAAATAAGTAATGCATAATATTTTTCGCCGAATAAAAAATATAATATTTATGTATAAACATCTCTTTAGGTAGTCTTAATTAATTTTAATTATTCCAAACACAAAATTTCAGCCATCCTTACAGTATTAAAATTCCACCATTTTAATGTCCCACTGCTAGGCAGGGGACTCCCCAAAATACCCTTGCCAATTAGGCCATGGTCCACTACGCTGGACAAATGCGGGTTTTCGGACTTCACACATATTTGTAAAACTCGTTAGAATTCCTCAGACATGCAGGTAGCGTCTGAATCTTTTTCTTTAGTAAATTGTAATCATGCGGAATATGAGACTTGTAGAAAATATTATCAGATCTAGTATATTGTAGTTTTGGAACTACTTCCCGCATCATCCAGACCAAGTCAAATATTTATGTACTTATATGTTTGTCCATTATAAATACTTGTCCCGAAACTACTAAAATAGACTTATTTATTTAATGACTTTTAAGTCATTAAGTCCTCGGATTTTCATGGTCACTGATAACATTTTAATGATGTATATATGTTAAGGGTGGAACAAACGAAGACGCATTGAATAAATATGTTAAATATAAATATGTTGGGACGTTAACACACAGCACCATCTAATTCCATGATAAGTTACGAGACTTGTGTTATGGATACCAGAGAGTTGATACACTATACATATTATATATATTTTTAAATACATACATATTAAAAATATAAACACTTATGACTGGAGTACGAACATTCGTGCTCATCACACAAATGAATGCCCCCCAGCGGGACTCGAACCCGCAACTTCTGGCACAGCAAATAGGGTCACTACAAACTGAGCCAAACGTATCGTCTACTATTGAATATATCAAGTTTTAGTCAAAGGAAACTTTTTTTGCTTTTAAATGACAATAAATCATATTTTTTAAAGGCTTATTTGAGCTGCTAGTGAAATATGGTTTCTCAATTACTCTACTTTTTTAATTATATGCCAAGTGGTGGTTATTTTAGTGAACTATAAAAAAATTATGTACTTATATGTTTTTGTCTGCGCAACATGAAACTTTAAGCCGATTAAATATATTTCAGTTATACTATAATGGATCACTTGTCTATAGATGAATATATATATATATATATATATATATATATATATATATGTGTGTGTGTGTGTGTGTGTGTGTGCGCGTGTGTGTGTGCGCGCGTGTGTGTGCGTGTGCGTGTGTGTGTGTGTGTGTGTGTGTGTGTGTGTGTGTGTGTGTTCACTATATGTTTATTTTTTAACTGAACAGTAAAAACGACCTCAAAATCAGTTCAAAAATAACTATTCCGCTCTAGAAAAGTCTTTTTAAAATTCTACATGGAACCATCTTTGATGCCTGCTCATAAAAAGAAATTATCAAAGTCGCTATAAAAAATACACTTGATTAAGTTCCTTATCATTTTTTTTTTATATCGGTAAAATACAGAATTTGGGGGAAATGTTTAAAATCCTTCACGCAAAGCTCGTATAAAAAGTCGATTTCGAACCCATTTTGTTCAGTGACAAATTTTCATGAAGCGTCACACTAGAAGTGTCATTTTTATATAGCTTTCTCTTTATTTTGACTACTGGTTTTACTTGTAACAATAGTAATAAGCATGAAATATTTAATCTTGCCTTATATCTTTTATCAATGATCAAAACTTACTGTAAGGGTTGAGATTCATAACAGCAACTATTGAATTTCTCGCCGGCTCTTCTCAGCAGAACTGACTTCGGAGCCGGTGGTTTCCTCACGGACATACATACTGACATTTAATATAAAAAGCACCTGGGCGACCGACCTTCGTTCGAAGTTTTTGGTCGAAAATACAATTTTCTTTTTAAAAAGAAACTAAAAACATGGATAAATACAAAAAAAAAAGTAAAAACTTTATATCCGAACGGGGTTTGAACCCGAACACCTATATAGCACGATGCACTATATGCCTGAACGTGAGAAATTATCGAACATATTGTGCGTGGAATAATGCATGAAAACTCGAAAACACGCGTTTTCCCAGACATAAGACTAATCTAGATCGATTTTTTGTCCCCGAAAACCCCTACATACCAAATTTCGATGAAATCGTTAGAGCCCTTTCCGAGATTGCCGATATAAATAAATATACAAGAATTGCTCGTTTAAATATATTAGATAGATGTAAAAATGACCATCCTAAAGCGCTTATGAAAGTCTGTTTTGTCCGACGATGTTAGTGTCCGACAGATGATATATAATATTATATTCTTTCCTTAAATGATATTCTATAAATGTATGATTGTAACATGCCTAATGATATTATGATATTATAATAATGATATTATTATGATTGTAATATGCGTTATTTTCCTCACCTATCCTAATTATTCAAAAGATAAATTGAATTTCATAAAGAGTACCGATGACGTACAGAAATTTTACTTCTTGCGCGTGTGCACATTCATACACGCACTCTTTAATTTTTTTATGTTTTTTTTAAACTCTGACTTACGCTATACTGATTATGTACATATAACAATTTTTACTGTATGTAAACTACACAATATACAGTATTAGGACTATATAGTAAATAGTTAATAAATATAAACTATACCGCGTTAAAACTACAAATAATACAATAAAGTTTAAAGCAGCAATATCGGTCAAGCCGTCTTCGAGAAATCGGTGAATATCTATACTAATTACTAATTACTAATTTATACTAATATTATAAAGCTGAAGAGTTTGTTTATTTGTTTGTTTGTTTGGTTGAACGCGCTAATTCAGGAACTACTAATATGATTTGAAAAATTCTTTTTGCATTAGATAGCCCGTTAACTGAGGAAGGCTATAGGCTATATCATCCTGAAAAAATATTTGGTTCTCGTAGGATAGATTTGTTTTTGTCTAGGGACGAACCCGAAACGAAGTGAGGGTGAGTCGCTGTATAACATAAAGCCAAAGAGTTTTTTTTTGTAGATTGAACGCGGACATAGCCGCGGGTTCTGCTAGTTATTATTAATGTTTCTTGTACAAAAATACTAAAATAAATATCAGCAATATACCAACAGATACTACATATAAATATATACTCAGATGTCTATAGAACATTCTGTCCACTACATTGCTTACATTCCCTTCATTCTAAAATGTCGTCAAGCGGAACGAATTCCCATTAAACTCTACGCCGGTCCCACATAACTACTAGCTTCATTTAAAAACAATCCTTAAATATATGACATTAAGAACAAAAACCTTTTGACAATTTTAAGTTAAATTGATCTAAACTGGACGCATCAAGCGTATCGAGGGTTTGATACAGAGTATAATTCAGAAGAACACGTTTTTTCATACTTATATTTCTGATCGATGTATTTTTAAAGGCTTTTTAAGGTTAAGTTCACGAAAATGAACAACGTTCTGTTGTAACGTGCTCGCTTAAGAAACCGATTAATACGAGTTCAAATCCCGGCTCTTGCACCTCTGTTTTTTCATGTACGAATAATTTACAATATGATTACTACTTGTCTTATTGCTAAGTAAAACGTCGTGAGATATGATCTGCATGTCTGAGAGAACCTAGCAAGTTTTCGAAAGACATGTGACGTCCGCCAACCTGCACTTGGCCAGCGTGGTGGACTATAGGCTGATCTGATGATATTGAAGGGAAGCCCGTGCTCAATACTGGAACGTTAAAAAGAACTGAATACATATCGATTATCGTGTTAAAATGTGAGGTACAGAGCGTTACGAGGAGAATACATTCAGAGGAGGAGAACATAGACATACAGAAACAGAAATATTTTGGTTTTGAATAATTAGTGCTTTTGTAACAACACATATCCAGAGGATGGTTCCAGAAACTCTGACACAGTTCAATGAAAGGAAAATGTCTTAAAAGGCTAACTTTTGATGTATTCTGTCCTGTTTGCAGATTTATCATTTTAATATATCTCAATTTAAATTAAGTGCATTGGTCATAGCTAGCTTCCTCTAATAGTTAACATCTGTACAGAAAGAAGTCTTAATCATAATGTCTATATACGAATATTGAATATTCTCCTAATTTTAGGGCTCCGTACCGGACGGTACCGACAGGACCCTACCACTAAGTCTCCGCTGTCCGTCCGTCTATAGAGTTGAAATTTTCACAGTGTGTGTATATCTATTACCGCTATAACAACAAGTAATAAAAAACAAGCTGGCGCATTTCAAAATGGCCACCATGCAAATAAAAAATATCGGTTAGTATATAGTGAAGTGAAGGGAACTCTTCGTGTGCGATTCCGATTCGTACTTGACCGGTTTTATAGTATATACTAGTGACCTACGCTTGCTTTATTCAGGCGTTCAGATGCTTGAGTTTCCACAACAAAGTGATCTCACGGGAACTACATGAAATACTAAAATAGGAAGCACAGTAAGCAGTACCCTTATTAGAGACTAGGGACTCACGCTGGCTTCGCTCGCGTTCGTCCCTAGCTTGCTACTTCTAAGATATTCTTTTAAGTTATATAGCGATTTTCCCTGGCTTCGCTCGAATGCGTACGCCGTACGCGGATTTTGTTCACAATTTCATGGGTTTTAATTTTTTTTCGCGGAACCCTGATTCTTTTTCTAAAATAAAACTAGCCTAAGTTACTCCTTATACCAGACCCCCCGGAACAAACAAACAGACAGACAGACAGACAGACAGACAAAACTTGTAAATAATGTTGTTTTGGTATATGTACCGTGTATAAATCCATATGCACTTAGTAAAAAGCGGTTATTTTAATATTACAAACAGACACTCCAATTTTATTTATCTGTATAGATAGACAACAAGCCTACAGTTCATAACACAATATTGGACTACTATTATACATATGTACATACATTATGTAAAAGTTTGAAAGTGTGTGTATGTGTACGTTACGCCTTTACGGAAACCGCTGGTTCGATTTAGATGAAATTTAGCACACACATAGACTATGACCTGGAGTAGCACAAAAACTACGACGACATACCTACGTATATTTTTGGCATCTATAGTGGTACTCTAGCGAAATAAGGGTCGCTATAGTAATGAATAAAATAAATATAATAATATCCATAATTTCATACTTAATATTATAAATATGAAAGTGTGTTTATTTGTCTGTCCTTCTTTCACGTCGAAATAGAGTGATATTTGGCGTGATTTTAATATGGAGACAGTTGGAGAGCTGGAAAATGACATAGACTACTTTTTACCGCGCAAAATAATCTCACTCCAAAACTCATCATGCCATACATATTATATATAATAAATATAGTCTGTCTATTCCATACTAACAGTTAAAAGTACCTCAAGCCGCTAGTGAATAACAAATATTAATACAATATCAGTAAAGTTTATAAAAGTTTCAGTTACGTTATCGAAAATAAAATGAGCACAGCCATATGTTTTCCCCATTTTCCCATATAGAATGCTTAGCCAATTGAACGTTACCATTTCGCTCACGTTCTTGATTTTAGGGTTAGTAATATGTCATACACCCGTCCACAAATGTGTCTGGTACAAAAGATATATGATACATAAAAAGTTATTAGTATTTTGCTGCCCTATAAATGCTAAACCATTCATTCAATTTCAATCCTTACATAGCTACTTATATAATACTAGCAAACCCGCGGCTTCGCTCGCGCTAAAACTACAACAAAAAACTTTAAAAAGGTAGGTTTCATACAAATTTTCATCCCTTATTTTATCTCCTTATGGAATGAATTTCAAAAAACGCTTGAACACGTATTTATTTAATTGTATTGAAGAGCATTAATAACAAGTTTCAAGAAATTCTGATCATAATTTATTTTTTTTGGGTTGTGTTATAACATGTAGGTACTCCCATGGTAAAAAGTATCCTACTATATGTTGACCCGGATATCCAGCTATCATCATACCAAATTTCATCAAAATCCCTCCAGTGGTTTTTCTGTGATGCGGTAACAGACAGACAGACAGACAAAAATTCTAAAAACTATAGATTAGACCTCTGCATCAATAAAAATGTCTATTTCAATAAGATTTTCCAAAAAATATTTAATGTACAGATTCGGCTTAGTTAGAATTTTATTATATGTATAGATACTCTAACATGCGCTCAAACACGCTATGTGCGTTCGTACTAATAATTAACCCTCGCTTTTTCAGGGTTCCGTACCCGAAGGGTGTCAACAGAACCCTATTACTATGCCTCCTCTATCCATCCGACCGTCCGTCCATGTGTCAGAGGGTTGTAACTCGGGAACTGTAATTTTCTCAGTCGTTCACTCTTGACAGTGTGGTCGTAATCGTGTCTCAGTCGATTCTTGTGCCACCGCTTCTCTCGTGATACGACGCTTTCGACTTCTTTCTTTTACTTTCTTACTTTCGACGAACCGCCGACTCTATATTTGGCGGCTTGAGTGTTATCATTTATGCTGAAGTGTGTCACAGATTTTATGATATCTGTCTATCCGCCACCGTATTTGAGAGCGTCCACGAGATCTTTTGAGTTCAACTTTCCCTTGCACCACCAGACGTTCCATGGAGTTACGAGTTATTCATTATGGGTGATATGCTCGAAAAACTTGATGAGGATTGACGACGATAATTTCACTTTGATATTGAGTTTTTTCTTTTGATATTGAGATCTTTCAAGATCGAAACGTTGGTTCGGTGCGCGGTCCAGGGGATTCTGAGCGTGCGTCTCCAACAGAAGTAGTCGTAATAAGTAGAGTTAAAATTTTCACAGAATATGTATTTTTATTGCCGATTTAATTTTTCCTTACACATAATTGTAAAACATTCAGGCGCAGCCAGGGCGGGTCTTAAGTTCAATATTTAATTTAATAAATTGCAGATTTAACAAAGAACATTCCAGAGATTTTTTTCAATATACATATGTGTAAGAGTAAAAAGATAATTAGTTTCAGTTTACAGTTCACAAAGAGCAAACAATAAGTAATAGTTAAAATAAAATTTCACATAAGAGGATTGTGAAGTGTCGATACGCGGCGCGAGTAGATTTAAAAAAAATGCTATCTTTTTTTTATGTCATCAAGGGGGCAAACGAACAGGAGGCTCACCTGATGGAAAGTGATTACCGCCTTCCATGGACATCTGCAACACCGCAAGGCTTGCAAATGCGTTGCCGGTCTTTCAATAATAAATACGCTCTCTTCTTGAAGGTTGCTAGGTCGTAACGGTTCGGAAAGACCGCTGGCGACAGCTGGTTACACAGAGTGGTTGTGCGGGGCAGAAAGTGTCTAAGAAAACGCACTGTTGTGGAACGCTGGACATCGAGGTGGTGTGGATGGAATTTACTATTTTGGCGCGATGTCCGATAGTGAAATTCAGCGGCCGGGATCAGTCCGAACAATTCCTCAGAACATTCCCCGTGATAAATGCGGTAGAAGATGCAGAGTGATCCAACATCTCTACGCAGAGCTAAAGGATCAAGCCGATCGGAAAGAGCTTGATCGTTGATAACTCGAGCTGCCCTACGTTGAATGCGGTCAAATCTGTTTCATACCGCTCGCTTTGCCAACCATTATGGTGCGATAGACAGAGTTACAAATCTTAGAGGCAATTTAAAAAAATAAAAACGCTCGAGAAAGTTTTTAAGTTAAAAATACAGATCTTTAGATGCTAATAACTTCTATCATACGCAATATTTCTTTAAAATAAAAACATACGGACCTAGTTTTTCATTAGATCTTTAATATTTCCAAAAATCATGAAAATTAGACTATGTTAATGGGGGGAAATACGTTATCGTTTTTTGTATGAAAATTTACTTTTTTAGCTTTACAATCGTGTTAAATATTTTTTGGAACCCGACAAACCTCCTGCTCGGATTTGATCTTCACCATTGTATTCACATGAAATCCTAGAACCCGACTGCAGCGACACCTACGGGATCCAGTTGTGGGTCTACACCATCCAAAAATTCACTCAAACACACACAAAAAAAATTATCAAGATCAATCCAGCCGTTCAGTGTCATATACATGTATAGAAGAATTATATACATAAAAGATGTAGATTAATGATGTCAGTTCGTTCTGCGTTTGCCATTAATTAATATTTTATTACTGTGTTTGTGTTATATGGCGCTATCTGATACCAAATCTGATAAATGTGGACAAAAAATATGTAGATAATATATATTTTTGCCAGCCAGATACTATGCCATAGTTTTTAAACAGTCATCAACTAATATTAATTTACTCTTTACTAAACTTTTTCATCAAACTAGAATTAATATTGCTAAAATTAGGCAATTCTACAGAATATATTTTATAATATACACAAACACGACACGTTTGGCACAGTTTGTAGTGACTAGTAACTCAGCGGTCGCAGGTTCGAATCCCGCTGGGGGCATTCATTTGTGTGATGAGCACGAATGTTTGTACTCCAGTCATGGGTGTTTATATTTATAATATGTATGTATTTAAAGTTATATATGTGTAGTGTATCAACAATCTGGTATCCATAACACAAGCCTCGTAGCTTACCTTGGAACTATATGGTGCTGTGTATTAATGTGTAATTAACATATTTATTTATTTTATTTATATTATAATATCTTCTGTCATATGCATACATTATAAGTATACTCCCTTACTACACTGTACAAGTAAATTTCTTCAAAAATCGGCCTAAACTTAGCTAACCTAGGACTCAAACTAGGGACCTAATGATCAGCAATCTCATAATCATCTCGCAACCACTCTTTCGTGTAGATGAATGAGGTAGGTTATACACAATTCCAAAACCCATTCTGTTCAGCATTTTGACAATAAAATTACCTATTCATTAAGCCCTGAATAGCAGGAAAACATCTTGACGCGCCCTGCATTCTTACCGTTTTTAGGGCATGTTTACCTCATTGACTTGAGTGGCAGCTTTTGTTACACTTTACTAAATTGCGACTTTTATAATAATACTAGCAAAACCCGCGGCTACGCCCGCTTTCTATCTACAAAAAGAACTCTTTGACTTTACAGCTACTCACACCCTAGCTTCGCTCGGGTTCGTCGCTATGTATTTATATAATATTGTTCATAAAAAATACTAAAATCTTGAATAAAAAATGGGGGGGGGGGGGGGGTAGGAGGGTGAAAATACTTTACGATCTATTCTAATATCTACAAAATATATAAAAAAATCATTAAAATCGGTCGAGCCGTTTGGTAGAAGTGCGACCACAAACACCGTGACACGATATATTTATATATAATATGTAGTACTAGTAATATACCCTTGCTTCGCTCATGTGCGGCTCAAAGTAACTAAAACTAGCATATGTGTTACTCTAAGGTTGCAGTCTATTTGTATACTAAATTACATCCAAATCCGCTCAGCTGTTTAAGCGTGAAGTTGTAACAGACATACATATACAAACTTTCGTATTTATCCAATTATACTAAAACCCAAATTTGTCTATACTAATATTATAAAGAGGAAAGATTTTTTGTTTGTTTGTACCGAATAAGCTCCGAAACTACTGAACCGATTTAGATAAAAAAAATTAAGAAGATAGTTTGAGACCCTGGAAAGGATATAAGATTATTTTTATTCCGCAAATCATCCTTTAAGGAGGTGAAAGTTTGTATGGGGAAGCAACTCGCTAGTGTTGTATAAATGTCAATTATTTCCTATATACAAGTGACGCATCATACATGTTTTACTTTTCAGCCACCCAGCTATATTCATACTTTCCATACTCACTCTACATTAATTATTCAACAAAATAATATTTATAATCAAATATTTTGGTTTTTTATCTTACTAGGAGAAATCACAGTGGACAAAACTGCCATTCACTATATATTTTCCTGATATGGGCGGATAGCAAATAAGGAAGGAGACCATCAATACATAAACGAGAAGTGAACCCACTACTTAAGCTCATGACTTTTATGTAGACAATACCACAGGAAAACCTTACTTTAGATAATGTTTCTTGTTCTACATGCGTCTTCGAAAGGACGACTGGCAGTTAGTCATCGGTCATAAGCCGTCAAATTGAAGGACCTTTTTGTGCTATTCGATAGCGTTCTTGGGATTTCTTCTAACATTTTCTTTTTATGTATATGAATTCTAACAAATATTTTACATTCGTGTAATTTTTCTTTTTTTGAAGTGAAAATTTCTTTAGGCAGGTTTGTTTGGATGGGGAGTAAATTCATGTAAGTCGTCATCGACATGGTCACGTGACGTGTTAACGCTAACACTCAGAGTGCCGATAGATGTCAGAACTAGATAAATGTAAACAGTTTTAATTTACAAATTTTAATTTAAGCTCAAACAATTAATTTGAATATCCAAAAATAACAACTGTTTGTTTATAGTTTTAAGTTTTCACTTCTGTCGGCCGTCCTCATGACTGCCTCATGACATGACTGTAGGTAAATCTAACATCCACAGACATACATCCGTGGCTTTTTAAAGTTATTTTTATGTTTTATTATCGATACAGAAGCCGAATACCACTGGACAGATTTTGATGAAATTTAGTATGATGATAGCTGGTTATCCGGGCCAACATATAAGATAATTTTTCTACGGAAAAATATCTCATCTCTGATAAATCTATACTAAACGTTAAAACGTAAAACGTCGTGGCTAGTATTTTGTATAAATGTCAATTATTTCCTATATACAAGTGACGCATCATACATGTTTCACTTTTAAGCCACCCAGCTATATTCATACTTTCCATACTCACTCTACATTCATCTCTTCAACAAAATAATATTTATAATCAAATATTTTGGTTTTTTATCTTACTAGGAGAAATCACAGTGGACAAAACTGCCATTCACTATACATTTTCCTGATATGAACGGATAGCAAATAAGGAAGGAGACGAGAAACGAGAAGTGAACACACTACTTAAGCTCATGACTTTTATGTAGACAAAACCACAGGAAAACCTTACTTTAGATAATGTTTCTTGTTCTACATGCGTCTTCGAAAGGACGACTGGCAGTTAGTCATCGGTCATAAGCCGTCAAATTGAAGGACCTTTTTGTGCTATTCGATAGCGTTCTTGGGATTTCTTCTAACATTTTCTTTTTATGTATATGAATTCTAACAAATATTTTAAATTCGTGTAATTTTTCTTTTTTTGAAGTGAAAACTTCTATAGGCAGGTTTGGATGGGGAGTAAATTCATGTCAGTCATCTACATGGTCACGTGACGTGTTAACGCTGACACTCAGAGTGTCGATAGATGTCGAAACCAGATAAATGTAAACAGTTTTGATTTACAAATTTTAATTTAAGCTCAAACAATTAATATGAATATCCAAAAATAACAACTGTTTGTTTATAGTTTTAAGTTTTCACTTCTGTCGGCGGTGCTCATGACTGCCTCATGACATGACTGAGTAGGTAAATCTAACATCCACAGACATACATCCGTGCCTTTTTAAAGTTATTTTTATGTTTTGATGTTTTTTTTTTTTATTTGAGATAAATTCCTACATCAATTCAGAATCAAAATTTTGCATTCAATTCAGAATCAAAAATGTTGAAAAAAAAAGCTAAACAAAACTATGTATCTATTACCCAAATTCGTGTATTTGTAAGCTTGTCTGTTAGGAGATATGAAAACTTCAAAAGTATGTTTATCCAAAAGCATTTTTAAAAAGTCATCTTATAATATACGGCAGGTGAGTTCAAATTAGTATGAAAGGATTTCCTTAGATCTAGAATTTCAAGCCTTTCCACCTTACCGAGATAAGCCGAGAGTCGATTTTGAGATGTTACCATGGTAACCCTTGGTAAGTTAAATGTGTATATTTATTTATTTGTTTTATTAAATCTTTATTAATAAATATAAATAAATATATTAGAAAATAAATATGTTAGGGTAAATATGTTGGAACATTAACACACAGTACCATCCTTGGTAAGCTACGAGGCTTATGTTATGGATCTAGATAGTTGATACACTTTACATACATATATGACATTAAATACATACATATTATAAATATTAACACCCATGACTGGAATACGAACACTCATCACACAAATAAATGCCCCCAGCGGGACTCAAACCCGCGACCGCTGACACAGCAAGTACTACAAACGACTACTACTACTACAAAAGCACTACAAACTGAGCCAAACGTGTCGTCGAAAAATTATAAAAACTATTCACAAAGGTAACATTTGTGGTGAAATTATATAATATGCCAAATTTTATTGTAAAGGAATTCTGGTTAGCGCTTGAAAGCTAGATTACCAGCTAAGACTTTTTATTTTTATGAAACTAGTTAGCGCAATGCAGTGGGGCAGTAGCAGCAAGTTCGTGCACCTACTACTAACATCTATATAGATAAATAAAATTGAAGTGTCTGTTTGTAATGTCAAAGTAACAACTTTTTACTGAATGCATATGAAAGTATATACGGTACATATAAGATAAGCCCAATTTTTATTTTTATTTTCTGTCTGTCTGTTTGTTCTGGCTTATCTCCGAAACGGCTGGACCGATTTTCACGGAACTTTCACTGGCAAATAGCTGCTGTTATAAGGAGTAACTTAGGCTACTTTTATTTTAGAAAAAGAATCAGGGTTCCGCGAATAAAAATTAAAACCCATGAAATTGTAAACAAAATCCGCGTACGGCGTACGCAATAACGTACGTTTGTAACGTAAATCGCTATATAATTTAAATGAATAACTTAGAAATAGCAAGCTATTATTTATGTATAAACATAGCTAACCGTGAAAACGTACCTAGGGATGAATGCGAGCGAAGCGAGCGTGAGTCGCTAGTATTAAATATAAAAGTACTTGGGCGACCGACCTTCGCTCGGCGTAAGCGCCCTTACAGTAGGTTATCATCCATTGGCTGTCGCCAAACAAGTACCACAAACATTTACGAGATGGCGCTATGTGACACTGTCAGCGTAAGAGAAAATAGAAAAAGGCTTTAATAATAAAATTTGTTATTAAAAAATTTTTTTTTTTTTTGAAAAATTTGCATTTTTCAGAAAAGACACCTAGATTATCTTAAAAAGCCTTATCTAAATCTAAAAAAACCTTATCTAAATACATAATTTGATCCAAATCGTTAGAACCGTTTCCAAAAATAAATTTATCCTCTATAAATACATATAATAAAATTCTAACTAAGCCGAATCTGTACATTAAATATATTTTGGAAAATCTTGTTGAAATAATCATTATTATCGATATAGAGGTCGAATCTATAGTTTTTAAATTTTTTGTCTGTCTGGGAAAACATCACGAGAAAACCACTAAACAAATTTTGATGAAATTTGGTATCATGATAGCTGGTTATGCGGGACAACATATAGGATATTTCTTACTGAGAAATCTATACTAATCGTTAAGAATAAATGTACAAGAATTGCTCATTAAATATTTGTAAGATTTCGTTGTGGAAAATTTGCCATCACAAATAAGCACAAATTTGTTAGTCTTTTTAAACAGGGTCAGCGTCAGAGCTGCAAAACAAAAGAGTAGTGTTTTCATCTTTATTCAGCGTTCGACGCCAGAGATGATACTAAATTTCAACAACAGTCGAAGTTTACTCGCTCTAGACTAAAGCTGTGATGTTTCTAAAATATAAACATAAATACAACATTATTTCTATATACTATTTTATTCTCGGGTGCGTCCCTAAGTACGTTTTAATTTTTTTGAGCGAAACCCTAATTCTTTTTCTAAAATAAAAGTAGCCTAAGTTACTCCTTATAATATCAGCCAGTGAAAGTCCCGTTAAAATTGGTCCAGCCATTTCGGAGATTAGCTGGCACAAACAGACAGACAGACAGACAGACAAAAATTTTAAAAATTGTATTTTTCTTATAAGTACTGTATATAATTCCATATTATGCATTTAGTATAAAGCTGTTATTTTGTCATTACAAACAGACAGACATAAAATACAACCATATAATTTTTTATTTAAATCGGTCCAACAGTTTCGAAGATTAACCCGTACAAATAGATAAATAGACAGACAGAAAAACAAAAAAATGAGAAAATCTAGATTCTCTTCTTACATCTCCCTGACTCGGTTTTTAGCACTTATTTCTATGTACAGACATTCGACCTCTACAGTTTTATTATATTTATAGATGGGAAGACATACTTCTTTGTTAGTAAAAATGTTTAAGTAAATTAAAAATATTTATGTACGTAAAATTGACAATTTTCGAGATATTGCATTGTGTACTGTTTGTTGGGTATGTATGTGTACGTCATATGATTGACCTCATTCTATCTACGTATAATATAATATTGTGTTTATTCTAATAAGAGTCAGTTTTAATCCAGATTTCGTTGTTTAAATCACTTGCAACCTCAATTCTTATTTATTATGCACAATTTTCATTTTCATCATAATATAAATAAAGTTTTAATCTATGAATATGAACAATGTTTCACATTGAAAATGAATTATGACACATCTCTTTCATTTGATTATTTATTATTATTTATTTCATTTATCAATGTACAGATTTGGCTAATTTACAATTTTATTATATTTATAGATAACTAATAAATAGCAAAATAATTCATTAGGATAATATTACATCAAAGTACGTTCTTACTTAGTTATCAATTCAAAATATTGATTTTTAAAATTAAATTAAAAGTTTCTAAAAACTTTTTTATTTGAGCCATTATTGGCTGAGTTATATCTAGGATTCTAAAATCGCAAACATTGTACACAATCACCCACTTCCCCTAACTTTTTAAAATCAGAATAGATACACAACACCCCGAAATAAAATTAGGTAGTAGAACTATGTAGAATATACGTTAAGTATTTTTTTTAGATATTGAAGTAAGTTTGTTTTCCATAATATATTCAAGAAATAATATAAAATAAAGTATTTCTTCATTCGATAAAGTATGTAATGTGAAATTGTATATTTTTTTTTTTGGAATAACATAACGAAATACATAGCACACACACAATATTCGGCGATACGGAACCCTCGATGTGCTTAGATTCGCACTGGCCCGATTTTTATATGTAAACTAGAGACTCACCCTTGCTTCGCTCGGGTTCGTCCCTAGTTTGCTTCCCCATACATACTTTCATCCCCATTCACACCTCCTTAAAGGATGGTTTCTGGGATAGAAACTATTTCACTTTTCATATCATGAGATTTAAAAAAAAGATCTTATTTTAGTATTTTTTTCTTTTAATTTTCTTCTATAAAAAGCTTGTCCTGACAATAACAAACACAAAAAAAAACAATTTGGTGCAGTCGATCGGAAGTTTTTTAGTAATTTCGGTGATTCATTTTTATTTATAAACATAGATATCAGAGCAAAAATTTATAAACATTTTCATTTAAAAATCATTTCAGTCATCAAAATATTAGGTACTATACAAAGTCTATAAGTTCATTTGTCAGTTTAAACGCGGCCAAAGCCGAGGACATTGCTAGTTATATAATAAATAAAAAATTAGGCTTCTTTAAAATTAATTCTTTACACATATTAATTATATAATCATTTAAAATGTTTCATATTAATATGGTTAACCATTTGCTAATACTTAATACTAACAATAAAACAAATATAAAAAAAACAAATGTAATTTAATGAAATTAATTTAATAAAAATGCACATATCATTAATTAATTTAATAACATTTATTTAACACACACAAAAGCAAAATAAAACAAATCATAATTTTAAATAAAATTTCAGACTATGTAAAGATTATCAAGACCGATATTTTTCTAGTTAACTACACTTCGGTTTTTCGGGATAATAAACCTAGGAAGTGTCACCAAATATAGGATAAGGATGTTGCAACTGGCCGTAATAATTGTTTATTTCATTTGTATGTCGGTTTTGTGAACTTATAAATAAATAAATAAATAAAGTTAAATTTTAAAGTACCTATATTATTTGTGCATTATAGGAACATTTAAAATTGCAAGGATATAGAGCAAATTACAATTATGATTAAATCTACGTTTGACATAAAAACGTGTGACCATATGATTAGACTGTCTAACAGTTATGAAATAAAAAAATTGACCACTGTAATCTAGAAGAGCACTGTCAAAGTGGATTTAAAGCAATAAACGTGGACTTAATAATATTTGATAAATTAAAATCGTTATAGTAAGAACATACGGGGAGGAACCATAAGCGAAATGGGACCAAAGCCATGAAGAAGAAGAAGAAGAAGAAAAAGAAGTTTCCGGTACACTTCGTTTTAAGTTGTAAGCCTTGACTCGAATAGTTTGAGGACTTTTATTCGTTAGCCTCCATCCGCCTAGAGGGTAAACTCTACTACTGAACACCACTTCACCATTTCCACAGAAAAGTTCCAAAGAACTAGCATCCAGGAATACCCTCCAAGAGCGTGTTCCGAGTGGTAACCATTCAACTTGCCTGATGTCATTAGATCCTCGATCAACGACAACTTTACGAACTGCAGGATCCCAGCGCAACGATACACTATTACCACCTTGAAGCCCATCCAATAACAAATCCACTTTCTGATTTAAATCACTATCAATCAGTAATTCTACCGCTTTACCGAAATTCCGTGCTTCGTTTGATTTTATTTCGCCTTCGAAAGCAATATTTTCTCTTAATTTGACAGTATCTTCAACAGGTATTTGCAGAATTCTGTTATTCACAAGATGTAGTTCTCTTACGAGCGTCATAGTTCCTGCCCATCCATCGACATCTTCTGGGTGAGGTGTTTGCCACATAGCAAACCAAGCTACAATATAGCGTTTTCCGTATGCTTCAGTTGTAGTAGCAGCATAATAGTCGTGGCCAAAATCTATTTCTTGGAACGGAACCTCTTGTGTAAATTTATTAGTATCATAGTCAAATGTACCGATTATATAACCGGTTTGGAAAGTATTTTTATATCTGTCTCCTTGTGGCTCGACTCCTTGAGGTGATATAAGAAGAACAAATTTACCATCCAATTCAAAAAAGTCGGGGCACTCCCACATATAACCTAAGTTACCATTCGATTCTGCAAGAACAGATAAAAATTCCCAAGTTTTCAAATCTTTCGACTTATACAGGAGGACTCTTCCTTGGTTGTTTATTTTGCTTCCAATAACAGCATAATAATTGTCGTTGTGCTTCCATACCTTTGGGTCTCGGAAATCGGGCGAGTCAGTGGTAGACAAAACTGGGTTACCTTCAAATTTGCGGAAATTGACAGCGTCGTTGCTAAAAGCTAGATACTGGCTCTCTTTATATTTTGGTTCGACGTCGGTAACCTCGTGTCCAGTGTATATTAAAGTCATGGTATTACCTTCGCTCACAGCACTGCCCGAGAAACATTGTTCTTTTTGCGGTAAAAGAGCTGTGGGTAAGGTTTTCCAATTAACTAGATCCGGGCTTGAAGAGTGTCCCCAATGCATAGGCCCCCATTCGCTCTTATATGGATAGTACTGATAAAATAAATGATATTCTCCATTGTGGTATGAGAAGCCATTTGGATCATTCATCCAGCCTACTGGTGGCGCAACGTGGTATAACGGCCTCCATTTTTCATTGATGCTCTTGCTTGTTGTTTGAATATATTCCTCTAACTCCTTTTTCGCCAGCTCATATTCTTGATTAGTACTTTGGGTATACGTCAAACCCAAAAGGCACAATAAAATCAAACTATTACGTATTAAACCCATCTTCAAAATAATGATGGCTTCATAATTATTGCACTTTATACACTAATGTAATCTTTTAGATATTTAATATATCTTGAGTGTTTTGTTTAGTGTCTATTATATCAACTCATATAACAGGTATCAGCACATTTTTTTTTATAATTGATATAAAATTTCACCGTTTTCTTAATTTACTAAATAGACAAGCACACTGACATACATCTAAATTACTAACTGGTCTTACTTATAGTATTCAAACTAATAAATCATAAACTCCAACGAGTGTTTCTATTAGTAAGTTGATGATAATATGTCCTTCGTTGGCATTCACATAAGAATATAACAGATTTTTACATGAATAAAATAGGAACTAATTAGCATACACTACGAAACAAATAGACTTACAATTATTATTTACACATATATGTTAGATTGCAATCAGTCTAAACTGTATGTGATAATTTTCCACTTTATATTATGACTAGCGACCTAGCCTCGCTCCGCTCGGGTTCGTCCCTAGTTGTTTTAACGGTTGGTATATATTTCTCAGAGATGAGATATTTTCCCGCAGTAAAAAGTATTCTATATATTGACCCGGATAACCAGGTATCAACATGCCAAATTTCATCAAAATCCATCCAGTGGTTTTCTCGTGATGCGTTTCCAGACAGACAGACAGACAAAATGTCTAAAAAACTATAGAATCGGCCTCTGTGTCAATAATAATGATTATTTCAATAAGATTTTCCAAAAAATATTTAATGTACAGATTCGACTCAGAATTTTATTATATATATTGATGATAGATTGAAGACTCAGAGATAGATAATGGCGCCTGCATTAAAATTAATAACAATGGTCTGACGATCTACAGTTAATTATAATCTTTGTTATGTGAATTCAAACAAGATAATCTTGTTTTAATGATTTATACGGATTTACTAAGCAAGGACAGGGAATCGTTGCTGAATGTACTAAATAAATATACCTACCACTCGCATTTTCGATGGTATTTCGAAGACTAAAACGTGATAACACAGGAATATAAGACATTAATTAAATAAACAAACATAAAATTGTCCAGAGGCCTTTGTGCATACATGCGTGCGTCTGTCGTGCATTCGTGCGTGCGTGTGCGTGTGTGTATACATACATATGGCAATAGTGCTGTTTAATATTTTATATTTTCAATTAATAAATATAGTAATAGCAACACTAATTAGGATTATTTAATAAAGTATTAAAATTAAATTGTAAACAATATAATAATGCAAATCCAAATTGAACAATATTTAATATTCAATTATAAGTATGTATTCAGCCCTTTTTAACGTCTCACTGCTGGACACGGGTTTCCATTCAATATGAAGTCGATCAGGCCAAAGTCCACTACGCTGGCCAAGTGCCGGTTAAAGTGGCGGACATCACATATCTTTTGAAAACATGCTAGGTTCTATCAGACATGTAGGTTCCCTCACGATGATTTCCTTCATCATAAAACAAATGGTAATAATGTTGAAAATGATAACCATGAAAATGTATAATATCCCATGAAAATTCATTAATATTAAAGAAATAACGAGTATTAATAAAATGAAAGAAAACCCAATCCCATTTATCTGGGGGCACGGCAGTGCCCCCATCAAGTAGAGCAGTAGCCGTACCATCTCTTTTCTCGAAACCATTCAGAACATTTTCGACCCCCTTGTGACTTTGTTGTGGAAAAAGCTAGAAGCCTGAATTTTCAGTGACTAAGAGAACATAATATAACTAGGTATATTCCCAAACTACATTCAATTTAAACCAGCAGTTTAAGAACTATTGTAGGTCAAATTTCTTCAATTTCGTCCCTAACTCACTCACCGATCATCAAAATTCTAAGGTACTTCTAGCAAACAAACGCTTTAAATTTTAAATATAGTTAGTGCTTAGCCTATAAAGCAAGGAAAAACTAAAACATTCTGTAATGCCAATCCTGTTTTCTACATATACAACACACACCATAAGTAACTTTTTAATCCTATATTTGAAATAGATATGCGATATATGTGATACTTACTACTTATAAGTTGGCGCAGCTTTACGAAGGCAAGTGATGAGATTGAGATCTTGGCGATTTTATAGCAATCTAAATTGAGTTAGGTATACGCACAAGAAATAGTACCAGAAAAGAAAAAAAAGAGAATTATTAACAAAAAGAAATGAGATCCCATCAAAAACATAACTAATGTAAAACCAAGTTGCTTAAATCAATTACTTTTATTTAAAAACTTTACAAATAAATTCACTACCTATCTGTGAAAGCATTTATTCTATACTAACGGCTCACCCTAGTCCCTTGATCGAGGATATAAGGTACCACCATACAAAATTTAATTTAAATCGGTCCAACAATTTCGGAGATTAGCCCGTACAAACAGAGAAACAAAAAAAAATGAAAAGAATCCGGATTTGTTCTATTTTTAGACTGAGTTTTTAGTAATTTTTTTTCTATGTACAGACATTCGACCTCTACAGTTTTATTATATGTATAGATAACAACGTCGTCATAAATTGTTACCTAATAATTAGTTAAATAACCACATTTTATAGTGAACGTATCAATATTAGATCTCACAAATTTTTGCGGCGGAACAACTGCGCTGCGAGACTTGCCTTTTTTCATGTTATGTTTTTGATGGGATCACGATTTTCTCTCAACTACATCTAAAACTTTACTTAAGTCCAAAATCATTTTAAAATATCATATATCAAAATATAAGATAGCATGATGTAGATTTCCGAGAGAAATTTAATGGTGGTAAAAATATGGTATTTTATAGAAGACTGATAGAATACCATAAGAAAGAAGAAATATCAAGTCATTGCAGATAACAATTGTTAGCTTATTCACTTTGGTTTTGATTTGTTTCTATCGCAGGGGAAACCCACCATGGAGTTCCTACCCGCTTTAAACGGTGCTTGAAGACTCGCTAAAATAATACATCTCACAACGGATCCCCATGAAAGTTTACCATGAAAAGAGCCTTCTAGCTCTTCTGAATAATATAACTAAAGACTTAGTCTTATACAAAGCACTAAGTCTTAGGTTTTTAGATATCTTAAAATCAAGACTTTTATTAAAATTCAAAAAAAAAACTCTACTAAAGTGTATCTCTTTAAAAATGATCCAAGCTATTCACAACATTAATATAATATAACAATTATGCAAACTGATATAAAAAAATCTAATATTTAAAACTATGTCAAAAATTCATACACGCTGAAACGCCAGAGTTTCATATAAACAAATATTTCTATTCAAACGAAGTAACGTAGTTTGGTTTCAAAAACAAAATGTATACGCAAAAAGAACTAAAGAACCACACAAACAGAACACGTCCTGAACAAAACAATCCAAGTAACAACTTTGCTATCTCTGGAGTAAAATGATTGAAAGACGTTGGCCTGTAGAAGTTTTCTTATTAAATACTAATGTTTTACACTGACTTTCCTTCGAATTTTATTATTATATTATTCGTTAAAGTACGAAATAATCTATACATATAATAAAATCCTAACTGAGTCGAATCTGTACATTATTATTTTTTTAAATCTTATTGTAATAGTCATTATTATTGACTAGCGACTCACCCTCGCTTCGCTTCGGGTTCGTCCCTAGACAAAAACCATTCTATCCCACGGGAACCGTACATTTTTCCAGGATGATATATAGCCTATAGCCTTCCTCAGTTAACGGGCTATCGAATGCAAAAAGAGTTTTTCAAATCAGATTAGTACTTCCTGAGATTAGCGCGTTCAACCAAACAAACAAACAAACAAACTCTTCAGCTTTATAATATTAGTATAGATACTGAGGCGGAATTTATAGTTCATAAAACTTTTGTCTGTCTATCTGTCTGGAAACACATCATGAAAAAACCACTGGACAGATTTTGATGTGGTATGATGATAGCTGGTTATCCGGGTCAGCATAAAGGATACTTTTTACTGCGGAATAATATTTCATCTCTGGGAAATCTATATTGACCATTAAAACGTTCCTAGGGACGAACCCAAATAGAGCGATGGTGAGTCGCTAGTATATTTAAAAGTTTATAAAAAGAAGCGAACATAAAAATAATATGAAAATGTACTCACTATTAGCCAAGATGTGTAAATAAAAAAGCTCTAAAAGCTTTTTGCTCCAATAAATCGTAAAAACGAATAGCAAACAAAAAGATAAGAAAAGGGCAATATGGTTTCATTTAAAAAAATGTTGATAATTTACTTTTAGCTTGACATTAGTAATGCCGGTAATGGTGAAACTACAGTGAATTAGTGGTTTGCTATCAATCACTAATTATGATCTATATCAGATATGGAAGTCCTGGGTTCGAGTCCTAAGTCGGGCCAAGAACAAATATAGTTATTTAGGTTTTCCATGCTTCGGATAGCATGTAAAGCCTTGCGCCTGATCCCTAACCGCCCGTGTCGAATTGTTATCCCACTTTACTTTGAAAATAAAAATAGAGTTCACTTTCATCACTTCTGAGCACACACTTGTGCACTCTTAATATCTACTGCGCAGATATTTATCCATAGTAAAATTAATCTATACATATAATAAAATTGTAACTTAACCGAATCTGTACATTAAATATTTTTTTGAAAATCTTATTGAAATAGACATTATTATCGATACGGAAGCCGAATCTGTAGTTTTTAGAATTTTTATCTGTCTGTCTGTCTGTCTGTTACCGCATCACAGAAAAACCACTGGAGGGATTTTGATGAAATTTGGTGTGATGATAGCTGATTGTCCGGGTCAACATATAGGATACGTCTTACTGCGGGAAAATATCTCATCTCTGAGAAATCTATACTAAACTTTAAAACGTAAGTAGGGACGAGCCCGAGCGGAGCGGGGGTGAGTCGCTAGTTTATTAATAATTTTATTAGACAGGAGAGCATTGATTTATTCATAATTCGTAAACCAGATCGAAAATATTTATTTTCCGTACTTAAAAAGGAAAATAGGGACCTTTATAGGATCCTTCGTTGTCCCTCTGTCTGTCTGTTTGTCTGTCAAGCATCTTTTTTTTTTTAAGGAACGCATAAAGGTATCAAGTTGAAATTAATATCAAATACTCAAGTCTGCAATCCCTTGGAGTTGTAAAAAAAATCAAACTTCTAAGTCAGCGTTATCAAAAGACATGGCCATTTATGAGACATATTTTGACACTTGTAATAAAATCAAAACCTATAAGGTGCTTCACTTTCATCTAAGGAACCCTTGGCGTGCGAGCTAAACTTGCACTTAATTGATTTTTTTTATTTATACGTAAATCCTCCCTATATCCCCTATATCCCCGTAATCCCATATACCGGTGGTAGGACTGTGTCAAGCCTGAGGAGTCCGACTGGATTGGTACCACCCCCTTATCTATTTCTGCCGCCAAGCAACAATGATTGCATTGTTGTGTTCCGGTTTGAAGGATAAGGTAGCCAGCGCAATTACAGGCAAGAGGCATATCATCTTAGTCCTCACAGTGATAACGTACCGGCGGTTCTGTATTTTTGTTACCTAAAACCTAAGTGCATGAACTGTAGGTGTTATGGGCGACAGGTACTGCTTTCCATCAGGTGGTCTGTCTGCTCGTTTGTCACTGAATCCCATAAAAAAAACGTAAATCCAAGGCAATTTGCTAAGTGAGGTATAAATGGAAAGTTATACAAGTAGCTACGTTACCTACTGTACAATGGAATATTTATCCAACAACTTCTAGGAACAGAAGTGGTACTTCAAAATAAACATTAGAGTACTTACAAATTTATGGATAAAATACACGCATACATAAGTAGGTATAGGTACTTGTGAGTGAATTCATGAAATTCCCTCATACTCTCGAATAACGAACTAGAACATAGCAAATATAAAATGTACACTTAAAGAGATTTATTTGAAATAACTTTTTAGGGTTCCTTAGCAACCCTACGTCAAGGACTCATTTAGTTACCCTATAAGGGGTTTATAAACTGTTTTTTTTAACAAAAATTCTTTTAATAAGGCTACCAAGTCAACAGGCTTAATTATATCATTTTATTCATAGGATAAACTCGGTAAATAGGTTACTCAATAAATAGTGTGACGCAATATTAGACTTTAAAATTATAGATAAAAATCACTCATTTCATTTTCTATACCTTATGGATTATATTTCATCATTACTCCTTAAAAATAAATTAGAGTTAACCTCATAAACTAACGTATACATTATGTGGTAACCCTCTCGATCAGGTGGTTTTACAGGTCCCTGTCCAAAAAAACGAAACTTATAATACCGTCATGAAACAGAAAAAATAGATTTATAGACGTGTAATGTGTACATATGTTATGACAAAAAATATTTATCTCATAATATACAAACACTATATACAATCTAAGAAGCAACTATTTAAAAAAAGTGCACGCCTGACTTGCAGTCAGTCAGTGGCAGTGTTTTTACCCGCGACGGCCATGGAGACGGTATACGCGTTTGGAATAAGGTGTTTGTGTGTCTATTACTATTTTTCTGGGAAACGGCTTGGCCTATTTTGAAACGGTCCTTTGCTTTGTATAAGTCTCATTCCTGAGCATGTTCTTATCTATTACTACTAATGGGCATTAATTAATAATAAAGCTACTGCCTACTAGCACATGATACTTGATATGTACAGTCTACAACATAGGTTAAACACAACGGCTATTAGGGGAAAGTGGGGGAAAACATAAATAAAACAGCGGAATCAAAACACAACGTTTTTTTATTACTTTGTAATAAATCCTTTCTAAATTTACGCGAATATTTGACATTTTAAATAAAACTATCTATTCGGCTTTTTTCGTGGATTTATTTTAATTTTTGGTTCCCGACGTTTCGAATGCTTTACAGCAATCATGGTCATAGACTAAGGACTAAGGTGTTAGATGTCTCAAAGGCATTATATAGTTTTTACAGATAGCCTACCCACAAAATAAAAATATGAATTCAAAAAATTGAAAAATGGAACTAAATGTATGGCAATAAAGTACCTTTAAGACTTAAACCTTTAACCTTTTAAGGGGTTAATCCTCTTAAGAGGATTGTAAAGCTAAATAAAAAAGTAAATGTTCATACAAAAAGCGATAACGTTTTTCCCCCCATTAACATACTCTAGTTTTCATAATTTTCGGAAATGTTGTAGATATAATGAAAAACTAGGTCCGTACTTTTTATTTTAAAGAAATATTGCGTATGATAGAAGTTATTAGCATCTAAATATCTGTATTTTTGATTTAAAAACTTCCTCGAGCGTTTTTATTTTTTTTTAATTAAACTAAATTTAATTACTAAAAAAGGAAAACGTACAGACCTAGATGTGTACTGAATCTGATGAGACCAAAATTGTCTCATTTCGTAAATGTTTAGGGGGGTGAAAACGTTATCACCCGAAACAATATTTCAAACAGGAAATGTAGGTAATTGCCTCTAAGATTTGCAACTCTCTCTATCGCACCATAAGGGTTGGCAAAGCGAGCGGTATGAAACAGAGAGCATTTTTTTTAAAACACTTCACAACCCTCTTAAGTGCTAAACATAAGTAGTGTTTTTTATATCTAGCGGCTTTTACGAAAATTCTAACAAAATTCAGCTACATAACTCCAATAGTCATAAGGTTCTCCACTATTATAATAACTCCAAGTAAAATAGCTGTGACATACGGACAAATGAAACTCCAAAAACTTTATATATATACATATAAAATAGATGTTGTTTAAATGTCCCAACTGGTTTAAATTTTTATGTCAACACTGTTCTATTTAAGAGTGTTTCTGCTGTAAATAGATACAAGCGTAAATAAATAGCTGAAACGAATGCCAGTTATATTTACATAAACGATTACACAACTTCTTTGTAGGTATAGATCTATTTTATAATATATTTTTTATCAAATATCGGACAAGAGCGAGTCTTGGATCGCACACCGAGGGTTCCGTAGCATTCATTAAAATAAGTTAATAATCGCAAATATTTTTTTGTGATGTAAGTACTGCGGTTTTCGGATATTTCACTTTACTTGTGCTATAATACATTGCGTCTTGCCAAATTTCATGATTCTATGTCAACGGTAAGTACCCTACAGGTTTTGATTCCCATTAGTGTTAAAATATGCTGCGTAAACGGACGTTTTTTTGATTGCGTTGACTTTGAAGTTTTGAGTTGCAATTTTTTTACAGCTCCAAGGGATTGCAGACCAGAGTTAATATTAATTTCAACTTGATACCTCCACGAATTCCTAACAAAAATAGTCTTGACAGACAGACAAACAGATGGACAGCGAAGTGATCTTATAAGGGTTCCTTTTTGCCTTTTAAGTTACGGAACCCTAAAAACGGGCCAAACTAGTGAACGAACTTGATTAGCAGCTATCGTCCCATATAGACATCTGCAACAGTGACGTATTTACCCATTAGTGCAGCAGGCTGCGAGTCTCGACTCTCAAGTCGAACCGAGCTTCTATTTATCGCTTGATTTATTATGATTGTTATCGAGAAGTTCTCGATAACATAAGATTTTTGACGAGAACTACGTACATGAATCATTAGAAAGTGAGAAAATAATTTGAATAACCTTCAACCTTGATGATTTTTTAGTTTTAAAGGTTTGACCTTAACATACAGCACCATCTAGTTACATGGTAAGCTACAAGTTGTGTTATGGATACCAGATAGTTGATACACTACACTTATATAACTTTAAATACATACATATTATAAATATAAACACCCATGACTGGAGTACAACCATTCGTGCTCATCACACAAATGAGTGCCCCCAGCGGGACTCGAACCCGCAACCATTGGCGCAGAAAGTAGGCACTACAAACTGAGCCAAACGTGCCGTCAATGTATGTATTAACCGTATTGATGATTCACACGTCGTTAGATTCATCTTATTAAGGCGAGCGAGTAGTACCATACATATGACACATATCATTAAAAATCAAAATGTGTATGTATGTCTCCGACTGCATAATACTATGTTTCGTCAACTAATTCTTATCTTTTTAGCTCATATTTTACGCAGTCTGATTTTTTATTTTTATAAATTATTATTTCAATCGCAATTCTGTTCCACTTAACCCATCTAACCTGCCGAGTAACCTTGACGAATGCTAAAAAATAACACCTACAAACGACATATCAATGAAGGAGACAAATAAAACCATAGACAAGGAGATAAAATACGTTTATTTCTTAAAATTTGTCAATAATAATTCAGATACGCGTACAACCGTACGTTACGATATACACAACGAAATTGTTTTACTTAGCACACTACCGGGAGCCGAGCGGGTTCGACTCCCGTTTATTAGCATTTTAAATGCCTTATAATTATATTAATCGATTATGTCACACAATTCTGCTCACTACATGACTATTCTTACCGTCTTTAGGATAGACTCTGATGAGTTTTGACCAAAGACCGAATTAATTTAAAAAAAAATGAAGGACAAATTAAAAAAAAACAATTAAAACAACATTCATATATCCCAAATAGTCAAGCAGTAAGCATTAGTAGCCGTTACATATTACACTATACGCTCCCTTGTCTTTATTTAATAATAGAAAAAAAATCACTGGACACATTTGGATGTAACTTAGATAACACATTCGCCCATACACATTCATACACACAAAGTGAACGACAGCTAACTTATATAACCTTATCAGAATCGGTCCAGCCGCTTAAGACACTAGGAGATAATATTCATCAAGACTTAATAGGATAATATCCTAATAGCCCTCTCCAGCAACGAAAAAATTGCAACGCAACAAAAATGTATAATGGCTAAGCCATTTTCGAGTGAACTTTCGCGTACGAAACAGGAGCGTCGTTACAAACGTACTAAAGCCTCAAATATTTCACAGTAATATTCTAACTACATTCTAAGTGCTTCCATGGTCTTCTATTTTTTATACTAATCTATATAGTATAGCGCTAACGTAACATTTAGTTTACATTTCTCATTTATTATTAGATATATTTTATACTATATGTATGTATGTATGTATGTATAATTTACACCGAAGCCGAGTGATAAATGTATTTTTTTAACAAAATATTTAAATATTGCCAACTTGGCAGAGTGGCAAAGTTTTTTTACATATTGCCAACTTACAGATATAGAATAGTATATATAACATTGAAGTATATGAAATATTCTCTCCTATACTTTATACAAAGAGTCAATAATGCCATTTACGGCACAATGTTTTAACTATAAAATTTTCGAGTGTTGCCAACTTATGAAAATAATAATTTATTTTTTTAATCAATTCATCAACTCTTTTGTATCGTTCGAAATTAGAATTGAAAAACTCTTTTATGTAGAAATTAAAATAAATAAGGGAAATTTCAAATTAAAAACGCCATTTCCTGCATCGAATGAAAAAAAATCAATATATGGTCATTCTGAATCTAATACAATAGGAAACTATAATCGCGATTAAAAAATTAAAAACATATATATATAAGCGTATTTAACACTTACATATTTGATTAAAACAATATTGCAATTAAAAAAAAAGTTGTTGACAAAATAAAAGTTAAAACAGAAAAACAACATTGGCATTGTATTATTTCAACAAAAATATTTGTTTGTTCTGAAACCCTCTTGAATTATTTAGGGACTAAAATCCCTTGAATAAAACTATCTTTTCGGATTTGTAATAGTTTCAATTTGATTTTTTGTTCAAATAAAAAAACTCTTTTTAAAAAAAAAATGCATAATTTTGTGTATAGACATAGTCTGTAATATCTATAATTTTCGAATATAAGTCTCTTTCATGGCCATTGAAAATGTCACATAAAAAAAATCTAAATACAACCACGACAAGTCCGAAAAGGTAGCTTTATTAAAAATGTCAAAATATTATGAATAAAAAGTTTGAATGACTTCAAATCAACAACCTTTTGTTGTTAATATTCTTGAAACTGTAAAACTAAAAACTTTCTTTTGAAATAGTATTAAGCCAATTACTATTAAAAATATCAGATTAACATTAATTTATATGAAAATGAAAACAAGCCATTAATACCACTTTTAAGATTATATTCCATTTTTTTGAATAGTAAAACTAATTTGATCGACATTTTAAAAATAAGACCTAGAACCGAACTTATAACTATAGAAAATCTTACAAACTGTATTGCATGTAATTTCCATTAAAGAAAAACAATATTCTGAACAAAATGCGCTTTTTTAATCTGTGACTATATTTTAGTCTGTGGTACCTTTGAGACGTGATACAATAAAAAAAATATCCGGCGATACAGATAAGTAAAGTATGTTCTATAATAATGAACATTCTTTAAGTTAAAAAAAATATATAATATAAAAAATTCTCATGTAATTTCATAAAACATAGACAATTAATATTTTTTTTAAAACGATCAAAAAAGACCTTCAATTACAAGTCTTCAAGAATAACTCGTCAACATCATTTAGAATTTTAAATCTATCAAAAGAGATTTAAATTTACTTATATAAAGTTAGTGCAAATATAAAAAAACCCCGACAGAATGGGAGATTTTTTAATTTATTTTTGTATACAATTCGCTAGTGTTCAACAAGAATTCAAATACATTGTACTTCATTTGAAATTCGGTAATCGCCCTATTAAAGATTAGGGCATATAACAAATCGACACTTGCAAGGAGCAATATTGTAACTCTATATCGAGATTATGTAAAAATAGACATTAAATCTATCACATATTTATTATAATCCAAATTCAGAATTAGTAAAATACCGAGTAACAATATTTTTCATTGCAGGCTACGAAACATCTTAGAAATTTAAAAAAAAACAAATATTGTCTATTATTTGAAAAAAAAAGTTTCTTTATGTATGTCGCAGGGAAACTGTAAGATCCGCTAAATTATAATTTCGCTAGTGAAATTATAATTACCCGGAGTTTTGTCATTCGCCTCCTTTTATTATAATATCACGGGACAATTTTAGGTAAATTATAGATTCGCTAGTGATATTATAATTTAACGGATCTTACAATTTCCCTGCTCCATATATATCAAAATACGATGTATTTATATGGCTGTAGTCATTTATTGCAATTTGTAATTTTTCTTAATCCATTCTACAAAAGTTTTTTAACCTAAATTTTTAGACATTTCTAATCATTAAACCGATTATAAACTTTAGGTGAGTTTTTTTTTTAATTTGCAATCTGTAAAATCTATATTATTAGTGCAAAGGTATTCAAAAACTATGTAACGAATTAAAATAAATTATATTCAGAATGATTGCACTTTGAGTTTTAAAAAAAAATTGTACAGTGAGCTTCAAAAATATTTTTCAACCTTCAATGAATGTTCAAATATTTATTCAAATGTTTTTAAAATACATTGGGTTAGAAAAAGCTTTAAAAATATCTTATACCGAATGTCCAATAACAGAGTCCGACATTTCAAGAAGAATCGAAAGAACATAAAATGTATGTACGCCCCTATGGTTATATCTTCTGCTTTCATTTATGTGATATTAAAAAAAGCATAAATCATAAGTAATCTTTTGAAGCCGACTGTACAAAGTCACTGTATATTAAATATGCAAACCGGAAATCCCTAACTTAATAACTAAACGAAAAATAATATGCCTTTACTTAGCGTAACTTAGAAGCACTCGAAACGACACTTTATACTTAACAAATTAAGGTTCAAAATAAAAGATCCTCAAACGTCACTGTCCATTTATTGCTATAACACTCACCCGCGCCGGTACATTGTAATATCACGTGACCCGCGTACATCACTAGCAAACCCCATCACGCGAGCAACGCCCATCACTAGCACTATAGCAAAACATATCACGTAATATCAAAAGTCTACCTTAAGTGATGTGAATAGGTCACATATTGGAACAGCCACGTCACAACAGTTTAAACATATCGTGACTAAATCGATAAACACCATTAGTAAGACTTTCTTCACCTAAGGCAAAAGGGTGATCGTTCTACATTCCTAATTGGTCAATGACGCGCACATATGCCGATTCGATCACGTGATATTGATGATGTTATCCTTGTACGGTCCATTGGTGTTACCGGGGTGTCCGTTGATGTTACCATCGGTCCACGGTCCATGTTACCACATGGTCCATAGTCCATGGTCCATGTTACCGTATGGTCGAAGCAGATTGTGTAGTGAAGGCGTGGGTCGAGCGTGCGAAGGGAGTGCACGTCACGTGACGGGACGCTCACGTGGTGAGGGCGCGTCAATATGCGCGCCGGTCCTCTATGTCAGACACCTGTGGATAAATAAAATATTATAGTTTAAAATGCGATTTACAAATGCGATTCTAACTCGTACACCGAGGGTTCCTTAACATGAAACATTAACATAAATTTATAATCACAAAAAAATATTTTTGTTGTGTGATGTGATAACAAATTTACGGTTTACGGATTTTTGCCTTTGCTTGCGCTATAAGATTTCCTCTTTGACAAATTTATTGATTCTAGGTCCTTGGGAAGTATCCTATAGGTTTTGATTCCTTTAAGTCATATTTTGGCACTCTTAAGAGTGTCAAATAATGCGTCATAAAGGGCCGTATCCCCTGATTGTGCTGACTGTTGCAGATGACTAAAAAAAACCCTTTTGAACTATAATCCAGCACAAAGGAGTTCGATGGTACCAAATTATTATATTATATAAAGTCTCCCCGAGAGTAGCCAACTGCACAGAAGATGTTATAGTGCACAAGTGCAGAAAGAGCAAGAGCGATGTATTATTCAAAATATAAAATGTAAAAAATATTCGCGTTAATCTAAGAAAATATTATGCCGGGTCCACACGCTTGCAATTTATCACAATCTTCAAGCCTCAAGCACTTACCGCAAATTTCCTATGATTTATGCTCAAAAACCAACACTCAATCGGAACGGCCAAATGGATTTTAACTAAAATTATCTCTTAGGGTAACGGATCAGTCTCTTCCGTGACCATGATTTGCTGTAAAGCATTCGAAATGTCGGGAACCAAAAATCAAAATGAATCCGCAAAGAAAAAAATCGAAAAGATCAAGTTTTATTTAAAATATTAAATATTCGCATAAATCTAAGAAGTGTTATGAGCACATGTATTTTCAAACCTACACAAACCGAATAAAACGTCCTTTGAACATATTTGAATTTGTGATAGCTTGTTGAATCTTGGCAATCGTATGGGACCGGCATTATGATGTGGACACTCTGGTTACCACTTGTCTTACGGCTGAAGGAAAACATGGTGAGGAAATCTATACGTCTGTTAACCTATCAAGTTTCCAAAAGACATGCTCAGTCCGCCAACCCACATTTGGCCGGCGTGGTGGACTATGGCCCGATCCCCCTCGTATTGCAGGGAGGCCCGTGCCCAGCAGTGGGACGTTAAAAAAGTGTGGGAACACTCACATGGTGGTGCTTAGGGCGCTTATGGGGCGGGTCATCGGGCGCCTCCTCGATGACGAGCTCCCCGCCCAGCGACGAGCAGCCCTCCTCGCCGCTGTACCCGCTGTGGACAATTGATAACAATATATTACCAACCAATTATAAAATAGAAGGAACTCCTTAATGTCCCTAGAAAATTCCAAACCGCAAGGAAGGAAACTTCTTAACATATTATTCTTTTTTCAAAATTATTTGCATTACTACTTACTACTACTGTTATGCCTCTTGCATTTTTTAGTCTTTAGTTTTCCTTTTTTTTTTATTGTATTCTTTGTTAGCACATAATTGTCGTTAGAATTTTCATTACTTTTTTCTCTTTTGTACTAATTTATATATGACGAATTTATGTATGACGTTTGGCTCAGTTTGTAGTGACCCTACTTTCTGCGCCAGTGGTCGCGGGTTCGAGTCCCGCTGACATACATATGTGTGATGAGCACGAATATTTGTACTCCAGTCATGGATGTTTATATTTATAATATGTATGTATTTAAAGTTATATATGTGTAGTGTATCAACTATCCGGTATCCATAACACAGGCCTCGTAGCTTACCATGGAACTAGATGGTGCTGTGTGTTAATGTCCCAACATTTATTATTTATTTATATGTAAATTATTTTTATTTCAGAGTACGTGTAATGAGAAGAGAATGCTTTCTTAACCATGAGCTTGGTGGACTATAGCCAGATTCCTCTCATATTGAAACAAAGCTAAACAATAGCAAACACTAACGCGTAGTAGGGCGAGTGCTGGTGCAGCAGCAGGTTGGCGGCCTGCACCTCCTCCTCGGGGATGGACACGAGGCCGCCGCCCGACGCGCCCACCACGTACTTCTCTGCAACATATAATAATTACATATTATTTGAAAGTAAAACTTGTTTACGCACGCTCGACTTGGGGGGTAAGCTGGTGAATGCGTTACGGAGACGTGTACGTACGTTTGTTGCCATGGTAACCGTTGTTATTGTCCGACAAATGATATATATTATTATATTGTTTTCTTAAATAATATTCTATAAATATATGATTGTAATATGCCTAATATGCGTTATTTTTAGTATCACACCTATCCTAATTATCTAAAACATAAATTGAATTTCATAAAGAGTACCGATAACCTACAGAAGTTTTACTTCTTGCGCGTGTACACATTCATACACGCACTCTTATTTATTTTTTTATTACTAGCGACTTACCCTCATTTTCCTCAATCTTCGCTGGGGTATGTCCGTATAATTTTGTGCACAATTTCATAGGATTTTATTTTTATTAAATAAAAATATTTTTCTAAAATAAAAGTAACTTAAGTTACTCTTTATAACGTCAATCTAGTAAAAGTCCCGTTACAATCGGCCTAGCCGTTTCGGAGATTAACCAGAACAAACAGATAGACAGACAGACAGGTAAAAATTTAAAAATCTTTCTTATGAGTACCGTAAATAATTCCATATATACTTAGTAAAAAGCTGTTATTGTGACATTATAAACAGACACTTTTATTCATTTATAATGTATGTATTTATAGATGAGGGAGGATTTTTCAATATGGAAAAATGGCAGTTTACCAAAAATTGATATTTATAAGGTCAAACAAAATTAAAATCCTTAATCTTCTTAATAAGCATTAAATTATTAAAAAAAAGTCTTCATATTCATAAATTTGTTTACCGCCATTAAAGAAAAACATTTTCAAACGAAATCTTTAATAATAATTACTTCCCAGAATGTGTTCCTTATTAGCGACACTATCTAATGTTGTAATAAATCCATTTTTTTTTTCAAAATCAGCGGGTTCGATTCCTAGCTAACAAATATTGATTTTTCAATATTTCCAATGATACAGTTTTAGTTTTCATAAAAATCCTAACAAACCTAAGACTCCTTTAAGTACTATTCGCTATTGCTATTCCCCATAATTTCGGATTTGGCCATGCACGCCCACTTGAAAAATTCACCCTGTATATCTAATATTTATTAATATTATAAAGAGGTAAAGTTTGTCAGTTTATGCGGATGTAGAGGGTAACCTCTGGATCTACTAAACCAATTTAGATGAAATTTAGTAAGAAGATAATTTGAGATCCTGGGAAGGATTTGGATTTTTGTCCCGGAAATCATCCCTTAAGGGGGTGAAAATGGGGATGAAAGTTTGAGAAGCAAGCTAGTAATAGAAATAGATGTTATCCAGTCAATATACACACCCTCTCTCTCGCCGCCGGCGCCGTTGGTGACGACGGTGATCTGGTGTCCCGGCAGCACCAGCCCGCTGCCGCCCGCGCTGTACGACACGCCCGCGCCTGCCAAGCGATACACATCAATAAATAAATAAATATGTTGGGACATCAACACACAGCACCATATAGTTCTATAGTAAGCTACGAGGCCTGTGTTATGGATACCAGATAGTTGATACATTACACATATATAACTTTAAATACATACATATTATAAATATAAACACCCGTGACTGCAGTACAAACATTCGTGCTCATCACACAAATGAATGCCCCCAGCGGGACTCGAACCCGCGACCGCTATCACAGAAAGTAGAATCACTACATACTGAGCCCAACATGTCGTCAGCCAAACACGATAGACATTTCAAATCATATAAAATTACATATTATAAATAACACTATCTTTCGCCGACGTTTCGAACGCTTTACAAAATCATGGTCACGTGACCAAAAGATCCAAAAAGACTATTTTTTAAAATTTCTATATTAAAAAATGTCAAACATTCGCATAAATCTTAAAAAATTAAGACAGAATACAAAGGCTATTGAATCGAAAATTTAATTTAAGGAGTGTAGGAGGCAGTTTATGAACTTACAACCACTGACTTGGAAAGCATTTCTGCTGAGAGGATCAAGCGAGCAACTCAAAACTTGCTCCTTAATACATAGAGTTACATTTTATAATATAGTACGTAGTGCGCACGGTTTGTTCGCAAACATAACATGCAATCTGTATTCATTTTACTCTCAACCTCTGTTAAGTTAACCTGACCGGATTCAACCTCCGGGCTGCAACTAAGTATATCTTAATAGTAGTTGTAATACACTAATTCCGAGTCGGGATTCGAACCCCGGACCACCTATCAGCCGTACATGTTGACCACTAAACCACAAGTATAAATATCTATCAGTTACCTGGTGAGCCCGGAGCGCTCTGACTGACCCCACTGCGTTGAGAGAACAGGTACTGCGCTGACTGGGAACTGTTGTTGTTATTTAAACGCTGACCGCTGTTTTGCTAAAATTATAATTATACATTTTACATTTAAAATTATAATTAAAAAAAAAAACATTATGAAGACTTAAAATATTGCAATTTTCCTTAAGTCACGAGTGTTCCATCAGTTTGTAAACAAAATGTTTCGGCACTATTAAGATTTGGCGATAGTAAAGAGATATATATATATATACATGTATACGTAAACCAGTGTAGATCACAAGGTAGCCACCTGGTCATGCTCCTCGCCGGTGAAGAGGTCGGGCGTGGGCTCGCGCGACAGCTCCTCGGGCGTCACCAGCCCCGACACGCCCACCTGCGACGGGCTGGTTGGCGCGCTTCTGAAACATCGATACATATTAACATCTTATATTACACTGGCCATGGTAGCCCAGTGAAATGACTTCAAATCCCGGGTCTCGGTCCTCTGATATTTTCATGTGCTAATCATTTCCAACACAATTACCACTTGGTCTTACGGTGAAGGAAGACATTGAAAAAAAACCTAGCAATTTTCGAAAGACATCTGAAGCCCGCCAGCCGGTTGGCCAACGTGATAGTCTATGGCCTGATCCCCCTCGTATTGAAGGAAAACCCATGCCCAGCAGTGGGACGTTAAAAAGGGCCGAATACATACATACATACAATACATACTGGACATAGCAAATAAAAGGAAATTGCTCACTTTTGTACGAGCTTTGGGTTAATCTCGACTGAAAAATTACTAAAATATTGAAAATAAAATATTCCAAATACATATTCCAAAGTAGTAAATTTGTAATCTGTCTTTATTTTTTTCCACTTTAAAAATGGCTGAAAAATAATAAAAACTAACGTTTAAGATGAAGGCTTTTTAGGTTCTTTTATTTCTTATCTCTTAAGCCCCCAATATCTTAAGCCTAATAAATTGTAATTGTATTATGGATACCAGATAGCCAATACACAACACATATATAACTTTAAATACATATACATATATAACATACATATACACAAATGAATGCCCCCAGCAGGACTCGAACCCGCGACCGCTGGCACAGCAAGTGGGTTCACTACAAACTGAGCCAAACAACAAACAAATAATATAATATTACCTGGAAGACAATCCAAAGGGCGCCCTGAACTGCACGCCGCGGGGCCGGCGCGGGCGGAAGGCCAGCTCGATGAGCTTGCCCTCGCTCTGAGGGTCGATGCGCCAGAAGCTGCCCTTGCCGGGCTCCTCCTGGCTGCGAGGCACCTTGATGAAGTACCTGGAAAATTATACATTTAGTTTAAGTACTAGGTTTCGACGGTTTCACTCAGTAAACAAATTGTCATGTTAATAAATAAATACCTAAGCTAGTGGATTTTTCACTACATAGTATGAAACAAAATCGCTTCCCGCTGTCTGTCCCTATATATGCTTAGATCTTTAAAACTACGCAACAGATTTTGATTTGATATAGTGGAGAAACACTGATAATTTTAAAGGTTTCTAATGTGCTGTCGTAAATAAACACATTTTTTTTTGCGCTTCCATTTCAAACGCTGGCTGAACCCTACGAGATAGATCAAAATAATGTACTACAGTATTGTACACCTTAAAAAGGTCTACAAAAAAGTCTGCGATGGCATATGTCTATCTCTTAAGGACAACATACTATATCCATTTTACTATATCCAAGCTAGGGACGAACCCGAGCGAAGCGAGGGTGAGTCGCTAGTATTAACATTAGCGTATTAAAGAAAAATTAGTTCTCTTCCAAAATATAATAATTTTAAATTTTAATTTTATACCCCACAAATAAAATACCAAAAGTACCACTGTAATATAAATAACCAAGAGTACACCCAACAACATACATACAGATTTATTTGTAACCACAAACAAAATATCAAAGTACCAGGGCAACATGAACAAATAAAGAGTTCATCCATCAACATACACCTCTATACCCTTGTATTTTTATACAAGGGTTGTTGTTGGTTGTGTTGCCCTGGTACTGTAATGTTTTCATTACAGTACCAGGGCAACACAACCAACAAAGAGTTCATCCTACTTGCTTTGCGGGATACAGGATGTACGGCAAGAAAGGTCGGATGGCCGATATCCGTTTCATCTCTAGTTTAAAATATAACTGCTGTCTTTCAAACTTATTATCCGACTGCAGCGACCCTTGAATAAAATACCAAAGTACCAGGGCAACATAAACAACCAAGAGTTCATCCATCACATACAAACATCATATTATAACCATTGCAACTCACCGGTTTAGCGACAGATTGTGACGTATCGAATTCTGCCATCCCTTATCCGCGGTGCGGTAGTAGGGGTAGTGCTTCGTTATGTAGCTGTATATACCGCTCAGGGTGAGCTGCTTGTCTGGCGCCGAGGCGACCGCTTGGACGATCAGTTGAGCGTAACTGGAATACATAAGAAAATATTCGATAAGTCTATCACTTATATAATCTATACTGAGTCGTATAACTGAGTCGAATCTGTACAATAAATATTACAGTACTTTGGTGCCATTTTTGAAATTTTAAAATCATTTTTGTAAAATAGTGGGTAGGCACTGTCTGTAACAAGTATATAGCGCCTTTGAGACGTCTAAAATCTTAAGTCTCTCCCGTGACCATGATTGCTGTAAAGCATTCGAAACGTCGGGAACCAAAAATCAAAATAAATTCGCGAAATAATCCGAAAAGATAGTTTTATTTTGAAACATTAAATATTTTTTGGAAAATCTTATTGAAATAGTCGCTATTATCGATACAGAGGCCGAGTTTTTAGAATTTTCGTTTGTCTGTCTGTCGGTGTGTGAACGCATCACGAGAAGACCTCTGGAAAGATTTTAATAAAATTTGGTATGATGACAGCTGGTTATCCGGGTCAACATATAAAATACTTTTTACTGCGGGAAAATATCCCATCTCTTAGAAACATCATCATACACTAAACGTTAGAACGCAAGCGGGGACGAACCCGAGCGGAGCGAGGGTGAGTCGCTAGTAATAATATATATGAAAACATTCGATGAAACTATTATATAACAATAATTATTATTATTGTTCGTCCAATTGTGATAAAACATGTTGCGATCAAGTTTAAGAGTTGGGTAGTTGATACCTTAAACCAATAATTCCAAGACTCAACTTCTCTAAGAAAACACTACTGTAGCCCGATTAATTCCCAATTAACATTAAGATTTTTAATTGTTTTGAGATGAATAAAGAGTCAATTTAGTTGACAAATAAGAATCGTCACAGGCTGCTATCGCCATAAGAATCTATGGGGAGTTTTGACAGAGTGCGCAAGCGATCCTGCGACGCCCTATTAAGACGGTCGAGGTTTTGTTTGTTTTAAGTGGGTGGTACTGGCCTTCTAATCGGTGACTCCCTCATATATATGTATGTATGTATGTCTACAGGTAGTATGCGTAAATGCATTTCCAAACAACAAAAAAAATAGTTTTGACAGCCCATGAAAAGTATGTCAACTTATTGGCGGTGTCAACTACTCAGTTTTATGTAAGATTACTAGATATTTATTAGGATTCCTGCAACATCCAACGGATCAAGATAACACATGGAGAGTGATTGTATGCACATCCACGAACGTTACAGTCTAATTTGCATGCGAGTGTACGTCATACTATTCATACGTACGTCATACTATCCAGTGTTGCACGTCATACTTTGACGACACGTTCGGCTCAGTTTGTAGCGACCCTACTTGCTGTGCTAGCGGTCGCGGGTTCGAGTCCCGCTGGGGCATTCATTTGTGTGATGAGCACGAATGTTTGTAATCCAGTCATGGGTGTTTATATTTATAACATGTATGTATGTATTTAAAGTTATATATGTGTAGTGTAAAAAACTATCTATTAAAGTTATCTATTAAATAGACAGTTATAATTTTGCTACAAACAAAAACTTGCTTTTGTAAAAAAACACAAACTCGTAAAAAACGGAGTTACAGTTTTATACTTCTCAGGTACAGAAATTAAGAAAATATCGCCTAACACACCCAAATATAACCTAAACGAATTCAGCACCTTCCTCCTTTTTCGAGGTCGGTTAACACGTAAATTTTAAATATTGAATTAGTATATAGTATACCTGTACGGTGGTTTAGCATCGTCTCTGCCCTCGCGGTGTTCACGCGCGTCTCTCGCGTCGCGGGAGCTGTACCCCGATTCGGACGCGGAGGAACCCTGCTATTTTAAAGTGAGCTGTTATACATTACACATTATTTGTACTAAGTCTATAGAGATAAATAAAATTGAAGTGTCTTTTTGTAAAGTCACAATAACTTTTTACTAAATGCATATGAAAGTATACGATACTAATAAGAAAAAAAAAAACAATATTTGAAATTTTTGCCCGTCTGTTTGTTCCGGCTAATCTCCCCGAAACGGTCAATTCGATTCCGAGGGGATTTTCACTGGAAGATAGTTGATGTTATAAGGAGTAACTTAGGGTATTTTTATTTTACAAAAAGAATTAGGGTTCCGCTCGAAAAAATTAAAACGCACCCAGGGAAGCATAGTAGTAAGTTGCTAAAATATATTAAGATTATCAAGAGACAGAATTTGTTCGTCCGTTTATTTGTTTATTTCTAATGTAAATCCGATTTGATATTTGTTTGCATTAGATAGAAATCATCATGCTATTACCCAAGAGAGCGAAGCAGTATACAACAAAGCATAGGTACAACAAATCGGGCAGACTATTAATAGCATAAAGTCAATTTTTTTCAGCTTCAACGCGAGCAAAGCCGCGGATTCTGCTGCTGAATAAAGATATACGTACAGCGGTGCCATTAGAGTTGGGCCGCTGGTGTTCAGCTAGCACCGCGTACTGCGCTACGAGACCCAGGTCGGGGTGCCGCCGCCCGGACGAGCCCGCGCCCCGGGGCGATGTCGGACAGCTGTTCGTCGCACTTATTGTACCTGGAAATATAAACATTTATAATGTATAAAATAAATAAATAAATATGTTGGGACATTAACACACAGCACCATCTAGTTCCATTGTAAGCTACGAGGCTTGTGTTATGGATACCAGACAGTTGATACACTACACATATATAGCTATAAATACATACATATTATAAATATAAACACCCATGACTGGAGTACAAACATTCGTGCTCATCACACAAATGAATGCCCTCAGCGAGACTCGAACCCGCGACCACTGGCAGAGCAATTAGGCTCACACTATAAACTGAGCCAAACGTGTCTTCAATGTCGTACATGTATGGAACTAGAATTAGTTTGTAATAATATTTTGTATAAATACAGATTGCATAATATAAACATTTGATTACATGGGGAAAAAACTAGCTGTACAAGAAATATTATAGTGCACAATGCGATGCGAAGCTTATTCCTTTCATTCCCGCCAGCAGTTACTGAGTTTCTTAACTGAAAGGCCCAATAACTACACTTAGCTCGACCTGGAACTCGAACCCAGATCTGTCGCACATACAAAACCACTGCACCATCAAGGCACAAAATTTGTAAAAAAAAGTCAATGAGGACTTAGAAATACGTATTTAAAGACCATATAAATAAAAAAAGAAACAGAAACCCAAGCAACACCAGGTCACATCCCTAGTAATCCTACTCCCAACTGGCAACACTCACCGGTAGGCGAAGGCGCCGGGCTGCGACCGTCATTGTCTGTTGGTATCGAGATGCGCAGCGGCGGCAGAGGTGGTCCGGAACTGCCCGCCCCGCCCCCGCTCTCCTCCACCAGCGACTGAAACTCCAGACGAATGTTGGTAGACGGGAAACGGAGTGTGCATCTGGAATTAAAATATGAAACATGTTAGAATAATACACATACATTTATAGATATCTTATAACATTAAGAGCAATCCTTGCATAGGTATGTATTTTATATTAGACTTGAGATATTTTCTCACAGTAAAAAGTATCCTATATGTTGACCCGGATCAGCTATCATCATACCAAATTTCATCAAAATCTGTCGAGTGATTTTTCCGTGATGCGGTCACAGACAGACAGACAAAAATTCTTAAAACCATAGATTCGGCCTCTGTATCGATAATAATGTTTATTTCAATAAGATTCGGCTTAGTTGCAATTTTATTATATGTATAGATATAATAAATAAGGTTCTGCTTTTTAAGTTTATCTATATAGGTGTCTTTGATCGAAAGAAGTTATAATAATATCGCAAATCACATTAAAAAGAAAAGTTTAACTAAATAACATAAACAAAACTTATATATTACACAGTATTACAGAAGGAGGCATAAAATCGTAATATTTCACAAATCCGAGCTTGCCAACATAAATACCAAACTTGAAGTTATATTGTAACCTTGACCTAGCGTTATATCCTTTGATGACGTAAGAGACAGCCTTACTACTGACAGCAGTCTCGTAAATTTCTTTGTGTACTTACGAAATAAATTATTGAGGGAATCTGTATAATTTTATAGTGTACCTATATTTAAATACGAAGGCTATAGGCATTAGGCAAAATAATATAGTACATGACTGTTAATATGTAAGTCAATGTTTGATATCTATCTTAATATACATATAATTCTTCTGTACGTGTTTGTCATCTTACACCTCCTAAAGGGTAAGACCGATTTGGATGAAATTTTGTGTGTATATTTCAATGGGCTCCTGTATGATTTGAAAACACAATTGGACCCGGAGGTTGCGCTGCAATCGGTGTGTCAAAGAGTTTGTTTTTTAATAGTTTAAACGCGGGCGAAGCCACGGGTACTGCTAGTATATATATAAAACAAAGTCGAGTTTGTTATAACACTTATAACTCGAGAACTGCTGGAACGATTTTTACTATCTTTATTTTGTTGAATGTGTCTTCACCCCGAATAGCAGAATAACTATTAAAACATTGGAGAAAATCACGAAAAAAAATAATAAAAAAATCTATTCCATACTAAGCGTCAAAATGTATCTAGGGACGAACCTGAGCGAAGCGAGGGTGAGTCGTTAGTACATATAAAATTCTAAGACGAATCTGTACTGAATTTATATCATTTAAATATTTCTTGGAAAATCTTATTGAAATAGTCATTTTTATCGATACAGAGGTCGAATCTATAGTTTTCAGATTTTTTGTCTGTCTCTCTGTGAACGCATCACGAGAAAACTGGACAAATTTTGATAAAATTTGGTATGATGGCAGCTGGTTATCCGGGTCAACATATAGGATACTTTTTACTGCGAGAAAATATCTCATCTCTAAGAAATCTATACTGAACGTTAAAACGTAAAGGGACGAACCCGAGCGGAGCAAGGGTTAGTCGCTAATTCATAATATACTTAAATATTACTTTTAAACTAAAAAAATAAATATTCTAAATGATTATTTTTTATTTATTAATTAATACAGCAATACAATTAATTTGATTATGAAGAACCAGGAGGTGGACAGTCAGTCTTTAACTTACGAAGGATCATTTGAAAATTTATATTGATTTTTTTTTATGCGATTCAGTGACAAACGAGCAGCCAGACCACTTGATGGAAAGCAGTACCTGTCGCCCATAACACCTACGGTTCATGCACTTAGGTTTTAAGTAACAAAAATGCAGAACCACAGATGCGTTGTCACTGTGAGGACTAAGATGATATGCCTCTTGCCTGTAATTGCGCTGGCTACCTTATCCTTCAAACCGGAACACAACAATGCAATCATTGTTGCTTGGCGGCAGAAATAGATAAGGAAGTGGTACCCATCCAGTCAGACTCCTCAGGCTTGACAGAGTCCTACCACCGGTAGGACAGACTATCATCCAATGATCTATCTACATCTGAACAAACAGAACATACGCATATACATACATATTATATTGTGTATTATACAGTGTACAATATAGCTACAGTCACGGTTATTTTTGTAAATAACACATTATGAGATATCCGTCTGGACAAATTCTGTAGACTCAACGTGTAGACCGGCGCTAATCCAGACGCTTAGTATTTCAACGAACTAATACGTAAGACAAGAATACCATCGCAAATTATATAACATTTTGTGTCACGCGATCTATAAATCAGCGAAATGTCGAATGTTACTTATAAGTTATAGTCATCAAGAATGTAGTTATTTTAAAACTAGCAACTCACCCTCGCTCCGCTCGGGTTCGTCCCTACTTACGTTTTGACGTTTAGCTCTGAGATGGGATATTTTACCGAAGTAAAAGGTGTCCTATATGTTGACCCGGATAACCAGCTATCATCATAACAAATTTTATCAAAACCTGTACAGTGGGTTTTTCATGATGCGGTAACAGACAGACAGAAATTCTAAAAATTATGGATTCGGCGTCTATATCGATAATAATGACAATTTCAATAAGATATTCGAAGAAATATTTAATATACAGATTCGACTCAGTTACAATTTTATTATATGTATAGATTAATGCTATTTCCATTTTAATGACTTATCTTCTTTATGGTTCACAAGCGTGCAAGTGGAGCAAATATTACTTCACAGTATGACTGAGAATAGAGGACATTAAGCTTTTACATATTTAGTTTTTGTTGGTAGTGCTGGCTTTTCTAACCGATGAGTATACATAACTACCTGTTATACGAGTGGTATTCGTAAATGCGCATTTCCCGACGTTAAAGTAGTTAAAGCCTTTGGGAGCGTCGTAACGTGTGCGCTAGCGATCTTACAACAATTTCTATAGCGACAATAGTATATTTGTACAGCAGTTAACAACGACATAAAAAAACATAATCACATACATACATACATACTATAAATATAACTAATATAAATATTAATCTTTTGTTATTCAGTCATAAAAAATTATTCATAGTAGAATGCAATTTGAAGAAATTAAAAATTACAGCGTTATAAATAAAAATAGTTCTGTAGTTGCCCTTTTTCCTTCATTCAGGTTCCATTTAGTTGATAGCGAAGCATACCCAAGGTTAGGATCCGACCTGTGTTCTTAAATTCCAACTTGAAACTATTATTATTTAAAGAGATACTCAAACCTACAGCAAAAATAACATCCAGTTCTGTATATTTTAACAGAATTGACCGACGAAAAACAGACATTACACTTAACATTTTATAATTGTAATAGTTTGTGATCTATATCTATACATATAATAAAATTCAGAAAGAATCCGAATCTGTACATTAAATATTTTTTGGAAAGAAATAGTCATTATTATCGATACAGAGGATGAATATATGCTTTTTAGAATTTTTGTCTGTCTGTCTGTGACTGCATCACGAAAAAACCAAAACAAAATTTGGTATGATGATAGCTGGTTATCCGAGTCAAGATATAGAATACTTTTTACTGCGTGAAAATATCTCATCTCTGAGAAATCTATACTAACCGTTAAAACGTACCAACCCGACGAAGCCCGGGACGAACCCGAGCGGAGCGAGGGTGAGTCGCTAGTTTGTAAATATGTACATACAAGTAAATAACTCCTTTTAATTTGTAACGGCTCAATCAATTTGAGTAAAATTAGTAATAAAAATAGCTCATATTATCTACTAGTGACTCACCCTCGCTTCGCTTCGGGTTCGTCTCTAGACAAAAACAAATCTATCCCACGGGAACCGTACATTTTCCGGGATGCTATATAGCCTATAGCCTTCCTCAGTTAACGGGCTGTCTAATGCAAAAAGAATTTTTAAATCGGATCAGTGGTTTCTGAGATTAGCGCGTTTAACCAAACAAACAAACAAACAAACAAACTCTTCAGCTTTATAATATTAATATATAGATAAACACAAAAGCAATTTCGCCCAACCGCCAAAGTCACTGGCGAACACTACTACCTATCACTAATCTCCAGTCACCACAAACCATTACGAAAACAAATATTGTTTACAAGTTTCATTCATCATAAATTCATTACTAACGGCGTAATAAGAACGTTAATTAGTCTGCTTCCATTAAGGGCGTCGCGTTCTGACTACTATTCACTATGTATTTTATTACGCAACTGTATAAAATAACAATATACTTAATCGGACCACTATTATTATAATTGTGAATGTCTGTATTTGTGTGTGTTTTTGTTGGAGGATATTTAGTACTTTGAAAGACTATGACCAAAACCCTAGGTCTGGAAGAACACATAGGTTTAACTGTTAAGACACCCAAGTAAAGCGAGGGCAAATCGCTAGTCTATACATATGATAAAATTGTAACTAAGCCGAATCAATACATTAAATATTTTATTGGGAAATCTTATTGAAATAACCATCATTATCGATTCAGAGGCCGAATCTATAGTTTTTACATTTTCTGTCTGTCTGTCTGTGACTGCATCACGAAAAAACCACTGGGCAGATTTTGATGAAATCTGGTATGATGAAAGCTAGTTATCCGGGTCAACATATAAGATACTTTTCACTGCGGGAAAATATCACATTCCTGAGAAATCTATGCTAAACGTTAAAACGTAAGTAGGTAGGGACGAACCCGAGCAGAGCGAGGGTGAGTCTCTAGAAATGAATAAAACTTTGCTATTTATAAAGTATACGTAGCAAAGAAAGAAAAGATAAGACACTATATCGCTATTGCTAACCACATAAAGTAAAAAGCGTGTAGATAAAAAATATATATTACATATTGTCTTACTAATTGTTAACTTATAGAGCTAACAGGAAAATTAAAAGAATTAGTAATTTTCAATAAATGCAATGTAATCACATTTTTTAGTATGTAGCACAGATAACATAGAGAGTACAGAACACAGAGCAAATAGAAAATTATCCACAGATTAAAGATAACATGTTCATGTATTGAACATAATTGCCACCCCAGAAGGTAAAGGATATGCATTATTATTATAATATTAACAATTAAGTATATTAAAATTATTACCAAAATTTTAATACAGGGAAGTATAACATATTTTTAGAGTAATAATATAAACTTAGATTCAATTTTTAAATGAATTTTAACAAATAACTAAACCAGTATTGTTTAAGAATCCAGTCATATGAATAGAAATATTGTTTTTGCGGTAAGTGCTTAAACTAAAACATATAAAATACAATTTTTAATTTTATATTGATACTTGAACTATAAAGATACTGTTTCAACAATAAAATCTATTCTATTAACATAAAATTATTCATTTACAGGTAAAGGACATATTTTCTTATAAGAACGAATAAAGGTTTTATCAGAATTTGCAAATTTTAATTCAACCACCCTAACTTTTCCGTCCTGGCCGGGAATAGCCTTAACAATTCTGGCCATAGGCCATTGCAATGGAGCCAAATGGTCATACCTTACAATGACCAAGTCTCCAGTTTTTAAATTCTGATTGGGATATTTCCATTTAGGTCTGTTTTGTAACTGGCATAAATAGTCTTTAGACCAAGCTTTCCAGAAGTCTTGACTAATTTTAGTGCAAACATTGTAGAATTTCAGTCTATTAATTTTAGTATTAGTAAGATCAGTTTCTGGAAAACTTGTTAATGGAGCACCTATCAGGAAATGTCCTGGAGTCAAGTATGTCAGATCTGAAATGTCTTGGCTCATAGGAAGTAGAGGTCTTGAGTTAAGTACTGCCTCTATTTGTGTAACTACAGTATAGAGCTCTTCAAAAGTGAGACATAAATCGCCAACTACTCTACGCCGAACGCTAAAGAGAATATATTGAAAATGCAAAACACCCAAGAAAAGAAACTTTATACTCCAGAAGAAATAAAGAAAATAGCCCCAGGCTATAGAGGGAAACCAGAAAAGTTCGATCCGACTAAGGTTGGAAAGAAACGTGAAGGTCCACCTCAGAAAAAGCAAGGCCCGACTACGTCGAAAGTGCCTGCACCAACAGCTACGGACAAAGCCGCAAACCCAACTCCGCCAAAGAATGCTCCCATGTGGGCAGACTCTGTGTTCGGAATTGATGTGGCCGTACGTGAGCTAAACGTCAACCAGGAAATAACTCCGTCTTATGCGAGGTTACCTGAAGTTGTCGAGGAAGTCTACTCCGCTATTGGAGGAGATGACCAATCATTGAACAAGCAAATGACCAAAGGCATGCTGATGTATTGCAGTACAGCAATGCTATGGGCACGCTTGCTCGATATCAAAGCCAAGCGTGGAAACACAAACTTGAGCTATGAGGAAATCGAATTCTGCAAAGCGATCATGCAGCATGAGTATAACATTCCCCAACCAATCTATTTGTTCCTGAAAGGCATAGGTGAGGTCAAAGATCCGACAGGTAAAACTGTCTATCTTGCAGATCACGCCCTGCCAGTGACAGTAGTACAAGGTCAAGGAGGTTATCACGCATCAACCGTGAACGCAGAGAACCACAATCTCTTCGAAGAGATCCCGTCACTGGGTATCAGCGGAGACGTTCTCATGGCGGAAGCATCGGAAGCGGCGCAACCTGTGCCAAACTTCCGTGTAGTTCCTCAAAACCTTAGAAGTAGTTAGAATCCTACTAAATTCAGTAGGAATTAGTAACAACCAATTTGACGAAGTCGTCGGACGAACACGTCTAAACATCAACTTATTGCAGAAGGTCAGCGACTATTTCGTGGGATGCCCAACATTCCGAAATGAAAAAGTCAAGCTGGACGCTCTTACAGTTGAAGGAGACGGTGTCCAACTCATTAAGTCTTTACCGACTAATGAGAACGTGAACCCAACTGCGCGCTGGACAAATTTGGTCATTAGGCCAAACTCAGCAAACGCAAATGCGGTCACAGTATTTGGTGCCTCATACATCATGGGATACCAACTACACAAAGAGGCTATCGAAAGTAGCAACGCAAATTGGTGTTGTCTCGAATCGTTAAGTCCTCAACATCCATGGAATATTCCTGCATCATGGATAGAAAACCGAAACGCAAGGCGCGTTCTACCACCTGGTTTTGGAATTGAGAGATTCGTCTCCATTTCTGATTCACAAAGGAATAGGACAAACGCAATAGTGCGTCGGATGATTATCAGTCCACGATAATCAAATTGAGAAACGACCGCGGCCACGGCGAGTAGCATCGAGGGTACAGTCAAATCTCAATACAAGTTTAGTTTTAAGTTCAATATTTACTTTAAACATACTTGATTTATTTTAAAATTTTAATTTTTGTATTTTAATATAATTAGCATAGGAAGTAGAGTAGTTGGCGATTTATGTCTCACTTTTGAAGAGCTCTATACTGTAGTTACACAAATAGAGGCAGTACTTAACTCAAGACCTCTACTTCCTATGAGCCAAGACATTTCAGATCTGACATACTTGACTCCAGGACATTTCCTGATAGGTGCTCCATTAACAAGTTTTCCAGAAACTGATCTTACTAATACTAAAATTAATAGACTGAAATTCTACAATGTTTGCACTAAAATTAGTCAAGACTTCTGGAAAGCTTGGTCTAAAGACTATTTATGCCAGTTACAAAACAGACCTAAATGGAAATATCCCAATCAGAATTTAAAAACTGGAGACTTGGTCATTGTAAGGTATGACCATTTGGCTCCATTGCAATGGCCTATGGCCAGAATTGTTAAGGCTATTCCCGGCCAGGACGGAAAAGTTAGGGTGGTTGAATTAAAATTTGCAAATTCTGATAAAACCTTTATTCGTTCTTATAAGAAAAGTAAAAATAACATGTTCATGTATTGAACACTAATATTAAAAAGCGAAAGTAAGGTTTATTTTCCTTCTACGTAACGTACCCGTAGCAACAAATCGACATGATTTTCTGCCAAAAGACGTAAATGCGTAAATGCGAAGTCTGTAGGTGTTTTTCCAGTGAGAAATATCAAATGACGCCGCGATACATAAAGCTATAGATAGACACGTTAGCAAGTAAAGAGGTTTAGCTTTACCACTGACAGGTAAATTGCTCTAATTAACGGAGCTTGGCGTCCGACGTAGTATTGATGAAGTGCTGCTTGTTTGTGCCCTTTGCGAAGGACCTATGACCATATAATTAATCACACAACAAATATGTAAAAAGTATGTCTGTATGTTTGTTACTCCTATACGCTGAAACGGCTGACCCTTTGGTAACACATAAGCTAAAAGTAATAACTAAATTTGCCAAAAAGTGGCACTATATACTAACTATATAACGATGATAAGTGGACGAGAATTGATGTTAAATAATACAAAAGAATATAGTATTATATTAATTATTCATATTTTATATTAATACATATATATCTTTTCCTTATTCTTTAAAGAAAGTGAACGGGCTGTGTGGCAAAATCGAGAATAGTAGCATAAAAACAAATCACGCTACTATTTTTGACTTCCACATTTATTTTGATGGATTCTATATAATTATTAAGTCTAAGACATAAAATAACAAACTAATTTCATTTTCATCACGACGACCGCGTGTACCCACTCGTACGACAGGCGATAGGAAAATCCCTATATGACGTGGGAACATTAACAAAGTATTCGCTGTATTGTAATCTTTGATTTGTATTGCCTGTTGTTGTATTGCTTGTTCATTTTAAGTACTTGTTGTCGTTCACGTGAATATGTGGGCCAATATACATTGTACTTAGAATAAAGAAATATAAAAGTGGCATCAAAAATCAAGTCTTAATGAAATGGTAAAAATGTATAAATACTAGTATTTCGACATCTTTTGATATTAATAATGTAAAAGTTGTTGAAAATTAGGTATAGAGATATTTTACGATTGGAAAAGTTATAGGCTACATTTTCATTCCAGTAAGATATTAGTAATTTGCCATTAATAGAGGCGCCTAGACTAAAAAAAATCCACGTTTTTTTTTAAAGATAATAAATAAACATAACACCCATTTTTTATAACTTTTTAGATTTTCGCATTCCATAATTATATAACAATTATACTACGGACTTAAACGGGACGTAGACAAGCGTCTGCCCGTGACCACGGCTGGTGCAACGCAGTTAAAACATCGGGAATAAGGTATACCCTAACATACAGCACTATATATAGCCACTAACTTAACTGCCTCATTGGTGTAGTGGCTAGCATGTACGGCTGCACATCCTGAGGTCCTGGGTTCGAGTCCCGGGTCGGGCCAAGTTTAGTTATTGAGTCTTTCTGTATAGTAAGCCTCAGTAACAGCCCGGAGTTGGGAAGTTGGCGGTGTTTCACCCCCGTGCCTCGGAGAGCACGTAAAGCCGTCGGTCCTGCGCCTTAACTCTCACCGGTCGTGTCGAGTAGTCGTCCCACCGGAGTATGAGAGTGACAGGAATAGAGAGTGCACTGTGTCTGCGCGTACACTTGTGCACTATAATATCTCCTGCGCAGTTGGCTAGTCTCAATGAGATTCGCCGCCGTGGTCGGAATCGGTCAGGAGAACATTATTATTAGCCACTAACGAATTCATGCGTTTAAGTTCCGTAGTGTAATTATTATAAACCCCTTTTTTTTAATAAATATAATGTAAAATCAATGAAAACCTATGGACGCCACTTCTATATACACAGCTCTGTGGTAGCAGCCAACAATAACAAGGCAATTACGTTCTTCCTAGAATAAGTAGGCAGGGCCTAGTAGCTAAAATCGATACGGTCTAGCTACTACTACTACAGCGTTTAATATTATAAATTGTAGAGATTGTATAATCCATACGTATAATAAAATTCTGAGTCCAATCTGTACATTAAATATTTTTTTGAAAATTTTATTGAAATAGTCATTATTCTCGATACAGAGGCCGAATCTATAATTTTTTTATCTGTCTGTCTGTGACCGTATTACGGAAAAACTACTAGAGTGGTTTTGATGAAATTTGGTATGATGATAGCAGGTTATCCGGGTCAATATAAAGGAACTACTTTTTACTGCGGGAAAATATCTCATCTTTGAGAAATCTATACTAAACGTTAAAGGTCTATAAATATGAATATTGACTTGTTTGAATATTTGAATTCGGTTAAACGTACTACACAGAAAGAGAAGTATTTTTTTTTTGTTAGTAGATAAATGTTAAAAAAATAGGCGAAGATATTACTTTTGAAGTTACTTATTTTGCGTTGATTAAATATTTATTTGACGACACATTGGGCTTAGTTTTTAGCGACCCCACTTGCTGTACCATCAGTCGCGGGTTCGAATCCCGCTGGAGGCATTCATTTGTGTTATGACCATGAATGCTCGTACTCCAATCATGGGTGTTTATATTTATAATATGTATGCTTTTAAAGTTATATACATTATATGTAGTATATCAACTATCTGGTATCCATAACACAAGCTTACTATGGAACTAGATGGTGCTGTCCCAACATACCTATTTATTTTTTATTTATTAAAAATGTATGCCCTGTTTGACGGTATTAGAGTAAATGGAGATAGAAGGGTAAAGATTTCGTATTTATTGTTATATACTTAGATTAATGTTGAAAGCTTACTGAATAAATATAAATTAAATAAATAAAAATGAACAAAACATTATTTCCCACACGCTTTATCAATACCTACTTTTAATATTATAAAAAGAAAAGATTTTTTTGTTTGTTTGTATCGAATAAGCTCCGAAACTGCAGAACCGATTTAGATGGGTCAAAAGATAGTTTTGAGACACGAGGAAGGACATAGGGCAGGGTTTATCCCGGAAATCATTCCTTAAGGGGGTGTAAATGGAGATGAAAATTAGCATGTGGAAGCAGCCAAGGGACGAACTTAAAGAAATATGGGTCGCTGGGTGTACGTTACACGTAACACATAGACACCTAAAACAAAACAGAGCTTAGGCAGAGCTCTTCTGTGGATTTGATAAATGGTTACAACTTAATTCAACAACAGTTAGGGTTTCATAAAATCCTTAGGCACTTTCACAACATCCCAAATTCCAATAACAGGGGAAGTTTAGTTACATGGAGAAAAGCAATATCACGACTTTTTTTTTGAAAAGCGCCTAACATCTGTGGGGGGATTATTATGGTGTGGTGTGTAACGCGCGCATGTAGCATCTACAAACTTACTAAGAATACAGTCAGTAAGATACACTTATATTTATACACTAGCGATATACCCCTGCTTCGCTCGAGTGCGTCCCTGGGTACCTACGTCGATTTCGTTCACAATTTCATGGGGTTTAATTTGTTTGCACCTAATCCCTAATTCTTTTTCTAAAATAAAAATAGCATAAGTTACTCCTTATACTATCAGCTTTCTGCCAATGAGAGTCCCGTCAAAATCAGTTCAGCCGTTCCGGAGATTAAATAGGCAGACAAACAGAACAGAAGTTAAAATTAAAAAAACCATATATATGTATATATTTAGTAAAAAGCTATTACAAACAGACACTTCAATATTATTTATTTGTATAAATAACAAAATTGGTGAATGTGTGTCTATTACTTCTTTACACTGTAACGACTCAATGGATATGAGTATCTAGATATAGTATAATTCGGAATGGAAATACTCAAAGTTTATTTTCCAAATTAACATATCGGCTTTTTTATCAGCGTATCACGCGTGTAAAACCGGATAAGGGTGTAAACTAGTAATAATTTACAAGAAAAACAACTTATATAGACAAAATACATATATTTTTTTAAGTTTTTGTCTGTCTGGCGTGTTTTAACATGATATTATTAATATTTTACAAATTATAAATGGATGAAGTGCGAGGCACCTGACCCAATGAAACCCAGAGCGAACCAATACGGATGACACTATTGAATAACATAACTTTGTTTGTATACAACCTACCGGTGGTAGGACTCTGTCAAGCCTGAGGAGTCAGACTGGATGGGTACCACCCCCTTATCTAATTTTGCCGCCAAGCAACAATGATTGCATTGTTGTGTTCCGGTTTGAAGGATAAGGTAGCCAGCGCAATTACAGGCAAGAGGCATATCATCTTAGTCCTCACAGTGACAACGCACCTGCGGCTCTGTATTTTTGTTACCTAAAAGTGCATGAACTGTAGGTGTTATGGGCGACAGGTACTGGTTTCCATCAGGTGGTCTGTCTGCTCGTTTGCCACTGAATCTCATAAAAAAAAAAACTTTACATATAGTAAAACTGTAGAGGTCGAATGTCTGTACATGGAGAAAAATGCTAAAAACCGAGTCAGGGGGATGTAAGAAGAGAAATAGAACAAATCCAGATTTTTCAAATTTTGTCTCTCTGTCTGTTTTGTCTGTTTGTACGGGCTAATCTCCGAAACTGTCATCGATTGAAATGAAATTTTGCATGGTGGTACCTTATATCCCCGGTCAACATTTTAGATACTTTTCATCCCGGAAAATTAAAGAGTTCCCGTTGGATAGTTAAAAAACTATAGTAACGTATACAGCTGAGTACACAAAAACTCCTGATTGAATTTTAATGAAACTTTACAATAATACAGTTATAACAAATAAGCTACCTTTTATAACGAAAAAATGTACGGTTCCCGTGGGATGGATTTGTTTTTGTTTGTCTTGAGTTTTGTTTGTATTAATATTTCTTTAAATTACAAACTTAAAACATTGTTAAATGTTACTTCTTCTTCAGTAACTGTATATAATAGGTAAAAGATGAAGTTTCAAGCGTGAAACATGAACTGTTTATCTCCCGGAACTAGGCCTACCTACGGCTTGAGCTCGACATGGACAACAATGGCGTGTAGGTCAAGATCGAATGCTGTGTTCAAGTCACCTGCCTTTGTCATTAATTTAAATATACTTAACAAATATAAATAATATCTTTATAATACCTAATTATAGATGTTTTAGAAAAGAGTTGTTATTAAGACAACTACGCACTACGCAGTTCTCGCTTCGCCACGACTTATCCCTATGCAACAAGTTGACGTATATAGGTACTAGGTAATCTTATAATGTTATCTTGACAGATTTCAGTCACGCTGACCAATCTCACTAAGACTAACCAATTGCAAAGGAGATAAAAAAGAACACATGTATGTGCGCACTCTCTTAAACTCTGAATAACGATGAGATGTCCAATTGTCGTTTTATAATAACTTATGATACAGAACCAACGTAACAGCTTCATGTACTCTCAGAGACACAGCATCACCAACATTTCATCTGCAGGCTGAGAATTTCTAGACTAAAAGAAAGGAACGAGCTGGAACTTCAATCCAGGCCTTCCGGATCTGCAACCGTATAAACCACTAGAATCTAGACGAACGAGGCAGTTGATAGCAGCCTATATCATTTTGCAGCTTATAAACTATCTCAACAACAGAAAATCAAAAGAAGCAGAAAACAAGCTCTTATCTGCGGACCTACTTGCGTAGTATAAATGACTTTAGAAAGCCTACATGTTAATCTATACTAATATTATAAAGCTGAAGAGTTTGTTTGTTTGTTTGTTTGGTTGAACGCGCTAATCTCAGAAACTACTAATCCGATTTGAAAAATTCTTTTTGCATTAGATAGCCCTTTAACTGAGGAAGGCTGTAGGCTATATATCATCCCGGAAAAATGTACGGTTCCCGTGGGATAGATTTGTTTTTGTCGCTAGTCCAAGATATAGGTAAACTATCACCATTACGAATTTCACTCAAATCTGTTAAGCTGTTACGGCGTGAAAACGTAACAAACAAATACACACACGCATTCGCATAATATAAAATACTATGATAAAAATCGTCAGTCCATCTGCTAGTTGATTGAACTGTCACAACTGTGAGCATAACGTGAATCAATACTGACGCTTGTTTACGCCGTTTATGTTTACCATTCGACTGCAACGAGAAATGGACTCTACGTTCAATATAATATAGTTGAAAATTCAACTAACCTTTGAGTATTTGATATTTAATTAGACTTTAATTATTGTAACTGTCAGTTTGAAGTTTTTTTTTTAAATAAAGATTTTGACAGCTAACATACTAGTTTATACTAGATTAAATCCTTAGCAACGACAAATACTTAATACTACGTGACATTGGCGAAGAAATCTGTGCTCAACTGGCACGCTTTGAAGCCTTAATGGCAAGAAAATTGAATTGAATTGACAAATTGTTATATTTTCTCCATCGTGTCTTCTTCATTCTACACGACATTGGCGAAGTAATCTGTGCCCAACTGGCACGCCTAAAAACCACATAATAAAGTAACTGAATTGAATTGAAATAGGTACGTATATGAAATTATCACTATTACAGTTAAGATATTATATTACTGTTATATTTTATATACTATCTTGGTTCTAATAAACCTGATACCTTTTAGTGGAGGGTATGAGTTAACACTATGATGTGTGAACTCACAAGGGATTCGTAAGTTCGTGGAATCCTATATCTTTAATCCAGACAAAAACCTAAAAAATAAGTGTATCCAATTGAAATCAGTCCAGCGGTTTTAACAACAAATAATTATTTTAAAAAAAATTAAAAAATCGATTTGGTTTCTATACTCTCAATACAGTTTTAATATAACTTCTACGATACGATAATTCCTAAGACATTACAGTAAAATGTTTTTCAACAAAACTTCATTGAAAATACCATCGCAATCAGACCCTCAATAGGCACATAGTTACATATGTAATATGTATGTACATGTAAAGTTTCCTTTCAAACATACTCACTTATATCATACGAGCATTTTTGTACTCTCTTTGATGTAATCCCCCAATTAGCAAACTCAAAAGAGATTTTCCTCCATAGTACCAGACCAGATACGTCATACGACCCAGTTAGGTATGAAAAAGTCAAGAAGCACTTAAATACTAACATACGTTACGCTAACTGGTGTAGCGTACAGCATAGTTAGAACTAGACTAAAAGCTATAGTATATAACAAACGACTCGCCTTTGCTCCACTCAGATTCGTCCCTAGATACGTTTCAACGATTAAAATAGATTTCTCAGAGATGAGATATTTTCCCGCAGTAAAAACTATCCTGTATGTTGACCCGGATAACCAGCTTTCATCGTACCAAATTTCATCAAAATCTGTCAGTGGCTTTCTCGTGATGCGTTCCCAGACAGACAGATAGACAAAAATTCTAAAAACTATAGATTCGGCCTCTGTTTCGATAGTAATGACTATTACAATAATATTTCCAAAAAATATTTAATTTACAGATTCGACTCAGTTATAATATATATAACAGAATAAAATAATATAAATAAATTAAAAATGACAGATGTATTAATAAATTACTTCAATCATTTTACTCTCATATATGGTTGGGTTATAATTTAGTTGATAAATAACTTTTATTTGAAAAATCAACGCTAATTTTTCACAATTTTCACGTCACTTGTATGGAAACTTGTGCAAAGCATAAAGAGAAAGTGAATCTTAGCGCGTTAGAAATAAAACATATTATTATTTAAAAGCTCGGCTATACGCAAATGTATGTAGCCTTTTCCGTAGTAGAATAGAGTCTACGAGTGCAAGTTAAGTCGCATTTCCACTACATACATAAATCTAAAAGATAACAATCGAATAACCCAAAAACTTTGTCTCAAAGTTTTAACATTGTTTATAAACATTTTTTTTTATTTATTAATATGGTCTCCATTCAATTGACAAGTTATGTTTTCCTTCCATACTTTTATGTGCTGTGGTAATCAAATTAAGAACTACGATCGTAGAAAGGAGCGAAAATGTAGCGTTATCACTATGCAAGACATAAAACAGTTATATGTAATAATTATAAATATACACTGTACAGTTATAATCGTTACACGATATCCCAATATAAAAATAACTTAAAAACAATTATTTCATTTTTGTATTCAGCCCTTTTTAACGTCCCACTGCTGGGCACGGACCTCCCTTCAATACGAGGGAAATCAGGCCATAGTCCACCACGCTGGACAAGTGCGGGTTGGTGGACTTCACATGTCTTTCGAAAACTTGCTAAGTTCTCTCAGACATGCAGGTTTCCTCTTACACATGTTTTTTTTTTTGAAATACTTATAGGAGACCACTTCTAATAAGCAAAGCTATCTCATAACATACACAAAGATTCAGCCGAATAAAGTACTTCCTCCTTTTTGAAGTTAGTTAAAAACAGCTATACAGCGCTATAAAACGTATGGGCATCTACCGCACTGTACAGACACGGTATCGATCGCTCGTCTCGCACGCGTCCTTCACCCCGTGCCCTTTCGGAATTAACCGACTGTTTTGGGGAGACAGTCACAAATCCACTTAATGGTTTAGCGTGTCTGTCTCCGTAAACGGCACGGTTTGTAGGGTTGTTATGTTTACTCATTTACTTATAAAACAACGGAGTCATGACAAAAGTGTACTAAAGGAAGAGGAAAATTATTACTTGAAAATTTTCACTTAGTACATTTGCGCCTATTTTAGATCATGGAAAATTTTAAAGTACATGTATGTATAACAAAAATGCTTTAAAAATGCGAACAGTTTTACAATTCAGACACGTTATTTTATCCAGTACAGAGTTCACTCGTGTGACTTCGCAGAGGAAGTTTTTTTTCGTTTGTTGTCGTTGCCACGCTCTGATATGTGTACGGAGAGTCGAGAGAGATGCAGATTTTAACTAGATACGTTATAGTACGGTAGAGTGAAAAAAAGAAAACAAGGTTTTACGTTTCACTTTGTACGAGCTTTTGCCTACCTTCCTTCATCATGTCATTGTCAGTCAAATACACTAAACAACAGTGTTGGTAGTTGCCGTAATCAGCCAGGATGTCATTTTCTACATCATTAACGATATGTTTATACCATTACGCAGTCTTTACGAATATTATATCACGGATCACCATATCCGTTACTACTACATATTATTTAAATTAACCGAATAATACTTTAGACTTGCACGAAAATTTGAAATTTTAAATAAAACAACCTTTTCGGATTATATATTGTGGGTAGATACTGTCTGTAACGCGCTCGCTTGGGAAACCGAGTGAAGTGGGTTCAAATCCCAAGGCTCAGACCTGTGATATTTTGATGTGCGAATTATTTCTAACATGATTACCACTTGCCTTATGGTGAAGGAAAGCATCGTGAGGAAACCTGCATGTCTGAGGAAACCTGCATGTCTGAGAAAACCTAACAAGTTTTCGAAAGACATGTGAAGTCCGCCAATCCGCACTTGGCCAGCGTGGTGGACTATGGCCTGATTCCCCTCGTATTAAAGGGAGGCCCGTGCCCAGCAGTGGGACATGAAAAGGGCTGAATACAATACCTCAAGGGATGAACCTCTGGTATGCGTAAATGCATTCCCCAACTATAAAAAAAAAAAGGGGTGAACCTCAGGGTAGAAATCGATGTACCTTTTTACTTAAAAAGTAATTACTTTCATCACCCCTAAATCTATACTTATCATAAATGTTCTATACATATAATAAAATTCTAACTGAATTGAATCTGTACATTAAATATTTTCTGGAAAATCTTATTGAAATAGTCATTATTATCCATACAGAGGTCAAAGTTTTTAGAATTTTTATCTGTCTGTCTGTCCGTCTGTTACCGCATCACGGAAAAATCACTGGAGGGATTTTGATGAAATTTGGTGTGACGATAGCTGATTATCCGGGTCAACATATAGGATACGTTTTACTGTGGGAAAATATCTCATTTCTGAGAAATCTATACTGAACGTTAAAACGTAAGTCAGGACGAACCCGAGCGGAGCGAGGGTGAGTCGTTAGTAGTAAATAAAATTATACTCTCCCTAAGCGAAGCAGTCGAAATGATGAAACATAAGTTATTAAATTATAAACGCCTTCACATCAAACAGAAATTCGCTTAGGAAACGTCGCAGTTTCCGCTTTCATTTCTCGTTACAATTAATAACAGATTTTGTGCAATCTTCCCAACTCGACTTTAAACCATCTTTTCTGCGAATCATCATTAATTTGAGTTAAATTGTTCTGCGTAGGTATGATCGCATCATTTTAAATTATATTTAACCATTCTCCCTTTGTTCGTTTGCGCCGCTAAGTGTCTTTTATACATAATAAAAGCGACTTATCTACATTTCGCTTGTACCTAGGTTGGAATGGTTTAAAAAAAATCTTTTTTGAACCAGGAAACCTCCGCAGGCGTATACAAATTAATCCACCAGATTTACAATTACAATTATAACAATAGTTTAGGAGAGCATAGAGGACAAACATGCGAACATACATTTTTATTTACATAGAAAATAGAAAAAGATTTCATTTTTGATTAAAGTTTTGGAAAATTTTATAACTAACTATAACAGTAATATCAAGTCCAATTAATTAATTATATCGGACTACTTAGAAATAATATAAAACACGTGCTATAATTTATGAATAATTTCATCTCCTTACCTTACCTATTATGTGAATATGGAATTACACGTATGTCCGCACCAGTGGAACAAATGACCATCGATGTTATATACCTACTAATGATACTGTTAATAGTGATAGTTTATGAACCGAAGATTGTCCGACTTCTTTTACATAAAACTAAGCTTATTAAATTTACCGGTATCGTAAACTAATCCTATACAAATACTAACATAATAGAAAAAAATTAATATAAACGAAATTTTAAGAATCCCACTTTATTAACCTTAATTCGAAAGGAATCCACACATGTTCACTTCCCAATGAAGTGCTGACAGCAGCCTCATTTAAAGGATGCCGGTTGTTTGTTTAGGATCTGTTCAAATAATGTCCCTAATGTCTAACCAGGCTCTTAGCGTAATCATTTTTTTTTGTAGTAAAACATTTTTGCGCGCATAAGAGTAAAATTTCAAGGCCGCGTCATGAGAAATCGTCACGAAAAACCGTCATGCCCTTGACGCTTGCATCACTCACATGTCACGGGATTGCTTAGAGTATATGCGATAGATGTAAGATACCAGTTAGAAAGAGATTAAATATTATACTCTCCTCTTTGTGAGATATTCGATAGCAAATATACCAATACAAGCTTCGACAAATAATAGTATATATATCAAAAAAATAAGTTAGAAAAATACACTAAATCCTTTGAATACCTACCCACATATCTCACTTTTTACGTCATTCTGTGACATTTACCCTGTATTAATTTATTAATCTTACAGATTGGAAATATTAAATAACCAATGAAGTTTCACTTCTAACACGTGTACTCTGTACACGCGCATTTATTTAATGCTTTTTAATACATTTAAACGAACAATTCTTGTATATTTATTTATTTATTTATTTATACCGGCGATCTCGGAAACGGCTCTAACGATTTCGCTGAAATTCGGCATGTGGTGGTTTTCGGGGGCGAAAAATCGATCTAGATTAGTCTTATGTCTAGAAAAAAGCGTGTTTTCGAGTTTTCATGCGGTTTTCTTTCACATTATTCCACGCAAAATATGATCGATAATTTCTTACGCTCGGGCATAAGCATCGTGGTCAAGGTTTCCGGGTTCGAATCCCGGTCGGATACAAAGTTTTTAATTTTGTTTTTTTTTTTTACATTTATTCAAGTTTTTAGTTTTTTTTTATTAAGAACTCCGAGTGATGCTCGGTTCCCCAGGTGCTACATATAAAGTGATCTATAGTATATAAATAGGCAAAGACAAAACAGTTCAGTACGTTTTTCTCTTCGGTCGAATTTACTACCACTGGAAGTTCACTAATACAAATAACTACGTGGTTACCCTGAATATGTCTATACTCTATGACTTCTTTAAATAGCCTGGAGATCACGAGTTCCATTATTACATGGACAAAAATAAAAAAAGACAAACCAAAAAAAAATTATACGTCGAAAATTCGTTCTTTTTCTTTACATTTACATAAGTATAACTTGAAAAGATTAAAAAACTAACTAATTTTTAAATCCGTTTCATTTACCTATGGTTTAAAAATTTTTTTACATCTTTATGAATAATGCGTTATAAAAACCCTTCAAAATACATGAAAATTTAGAAACTTCCCGTCATATCCCATATTAGAATATGGGATATGACGGGAAGATATATTTGTAAGTACATGCAAATATTATAAATGTAAAAGTGTGTTTGTTTGTCCTTCTTTCATGTCAAAATAAAGTGACGGATTGGCGTGAGTTTTTGTGTTCAGATCGTTGGAGGGTGGGAGAGTGACATAGGCTACAGAAAACACGTTATAATACAACCCAAAAAAATATTTATGATCAGAATTATTTGAAACTTGGTATTAACGCTCTTCGATACAATTAAATAACATTATAACAAATAAATACGTGTTTTAGCATTTTTCGAAATTCATCCCATAAGAGGGCAAAATAAGGAATGAAATTTAGTATGAAACCTACCTTTTAGTCAGTTTTTTTTCATAGTTTTATTATATTTATACCTAAAAGTACCTATTGCATACAACAAAGAACTCGCTACTGAAAAAATAAATAAAACAAAACACACACAGCAGAGTCGAATAAATAATTTTCGTGTACTACACGATTATTGATTGATACGTGAACCAAATACAATAATAGCGCCACCGGCATCGTACGTTGAGGGACGAGAATAAACCTAAAAGGTCACAGGGTCTGTCGACTGTGCAATAGAGATATAGCGAGGGATCTAGTTCTATCCGGGCTTAACAGTTATAAATAACTTACATATCTATATCTTCCGATGCGTTTATTTGCAATTAACTTTTACCCGTGACTCGGCTCGTGTTTATATATAATAAAAGTTTGTTTTTTTTTTTAAACCTGACTGAAATACATTCAAGCTCGAACAGACAAAAACGAAACTCTTTATTATATTAGTATAGACAGATGTAAATAAGCTGCAGGTACATTATACAGTGCATTAGTTATAATTATTAATAATTAACCAAGCGCGGGATGGCAGACTTCACATATCTTTCGAAAACTTGCTAGGTTCTCTCAGAATATGCAGGTTTCCTTACGATGTTTTCCTTCACCGTAATACAAGTGAAAATATCAGAGGTGCGAGACCCAGGATTTGAACCCGCTTCACTGGGTTTCCCAAGCGAGCGCGTTACCACTGGGCCACCACTGCCTAATGTTTTTTACTAATAATTTATTTTTTATTTTTTAGTTTATTTACTCGTATTCTTCTCAGCAAAACCTTTTATTTGATATCTATCCATATCAGGGGGGTGCATAAAAATAACATAGTCCGCCATTTTTGGGAATCCGGCATATTGGATTTAGAATGAAGTCTAGTCAAATTTAACTAAGATTGATTAAGATTTGATTACAGACAGATAGACTGACACCGGGACAGCTGAAACAAAATAAGTTTGTAATGATAAATTACCATTTTGCGGCGGCCGTCATTTTGGATTTACTATGACGTCACTTTACTCATCGTATACCGCTTATCAAGTCCTTTCATTTGTTACCCATATTAATAGTGTCACAATGAAAAAGATAAATCGCCATTTTGTAACTTCCGCCATATTGGATTAAAAATGGCGACATTTAGGTAATCGTGCATTGTATCGGGAACCAAACTAGTGTATCAAATTTCAGCTCAATCGGACACTGGGAAATGGGTCAAATTTAACTTTCAAGATTCCATTACACACACCGGAACAGGTAAAACTAAATAAAAGCTTGTAAAAATGCGATAGATTGTGAAGAGTGAGTGTTTAATGACTTTGGGTTAAATTAGATAGCTTATACGAGTATTCTGAATAAAGTACAGTGTTGTGGTAACACATATGGTATATTTTATCGACGTTCCACGCCATGCGAGGAGAGGCGTGGGCAAATAGTACAAACGATATTTAAGACGTAGGCAGCAACCTGGGTTACAAATATCTAAGATTTAAAAATAATAATAATAAGTACAGTAAGAAACAAAGGAAACATATTAAGTACAGTAACAAACTACATAGTTTCAAACTTCTCCCTATGATTTACTTTTTTCTCATATCGAATAAATCCAATGTCACCTACATAGGTGTCTGTTGTTTAATTACTATCTACAGAAAAAGGTATGTATGCAGACCTTTTTTAACGTCCCATTGCTGGGCACGAGCCTGCCGTCGATACGAGGGCGTTAAGGCTATGGTCCAACACCTTGGCCAAGTGCGGGTTGGCGGACTTCACATGTCTTTCGAAAACTTTTTAGGTTCTCTCAGACGTGCAGGTTTCCTCACGATGTTTTGCATAATTATGCGACTAGTGGTAATCGTGTTGGAAATGATTCGCACATGAGAATATCAGTGGTGCGAGAGCTGGGATTTGAACCCGCTTCACTTGGTCTATCAAGAAGAAAGTATATTTTATACATTTAAATTAAATAAAATCATTCGTTCACTTATTATTGATTCTCAAATAACAATAATAATTACAATCATGAAAATTTGTGAAAAATAATATTTCAAGAAACAAAACAATCTGGATAATTATATGATAATTTAGTAATAACTTTTCAAAATGCGTCATTTTACTTTAAAAATAAACACTAAACAATTAGAAAACAGTGGATTCATGTATGTGTCGGCGCGCCATTTATGATTGTGCACGGCACGTGCAACGGGCAAACCCCCACCACCAAAACACTATAAAACTGAGCACGCAATGCGGCTGGGGGGCATTCGTTGGAAGGCGGTTGCCCGGTGCACATGCTAAGTGAAGCTAATTATTGCGTATTGGTGATAATTAAAGTGTTGTTTTGTGTTACAGAAGTTTGCTGTTTCTTTTAGAGGAAGATGTCGGCCCCTGATCCTATAGAGATAAGTATAGTGAAATCAATTAAATTAGTCAACTGATGACTAAATCAGAACAGTGACCAGTTTAGCGAGGCTCGGGGTGGCTATAAGGGGAGGTTGGAGGCCACTAGCGAGGGACCAGTCCCTCGTACTTTAAAACTTCGATATCAGAAGTGGGACACGATGAGGCCCAAGCTGAAGGTACTGCTTGCTTACTGGACTTTCTGCTAGGTACTTAGTGTGTGACGTATATGGTGAATGGTTTGAAATTGTTGCTAAATGGTTGACCCTGGGCGAAGAGTGTCGTCCTAACTATTCCAGAGTGATTAGGTGGTGGGCACACGTCTGAGTCCCAGAGAGTAGACGAAATTTGTCGTCCGAGCCACACCCATGCAGTGGGTTGGCTTGTCACAGTGATGTACTTAGCATCATCCGACGAAAATTGTCGTCCGAGTCGGGTCCGTTCGGAGGGCTGACTTGTCCTGGATGATTGCTAGTTATAAGTGAGACGAAACGTGTCGTCCGGGTCATATCCGGCTAAGGATTGGCTTGTCCCGCTGTAATAGAGACGAAATGTGTCGTCCGAGTCATATCCGGCCAAGGATTGGCTTGTCGCGCTGTAATAGAGACGAAATGTGTCGTCCGAGTCATATCCGGCCAAGGATTGGCTTGTCGCGCTGTAATAGAGACGAAATGTGTCGTCCGGGTCACATTTCGACTAAGATTGGCTTGTCTGGCTGTATGCAATGACGAAAGGTGTCGTCCAGGCCACATCTTGGTTGGGATTGACTTGTCTAGATGGGGATTGGCTTGTCGCGCTGTAATAGAGACGAAATGTGTCGTCCGGGTCACATTTCGACTAAGATTGGCTTGTCTGGCTGTATGCAATGACGAAAGGTGTCGTCCAGGCCACATCTTGGTTGGGATTGACTTGTCTAGATGGTTAAAAATGTGAAGTATAGTCATAGTCAAATTTTGGATAGAATATTATAATCTAAGTTCATATTTCTAGTTGACTGGTCTAGCTGAAGTGTAGTCCTAGTCATACCTCATCAGGTTGACTGAAGCGGTTCACTTAGCTGGTTAGTCCATGTCATCAAAATGATCTTAGTGTCAGGCTGATAATAATTATTAAGTCAGGATGAGCGAACGGACTACGCAGTTAACTCGACTTGTTTCAGATAAATCGCACGAGGACGTGCGCATGTCAGCATGGCCGTGTCGGCGCGCCATTTATGATTGTGCACGGCACGTGCAACGGGCAAACCCCCACCACCAAAACACTATAAAACTGAGCACGCAATGCGGCTGGGGGGCATTCGTTGGAAGGCGGTTGCCCGGTGCACATGCTAAGTGAAGCTAATTATTGCGTATTGGTGATAATTAAAGTGTTGTTTTGTGTTACAGAAGTTTGCTGTTTCTTTTAGAGGAAGATGTCGGCCCCTGATCCTATAGAGATAAGTATAGTGAAATCAATTAAATTAGTCAACTGATGACTAAATCAGAACAGTGACCAGTTTAGCGAGGCTCGGGGTGGCTATAAGGGGAGGTTGGAGGCCACTAGCGAGGGACCAGTCCCTCGTACTTTAAAACTTCGATATATGTATAATTTACGAAGGCGTTGAAATGGTAAACAATCTTATTTACTCTATTATACACTATACCTACCTACTGTGGAATTTTTATAGGTCATTAACTTCATATTTTTTATATGTAACTTGTTATTTAATTGAAAAACATCTTCTATCTATATTCATACATTGAAAGCCGATATGTTATCCATGGAATTTTTTAAGCTGTTTACATTCATATATTTTTGCTACAAAAAGTGCCACGAAAACCTTTCGTCAAAACCTGGGAAGTCTCCATATCTAATACAGATACACTTTTACGGGGCCCCCATAAGTAGCGTGCACCATGCAGTTATTACCTGTAACAAAAAAAGAAAAACTAAATAAATATATTACAAAATACTAACATTATCTATACTAATATTATAAAGCTGAAGAGTTTGTTTGTATGTTTGTTTGGTTGAACGCGCTAATCTCAAGAATCATTCGATAGCCCGTTAACTGAGGAAGGCTATAGGCTATATTTCAACCCAGAAAAATGTACGGTTCCCGTGGGATAGATTTGTTTCTGTCTAGGGACGAACCCGAAGCGAAGCGAGGGTGAGTCGCTAGTAATATACATAGTTTTACAATAATCCCGATTTGTTGACATTTATGATTACTGTTCTGTCCATTTGGGCAGTAGCATGGTGATATATAGCAAGCCTTGCTCAATAAACGTGCTATTTAATGCAAAAAATGTTTCAAATCGGATTAGCAAGTCCTGAGATTAGCGCGCTCAAACAAACAAACAAATTCTGCCTCTTTATAATATTAAGGATAGATTACAAAACGTTGAAATGTTTTTTTGGATTAAAAATCGCAAGACGAATTCAAACACACTATGCATACTTATATGCCTATTTATGAAAATTTTTCAGTAACTAACGAAAATTAGTGATACTAACCAACATACGGAAAATATATTTCCATTGGAAAAAGCAACATATATTTTACTATATACAAGTAGTCAATCAGATACAACAGCTTTCAAGTAGTGTAACATAATATATAGAAGCTGTACACACAAACAAATAAGACCCTAATAATGTTAACAATAAAGGGTATAGTCCCTTGGCATTTGTGAGGGGGTGGTCATGTCGCCATGCCGACCACCCTCGCGTCGCCGCCTGCGTATCGTACAACGTATCATATGTATTGCGAAATAAAGCAAAATCCTCTTCAATCACGACTTTATAAATACTGGTATTTAAAAATTCACGCCTCTGCATATAGTACAACGGGAATTTATTTATTTATTTATTTTTATGAAACAGACAACAGTGACAAAAAATCCTTATAAATAATTACAAACAAAAACACCCACACACCAGCAAAGTTTCCACTTATAAATATGTCGCAGGTAAACATGATTTTAAACTTTAAAACATAAAATTCAAAATTTTAACAAAGAATTACTGCAAAATAAAAAGGAATATTAAATAAATTATATTTATAATCTATATTTTCAGATTTTCTCCCGTGACCAAATTTTGCTTTAGAGTATTCAAAATATCGAAAACCAAAAATCAAAACAATCCGAAAAGATATTTAAAATGTTATTTAAAATGTCAAATACTTGCGTAAATCTAAAGTATTACGGGCCTACTACATAGAGGCATTCTGCAACGTTTAGGTTTTTTTTAACCATTGAAAAAAAGTATACTCTTTTCGGCTGTATATAGTATATAGTATTAGGTTTATCTTTTGTGTGTTTTGTTACGCAATATCTTCTATACAATATTTTTATAGAGTGCCTTGGATATTTGTTTTTCACAACGGGAACACTCTCGTATCTACTGTATCTAATCCGACCGTATCGGATTTGCACGGGAGTAGCAACACTAAAAGCTACATTTATTTGCACATGAGCTAAAATTTTAGGCAGATTTTAAAAAGGTAGAGATCAATAGTCATCAGATCTGTATTTTTTAGGTATTTTATACGATATTAAAGCATATCTATACAGATAAATAAAATTGAAGTGTCTGTTTGTAATGTCAAAATAACAGCTTTATATTTAATGCATATGAAATTATATACGGTAATGATAAAAATTGTGTTTTTATTATAAGTAATAATAAAAACACAATTTTTATCATTTTTTCTGTTTATCTGTGTCTCTGTTTGTTCCGGCTAATCTCCGAAACGGCTGAACCAATTTTAAATGGACTTTCACTGGCAGATAGCTGATACTATAAGGAGTAACTTAGGCTACTTTTATATTAGAAAAAGAATTAGGATTTCGCTCAAAAAAATTAAAACGTGTCTAGGGACGCACCCGAGCGAAGCGAGGGTAAGTCGCTAGTTATTCATATAATATTTTTTAACGAATAGATTATATTTATACCTAGTATCTTAAAAATAATGGAATGGAATAGTTATTTTAAATCATTTTGTAATGTAGTTCTTTAATAATATTTAAAAATAAAAAAGCTTTTTATAATATTAAAAGTCATTAAAAGTTTAAATCTAACGAATTCTTTTAATTTGTCTCTTCAAATAGCAAAACAAAACTTCGACAGTAAATGTTAGTAATATATACATATACATACACATGTACGTACATACATATCATAATAAACGATGATCTGGAAGACAGCTTAACTAGCCTTTACGATAACTTTTATTGCACTTAAATTATTACCTTTTTTCATTTTGATTATAAAAACAAAGTGTCACATTTAGTATATCTGAGTAAATAAATTAAAAAAAGCGAGCGAAGTCGCCAGAAATATCTAGTTACAGTATAAAGAAAAATCGCTGACGTCAAACATGTTGCTGGGCGGAATTAACTGAGGAGTCTATTGATTTTCGTATTGAACTTGGCATTCCATTCAAAATGTGTTGGTGAAAATAAGGAACTGGTACAAGACCACTATTTTTTAATATAAAAACTTATCGACAAAATCAATAAATAATTTTTACTCATATTCTGTACTAGCGTCTCACCCTCGCTTCGTTAGGCTTCTTCCCTAGGTACATATGTATTAACGGTTAGTATGGAATAGATAGACTATATAATATATGATACATAGCCTATTGTCTTCCTCAATAAACGGGATGTCTAATACAAAAAAAAAACTAATCGTAGCTGAGGTTAACGCGTTCTAACAAACAAACAAACAAACAAACAAACAAACAAACAAACAAACTCTGCTTCTTCATAATATTAGTATAGATTGTGGAGAGCTTAATCTACCATATTACGGATATTTTCTTCCTTAGAATGGAGTATTTCGATGAAAAATCCATGTATGTATGTATGTATAAGTTTTAGTTTAAGAACATTAAGTTTAGAATATAACTAAACGAGGGCTTAAATGAATTAAATGAAAAAAAAAACACATAAACCGACGCAATATAAATAACTTAATACTAGAGCGAACTTAAAAGCTTCTTGCAATAAGAATCTTGCTAAAGAATTTCTCGTAAGTATTTCAACGTTACAGTACATTCTTACAATAGTTATTAAGAGTTCCTTCCGACATACATATCGAATTGAAACCCTATCGCCTAGTCTACACTGTCTGCACGTCGACGTGCCCTACATTTTAGGGAATTATACTTTTTTTTATACATAGCCATCTCTTGCAAGAATATGTTTTAATTTATGACAAATATCTTAAACAATAATAATAATTAATGAAAAAGATATTAATTAATACATACATACGTAGGTATTATGTACGTATGTACCTACTAGCGTCTAACTTAATGGGATTAATTATAGTGCAAACTTTAATGAGAATAAATTTTTTTTATCTAAGTGAAGAGCCGTATTAGCTTTAGAAGTAGCAACCGGAAATCTATATGTCTATAGTAATATAAATAGCTGAAAATTTGTTTGTTTGTTTATTTATTTATTTATTTGATTGCGCTAATCTTTCGATCTATTGGTCCGATTTGAAAAATAGTTTTTTCATTTTTTTAACTATTTTTTTACCTTTTACCTTAAGGTATAAAAACTATTTCACTCAATCACTTTTCATACCTATCATGAGATTTAAAAAAATCTTATTTTAGTAAAGATTTTTTTCTTTTAATTTTCTTATATACAAAGCTAACTGCCTCGGTGGTGTAGTGGCTAGCATGTACGGCTGCACTTCCTGAGGTCCTGGGTTCGAGTCCCGGGTCGGGCCAAGTTTAGTTATTGAGTCTTTCTGTATAGTAAGCCTCAATAACAGCCCAGAGTTGGGAAGTTGGCGGTGTTTCACCCCCGTGCCTCGGAGAGCACGTAAAGCCGTCGGTCCTGCGCCTTAACTCTCACCGGTCGTGTCGAGTAGTCGTCCCACTGGAGTATGAGAGTGACAGGAATAGAGAGTGCACTTGTGTCTGCGCGTACACTTGTGCACTATAATATCTCCTGCGCAGTTGGCTAGTCTCAATGAGATTGGCCGCCGTGGCCGGAATCGGTCAGGAGAACATCATACAAAGCTTCACCTGACACTAACAAACACAAAAAAAGAATTATCCAATTTGGTGCAGTCGATCAGAATATATATATAGAAGATTTCTTGAAGGTATGCCACGGACTCATCGTATTACTAAAACCTACGAAAGTGGAGTAATGCTATAAAACGCCAATTTAATAAATCAGATCCTTTTTTAACACGATTTCATTATTTTAATTTGCAAATAACTATGTAATTCAAACCAAGTCAATTTTAACCTACTTTAAACTGTCATAATGATTAGACACTACAGTTAAGTGAAATTCGGAAGACAATACAATAATTTCATACCATCGAATTGACTTAACGATAAAACCATGAAAAGATAAAGTGGAAATCTCCAATAGCTATTAGTCAAGCCTTCGAGTTTACGTCCATTTCATTCGTTTTGTCGAGAGTTTTTTTCGAGTACATTACAAAAAAGGTTAAAAGCGTTGTTTTTTAGTTTTTTAACACTAAAATAATTTTATATCTTCAAATGCATACACAAATATACAAATGCCTACAATGCATAGTGCTACGGAACCCTGGTATAACTCCTAACCGTGTCGATTTTTTCGTCTTTACTAGCGGCACACTCGCTTCGCTCGGGAAGCGCCTCTCGAAAAACAAAAACAAGTCTATCCCACGGGAACCGTACATTTTTAGGGGATTGAGTCTATGTGCTATTCCAGACTATAATCTATCTCTGTGCCAAATTTCATCCAGATCCGTTCAGCCGTTCTTTCGTGATTGAGTAACAAACATCCAAACATACATCTAAACTTTCACATTTATAATATTAGTAAGAAATAAGAAAGCAAACATTTTAGTAGACAGTAGATCTTCTTCGGTGCCTAATGTTTACTAGACTCTTGTTTGCTTCGCAGGAAGCATTCCGTATTTGTCGAGACGAACTTTATTATACTAGAAATGTGGATTTATTGGAACAGATAAAATTAATTGAACTCCATAAAAAATATTTGCGTCATTCTGATCAATCCAATCTTAAAGTACATACGCCACGAGCGTAGAGTATAATTTTGTGAATTATTGTCAAACTAGCAACTCACCCTCGCTCCGCTCGGGTTCGTCCCTAGTTACGTTTTAACATTTAGCTCATAGATGATATACTTTTTCGCAGTAAAAATTATCCTATATATTGACCCGGATAACCAGCTATCATCATACCAAATTTCATCAAAATTTGTCCAGTGGTTTTCCCGTGACGCGGTAACAGACAGACAGAAAGACAGACAGACAGACTAAAATTCTAAAAACTAGAGATACGGCCTCTGTATCGATAATAATGTCTATTTCAATAAGATTTTCCAAAAAACATTTAATGTACAGATTCGGCTTAGTTACAATTTTATTATATGTATAGACTAATTTAAAGATTGCTTTCAAGTTAGCACTTACAGAACTAATATACAAGAAATTCGAGTAAATAAAAAAAGTAATTACTACATGCAAAAAAAGCGCTTTTAAAGCTTTTAAATATTTTTTTGCACAAAAACAGTAACTTATTTCACTGCCATAGAAGTAAAAAATTTAATTATAACTATTTAACATAAAAAGGCGGTGGTAACTGGTAACCCAGTGGTAACGCGCTCGCTTGGGAAACCGAGTGAAGCAGGTTACAATCCCGGATCTTAAACCTCTGATATTTACATGTGCAGGTCCAACATGATTACCACTTGTCTTACGTTGAAGGAAAACATCGTGAGGTAACCTGCATGTCTGAGAGAGCCTAGCAAGTTTCCAAAAGACATGTAAAGTCCGCCAATCAGCACTTGGCCAGCGTGGTGGACTATAGCCTGATCCCCCTCGTATTGAAGGGAGGCCCGTGCCCCAGCAGTAAGACGTTAAAAAGATCTGAATACAACATAAAATTAAACGTGAAAAAAGATGTTCCATTCTTAGCGTAGGAGTTTAAATAAAACCACCTTTGAGGTATAATTATAACTCAATAAAAAATCAATAAGTTCGATTGCCGAAAGACGAAGATATACACAAAAGCCCACTCTCGTTTGAAGTTAGTTAGAAATGAGGGAGACACAAGAGACAGTTATCCGTAAAGTGGCGAGGTAGGCAGTTTTGTACTCAAGTGTATTTCATTCCTTAACGGACGGCTCGGCTTGACGAATATGGATGAACTTCAGTACACAGATACTCTGACCTGCCTGAAGTAACACATACGAGTATATATATATATATAACTTGTACATAATATGTAAGCTACTGTTAGCTACCTACTTAGGGACGTATACAAGCGACGCGAGATTAAGTCACTAGTAGCAGAAAACAAATTGAAAATATATATGACGAATAAAAATAATCCTCTTAAATAAAACTATCTTTTCAATTTTTGGTTCCAAATCAAAATAAATCCGCGAAAAAATTCGAAAAGATAGTTTTATTTAAAATGTCATATATTCGCATAAATCTGAGAAAGTATAATAATAATCCTCTTATTTAAGACTAGGTATAGGTATGTTTAATGTTTTAACGGTTAATCTAGATTTCTCAGAGGTAAGATATTTTCCCGCAGTAAAGAGTATCCTATATGTTGACCCGGATAACCAGCTATCACCATACCAAATTTCATCAAAATCTATCCAGTGGTTTTTTCGTGTTAATTCTAAAAACTATAGATTCGGCCGCTGCACTGTATCGATATAGTGACTATTTCAATAAGATTTTCCAAAAAATATATTTAATATACAGATTCGACTCAGAATTTTATTATATGTATAGACTAATAGCTCACCCTCACTTCGCTCGGGTTTGCCTCTAGAAAATCAATAACAAATCTATTCCTCGGAAACCGTATATTTTTCCGGGATAAAAGTAGCCTATGCGTTATTCCAGACTATAATCTATCTCTGTGCCAAATTTCATCCAGATCCGTTCAGCCGTTCTGGCGTGAAAGAGTAACAAACATTCATAATCACAAACTTTCACATTTATAATATTAGTATAAATTAAAAATAATGACATGGCAGGAAAACAAAGAACAAAGTTAACTTCATACATTTATTGTGTCTATTTATCTTGAGTAAACACGTTCCTTATATTAGATTTAGAAAAAGCACATTTTATTTATTGTTTCTAATTTTATTTACGACCCAAAATCATGAAGCTTTAAATAAAAAAGCTTGTGACAAAAGAGTGACCCAGATAGTAAAAATGGCACATTGTTGCATCTTTAAGACAATATCTTTGTGTCTACTTTTCGACTGACTTACAAATAAATCACTCACGAATATAATAATAAATATAATAAATAATTATGTTGGGACATCAAGACACAGCACCATCTAGTTCCATGGTAAGCTACGAGGCTTGTGTTATAGATACTAGATAGTTGATACACTACACGTATATAAATTTAAATACATAGGTGCATATTATAAATATAAACATCATGTCATGGGTATGACTGGAGTACAAACATTCGTGCTCATCGCACAAATGAATGCCCCAGCGGAACTCGAACCCGTGACCGCTGGCACATCAAGTAGGGTCACTACAAACTGAGCCAAACGTACCGTCAGATTTACTTCTATGATATACCAACCATACATATTTTAATAAAATTAAATATTTTATGAAAAAATATATAATTTACGTAAGTATCCCTCTGACACTCATATAAAAACATTCAAGGATTGTATCTCAGTCTAGTAAGACCAAATGTGACAGAAGGAACTTTAAGCTACTAAAGCAAGGAGATAGCCACAGGCCAGTAACACTTTTTATTAATACTGAAAAAGCGCGGAAAACGTAGTCAATAATCATATGTATAAAACACAATACATAACAACCGTTTATATAGCAGTAACAGAAAGTCCCAATGCAATTTTTCCAGCTTGGTATGACGCACGATTAGAGAAGGGCAACAATTCAAAAAGTTATTCCATATCAACACTCCTCATATATGAATTATAATAAAAATATTCTTGAGTTCAATGGCATTTCCATTGGTTATTTAAATAGGTATGAGGTAATCTCTTATGGTAAAAAGTAACCTACGTCACTCTCCAGCCCTCCTACTATCTCCACACAAAAAATCACCCCAATCCGTCACTATGTTTCGACGTGAAAGAAGGACAAACAAACAAACATACTTTTACATTTATTATATTATATTGAGAATGGATATCATACATAAATGTATATATATTTTTACTAATAAACCAATAAGAAAACACCACAGTTTCGAAGGTGGTTTATAACAAGTACAATTTAAGTTGACAAACAGCGATATTTGCACACAATGTGGACACTGACTTATTGTGTAAGTATAGAAACCTGACGCATGAATGGACGGAAGGCTGACCATAAAAACTACGCTTCAATTTTCGTGGCGTCATCTTAGTCAGTGGCCACGTGGGCTCGTCCTGATCGAGGACCTTGACTCGACGATATACTACGGGGGGCCTCTGCGATGAGACACGACGTTTGTATGTCAAAAATAGATTCGGCCTGCCTTAAATAGGCATTTGGCAAGAATTATTCATGTTTAACGTCTCCGCGATGTAAATAAATAGTCGATACTGTCTTATCATACAATATTTATGATTTTTGTGTGGTTTTGCGTCAATAAAAATATATTTTCAAACCAAATTCAAATTACAAATATTTTATTCAGCATTATATTATTATAATTTTTTACTGATTATCACGAGTCTACTACCAGTTCGGAAAGAAGAAACCTCAGACCAGAGAAGAACTGGCGAAAGAAACTCAGCGGGACTAAAACTATTTCAAATCAAAACTATACGTAGTTTCTATTTTAAAAAATGTAAGCTTTAAAACTAAAGTATCCAAAAATACCTCATGACAATGTTTACAAATCTGACCGCTACACGAAACATTACACATAAAAACCTAAATTTAAACAAGTTATTATTACAATTGTGTAAACAAGAACAGTCATAAGTAAGGAATGCAATTAATAGTTGAAACGCATTTGTATACATACATATATACTTAGCTATATATATATATATATATATATCTATATATATATATATATATGACATCATAATAATAACTAATAGCCAATATATTCATATCAATTAACACGTTCTCTTCTAGTCTATATCTATGCATATATCGCTGTCTGTACATGGAAAATATTTGAGAAAAACTATTATCGGCAGTCTTTAATAACAAAAAAGAACTCAATACAATGATTTTTAGTATTTTTGTCTGTTTTTCTGATTGTTTGTGCGTGCTAATCTCTGATACAGCCTAACCGATTTAAGTGCGGTTTCACTAATGTGTTGTGGTAAGTTTCACTTAATATTTAGTATATATTTAGTCTTTGTTTTATTTCAATTTGTTTATAAATAAAAAAGTTATATCAATTTAAAGAATCACTAAGGGGCGAACCCTTACGAAGCGACAGTGATTCGCTAGTTCTAAATAGAAATCATGTTAGCTTTTTCAGTATGATTCTTATTATAGACAATATCTAAAAAATCTAGATTTGTTAAAAAATCTATTATAAACGTGAAAATCGCACCAGAATTGGGCCAGACGTACAGTTCAATCGAATGACGCTATACTATACTATATTTACCGGTGGTAGGACTCTGTCAAGCCTAAAAATGATGATGCCGACTGGATGGGTACCACCCCCTTATCTATTTCTGCCGCCAAGCAACAATGATTGCATTGTTGTGTTCCGGTTTGAAGGATAAGGTAGCCAGCGCAATTACAGGCAAGAGGCATATCATCTTAGTCGTCACAGTGACAACGCACCAGCGGTTCTGTATTTTTGTTACCTAAAACCTAAGTGATGAACTGTAGGTGTTATGGGCGACCGGTACTGCTTTCCATCAGGTGGTCTGTCTGCTCGTTGGTCACTGAATCTCATAAAAAAAAATACATTCGTCAGCGTCGTCAACGAAAGTGTTCTATATTAATTAATTTTCCATTTACTTTTCCTATATTTCTAACAACAATATATAATTTAAAAACAAGGTTTTGATGTTTGTAATTAGACATAAGATAAGGTGTCGTCAAGTGCAAACATATCGATCGTGTACATTCGCTATCTTTAAGACGTATTTACGTTTGTTTTACTCCAATAGTAGGTACTATGATGCAATGTGATCGTTTATTGTTAGTCTTCTAGACGACCTAGACGATTTGATAAATCTATTGTACGCCTCGAGGTCGAAATTACATAAATACATACATAAAGGTAAATAAATATGTGGGGACATTAACACAGCACCATCTAGTTCCAAGGTAAGCTACGAGGTTTATATTATGGGTACGAGATAGTTGATACACTACACATCTAAAATATTTAAACAAACAATTCTTATACATTTATATCTTTATTTTTTATTTATTTATACCAGCGATCTCGGAAACAGCTGAAATTTGGTATGTGGGGGCTTTCGGGGGCAAAAAATCGATCTAAATTAGTCTCATGTCTGGGAAAACGCGTGTTCTCGAGTTTTCATGCGGTTTTCTTTTGTATTATTCTACGCAGAATATGGTCGATAATTTCTTATACTCGGTTATAAGCATCGTGGTCAAGCGGTCAAGGGGCAAGTTAGACAATACACATGCCCGGGATGTTATTTTAAATATTTTTTGTAGCACAATGTTTTTTTTATTTATAAAATTATCTCAATACTGAGTGAAAATGTTGCTCTTTGCAGGTTACGATATTATAATATACTAGCGACTCACTCTTGCTTCGCTCGGGTTCGTCCCTAGATACCTTATAACGATTAGTATAGAATACATAGACTATAATATAGTCTTACTTGAGAAATGTTTAATTCCCAATACAAAGTTCCACCCCCCTTTCTCCCCTTAAGGGATGATTTCCGGGGTAAAAACTATCCTATGTCCAGGGTCTCCAAACTATCTCCATACCAAATTTCGTCTAAATCGGTTCAGCGAATTAAGCGTGAAAATGTAACAGACAGACAGACGGGCAGTGACTTTTGCATTTACATACATATTAGTATGGATTATGTATATTCGTGAATATTTCGGTAGCAGGATACAAATTTCGCAAACAGTTACCAAGCGACAAGCCAGAGCGCTATCTTGCCCCCATTAAACACAACAAAAAAAAAAGAAACAAAACATGCAACGCCAACGTCCGCCAAAACTGAGAAATGCCGACAGACGACAGACATGCTCCTTCGAGATGAGACTAGGTGTGCTGTTGCCACGCAGCCTCTCGCACTGAAAACTTTAATTTACACCATTGTAACACGATCGAAACTCGTGTTACATCTAACTGACTGATTTATTTACTTCAAAATTAAACTCTATACACATAGATATAACATTCAAAATGTACTGTTAGCTCGCATGCTCCACTTTGCGTGGACATGCGACTTGATTGAGCGTCAACAAGCTGGGATGCGTTACGAAAATTTGTTAAAATATTATCAGTGAACATAAATCTAATCTCTCCGTTTGTATCGTTACAAACATAACAAATACAAAAGTACCTGTCAGTCTGTGCGTGTAATTTATTGGCCGATATAAATACCTACTTATTATTTATGACGTAAATGTTAAAACAATTTTCGTGTCAAATTTGATAATAACTAGTACAAACGTACAAACTACAAAGTAAAGAATATCATAAAAAATGTGTAACGCAGAAATAATCAAATCTATTATTAGTAAAAGAAACTTAAATGATAACGTACCTACTTAAATAAATATTTTATCAGTTTGACGAAGACACATGGAACAGAACTACACTCACAAATTTTTTTTTTTATAATTAGTAATTACCTATCAATGAAACTCTTATCAAATACCTACTTATTATCATATACTTAGTATATAAATATTAATATTCATCTATATACAGATTAATAAAATTGAAGTGTCTGTTTCTAGTGTCAAAATAACAGCTTTATACTAAATGCATATGGAATTATATAACGTAATTATAAGAAAAACATAATTTTTGAAATTTTTGTATGTCTGTCTGTTTGTTCTGGTTAATCTCCGAAGCGGCTAGACCAATTTCAACGGGACTTTCATTGGCAGATAGCTGATATTATAAGGAGTAACTTTGGCTACTTTTATTTTAGAAAAAGAATTAGGATTTCACTTTAAAAAATTAAAACGTACCTAGGGACGAACCCGAGCGAAGCGAGGGTGAGTCGCTAGTAACTATAATATTATGTATTGCCTGCGGTTTCGCCTGTTTATGTACATAATTCAATTAGTCTAGAACCAAACACATGCAGAGATATGCTAGTGGCTACAATTTATCAAGTCAGCCCAAGATACATTTTGAGGTCGTTTGACTGATTAAAATTAAGCTAAGTATTGAATTTGAACTGTCTGTGATGTATATTCAAATAAACAAACATTATTGAAATAATATAAGTTATAACAAAAAAATAATATAGAAGGAAAACTTCGAACTGTAAATATAGCCTTATATATTAAAAAAACGTCTAAATTCCGAAATAAATATTATATAATATATTAAATTAATAACATTTTCGTCTGAAACAATAAGGATGTTGATTCTAAATCGACATACCGATAATTTTTGCCCACGCGTGGAATAATTTGTCCACACATTAAGCACGATGGGGCAGACGCTGTTAGCATTAATGTAGGCTGCGGAGACGGCGTCGTCGGGTCTGGAGTGCACTGACCCCGTGCGAAAGCTTTGGCAGATTCAAATTAGGCCTACCGCGAGATCTAATATTGCCAGCTATACTTGTCTGTCTGCGACAAGACGGTGTTATGTTTTTAATCTGACTAGTACTATATATATAAATTTAAAAAAATAAAATGCCTTTTCTTAAAAAAGTAACTAAAATAAATAAATAAATAATTTAAAAAATAGATTTTGATAAAATAAAATACACAGATAGACTAAAAAATGAACTAACACATATACTACTGCTAGACACCTAAGACCCTAATAATAATTATATAACTAAAACGATACACCGTACTGAGTTCATAAATTTATACATATAATAATATTCTGAGTCGAATCTTTACATTAAATATTTTTCGGAAAATCTTATTGTAATAGTCATTATTATCAATACAGAGGCCGAATCTATAGTTTTTAGAATTTTTGTTTGTACGGGGCGAATCCAAGCGGAGCGGAAGTGAGTCGCTAGTATATTAATATAACTATACCATTCCCATGGACACATAGACTCGCATCAAGGATAAAACATGTACCTATATCTCCGACTGCATAATACTATTTTCCGTCGTTGACTGGCTCCGTTATTTTTAGTTCGCTTTTTACGCAGTCGCGTTTTTAACTAAAAAGGTACCGACTTCTAAATGACATAAAAGTACGCCATTATTCCACCCTTAAGAGTTGAATCTTTATATGAAATTTATGTAACACCCTTGAAATATGTATAACCTCTTACCTCTCAAAAAAAAAAGAATTATGAAAATCGATTTCCAATAGGCGATGATATCGTGTCACATTCACAAAAGGAAGATACTCGAACTGAGTATCTCCCTCTTTTTGAGGTCCATCAATAACATGACAAACGCCACGACCTATTAGGGTCGATTTTTTAAATCATAAATCATTCACTGTATGTAGTATATTAGGTCACTGTGTATATTAGGTCAATTTATAATTTAAAAGATGAATGAACATTTAACAGATACTTAAAACTTTCTTAGACTTACGCGAATATTTGATATCTTACTTCTTACTAATATTGTAAACTAGCGACTCCCTAGACAAAAACTAATCTATCCCACGAGGACCTTACATTTTTCCGGGATGATACATAACATATGTCCTTCCTCAGTTAACGGGCTATCTAATGCAAAAAGAATTTTTCAAATCAGATTAGTAGTTCCTGAGATTAGTGCGTTCAACCAACTCTTCAGCTTTATAATATTAGTAGGTATAGATGCGAAAGTTTAGATGTTTGGATGTTCATTACTCAATCAGGCCAGAACAGCTGAACGGATCTGGATTTGTCATAGAGATAGAATGTCTGTAATATCACATAGGCTAGGTTTTATCCCGGAAAAATGTACGGTTCCCGTGAGATAGATTTGTTTGAGAGACTACAACTTTAGTCAGTGTCCCCTATGAACATCGGGAACCAAAAATCTAAAAAGATAGTTTTATTTAAAATTTAACAGATAATTAAAAAAATATTATTAAAACACAGTATCAGTCTGTAAGATTGATAAGCAATAATTTTTAATTATCTCTCGAGATGATCGTAATAAATAACAAAACAATTTACTAAGACTTGTGCTTAGACTGAATAAACTTCATATACGTGTATAAAACTATAAATCCTTTTCTCGCTGAGAGAGGGCGGGCTAAGCTCAGATTATCCTTGGATATGAAAGTTAGATATTAAATATTTCTAGACACAAATTAAAAAAGAAAAACACCTCCTTAGATTTTGTTTAATCACACTACTATATAAATGCAAATGTTTGTGTGTGCGTATATGTTTGTTACTTTACGCTGAAACCGCTGAACAGATTTGAATTAAGTACAAATAAACTATATACAATAATAACATTTTCCAAAAGCTCAGTCTGTATATCTATCTATACTAATATTATAAAGAGGTAGAGTTTGTTTTTTTAGTTGAACTTTGTCTCAGGAACTACTAATCCAATTTGAATATTATTATTTTTTTGCATTAGATAGCTCTTTTATTGAGGAAGCCTTAAGGCTATATACCATCATGCTACTACCCAAGTTAGCAGAGCAGTAATCATGATTGTCAACAAATCGGGCAGACTTCCATACATTATTGTAAAACTGATGTTTATAATCAAACAAATTTAACCCGGGTGAAACCGCGGGGCACAGCTAGTAATATCATAAATACAAGAACACACAAGAACGCAACCAAACGAGAACAAATCGCAAATTTATAAATAATGTTTAAAATATTCGAAGGTAAATCCCCTTAAACTAAATCACAGATTATAATAAGCAAAACAGTGTGAAATAACTATAACGATTCCTCAATCGTTACTCAACAAAATGGTTAAAAATAGCGCGCGGCTAAGTGAGACAAAGGTGCAAAACTGTCGACATAAATATTTAAATAGGCCTTTGTCGTTTGGTGCCTAAGTAAATAAACTGTTGTACATAAAAATAGTCTTGTGTCGCATCGTCCACGACGCCGGCTGACGGACGGGTGTATTTTTGGGCAGCGCAACGAGTGCCAGCAAAAAAGAGTCACCAATTCTAATGTCAGAGCAATAGCGGTGGTAAATGTGCGCTTATGTCAATTTCTGTAGTACTTTTGCTCATAGCTTCATAAATAACATGAATAAAATTACTCTTTTTGACGCAACTCGCTAGTAAGTACTAGGTAGGTACTAGATATGTATATTTGGGTGTATTGTATTGTATTCAGCCCTTTTAACGTCCCACTGCTAGGCACGGGCCTCCCTTCAATGTGAGAGGAATCAGGCCATAGTCCACCACGCTGGCCAAGTGCGGATTGGCGGATTTCACATGTCTTTCGAAAACTGGATAGGTTTTCTTAGACATACAGGTTTCCTCACGATGTTTTCATTCACCGGAAGGCAAGTGGTAATCATGTTAGAAATGATTCGCACATGAAAATATCAGAGGTGCGAGACCAGGGATTTCAACCCGCTTCACTCGGTTTCCCAAACGAGCGCGTTACCACTGGACTACCACTGCCAGGTATATTTGGATGTAGCTTGGTATTATTATTTATTTGTAAATTGTTTTAGCTAGCCGTGGTTTGATAATGTCATTTTCTATTTTATACGGCGTATAATTAAAAAAAAATAGTTAAAAAAGTCATGTCGCGATTATTATTCTGACTGACATATATAAATTCTATTTATTTTGATACTCTAGATAGTTATTCCATACAAAAAAAACAGTAGTTCCCAAATGTGCAGACAGAGAGTTGCGTTTAATAATATATAAGATTTATATTATAAAACAACATAGAAAAATTGAAGAAAACACGTAATAAAGAATGTTATCTTATAACTGTTTTAGAAGGGACTAAATTCATGACTCATGCTTATTTACTATTGTTCAAGGCGAAAACTAAATTATCGTATTCAGAGCTTGATTGGATTTAAAAAAAAAACTAAATGAGTATTTAACCAAAATGTTTTATTAACATAATCATCATTATAAAAAAAAAACGTTTCCGATTTTTTTATAGGTAACACTAAAGCTCATCAACAAACCGAGCACATTCATCCTCCTTGCCAACCGATATTCTTGTTTGCTAATTGTTTTGATTTTGCCTATTTATAACTATAATTACATACATACGAAAGCGTATTTATCTATAGGTACTTATGATAAAATTCTAACTGAGTCGAATCTGTACATAAAATATTTTTTTGGAAAATCTTATTGAAATAGATTTTACTATCGATACAGAGGCCGAATCTATAGTTTTTAGAATTTGTGTCTGTCTGTCTGTCTGTTGCCGCATCACAGAAAAACTACTGGAGGGATTTTGATAAAATTTGGTATGATGATAGCTGAATATCCGGGTCAACATATAGGATACTTTTTACCGCGGGAGATTATCTCATTCCCACGGGAATACACGTTATAACACAACCCAAAAAATATTTATGATCAGAATTTCTTGAAACTTGGTATTAATGCTCTTCAATACAATTAAAGAAATACGTGTTTTAGCGTTTTTTGAAATTCATCCCATAAGGAGATAAAATAAGGGATGAAAATTTGTACGAAACCTACCTTTTCAAAGTTTTTTTGTTGTAGTTTTAGCGCGAGCGAAGCCGCGGGTTTTGCTAGTTGAATTATATTTTTAAAAGCAGCAACACATAGCATCTCTAGTTTTATTATAAGCATGCAAAAATGGCAATTAATATTTACATGAGACCTGTTATCCTGAGAAGTTAGCTTATCAATGCGCTTTGTTTGCATCTACTGAATGTATCGGGTAATATCACATTAAAGGAGATGTAGGTCATGATAAGAGAATTCACGTGCATGTTATGAATCTATATTATAAAGCTGAAGAGTTTGTTTGTTTGGTTGAACGCGCTAATCTCAGAAACTACTCATCCGATTTGAAAAATTCTTTTTGCATTAGATAGCCCGATAACTGAGAAGGCTATAGGCTATATATTATCCCGAAAAAAGTGTACGTTTCCCGTAGGATAAATTTGTTTTTGTTTAGGGACGAACCCGAAGCGAAGCGAGGGTGAGTCGCTAGTTAGTTATAAACTCATAAAGTTTAGAGTTTATTAATAAATAGATAATTTAATTTATGTATATGTATGTAACCATAAAATTGTAAATACCGCTAGATTATAATCTATCTAGCGAGATTGTAAACTGTTGAAAGATTTTGTTTCGAAAGTTTACAATCTCGCGAAATAGATTATAATCTAACGGTGTTTAAAATTTTAAGGTGATATATACATACAATCTAAAAAAACCTTATCTAATCTAATATATTTAAACGAGCAATTCTTTTATATTTATTTATTTATACCGGCAATCTCGGAAACGCCTCTAACCATTTAGCTGAAATTTGGTATGTGAGGGTTTTTGGGAGCGAAAAATCAATTTAGATTAGTCTTATGCATGTCTGGGAAAACACGTGTTTTCGAGTTTTCATAGATAATAATAAAAAAATATAGTCGATAATTTCTTACACTCGCCCGTATGCATCGTGATCAAGCGGCCAAGGTGCAAGATTGACCATAACCGGTGTCCGGGTTCGAATCCCAGTCAGATACAAAGTTGTTAACTTTTGTTTATTTTGTATTTATTTAAGTTTTTTTTTTATCTAAAAAAATACGATATAACAAAAAACTTCGAGCGAAGCCCGGTCGCTCAGGTACTTTGTATAAAAACAGCGACTTCGAAATGTCAATATGTATAAATCGAAATGTCACTACTCAACGTATGTAGTAGTACTGCTTAAAACTTATTAAAGTTCTAAACAAAATATTCTGTCATATTTTTTTTTTTCTTTTGAAAAAAAAACCAATACATATGTACTATCAAATTATTTCGTCATAAATGCCTTTGACTTCCCGTCAATCTCGTTTCGGACTACCTTAGATTAACCCAGATAAAAAGATGGCCAACATTGTTAAAAACACGTTTTGGTACCATGTAAAAAACACCTGTCCTTAAAAATATATGTATAAACAGACACTTGCATTATATTAAATACCTATAGATATTCTAAGAAATCATTATAGTACATTTAAAATAATTACAAAATCATTACACACGTGTAATTGTAAAAGAATATATTTTAAATGTTTCTAAATATGGCGTGAAAATTTTATACAGCACGTTGGTATCGCATGGCTGGGTATGCGCGGAATGTCGTCCGAAGCTCTGCGCTGCTCACTGTACAGACAAAAGTACCGTCAGATTCATCTTTTTGTGTGCCAGCTGTGAATTCAATCCTTTTCATGCGCTAAAATATTTTGGAGTGACTAGACCGCCTTTAAAATCCGCCTAAATCCACACAATCTTACTTTACAATATAAATGATAATCCACGCACCTTTAAAGTAATTTTTATATAATTAAAGTGAAATTCTAACTGACTCGAATCTGTACATTAAATATTTTTTGGAAAATGTTATTGAAATGGTCATTATTATGATACAGAGGCCGAATCTATAATATTTTGAAATTTTGTCTGTCTGTCTGTGACCACTTCACGAGAAAACCACTGGACAGATTTTAATGAAATTTTGTATGATGATAGCTGGTTATTGATAGCTGGGTATATGATAGCTGGAGGTAGAGATACTAGTTTGAATGAAATTTGAATTGAACTATAAAACTTCAATCCAAATTTTGTCTTTGCAATATTCATTAACAAAAAAATCGATTCACACAACTCATTCACGCAGGGCCAGCAGTTTTTACAACAAAATCGATAACGATCTTAACAAATTTTTATCGTTGCGTCAATCGAGATAAAATTTTCCTACGTAACAATATTTTTTACGAGTAATATACCTGTACGCGGTATAAAATCTACCTCTCCTGACATCCGATAAGAATTGAGATACCCACACAAAACTTGAGACGCTTTAATTGATTAAAATGTCATGCCGATCTAACCTTTAAATCACTGAGATAAAGTCTGAAATGGCGTGTGAAGATTTTGACATGGTTTCAATCTGTGTGGACACTGGACAGTGTACTTAGTAAATAGCCCGCATTCTACTGGTCAGCTCGGAGCATCGCACTTACTGTACGTTTGCAAATGGTCTTGTATTCCACAGAGGGTATAGGTCATTTCAAATACACGTTAGACGAGAGGACATATTCTAAAGCATTATGTCAATATCAGAACGGTGGGGAGCTCTTCTTATATAAGACATAGCTTAATGTGGCAAACAAAATCTATTATACAATATTTCTATTGAAACGCAGTTAGATTTTTACTACGAGTGACATTTATTACATTTATTTTTAATAAGACCATATACATTAAAACCTTATTTTGATAAAAAATAACACACTCCCTTTATCAAAATAATCTAAAATTTAAAAATAAAACAAGGTAACTAAAGAAATTCAATGAAGTATGCATATAACACCTAAACAATCTAAAAACTTAACATGTTTAGCAGAATTTAAACATTTTGTCAAAATATCTGCTGGCATATTTGAAGTTTCCAAATAAATAATTTTAATAATATTATTTGAAACAGCATCTCTAACAAAATGGTACCTTATATCTATATGCTTACTTCTTTTATGGAACATTGAATTTTCAGTCAATTTTTTCGCACTCTGATTATCATTATATAAAATAATAGGTAAATTTACATGACCAGTTAATTCTATTAACAGATTTTTTAAATAAATCGCTTCTTTACTAGCTTCACATATGGCCATGTATTCCGCCTCAGTACTCGACAATGCTACAGTGCGTTGTTTCTTACTTTCATAAGATACAATACTTCCTGACATTTTAAAATAGTACCCAGTGTAAGATCTTCTATCTATTATGTTTGATCCCCAATCTGCATCTACAAAGCCTTCTATATCACAACTATCTTTTTTATATAGTAAACCATACGACTTTGTTTTCTTTAAATATCTTAGAACTCTTTTAGCTTGTACCCAATGAGTAGAATCATAGCAACTGTTAAATTGGCTAAGATAACTAACGCTATAAGATATATCTGGCCTTGTTAATACCGACAAATACATAAGGCTTCCTATCAATTGTTGGTATGGATACAATTTGTTAACATTTACAGCCTTTTCGAGTTTTAAATTTGTTTCCATAGGAGAATCGCAAGTTTTACAATTCATCATATTAAACTTAATTAATATCTGATCTACAAATTTTTCCTGATCAATAGATACCTATAGAATTTGAATTTATTTTTACACGCATCCCTAGGCATTGCTTTAATTGACCTAAATCTTTAATTTTAAATCTTGCTTTTAACTCTTTCTTTAAGTCATCTGTCATACTTTTACTATTAGAAAATATAAAGAAATCATCTACAAATACCGTAACAATTATTTTATCGGAATCTACATTTTTAGTGTATAAACATGGCTCTAATTTAGATTTTGCATAACCAAGTTCTTTCAAACAATCATCAACTCTTTTATTCCAAGCTCTAGCCGATTGTTTTAAACCATATATTGCACGTTTTAATTTCAATACCTTATTTTTATTACAATATAAATAAGCAGGAACTTGCATATAAACATTTTCATCTAAGTAGCCATTTAAAAATGCCGTGGTTACATCGAGATGAGTAATATCTAACTTAAGTTTAACACTTAGTGCAAATAAAAGTCTTAAAGTTGAATATCGCAAGACAGGTGAATAAGTCTCTTTATAATCTACACCTTCCTTCTGCGTAAATCCTTTCGCGACTAGTCTTGCTCTGTATCTTACATTATTTTCACTATCATATTTCTTTCTAAAGACCCATTTACATTTTACTATTCTATCTGCCTCTTTTGCATCCACAAATTCCCATGCTTCGTTTTCATCGAAAGCTTTTAATTCTTCGTCCATTGCTTCCTTCCACTTTTCTTTCTCTGGTCCATTCACAGCATCATCGTAAGTAATTTCTCCATAGATTTCTGGATCATCCAATGCACACAAGTTACTGTAACCATATCTATCAGGTTGTCTCCTTTCACGTTTTGATGGTAACATAGGCATTACTTGTTCAATTATGTCATTATCTTCTTCTGAATGTGCATTAAAGTAATCTTCTTCACTTGTGCTAGTACTGGATCCATCGTATACATAAGTAGGATCAGTAGTGTTACTGTCTACTGTTAGGTCGTTTTCAGATATATTAGGTGTTTCCTCTGTCTGTACATATTCTTCCTTCTTACTCTCAACTATAGCTTTTACCATGTCTGAGTTTTCCTTTTCCTCCATGATAACGACATCTCTGCTTGTAGTGACTTGTTTTGTTTCTGGATTGTACAGCCTGTACCCTTTTACATTATCTGAAAATCCGACTAAGATGTACTTGGAAGCTTTCTTATCCCATTTCTGTCTTTTATTCTTTGGAATATGGACCATAACAGAGCTACCAAATATTCTAATATGGCTCATATCAGGTTTCCGCCCTGTCCATTTCTCATAGGGTGTCATTTGATCTAGTCCTGAGGCTGGCGTTCTGTTCTTAAGATAAACTGCCGTGTTTACAGCCTCAGCCCAAAAAGATTTATTTAGTTTTGCGTCAAATAGTAAACATCGTGCTCGCTCGACTATAGTCCTATTTAGACGCTCACAGAGACCATTCTGTTCTGGAGTGTACGGGTTACTCTTTTGATGTACTATGCCAACTTTTCTTAAGTATTTCTCCATTTCATTCGAGCAAAACTCCCCTCCATTATCAGTTCTCAATGTTTTAATCGTTACTCCCGTTTGATTCTCAACTAATCTCTGAAATTCCTTAAAATACTGTAATACCTGGGTTTTTTCCTTTAAAAAATATACAAAGGCCATTCGACTTGCGTCATCAACGAAAAGAAGAAAATATCTTGCTTGACCAATCGAGCGAGTTTCCATCGGCCCGCATAAATCCGAATGTATCAAATCTAGCAATTTATCACTTCTATGACCTTTCAAAGGAAAAGGTAGACGAGACTGTTTCCCCTCACAACATACTTCGCAGTTGGATTTTCGAACATCAGCCTTATCGTCATAAAATACACCCTGTACAGCACCATCTTTCATTTTTTGTAAGTCTTTACAATTAATATGACCCAGCCTTCTATGCCATAGTTTAGCATCAGCCGTCTGAACTGCCGCAACTAATCCATTCTCTGACTTCACAATATTCAACTTATACACACCATTTATTAAATCCGCAACTCCAATCAGCTCGTTCTGTTGATTAAAGATATGACAAACATTCATCTCAAATGTTACCTTATTCCCTTTCGCTATCAACTGGCTGACTGATAATAAATTTGTCGCTAAGCTAGGTATGCAAAGAATATCTTTTACCTTGATGTCAAACTGAGAATTGTTTACTACTGTGGTAATCTGTGTATCACCTACACATAAAACTGGCACAGACGTTTGATTCGCCACAAGTATTTCCTTCTTGTGACATACTTCTTTAACACGCAATAGCTTACTTTTGTTAGTAATCATATGGGCACTCGCTCCCGAGTCCACATACCAATCTTCTGTACTGAAATTGCCATTGAAAAAAGCAGCACTAAAAGCATTTTCTTGCTTTTGTTTCATTTCAGGACATTGGTTTTTAAAATGTCCAGATTGCTTACATCGATAACATTTAAAAAAATTCTTGACAGATGGTTTCGTTTTTGTTTTTGCGTTATAATGAGATGTATTACTGTCAGTCCTTTTTGAAATAAAGACTTTGTCTGATTCACTACTAATAACATCAGAACTCATATCCAGTAGTTTGGTTTTTATAACATCCGCGTTAATCGTGATACCTGAGTGCTCTATTGCCATTATCATGGGCGAAAACTTCTCAGGTAGTCCCGCTAACAATAATGAACCAATCCATTCGTCATTTATTTCAAACCCTGTTCCTCTCAACCTTTGTGCAGTCTCAACTAACTGATTAACGTAGCTTGTCATTGATTCACAATTTTCGAGACGTATAGATATTAGCGTTCGAAGTAGGGTAATTTTTCTCGTGAATCCGGAATCGTCAAATAAATGTTTTAACTTCATCCACAAGTCGTTTATCGTTGCCTCGTATTTTATATGCACATATAAAGAAGGGTCGATTGTCATAATCAGCTTTGCTTTACCTTTTTTATCATCTTCAGTACTTGATTGTCCCGACGGCTTCTCAAGATCAATGCCTTCTAGTACTAAGAAATTTTTCACAGCAAAAGCCCAATCATCATAATTTTCTCGCCCTTTAAGTTTAGGAACATTAACGATGTAGCTTCCCGATGACATTTTACACTTTTCAACAACATAATTTTAACTTTTTACTATTTATTTTTGCTAAAATATCAGACTGGGCCCATAACCTATTGAAACGCAGTTAGATTTTTACTACGAGTGACATTTATTACATTTATTTTTAATAAGACCATATACATTAAAACCTTATTTTGATAAAAAATAACAATTTCAAATCGTAGCACAAAATAAGTTTTTTTAGAAATCACTGAAAATCCCATTAATATTACAAATGCGATATTTTGGATGGATGTTTGTTACTCAATTACACTAGAACAGCTGAACAGATCTGGATGAAATTTGGTCCAAAGGTATATTATAGTATGGAATAGCATATAAGTTACTTTTATCCCGGAAAAATGTACGGTTCCCGTGGGCTAGATTTATTTATGTTTTTCACCAGGGACGAACCCGAGCGAAGCGAGGGTTAGTTGCTAGTATCAAATAAATGTAACAATTTAAATATTAAGATATGATAATATTTATAAAGACAAACAAAACATACGTGATACTACCACGACTGACTTATCGTCACAGCTACATGTTATCACATGAGCGCGCTGGTCGGGTTTTCAAGCAAAATGGCGCCTTGGACCCAAGCCCAAATCATTACTATACGTTCAGACCGAAATATCAGATAAGATACAGGCTAACGTTATCTGCTATCGTTGATGACAACGCCGAACGACGAAAGTAAATATTTTGGGTCAAAATGTCGTGTTTATGGTTTTAAATTCTTTTTTTAAATGACGACTAATATCACTACACAAATACACATACTATCATAGTAACTAAAAAAATATAAAACTAAATAGATAATTATTGTATTGATATTGTGAAAAAGATCAAATCTAACTGAATACCTCCTCCCTTTTTGAAATCGGTCAATTCAATTGACATATGTATACGTGTAATATTCACAGTATTAATATTTTTGTATATTTAATATTTTTTTAACAAAAACAAACTCCATCCACCTATATAAGTAAATACATTACAGTCAATGTAACAAGTGACGGGAGCGGTCGATACAGTAATTGAATAAAATGTATGTATATAATGTAAAAGATTGACTATAAACTGTATCACTGTAGCGAATGAAAAAGCGGAATTCTTGAGGCAAACAAAAATTTAATTTTATACTAGCGACTCACCCTCGCTTCGCTCGGGTCGTCCCTAGCTTGATTGTCCATACAAACTTTCATCCTCATTTTCATCCTCTTAAGCTTAAGGGATGTTTTGCGAGATAGAAACTATCCTATGTCCTTCCCAGGGTCTCGAACTATCTTCTTACCAAATTTCATCTAAATCGGTCCAGAAGTTCGGAAGCTTATCCGGTACAAAACAAACAAACAAAAAAGTTTTTCCTCTTTATAATATTACTATAGATAACAAAAAATTGCCGTTTACATCGACTTTAAATTCACTTAGAAATAATCATTCCACCCATAATAATGGATTTTTGGAACGAAGTTCCTTACGGCAGGCTTGGAGGAGATAGGGATTTTGCTGCGCGACCGAACTGAAAAAAATGTGATAGTAAAACCGTAAGAAAAAGAGCGTAATGAACAGTGCGTAAGAAAAAGTGCGCAGGCGCGACAGTCGTATACACAAGCGAGTAGTGTATAATATCTTTCTCTTTCTCCCTCTTTCTTTTCGTTTTTTGTAATTATTTCTATTTCTATGTAATTTTATGTTGTCAAACAAAAATAAAGAGACATATTTTGTTATTTTAGTTGATAATTTGAATTACGATTTTTTTTTATTTTACGTAATTTATTATTTTTCCTAAAATACTGAATTTCCTAAATACTTTCCTGTACTTAAATAAAAACTAATCAGCAAAATTTAAGAGAAAAATCAAGAAAACCTACATAAAATTGAGCACGATTTTTTTTTTTGCAAGTTGTGTCAATTCTACATTAGCCGAAGGAACTTCGTTCCTACCTGGTGTCCCACGACACCAACCATTGTACACAGCATCGCGTGTCATCTGTGTTATTTATATTACCACAGTAAAATCAGTCAGGCATGAAAATCAGCGTAACAATTTCTTTGTTTAGTTAAACATAAGCTAATATTACATGTACTACATTTAAAATGAGTTTTATTGTAGTGGCAGGACCTGCACCTGGACTGTTTCTCTTCGAGAATTGACATGTGCTTTGCTTCAAAAGCGCGGCGCCTCATAGTTGGAAGAGTAACAGTTGGTCTACCCCTTTTATTTAATTATTTTGTAGTTCATGTAAAAATTTTATGTTATAAAACATGTTAACATCTATGAGTCCACCAGTTCCCTGCCAGATAGGCCATGGAGAAGCTTTTGCTACAGTTAGTGCATTTCCAATCTGGTTCCAAGTTATGATGTTGGTTAAAATGTAGTTTTAAGTCTTCTACTAAACTTACCCCAGAAACTGTATAATTACACGGTAAGCATTTAACAATTAAGTTTATATTTGATGCAATTATCTTTCCAATATATGTTTTGTATTGTAATTTATTTGTGATCACCCTTGACAAAACCCATTCATTGTCACATCACAACTTGTTATCCGGGTCAATATATAGGATACTTTTTACTGCGGAAAAACATCTCATCTCTGAAAAATCTATACTAACCGTTACAACTAAAAAAAAGAAGAATTTTAACCTTACAACAAATTTCATCGGCATCTTAGTAAGATTAATAAGTAATAAACAATCCCGTCAAGTCTTATGATAAATTAGCGGCTCACCCTCGCAAAATTAATATGTACATTGATTCACTATTTGACTTAATTTATACATCGATTCAACTTTTAAATGTCGCGTTTTTGTTTTAGAAATATTTGAAACACAAAAACAAACCTATTCCACGAGAGCCGTACATTTTTCCGGGATAAAAAGTAGCCTGTGTGTTAATACTTTCTTAGATTTACGCGAATATTAGACATTTAAATAAAACTATCTTTTCGGATTTTTTCGCGAATTTATTTTGATTTTTGTTTCCCGACGTTTCGATTGCTTTACAGCAATCATGGTCACGGGAGAGACTAAGGTGTTAGATGTCTCAATGGCATTATACAGTTGTTACAGACAGCCTACCTACTATTTTACAAAAATGATTTTAAAAATTCTAAAAATTCTTTTTAAAAATTCTATTTATATTCTTTTTAAATAAGGTACTTTGATGCCATTTTTGAATTTTTAAAATCATTTTTGTAAAATAGTAGGTAGGCTGTCTGTAACAACTGTATAATGCCATTGAGACATCTAACACCTTAGTCTCTCCCGTGACCATGATTGCTGTAAAGCAATCGAAACGTCGGGAAACAAAAATCAAAATAAATTCGCGAAAAAATCCGAAAAGATAGTTTTATTTAAATAGCCTGTGTGTTATTCCAGACTATAATATATCTCTGTACAAAATTTCATCCAGATCCGTTCAACCATTCTGGCGTGAAAGAGTAACAAACATCCATACTCACAAACTTTCACATTTATAATATTAGTAACTATAGATGCGACAAAAAAATAGCATGGTCTAAGCGTTTGTTTGGTCTGAAAAGAAATCGAATGTGGCGTACTGACCGTTGCGTAAGACATTGATTTAAAGCGAGCATCATACAACGTGACAATTGATCGGTGAACGACTACCGAGGGGTACAAAATTTCGTTATCTATTTCGGGCTCGAGAACACCACCTTTTACGTAATATTACATTTTATCAAAGTAATTTAGTCGCATTTTAGGAGACTCGAAGGTTGAGAAATCAAAGATTTCATAATAGTTACTTCGCATTAGTAATAGAACCAAAAAAGCTCTACAAATACACATATAGAGCACATAAAAAACATTTAATTGATAGCACTGTCGCAGGTGTCCTAAACTGAAACATTATCGTCCACGTTTACTAGGTCGCAGAACCAGTATGTGAGCATAAAAACTAGCTACATACGAATATGGTGTTTGCTGTGTAAAATTTAAGGTTCCTTACATCTTAACACGTATAGCGAGCGACAAATTAATACTAATTAACCTTCAAACCGCGATAAAACATTTGTTTTCGGCGTCAAAACAAACACGCGTCAAAATAAAACCTTTATTGGAAACTAATGGCGTTTTTATTGCTGGTCTGCTTCTGGTAGAATAACGTAACAATAAAAAAAGTGTTTACGATTTCTTAATTTTTATAGTGCATAGTTCAATGTTTACTTTTATGTCATGATAAAACCTATCTATCCCACGGGAACCGTACATTTTCCGGGATAAAAAGTAACCTATGTGCTATTCCAGACTATAATCTATCTCTATGCCAAATTTCATCCAGATCCGTTCAGCCGTTCTGGCGTGAAAGAGTAACAAACATCCATCCATCCTCACATTTATAACATAAAGTATGGAATATATCATGATATATGGTCAAGTTAATCCTACTACTGATGGTTAATGAAGCTAAAGCTATTTAAAATATTTACTATACAGAGAAGAAAAAGTAACTGAACTGTATTCTCTTTGCCTATTTATATTTAGACATTAGCGTAAATAACGACAATTTTCATCATATTATTAGTTAGAAATTTCATCATATTAGTTAGAAACATTTCATAATATTAGTTAGAAACTTGATCTTGTGTGTATAAGTTAAGCTTACTAAGCAACGTTTGAGTTGCTAGTTGAAAAGCGAAATTATTTCATTCATTTTCAAAAAAGATAGAAATCTGAGTTTTCTAAAGGCCTAGTTTTACAAATTCTTTGGATATTCCAACCATTTTTGACACAAAAAAAGTTAGATTTTTTGTATTTTATATAACATCCAATTTAACTGAGGTGGATTGATTGAGATATATCATCAGATACTAGCGACTTACCCTTGCTTCGCTCGGGTGCGTCGCTAGGTACGTTTTAATTTTTTTGAGCGAAACCCTTATTATTTTTCTAAAATAATAGTAGCCTAAGTTACTCCTTATAATATCAGCTATCTGCCAGTGAAATTACCGTTAAAATTGGTCCAGCCGTTTCGGAGATTAGCCGGATCAAACAGACAGACAGGCAAAAAAATAAAAATTGTATTTTTCTTATAAGTACCGTATATAATTATATGTATATGCATTTAGTAAATAGCTGTTATTGTGACATTTCAAACAGACACCTTCAATTTTATTTATCCGTATAGATGATAACTAAAGTGTCTTACAGTTAAAATGTTCGATTTCAAGCCTGGACACGTCCATTACACCTTCTTTATCAATGTTAACAATACTTCAAGCAAACCATCATAATGTTATATTCCTTACATGTTAGATATACTGTAATTACATTAGCTTTGCTACTCTTAAGCCGATTTAGGTGACGCGCGATTGCAGTTCTCAACACCTTGTCGCCTCTTTAATATTCAGATCAAGGCAAATATGTATCTGTCTGTCTGCAATTTTTAAATACCTAGTTATTTAAACGATATTAAAACGCAAATAATCATAAAAAGAACAGAATTGGGCGAGACGAACAAGCTTTTTTTGTCTCGATTAGCAATAAGAAACAGAGTATACCACTTTTACGAATTTTGTACTTGTTTTTGATAGGCTTAAAAAAGGACGTGAATTATATATATATATATATATATATATATATATATATATATATATATATATATATATATATATATATATATATATATATATATATATATATTAATATTATCATAATTTCGTTAGCTTTTAGATGAATCAAACCTTGAAACTCGATTTTAAGCTACTTTTACTTATATATCTATCGATTTTAAGTTTTGTATGTTAATACCATCGAGATAAATATAAATAGATTCGAGTCATTTAAAGTTTTAAATAAAACTATTTTTCGGATTTTATCGCGGATTTTATTTTGATTTTTGGTTTCCGACGTTGATTGCTGTAAAGCATTCGAAAAGTCGGGAACCAAAAATCAAAATAAATCCGCGAAAAAATCCGAAAAGATAGTTTTATTTAAAATGTCAAATATTCGCGTAAATCTAAGAAAGTATCATTTAAAGAATATCATCATATTCATAAATATAACGTATTTTTTAACAAAAGCATATAATAATAATATATATATTTAATTTAAGCAAAGTAAACTATGTTGTGACTTGTGATATAGCGGTCGTCTACATTGTTTACAGATATGCGGCCCGACGTTACACAACGTGTCGCTGGCATCAGGCATGACACTGCGGTATATATTTACGGCTTACGCCTAATATTTTAATTGAATTACTTATTTAACATAATACCTTCTTAGATTTACGCCAATATTTGACGTTTTAAAAAAACTAAACTTTTCGGTTTTTTTCGGGGATTTATTTTGATTTTTGGTATGACCGTTGTAGCAATATTCGATTGATTAATCTATTTTATTATAAAAGAAAATAAAAATCGTTCTTAAAATTGTATGCCTTTTTAATGTCAATACTTTTCTCTTCTTTTTTATTGGAATCTGTCACAGACGTAATTTATAAAAAGTAAATGAAAAAGGTCTTAATTAAAAATATAGAAGTATAAAAAGGACGTCTGTGTATGTTTGTGTGTATATATATTTGTGCCTACATTTGGTTTCCGACGCGTCGGAAATTAATTATTTTTTTATTATTAAAATAATAATAATTAATAATTAATTTTTATCAATATTGGCCATAAACTAAATTTCACCTTTGTGCGACGTTTCGATGTATACAAAATTGCTTAAATACTTTGCATTAAGTCTTTTTTTTCATACAATCAAGCCAGTAGTAGTAACAATCTTTTTGAATTTTTTCGTGGATTCGTTTCCCGACGAACCAAAAATCAGAATAAATCCGCGAAAATTTAGAAAAGTGAAAAGATAGTGACAGTGAAGGCAATATTTAAAAGGTTTTAACGTTTAGTATATATTTCTCAGAGATGAGATATTTTCCCGCAGTAAAAAGTATCCTATATGTTGATCCGGATAACCAATTACTTTCTACTAGTATTTACATCACAATTACTAAAAAATACACGAAAACTTACGTTGAGAACGCAAAATAGAATTCAGGAGTATTATTTCAATCATGAAGATTGAAATAATACGTTTTAATTTTGAACATTCCATTTTATTAGCAGTCGTTAGCCGTATCGAGTGCACAGGCAAGCTAACCAATCCATACTAATAAATATTGTAAATGTGAAAGTTTGTGTGTATGGACGTTTGTTACTCTTTTAAGCAAAATGAATTTTTAATGAAACTTTACAATAATATGAGCAAAGCTGCGTGCCAAGGCTAGTATACCATAATCGCGTCTCCACTACGGTCTACACACATTACACGACCGCGCGCCGTTACGTAACCGACGCAGACGCATAAACAAGACTCGCCAACCGTCACTGTCACGATGTAAACATGTGCATTGTGCACCGATCGCCCTACGACACGCAGCCAGCCTACCTATGAATAGCTCTGTCCTCATTTATGAAGGATTTATCTAGACTTGTACCGTCTAGTCTGTGCTCGAATTTCCACCGTTTGTCTTGCATGTACACAAAATGATTGATACAATTTGTCTAAACATGTTTATAAATTGACAACACGTCTGGCTGCTTGCCTTGCTCTAGTTGCTGTGCCAGCGGTAGCGGGTTCGAGTCCCGCTGGGGGCATTCATTTGTGTGATGAGCACGAATGTTTGTACTCCAGTCATGGGTGTTTATATTTATAATATGTATGTATGTATTTAAAGTTATATATGTGTAGTGTATCAACACTATCTGGTATCCATAACAAAGGCCTCGTAGCTTACCATGTAACTAGATAGTGCTGTGTGTTAATGTCCAAACACATTCATATTTATTTATTGATGACATTTCATGAAATCCCACATGTATGTTTACCAATATTGTACAAATAAATGTTTACCGGTGGTAGGACTCTGTCAAGCCTGAGGAGTCCGACTGGATGGGTACCACCCCCTTATCTATTTCTGCCGCCTAGCAACAATGATTGCATTGTTGTGTTCCGGTATGAAGGATAAGGTAGCCAGCGCAATTACAGGCGAGAGGCATATCATCTTAGTCCTCACAGTGACAACGCACCTGTGGTTCTGCATTTTTGTTACTTAAAACCTAAGTGCATGAACCGTAGGTGTTATGGGCGACAGGTACTGCTTTCCATCAGGTGGTCTGTCTGCTCGTTTGTCACTGAATCTCATTAAAAAAAAAAAATAAAGGTACCTAAAAGAAAACCTAGGATAGCTTTATGTGTAATTTAATTTGAAAAACCTAAGAATCTAAATCTCTTTTCTATAACAAAATAAAGTATGTACTTGTTTGTTCGATTTTAATGTTACGGGTCGCATATTTTGTTTTTTCTTTTTTTATTCAGAAAAATCCATCAAGTCGAACTGGCACACGAAGGGTTCCGTACTATCGTACATGTACTTTTTACTAACATGACTTTTACTCTATGACCTATGTATGTAGTAAACTAACTCGATGATCGATTACGGATGTTAAAAAAAAATTTCTTATATTTTTATTTACCTTTGTTTATTTATTGTTATAAAAGCAATAGAAATACATACTCTATTAAAATACCAACTCTGTATCTATTACAGTTCATGAGATACAGCCCTCTGAGACGGACGGACGGACAGCGGAGGCATAGTAAAAGGGTTCCGTTGGCTCCCTTCGGGTACGGAACCCTAAAAAAGTTATTATAAAGTCGATGTGACCTTTTAATAGTAGATATCTTGAATGGCGGTTCACAATAGAGTTATTCAGGTTACACAAAAATCTACTAAACGGGCGAAGCCGCGGACAACGCTAGTTTTAACATACATAAATATTTTAATAAATTCTAATAATATACGGACGTGTATTGATATTTGTTGTTTTCACATTCGAACCCAATTCTGTTTCATAATGATTAAATACATCATATACATTATACATAGAATGGCCACACATTAATTGGGGCAATTATTTTATTTATTATTACGTAATCACCCACTGATGTCATCAATTGACACGAATAACAACGGACTCGAATGAAAATAAAATCTAGATTTATCTGCATTATGAACTCAAGATATTCATATTCACAGGGGCTGTTAATTTGAGGGGGGCCATGGGCTAACACGTCTTGTGGGTCTCAAGTATGGCTTGTATAAAATCTATAATGATAGATAGTACTAGACGAAATTAAGATTAGCAGTATTTGGTTCTTAATTGATCTCAGGGTTACGTAATTAGGTCAACTAAATTCAAAATATTATCCATTGTTTTTAACAGGGGTCCCGTTATATCTTAAAGGTCCTGAGCTGCAACCCAAAAACCCTATATATAGATCCGCCCCTGCATATTTATATTTAAACTAGTTAGAACATTCACTTCTCGTGGGTTACGGCTATAAATAAAAAAATAACTATCAGGTGACAATATGTCACTCTCATTCGATTTTTTGACTTAGCAATGAAAGTTATATAAAATCGATTTAACCGTATCGGATATTAACAGATACAAACAAACGATCTCAAAAATTATTATTAGTGGTGAGCATTGGTTAAGTGCGAGAAGTCATATGTGTTCAAAAGTGGTATTGTGTAATCACAGTCAGACAATTCAATTTTATTTATTTATAGACACTGTTTCCATACTGGTGGAAAACGGAAAATGAAGTCCACGAAGTCTACCTTCTTTCTGTCTAACGCACTTGAGAAAGTACTTTTAATTCAAGTTTTACAATTTACATATATCTATTGTTTACTGAAAATTAAGCAAAAAATCATGCATCTTTCTTTCAAATCACTACACATTATAAAGTCTTCCGTCGCGTCTGTCTGTCTGAACGCGATAAACTCAAAAACTATCAAACGGATATTCATACAGTTTTAACCGATGGAATTATTTATGAGAAAGGTTTAGGTGTATAATTCACTAGCGACTCACCCTCGCTTCGCTTCGAGTTCGTCCCTAGACAAAAACAAATCTATCCCACGGGACCCGTACACTTTTCCGTGATGATATATAGCCTTCCTCAGTTAACGGGCTATCAAATGCAAAAAGAATTTTTTAAATCGGATCAGTAGTTCCTGAGATTAACGCGTTCAACCAAACAAAAAAACAAACAAACTCTTCAGTTTTATAATATTAGTTAGTATAGAAGTATAGATTAGGGTTTGTGTAAATTAGCTGAAATATGACGATGATTATTGAAGATGTCGGAAAAAATCATGCCGACTGGGAGCTTTATTAGCGTACGCCGCGTAAACTAATAAGTTATATAAAAACAATGCATAACAGAATTATTCCTCTTAAAAAGATCTTCCTGTTAAACTGTAGCAACGCTGTGTGTACGTACCCAGGGATGCACCCGAGCGAAGCCAGGGTAAGTCACTAGTAAGTATTTAAAATATGTATCATATAATAAAATCTACGCAGAATTTTAAAAATCAGAAATATAGGTAAGACCTATTATTTACCTACGCCGCACTATATATGGCGTAACACGTCTTGTTACTTCGCTACAAGGTTATTAAAAAAAATTTACACGACGAATATTTAACATATTAAATAATAATAATATTTTAAATATCAATTTATCATTCAAAGTGACATTATAACAATTATAACGTTAGTGACAACGGTTAATGAAGTCCCTTTTGGCTTCCATCTGCTGAACAAAAGCAAAGATATTGAGATCTCAGCATCCGCGTAGAACTAACAAACAATCATCAAGCGTGAGTCACCGTGGGTGATCGGACTTTCACTACTTCGAAGAAAACATTTACATACGTCACGATTACGACTATTTTGTCCTGTTTGTTAAAGCAATAATTATGATATAAGTATATTAGAAATTTAATTAAATATTACCTAGTTGCAATATTAATTATTATGCATATTAAATTGCATTATTAATTACTAGCGGTACGTTTTAACGGTTAGTACGGAGTAGATAGACTATATATTTTATGATATAAAGCCTTCCTCAATAAACGGGCTATCTAATGCAACAAGAAATTTTCAAATCGGATTAGTAGTTCCTGAGATTAGCGCGTTCAAACAAACAAACACACAAACAAACAAACAAAGAAACTGCCTCTTCATAATATTAGTATAGGTTATATAAAGGCTTCTTCTTAAAGTTTATGACAGCTCAGATTAAGTACAGCCTATTTAATGAATGGAAACATTTGAGGGAAGGAAGCCGAAGTAGTCCAGCACTGGACCACTTCGGCTAAGATAACAACAAAAAAATTCATTCACAAAGAAAGATCAGTCGGTTCAAAAACTAATGTTGGACTACTATATTATAAATGCCTAAGTTTGTATGTGTGTACGCATTTGTTAACCCTTAAGATTGAGTGAAATTTAGTGCACAAATAGATTATGACCTGGAGTGACAGACAGGATATAATTACGCACCTAAACGAAGGCTTGTATAACAAAGAAAAACAAACACCTCATTAGAGTTTCTTTTGCTTTTCAAAAGGCCAAACAAAAACATTAGTAAACTACTTGGAAATTTATACATACCTATAATAAAATTGTAACTAAGCCGAATCTGTACATTAAATATTTTTTTGAAAATCTTATTGAAATAGACATTATTATCGATACAGAGGCCGAATCTATAGTCTTTAGAATTTTTGTCTGTCTGTCTGTGACATCATCACGGAAAAACCACTGCAGGGATCTTGATGATATTTGGTATGATGATAGTTATCCGTTTCAACATATAGGATACTTTTTACTGCGGGAAAATATCTCATCTCTGAGAAATCTATCCTAAACCTTAAAACTTAAGTAGGGACGAACCCGAGCGGAGCAAGGGTAAGTCGCTAGTTTAATATATAAGCGCGTATTATATATTAACTAACTCTTCAACACCGCAGCTAAAGACATGTTAGATATACACATGTATATAAATAATAAATTTTATGTTATTGTCACATCCATACATGAAGTAAACATACACAACCATTCCTATGTCGGACAAGGACAGCCTCGCCACGAGTATCGCGTGTGACACAAATACTATATTCAAGAAGTCTAGAACCTAGCATCTAATTCTACGATATTACAATACAAGTGTATCATTTAAAAAAACCTATTTCAATGGGCAAATAAATAATCATTATCGCTTAATGATATGCAAGAAGCTTATTAATATTTATTTGAAAATTTTATGCAGTTACATTGCTGGAAGAAAAACCTTCACCGATGTTTCTTTTTATACAATGGTGTATTATATAATATTTTTGTTTTATTATATATACTAACGGCCCATCCTCGCTTCGCTCGTTTTAGTCTCTAGGAAAACAAAAACAAACCTACCCCACGGGAACCGTACATTTTTCCGGGATAAAAAGCAACATATCATTAAGCTATATACATACATATATCATGTGGAGATAACTTTAATAAAAGTTATTGGCATAATAATCAGATACCTTAGTAACAATTTAAAAAAAAAAAACAAAAGCAAAAATTTTTTTTATTATTTTTTCAATTTATATTATAGTGGTTAGCTAATAGGTTATAATTTAGATAATGGACAAACTTTATTCGATAATAAAAAAATCAACCTTTTGAATTACATGCAAAATTTCATCTCATTCTAATCTAAAGCATGTATCAAGTGTGTACCTACTAGGTTTTTCCTTAAAAAGCATTATATCGCATATGTAGACTAAACAAGTAGTTGAACCCAGTCTGATAACACTATCAGATTTTACTATGATTTTATGATATTCCAGCGGTATAGCTAAATCACAAGTGATAACGAAGAGTGTTTTCAAGAATACAAAAAAATATTGTAATACACAATGTATGTGTTACAGAGAATCTAGAGACATATCAGTAAGATTTTTTCTCTCCACTTAAGTATAGGAAGCAGTATACTAACATGTATTATAAATATTTTAATACTATTATTATGGCAGATGTCAATAAAAAAGCAAAATTAGGACAAAGAATTTTTGGTAGAAAAAAATCATAACTACTGTAACCATTAACCACAGTTAAGATTAATCATTATAAAAGTAATCTTGATATGATCTATATAAATAAATAGTATTGAAGTGTCTGTTTTGTCAAAATAACAGCTTTTTACTAAATGCATACGAAATTATATATGGTACTTTTTTGTCTGTCTGTTTATTTTGGCTCATCTCCGAAACGGTTAAATCGATTATTACAGGACTTTCACTGGTAGATAGCTGATGTTATAAGGAGTAACTTAGGTTTGTAATACTAGCAAAACTCAAGTCTACGTAATCACTATACAAATATAGACTCCAAAAGAAATCAAACCTCTTTCCTTTGGTTCAGAAATCAAAACCAGTCAATGAATGAATGTGCTACAATCATCATCAACGCTAGCTAGATTAACAAATTCCTACGAAAATGTAGTACCGCTATGTGATGCGTCATTAGAATGACGTCATACAATCAGTCATCCTATTTTAATACTATGATAATTCAAAATTGCTATCCTTTTAAAGAACATGGATTTAACTATTGATTACAATAATTGACGTTACGTTTGGCTCAGTTTTTAGTAAACCTACTTTCTGTGCCAAAGGTCGCGGGTTCGAGTCTTACTGGGGGCATTCATTTGTGATAAACACGAACGTTTGTACTCCAGTCATGGGTGTTTATATTTATAATATGTATGTATTTTAAGTTATATATGTGTAGTGTATCAACTATCCGGTATCCATAACACGAGCCTCGTAGCTTACCATGGATACTAGATGGTGATGTGTGTTAATGTCAAAAAAAACTAACAATAAAACAAAATATAAACACAAATCAACTTCTAAACATCAATTTTCGATCATTCAAAATTGTATTACCCATAATATTAAAAGGACGTCGAAAACACAATTGGAATTCGAGCGATATGCGAATATGCGAAAAGAAATTCGGTAATTGCGTCATACAACCCGTCCATTCAAAGAATGTAAGTTAATTTAGTATTAAAAAAAAAACTTGTCAATCCTGATCAATAGTCTATAGTCTATATTAATATTATAAGTTAAGGCAGAGTTTGTTTGTTTGTTTCAACGCGCTAATCTCAGGAGCTACTAATCCGATTTAAAAAAACCTTGCATTAGATGGCCCGTTTATTGAGGAACGTTATAGGCTATATATCCGTATTAATATTATAAATGTGAAAGTTTGTGAGTAGTGATGTTTGTTACTCTTTAACGCCAGAACGGCGGAACGGATCTGGATGAAATTTGCACAGAGACAGATTACAGTCTGGAATTACACATAGGCTACTTCTTATCCCGAAAAAATGTAGGTTCCCGTGGGATAGGTTTGTTTTTGTTTTCCTACAGGCGAACCCGAGCGAAGCGAGAGTGATTCGCTAGTTCATTATTCATAAAAAATAAAACCCAAATATTATTGATATATTAAAAAAAAAACAATAAATACTGTTTTTTAATAACTCATAGTTCACATTGTGCAGATAATATATAACCTATTTCGAGTATTTCACAGCCTTATCTTGATTCAAAATAGTAAACAAATAAAATTATGCATGCACTCCGATACCAAGAAATACAAACAAGTTGTAGATAAGGTATTTATTGGTTGCATCATACACATTTATAAGTGTTTAGGGGAAAAGTTCCAGCCTACAGTTGCGTCTGTTTTACTAAGTGTTATGAAATAAATAAAATAATTCAATAACTCTATACTAATATTATAAAGAGGCAGAGTTTTTGTTTGTTTGTTTGAACGCACTAATCTCAGGAACTACTTATCTGATTTGAAAAATTCTTTTTGCAATAGATAGTCCGTTTATTGAGGAAGGCTATATACCATCATGCTACCTACTACCCAAGGGAGCGGAGCAGTAATCATAAACATCAACATATCGAGCAGACCTCTATACATATTGTAAAGGGAAGGGAAAGGAGACTTTGTTTAATTGTACTTAATATGTTTCACAAATTACATTTCAAAATCGATATAAGTATTACAAAATTTTTATTTCTACCTGCATGTTTGAAAGGAAAATTGAATAAATATTTAAATTTCCATATTAATTCATTTTATGCTTATGCTAAATGCCAAAAATGATTGTCCGTTTACGCTTCTTTTATGCAGTATTAAAGGATCTATTTTAAGTACAGACAGACATTTTATCATTCGAAGATTGACATACACTACTTTTTATTCCGGTAAATGAAGCAGTGCCTGTGAGATAATAGTGTAGAGAAAAGTTCATCGGTGTTGCTAGTTCAAAATAATTGTCAGCTAACAAAATAACAAATATAATCAGTGATGATGATTTTCCTTACATTTAATTTCCTTTTAGTATAAGATTCCAACCAAAACAAAACAAATACAATAAATAACAATACATATAACTTTTATGAATGGCCACTTCTGTTTATAGAACATATTTATCATATTTTTTATCATTTTTGCACTTGCGTAAAAACATCTTGTCTTATCAATATTTTTAATATTATAAATGACAGAGTTAATTACGAAGCTTGAACATGTTTTGTTATGATTAAAATTGATAACCATTTTGACAGTGAGGCGCTAAGTATACTATGTACATATACATTTTATGTATATAATATACAAGATTACAGGTTCGATTCTGGTGAATGTAAATATACAATGATTAAACAAATGACTATCATTTAGTACCAAATGTACATTGTCTCAACCTTGGTTGTTGATAAGCAAGGCATTATTTGGTTTTCTTTTGACTGAGCGGAATAAACCATGAGAAAAAAATAATAATAGTAGTATATAGTAAATAAAGCATACATGGTACATAATAAAGTAAACAAGAATATAATAATATGAAAAAAATAATTTAATTTTATAATTATATTAAATACAGAAACAAAACATAATGTTACATTTACATGTGTAACATTTATAATATATCCATATCCATATGTGAAAGTTTGTTAGGATGGATGGATGTTTGTTACTCTTTTATGCCAGGATGGCTTAACGGATCAGGATGAAATTTAGCACAGAGATAGATTACAGTTTAGAAGAGCACATAGGTTACTTTTTCGCCTGGAAAAATTTACGGTTTCCGTGGAATAGATTTGTTGTCTAGGGACATACCTGAGGAGAAGCAAGGGTGATTCTCTAGTATATACTATTTTGGGTTATCTGTAGTATAGAATTTTTTATACTTAGCTAGGTGATAGCCACAAGAAAACAGTCTTACTTTGTATTTAATATAAATTATTATTGTTAGTGTATTACTCTGAATAGAAGACTGTATTAGAATGTATATTTATGCATGTGGCCTATAATGAAAGTTCAAATTTAATATATCAACAAACCATAATTATTATCAACTTAATTTATTATATTCATAACAGATATATATTATCTAGTATGTAGATTTGTCATTCTTTCATCATGCATAGTGCAATTGTAGAAACAGCATGTAAACAATCTTGTTATTAATAATAAAATCTTATATTTTGTTAGAAAGCCATATTTTATATTACTCTATGATATACTAGCAACTTAACCACACTTCTATTAATATTTTTATAGTGGAAAACAAATTCTCTTTCTTAAAAAAAAAGTTGCCAAGTTACTCCTTATAACATCAGCTACCTGCCAGTAAAAGTCCCGTCAATACCAGTTCAGCCGTTTTGGAGATTAGCCAGAACAAATAGACAGACAGAGACAAAATCTTTAAAAATTATTTGTTCTTATATGTAGCTACTGTATATAACTTCATATACATTTAGTAAAAAGTTATTTTGACATTACAAACAGACACTTCAATTTATCTGTATAGATTGAGAAAGTTGGCTACTGAAAGCAGGAAATGTAAGTTAAGTTTAGAATTTGATAACATATATTACTTTATATAAAAAAATTACAAAGTGGCAGTTCTGTAGCCATACCTAGTAGATTCCTTATATGTCGCAACATAAATAATATATTATTTACTAATATGCTTATTTATATACAGAATACTAATCCATAATAGTTTTAAATACCTTTTAATAAAATATGTAATAATGGTTAATTGTAATAAGGATAATGTTTGTTTACATTACCGCCATAGCAACTAAAACTATAAACATCCAAGTCAGAATACACTTTTTTTTTCAAATCAATATTGTATTTAAAATCTTCACTTTTAATTGTAAAATACAATGTTATTCATAAATGTTGTTATTCTAAGTTTTATGTTATTATCTTTACATATTAAAGATAAACAGTATACATAAACTTAAAATAATAAACAAATCGCACTGCCATTATATTTTTGAATGCAAATTTTCATTTAGAGACGCTTGCTAGTAGTAAAATATTAAGTTTAATTGGTTTTAATTATATCAATTTTAGATATTTAAAAATGAGTGTCATTGACATAAGTATTAATAAAACCGCATGTGTCAATAAAAGTACACAATGGTTTGAAATATATAAAAAAAAACAACAACAACAGGTGGGTAGATATAAACAAATAGTTTGTTTACAAACAAAAAGCAATATCTAGAAATAGGCCGCAATGACCTCTAGTTTATCTATAACAAGTGTACCGACCTTTTCGGCAGCAACATCGCGGCCGCTCCCTTCCGCTGGAACACCCCATCCACTAGCACGCCATTCTTGCTGTTGCACGTCAGGTAGAACTCCGGATGGTCATAAAACAGTTCGAGATGTCGGCGCGATATAAAACTAGAGTGTCCCATGTTTACGTCCACTTGACCCCGGCTAGAGTTCCGGCCGATAGTCACCTTTTTCTGCCGAATCAGATATTCGAAATCGCGACCATCGAGTCGCGCGATCGCGGTCGGAGCCGGCTCCTGCGCCCACTGCACCTTGGAGGGCGATGAGGGCGCCGACTTGAGCGCGAGCAGAGCCCAGGCATCGCTCTCGGAGCTCCGCGATATCTGAGTCTGAGCCATGTCGGCCGCGCGTACTGTATCAGCAACGTCCACACGCGGGGCGCGCACCCTCGCCGCGATAACACATCACAGACCCGAGACCGTCGTGCCGCGACCCGGATATCCGGAACCTGCCGAATCTGCGTCCGTTGTACGGTTTGAGGTTACTGACGGGACGCACATGCGCAAAGTTTCGACTCGTACGGTAAACAAGAATTATATAAATCACACCACCACGTGATAAAACTGTATACATATATCTAGTCGGGACGCGCGGATCGATACTTTACGGTATCATAGAATAGTCTTTACCTAAATTATAAGCTTTTTGATATTGCACAACTATATTTTCGCAACTGGATCGAAATTAGACACTAAAGTAAACACGAGGCGAGAACAAAAATAACCAAAAACGTCAGTTCGCCATACGCAGTTTACAATTTCAAGGCGCCATCTATGCGAGTTAACAAAAAAGGCGAAAATGGTGCGATTCATTTTACGCAAAGCTTAACGTTGGTACTTGGTAGTAAAGCAGATAATATAATGATAAATAAAAAAATATTATAAAACACGTATTTGTAACCATCTAAATTATTTTTTCATTGAAATATTATTATTATTATTATAAGCCTGTAGTGTCCCACTGCAGGACAAAGGCCTCTCTACTCTTCATCCACTGCTCCCTATTTTTCGCTATAGTATGCCACTCTCTTTGGAAGGAGTCTAATTCGTTCCGCCATCTCCGTCTGGGTCTACCACGCTGTCGTCTGCTGTGTTGGGGGATCCAAAAAGTTGTTTGTTTGACCCATTGAAATATAGAACATAGTAATATTTTAAAACCTCAATATTCTTATTGCCCATTTGTTTTACATAATGTATGTAAAAAAACTAGCCTTATGCACAGATCATATAATACTATAAGTATACTAGCCTTATAATACAAATTTTATCATTTAAAATTAATATTTGAAAGGAATAATAATTAAATAGTGTTTTAGTTGTGCAACCGCATCCAAATAAACATTAGAATTTAGAAAAGCTTCATAGTTTTTAAGTATGGCAAGAGTGATTCGCTTATTTGTCAATAGTTTACAAAGCACAGGATGTCAATTTTGTACTTATTTACGAGTTACGCCTCTAATTTTATAAATTGAACATTATTTTTAAATTAAATTGATGCCACTAGTCGTTGGATTTGTCCTAATTCGTGAATATATTACCCGTCTTCAAGAACTCGCTTAGGATAAAGTCGGTCATCTTTAAATTTAGGTGAGTATAAAATTAGTAAAAAAGGCGCGATATTCAAAATTATTATTTGCCTACTAGGTTTATCTTATTGTTAACTTCGTTTCTCTTTCTTAACTTTTAAAAAATCATATTCTGTTAATATTTTTAAACATCTATTTTAGTTATTCTAATACACCTACTATGTCATAGCCTACTTGTTTTTTTTTAAAATTAAGGGCTATTATGCCTAGCTGACAACATTCATAAATTAAATAAAACAACATGAAATGTAAAACATATTTGTATTTGAACATCACAAGCAACATAACATAAAAATGCTGTCATTATATTTTTCATTCATAAATATAGTAATATTTTTAATAATAATATTGATTACTGAAGATAAAAAATGTAATAAAATAGATTCACATAAGACTTTATTCATAAACTGAACTTCAAAGTGAAAGTCTGAAAGTCTTGATATTATATTGTGTAAGTTTGGCAAAGGTTGAGAAATTCTATTTTAGTATTCTATAACAATGTATCTCGATTAATCATCAAGCTGTGTCAAACTCGCCACTCCTCTATTAATCCAATGCTTCTCTGGAATATCAGATCTCAAAGTAATATACATAACAAAGTTACTTGAATGTCCAGTAGTCGCCAATACACCTTTTCGTTCACTAGTTTTGTATATAGGACAAAAATAACTGGGTGGTGGGTTAAAATTAACTATTAGAGCTGGTTGAAACCAAATGATTGGGATGGTATCAAAAAGGATTTTTGGATATGATTCATCTAATTGCATTGTTTCTCGGTTCCATCTTGCTCCTTCTAGGAACAGGCCCTGTTACAGAAATAACTATACAGTAAGATTTTATTGTATCTATATTTATATATAAATCTTATAGAAATTTTTAATGTAACCAAAATAGCTATAAAAAGAATTATTAATTGCTGTAAGCTTTTGTCAACAAACATGTTTTACCATCACAATAAATAAAAATCTTATATATTAATAAATTACATACAAAATGTGCAAACATGCATATAAAAACAAAATTAAATTGTGCTGCTATATTATTAAAAGCAAATTTGCACAATACAGGATTCATTGCAAAATAGATACTATTAAATTGATATTTCATGTATTATTTAGTACAATATAGTCTTACAATTAGACTAAATATACTTAACACTATGTGCATGCACATGAACTAACATCACTAATTCCTCTTAGCAAAAACATCATTTCACACAAAAAATAAAATATATCTGAGTTGAGAATCTCTTTTTTCCAAGTTAGTCAAACATTAAACAGTCTTAATTAAAAAGCCATAAAGCTAAAACACATGCACACCACCATGACTCACCCAAACAAACACACTGTGTTCCTGGCCTTGGTTATCCATTTGTTGCCTTTGCTTGCAATACACCCAAATGTTTACATAACATACTATATATACTTTAGTCTATACTAATTACATATACAATCTATATGTAATATATATTAAGATATATATTCATTCACACATAAAATAAACATTTGTGGAAATATTGTAAGTGTAGATACCTACTTTGGTTTTAGGAGATTGGTTTGTTGAATGATATTAAAATATTTTCTTTTAAAGTATTTACTCAAAAAATAACATAATGTTGATAGTGAATGAGGACACTTTGGGCTCAGATTGTGTGACCCTACTTGCTGTGACAGCGGCCGTCGGTTTGGGTCCCGGTGAGGGCATTCATTTGTGTAATGAGCACGAATGTTTGTACTATAGACATGGGTCATATTTAAAATATGCATGTATTTAAAAGTTATACATGTGTAGTGTATCAACTATCTGGTATTTATAACACAAGCTTCATACCCTACCATGGAACTAGATGGTGCTGTGTGTTAATGTCCCAACATATTTATTTAATGATTAAACTAAAAAAAAAACATTTTTACTATAAAAATAGCACTAATTAAAAGCTCGTACAATACACGCTATGACTTCCATTTATTTACTAATAAGTGGACTATTTTTGATAAATAAATACTTGCCGAACATCAATCACTTCTGCTCTTTTATATTAATTTAATAATAAAATAGTATTTAAAAAAAATCACTTGTAAATCCAATCAGTCGTAATAAAGTCTTATTAAAAGAGAACAAAAGTATAAAGTAAAGCTAAAACCTGTTACATTATACACAACAAGTTATATCATACTTATTATAGATCAACTATTTTTCCTAGGAACTAGTGCCTTAAACCTAGCTAATATATAATTCAACTGCTCCCCACTTCCTTTATATAGGTCGATGAGACCGAAATTAGGGCTCGGTCACAGTCCTCAATGCCGCATTCATACCAGAAAGACTTAAAAATATACATGTATATCTATACATACTCCGCTCGGGTTCTTACCTACTTACGTTTTAATGTTCAGTGTAGATTTCTCAGAGATGAGATATTTAAAAAGTAACTTATACGTTGACCCGGATAACCAACTATCATCATAATAAATTTCACTAAAATCTGTCCAGTGGTTTTCTCGTGATGCGGTCATAGACAGACAAATATTCTAAAAACTATAGCTTCGGCCTATGTATCGATAATAATGACTATTTCAATAAGATTTCGCAAAAAATATTTAATATACGGATTCGACTCAGAATTTTAATATATGGACAGATTAGCTACTACGTTAAACCAGAATAACTCACCTTTATGTCTCTAGATGCAAAAATATAGAACTTCATACAAAATAATGATAGCTTTTCCACCTCTTTGATCAGGCTTAGCCAAATTTTAGCTACATATTAAATTTTTGAAAATTTGTGTTTTGCCAATGAGTGAATTACTGATTATTTTTTTTTGGTTATAGAAGTGTATCTTTTTAGTGGATTACAATTCGGAATATTAAATTGTGTCGAAAACACATGTCTTCCTAACCAATTTTGGGTTTCGGCCTTGAGACAAGGAGTTAGAACATCATTAACATCTCCTGCTACTGAGAATTTATAGAAAAATCATTTTTTTTTTAACCTGACCCGGAATTGGAACGCAAGGACGGAGGTACTAAGCTTAATACTAAACCAAAAAATAATTTTGATTTTCATAATACCTTACAGTATACTCCAAAAGCTGGTTCCTCCTCGCACGTTGCTTCCATACTAGTGATAGTAAATTCAAAGTGAACTTGGTCTATTGGTATTTTGTTATGTCGCGAGTAGTTCTGCAAGACTCCGGTCAGAAACGACTGGGTGAAGTAGAACCCTGAGATCCAGAAGACCGTTGGTGGACCCTCGTCTATCCAATCTTGGAGGAATTTAAGCCTAGCAAAACAAATATTTAGAAAATTAGGTTTTCTTGTTTGGATTTATTATTTTACTTGCGACTCACCCTCGCTACGCTCGAGTTCGCCCCTAGTTTGCTTCCCCATACAAACTTTCATCACCATTTTCCCTCTGTGATGATGATTTCCAGAATTAAAACTATCCTATGTCCTTCCCAGGGTCTCAAACTATCTTCTTACTAAATCTCATCTAAATCGATTCAGTACTTTCGGAGTTTATTCAGTACAAACAAACAAAGAAATGAAAAAAAATTTTCCTCTTTATAATATTAGTAGAGATAGTATTAAATCTTTCTGTGACATCGTAACACCTAAACAGATCAACTGATTTTAATTTAGGTTTTTTTTTGTTTAAAAGGTGACTTAATCGAGAGTGTCATTGGTGGCAGCAGGCTTTTTTTTAGACAGTAAAAGGATTTGAACAACTTTTACACATCTAATCTATTCGAAAATTGGTATCCTGTTACTTTATTGTTAGTGCAATGATATAGTAACTTAGACCTAATGCTGCAGCGTCACCTGGAACCTAGATAGATACTCAACTTTTTTCTAAAATACTACAGGGATATCGTGTTTAGGCTAATTGAAATGGCCTCAAAGAATAGGTTTTGGTTGGTTGGTAGGAAGATAGGTGTTTGAATTTTTTTATTTAATAGTTATTTGACCATTGCAAATGTTTTTTGGCATATAAAATACCATATAACTATAGAGTATAGAGAGATATGTACTCCGACAGGCTTACAATATGGCTTCTAGGTTAAGCTAGGTTCCCACGGTGCGCGATGTTACGAACACGCATGCCGGTATAAATAATTGAGTGCTGACGTTAGAAATATTGAAAGAACAATTGTCTTAAAACTGGAGACACGTAATACATTTTGATCATTATGTGGAAGTCCTACGGTGTTCATTAATTTGCAATGTAAGTATGTATGAAGCCTCATTTATTTATAGTAGTACATTCTTTCAGAAAATGACAGAGCAAGTGCTAGACGAAGAAACCTGGCCAATGGAAGCGGAAGCCGCCATTAACGACATCCGGAAACACGTCACCTCAGCACAAGTGTCGTCCAAATTAAAAAACAACAACCAAAGAATCTACATAAATCTGACTACTTTGGAAAATTCTGAATATTGCGTAGAAATGTCGGCCTCGGGTTTCAGGGTCGTGGGACGGAAGTACGACGACGTTAGTTTGGCGACGATTGAGAATATGAACTACGAGACACCTTACGCTTTGCTGAACAGCATCAGCCAGAAATACCGAGAGTCTTTTGGTGGGGAGCTAATGAATAAACTATTAGATTTAGCTAAAAAATCCGAAGGCTGAGTTAAAAATGTTTTCTCGTTGGACTTGTAGTATTTATGTAGTGTTTGCTTTACATTTGTAGATAAAGTTTACACGGAATGGTATTAAACTGCATATTTGGCGTATATTCTAGGTATAGTGGATAAACAAACTGTGTTACTAGCAGTACACGAGTATGAACTTAGATCAGTATTGTTAGTTTTGGGAAATGTCTAGTTTTGTTTAGATTTGATGGGTACAGCCACAAATTTAGAGTTTTCAGTGAAAGGAGTATCAAAAAATAATTCCTTATCACATTTTCAAAGTAAGAATTCGGATGAAATAAAAATTTAGTAGTTATTAAATATCATTATTGGTTTGATACAGATTGTTAAAAACTTTTGAATCTCTTATTTTAAAAGTCGCCATATCGTAATAAAAAAAAATAGTAACTTCCAAATTTTCCTGACTGTATTAATTAATTTTTATTATATCTATTATGTAGTTTTACAATGTTTAATAAAAATTTAATCGTTTACTTAAGTGTTGCCATTTGTACGTATTATATTATATAATATAATTTATTTTAAGTCTGGTGCACATGACGACATATATGGATGTTATGACGGTTTGTGGAGTTCAGTTGTGTGCAATATCGGAGCTTATTTGGGTAAATAATAGAGCAGACTGAGTACAAAATATATGTATGTATGTGGACTTTAGAAAAATATACAATGTAGCAAAGTTTTGCGATTAGCCATAATAAACTATTAATATACGTAATATTGGTTTTACTTTATTAACAATATTGTTTTTACTCTTTATTTGAAACTAGTGACTCACCCTCGATTCGCTCGGGTTCGTCCCTAGGTTGATTCCCCATACAAACTTTCATCCCCATTTTCACTCCCTTAAGGATGATTTCCGGGATAAAAACTATCCTATATATTTCCCAGGGTGTCAAACTATCTTTTTACCAAATTTCATCTTAATCGGTTAGTAGTTTCGGAGCGTATTCGGTGCAAACAAACAAACAATCAAATCCTTCCTCTTTATAATATTAGTATAGATGGATGGTTTTTTTTTTCGAGATATATTTATTTTAATGTTGACACGTCAGTAAACTATCTATAAATACTACCAAAAGCTATCTATACAGATAAATAAAATTGAAGTGTCTGTTTGTAATGTCAAAATAACAGCTTTATACTAAATGCTTGTGGAATTATATAGGGTACTTATAAGAAAAACTCAATTTTTAAAATTTTTGTCTGTCTTTCTGTCTTTTTGTTTCGGCTAATCTCCGAAATGGCTAGACCAATTTTAACGAAACTTTCACCGGCAGATAGCTGATATTGTAAGGAGTTATATAGGCTACTTTTGTTTTAGAAAAATAATTAGGGGTTCTCTCAAGAAAACGCACCCGAGCGAAGCGAGAGTAAGTCGCTAGTCATCAATAGTGAATTAATAATAAATTATCATTCAATGTATTTTAGTAGTTGAAAATGGTAGCATATAAGAGTTAAATACAGGTATTTACTAGGTTCTTATTTGTTTGGCATTGGCTTCAATTTGCTCGCATTAAGGGGAGAAGGGGAATCCCAAACGCAGCAATGAATCTTTGGGACGAAGTATTACTATCGATGAATGGATTTGGATAAAATTTGATACACAAATACACTATGATCTGAAGCAACATATCTACTTATTGAACCACTATCATAATTGCGACAGTGCGTGTGTGTGCGTGTACGTCTATGTGTACGTGTGTCTGTATATGTCTGTTTGTATGTGTGCGTGTGTTTATATGTTTAGGAACTTAGGGATGCATCCCCAGGGTCACGAGGATACATCTCTTTTTGTAACATGAATAGGTAAAAAGTCCAAAACAAAAAAATGGCTCACCTGGCGAGGAAATCCGCAACATAGGAGCCCAAAGGCTTCATGGAGGGGTACGACTTGGACATCCAGGCGTCGGGCACGAGGCCGGTGACGAAGGCGTTGTGGCACTCCTCCAGCTCCGCGCTCATGATGGCCAGCCCCTGCGCCGCCAGGTGCACGCCGCGCAGCGTGCGCGCCACCACCGCCAGCAGGCGGTTGTAGCGGATCAGCTCCTGGGGGGTTAGCTCACACGTATGTTATATGTACGTATGTTACTGTTTATGTTGGTTTAAATTGTGATCCGACTACTTTTAATTTACATACACACTTTCGTATATATGTATATATATACGAAAGTCTGTATGTATGTTTGTATGTTAGTTCTTTACGCTGAAACGGCTGGACGGATTTGAATGTATATTATCTGTATAGATAGAATGTGACTTTTTTTAATGTTTAGAAATGCTAAATGCATTCCACCTGTATACATACAGATGGTTACGAGCTGGCTTACCGGCTACTAAAGTCAGTACTATCCAGTAAAACTTAACGGAACCTGCGGTCTTTTAAAAGGGGCGTCGCGTACGCACTCCACTACGACGTCCCGACCCCAGACCTATCGAAGCAGACCACAACATATAAAGTGTATCCCATAGGAAATGGGACTCCTCTCATCCCATCTCCCACTCTGCTATCAAGGAATTAACAGGAGCAACCTACACCTTGTGCCTCCACTGGGAGGCACCACTAACCTGTTTAAGCACAGTGTTCATGCTATTATAATACTGCACGGGGTACTGCGCGGACACGGCGCGCACGTCGTAGGGCGGCGGCAGGCGCGCCGTGACGTCGCGCGTGAGCTCCAGCACGCCGCCGCCCTCGCCGCCCGCCGCGCCGCCGCCCGCCGCCGCCGCGCCCTGCGTCAGCAGGCAGCCGAACAGCAGCTGCAACCACACCATACTCCGTACCCTCGCGAGGGTGTCTTTTTGCCATACGTTTTGCTGCTATATATTAAAAATTGTACGCAGCGCACTTCAATTAAAATTATGTCTTATTATTTTTAGCAGAAAACACATTTTTATTGGAATAAGTCTAGCGCTCTGCGGTAATGTAGTATTTCCTATCAGTAAAAAATATTTTCGGAATTGAATCAGTAATTTCAGAGATTACCCTCATACATTTAAACTTATAAATTTTACCTCTTTATAATATTGGTATAAAATAGTGTGGAAAGGTAAATATCCCTACGAAAGCAAAGCTTTATACAACATGGATAAATACACTACTACATAAGGTAGTGCGTTTTCTCTTGGGCGTAACCTGCTCAGCCTGAGATTATCAACAGCTTGAGCCGAAAAAAATCCGGTTATATCAATGCGCAGCGCTTATATTATGTTCTGTATGGTGAACTGTTAAGGATGCGAGCTATGAAGCCCTGTCTCTGTACGGATATTTACTCATGACATTGTAAGTCTATATCTGAAGTGCCAACAGTCTCCAACTAAAATAACTATAACATATATACAGAGTCGAAGACATAAAAGCTCTGTTTTTACCTTAGTCTTGGGAACCCTAAAAAGAAATAATTGATATCAACAGTAAAAGAATAACAAAAGTAGCAAATAATGACAAAACGGCAAAGTATGACCAAAAATGACAAAAACGGCAAATAATGACAAAGTATAGGTACATTAGCGGTCTCCTTGTTGTCCTTCGTGATGTCTGCGTTTTCGTGCAGACCGAAGACCTCGGGGCGCGCCCGCGGCGGCAGCGCGCGCACGTGCTCCAGCACGCTCGCGTACTCCATGCTGGGCGGCATCGCGTAGTCCCCGCTCGGGGAGAACGAGTAGCTAACGGGTTACATCGAGGATTTGTTGTGAAGTAAAATAAAAAACGTTCTTGATGTACTTACAATAATTTGCATTGCGGTATACGGCAGATTTATGTTCAATATACATTTGCTTTTAAATCAGGTGTTTTTTTGTTTGCAGCAAAGCTGCCATTAGAATTTCGCCATTTTTTTTTCAAAGCAACTCTTGATGATATGGCATGTATACATAAAGGATAGGTAGACAAAAAAATAATATCGAGAATATGTTGACAGGAAGAAAGGTTTTCGAGATATTTTAAAGTAAATAAAGCTTATATTACAATTATAAAAACTATTTTTTACGACGGCACGTTTGGCTCAGTTTGTAGTGACCCTACTTTCTGCGCCAGTGGTTGCGGGTTCGAGTCCCGCTGGGGGCATTCATTTGTGTGATAAGCACAAATGTTTGTACTCTAGTCATGGGTGCTTATATTTATAATATGTATATATTTAAAGTTATATATGTGTAGTGTATCAACTATCTGGTATCCATAACACAAGCCTCGTAGCTTACCATGGAACTAGATGGTGCTGTGTGTTAATGTCCCAACATATCCCAACATATTTATTTATTTATTAAAAAAAGAACGGCACATTTAGTACAATATTGATTAAATTACTATCTATACTAGCGGCTCACCCTCGCTTCGCTCGGATTCACCTTTAGAACAACAAAAACAAATCTACAAGGGAACCGTACATTTTCCGGGATAAAAAGTAGCTTTTGTGATATTCCAGACTATAATCTATCTCTGTGTAAATTTTCATCCAGATCCGTTCAGCCATTCTGGCGTGAAAGAGTAACAAACATACATACATACAAACTTTCGCGTTTATAATATTAGTAGGATTTTTACCGTCTCCAGAACTATATGCAAATATCCTTCTGGCATAATTTAAAAAACAAAATGTGTCATAATCGCCTCTATAAATACAAGTTGTATTTTGATACCCCACTAGATAGATTCGAATGAAAAAAAAAATTTTAAGGTACACAAATTGGTGCCTCGAATCCGCTATTTTATTTTTTTATGATATCTACCTACATAGCTTATGACATTTGCGTTATTAAAATGAATCTAACGACGTATGAATCATCAAAACCGGTCAAGACGTTTAGTAATTACGAGGAATCTTATAGTAGGACATACATATAGGTCAAACACATAACCTTCCTTTGGGTTTGGGCAGTTGGGTAAAAATAGCACATACTTAGGATTCGTAGTGACTTCTTCATTGTAGAATATTGACAAAAGAGACAGTATGAGTCGCCTGTCCTTGTCGTCCGTCACGCGCCCGCCGTAGTTGCACTCCCCCGCCAAGTAGTTGAGGGCGTCGAACGGCGTCTCTGTGTATTCTGTTAGAAACATCTAGAAATAACACAATTCATGTTTAATTTTTAACATATTTCTTAATCATTGGATAACGAAGATTAATATTTAGATACTTTAAGTTTTGAGCTAAAGTACAGCGTATAGTCAGATATGCATAGGTAATCTGTCCTTGGTAGCAAAATCTATATTCATATATACTTTATACTTTCTCCTCATAGGTTTCTTCGAAAAAATCCCTTCAATACGAGGGGTATCAGACCATAGTGCACCACACTGGCCAAGTGCGGGTTGGCGGATTTCACATATCTTTCGAAAACTTCTTAGATTCTCTCAGACATGCAGGTTCCCTCACGATGTTTTCTTTCACCGTAAGGCAAGTGGTAATCAAGTTAGAAATGCTTCGCACATAAAAATATCAGAGGTGTGAGACCCGGTATTTAAACCTACTCGGTTTCCCAAGCGAGCGCGTTACCACTGATTTCAAAAAAAGACAATACAATCGTTAAAAGATTTTTTTCAAATGGGCTTAACCGGCTAGACCCTTCGAAGACCCTTCGACACAGGTTTAACCTCTAATTACTATCCAAATCCAATCCAAAAATCCAAACGACATCGCCAATAATTTTTAACATACCTGTAGTTGCATGATACATATCCGCAGATCACTCTCGTTGAACTCATACTGTATGTTCCACCCGAGAGGACCAAAGGCCCTTCTCTCTTGCACAATGGCGTGGAAGAAGCAGAGAGCAAAGAGAAGTCTCCGCCATTCTTCTGTCCTTGGACAAGAGATGTAGAACTCCGGGTCGCAGATGGGATCCGATATGTAGGAACGGTAGATGTTGTTTTTTAGACCTTTCGGTGCTTCGTTTGTCATTTTGACACCTAAATAATTAATACTTTCTTAGATTTACGCGAATATTTGACATTTCAAAATAAAACTATCTTTTCGGATTATTTCGCGAATTTATTATGTTTTTTTTTCTTTTTTTTTTTTTTTTAACCTAAATAATTGTTTGGGGTTATTACATAATGATAGAAATTTTTATATAAATACATAGGTATGTTGAGTTGCTGTGGGTTGTATTATAATGTGTTTTCCCGTGGGAATGAGATAATCTCCCGCGGTAAAATGTAGCCTATATCACTCTTCAGCTCTCCAACTATTTCCACACAAAAAATCACGCCAATCCTTCGTTCTATTTCGACGTGAAACAAAGACAAACAAACAAACTTTCAGATATTTTACTACATTAAAGTATGGATACATAGTATGGATTCAAAAACTACACACATACCATTCTGCAGCACAGTGACGGGGAAGGCGTCGCTGGGGTAGGAGGTGAGCCAGCAGCGGAAGGCGGGGTGCGTGGCGGCCGGCGTGAGCTCCTCGGCGCAGAGGCGCTCCAGCTCGCCCATCCACGACGCCAGCACGTGGCAGTTCTGCAGCACCACCCAGCCGCCCGACGCTGCCGCCGCGCGGATCATGTTCGCGGCTATCGGGCCCTACGTCACCTTAAGTTATACTAGCGACTCATTCCAGAGTACCTTTTAATGGTAAGTAGTAAGGAATAGACTATGTATATATATATATATATATATATATATATATATATATATATATATATATATATGTATATATATATATATATATAATATATATACATATGTACTATATAGGTATAAAAAAGTAGGTAAGTACTTTGATAAAATAATAAAAATTTACCCCCCTTTTCAATCCCTTAATGGATGGTTTTCGGGATAAAAACTATCCTATGTCCTTTCTAGGGTCTTTTAACTATTTTCATACCAAATTTTACTAAAATCGATTTAGCGGCTTAAGCGTGAGAAGGTATGATACAGACAGAATTACTTTCACATTTATAAATTGACTATGTATATGTGGTATTTGCGAGAGAACCGAATCGAATGAAAGGTGAATAAAAGAAAAACTAACGGCTAAGTCTTCAAAAAAAACCTCAAAAAATCTGACTAACCTGTCCCTGTCCAAGCGATATAGTCTCAAATGAGACCACCTTCTTTTCCATGGAGAACTTCACGAGCCCCGACATGGGGTCGGAGCCGGCGGAGAGGATGAAGATGAGGGGAGAGCAGCAGTTGCTGTCGTTGAAAGACTTCTCCAGATCGAATGGCGGAGGCTCGATGTAGGTACGACCCATCTCTTCCACTACGTATTGTTGGACGAGCGGTATTAGTTTGTCTGGACGTATGCATCTGTAAGTAAATTAATGATCAAAAAGTATACATTGAATACTTGCTTAGATTTTCGCGAATATTTAACATTTTCAATATAAGTGTCTTTTGAGATCTTTCGCGCATTTATTTTGATATTTGGTAATAATAATCGAAATTATTGTTATTACATTTAAAATATTGTAAGGTAAGTAGGCCTTTTTTGTATTTTATAAAATCCATTGTATAATTTTGTCGGTAGGTGCTGTCTATAACGACCTTTGAAATGTCTTAGTCTTATTCAAAGTATACATTTAAGTATGTAATCCATGTTCACAAATGGTTCACGAAGATAACGTCCCAAAGACTCTTAATGCATGTTGAAAGAAGCTTTTTAACCGACTTCCAAAAAAAGGAGGAGGTTCTCAATTCGACCGTATATATTTTTTAGTTATCCAAAAACACTGTTAGACAGATCTCATATAAATAATTAATAGATATTTGTAGATTCTGTACTTGCAAGCCTCAGAACTAACTTTCACCGATAAAGTCATAATATTTAGTCTGTAAAATATTTATAAAATTATAGATTAAATGACTATGTACTGCAGATTGTTAAACCGCCAATACCGAGAGGTATAAAGTAAAACATGTGCATATAAATAATCAAATCATATAGAAATACATTTAATTCAAATACACTTTTACAACACAGTTGCATTGATAATTTTTACATTTTTTAAATTTAAATTATATGTCATTATGTAAGTCCGTGAGGATTCTGCCACCGGCTCGGAAGGCAGTTCTTCTGAGAAGAGTTTCAAATATTGTAATACAATAATCATGCACTTAACCTACGTGAGATTCAACCAAATATTAGTCCCACACATTACCATCTGCAAAATATATAAAGTATATTTGTATTTTTGAAGTTATACTTCTTTTGGTACGTTTGGAAAAAAATATGAGGGTAGGTAAAATTTTTACGCTGCGCGCGCGCACACCGACAGCTTAAAAGCGATATGATGAAGTTAGCTGCATTCCCTTTACGAACAGAGAGTCGTGACATACGGAATGAAATCTTTAGCTATTTTTGTTCTGTTCTCCAAAGAAGTATAACTTCTTACGTACGTACATAAGTACACACGCATGTTATTTTTTTTAACATTGTCTCACCTCAAAATGATGAGCTTAGGTATGCCGCGGATATCTTCGTACGGCTGCGGCAGAACACTCTCGTGCGGCGCCGACAGGTCGTAGAACGCTTTCCATTCAGCTACGTTTGATTCAAAATTCTCTTTGAATCCACGAAGACTGTTAATTTTATTTATATTAGTATATTTATTTTAATTAATTTTACGATATTGAGTCTAAGTTAAGATTTTTGCATAGCACACACGAGCTTTATTACTTAAAAATAAAAGGTTCTATATATTATATTATTGACTCCATTTAAACATAGGATATTTCTATAAGAAGCCTTGAAATAATAAAATAGAAACAAAAAGATGGATCTATACAATAGATCAGGTACAATAGATAGGTGTGGGGGCAAATTTATGCGTACAGAGAATAGTGAAAGAGGCGGGACTTAATGCTACATTTTGTCATTCGGGGCTCGTTGGAGTCAATCGTTAGAACCATGTGACAGACTAGTTGGTCGTCGGGGATCGTCGTCCTCAACAAATAGATTACCCTCCTTTGTGTCGCGCAGTCGGGTAAAAACAGCATACCCATTAAGGTTGCTACAGCGCACGATCTCCGACCAGGCCTTCTCCGAGAGCCAGGCGGGCGCGGGGTTCTCGTAGGGGTTCTCCAGCGCCACGCCGCCCGTCAGCAGGAACGCCACCAGCTCGTCGTCCAGCTCGCCCTGCCCATACATACATACATATGTCGACACAATTCAGCATATCAAGAAATAAATATTGCTATAGAAATTATAAATTTATGTATGTATTCAGCCCTTTTTAACGTCCCACTGAACACGGGCGTCCGTTCAGTACAAGGGGGTTCAGGTCATAGTCCATCACGCTGGCCAAATGCAGGTTGGCGGACTTCACATGTCTTTCGAAAACTTACTAATAAATTATAAATATCTTCATGAATATATGTATAATCTATATATTACTCCTGCTACTGAAAAAAATCCCAGATAACCTCTTCAATTACTATTGGCCCGACTCAGGAATCAAACCTAGAAATTCTCGCCACTGAATGAATGAGATAGTAATCACGGAACACAGATGTATTTTATTTTAAGATAAACTATTAAACTCCATATTATTTAGAACCTACAGCTACTTTGAACTTATAAGATTCAAAATAATGAAAAAATCTATAAAATAATTTTATAATCGCAATTTTTTTTCTGATGTTACTACAAATTTTAGTCGCGTTGAATAGAAGTTTGTTTTTTCTTCTAGTCGCAAGGGATTACATACATACATACATACATGAATATTTAATATCAATTTAAACTTGATATCTCCACGCGTTCCTGAGAAAAATGATCTGGACAAATAAACAAACAAATGGACAACGAAGTGATACTATAAGGGTTCTTTTATTCCTTTTCAGGATACAGAACCCTAAAAACAACATACCTTAGCCCTCAGTATACCCAGGGTGAGCACCAAAGAGAATATAAGTTTGTCCTTCTCGAACAAACTCCGACACACGTTCTCGTACACGATGCGGGTGAAGTACGCGTTGAGTCCCTCCAGGCGCTCCGTTAAGTTGTCACACTTGGGGGAGTTCTGGATGGCTTGGTTGTACAAATTTATAAACCTAAAGACAATAAAATTTTCATATTACATTTCTACTTATTATTACTTTTATCGATAATAATGACTATTTCAATAAGATTTTCCAAAAAATATTTAATGCACATTGTATAGATTCGACTCAGGGTTTTGTTATATGTATATCTAATATTGTGAATAAATAATGTGAATCCGGGATTTTTAAACCATGTATCATATAACGTGGTACCTTAAAATAATAAATCTCAACTAAATATATCAACTACAGATACTGGCTTCTGGCTTATCTTTCACTCGAGTACCTCTGTATGTACTCTTACTTGGTAGCTTATGTCACCTGAGGTCATAATCTATGTATTTACTAAATAGACTAACAAACATACAAAAATATACAAAAAATCCAATTTATAATAATTATGTATAGTTATTGCCAGCCTTAATGAGCCTAAATGTTAATCCAAATCATTTCCAACTAAGTTTCATCCAAATCTAGCCTTTTCAGTAGGATTCAGCAACAAACATACACATATAATTATAACAGTAATATGTAAAATATCTTAAAAACATTCCATACTTACCAATTAAGCGAATATTGATACATAGGATCGATATTCGCCAAATCCGATATACAGAAGAACAGCACAGAGCTGTGCTTGGAGACGGGCACGTACAGGAGGCGCGCCTCGTCTATCTCCAGCTCGGTGACGGCCGCGGCCGCCTGCTTCGCCTCTATCTCGATTGATAGGGTTTTTGAGGATGATAGTATCTGGTTTGCGGACTCGTCTTCTAGAATGTTGCCAGCTGATGATAATACCTGTTTGGATTGAAATAGGGAAGAAAGTAAATTACAATTGATTATACTTCTCACAAGTTGTGTTTGCAATTGATTATTTTATCGTTTAGAAACAAAAAAAAAGGCATTTCGACATTTTTTAACGTCCCTGAAATGAGCACGAGCCTACTTTCATTAAGAGGGGAAACAGGTCATAGTCCACCAAACTGGACAAGTGCGGGTTGGCGGACTTCACACGTCTTTCTAAAACTTGCTAGGTTCTTTCATAATGAGACGTATAGGTTTCTTTACGATATTTTCGTTTACCGTAAGGCAAGTAGCAATCATGTTGGTTCGCTTCACACAGTTTCCCAAGTGAGCGCATTGCCACTGGGCTACCACTGCCTCAATACTGCCAAAATGAAATTTTTACTCCAGCAAAATAACAATTTCTACCTCCAAAATTTTATCCTCGATTTCCTTCAACGTCCTCTTATTGTTGGCGCCTTCTACAATCAACTGATTCTTCTTCAGCTCGAGCTCGGGCCGGTCCTGCGCCACCACGATGCCCAGAAGCTGGTCCTGCAGACCTTGTGGGGTTATCATGAAGTTCAGGAGTGTCACCTGGAAACAAGGTCAAATATTCAAACCATTGTTATAAGTTTTGCTTCTAAGTGGAACTCAAAAAAAACAGATTATTAGATTGATTTGGCCACACGCTAGAATGTTTATTCAAGTTTTTAATAGATAAAAATAGTAATTATGAGTGTACTTTAGAAGATAAGACACATGCTTTCGCGGACTTTTCTGTAGGCCTTTTTAAGACCTATAATTTTCTAGTACATTGTTTTGATGTAAATCTGAAGAATTTAAACCAACGTCAACCATGTAAGAAAGTTTATTAAAAAGAAAAACGCTTACAGTTCAGCCATCTATACTAATATTATAAAGCAGAAGAGTTTGTTTGGTTGAACGCGCTAATCTTAGGAACTCCTAATCCGATTTGAGAAATTCTTTTTGCATTAGATAGCCCGTTAAGAAGGCTATAGACTATATATCATCCCGGGAAAATGTACGGTTTCCGTGGGATAGATTTGTTTTTGTCTAGGGACGAACCCGAAGCGAAGCGAGGGTGAGACGCTAGTTTTATATAAAATATTTACAAATTATATATACGAACCTTACTTTTAAAATTGCTATGATTTATTTAGGTTTTAAATGTAAGAGACCGTAAGTATTTTAATTAGACTTGAAAAATATATATATAGTGATAGAATTATATAGTGAAAACGTACCTTAACGGCGATCTCAGGCAGATAATGTGGGTTGCTCAGCCGCGTGGTGATGTAAAAGCGGAACTCGTGGTTGTACTCGAGGATGTTGTCGCCTAACTTCAGGCAGTCTATGCCTCCAGACCTGATGAAAATATATATTTATTGTATGCAGTCTTTTTAACGTCCCACTGCTGGGGGTGGACCTCCCTTCAATACGAGGATCAGGCCATAGTCGACCACGCTGGCCAAGTGCGGACGGACTGAGCATGTCTTTCGAAAACTTGCTAGGTTCTCTCAGACATCCTTCAACAATAAAATACATTTGATAATAAAATTCCCTATAAACTATTTGAAATTTCGTCAAATTTAAAGTCCTTAAAAATAATTACCTAAAAATATTCCTTAATAGAACTGGTTCAAGTACGGCGTCCAGTTGTTCTCGAACGTTCTCCAAGATGACGGGGAGGCCGAGTTGTATGGCGTTTTCTAAAACTCGTACGTAGTTTGAGTCAGTCAGTTTAATTACTTTTAACTGGTTTTCACGCTCCATATTCTTCACCCATTTGTTTGCTTGTTCTAAAAAAAGAACAGTTTTTTTTTAAATTCTATCATACATAGAGAAAAAATAAACATTTATAAAATAAGAATTGACTAAGATTCTACAGTTTTTTTTTGTCACAACATTACGAGATAAAATATAATATGAACAAATAAAAAAAAAAAAGTTTAAAATCCCACTTTTCTATACAGTCAAGTTAATGGCACCTAAATCCAAACGAAGTTCATTGGGGACTTTTATATTTAGTGCAAATATTTACATATTTTGCTTTTTATCCTACTAGCGACTACTACTAGCTCACCCTCGCTTCGCTCTGATTCGTCCCTAGGCACCTTTTAACACCTAATATGAAATACACTTTACATATATTATATATATGTATATACATAGGTACGACGATAACAAACAGATAAGCATACCTTGAGGATCGATCATGAGAGGCCACCGGCGCGACTTCTCCACGATGATGCCGTTCTCCACGGAGAAGGCGTCCACGGGCAGCCCCGCGATGTTCCAGGCGCGGATGACCACGGGCTCGCCCAGCGTCGACAGCAGGCTGAACGCCTCGGAACACGGGATATCTGGACAAATAATCCACAATGCATATGAATACATGCAAAACAAGAACAAACCTATCCCATGGGAACCATACATTTTTCCGGAATAAAAAGTAGTCTATGTTTTATTCCAGACTATAATCTATCCCTGTGCCAAATTTCATCCAGATTCGTTGAGCCGTTCTGGCGTGAAAGAGTAACAAACATCCATACATATGTACATACTCACAAACTTTCACATTTATAATATTAATATTAATATATACGAATATTTTCTTAGATTTACGCGATATACTTTCCCAATATATGAATAAATTTAAAAAAAACAACTGTCTCGTTTCTCTTGGGGTCTTCTCAGCAGAACTGCCTTCCGAGCAGGTAGTAGATTCCTCAGGAACTTACGTACTGTTATTTGATTTAGGAAGTAAGTGCTTGTCAACTACTCTATTTGAATTAAACATGTATAATTTGTTTTGATTTAAATTACAATATTGTTGCTCTATTAGCTTACTGGGTAATTTATCTAGCCAAGTATAGTTATTGAGTTTTTTTTGGCAAGAAATTCTCAGTTACAGCCTGGAGTTACCTACAGTATTACCCATTTACCCAAACAGAACATCTAAAGTCATCGGTCTGTATCTAATCTATCACTCCACATTTTGCACTTTTGCAAGAAGACCGGCTGAATGTACAATAATTAAATCTATTTTCTATTTTTTTGATATTATCATATTATGTTGCCTTAGGTTTTAGATCAAATCCCCCGGGGGAGAATGATGCGCTGCTGAAAGTGATCCCGGCGCATCGTCCTGTCAACTTGTTTGGCAGAAGTGGTTCAATTTGGGGGGTTTTGACTAAACTGTAGAGTGGAGGGCTCGACCTCGGTCGGATAACGCTGAGAGGGTCGCGGTTGAATGCACAAGCGATCCCGTAACCCTGTCTTTTGCAATAGGGATCACCGTGGTGGTTTAAGTGGGTAGTCTGTTGCGCTTCTCATGGCAGGAGCCCCACATACCCCGCGCGCCCCCCGCGCTCGGGCGTAAACCCGTAAAGGGTTTCCCCACGAATCAAAAATTTTTTTTAGATCAAACTACCTAATTCCTGTGTCCGTTTATTCCACGTCTGTATAATTTCCCTCCTATAGTTGACAGTGTAGGGGCCGAGGTAAGCAATGAAGCCAGCAGCCAATAGTACGTCTCCTGAAAAACAATGATCTTATTTACCGACTTCCAAAAATGAGTAGATCTAAGAATATTTCCTATCATACTATCTCCAATATTAGTCAAACATTAAAACAGTCAAATTAAACATAACGCAGCTGCTAGCCTGCATCGGCTTACATTTTCTCCTATTTGATAATTTTCCGAAAAATATTTGTCATAAAAATTTCTACGAAAGAAATTAGTTTTTGAAAAATGTCAAAATACATCTGTTACTACTTCCGTCGGTTATATGCAATATTAAGGGTAGAATTTATTAATTCCACATTCCTTGTTATGTTTATTACCAGATTTCCGTTTACTCACCAATAATATTAGATAATAAGTTCTGCAACTGTATTTGCAGGTCCGTCCACCTCGCCTTCTCTCCCCCGAGGCCGCCGATCAGCTGTTCAGCTCGGGACAGCTTGGTGGAGCACAGTTCTATCTCATCTTCTAGACCTTTCTTCTTTCGAGTCATTTCTGCGAACTCGTCGTTCAGGGCCTGAACAGAAAGATTAACTTTTAAAATTAAAATTTATAGGAAATATTTGACATCTCATTTTACTGTCCTTTAGTTTAAATAAAACTATCTTTTCGGTTTATTTTACGGATTTATTTTGATTTTTGGTTGCCGACGTCTCGAATGCTTTAATGCTTAAATTAAGGCGTTATATACTTGTTACAGACAAGTTTATTACACCTTTGAGACGTCTAAAACCTTAAGTCTCTCCGTCCGTAATGTCGGGAACCAAAAATCAAAATAAATCCCCGAAAAAATCCGAAAAGATAGTTTTATTTAAAATGTCAAATATTCGCGTAAACCTAAGAAAGTATTATATCAGACAAACGGTATGTATGTGTCTTCATACAAATTGTGGTTACCTGTAACTTGTCGAGTACACCTTGCAACTGAGCTCGTTTTTCGTTTAGAGTGTTCATCTGCGTCTGAAGTTCTGCTTCGGCCTCGGCTAAGGCAGCCTTTTTAGGCGCTACAACCTGTGAATTGTATTATTACAAAAAATATATACTGATTATGAATTTTTTTTGTAAATTTTTATAAATTGAAAAAGTAAAACTTTCTTAGGCGTAACTGAGGAGTAAGTCAATACATTGGAAAAATGAGTGTCGTGGAAGTGAGTCAAATTTATTATTAATATTAAAAAAAATATTATATTTAAATTTTTATAATAATCATTATTTATAGAAATATATATTATTTAATAATCATAATTTTATAAAAAATATTACTTATAAAAATGAATATTTATTGCTAATAATTTTATAAAAAATATTATATTTATACTTGGATTTGTTTTAATTCATTAGTGGTATCTGTCATAGCGCCAAAAATTAAAAGTCTTACTTCAATCACGCGTAATTGTTACTCACTAATTTTTAACTATCCCACGGTTGTTACATACAAATAAATAAAATGAGAATTCTTAATTACACACAAAAATTATCACAAATGTGCAGGTTGGACCGGGGAAGTACTTGTGCTTCACAAAATGTTTAGAGAAAGTAGCAGTACCCGAACAACTGGTATGAATCAATTCCCCCCCTTCTTTATCATCTTGCTCCATCTTATTTTCCCCTAAAACTTAAGTATCAGGTATTTAACACATGAGTTATTACTTATTACTATAAGTATATATATTATATACTATATACTATAAGGCAGTTTTAGCCCAGCGGTAACGCACTCGCTTGATTAACTGTATGAAGTGGGTCGAAATCCCGGAAATCATATCTCTGATGTGCGAATAATTTCTACAGGACTACCACGCGCTTTACCATGAAGGAAAACATCGTGAGGAAACCTGCATGTCTAACAGGATCTAGCAAGATGTCGAACAACCTGCAACATCATTCAACCTGCTCTTGGCCAGCGTGATGGACTATTAGAGGATCACCTGGCTTATTAAAGTAATGTTCGTGTTCAGAAGTGGGACGTTAAAAAAGGGACGAATACAATGAGATTGAAGAGAGCTAAGATGCTAAATGAACACAGGTTTTATCTACGAAGAGCATGCATAAATATCAATACAGTGAAAAAAATGAGCGTCAAAACCAACCTTGATGACGCGGTCGTACACGTCCATGGCGCGCACCCAGCGGCACAGCCCCTCGCACGCAGACGACACCTTCGCGATCACCGCCGGGTCGAACTCGCGGTCCGGGATGTATCTTTGTTGTGCGGAAATATTATTACATCGTCCCTTTAATGCTTATTTGTTCAAACCACCGAGCTTTATATCTAAGACTAGCGACTCACCCTCGCTCCGCTCAAGTCCGTCCCTAGTTACGTTTTAACATTTAGTATAAATTTCTCAGAATTGAGATATTTTTCTGCAGTAAAAAGTATCCTATATGTTAACCCGAATAACCAGCTATTATAATACCAAATTTCATCAAAATCTGTCCAGTTTTTTTTTTGTGATGCGGTCACGGACAGACAGGCAGAAAAAAAAATAAAAAAAAACTATAGATTCGACCTCTGTATCGATAACGACTACTTCAATAAGATTTTCCAAAAACTATTTAATGTACAGATTCGACTAAAAATTTTATTATCTGTATGTATACTGTAGATAAAATACATTTCGTCGGCTTTTTTCAAAGTAAATTGTTTATTTCATATCAATAGAATTGACATTTTATGGCACGTTTGGCTCAGTTTGTAGTGAGCCTACCTGCTTACCAACGGTCGAGGTTCGAGTCCCGCTGGGGGCATTCATTTGTGTGATGAGCACGAATGTTTGTACTCTAGTCATTGGTATTTATATTTATAATATGTATGTATTTAAAGTTATATATATATGTGTAGCGTATCAACTATCTGGTATCAATAACACAAGCCTTGTAGCTTACCATAGAACTAGATGGTGCTGTGCGTTGATGTCCCAACATATTTATTTATTATTAACATTTAAAATTTAATAGTTCTATGTTAAAAATCTTTCATTAAATCGGTCGTTTGGACAAATAAGCAATGAGACGACGATTTATTATGAATGTTGTTGCTCTCATTATATAAGAAAAAATCCTCACATGAAGTTAAAATAGTATTTTTTTTTGTTAAGGATAAAAAATATCGGTTTTATTACTACCCTACTACCAGTTGGAAATACACGCCTCAGTCCTAAGAACAACTGCATAACTACAGAAAGTCGTCGGACTTATAATTGTGTGAAACATATAGATTGTCTACAGTTAGTTTTGCTATATCAGTAATTAGTAATTACAATAGACAAAATATATAATAATACAAAAAATAATTCTTTTAACTCACTTATCTCTGATCTTCTTCATAATGGAAGCAGGTATGTTATCTTTGTCGTAATTCTTGAGACTCTCTAAGAACTTCATATCTCCTAGCATTTTCTGTGACGGTCCCCAGTAGTCTTCATAAGCCTTGCCTGTATACGAAACATATGTATTATTTGTTACTCAGTACAAATATAAGAACAGATATATGTAAAATATTCAATCTCATAGTATTTATTTTGATTTTTGGCTCCCGACGTTTCAAATGTTTTATAACAATCATGATCACGGGAGAGAAAAGATACGTACGGTAGATCTACCCTTAAAAACGAACAGCTTTTGTTATTTACGTTAATTGACTGTAAGTTGTTTTCCGAATTTGATCCTTTTAATTTTTCCGATTATCCCGATTACATTCAATTACCAAATACTCCAGAATCCAGCTAGTTTTCAGAAGACATTTGGTCAGTGTGGTGTAGTATAGCCTGATCTCCCTCAAATTGAGGATACCTGTGCCCAGCAGCGAAACGTTAAAAAGGGCTAAAGTGAGTGAGGTAGGTCACCGCTAGGATCCATCTTCCTGTCCCCCTTGATGCCCTTCATGACGCAGACCGCCTCCATGACGAGCTTGACGCCGGCCGGCGGGTTCTTCATGGACTTGACGAGCGTGATGTCGGCGGGCTTGAGCGTGTCGAGCGCGTCCAGCGCCGCGCGCAGCGCCGGCACCGCCTCCGCCAGGTCCGACTCGCAGTCGTCCTTGATGGCCTGCGCCGCCGCCGCCGCCTCGTTGGCCAGGGCTTCGTCCGCGCCCACTATCTGTTGTGTTATTAAATTATTATTTTATTATAATTTTTTCAAAGCTAGGTGAGCTTGAAACGATTTCCCTTACGTCGTGACATCACACTTCGTTTTAGTATGCAAGGCAATGTATAAATTGCCATTCGAAACTTTAACCCGAGCTTTGTGGCAATCAAAGCCAGCTTTCATGTCCCCAGCTTAGTAATGCAGAGAGGAAAATGGCAATACTCGCCTTTTGGGGACGTTGCATCAAAGAGCTCATTCATGCATCGTTTATTTTATTTTTCCTCCCATTAATAGGCATTTTTAAAATAAATATAATCTTTTTTGTTTCAAAAATCTTTACTTCATAGTCTTCGCCTGCAGCTCTACTCGCATGGTAGGTGCATATATTAAAGACTAGCGACTCACCCTCGCTTCGCTTCGGGTTCGTCCCTAGACAAAAACAAATCTATTCCACGGGACCCGTACACCCGTTCCTGAGATTAGCGCGTTCAACCAAACAAACAAACAAACTCTTCAGCTTTATAATATTAGTATAATAGCATCCGCGTTATTCCAAGATATAAGCTTATTTCTGTTCTAAATTTTATTTAAATTACAGTATAAATAAAAAAGTGCACAATCATTGACTTATTCATATTATTAATAATATAACACTATCTGTGTTATACAAGTGGTTTTATCGGAACCGGATTCTGACATTTTCAATTCGAGACTCGGAATTAAAGTCAAAGATTGCAGCCAAAATTAAAATCGAAATTAAGTAGCGTTTAAAATAAATAACTGAACCGGCCAGCATTCATAACCGACATAGCATTATAAATATATCGTGGAAACAGTAGTCTCGAGATTTCCCGAGCGACAAGTCAAGACTGTAGATAGTAAGTAAGAATGCAGTTCGTTATTTCGTTGTTCTTGTAAAGTTCCGGCCATTTGAAAGCGGTACTTAAACTCGAAGCTTTATAACATCCCTAATTTGTGTAATTTGAAGTTAGTTTATTATATAGGGTGAAAAAACAAATTTAACTGAAACACATCACAAAAGCTCATAATACAAAAGAACAACGAATATTTCACAAAAACTATAATATAAAAACTCCAAAACCTAAAACGATACCTCCTTCTGCTTCTCAACAACGACCGTGTCCTGTTCTATCTTGATCATGAGTTTCTCCGTCTTGTCCGAGGTGTCGACGAGCAGCGGCTGCAGGTCGATGAGGTTCTGCTGCATGACGGCCACCTGCCCCGCCGCGAAGTCTAACTGCTCTAACCCCGTCTCGTAGCTTCAATTGACGTTTAAATATGTCTTGTTTTATTTTTATGGTATCAGAAACTTTAGTCTATACTAGCGGCTCACCCTCGCTTCACTCGGGTTCGCCTCTAGGCAAACAAAAACAGATCTATCTCAAGGGAATCGTACATTTTTCCGAGAAAAAAGTCTATGTGTTATTCTGATGTATGAACTATATTATTATAAAGTTTCATTAAAATCCAATCAGTAGTTTTTGTGTACTAAGCTGAATAAGTTACTATAGTTTTTTAACTATCCCACGGGAATTCTTTAATTTTCCACGATGAAAAGTATTTAAAATATATAGTATCTAAAAAGTATCTTGACCGGGGATATAAGGTACTACCATGCAAAATTTCATTTAAATCAGTCCAACGGTTTCGGATATTAGCACGTACAAACAGAAAAACAGGCAGACAAGAAATTTGAAAATAATCTGGATTTGTTCTATTTCTCTTCTTACATCCCCCTGCCTCGGTTTCTAGCATTTTTTTTTCTATGTACAGACATTACCCCTACAGTTTTATTATATGTATAGATTGGACTACTATTATAATGGGCAAAATTTGTATGTGTGTGCGTGTGCATATTTGTTATACTCATGCTGAAACAACTAAATAAATTTAAATGTTTAGTGCTCAGATCGAGTAACACATAGGTTACTTTTTAGGGCGCACCTGAACAAACACGGATAAGTCCTAGAGACCTATTTGCAGAAAAAAAGTGTTTGTCAATAATAAAAGTTAAAGAAATAAAAAATAAAACGGAATATAACAAAGATATGAGAAATCCATACTAATATTATAAATGTGAAAATTTGTAGATATGTATGTATGAATGTTTGTTACTCTTTCACGAGCAAAGCGAGGGTGAGCCGCTAGTTTAATAATAGGTATAGAAAATTTAAAATTTCTGAATTACTACTATTTTTACTATTACTAATTATTAAGAACTACTACTATTTTTACTATTACTAATTAGATATTTGGAATGGATGCTATTATTTGGGCAATATGTTTTTAAGATTTACGAGTATTTAACCATAATACCTACCGGTTCCTGGATCTCGTGATCTGATCCACTTTTAAAGTATATAGATTTTGAAATGCCTTTATAAGTTCCAAGTAGCTGGTCGGTGTTACATATACTTTCCGTTTTTGCTCAGCGTAGAATCTGAAATTGTTTCAAATATTGAAGAAAACACACATACTAAAAAATACTTTGACACCTTTCTATTTTACTATACAAATATTTTACAATTAATATCCCACGGAAACTTGTTTGATTTATTAGAATAAGTCAATCCGTTGCTCGAAAATAAACCAACAAACATTCTTTGGCATCCATTATATTATTAGGAATGCTCACTGCATTCTCCAAAAGATACTGAAAATCAAAAAATGAACTTTATCCTACACTAAAAAAAAAGAAAAAAAAAATACAGAAATTTTCCAAATTGAACCTTATCGTACACAACATAAGGTCCATATCACCTGTCGCTGAGGCGCACCACGCTGACGTGGAACAGCTGGCACATCTGCACGCAGGCGTCGCGCAGCTCGCCCTCCACGTTCTCCATCTTGGATATGAACATGGACGCCACCCGCTCGAGGGCCTCTGGGGGCCATGCTGTGAACCTATATATGAATATAAGAAATATATAAGAAAAAAAAGAAAAACAATTTTATAAGAATTAATTGAAAATACAGTAATAACAATCTTTGAAGTTTGTTTTGAAGGATGTCTTGGTTCTTCAACTATTTTTAACCGACTTCCAAAAAAAGTAGGAGGTTCTCAATTCCACCGTATATATATTTTACATTTACGCGTCGTTCAATTGTTGAACGCATTCGTAAATGGCGTATTCATCATATTCACTGTATTTTTTTACCCGACAACAATGCATTCGTTTAAAAGTAAAGATAGCATGCACAGGTCGTCGCGTAGCGCTATTAAAGCGATCCAAAAATACTTTTTTTAAGCCTCGCGAACTAAAATAAAAAAAATCCGCGGCGTAAAAAAATCGAAAAGATAGTTTTATTTAAAATGTCAAATTCCGCGTAAATCTAAGAAAGTACAATTTAATATTCCGAGCAATTTCTATTGGTTTCTCGCATTAAAAAATCTTATACTTTCAAGTTTTATAAAAAAACGAAAAAAAAAAAACATGTTGTGGTTTTCATGACAGCCCATGTGGTATACCAGTCGATGGTGCAGCAGTTGATGAGCGAGGGGAACATGCGCAGGCGGTTGCGGAAGGCGTCGCCGATGGGCGACAGCGCGAGCACCACGCGCAGGCTCGCCTTCACGCGCTCCAGGTAGAACCCGAACATCGCCAGCGGCGTCGTCTCCATCTTCTTGCCCTGTTACAACAATCATGTAATGTAATGCCTTGCATTATTAATATCAGTTATTCCTTTTTTTTTTTTGCTTTACCTAAAATAATTTATTTTTTTTTGTAAACTTATTTAATTTAGCTAAAAAAAATTTTGTTTACATTTATGCTTTTTGAATGTATGTATATGTACATAAAAAAAATATGTTTTTTTTTCTGTAATGCTGCTGGTGGAGGGCGTTAATGATTGCGATACAGTTTAACTTCTGCAATTATTATCGTTTTTATCTGTTTTTGCCATATAAGACATTTCAATAAATAAATAAAAAAATAAAAAAAGGGAATCTGTTAAATTTGATCAGGTGAGTACTTCATTGAGCAAGATTGTATGGAGCATATTATTTTTCGGCCGATTTCAAAGAGCAGAAGGACTAAATTTGTTTATTGTTTTGTGGATGTTACTCGATATGTTCGCCAATTGGAGATTGATTTTTTTTCATTCGTTGATCATCGTACAAGTTATACTTTAAAGTTAGTCCCAAATGGCGGAATAATTACTTGCAAACAAATGAAAACAATATATTTGGAATATTAAGCATTTCTAATCGCAGCTTAACCAATCCAGTTACCCCACTTTCTCCAAGAATATTAACCATGTTAACGCTAGTTTACTTATATTTTTGGTACTGTTACTATTAGTCAGGTATACTGGGTTATAAGTTATAAATTAAAAACACTTACGGACTCTCTCACAGCAGCTTGCATTTTATCTAAAATTTCTACTTTTTCGTCCATTCCATAAAGATTTGGAATATCTCCTGTATTCAATAACATGTTAATATCTTCCACCATACCTTCATACATTATCTAAAACAAAAAAATATATTTAAAATATTGATATTATATTAGCGACTAAATTGAAAAAAAAAAATGATGGAATACAATGCCCCATAAATAAAGTCCAAGACCAACACCATACATTGAGATTTTAACAAAATCATAAAAGAAAATCACCTGGTTGTCAGCAAACAAGAAAACGAGAGGCTTCCCAATGATTCCAGCCTTCATTAACATTTTCCTTATATCGTCTCGCCACTCGTTCTGTCCGTACACTCGCGATATCTCAATCTGTAATCAAATCAAATCAATCATATCAAAATATACTTTATTCAAATAGACTTTTACAAGCACTTTTGAATCGTCAATTTTACATTTTAAATTTAAATTAAATGTCAGTGTAGTCAGTCCGTGAGGAAGCTACCACCGGCTCGGAAGGCAGTTCTGCTGAGAAGAGCCCAAGAGAAACTCAACAGTTGCTCTTTTAAAATAAAAACTGTGTACAATATTGTAATACAATAATTATTATATACTTATCCTACGTGAGATCCAACCAGATATTAGTTCCACACATTGATATCTCCGAAGTATTCCGTAATTGTATAATAAGCTTTATTCACTGATACATTTTTAATTTTAGATTTAAATTGTTCAAATGTTCAAAAATAAAATATTTAAATTAAATCGGTTAAGAGTTCTTTATAATTGCAAAAAAGTAAATATTGCACAATGATTACTTTAAAAGCTCGACACAAAACTAATTATTTTTACACTAACACATCAACTTCTACACTGTTCAACCGCTTTTGAAAATTTCTACACATATGTATGTAGGTATTTTTGGGGGTAAAGCCGAGTGTATATATAATACCTGTATAACATTCATTTCTAGAATACTGGCGGCGAGTTTCACCGCACTGCTCCTGCCGCTGCCACCCACACCCACCAGCAGTAGATTCCCTAACGTGATAAAAATATTAAAAAAAACACTTTATGACCAGTACACCATTTCCAAAAAGATAAAATTCAAATCGATGTGACAAGAAGCCCACCTAGGGCTTATTGTTAATTTGACCTCTCGCTCATCATGCGAATTATCACCCCACTGCAGTTCGAGAGTGAAAAAAAAAACAGAAAGTGCACTTGTTTGCGCCCATTCCTACGCACTATAACATCTCCTGCAATGTTGGCTAGTCTCTGTGAGATTCACCGACAAAATCACTCAGGAGGACTTTTAATACTTTATTAGTTTACTACCTTTAAAAAACTAACTACTTACCATTAAAAAATCAACTCTTCAAGTCCTAATACTTTCTTAGTACTTTCTTTTACGCGAATATTTGACATTTAAATAAAACTATCTTTTCGGATTTTTTCGCGGATTTATTTTGATTTTTGGTTCCCGACGTTTCGATTGCTTTACAGCAATCATGGTCACGGGAGAGACTAAGGACTAAGGTGTTAGATATCTCAAAGGCATTATATAGTTGTTACAGACAGCCTACACACAAAATAACAAAATGAAATCAAAATTTTGAAAATTGGCACCATTTATTTAAATCCTCAAGTCCTCTAGTGGCTAAATTTCCCATATCATACCATTGTCCTGCAAGAGCACGCGCGCGCACCGCGAAATGTGGTCGAGCGCGTAGCGGAACATGACGAGGGACATGGGCGACGACGACACCACGTTGTACTCCTCCAGGTAGTACTCCATTTTCACCGCCATATCATCTAGGTCGGTTACCTTGGGAATATATTATTATTAATCATATCTACTAATTCCACTTGTGTTGGTTACTACATTGCTAATACAATTTTTCGTTAAATCACAAATTATTATAATTAGTAGGCTTCCTTTTTGCCCCTTTTTATAGGAAGTGCCCTCCAACCAAAAATCTCTGACGACAGAAAATCTATAAAGTCGTAAAACCTGTATACCTAGTTCCGTCCAGATCGGTTGTAAACTACGACCTGTACAGGAGTACCAACAGACTAGTAGAGGAAAGGAAATTTTGCTAGACTTGAAGCAGAGATACTTCGCTCGCTCAGTCAAATATAATACAAAAATGAAAGTTTGTATGTATGTTTATTACTCCATTGTCTCCAAACGACTCAATGTATTTGGATTAAAAGTAAACTACGAGGAACAGACCTAAACTAAAACAATCTGCTAACCTGATCATAGATCTTAGGATCAGCATCCGGCTCCATGTAATTGCCAAAGAATATGTTGGCGGCGTGTTTGTTGGCGCACTTCTCCCCCTCGGGCACGTAGCCGAGCTCCGCCAGCACCTGGTCCATGTGCACGCGGTAGTTGCCGTACACCGCCTTGTATATTATGTCGAATAGCTTCACTCTGATGGCGGAGACAATTGTTTGTCATCTTTATCGCATAATATTTAGATTCAATATTCTTATATTTTCGGCTTACCTTTGTAAACAAGGAAATACGATGTGTAAGATTCAAAAATTTTATTTTAAAAAATGAAATATAATACATATGTTATTTTTTATAGTAAAAAAAAAGATAATCAGTTAGAATATTTCTTTTTGTATGTGTTACCGCGATATCTTCACCAATTGTAAGCCAATTTCGTTAATTCCAGCTTTTATCCGGTAAAAATTTTGAAAAATGCTTTTGGTGCATACAATACTTTAAAAATATACTTAATAGTTAGAGTTATGTCTTCGATTTTACCCGAAAATATCCATATACCCCAAAAATATCAAGTTACAAACACATAAAAAAATCATCTCCTTTTCACAAATGCCTTCTAATCATCAGTTAGGACGTTACAGTCCAGTCAAACCCAATACCTATTATAATATATATTTTAATTTCATTGTTGCGGCTATAGGGTGTCACTGCGATCATTCTCGGTCTACTATAATCAAACCGCACCTATCGGAGTCATCCACCAGGCGGTCGTAGAACACGCGGTAGGTCTCGTGTATCCAGAGCAGCACCAGCTTGGACAGGTCCTTGAGGTGCGAGGCGGGCACGAGCAGCACGCCCTTGACGACGCGCGCGAAGTCCCGCAAGTTGAACAGGTAGTGGCACTTGCTGGGCGTGGGCAGGAACTGGACGGTCACCGTCTTGTATACTTCCATTGTCGCACTCACTACTGCCTGGAAATTGGTATACAAATATTGATTTAATTTAAATTATGTATACCCAAAATATGAATCAAGAAATTATATATAGTTGTACAGTGAATGTTAAATTATATAGACATGCTATGTAGTTTGATCTTTAAGCATACAAAACTTCAATGCAATATTCGATTGCTGCATGAAGGAAGAATTAGGTAATCAAATAAAACATTTTCGCATTTATCAAGTTGTATTGACCATGAAAATATTTAATTCGATGAACGAATTTCAAAGTAACTAATATGACACTTAGATATTTAACTATTTATTTCACTACCTTGCTCTGTCTGGCGAGACTGTCTGGAAATCCCTTTGCGAAATGCCAATCCATGATTGTAACAAATATCTTGTTGAGAGTGTTATCTTCGAACGCATCTAGCGTTATAAGCAGCATGTGCCTCGTGAGCCTGGAAGATATGAGGTTGGACCCGCCGCCCGGCGGCAACATGGCGGACACGAAGAGCTAGCCAACACGCAAAATATTAGTGTGTTAATGTTATTTATAAAGCAATAGGAGGTTATCAATAAATAATCAATGAGTTAAGATCCTTTTTATTCTTTTAAGACCCATTTTTGGTATCTCAAAATACTGTTAATGAATATAATGATAAGATACTTTTTAAGCTAACAGGAATAACAATTATCTAGTAGTTTATGTGTGATATCAATCAAATTTCCAATATTCTCCGAATAAAAAGCTGTGACGTACGTACAGACTGATATAACGAAATTATAAGATTTTTTGCTTTTAGGCTACGAGTATCCTATATTCACTCCTCCAACTTGTTAAAGCCACTGCAAAAGTCAGCAAGTATATAACCCAGCCCTCACCACATCGACGACCTCCTGGCGCACCATCTCCTTGAGGTCGTACCAGTGGCCGTGGTCCACCCACTGGCGCAGCAGCTCCAGCGGCGGCTGCGCGCCCCACTGCTCGCGCTGCGGCATGCTCAGGTCGTCCACGAACAGCACGCACTGACCGACGTTCATATTTATTACATATAATCATCATATGATTGATAATCTTAATCTATATAAAAAACAATGAACGTTCGTATGTTGGTCCTCTATGCTTTCCTAAACCATCGTTCTTAATTCGATTGTAATGAACCCTGTAATGAAATTTTGTATACACCTGCGAAATTTTCTGGCGCAAAAACAGATATTTTCTTTGGACGTTTGTCTTTTATGCGTTCCTGAACCGTTCAAGCTTAGGAGCGCAACCGAGCGAAGCGAGATTAAGTCGCTAGTACAGATATAAAAATACATGCAGTTAACAATCCCATTTATTTTAATGAAAATGCTGCTCAAAAACGACTTTTAAAATTAGATAAATTTTCAAAAATAGATAGAAATTTAGTACGGCTAAATTATTTTTTGGAATAGAATTTTCAAGCCTTTATTTTGACTTGATTCCCGATTATATTTGCTATAAAGCATTCGAAACGCCAGGAACCAAAAATCGAGATAGAACTGCAAAAACAATAGTGTTATTTAGAATGTCAAATATTCGCTTAAATTTAGGAAAATATTTTAGGGATAGAAACAAAAGCTGTCTCTTTAAATAACCGGTTGAGAACTTGAGAAAAAATTAAACTTTTAACAACCTTCTTGCCCATCGAAGGTCCAAATACACCTTTCCGTCGTCTGTCCACTTTCGACATTATTATATCCTGCGTCTGTAAATAGACAATAACTCAGTACATTTTTTTTTAAACAGACAGACAGACATGAAATGACAAATAGGTAACTACCTGGTTAGCGGTGGTCCTTGCCGAAAAGTTAATAGTATTAGTAATATATTTCTCTTTGGGCAGAGAAAGCAAGAAGTTTAGAACAAGAGAGGATTTCCCTGTTCCAGTTGGGCCCACTAATAAAATGGGTATTTTGGACTTCACCATCTTGCTCACGAAGAAACGGAGACAGGCGTTCTCGTTAGTTAAAATAATGAGATCATTAACCTAAAATATTAGAAATTTTGTATAAGTAATTTCGAGTAGTTAACATTATAATAAGGTATTAAGAGCTGCTAAAATTTTAAAGCAATAAATTAACATTAGGCACAGCATATTTTATTTTTCCATAAGTTTGGCAATTTAAGGTGAAAGAAAAACAAAATTGAAGTCCAAAAAATCTTCAAATTCTTGAATGCTTCTGTGAAATCTATATAACCTTAGCATTAGCTGCCAACGGTACTTCCTTCTCTAACTCCACCCACGATATCCACGTGCCATTATTCCTCTTATCATAGACATAGTCGTACACAGTGTCCTTGTCCTGGAATAGCTGGTTTTTGGTCAATTTAAAGGACTTTGGTTTGGGATACGCTGTGTTACTGCCGTCTAAGAGCTTCCGGAAGAATAAATCGAAACCTTTGCGACTGTCGCCTGGGAAAAATTAAAACAAATGTTGAAGTCAAAACGAATAAAAAATAAACTATTTGAAAATTGAAATAATGAATATTATAGGAACAAAATGTATATTATAAAATTCATAGACATAGATAATACCGAAGATTCCGAGGGACAATCGAATATATGTATGTCTTTACACAATAGTAGCCACCATAGACAAAAATATTATTATATGAAAATATTATCAATGGCAAATAATAAAATTTCGGTATATAGGCTTTCTGCTTTCTATGTAGTATAAAGTTTCTGGAATTACTGAAGCGATTTTAATAATTCTAACATTAACAAAGCCAAATCAAAATTTATGGATGTTGTACGCTATCAGAATCGCGGACAAACACAGTGAGCCATATAACATATTAAGTACATACCTGTAATAGTAGCACACAGGCCCCAGAGCAAGGAAAACACGAATGTACACTGCAGCCACATTGTACTGAACTGAGCTTCACCTTCCAATAAACACGTGAATAGGCGTGTGAATGACTACAAATATAGTAAAATATTACTTTAATCAAATAATATTCTTCTTTTCATAAAGAACTAACAAGTATTTATAATAACTTATAACTAAACATGTTTAAACATAACAATTTTCATCTTTTAAATGAATTGTAATAAAATTCAGCCGTTAGCCACAAAGTTTCTTACATAATAAAGAAAGGTCCACTATATCCATCTAGAGTTACTATTTTTGAAGGAATTTATCTTAAACAGTAAATAAAATCTTAATAATATCTCATGACGCAGTGGTAGCCCAGTGGTAATGCACCCGCTTGGGAAATCGAGTGAAGTGGGTTCAAATCCCGGGTTTTACGCCTCTGATATTCTCATGTACATTTCCAACATGATTACCACTTGTCTTACGGTGAAGGTAAACATCGCGAGGAAACCTGCATGTCTGAGAGAACTTATCAAGTTTTTGAAAGACATGCTCAGTCCGCCAACCTACAACGTCCAACGTGGTGGACTATGGCCTGATCCCTTTCGTATTAATGGAAGGTTAAAAAAGACTGAATACAATATCTCATAACCATCAGCACTAACATGAAACTGATGTATCTCCCCAACACGCACGAAGTGGTTGCACCTCAACAGATACTCGAATATAGGCGGTACGAGCCATTCTATCAACTCTTGTATGAGGTCGTACTGCTCCGGGATGAGCTTCTTGCTGAGGTGCGTGTTGTACGACGCGAGGAACGCTCGCCATCCTACATAACAATTGTAGTTAAACTTAAATTAAACATTTACTTAGTTTATTCTTTTTTTTTTATGAGATTCAGTGACAAACGAGCAGACAGACCACCTGATGGAAAGCAGTACCTGTCGCCCATAACACCTACGGTTCATGCACTTAGGTTTTAAGTAACAAAAATGCAGAACGACAGGTGCGTTGTCACTGTGAGGACTAAGATGATATGCCTCTCGCCTGTAATTGCACTGGCTACCTTATCCTTCAAACCGGAACACAACAATGCAATCATTGTTGTTTGGCGGCAGAAATAGATAAGGGCTTGACAGAGTCCTATTCAGTTCAATTATACTTTATAACCGACTTTAAAAAAAGGGGGACGGCTAGGTAATTCGGATATATGTTGAAATAAAATAGTTTTTAAAATGTTAAATATTGGCGGGTATAAGTTTTTTTTAATAATAAATACGTTATAACTCAAAAAATGTAATGAATATGAAGTGATTTTCAAGTCAAGGTTTTTCAAGTTATAATAATCAAATGTTACTTTTTATACGGCAAAGGTGACAAACCAGAAAACTATTTAGAAAGTGTCAGTCACAGTATTCAGCCACCGGAGAGCAACCACTATGAAGGTTTTCAATTCGGTTTTTGCGACTGCGATGTTACGCGGTATGTTTATCAATTGTTAATAGATTGTTATATTTCTTTTTCAATAAGTAGAGCTCACTGACGGATAGTTCCATATAAATCATTTATTCAGAATGATTTAGAAATAGCTAACTTTTTAGTTAAACGTAATTTTAACAATATCCTACCTAACTGCTCCGGCTCCATATATATCATCCCGCAGCGGGACACCGTGGCCGGGGAGGCGAACTCCAGGTCAGCTGGTTCGAAGATTAGATTCATTTTGTTTGTCATCTAGAATATAACACTATATGTTTAGAAAACATAAATCAATATTATGGACTTCACAACTTGTTTGTTGAAAATCTTTAGCGCGAGCACGAAGCATACATGATCAATCCTTACATGTTATTGTTTAACTTTGTTAACTTAATAACAAGTAGTATCACAGATCATATAATACTATACTAGGTAGTATGTACTCAACTGCCTCGGTGGTGTAGTGACTAGCATGTACGGCTGCACATCCTGAGGTCCTGGGTTCGAGTCCCGGGTCGGGCCAAGTTTAGTTATTGAGTCTTTCTGTATAGTAAGCCTCAGTAACAGCCCGGAGTTGGGAAGTTGGCGGTGTTACACCCCCGTGCCTCGGAGAGCACGTAAAGCCGTCGGTCCTGCGCCGACACTCTCACCGGTCGTGTCTCGTGTCGTCCCACCGGAGTATGAGAGTGACAGGAATAGAGAGTGCACTTGTGTCTGCGCTCTCCCTCACACGCACTGCACTATAATATCTCCTGCGCAGTTGGCTAGTCTCAATGAGATTGGCCGCCGTGGTCGGAATCGGTCAGAAGAACATCAGTATGTACTCGTATAATTAATTAGACTGAGCCAATCGTCCGTATCATCATTTCATCACGGTTCATGAAAAATATTATTAACATGATTATTATTATTACACTAGATACTTTAAATTATTATATATTAATATTATAAATTTAAATTCTATCAATCCATCTGTCTAATTGTATCAGCGTCAAGAAGTACAAAACATACATACATATAAATTTTCACATTTACAATAGTGATCCGATTATTTATATAACAAAGCCATATCAACTACCTGTATAATCTCGCCACTCATGAGGCAGAGCTTCTTGTTGTCATCTAGCACGGTGTTCATGTTCTCTATCCACACGGCGTCCACGGGCCCGTCGAACAGGATCCACTTGCGGTCGCGCGTCGCCGACATCGCGTACTCCCTGAATGCTATCGCGAGCACTCCATCGGACCTTTGACACAAGAAATGGGCCACTTTTTCAAAAAATCCTGAATTTTGGATATCTAGTTGCGGTCTCGCGTCATTGAGATCGCGTACTCTATGAATGCCCTCGCTAGAACACCATCAGATCTTTGATACAGAGAATTGGCAACTTTTCCAAAATTTGGAGATGAGCTGTTGATATAATTCTCTAACGTATAATTTACTGGAATTGCTCAATTAGTGACTTAAACGAAGAAAATGTAACGAATAAATTACGTTTAAATACATCTAAAGGCAAAAAATATTATGTTAATCCCATATATTTATAGATATAATTATATCCCATAGATTTAGGCCACAACATCTTAAATGAACAGACGACCAAAACAGTTAATAATTATAGTTACAAAAGAAAAACACGCTCTTAACTAATATATAGAACTTGCTAAAATTTGAAGGTTTTATTTATAGCTATTAAACACTTCACTATTCAGGTATAATGAAATAATATCATAAAAAATATCAATAATATAAAATTATTCTCATTCGCATTTTATATATTGTACAGTACCTACTTAAAAAATAAACCGATTTCTCAAATATTACATAGAAATAAAGCTTATTGATTTAAAATCAAATTTAAAGGTTTTAACATGGACAACCCACCACTCATGCGACACAGGGTCAAAGCACCCATAAAGCTGTCCCATGGTGATCGCCTTCGGGTTGATGATCCTGTATATGGCTCCGAACTCCTTGTGTCTGGGCGGTGGCTTCATCAGTTGCAATGCCCTCAGCGACTCCGCCAGCGACTGGTAGGCTTGCGTCTTGCCGCCCATGGGTGGACCCACTATCATGAATCCGTGACGGACGAGCATCATTTCGTATATCTGTTATGATATAAATAATAAATTCTGTTATTCTTATTGGAAGAGCATTACTACTGAAAGTAGTTAAAATCTTGAAATGCATTTATGTTTAAATTGTAACACTTTATATTAAACTATAGCAACGCTTTGTGCATGTACCTAGGGACGCACCCGAGCGAAGCAAGGACAAGTTAGTAGTTGTCTAATAAATATAATATTCACTTCACCTGTATAATCTTTTCCAGGTACCAGTCAGTGGGCTGCAGGTTCCTCTTCTCCAGCTCCCGGTTGATGCAGCGCAGCAGCTCGGCGCGGTCCGGCTGCGGGATCTCCACGCCCGGGAACAGGTCCGAGTAGATGCCCGCGAACAGCGGCACGTCCTGGCGACAGACAATAATATAATAACAAATAAGTAAATAAAACTAAATAAAACTGCGACAAAATGCGAAACCATAACTTTATATAATAGTCCAATATTCGCGTAAATCTAAGAAAATATAAAATGATATGTACATCAACATTCAACATATGTGATTGTAGGATAATTTAAGACTATCTTCATAACTACGAGAAAAAAAAATTTAGTAGTGAGCCAACTACAAGATTTCATTTTTAGGAATTTCCTTGCTTGAATAAGTTCGGAATTATTAATATTGGGCAGTAGTCCGAAACTCTATTTAACAACAAAAAATTAAACCTTCAACAAACCTGTGAAAGAAACTTGGGCATATTGACATCAATAATGGCTCTCAAGACAAGTTGAGACTCATCCTTCTCTGGATAATTCTTTTTCAAGGCCCCAGATGCCAACAAGACTGACTTCACAGCTCGCATGCCATAATCGTAGTGGTTTTGTGACGACAGTTGTTCTGAACACAGTTTGTACGCTTGGACTATTTTACGAGCTAATCTGAAAGGGAAGATGTTGGCAGTGTTCTTTTAGTGGCGAACCGTGCAGAACTGTCTTCCGAGCCGGTGGTACGTTCCTCACGGATTGACTATACTGACATTTAATTTAAATCTATACATATAAATAAAATTGAAGCGTCTGTTTGTATTGTCAAAATAACAGCTTTTTACTAAATGCATATTAAATTATTTACGGTACTTATAAGAAAAACACAATTTTAAAATTATTTGTCTGTTTGTTTGTTCCAGCTAATCTCCGAAACGGCTGGATTGATTTTGACGGGACTTTCACTGAGAGATAGCTGATATTATAAGGAATAACTTAGGCTACATTTATTTTAGAAAGTGAATTAGGATTCCGCTCAAAAAAATTGGAATGTATCTACGGACGCAACCGAGCGAAGCTAAGTCGCTAGTTTAAAATGTAAAATTGACGATTCAAAAGTGCTTGTAAAAGTCTATTTGAATAAAGCATATTTTGATTTGATAATGTTGATTTTATTATACATAATCTTTCTTAGTTCGTGCGATGATTAAATCTATTTCTTTAGACGTTTTGGCTGTATTAAAATTATGTCACCTTTATATGTTACTAGCGACTCACCCTCGCTTCACTTCGGGTTCGTCCCTAGATAAAAAGAAATCTATCCCACGATAACAGTACATTTTTCCGGAATGATATATAGCCTATAGCCTTCCTCAGTTAACGGGCTACCTAATGCAAAAAGAATTTTTCAAATTGGATCAGTAATTCCTGAGATTAGCCAAACAAACCAAACAAACAAACAAACAAACTCTTCAGCTTTATAATATTAGTATAGATTTTTTGTATGTATTATTTTGTGGTCTCAAATAGAACTAGTCATTCATGTTAGAGGATACATATTTTAAAGCAATACAATTCGCAAAATTGTGAGGGACAGTCGAAATTATGAACATTGGAGGAAAATGTTAATCTTAGTACAGTATATTAAAAACCAAACAATACTCACGGTCCAGCGTTAACAAAACCATTAGAGTACAGCGTAATTTCTCCAATCATAGCGTAGTCGGGCACCATCATGGCCACCGTTCGGAACAGCACCTTCAAGTTATCGGGCAACTCTGTACGTCCTGCGTAACTACGAACAAACATAAATATAAATTACAAGAGCATTTTTGCAAGAATATATTTGAAATAATAGAAAGTATTTTCATTTATAAAAAAGGGAATGTAATGTAGAAAATATGAAATACTGAGACGACGTCTTGCCTCGGCAAGCAGTCGAGGCGTGGTGGTTGAGTGCGTAAGCGACCCTGCGACGCCCCGTTAAGATAGCAGGTTCCGTTGGATTTCAGTGGGTAGTACTGGCTTTTTTAGCCTTAGAGTCTCCGTGTGTTTGTACGTGATAAGTATAAATGCATTTCTCAATATTTAAACCAGTTTTACACTTAACCATCCACATACCCCGGATTCATGGTAATAAACACGGAGCAGGTCGGATCCAGGCTGATCTCCGTGCCCTCGAAGATGAAGCGCTTCTCGCGGCGCAGGATGGCGAGCTGGATGGAGAGGATCTGCTGCGCCACCACCGACAGCACCTCCAGCTCGATGCGGTTGAACTCGTCGAAGCACGCCCACGCGCCGGACTGCGCTAGACCCTGCATATTGTTTAGTAGTAATAAATAATAATAATAATAATTGTAATTACATAATTATTATAAAGAACAGCGTATAGAATAAATATAAAAGCGAAGCTCATTGGACTTTATAACGGCTGAAAGCGTAAAGGTCTTAAATTTTTTTTTACTAAATAATATTTAAAAATATAACATTTAAAGCTCACCTTAAAGAACTTCCCAAGAGCTTTATAATCGAGACCATCAGAGCAATTGAAGACGACACACTTCTTGGCTACCGCTTTGGCCAAGTCCTTAGTAGTCTCAGTCTTGCCGGTGCCCGCCGGGCCCTCTGGGGCTCCACCGAGATTCAGTTTTAGAGCACTCATTAATGTTCTATAAATTAAATTACGGTTTACGTAATAATATAAATTTCCTAATAAATATAGCTTCTATTTAAAAATAAAGTCAAATTTAAAGTAAAATGGACGCTTTCGAAACTAAAGGAGCGAGTGCTGGGGCTGGGGACTATATTATCACTCGCATCTGTTAAATTATGTGAACAAAGAATTTATTTATTTATTTAAAGCATTGTTTTACCCGTGAACGCTAAATCGTTTTTCGACTATCATATAAAATTGCGGTCGAGGGAATTGCAATTGGTCAGAAGGACATTATTTCCTCATGTAGTTTATAGAAAACTACCATTTCGGATCATTTAGGGGATTTATTTTGATTTTTGGTTCTCGACGTTTCGAATGCTTTACAGCAATCATGGTCACGGGAGAGACTAAGGTTTTAGATATCTTAAAGGAATTATATACTTGTTACAGACAGTGACTACCCACAATTTTACAAAAAATCAAAAATAGCACCAAAATCAAAAAATCAAAATAAAATCGCGAAATAATCGGAAAAGATAGTTTTATTTAAAATGTCAAATTCGCGTAAATCTAAGAAAGTATAATGTCCCTCATGTACGTAATAACCGGTGGTAGGACTCTGTCAAGCCTGAGGAGTTCATCCATGGATGGGTACCACCCCCTTATCTATTTCTGCCGCCAAGCAACAATGATTGCATTGTTGTGTTCCGGTATGAAGGATAAGGTAGTCAGCGCAATTACAGGCAAGAGGCATAACATCTTAGTCCTCACAGTGACAACGCACCTGTGGTTCTGCATTTTTGTTACTTAAAACCTAAGTGCATGAACCGTAGGTGTTATGGGCGACAGGTACTGCTTTCTATCAGGTTGTCTGTCTGCTCGTTTGTCACTGAATCGCATAAAAAAAATGTAGGTCGTGTAGGTGAAGCGACGGCACCTGTAGCAGCGGTCGGTGAGCGGCGTGGCGACGAGGCGGCCGGTGTTGCCGAGGTACTCGAACCCGTAGGCCACGTCCGTGGTGATCATGGAGCACAGGATGCGCTCGCCGCGCCACTGGTAGCGCAGCTGGGAGATCCAGTTGAAGTCCGTGATGTCGCGCACCTGCTTCTGTTCCATCTCTTCGAGTATTGAACGACCTAGACGGGAATACACTGAATAATCTTGTGTTGCGTATGTGTGTATTTGTTTGCGTGTACATTTTAGTAGTTATACATATTGTGTGAAATGTAAAATGCAGTTTGTTACTGGTACTGATAGCAGAGTGGACCATAAGAGCAATGCCCTTTTTTCTGCTTTGTCTCGGTAGACAACTGTCGGCAGGCTAGACGTAAATGAGTCTTCAAAAACTCATTAAGACCAGCTATGTGCAGTTGAGGTTTACGTTTATGTGCTACCGACTAGCACTTGCTAATCTAATCGGTGAGTCTCCAAATGACCACATATTGTATTTGTTTTGTGTTAGTATACGTGAATGCATTTGCCAAAGTTTAAAAAAAGAGTGCAAATGTAATAATCCGCAGAGGTGGTTTGGTATATATGCGCAAGCCTCCTGTAATTCCCCATTGCACTACGGCAGTAAGTTTCCGCTGTGAGTCTCGGCGAGTAAGTCTTACAATCCCTTTCCCATTGATAGCCGGCAAGGATCCCATTACAGTTTTTCCTAGTAGTCTGTTTGCGTGTGTGTATGTGCGTGCGTGCGTGCATCACCATGCACGTCGATGACGATGAGCGCCTCGACGGTGACGCGCGCGCCGGCGCCCAGCTCGCCCTGCACGAGGTGCACCAGCCCGGTGATCTGCGCCGTGCTGCGCGCCACCAGCGCCGGCAGCGAGTTACTCTGGATGGCTTCTGTCGCCTACACACACACATGCATACATACATACATACGCTTTTTACATCATTTACATACTACATTTTTCGGCATTTTTGATAATCAACGATCTTATATTATACATTTAAAGTATAATGAAAGAAGAATATAAGCAAAAACGTATAGATGAAGTAAAAAAAGAAGAGACGTAGGGAGAATCAAGACACATTTTAAAATATTGCTCTCACGGGATATTATAGTGCAAAATAATCCGACCATCCCAGCCATCACCACCGATCATATAAGCCAGTATATAATAGCAGCATCCCCAACGTACCTCTGCAGTGTACTGTATGCAGGAGCCGGCCTGCACGATCTGCCCCGGCCAGGCCAGCACCCAGGCCTCGCGCGCGCCCGCCGCGTACGCCGCCAGCGCCTCGGCCGCCACGTCGCGCAGGCTCACTACCATCTGCTGCTCCAGCTGCTGCAGCCAGCGCTCCACCATGCCCTGGGGCACACAGAGACACACACATACACACACGCACTCATACACATACACTCAAAATATACAAACTATCACATTTTGAATGGACTAATAATGGTCCAATTAATATATAATATATACTTAATATTTAAATACGACGGGATCTGAGGTCGCGACTTGCTTATGAGTTGTACGCCAGTACAGATAGCTTGGACCGGTATTTGTGTCATTTAAATTTACCGTGTGTAACACAACATTGAAACTGTTCATGTTATTATATGCTTAAATAATGTCCGCAGTAAAAAAAAAAATTACTTCTGGCACTCTCTCAACTGATCTACAGAACACAAACTGGCAAATTTCCAATCGGAAAAAAATTTATTTCAAATTAAAAATGACTTTTCCCCAATATATGTTGTATATAAAAACCTTAGCATCAGCCGGCTGTATGGTGGAGGAGAGCCTGACCGTCTCGCCCTCCGCGGAGGACATGCCGACGATCTCCTTGGCGGCGTTGAACTGCAGCGTGTAGATGCCCTCGAAGCACTTCTTGAGGTGAGGCTGCACGCGCATCGGGTCCTTCGTCTCCGACAGGATCTCCAGCAGTTCGTCGTTCGACAGGAAGAAGAATCTGTCGTGATGTGAGACATGTGTCATGACTTATTTTTTTTCTTCAATGTTATTATGATCGATATATAGGATTTTTTTTGACATAAAATAATAAAAAAAAACGTAGTCTAACATAGCCTATGAAGAATAACTTTTTTATTTATAAAAGGAGTCATTTAATTAACAATTGACAAAGATATTAATAAGATAAAAATACAATGTACACAAACTGAACTTATTAAATTTGGTACGACGGATTCAAAAACACTTAAAGTAAATATTATTTTTAGTATGATCTTTTTTAAAAATGAATATAAGTTAAGATAACCTACCTATAATCAATTCATAAACCAAAGAAGGACATCGATCAGTAAAAAAACCTCAACATAAAACTGCACATAACGACAGAACTCTAGTTAATCAGGGGTCTTTAGGTCAGACTGTTTGACAATTTTATCTTTATATTCAGTCATGAAAAAAACAATAAAATTCGAAACTTTAAAAAAAGAGGAAACATTTGAATAACAACAATGAAAAACCTGGGGAAGAACAATCTCTTCTTCTCCAAATAATCATTTAAGCCGCGCTGTATATCATCCAGGAGGGCGTTGTTATATCTCAACTTCTTCAACAGCCCTGGATAATCTGTGGCTTTAAGCACCATGGGTTCCTTCTGAGTGGCCGCCATGATGGTCCGCCACTCCTTGTCCACGTCCCGGAAGTTCCTCGCCTCGGTGGGCATTTGTCGCATTATGTCTTCGGATGAGAAGATCGGTTCTAGATACATCCATGTAGCTTGGCACTGAAGAGTAAAAAGTTGTATTGTATATATGTATTCAGCCCTTTTTAACGTCCCACTGCTGGGCACGGGCCTCCCTTCAATACGAGGGGAATCAGGCCATAGTCCACCACGCTGGCCAAGTGTAGATTGGCGGACTAGAAACACTACAGAGTAAAAATCATTATTGTCTTTTAATTTCAGCCAATCCTAATATATGAATATTAAAAATAAACACTGAGGTCATGTTTCTACTAAATTAATTAAAACTTGTTTTACAATAGTTACGTCAGACAAGATTTACAGTTTATTACCAAAGGTTGTGGCTTTTCGGACTTTTTGGGCAGATTTTTTTTAAATATTCGCGAAAAATTCTAAAATGATAGTCTCATTTAAAATGTAAGATATTTACGTAAATCTAAGTAGAATGCATAATATGTTATCAAAAAACCTCAAATCCTAAACTAAAAATAAAAATATGTAGACAAAATGACAGTTTTAATAAACTTATTTCTTAAATTAATTAAAATTATTTCTTGCTTATAAGTTATTCGACAAAATTTATTTATTTAAGTTTTGTCTTAAATAAAAGTAATCTATACATATAATAATATTGTAACGGATCGCTGTCTGTACATGGAAGATATTTGAGAAAAACTATTATTAGGGATCTTCATTAACGCCAAACTTCAAGAACCCAAAACAATGATTTTATGTTTTTTTTGTCTGTTTGTCTGTGTGTTTGTGCGCGCTAATCTTAGAAACAGCTTAACCGATTTGAGTGCGGTTTCACTGATGTATTGTGGTAAGCTTCACTTAACATTTAGTACTTGTTTTATTTCAATCGGTTCCTAAATAAAAAAAGTTATGTCAATTTAAAAAATCACTAGTATGTACTAAAAACAAATGTTAACATACAGATTAAAAATGTGTACACAGACATAACAACAGGTCCCTATAACATAAGATGTACATCACCTGCAGCCACTGGTCCAGTATATCTTGCATGCTGATGAGCTTCTCCTCCCACGCCACCATGTCCGTCTCGAACGCCTTCACGTAGGGCGAGCCGCGCATCGTCTGCGACTTCAGGATGTGGTCGTCCAGCTGCTGCTGGATGTCGTCCAGGCCGGTCAGGATGCCCACCCCCGTGTCCCTGGACAGGGGGGTGATGTTGTTATTTAAAAATTTAATTACGAGTATATCAAGCTTAGACAAGAAAATTTAGCAATATAAAATTTTCGGAGTGTGAAAAATGAGGATGAAATTTTAAATGAGGAATCAATCTAGAGACGAACCCGAACGAAGCGAAGGTGAGTCGCTAGTATTAAATACTTTGACATGTCGCCTCGTTCAGGTACGTTTCTAAGTCCCTACAGTGTTACTCCAGATCATAGTCTATCTATGTACAAAATTTCATCCAAATCCATTCAGCCATTCAACCATGAAGGAGAAGGACAAACAGACACACACATATATAATAACAATAAATAAACATTCGCATATATAATAATAGTAGTCCAATAACAATTGTTATAACACTCAGACACACGACTGACCTGTACGGCACCACGTCGAACTTGACGCCCACCCACTCCTCCTTCATCTTGAGCAGGGCCTTCTCCAGCGCGTACTCCTTGGAGGCGTACTGCTCGATCTCCTCGAGCTGCGGCGCGAACACGTGCACGCCCGCCTCCACCATGTCGGCCAGCGAGCGGCCCGCGCCGTGCTCCACCTCCGCGCCCACCAGCGCGCTGATGCGGGCCCAGTGACGCTCGCGCATGCCCTACGAATGATTTTTTTTTTGTTTCAATGTAGGGCAACATCCACCTTGTCAGCCAACGAGCGGCCTGTCTAGTGCTAAAGCACTGATATTTACCCAGTGACGCTCACGCAGACTCCTTAACAAAGGAGTCTGCACACTACCCCGTCTCATACCATGACCGTGCTAGGACCGTGTCGGGCAAAAAAATATTCCTTGTATTAAAAAGTATGAGACCCTGCCCACTAGACTGTCCCGTCACCGACCGGCGCCGTCTCGTGCCGCGCACGGAGCGTTGCAGGCTATGGCGAGCATACGCAGCATTAAACCCGTTATGTACGGGTATAATACGCTGTAGATACTTTCTAGTGGGCGGTCATGGTATAAGTCGGTATAATGGGCAGACTCCTTGACGGGTTTTATTTTCAACCTCAATGTTTCCAAAAAAAATTCAGTTTAGTATAAGTTATAGTACAACTCCGGCCAATCTCTCAACACCACTCCTCAATATATTTTTTTGGTAAATTATAAATAAAGCGCGAAATCCACAGAACGATGCCAACTCTTATCATTTCATACTAACCATACAGTACCGGTCGCGCATACACTGCAATTTTGTTTTTTTTAATGTTCACATTTAGTGTTAAAGTGTAACATTAACAGCATGAACTTGATTTCGATAAATGTCATGTTTGCACATTACACAGCTATAATTTAAAGCAGATAATTACAATATAAATAATCACATAATAAAATAAATTAATAAAAAAAATTAAAATAAAATAGCCCAAAGCAAAAAAAAAAAAATTAATAAAATACCTTCGGTTTCTATACGTAAATCCACGATATAACTTATGTCCATCATAAAACCATTACAGCGTGAAGAGTTCTTGATTGTTAAAAATTTGCATTACATATACAGAAGAAGTCAACTTGCCAAGCTAAAACCCACCTTATTACAAATAGCACAGAGCACCGGCAGCAGCACCTTGAACTTCTCCACCTTGTTGCGGACCATGTCCGCGATGCGCTTGGCGCCGGGGAACTCGAACAGCTGCTTGCCCAGCTTGTACAGCAGCTTCCACCACGCCTCCACGTCCTCCGAGATCTGCTCCGCGTCTAGGCCGTGGAAGGGGCCGTGGTACCTGGAAATTGACCAGGTTGTTTCCATTCACATTCTTCAATAAAAAACTTCAACTGGATATAGATTAAAAAACATTCAAATTTATAAAGATTTTGGTATATTTAGGAATTAGAAAATAAAAAATCGGACATCATATTCGGTGTCTATTTTCGTTAGATATTATAAATTCGCTTACATAAATAACTATGGGAATAAACCAAAAACTAGCATTAAGATTATAAAGAACCATAAATTTTATGACTAGCATACATTGATATATGAAAACTCATGATACACAGTGTGCATCTCAAAAGTGTCCTCAAAAAAAATGCACAATTCCAAATGGAATCGCACTTTTTTTCAAATCTCTTTTGTTCATTGCTTTCGGATGACAAAAATAAATCACACGTTGTTTCGTTTAAAAAAGCACTTTATGTGGTGTGCGTAAGTTCGAATTTGTGTTAAGACAATTAGAACTTTCGACTTTTTAATTTTATTCTTTAGTTTGACTTAGCGAAGCCACTTTTTGAAAAGATATTCAAAGTTAATGTTAAGAAATATGTACCTACATATGTTTTTATATAATATCAATGCCAGCATAGTATTATTATATTTAAATAGTAATATATGACCACTGCTATAAAACTGTGACATCACTATCACAGTATACACAGCACTGGAAAGTGCAAATAAATGATATTTGAACAATAAAGTAAACTCTAAAATACCATTTAAATAAAACTATCTTTTCGGATTTTTTCGCGGATTTATTTTGATTTTTAGTTCCCGACGTTTCGATTGCTTTACAGCAACACCTTAGTCTCTCCCGTGACCATAATTGCTGTAAAGCAATCGAAACGTCGGGAACCAAAAATTAAAATAAATCCGCGACATAATCCGAAAAGATAGTTTTATTTATATGTCTAATATTCGCGTAAATCTAAGAAAGTATTATCTAACATACCACTTATCGTATCCATCGTAGAAGTCATACGCAGTGTGCCACAGCTTGTGGAAGGGTTCGACGCCGGCGAGCATGCTCTGCAAACTGAAGTACACTGACGCCTCTTGCTCTAAAAGTACTTCTTCGTTTATTATATCGTCCGCTTCACGTTTGTCTTCCTGTTTAAATATAGTTTAAATAAAATTAAAAATACGCTTTTGATTACTAACTGTATCCTGTGGGACTCGTTAAAAGTCTGTGGGACTCGAAAAGAAATCAAATGAGGAATTGAACAGTTCCATAACGTACCTCCTGGTCTATCATCATGTTGCTTAATAATCTATGGTATCAAATTATTGCATTTCTATGAGGATTTCACATACTCACTAAGTCTCAAATTGATAAGAAAGATATAAATAAGTAAAAACGAGAAATGAATTTAATCAATGTGGTTTATTAAAAAATAAAATTACATACACACATTTGTTAAGGTTGAAATGTTCGAGTGTCAAGTCTTTAAAAATTAAAGACTGTCAATTTAATAGATGGAAATAGCGCGTTTTAAGGAAAATCATAATACAATTTAATTTTGGTAAGTTTAGATGTTTAATTATAGCAATATATATAAAATATTTAAATACTCGATACTATACCGTCAAATTTTTAAAGATGTCGTCAACTTTTCCCACTACTTCTCTCAACAGATCTAAATTGAGTAAGGGCGGATCAAATCTTCTGAACAGCTCCAGTTCTTTCTCATGTTTCTTGAGCTTCTCCTCAAATATTGCCTTTCTGCTTCTCAATTTATCTTCGGCCATTGTCTTCTTTGTGTTAAGAGTCTTTAATGTGAGATCGATGGTCTCCTCCATGTCGAGAGGCCATAGGAATACGCGCGTATTCAAATTGATGTCTTCAACTGAAAAGATAAAAATGTTTTTTAAGTTTTAATATATCACATTAATTTAGAATTCGACATTCGACAAACGATGCGAAAACAGATTGCTAAACATTATACTACTTATAACTGTGCAACTGTGAAGAATGCTAGAAAGTTCTAGTAGTAAGTAGTAACGAAAACATCTGTGGAGTAGGACTTAGCAGCATTATTTTATTAACTAAAAACCAGAGTTATAACACAAGGAAAAATAACTTGGGCATAGACCAAACATGACGTAAGTTTTGGAACCAATCTGTTGAACGTGCCCTAAAAACATATAAACTCTGCAACAGTCATCCATTTGATCATCCACTTGCATGCTATCCAATAAGAAACTTAATATTTTCTTATATTTACGCGAATATTTGACATTTTAAATTAAACTATCTTTCCGGGGTTTCTGGTGGATTTATTTTTAGTTTTAGGTTCCCGACGGTTTAAATGCTATGAGACACTTAACTTTTCCTAATACATAGAAGCAACACTCACAAGTGAGATGGGCGTGGTCCATCAAGAAGAGCACGTACTCGGCGGTGGTGCGCGCCTTCTCGCGCAGGTCGAACATGGCGCAGTCGCGGCAGTCCTGGATGTAGCCGAGCAGCTCCACCAGCTGCGCCGTGCTCTCCGGGCTCTCCGACGTGCGCGCCGCCATCTCCTCGTACACGTTGCAGATGCTGACCGATTTATATAGTACAGGGTATACCCCATTCTATTGTAAGAGCTGCTTAACTAACACGCTTATTGTTATAATATAGTTACTAAAAAAATAATATTACTCCTATATCTTGCAGCTCAAAGCTCAACTTCAAAATCGAACACTAAAGGTTGAAAACGGGTTAATTTTAAAAAAGCTTTGTGTAACATACATATATTTCCGTTTAATTATTAAACGGAAATTCTCTATTCCTCATTTATTTATCCATCTATGTATTCAGCCCTTTTTTTTAACGTCTCACTGCTGGGCACGGGCCTCCCTTCAATATGAGGGGGATCAGGCCATAGTCCACCACGCTGGCCAAGTGCGAGTTGGCGGACTTCACGTGTCTTTCGAAAACTTGGTAGGTTTTCTCAGACATGCAGGTTTCCTCACGATGATTTCCTTCACCGTAAGGCAAGTGGTAGTCATGTTAGAAATGATTCGCACATGAAAATATCAGAGGTGCGAGACCCGGGATTAAAACCCGCTTCATTCGGTTTCCCAAGCGTGCGTGTTTCCACTGGGCTACTATTGCCTTTTATCCATGTATAAATAAAATAAATTAAATTATCTATAAAACCAATCAACTTACGCCCTATTCCACTTCCGATTAACAGATATGAAATGGTCCACGATATGCTGTCGCAGTCCATCTACAACGGCCCACATCACGTCGTTGATGGGCCCGCAATCCAACATTATCATGTTCAAGGGGATGTCCCGACGGAGGAACGCTATTTCATCCCGGAGAGCCTCGTACATATGTATTCGAGCAGAGAAATCCTAGAAACAAAATTGTTGGAATATTTAGTACTTAGGAAGTTTTTAAATACATATTATTAGTCTTTTTTTCAGATAACGATGACTGAAATATGAAAAAATAAAAAAAATGGACAGGTGCGAATCTAACTTCAAGTTCCGTAGGAGTTAATAATGATCCGTAGGATGATGATGATAATGAAAAATTATACATTTTTTTTTCGATGTAACTACAAATTTATCGTTTATGGATTTTACTCTTTACTTGTGTATCCTACAGGTTTTGATTCCCTTACGAGTGTCAAAATATGCGGCACATATGACAGTACTTTTTGATTGACTTTTTGATTGCGACTTAGAAGTTTAATTTTTTCACTGTTCTGGATCTTCACAGACAGACGGACAATCTAGTGATCCTATAAGGGCTACTTTTTTTCTTTTGAGGTACGGAACCTTAAAAACGTGGAGAATATTATTATAAAACATTCCTACGCCAAAAAGATTTTGTAACGATGTGTTGATAAGTTAAAGAATACCAAGATATAATTTTTATATAAATGTTAGGATGATCAAAGTTAAAACTAGAAAAAAATCATCTGATTTAAAGTCAAACCTAAGAACTATGTATTAAACGTTGTTTTAAAAACACAAAGGCAATACTCTCTCACCTTTAAGTACGGTGGTGGCTCTAAAGCAAAGAACTTCAACAGATCCTGATGAGCAGTTCCATCGAGGATGTAGAAGTACTCTTCGTACCTGACGAGGAAACTGAGAGGTCCAGGACGGTTCACGTTGAAGTGCTTTATGCAATTGTTCACTATATCCGTCATGTACTGCTCCTCTGGGTACACTGACATTAAGTATGGGTTTGGACGATTCACTCCTGTTGTAAGAAATATAGCTTTTTGAAGTTATACTTATTTGGGCATGTTTGGAAAAAATTATGAGAGCAAAATTGTTACGATGCGCGCGCACACCAACAGCCAAAAAGCGACATGATGAAGTTAGCTACATTCCTTTTACAAACAGAGTATTGTGACATGTGGGATGAAATCTTTAGCTATTTTTGTTCTGTTACGCCAAAAAAGTATAATTTCTTACGTGCGTACATAAGTACATACACACGTTTTTTTTATTCTTTGTCTGTTAGCCCATCTTATTTAAAAACTCTTGAATGAGTTTTAATGGAATTGATCTTTTTTTGGGCAAAGGTCGAATAAAAATACGTCTAGAGTGAACTAAGTTCAAGACAAAACTCAAGATGCCAGTCCTACACGACTTCATAACTAGACGCAGTCGTGTTAGTACTGGAGTAAAGACATACATTTATACGCAGCCTATTTAGTACGTTACTTAAGCCTAATTAATTATTAGTAATTGAACTTTGTATAACTTTTTAAATTGAAATTTTACAACATTAAGCATCTTTAGTTAAAAAAATTATTACCTACACCACATTATAGGCTGATGCTCCACCATTCAAGACAAATAGTCTTGAATGTTGGGCAATTGCATATAACATAAAAACTGAGTATATGACGATTATTACATATTCATGAATATATTATGTAACCGGTGATGACGGAGAAAGCCCATTTACTTGAGTGTAAGCTCAAAAGCGATGTCGGCTAACCAAGTAGTAAGTCTTAGTGCTTATTTATTCAAAGAACCACTAGAGTATTTTTCCTCAATTTTAAAATCAAAACTTATTTTTAAGATTTTTATACATACATACATGTATAGATAAACATACTATATATAGTATATATACAAACAAGTTAGAAATAAAGATAATTTTTTCGGCTTTTTTAAAGTAAAATGTGTTTTACATCAATAGAATGGACATATCAAAGTCAACAATACTGTATTAAAAACACTTTCGGTTCGGTTATTTGGAAATAAACAATGAGGTGACGTAATGATTTGAATTAAAAAACTACACATACCAGGATACATGATGCTATCAACACTGGGTAACTGGTGGTTGACATTGATGATGGTGTGAAACCACTTGATGATGGTGACGCGCATGTGCTCCAGCGTGGGATCGAAGGTGATGGTGGTGGAGCCCGGCTTGCCCGTCACCTTGATGCGGAGGAGCGGCCGCTTGATGTATGTGTAGTCTTTGTAGTCTTTGCCGTAATTGTTACCTTCCTGGTTTAGAACGACACAATTATAAATAATAATGTTCTACCGACCGATTTCCCATCTCAATCTCACTGAAACTAGCCAGATCCGCAGGAGATATTATATTGCACACACTCTCGTACGTCCGATGGGACGATACTTCACAGTAGCGGTGAGAGTTGAGGCGCAGGAGCTACGCGATACGTGACAGCCGAGGTAACCCCCGAGCCCGACACACCGTCAACTTCCCAACTCTGGGCTCAATTCAACCCTTTTTAACGTCCCACTGCTGGGCACGGGTCTCCCTTCAATACGAGGGGAATCAAGCCATACTCCACCACGCGGGCCAAGTAGAAGACTTAGCGTACTTCACATGTCTTTCGAAAACTTGCTAGGTGTTCTTAGACATGCAGACATAATCATGTTAGAAATTATTCGTACATGAAAATATAAGAAGTGCGGGTGCGGAACCAAGTGCTGAATCAGTCCTGGGTGGCTTGTTGTACTGTTTCATCATTAACTGAAGAAAGTTGCAAAAATTTTCTTGCTGTTCTACAGGTGTTTAAAATAGCAACTTTCTGAAGAGTTAAATATGTAAATTTAGGCAAAGAAAAGATGCTTAAAGAATTAAATAAATGTTTCGGAACAACGCCTGTTGTGGACACTGTATTGTAACATTAGTCATTTTCCGAACTCTTCTAATTTCTTCTTGTATTTATATTATTACTATTATTATTACTTATTTATATATATTATTGTTATTTGCTTCAGTATATCATGTAATATAAACTTACCCAGTAATAGGAGAAATATTCAGCAAAATGTTCCACGCTTCTCTCAACCAAATCGCGAATTTGTCGTGACATCAGAGCATGAATACAACTGTAAAATATCGAGATTTTGTTAAATATTAATATCTTTTAGATTAAAAAAACTTTCTCCATAACTACAATTACCTGAAGAACTTCTCAACTTGGAAAGTGGATTCTTTCCTCTTCTTCGCCACATACACCGCCCAGTGTTTCCTCATCTTCACCATGGTGTCTGCCACATCTATGAGCCAGTTCTCCATCAGCTCAGTCCTGGTCTCTGTGCACAGCTGGATGAGACGTTCACCAAAGTCACTCGGGTAGTGGGGGAACGGTAGTTCTGATTGCATTTTATTCATATCGCAGATATATATATTTTGATACCTGTAGATATGAAATATTATATTAAAATATGTATAATAAAATCTAATGTTGCAAATTAGGTGCTTTTCAAGAAAAAGATATTAATAATACTGTAGTAGAGACAGTGGTAGCTCAGTGGTAGAGCACTTGCTTGGGAAACCGAGTGAAGCAGATTCAAATCACTCACATATTTTCATGTGCGAATTATTTCTGACATCATTACCATTTGTCTTACGGTGAAGAAAAATATTGGGGAGAAACCTGCATGTCTGAGAGAATCTAACAAGTTATCGAAAGACATGATTAGTCCAACCTGCATTTGGAAAGTGTGGTGGACGATGGCCTGATGCCCTGGTATTGAAAAGCCCGTGCCCAGCAGTGGGATGTTAAAAAAGACTGAATACAGTACATACAAGACTCAAGAACTAACAATATATTTATTCTTATATATTATCTTATCGTTTCTTTGCACTTTCTCTATCTGTCCCGCTACTTAACACTATTTACCACTAACATGGGTTGACTGGAAGAGATCTTTTATTTATTTTTTATTACTTGTTTAGTGTGATAAAGAATATAATTATAATGGCCGATTACTCTAATCTCTCGTAATTTGTTCATTTGTCGACAACCTATGTAAATCTTATTCTAATATATTTAAGCATAAGACAATCTTTTAAAGTCAGGCAAGTAAGATCTACCTCTCCTGCCATATCCTCCTAAGTTCCAACAAAATAGGATTTCCGTGGTAGTATCGGTAATACAGGGATTGTTTGCTGCGCACCGCCGCCCCGTGCCAGGGCGCGGGCGCGCGCACGCACAGCGCCGGCCACAGGCTCGGCAGGAAGGCGATGTGCAGACGCTGCCTCTCTTCTGGATCTTCAAGGATATAGGAGAGAAGACACCTAGAAGATGCTTGCCAGATTGGATATTTGAGCTTATAGTTTACCTAAATCCTAAAAATCTATCTGTTACCACGGTAATGTTATAATATACAGTATTCCATCTTCATACAAACGGTCGGAAAGCGAGTCATACCTACGCGTTCGGTTACAGTTCAGTATACACTCGATAGACAACGGTTAAGGGCTGCCAGATCGTATAATTGGATACGAAAATAATTCATTATATAAAATAATAATATATAATATATGATAATTCATTTTCTAAGATAAAAATGACCTAAGTTACTCCTTATAATATCAGCTAGTGGCCAGTGAAAGTCCCATTAAAATTGGTCCAGCCGTTTCGGAGATAAGCCGAAACAAACAGACAGACAGACAAAAATTTTAAAAAGTGTTTTTTTCTTATAAGTACCTACCATATAAACAAATTTTCACATGCATTTAGTAAAAAGTTGTTATTTTGACATTACACAAACAGACACTTCAATTTTATTTATCTGTATAGATATTAATAAAATATAAAATTAGTATTAATGTGACCTTTTCATTGCCATCAGAAAAAACTCCTTGATGTCGGCCTCGCTTTGTCGGACACACGCTTTGTAAGTAAGGATCATGAGGCGTTTCTTTATATCGGCCGTCTGTTTATCCACTCTTGTTTTTGCTCTTTTATAGAGATGTTCTGGAAATTCCGGGATATGATTTCCTTTCAGAGTCTAAAATGACATTATTATATTGAGATTTATTACGGACAAACTACTTGTAAATTCTTTTACACATGTAACTTCTGTTGGTTATATATATATTTAGATATATTTTGATTCAAATTTACCCTCTGATATATTGCTAGTATTTTTTAAGTTATGTGTAATTGAATGAACTAAAATTTAAAAAAACCTTTTGTATAAATTAAACCTCTCTTTCATCGCAATATTGTCATAATTATCAAAACATATTTAATACATGGAGTATAAAATAATTTTATATTAAAAAATGATTGTAAAAAATATATCATAACTAGCGACTCACGCGTTTTAACGTTTAGTATATATTTCTCAGAGATGAGATATTTACTCGCAGTAAAAAGTATCCTATATGTTGACCCAAAAAACCAGATATCACCGTACCAAATTTTATTAAAATCCCTCCAGTGGTCTTTCTGTGATGCGATAACAGACAGACAGACAGACAGACAAAAATTCTAAAAACTATAGATTCGGCCTCTGTATCGATAATAATGTCTATTTCAGTAAGATTTTCTAAAAAATATTTGATGTTCAGATTCGACTTAGTTACAATATTATTATATGTATACATATGTTATTATATATAAAATAATAAATTATGATATTTTTTTTTCTCAATAGCCTTTACAAAAAATATTTAGGTACATAAAAAATCCTCTTCAGCCAATATAGAATTTAAAACTAATATATCTTCAATCGATTCGAAGAGTCAGTATTACACTTTAGTCGTTTTAAAATAATAATATAAAATTTCTTTCTTACATTTACATACATTTCAAATAAAATTATTTTCCTTATCTTTGGCAGCATGTTTTCACGATATTTTGAATGCTTTGCAGCAACACGTTAATTTTATTTATAATATGGAATCTTAAAATAACATTTGAAATCATTACCGCAGTCAAGTAATACTCGATCCTCTCCAAATCCTTAGGATGTATGTAACGGTAGTGTTCTTCTTCTGTTATCTTCAACATTTCCAACTTCTGCTCGTCGGGATCTCGAGGCAGCTCGAACTCCAATTTTGCTAAATGTCTTAATAAAATCACACAAATATTTTAAATATGTTTTGGAAATGCTTCCTTTTACTTATTCAAGCTCATTTGATTTTGCTAGAATTGAAAATGTAGGTAGTTTAAAGACCCCGGAAAACACTACTTCATACACCTTTATATTTATTATGTGTTTAGTCCTAAATTATTATTATACAAAAAAACGACAAATTAACGAACACACTTTCTTACACATTACTAGTGATTCATGTTCGCTTCTCTCGGGTTCGTTCCTTAGGTTATTTCCCCATACAAACTTTCATCCCCATTTTCAACCCTTTAGGGGTTGATTTTCGGGATAAAAACTATCTCATGTCCTTCCCAAGGTCTCAAACTATCTTCTTGCCATATTTCATCTAAATCAATCCAGTAGTTTCGGAGCTTATTCGGTACAAACAAACAAAAAATCTTTCCTCTTTATAATATTAGTATAGATAAGTGGATTAAGACGGTAAGTCACAATACAAGTATACAGTAAATCCGACATAATAAGTTAATAAGTAGTCTAGAACTTATCATTAAACAAAATAACATACAATTTCAAATGAAATTCGCAATTGATATATTTAAAAAGCAAACATACTTCTTCAATGCTTCTTGTGCTGCTAATTCAGCCTCGGCTTTCTCCCTTTTCTTCTTTTCTATTCTCTTTCTTTTAGCTTCTGCCTCTGCAGCCTTACGCCGTTCATAGGCTCCAGACACCAAATCTTCTAGCAATACCAAGCCTGTAATAAAGGAAATAAAATAACTTATTAACTATTTAATAATTATTATTTAACCACCTAATATATTTTGTATATAACGTAATCAATTACTCTATATAAATAATAATCAGCGATTTAATTATATTAAATCTATAATAATTATTATTATACCTTTGGGCAGTTTATTCTTCTCTTTTTCTTTCTTCAATGCCTCCAACTTCTCCTTCTCTCTCTCCGCCCAAGATTTCAAGGGTGGAAATTGTAATTCACCATTCGGTCCTATTGGCCCATAGAGTTGTGGTGGGGGACGTCGTTTTGGAGGCATATTGATCGCTCTCATTGTCTTTGTGGATCTCGTATAACAATTACCTTAAAATTTACTTAATATTATTAGATTTTATAAAAAAAAGACAGTCATTTTTTTAAATTATATTTTAAGAAAAAATATTACTTTTTTCCAACGCAGCTCAATTCAAAGATACAACGCTTGAATTTTCTATGTATCAGTAAAGGTCACGTTAAAATTAGTTTAGCCGTTCTCAGGGTCATTCACACGCAGGTACTCGTAAATAGACATAAAGAGAGGCAAACATTTTTTATAGATATTTAACAAGTTAAAGAAATAATATTTACCAGTAGAATCAACAGGTTTCGCATGGTCGACACTGTCTCTATACGGAACGCCTCTGGTCCATGATTTCGCTTGCATCAGCGGCGGAAACTCACTGCAGCTACCCTCACCCTCACCTTAAAACATTTAATTCAATTCTTAAACAAGTCTTATCTTTTGTGGTAAATTTTTCAAATAAACGAAATAACGTCCCTTCAAAAGTTTTCCTTATTGCAAACACTACAATTCCAAGTCCTTGAACTGTTATATAGACATTATATCAGCAAGTTCTCCTGTATTGCTAAGTACCATCCGAGTCCTAGTCAATTCTGATTTATCTTTCAACGAAATAATAGTTATATTATTCTATACTAGCGACTCGCCCTTGCTTCGCTTCGGGTTCGTCCCTAGACAAAAACAAATCTATCCCACGGGAACCGTACATTTTTCCGGGATGATATATAGCCTATAGGCTTCCTCAGTTAGCGGGCTATCTAATGCAAAAAGAATTTTTCAAATCGGAATAGTAGTTTCTGAGATTAGCGCGTTCAACCAAACAAACAAACAAATAAATAAACAAACAAACAAATTCTTCAGCTTTATATTATTAGTATAGATGATCTATCTATCGAGGCTATTCTGATCGAAATAGTAATTATGGAATTTTTGAATTCGGATGAGTAGTTTTCGAGTCACCTCCTACATCCAAACTGACAAACTTTACCTGTTTATAATATTTATGGAGAGTTAATACATGCAAGTCCGCCAACCCGCACTATCAGCCAATCCGCACTTGGCCAGCATGGTGGACTATGGCCTGATCCCCCTCGTATTGAAGGGAGGCCCGTGCCCAGCAGTGGGACGATAAAGAGGGCTGAATACAATATATACGACTTACCCTCAGGATAGTAATTTTTAGCAGCTCGTAACAACTGACTGTCTTGTTCCAATTCGTGGTCGTATCCGGCGCGGGGCATCCAAGGTAAACTTGGCTGCTTTCTCGCAGGAAGAATAAATCTCGAAGGACATTTTGCTCTAGAACTCGATCCGCTATTTGAAGTAGATGGCGCGGGCCGCTTGCGATCTCCACTTGCCATTTTATACTTAAAAAAATGTTACTTTTAGGCTCTTGTTTATAATGATTTTAGTTGTCTTTATCAACTAATATTTCGTCCCTAATTACGTTTTAACATTTAGCTCATGAGATATTTTCCCGCAGTAAAAAGTATTCTATATGTTGACCCGGATAACTATCATCATACCGAATTTCATCAAAATCTGTGCAGTGTTTTTTTCATGATGCGGTCACAAACAGACAGACAAACAAAAATTCTAAAAACTATAAATTCGGCCTCTGTATCGATAATAATGTGTATTTCAATAACATTTTCCAAAAAATATTTAATGTACAGATTCGGTTTAGTTACAATTTTATTATACGAGTATGTATAGATTTTAGGTTCTATTAGGATTTTAAATTTCTTATTTATTCATCCGTATGTTATAAAATATATAACGCGGTTTACTGAATAACAAGTAGTTACGTGTTTTCGAGATAATAATATTACACCTTAGTACGTTTCATTTTTACAAACGAAAAAAAGCAAATTTTAAAAAAATATTGTTCACTATATAGTTATAATTATTTTTCCTTACCTTTTAAAGAAAAGCAGTCAAAATATACTTAATTATTTATACATTCTGGTAAAAATAATTTCACGCGACTGTTCTATTTCCTTTCAATAACATGACAACAGGTGACGCGTTGCCATAGCAACACTGGTTTTATTTTCACGCGCTAATGACCAGTATTTTGTATTATTGACAAAAATTATAATATTTAAAAAAAAACACGCGGACGTGACTTGTACAGTAATAACTAAGTGTACATTTGTTTTGTATATATAATTATTAAGTATATTATATAAAATTACAAAATTTTCTTTATTGTAAAAAAAGATTTTATCTTATAAAATAACGGCAACAGATGATCTGTTACCGTTATTTTATAATCAAGTGAATTTGTTGCAAAGATTAAACATTTTAATTATTTTAATTATATAATTGATGTTTTTTTTTAATAAATTTCACCTTCACCAATTTTTACTTTTTCTCATGTGACGACGACAATTTTTTTGTAAGGGAAAAAAAAGATGTGTTTTGTAAGTGAATGCCGCCATTTTTATTTTATTCAAAAATGGCGTAGAATTATTCAACTATATATGGATTGAAGTGCTTATTATTATAATTACATTTATTTATTTTTTAAAGTTATAATTAATATTCTAATATTATCCTGCATTCATCATAGTAAACTTACAACTAATACTAAAAGGGATCTTTGGGGAAATAATATAACATGCTCGTTTTTGTTTTATAACACAAATTTTATTATCAATTTTTATTGTCATGAAAAAGTTACAATTCAAAATACGTACTTTATTTAATATTAATATAAATTATAAATGTAAATATACTGAATAATTAAAAATGTCGGAAATAATGTATAATACTGAAAAGTATGAAGAATTTTAAAAAATTAAATTTTAAAAATGGCAGGCAAGAGTAAGAAATAGCTTTTTAATAATAATATTTTTAACTATTATTTCATTGAACATTTTAGTATTTGTTATTTATTAATTATTATTACTCATTGATATACTAAAACCCAAGATACATAGTTAGTGTATTAAAAGTGTCCTCAACAAAACAGCGCACACTTTGAAATTATGCGCTCTTTTCAAAGAGTATCGTATTGCGGGAGCCACAAAAGGGGCAAAATTGATCATTACAATAATGTAAAAAAAAATACATTTAGAACCCTAAAAAAGCATGGAATATCGTATTTTTGATATGTAAAAAATATTTAAATTTCATTTAATTTGGGTTTTACTTAACATACAAATATTATACAACGAATTTTAATGGCCAGTCATTTGCTATAAGACCAGTATTACAATCTCCTTCTATATTTAATTCTGTATGTCACATGTCGTTATCGACTTTTAGATTATTTTCACATTTTTTTATTTATTACTAATTTTATTTATTTAAATATTTTTAAATAATTAATCTGTTTTTATTTATAAAGAATAATGCATTACTTAAAAATATTTGGAAGGAATAAATGCACTATTGAGTTTAATTTTTTCTTTTAAAAATAATTATAATATTCAATAATGAAAGTGATTACAAGTTTAATAAAGGTTCTTTATAATAAGAATAAATAAGAGAGAAATAAGAATTAAAAGAAAAATTTATCTGAGAATTCTACTTCATGTAGCTTTTATTCTACCTAACTCCGGAAGGCCATTTATTTTTGGAATACAGAAACCGATTCAACACATAGTTGCTTTGTTTAAAATATAGCTTTATGTGGTGTGCGTAAGTTCGAATTTGTGTTTTGACAAACATAACTAACAATTTACAGATTTCATTCTTTAGTTTGGCTCAACGTCACATTTCGATGCCACTTTTTGGAGAGATATTTATTAGAAACTGTGCATCTAGGGTTTTATATATCAATAATAGTTATTTTTATACCTTTTTTCTATCAACAAAATTACAATATGTTTTCAATCTTCAATATTTTTCACCTTTTATCTAAAAATTACTCAATTTTATAATCACTCATCACTAGTAATAATATTTTTCGTTAAGCTGCTTTTGGCACAGAACATATAAAGACTTCAAAAGCATAATAAGTCAAAATACAACAGTTTTTATTATGCGAAACAATTTCTCACTGGAAGACAACATAATTTCTTATATTTTTTAAATATTATTTTTATACTTACATATAAAAATATTCTTAATCTATAATTAAATGACCGAAAAAGTTGGAATCAGTGTCTATAATTTTTACGTTTAATCCGATACTCTGAAAAAAAAAATTGAAATAAATAAATAAATAATGAATATTTTTTGAAAGATAACGAAAATACACATTTTTCGGATTGCAATGGCAATCTAATGCAATATTTTCTCTCTTACTATTTCTATGATAGTGTGGTATGATCCTCAAAATCCTACATACTACAATATTCACTGTGCAACTTTATAATATTACAAAAAACAGACAGAGCATGTATACGTCTTTATAGTCTGAGCTCCCGGTCTATGTGGTGGACCCCTCATTCTTTGTCCAGACGAAACATATTTTATATAACATAAAACATATTATCAAACACGACCCCGGATCACATCGATAATGTCGAAAATTTGCTCCAAGCTACTTTTCAACTAAAAAAACTCTAGTTTGGAGATGTTTTGGTATAACAACCCTATACTATTAATTTTTTTATAAAATAATTTACATTTTGATACTTGGTTCGTTCCGGAAAATGAAACGAGCAATTAACTACTTCAATTAACCTGTTTATACCTGGATCATGGATGTCAGGTAATGTATTCGACAAAAGCCACCAAACGTATGATAGCATTTTCTATAAGTCAAATAGTAAAACTATCGATTGATACTAAAAAAATTTGTCACAGAAAAAGATTTCTTGTACTAAAAAAAAAATTTAATTGTTTTTTTTTTAAATAAAAATAGCCTGGAGCAAATTTTTGATGACAACTCCCCTGGGGTTTGTTAATATGTTTCATGGTTTAAAAAAAAATTGTCTGAAAATAGAGTGAAGGGTCTACCACATAGATAGGGATCTACTATTATAGACACTGATTCTAGAAACTTCTGTCCCCTATTTTTATATAAAATATGACAGATTAATTTAAAATAAATATAATAAATAAAATTGCTAGTCGCTTCAATATTATCGAAATCTAAATTTTTTATCCCCGACGCCATCATAATATTATTAATCACATTTCATTTGTTTACTGAATATCTATTAAATATACATATATATTTCAAAAATGTTGATAAACTCAAATGCTAATGGCAGAGTATTTTTCTTTATTATTAAAATATTTATCACATATTTTTAGAATCCTATACATACATATAATATTAAAACTAGCTTACTTTGATTTCCTAAAACAAAATACACAAAATATAATTTCTTATTCATTTTTGTTTGTTTCAATTATCCCCTTATATAATATTGTATATAGATATACCTTTAGATATGTATTAAATGTTCTAAATATAAAACTAACCTACAGTACAAATGTACAGTTGTGTGTATTGAAATATAAAAAATGTACTAAGTTGTCATACAAAAATTTGACACTTTGGCACTATGATTTTTGATATAGACAATAAATAAGAAAGAGAAAAGAACAAAGAGTGAAAGAGTAAAAGAAACTTTCCAAATTAAAGCTCTGAATAAAATCAAACATCAAATATACCGACTGTCGTAAACATCAACTTTTGATTCTCCAAAAAAAGGAAAAATTCTACATGAACACCATCAAAAAAGATGTATGTATTTTCCATGTAATTTGTACGTATTATTTACACATTACTAAGTGAAATCATAAAATTTTAAATCACAATTAAGAATACTTCATTACTTAATAAAAGTTGTTTTTCTTATAAAGAATATCCTTTGCACTGACAATATTCTATTTCATTTTTTTGTAAGAAGCATTAAAAAAAACCGTCATTCAACATCTATATCTACATTAAAAATTATTTTTTAAAGATTTTAAATTTACAACCAACGTATTTATCACCATTTGAAAAGTACTATCTAACTCATTCTCTATCTCTCTCTCTCTATTTCTCTCTCTCTATCTTTCTCTCTCTCTATCTATCTTTCTCTGTTCACAATAATTACCTTACTTTCACTAAAAACACAACTGTATGCACAACCATATTATAATATCATTTACTCTCCACATCATTTCGATTCAAACAGCCACTGGAGCCTTGCCAACTGAACGAACTATCAGTGTCGCCATCTTCGTTAGTCTTCTGCCGATCTCCATACGATGTAGGTCTATTCTCATTTATGAAAGACCTAGGCCGGTCTAAGAAGGAATGGCTAAGTCTAGACGCGTCGAAGTGGTAACCGGCGTTGGAAGGTTTCCTCACTTCTTGTGCGTACTTCCAAGTGTGACTTTCCGGTCCTTCGTTCTCCGGTTTGGGACTGTACAGCCATTCTGAAATTATTTTATTAAAACATTTGTTATTTTATTTATGAAATATGTTTAAAGATTAGATTAAATTAATAAATTATATTAAAAAAATAATATTTTTATAATTCCAAAAAGCTCTACGTCTCTATCCTATCTATTCTCTATGGACTACATTTCATCGCTAAAGTCCTATTGAGCTTAATTACTTTTATATTAAGTTTTAATTTATAATTATTTACTTACCAATTCTAGTGAAATTACTCAATCTATATCTCTCTATACATATAATAAAATTGTAACTGATCGCTGTCTGTACATGGAAGATATTTGAGAAAACTATTATTGGCGATCTTTATTAATGCAATATTTTTATCTGTTTGTCGGTTTGTCTGCTTGTTTGTGCGTTTTTGCGTGCTAATCTTAGAAACGGCTTAACCCATTTGGGTGCGCTTTTCACTAATGTATTGCGGTAAACTTCGCTTAACATTTAGTATTTGTTTTATTTCAATCGGTTTTTAATAAAAAAGTTATATCAATTTAAATAATCATCCAGGGGCGAACCCGAGCGATGCGAGGGTGAGCCGCTAGTTATATGTGTAATACATACTTATCCCACTGTTATTAATATATAAGACTAGCGACTCACCCTCGCTTCGCTTCGGGTTCGTCCCTAGACAAAAACAAATCTATCCCACGGGAACCGTACATTTTTCCAGGATGATAGAGCCTATAGCCTTCCTCAGTTAACGGGCTATCTAAGGCAAAAAGATTTTTTCAAATCGGTTTCTGAGATTAGCGCGTTCAACCAAACAAACAAACAAACAAACAAACAAACAAACAAACAAACAAACAAACAAACTCTTCAGCTTTATAATATTAGTATAGATTAACAGACAATTAAACACAGTTTAAATTACAAATTCAAATTACAAAAAAATTTTTATACAAATTCAACCGTACGGCGGTATAAATAAGGACCTCTGAATCTATCTATTTAACTGTTTTAAATATAAAGAAAACGTTCGGCATTTCCTAAGTAAGTACAAATTTAAAAGGAATAAAAAATTGAGTGCAACTAACCCTAAAATGTACCAGACAATAAAAAAATTAAAAAAAAAATGCGTGTGTGTGTGCAATTCACACACGGTAGAAGTGAAACTTCAGAAAAGTAACCTACGAGAGAATGAGATGAATATAGAGTATCACATAAATAATAAATATACATTTGTCAGACAAAAACAACGGTTACCATGGCAACATAGCAATGAATTCTATCTCATTCTCTCGCCGGCTTAATCATATATATTTTATGTGTCTATCTCTTTTTAGCGATACATTTCCATTTCATCGAGTTTCAAATCACAACGATTCTAAAGAAGTACCCCCTTCAATTCAAAAATTGTTGGAAAAATGAGGGATGTAATAGCACAATCTCACCTCCATTGGACACTTTCTCAATAGCGGACAGAAGGAAATCCTTGTCCTTCGCCTGCAGCCGCAGCATCTGCCGCAGCATGCCCACGATGGAGCGCTGCGCCATGGACCTCGCGCGCATCGTGTATACCGCCACGCTGGATACACATGCTTTTTATAATACTTTCTTATATTTACCGCGTATATTTGACACTTTAAATAAAACAATCATTTTGTATTTTTTCGCAGATTTATTTTGATGTTTGGTAAACCATTTGAAACGTCGGTAACCAAAAATCAAAATAAGTCCACGAAAAAAATCCGAAAAGATAAAACTATTTAAAATGATTTTTAATTAAAATAGTATATCGTTAAATCAGATTCGAGAATTCCACCCTAAAAGGTAAACTTTTATTTTAGAATATTTCTGTGGTACATGGTTGTGTATGGTATATGGTTATTTACAACATCGATATTGTACCGTCGATTGTTATACTTTCTTAGATTTGGTCAAATATTGACACAAATTATAGTTATTGTTTCGAATTTTATTAGCGGTTTTATTTTTATTTTTGATTTAAGCAAACATGAATTTCTCTCTTGACCATGTTCGTTGAAAAGTATTCCAAAAGTCTTGAACCAAAAATAAAAATACCGAATTCAGGAAAAAGAAGGTTTTTTTTATCTATACTAATATTATAAAGCTGAAGAGTTTGTTTGTTTGTTTGTTTGGTTAAACGCGCTAATCTCAGAAACTACTAATTCGATTTGAAAAATTCTTTTTGCATTAGATAGCCCGTTACCTGAGGAAGGCTATAGGCTATATATCATCCCGGAAAAATGTACAGTTCCCGTGGGATAGATTTGTTTAGATAGATTTGTTTTTGTCTAGGGACGAACCCGAAGCGAAGCGAGGGTGAGTCGCTAGTTATTAATAATGGGCATACTTTTGACCTTCATCTTAGCTCGAAGGCGTCACTCTTAGTTTTATTTAAAATACACAACACACTCATATTGAGTGATTTTTATGAAATCATTCGACATAACGCCACTTATTAAAAAGGTAAGAGAACGTACGCCATTATTTCGTATCACATCTAAAAAGCAGAGTGGCGCAGTGGAAGCGTGCTGGGCCCATAACCCAGAGGTCCGTGGATCGAAACCACGCTCTGCTAACATACTATTTTTACACATAATTTGTTTAATCATTTGAAGATATTCATCAGAGATTCGTAACCTTTTCAATTATTTATTTATTATGTCCATTTTATTTGTTTTTGCTTGCATAATATTATTTGAAGTTTACCATATGTTTAATAATGAAAAATATCTAAATGACGACATCTCGTGACAGCTATGGTAAAGTTGAAGGTTTGATTCCCGCGCACGACATAGAACTTTTTGTGTGGATATCAATTGAAACTTTTGTTATCTTGGTACTAAAAAGAGAATCAATCCTAATGGCAGCCATTGGGCGTGATTTTACAAAAAAAAAAGAATATCTTAAGTACAGAAATTATAATATTTTTAGCAAAATGTGTTAATTAATGTCATGTTAGGCTTTTCTTCTAAAAAATCTTACATACAAAAAAGTAAATAACGTTATTACACTTAAAACTTCATAGCATTCGTTAAAAAAGACTGAATACATAAATCCATCTCGTATCGAAGGCAGGCCCGCGCCTAACACAGTAAAGGGACATTAATTATAAACATAGGAAACCCGACTGCATAAAAGTTAACTAAAAAGATGAAAACAAGTTCACGATGGAATTTCAAAATAAAACTATCTTTTCGGATTACTTCGCGGATTTATTATGATTTTTGGTTCCCGATTTCGATTGCTTTACAGCAATCATGGTCACGGAAGAGGCTGTAAAGCAATCGAAACGTCGGGAACCAAAAATCATAATAAATCCGCGAAATAATCCGAAAAGATAGTTTTATTTTGAAATGTCAAATATTCGCGTAAATCTAAGATTAATTAAGTATTATTTACGATGGAATATAGTATAATGCAGTCGGAGACATACGCGTTTCGTCCTCTAACATAACTGTGTATGTCTCCGACCGCATAATACTACTATATCCCTTCGTCAACTTGTTTTCAACTTTTTAGTTAGATTTTATACAGTTATGTTTTTTTTATTTTAATATTTTTTTTTTTATTTTAGTTTTTACCAATTACTTTTAAACATATAAGTTGTATATATTTTTGCGATCACCTCTTAAATACTTTTATTTTGATACACCACTCGATTGGTTTGTAAGGATTTTTTTTAAAGACACAAATTATCGCCTGAAAACCGCCATTTTAATTTTAATTATTTTTATATAGTTTCGCGTATAATGACATTCGCGTTATCAAGACGAATCTAACGACGTATGAATCATCAAAATCGGCCCCCGTGTGTGGTCTTTAGAATGCCATATAGGAACAAATAAATAATAAATAAATATGCTGGGATATTAACACACAGCACCATCTAGTTCCATGATAAGCTATAAAGCCTGTGTTATGGATACCAGATAGTTGATACACTACACATATATAACTTTAAATACCTACATATTATAAATATAAACACCCATGACTGGAGTACAAACATTCGTGCTCATCACACAAATGAATGCCCCCAGCGGGACTCGCACCCGCGACCACTGGCGCAGAAAGTAGGGTCACTACAAACTGAGCCAAACGTAACATACGTAAATAAACAAACATACATAGACTGATTAACACATTACCCTCCTTTGCGTCGTAAAGTCGGGTAAAAAAGTGCTGAATACACTACATAGTCGTATCGAATTATCGTCCCATGCTAATATGACAGAAACAGAGAGTACACACTTCCACGCCGGGTCGTGTATATCTCTCACAGTTGGTCAATTTCAGTGAGATTATTCACTGTGTTATCCTCATTACACTCAGGTGATTGCCTGTGCGCCTTTTTCGATTTAATACAAAAACATCGATTTTCCTTCATTCCACAATGTATATATTCATTTAGCAAACAATCACCACAACTTTCGTCTAATTTCATTACTAGCAGTAGTCTATCCGTTAGTCCAGTTCATATTCGATACTAAATTCCTTCAAAATCTCACACAAACAGACACACACACAGTTATAACATCACCGTAACATATAGTATATACAGCGTAGACCGACCACAAGGCCAGCAGGACGAAGGCGATGGGCCCCGGGCGCGTGGCGAAGTGCAGCGCGGCGCGCAGGCCGGCGCGCCGCGACAGCCGCAGCAGGCCCTCGCCCACCACGTCCAGCACGCGCGGGAAGCGCCGCAGCGGCCCGCACGCGGCCATAGATCTGCGGGACCACGGGTGCTTTATGCTTTACTTTATATATCTTGTTATTTATCTATATATTGATACGTGAAGGCACTGGTAGCCCAGTAGTAACGCGCTCGCTTGGGAAACCGAGTGAAGTGGGTTCAAATCCCGGGTCTCGCACCTCTGATATTTCCATGTGCGAATCCGTCGTATTATCTAGTCTAGTACATAAAAAAACTACGTTTATTTTAATGAAAATCGCTGATAAGCAAACAGTTTAGAGTCGTAAAAATATCGACCTTTATATTATTAACTCACCCCAAATACAAGGAGCCGAGAGCAAATAGCGTGGTGAAGAGAGACAGAGTCACAAACATGTAGAGGACCGTCTGCGTCTGCGCCGCGCGCCACACCTGCACACAAACATACCAATATATTCTTTATATATATTCTTTATTTCACAAAAAAATTTAAATACATAATGAGAAAATTGAGGGCATTTAATTGAAAGTAAGAGCTTTATGTTATTTTATTGGCTTAATACGAAAAAGCTTTAGTTTATCGTATTGCTGATATTATGTTTATTTAACTTTCACCCAGTTTTATCCTTCGCTAACAGTCACAGTATTATTCCATACAGTCGCTCAACGAAAACCATTACACTACAAGTATTATGGCTATTATGGCCGTTGCAGCAATATTCGATTGAATAATCTATTTTATTAAAAATAGAAAATAAAAATCGTGCTAAAAATTGTATGCCTTTTTAATGTCAACACTTTTCTTCTCTTTTTTATTGGAATCTGTCACAAATGTAATTTATAAAAAGTAAATGAAAAAGGTCTTAATTAAGAATATAAAAGTATAAAAAGGACGTTTGTGTATGTTTGTGTCTATATATATTTGGGCCTACACTATTATACATATAATACACAAAATCACAAGGAAAGTCATGATAGGCATATATTCGCCTGAGTGCTTATTTGTTCAAATAACCAATATTTGTTTTACTTTAAAATAGAAAGTTTTTTTTTTCAATTTCATAAAGGAAGCTATTAGATATTACTATAGATATTAGGAAATATTTGTCAATGAAAATATATACTTTATTCAAATAGATTTTTACAAGCACTTTTGAATCGTCACTTTTTACATTTTTTAAATTTTAAATTAAATGTCAGTGTAGTCAGTCCGTGAGGAAGCTACCACTGGCTCGGAAGGCAGTTCTGCCGAGAGCCCAAAAAAAACTTAACAGTGGCTCTTTTTAAATAATATTTGTAGTTTATTTGTTTGTTATACGAAGAGCATATGAAGGGAACAGGAAGGGCACAAAAAGGGAATGATGGGCATATGATGGGTACATACATACCTTCTACACGATCTGGCAGGCAGCGAGTACAATTTATACATACAATCGTCTAACGAAGTAAGTGCATATGAAGGGCATAGGACCCTTCCTACTACAGGAAGAGTACGAGAAGGGCACACGAAGGGCACGCACCTTCCTCGCAGCCTTGCAGGCGGCGAACACAGACCAATACATACAATCGTCTCAAGGAAGTGGATATAAAGGGCATATGTGTGAAGGTCATACGAAGAGTGCAGGAAGGGCATATAAAGGGCAAAAGAAGGGCATACGAAGGGCACGCACCTTCCTCGCAGTCTAGAAGGCGGTGAGCAAGCAAGGGCATATGTATGAAGGTCATGTGAAGGTCATATGAAGAGTGAAGGAAGGGCATATAAAGGGCAGACGGGGGGCACGCACCTTGCGGGCGGTCTGGCAGGCGGCGAGCGCGGTGGCGCGCTTGACGTAGAACAGCAGCAGGCACTTGGCGGCGAGCGCGGGCGCCAGCGCCGGCGCGAAGGCCAGCGCCGCCCACAGGCAGGCCTGGCCGCGCAGCAGCGCCAGCGACTCGCGCACCAGCGCGAACTCCGGCGCCGACCCCGCACGGCCCGCACGGCTCAGCCTGCATCGAACCATACACTCGTCTAACGAACACGTCTTGATTTTGCAATATTTTACTTTATTACTATTATTATAAAGCGGAAATATTTGTATCTTTGTATGTTTGTAACGAATAAATTAAAAAACTACCGGACCGGTTTAGATGAAATTTGGTAAGATAATTTGAGACTCTGCAAAGAACATAGGATATGTTTTATTTCGAAAATCATCCTTTAAGGAGGTGAAATTGAGGATGAGAGTTTGTATGAGGAATCAACATAGGGATTACGCTTACGTTATATGTATTACATATGTCTGACAGAATCTTGCAAATTTTCATAACATCACATATGTTTAATTTGCACTTGGCTAGCATAATGGACTATGGCCCAATCTTGAATTAAAGAGAGGTCCATGCCCAGCAGTGGGACGTTTAAAAGGGATGAATGTCATTTTTCGGTTTCATTCTTGAATAAAGTAAAAATAAACTCTATTTTTAGTAAAATTCATATCACACCATTAATATTACTATATAATAATATAGAATACTTATATATATTGTTTATATGCATTTTTTTATATATATAAAAAAAACTTACTTAAACAGCAGTGCTCTGGCAAAATCAATAGCAGGCAACAGCAACAGGGAAATAAAAACATCCAGCACCACCAGGCGATACACTTCCTGGCCCACGCGCGTTTCCCAACACTGGACAACAAACATGATTTAAAAAAAACAAATAATGATGAAAAAAAAACCAAATTATTGTATTGTGTTATCATTAAAGATATGCTGAGTGCAATCGGATACCAATATACATTTTTTAAACTATCAAATCGATTTCCAAGATTTCCTTTTATATTTTTAGAAAAGCTAACCCTTAAATAAAAAAATAATAATCGCGATAAATCCTTATTATGTTATAAAAAAAACAAGCACACTTTAGATATCCTATTATTATTATCTATACATATAATAAAACTCTAATTGAGTCGAATCTATATATTAAATATTATTTGAAAAATCTTACTGACATACACATTATTATCGATACAAAGGCCGACTCTATAGTTTTTAGAATTTTTGTCTGTCTGACTATGATCGCATCACGAGAAAACCACTGGATCAATTTTAATGAAATTTGATGTGAAGATAGTAGGTTATCCGGATCAACATATAGGATACTTATTACTGCGGGAAAATATCTCATCTCTGAGAAATCTATACTAAATCTTACAACGTAACTAGGGTCGAACCCGACCGAAGCGAGGGCGAGTCGCTAGTATTATAAATTCCAAAGTCTTAATGGATATTTGTCATCCAATCACATCAGAACGGCTAAACAAATCTAGTTGAAATCTAGCATAGAGATAGATTATAGTCTGGAATAACACATAAATTACTTTCTATCCCGGTGAAATACACGGAAGATTTGTTTTTGTTTTCCACTAGGGACGAACCCGAGTGAAGCTGGGGGTTAGTTGCTAGTTTATAATAATAGTAGTAATACGGTGAAGGAGAACATCGTGAGGAAACCTGCATGTCTGAGAGAACCTATCAAGTTTTCGAAAGACATGTGAAGTCCGCCAATCCGCACTTGGCCAGCGTGGTGGACTATGGTCTGATTCCCCTCGTATTGAAGGGAGGCCCGTGCCCAGCAGTGGGACGTTAAAAAGGGCTGAATACATACAATAAGCAACATACCGTCTCTTCCGACTTCACCCAGTAGAACAGCAGGAGCACGAGAGTGCCGGTGTCCAGGAGCCAAGTCCTCGCCACAGTTACGTAAAACGCCGTGCGTGCATCATAAAACTCCAACCTGACAAAACATATTCATATGACGTGAAATAATCACAATAATATAATAAAATACTAAAGTTTGTCAGTGTGTATCTTTCTTAGTTTACAACAGAAATGGCTGACATCTTGGATTGGCACATGGTCTACTTTTAATCGATATGTCTATATCAATATACCATATAAGCGAAGCGGCTTACTTAATCTCGATACAATAAATCCAAATAAGAGCGGTTAACGTGTACATACATATCTGTGTATGGACAGCGCTGATGTTCGGTTTAAAAAAAAAAATGTAACTTATACACACAATATAAATTGACTTAGTTCTAAAAAAGACAAGCAACAAATCTGGAACCTATAGGTTCATATATCTGAACTTTTGCTGAATGAACCTCTTTATAGCGTGAAGCGAATTAAAAAAAAAAGCAGTCATGAGGACTGCCGACAGAAGTGAAAATTTAAAACCCTAAACAAACAGTTGTTATTTTTGAATGTTCATATTAATTGTTTGATCTTAAATTAAAATTTGTAAATTAAAACTGTTTACTTTTATCTGGTTCTGACATCTATCGGCACTCAGAGTGTTAGCGTTAACGTGTCACGTGACCATGTCGATGACGACTTACATGAACTTACTTCCCATCTTTCACTTTAATAATTATTAATTTGCTCATTATAATAGAATTATTATTTGATTTGATTATTATCTATACATATAATAAAATTCTGAATCGAATCTGTACATAAAATATTTTCCGGAAAATCTTTTTGAAACAGTCATTATAATCGATACAGGGGCCGGCCGTATCCATAGTTTTTAGAAATTTAGTCTGTCTGTCTGTGATCGCATCACTAGAAAACCACAAAACAAATTTTGATGAAACTTAGTAAGATCATAGCTGGTTATCCGGGTCAACATATACATAGGATACTTTTTACTTCGAGAAAAATATGTCATCTCTGATAAAACTATACTAAGCGTTAAAACGTAATTAGCTAGTATAAAATAACACTTTAAGTACTTCAAACACATCCACAAAAAAAAAGGCGACTCACTTAACAATAAGACTAAGCAGCACCGGAAAAACGCACACGAGGGCGGTGACGGCCGCGGACACGCCCACGCGGGCGCGCGCCCCGCCGCCGCGCGCCGCGCCCAGCAGCCGCCACAGCGCGTACTGCGCGCCCAGCACCAGCGCCAGCACCGCGGCCCACACCGCGGCGTTGGCGGCGCGCCGCACCACTTTCCCCCAGAAGGTTACCACCACGCGTTTACGGTTTTGTTCGTTCAGCAGCTCCTGGTTTATGGCCAAATATTTTTTTAATAACAACTTTTTTTTTAAATAAAACTATCTTTTCTATATCTGTCAATCAATCAATCAGCCTATCGCCGTCCACTGCTGAACAAAGGCCTCCCCCAATGAGCGCCAACCATCCCGGTCCTGGGCAGCCCGCATCCATCCACTACCAGCCACCTTTCTTAGGTCATCTGTCCATCGTGCTGCATCGTCCTACACTACGCTTGCCTATACGCGGTCTCCACTCTAACACGTTTCGGCTTCATCGACCATCGGTACGTCTGGAGACATGACCGGCCCACTTCCACTTAAGCGAGCTTATTCTGCGCGCGATGTCGGTTACTTTAGTTCTCTGGCGAATGACTTCATTCCGAATTCTGTCCGCCAGAGAAACTCCAAGCATCGCACGTTCCATTGCTCGCTGAGCGACCTTGAATTTGTGGACCAGCCCTACGGTGAGTGTCCACGTTTCGGCTCCGTATGTGATTACGGGTAGGACGCACTGGTTAAATACCCTGGTCTTAAGGGATTGTGGGATAGATGACTCTAGAATATGACGAAGCTTCCCAAAAGCCGCCCAGCCCAAGCGTATTCTTCGGTTGGCCTCCTTCTCAAAGTTGTGCCGGCCGAGTTGTATGGTTTGGCCAAGATATACGTATTCCTGCACAACTTCAAGAACAGCGCCATTCACGATCACTGGTCTCGGGAATACATGACAATTCGACATGATTTTAGTCTTGTCGAGATTCATCCCGAGACCCACCCGTCTTGTAGAATCGCTTAGACTGTTTAGCATTTCTTCCAAATCCTGCAGAGTCTCTGCCATGATGACTATGTCATCGGCAAATCGCAGGTGTGTCATATAGTTTCCGTTGATATTTATGCCGCATCCGTTCCAATCGAGCGTTTTGAAGACGTCCTCCAATGCACTGGTAAACAGTTTCGGGGAGATAACATCCCCCTGTCTTACCCCGCGGTGCAATTGGATTGGCTTTGTGCTCTGTCCTTGTACTTGGATGGTCATTGTTGCGGCTTCGTACAAACACCTTAGTACTTGGATATACCAATAGTCAATAAGGCATCTCTGCATGGATTGTAGAACAGCCCAGGTTTCGATGGTGTCGAAGGCTTTCTCGTAGTCTACAAACGCTAGGCATAGAGGCTGATTATATTCCTCGGCCTTTTGAATTATTTGCCCCAGAGTGTGTATGTGGTCTACAGTACTGAAGCCTTTTCGAAACCCAGCCTGCTCAATGGGTTGGAAGTCATCGAATTTTTGAGCGAGACGGTTCGTGATAACCCTTGAAAACAACTTATACACATGGCTCAGGAGTGATATGGGTCGGTAGTTCTTCAAAAGGGCTTTATCCCCCTTCTTGAAGAATAGTACCACCACACCCCTGCTCCATGCCTCCGGTGTAATGCCATTGTGAAGAACAGAATTAAAGAGCTTTGCGAGCTCTGATAGAACAGGTGTTCCTCCCGCTCTGAGAAGCTCCGAGGTAATTCCGTCTTCACCCGGAGCTTTGTTGTTTCCTAGTTGTCCAAGAGCTATCCTAATCTCGCCCACGTCGATGTCGGGAAGCTCGTCTGATTGGTGGCGTACTAGTCTGGCGCGTGGATCATCCGCGTGGTGGGACTCAGGTGGAAATGTTTGTGAGGAGTAAAGATCCCCATAAAATTTTTCGACTTCGGCGAGAATCTCTGATTTCGAGGTGACGGTTGTGCCCTGCGCAGTTCTAAGCTTAGTCAGGTGACAACAGGAGGTGTGGGACTTAGCAAAGACTTTCGAGCCCCTATTGAGTTCTATAGCGTCCTCAATACTTCGGGTATTCGCTTGTCTTAAATCACGCCTTATTAGATGTTTTACCTTTCTGTCAAGTACCTGACGCTTAGACTGTGTGGTATTTACGATATCGCGTCTCTTCGACATCTCGTTCAGAGTCTCGCCTGAGAGCTTTGACTTTAGTCCATCTCTCCTCGGTCGAAAATGTTTTTGGCCCACCTCACGTATTACACGCGTCAGACTGTTGGTGGTGTCATCAATGTCCTGTGTGGTTTCCAACATGGCGAATCTATTCTGTAGTTCTAGCTAGAAGCTTTCGCAGCCAGCTTGCATCTGGAGGGGTGTTGGTCTAAGAGTCGACCTTATTAGCCGCGCTCGTTCAATTTTGATATTGATATTCAGGGCTCCCCTTACAAGTCGGTGATCACTGCCGGTTTTAACCCTGTTAATCACTGAGATATCCCTGAATATGTGGCGCTTGTTGGATATGATGAAGTCGATCTCGTTCTTTGTAGTATTATCGGGGCTTTGCCAGGTCCACTTCCTTTGAGGCTTTTTCTGGAAAAAAGAGTTCATCAGAAACAGGCCCTGAGCCTCAAGAAAGTTTACTAACATTCGCCCACGATGATTTCAACGCCCATAGCCAAATGCTCCTACCCTCGATTCACCATCTTCTTGTACTCCCACTTTGGCATTGAAGTCACCCATGACAACAGTGTAGTAGGTGTTGGTACGAGACATAGCTTAAAAAAAACCATAATAAAATTATTTAACTGTTTTGTGAGAAGTAGATTGGAATACTGTTGCCAGGTATGGAATTCCTCATATAAAGTGCATATAGACAGGATTGAAAGAGTTCAAAAGCGGTTTATTAGACACCTAGCATTCCGTTACAAGATCCCACAAGAATTTGAAACATACCACAAAAAACTTAAATATTTTGGAATGCAATCGCTCTATGCTCGTAGATCTATACTAGACCAAAAATTTTTATATAAATTATTTAACAATGATATTGACAGTCCACATTTATTACATGAACTATGTATAAATGTACCTCACGCGCCACCTAGGCACCAACGTGCATATTTTACATATGGTGCTTGTAAAACTAAATTAGGTAAGAACGCGCCGCTAGTTCGCATGTCGATTGCGTATAATTTATGTGCGACCCGTGAATCGGACTTAGACATAGGTCACGATAGCCTGTCAGTGTTTACCAAAAAATGTGAGAATTGTTACAGTGCGATATAATATTTGTAGTAAGTTGTGTATTTATCCTTAAGTTTTATTCTTATAATTATTATTATTAAAATGTTAAGTAAAATCTCCAATATCTCTAATATAATGTCTGTCTAGTCTTAAGATATTTTTTAAAAATACGAAGCATGTTGTGTTCTCCTATAATTGTGAGTGCATATAGGTTAAGTTTTGTTAACGTATTAGTGTAAGTTTTTTGTGTACTAATGTTGGAGATCCTAATAAAATAAAATAAAATAAAAAGCTATGTCTTCGTACATGGCTTCGACCTCTTCGTCAGGGTGTGTGGACGTAGGGGCGTACACTTGTATAACCTTCAAGGAGTATCTTTCGGTTATTTTGATTACAAGGTACGCTACTCTCGTCGACACACTGCCAACCTCTACGACGTTGTTCTTGAGTGACTTATGGATCAAAAATCCGACACCACCTTGGGATGGTTGGTGTCCTTCTCGGAAGAAGAGTAAGTGACCAGTATCTAGTGCTATCGTCTCCTCGCCCTGTCTTCGGATTTCCGATAGACCCACTATTTGCCAGTTAATATGACTTAACTCTTCTTTCAGCTCAGCAAGGTGTTCATTCAGCCTCAAAGTGCGTCCATTGAACGTAGCCAAGTGCAGTCATTTGTGGTACCCTGCCGTAGCCCGGGGATTCTTAGCACCCCCTGTCGCACCGTTACCACGGCCGGTACCGTGGCAAGGAATAGTGCGACTACCGGGAACTGGGGGCCTTAGATCTGAGTTGTCTCTCATTTTGGGGGTGTTTGCCTTAGTCACCATGCTTGGCAGACGGGTTGGTGACCGCAGTAGCCAGAATATTTCACTAATGACGCTGCTGCCCGTCATCAGGATTAGAATTTGCGTATTCTAGCCTATATGTGGTTATACCGCCACGAATTCGGTCGCCAGAGCCTCGTCCGTTATTCAGCAGGATGTACCACGAGCAGGTCTGTATTCAAGTATAAAACTTATTAAAATTATGTAAAATAATTAAATAAACTAACGAATATTATAAGATAATTTGATGGCATTTTTGTATTTTTGAAATCATTCTGTAATTTTGCGTGTAGGCACTCTCTGTAACGAAGGCAGTGGTAGCCCAATGGTAACTCGCTCGCTTCGGTATCCAAGTGAAGCAGATTCAAATCCCGGGTCTTGCACCTCTGATATTTTCATATGCGAATCATTTCTAACATGATTACCACTTGCCTTACGGTGAAAGAAAATATCGCGAGGAAACCTGCATGTCTAAGAGAGCCTAGCAAGTTTTCGAAAGACATGTGCGAATGCCAATTCGCACTTGGCCAGCGTGGTGGACTATGGTCTGATCCCCCTCGTATTGAAGGGAGGTCCGTGCCCAGCAGTGGGATGCTAAAAAGTGCTGAATACACATTGGCTATTTAAACATATCCCTCCATCACCTTAAACTCGTGGTAGAGGCCCCCGGCCGCCAGCGCCGCGGCGCGCGGGCTCGCCACGCCGAAGTCCCAGCCGCAGAACAGCTTGGTGGCCAGCAGCTGGCGCACCTCGCCGCTGCCCGCCGGCTCGATGAAGTTGCGGCGGTACGAGTACGCCGTCCTGCGTGTGCATTGTGGACGTGCAATCACAAATCAAATCAAAATATACTTTGCTAGCGGAAAACAAAAACAAAATTTTTTTTAACAGGAACCCCACATTTTTCCGGGATAAAAAGTAGCCTATGTGTTACTCCAGACTATAATCCATCTCTATTTAAAATAGAGATAGATTATAGTCTGGTATAGCACAGGCTACTTTTTTATCCAGATTCGTTCAGCCGTTCTGGCGTCATACATCCATACATCCATACTCACAAACTTTCACATTTATAATATTAGTATAGATTCAAATAAACTTTTACAAACACTTTTGAATCGTCAGTTAGTTTTACATGTTTGTTAGTATGTAACTCCGTAAGGAGTCCATCATCGGCTCGTAAGGTAGTTCTGCTGAGAAGAGCCCAAGAAATACTTAATAGTTACTTTTTTAACTATAATTATAATTAACAATATAAATTTTGGAAATGTTGTTGTTTTGAAGTTAATATAAAACCCACCTATAGCAAAGCACGGCGAAGAACACCAAGTACAGACACACCATAGTATAGAAGTAAGCGAATGCCATATCATAATGCAGTGGACCATCGCTCACTGCACCGTCGTGATAGTGTCCGTAGAATATCAGCGTATCTTCCAGTCCACCCTAGTGATTAAAAAAAAATCCAAAAAATAAAATCGAAACGGGATGTATCACGAAAATCGATAGATGGTACCACAAGCATATTAAAAAAAATATTTCTGTTTAGCAAATTTTTGGACTTAACACGTTGTACCCGACTGCGGCTAAACCCAAAAGAAGGTTATTTGTTTGACTTGTATGTATGCATGTATGTATGTTTGTATGTCCGGCCCTATGATCCCTCGTAATTACTAAGTGGCTTAACCGATTTTGATGATTCATACGTCGTTAGATTCATCTTAATAACGCGAGTGTTTTAGGGTATATACAAATAGATATCATTTAAAATCAAAATGGCTTATCCTAGGCGCCAATTTGTGTCTCGAAAAAATATTTTCGTCTGAATTAATCAAGTCTGGTATCAAAGTACAGGTTTTAAAAAGACGATTGCAAAAATATACCCAATTTATATGTTTAAAAGTAATATAGGATAAAAATTGTTAAATAAACTAAGCGGCGATGAGCCAAATTGAATATAATATAGTTTGTATTTCTATTTCTATTGTTTATGAAATTAAATGAATATTAACATTATTTAATTAAACTAAATACAAGCATTTTTTATTTAAATAAAGTCAGATGAATTATATTTAAACAATAACTCTAAATCACTCACCATCCCACTGATAAAGTCCAAAGGCTTCAAACTCGCAGTGTAATTCCTGCTATTGTCATACAACGCCTGTGGCACCATCACGAAGCAGATGATGAGGACCGACATCATCAGGTTGATGCCGAAGAGCCACCGCAGCAGGTGGAAGTACGAGCCCACGGCCGAGCCGAGGTTACCCTCGATGTCTCTGATCGCTTCGTACCACAGTTCGATGGAGAAGAAAAAGTCGCGGAAACGGTCTCGTGACTGTAATTATTCAAGTATTTACTTTAATTTTTGTCAGTTTGTCTGTTTTTCATGCAGTAATAGAGGAACCTGTTGTGACGTTTTAACTGTTTATGGAGCAAATATCTGACAAGATAATTTTTATTTTTGATGCAACAGCGACAGCCTGGTTTATATGGTACTTATGACATTAATCTATATCTATACATATCATAAAATTATAAGCCGAATCTGTACATTAAATATTTTTTGGAAAATCTTATTGAAATAGACATCATTATCGATACAGAGGCCGAATCTATAGTTTTGAGGATTTTTGTCTGTCTATCTGTCTGTCTGTTACCGCATCACAGAAAAACCACTGGAGGGATTTTGATGAAATTTGGTATGGTCATAGCTGGTTATCCGGGTCAAAATATAGAATAATTTTTACTGTGGCAAAATATCTCATCTTTAAGAAATCTATACTAAACGTTAAAACGTAACGATGCTGACGACTCCAAGCGGAGCGAGGGTGAGTCGCTAGTATATTATATGCGAATATCAAAAAAATACTAGGAAAGTGATAAAATCAAAAAAAAATGTGTTATATAAAAAATAGTAGTTCAATTGAATTGAAAATTAAAAATTAATACACGTGCATTCGCTGACACTGCAAATTACGCTACAGATCGCTAATCTTAATTGTATTAACTAAGCACTAGCCTATGAGTCTTTCAAGAATTCTGTTTCATTAATGTGTATAGAAAAACAATATAAATTTAATCCAGATCTAGCACTACGAATTTATTGTTCATTTTAAATTAAAGGCTCAAAAAGATGCGCTATCAAACATTTTTCATTTTAGACACAGTAGACACGAAGTATCTTGTCTCTGATATAAGTTTCAGACGATATATCGTTATTTTCAAAAATAATTGAGATATACTGTTGTCTGGTGTAAAACTTAGAACATAATATGTATGAATAGCAAAATATTTACCACGTGCGGGATTCGAACACACCACATCCACTATAATAGGACGTACCAGTTAAACAACCTACTATACAATAATCTTAAACATAAATAATTATATCTTACCCTTTTCAAAGTGAAACTGAACCTATATTTCAATCTCTTAAACATAGATATAGGTCGTCGCTTGGACCGCAGACTGACTGACGCCGACAGTTTGGCGCGGACATTTCTTTTCATGGTCAAGCCCTGAGGTAGATCGCGTAAGGCTTCCCTAGAAAAAATTTTTATTGTGGCCTTAGTATAGCTAGTAACCTTATCTACACTTAATAATACTCATATTATAAAGAGTTAAAATTTGTAAGTTTGTATGTAGGGAGCAACGTTTAGGATATCCCTACTTATTTGTCAGAGATAAGATATTTTCCCGCAGTAGCCATCATCATATCAAATTTCATTCATCAAAATCTGTCCAGTGGTTTTTTCGTGATGCGGTTACAGACAAACAGATAGACAAAAATTAAAAAAAAACTATAGATTCGGCCTCTGTGTCGATAATAAAGATTATTTCAATAAGATTTTCCAAAAAATATTTAATGTACAGATTCGACTTAGTTAAAATTTTATTATATGTATAGGATAAAATACAATTTAAATCTTAAAAATACGGGCCGTCGAGTAGCTTTATTGCTGCTTTAACGGTTTGAAATGAAGCAATGGCCTAAGACATCTGTAGGTAGTAGCTCTGCTGCACTCACCTCCGTAATTCTTCTGAAAGAGGGTTGTTCTCCATGAGCTGGTGGTGTTGTTCCATCTCCCGCACGATGATGTCCGCTTGCTTGTCGACCGCGTCGGGCGCATCCGACATGGACGCTTGCAGTAGGGCATTTTGTTCACTGTTCACTCGTCGAAGTCTTAGAGTATCTAACGTGGACCAAATAAAAAGTAAATAGTACATCACAATGCAAACTAAACAGCTTTCCTTTTGTACGTAAAACGTACACAACAATTGGACATAATCATATTTACATGTGTGGCTGGTACAGTGGTATATAATATAGTTGTCCCGCGCGAGACTTAAACCTACAACCTTCGACTTAACAACAAGAATCTTGTCCGAGGTCTGAGTATCTAGAAGTCTATACTATAGCCCATTAAAAATATATACATATGAACTAATATAAAGGGGAAACAATTTAATTACTTTAATAAAACAATTGCAAAGTTAATTTGTAAAATAGTAACTTAGACATGAACAACTTTTATTTGATGATTAAACGGTGTATTAATTATATACTCTATATTTAATAAAATATGTAGTAAAAATGACAATTATTTACCTATCAGTTTTTCCACTTCGTTATCAATGTCGAAAGGATTCATTTTTAAACAAACAAATTTTCAATGAACAGAAATAAACTATACAATTCTTAATTAAACTATGTACCTTGTTATTTCATATGAACAAACATACAGTGAAACTTATTCTATTCTTACTATAAAAAATTAATAAAAATAACAAATTATATCTATTATAAAATGAAAAATAATAAATTAACATAACAAATAAATAACTGTACTGCTTTCAGAACGGTACGACTGGCAATGACAAGAGAGAACGAACGGAATACAGATCTGATTCATACTACATAATAAGTTCTTGCGAAGTTTCTAACTTAATTAGAGCTCGTTAAAGTCGCTTAATAATACTAATAAATCTGGTCCATTAAAAGCATACACAGTACACTATATATATCAAACTTTAGAAAAAATTTAATATTTCTTTCTTCCCTTTGCTTGATAAATATTCTTTAAGGAGTAAATAGTAAAAAAGCGAAATCTGTACATGATAATATATTTTTTAAAAACAATAACTGTTATATATTGTGTAGAGAAAATAGACCCCAAAACAACAGTTATTGATTTTTTTTTTCTGTTTGTCTGTATGTCTGTGAGCGTCCCACACAAAAACTACTGAGCGGATTTTACCTACAATTTGTGTTAGTGTTTTTATTGCAGAAAAATCTTACATTCCTGTGGGAAAACACAATAACTGGTTCTGTCGAGTCGTCCTTAGAAATTTACATAGCTAAGAAGTACCGCTGATTAAATCTTAAGAGATACATGTAGTACATCAAAACAATGTACTAGAAAATTTTTCTTTACTGTACTTAGGCCTTTTTAAGGCCTTTAAAGTCCTAAGGCTATCTTCTAAGATATGCTCACAATAACTATTTTTATTTACATAAAACATACTTAGGGGCGCACCCGAGCGAAACGAGGCTAAGTGTCTAGTAAGTTAAAGTTCACTTTCCCATTTGTAACATTATAGATGAATACGAGACCCTGGAGGAGTGGAAAATATTTTTAATAGGAGTGATATATAAGTACAAAAAAATATTTTAAGAAAATAAAAAAAGGAAAAGTTATGAAAATAAATTTATAACTTCTACTGTTCCTGTGCCGAAGTAATTACAACAGAAAAACAAACCTTTAATGTATAGGTAACATCTTCTTTTCAAACAACAAATGAAGGTTTTCTTGTTTCAACATTAATGTAGAAAAAATATTTATTTAAACTTTGTTGTAATTGAATTATCTATAGGGAGTTTTTAGTTTTGTTGGCAGGTAGGTAATAAATATAGTGAAACTGAAACCTGATATCTAGACGAGTCTTGAGAATTTCTTATAATACTTTGTTATACTGAGTTTTATTATTTTGTTATTGTGTAACATAATTTCTCACTGCTATTATTATACAATTAACTTTTAGTTATAGTGTGTGATAGTTTAAAGTGTTCTAATGATAGTATGAGTAAAAAGACTATTTTTAAAATTCTGATATATTATTTATTTATGATTTTTAAAACTTTCGGCTAGATTTGAATCAAATTGGTAGAAGTAGGTCCTTTTTCTAGGTCTTTTTCTATTTTGAACCCTAACTCCTACTACCATTAGTGTTCTATAAATAAATAAATTGACACATAGCATCATCTAGTTCCATAGTAAGCTACGAACGAGACTTGTATTATGGATACCAGATAGTTGATACACTAAACATATATAACTTTAAATACATACATATTATAAATATAAATACCCATGACTGGAGTACAAACCTTCGTGCTCATTACACAAATGAATGCCCCGCTGGCACAGCAAATAGGGTCACTACAAGCTGAGCTAAACGCTGAGCTAAGAGCTGAGCTAAATTATTATTTTTGTTTAATTCAGTAGCAGATATGAATGTTATAACTTTAATATTGATCAAAACTTATATTTTTATTTATAAGATGGCAAAAAATATTATGGGAAGATCTCCGCAAAACAGTCAGTACACCATGGCTAATATTAATTTTAAGCATTGACAATAAACACATTGGTAACTGGTTTGTAGAAGTTTAATTTTTTATGCATAGACACTTTTATAAAAATAATTTTATTTTAGGTAATTACGTTAAAAAATCTTCCCAAAATTGTTCTAATTTATTGAATGTTCAGTCATAACTGCAATACAAAATTATAATATTTAAATAACTTATTGAGCAACTCAACAAAGGATTCTTATCATTCCTATTTATAGAAAGCCTACACAAATCAGCAGTTACCATTACCTAGTGCTTATTACTATACAATATACTCATTATTAAAACAACCTCTCTTTGAAATTATTGCAATTATGAATGTTGATGTAGATACAATAAAAAAATATTTTAAACTATCTTAATTTTAAAAATAAGTTTACTTACTGTGTGGCATCTGGCGAGAAGGCATGAAGTTTACAACATGTCGAGCAACATTATTACGAAGAGTGAATGTACGCCGCGCATTTGCTGGCCTCATCTCTATACTTTCTGTTTCATCCTCCATTATTGCTTTTTTCTGTGCTTCTATTGTTTTAGTGCAGGAATAGTCGATAGCTTTATCATGCAGCACAATCAAAAAAAATATTAATCCAATTCAACTCTTTGCTTATAGTAACATATTTTAATATATAATATTTAAGCCCTATGGCTTAATAATAATTATAAAAAAAAAATAAACGTATTATTAATTAAAATTTAAAACGTAATACTTACTCAATATTTTTTTTGTTAAAAGTTATTTATAATTATCACATTCATAGAGGAAGCGAACTAGTCTATTAATTGATTACATTAGTAACACATTGACTACATTAGAATATGATGATTTAAAATCATTCGATAAGATTACATTTCTACGATTAGATATATTGGAAAAAGTATAATTAAGCAAATATTATAAAAGACTAATTATTATTTATTTTGATTTGAGCAATTTGTTGATGTTGCATTGACATGAGACATCCGACAGGTGGTTGTCATTAAATCATGTCATGACATTATTCATATAAATTTTAATCACAGACTATAAAAAGATACTGCAAATTATATAATGGAATAATTACTAATTTATTCAGTAAACAACTCAAACAAAAAGATAGCTAGATTGAATTATTATTCGTGGAAATGAAATTTTCTGTTTTATAAACCATCCTATGCAGCTTAAAGTATTACTTAATATAAAAGTTATTTTATAATCATTGACTGATTTCTTAGTTTTCTGTCGATAAGTTGATACTCTAATTTTAAACGTTAAAGTGACAATTTATTGAAATAAAACTTGTTTACGCACGCTTGACTTAGGGGGTAAGCTGGTAAATGCGTTACGAAAAGTGTAAATTGGGCGAGGCGAACGTTTATTGCCATGGTAACCGTTGTTATTGTCTGTCAAATGATATATAATATTATATTCTTTCCTTAAATGATATTCTTTCTATAAATATATGATTGTAATATGCCTAATATGCGTCATTTAGTTATTTTTTTACTATCTCAACTATACCAATATGGAAATTAGTCCAGCTGAAGGAAGAATTGAGAAGGATAGGTGTATTCTGCGGTGATCCTGACTGGCTGATGGATTAACATACAGCCTAAGCCGTTGGTCGAAGAAACGTGAAACTTGTAGGACAAATTCCTTATATGATGTAGGCATCCGATAAGGAAGGATTTTTCGAAATTCTATCCCATAAGGGGGTAAAATGGGGGATGAAAGTTTGTATGAAACCCTGTAATTATATGTAAAAAAATACAAAAAAATAAAAAAAAATACTTACGTGTAGACGAGTTAAAAGTTTTAAAATCACTATCTTTAAAATCATGTCCACATAGCCTTAAATATAAAGATTGTGATTTCACCAATTTTGGTCGTTTTATTGATTTAGCCCACAATTTCTTCAGTTTTTGTCTTTAGGGAACAAATAACATTAATTTTCTTTGTATCCTGGCCTGCACAATTTGTCATTTTAATTAAATTTTACATAAAATAAAAAATCCATCCACGCCACGCTGTAGAGCTTTACAATATACTGAGGGATATAGTGATCGTGACATCTGCCGGGAGAAAAAGATAAAACTCATCCTATTATAGATTTATGTCATTTCTACTGTACATCTGACATCACTAATCTGTGGAGTTAATTTGGCATTCGAATTTCGGCAGTTCCCTTTATAATCCCTTTATAGTTTTTTAACTCGACTATTTTGTTTTGTTAATAATTGTAAAACATAAATAAATAAAAAGAAATAAAGATTAAAATTAAATCTTATTTATAAAGTACATAATAATTACATTTAAGTATAATTTTAAATGTAAGGTGAGAAACGCTATTCAGATGTTGATCTACTTATTTACGAAACTTACAAAAATCTAATTAAAATATTTTTTCAAAACATCATTTAACTTTATAGATATGATTATGAGATGGTATAATATTTGGAAAATACCCTTGTTCAAATATGACAAGCAATTACTCATTTCCTGTTTAGCCATAAATTAAGTGGATATGCTATTTTAACCATTTTATTTATATTTCAGTAGGTACTAATGCATATAATATGGCCTCACCTTCGAATGTGACAGTTCATACTATACGAGCAATATTAAATGAAGTGATAGATTCTCTTGAGTCACCAGACTATGCTTCAAAGTTAGATGAAGCTAAAGAGGCTGCTGGGAATGAAATGTTAAAGATGATGCAACTGGTTTTCCCAATGGTGGTTCAAATTGAAATGGAAACAATTAAACGCCATGGGTTTAGTGGCTCTAGGGAAGGTAATAATATTTCTATTATATGTAACTTTTGTTATTTCAAATATTATAACAAAATGTAACACTTTATTAGATTTACGCGAATATTGCTGTCTGTAACAATTATATTATACGTTTGAGACATCTAACACCTTAGTCTCTCCCGTGACCATGATTACTGTAAAGCAATCGAAACGTCGGGAACCAAAAATCTAAATAAATCTGCAAAAAAAATTGAAAAGACAGTTTTATTTAATATAACAAAATGTCTTATTGTATTCTTATGTAGGCATAGCACTTATAAGAAAGCAGTATTATCTGTATTCTTGTAAAGAATATATTATTATTTTAAGAGTATTATTAGCTTTATCGTATAGTAACATCAAATTATTATTTTTGATGGTTGTTATGAATGTGTCATAATGAAATTTGTAAAAAAAAATTGCTAATATTGTATTACTAAAATTAGAAATAAAATTGCTAACAATAATGCAGTTGAATATATTTTATTTATTTTAATTAATACTATAATTCGTCAGGTATAGTGCAGTTCACACAGCTAGTACGTGAAATGGAAAGTATGGACAGTGAAGTAGCGCGCCTCCACAATCAGATTCGAAGCCACTACCTGCCACCAGTGTCTATCAGCTCTACTGTGGACACTTCTTTGTAAATAAGTGAGTTCCTCTTTAAATTATATATTTAAGTACTGACTTGCATGCACATCTCAGATCCAATTAATATATCTTAAAAAGAATATGGTCTGCATATTTTTTTTTGTTTGAAATAAAACTATAGTGTAACGAAGGGGTTGCAATGTCTTAACTTAGCTATTGTGATTTTGTAATTTTTTTACTAAATGTTTGTTAGGAACAACACTAAAGTTAAAAGGAAATATTCATTATTAATGCGTCGGGGATAATTTCTAAGAAATTAATTGTTAACTGAAAACTCATGTGCCCACGTCCCTCAACACATTATACACTTATTATAAATTTAGTGCTACTCTCAAATGTTAGTCAAATGAAAGCTGAAAATTTCTCATAAAAATGTAACGTTATTTTTTTAAACAATTCCATTTTTCATCTGAACAAATGTATTGTTATTTTTAAAAATATTATAAAATACTCTCAATATTTAAGTCTAAAATACCAACTTTGTTTTAGGAATTTGCCGATCACTCCATTTCACCATCATACTAAAAGTAAACAATTTTTTATAACAATAAATATTGTATATTTTTCTAAATAAAGATTTTTTTGTCGTAATCTCTTTTAGTTGCTTTTAAGCTATCTTGATTATTTTTCACAATCTTATTATATAAAACAAGCTATTCTTGTATATACATATATATGTTTAAAATTTATTTCATGTATCTCAGAAACAGCTCTAAAAAGTATCAAATTTTAATTTAATTTAAATTATTAATATCATGCGTTAACTATATATTGAAAAATGACAAATCTAGATATTAGTAGAATTTCTAGCTATTATATACAATATCTAAAGCAGCAGGTTATTATATATTTTAATACAAAATATGTCTTAACCTGCCTTTGCACATAAGACGTTTGTTACTAGTCTTTCTAAGGTTTCTTACCACAATATATTGTTATTCAGTAAAAGTTGTTTAAATACTCCAACGCAGGCGGTGCCGCGGGATATAGCTAGTTAAGTGTAAATATAGACTGTTAACTTGCTGTATTGTGAATCCTTAAGTCGTAAACGTAGCTTGTGATAAGATAACAACGCACCATGCATTGTTTATAAGAAAGGCAATAAAACGGGGCGAATCGTAACTTTTAGAGTTCCCTAGTTAAAAGGCAAAAATAGAATCCGACTTAACGAAATTTAATTCCGTATACCATAAACTATTTTGAATATATTTCTGTAGTATGCCTCACTTGTCTCCAGACATTTTTTAATGTGCCAAGATAACGAGTTAGATTACATTTATGGATTAATGGCCGTATGTAGTATCATTAGTCCAGTCAATATACATAAAGGGGACTCTCGCTGCAAAAGGTCAAGGAGAGTCCTTTTTTGGTAGATTGTTACAGTTTAATATCCTTTAATCCGAGTTTGCGGCTTTGCGACCGCCGCTCGAAACGTCATAGTGAATAAATGGTACCAAATTCAATACCAAGAATATCTTATCTCCTCTTCAACGTCAAAGAACTAAAAATAGCTATAAAAATTATAGGGGTAAAAATTTTGTGCAAGTTTGATAGGAACATTTTTAAATTCAAATAAAAAATTTAATCGAGAGACTTGAAAGATGCGGCGGCGCGAGCGGTGGTCGCTTATCATCGATCAAAAAAGTACTAAATATTTTAGTAAATACACAATGTAGTAGTATTGCTATATTTTTAAATACAGATAAATAAAATTGGAGTGTCCGTTTGTAATATTAAAATAACCGCTTTTTACTAAATGTATGTGGATGTATAACATAGTACATAATATACCAAAACAACATTTTTTACAATTTTTGTCTGTCTGTCTGTCTGTTTATTCCGGCTAATCTCCGAAACAGCTTGACGGATTTTGACGGGACTTTCACTGTCAGATAGCTGATGTTATAAGGAGTAACTTAGGCTACTTTAGCGAACTTAGAAGCGAACCGAGGGTAAATCGCTACATAATTTAAATGAATATCTTAGGAATAGCAAGCTACTATTTATGTATAAACATAGCTAACTGTAAAAAAGTACCTAGGGACGAACGCGAGCGAAGCGAGCGTGAGTTGCTAGTTATGAATAAATTTTGGTATGGATAACCATCTATAATAGATGGTTATCCGGGTCAACAATTATAGGGAACTTTTTACGGCGGGAAAATATCTCATCTCTGAGAAATCTGTACTAAAAGTTAAAACGTAACTAATAAATTGTAAATATTCAGTATCGAATTAAAATCGATTATTTCCATTACCGATTATTTTTACTAAATGTTTAGGCAAATCAATCTGACAGCTGGCAAAATTTATTTCTTAGATTTGTTGAACTACCCTCTAAGATTTATACTATTAAAATGTGTACAAACTCGGTAGTTTTCTGGTGGAATGAATTTTGTACATCATAATATATTAAATAACATATATCGTAAGTGCAACTTCTCGAACTACCAGTCTAGTTCCTGATACTAAAGCGTTCGAACAAACAATAAACAGATCTCCTCAGTGTTTTATATGTAAGTGACGTTTAAATATACATTTAAAAAAAAATTGGCTTCTATATGTAGGTACATAAAATCTAAAAAAAAAATTCAAGGCATCGTTTTTGTTCCATAGTTACAAGTTTTTATAAATGCAAGTGCTCTGCAGATATTTATTATTTTTTTACTGTATTCTTATGGTATGTTGTCTTTTTTAACACCCCACTGCTAAGCACGAGCTTCCTTTCATTACAAGAAGGGTCAGGGTCCATAGTATACCATGGTGGCCGAGTGCGTTGCCGAGTGAATTAGCGGACTTCACATGTGTTACGAAAATTTCGCTAGTTTCACTCAGACCTGCAGGTTTCCTTATGATGTTTTGTTTCATCGTAAGACGAGTGGTGATCTTAATACTTATAAAAAACTGACAATCACTAAAAAATAAAAATTAACTGATTGGTAGTTTTAATTTACTATAGATACCTAATCAGTTATAGTTGTCGAAAACTAAAATTTTTAGTGTCGGTTTTTTTTGTAAGTTTTTATTTTTCTCTTTTATTTTTTTAGTGTAGACATAGTAGCAAAATAAGAAGAAAGTATTTCATAAACTATTCGCTTAAGCCGTTTAAGTTAGTTTGATGCTAATTTTTATATGAAGACTGACAAACTAAAATTCGCTTTTATTTGTAACACTAAAAATCAGGCTCTTAAATCCAACTTTAACGTATTGGGCTTGTCAAATCAAACAAAATAAGCTTAACTCAAAGTATCTACTATTAGCCGTTGAAGGGTTTTACCAATCCACCTTCTGACCTTACCATCAGATCAGGTCGACGATACCGAATCATTGCACTATTAAGTCATGACAATTAGAAGTAGGTTAAATTTTTAATAGCTATTTTTCCACCCTTGGGGTGGTATGTTTTTTTCAAATTTCATTGGGACCAAATAGGAAGTATATATTTTCAAACAAAATAAAAAAAAAACGAATCGGTCAATAAACGACAGGGTTCTAAGGTAACAAACATTTAAAAAAATACAGCAGAATTGAGAACCTCCTCCTTTTTGAAGTCAGTCAAAAATCGTTCACAATTGAGAATTAGAGGTGCGAGACCCGGGATTTAAACCCACTTCACTCGGTTTCCCAAGCAGGCGCGTTACCTCTGGGCTTATACTACCCTTTTTCTTTTTTACGATAATGTTTCTTCTTAATTGGTCAATTTAATTTTATTTAACAGTAAGAACTCGCTCGCTCGCTCCCATTGAGTTGGTCTCTAATTATGTTTTAACGTTTAGTATAGATTTCTCAGAGATGAGATATTTTCCCTTAGTTAAATGTATCCTACATGTTGACCCGGATAACCAGCTCCCATCATACTAAATTTCATCAAAATCCCTCCAGTGGTTTATCCTTGATGCGGTCACAGACAAACAGACAAAAATTCTAAAAACTATTGATTCGGCCTCTGTACCGATAATAATGTCTATTTTAATAAGATTTTCCAAAAAATATTTAATGTACAGATTCGGCTTGGTTACAATTTCATTATACGCATAGATGGACGTATTTTTTTCTAGCGTTATGTGTTATGATAAATACTAATTATTATATTAATCTTATTTCCAGGATACCGTGATTACAGAATCTCAAGACTTTAAAAATGAGGAGAAAACATTATTACCAATTTATTGTGAGTGCGTGTGTGTTGGTTTATGTTTACTATTTCTTTGGTGTGGGTGACTACATTTACTCCAAGAGCTATGAGGACGATTTCGACTACCCTCTAAACATCGACATACGACCGTTGGTAGAAGAGGTGCTATCAGGAAGGAAACCAGCAGTCGCTCCAATAAACTTCTATTCATACAGGTTTCTAACTAACTCAGGCAAATGTTCGACTTTAGAAAAGCTGGATTTATTCATCATAGTCAAATCAGCTATGGGAAATTTTGAACAACGTAATGCTATTCGACAGACATACGGCCAAGAGAACCTTGTACCGGGTATCATAATACGTACCCTGTTCTTCCTAGGCGTCGACACACCGAAGTCGGAAACGCAGAAGTTAATAGACAAGGAAATGGCTGATTTTAAAGATATCATACAAATAGATTTTCACGACAGCTATTACAATAACACGATAAAAACAATGATGTCGTTCCGATGGCTGTACGAGCATTGTTCTACCGCGGACTATTATTTGTTTACTGATGACGATATGTATATATCCGTCAAGAATCTTCTAGATTACGTTCAAGATGTTGCTACCACAGTTGAAAGTAGTGGGGATAGGGTAGGGTATGGTAAGGAAAGTCTCTGTTACGCAGGTTTTATGTTTAAGTCCACGCCACAGCGTATACGTTCAAGTAAATGGAGGGTATCTCTAGAAGAATATCCATGGAATAAATGGCCGCCTTATGTGACAGCGGGTGCGTACGTTTTGTCGAATAGATGTATGAAAATGTTGTACGCAGGGAGTCTGTTTGTGAAATACTTTCGTTTTGACGATATTTATTTAGGTATTGTGGCTAAGAAAGTCGGTTTGAAGCTCACACATTGTCCCAATATTTATTTCTACAAAAAAAGTTACACTTTAAACGGTTATAAAAACGTGATAGCGTCCCACGGTTACGGACATCCCGAGGAGTTGATTAGGGTGTGGAATGAACAAAACGCTAAGCCACAATAGACCACAAATATGAATATCGATTTTGATTTCGATCGTACTTCAAATAAATTAGTTCCTTTTTTAGTGTACACTTTTTCCCCCAATTTTTGGATTATTTTAGAAAATAAGTTATTGGTGTCTTTTGAATATTGGTGAATGTCAGTGACATTTCAAAACGCTAGTCTTCTAAGAGTTGTATTTACCTATGTATTTAATACATAAGTATCAGAAATTTCATTAAAAATCTCATTATAATTTCTTAATTATGTTATCTGTGTAAACTACCTTTATTTTACTTTGTTTGTACTCGTGTAGATTACTCTTAAGTCTGCTACTTATAAAACTTAATAATTGTTGATATTAGATATATTTTGTACAGAAAATTCTGATGAAATTCTCACTTGGCAATCGATTGTACGTGAGATAAGGTTTAGTAACTACATGGCCCAAGTTTTTTTTTTGTTGTATAAAAAATGTTATTTTAGTAACAACTATGGCGCCATCTATCAGATACATATTTTGTTTCAGAAAAGAAATTTAATATGAAAATGCATAAAGCATTGTCAAAAGCAGGACTCAGAAACCCGTTCAATTTTTAAACCGGTTTTGGTCATTGACCTAAAAAAGCTTTTTTTAACCGGTTAAATCCCGGAAACAGTTTTGACGAATTCCACGATCAAAATCAACCGGTTAAAATGGATTTGCTCTTGTTTTTGTTTACATTCTGCAAATCTTTTCTAATGGTGAATTGCTTATTATTTTACTTATTGCTTCTATGTAATGAAATTACTTTTAACCGACTTCAAAGAAGAAAGAGAAAGAGGAGATTCTCATGATAATTAAGAACTGTGTACTTTTTAAGTAATTTTAGAAGTCGATGTTGTTTTATAGTTAAAAATATGAGTGTAGGATTGTGAACCATATTATATATTAATTTTGTAACTAAAACAAATTATTTTTAGTTTACACAATAATGCTCATTTTAGTTGTAGTTCCTTATTAGATAGGTTGTGTTTACTTGGATATTGTTTTTTACTTATTATTATATTAGTTATTACACTTTCTACGTTATATATTTATATAGCAAAACCCGCGGCTTCGCTCGCGCTAAAACTACAGCAAAAAAACTTTAAAAAGGTAGGTTTCATACAAATTTTCATCCCTTATATTATCTCCTTATGGGATGAATTTCAAAAAACGCTAAAATACGTATTTATTTAATTGTATTGAAGAACATTAATACCAAGTTTCGAGAAATTCTGACTATAAATATTTTTTGGGTTGTGTTATAACGTGTACTCCCGTGGGATTGAGATAATCTCCCGCGGTAAAAAGTATCCTATATGTTGACCCGGATATCCAGCTATCATCATACCAAATTTCATGAAAATCCCTTCATTGGTTTTTCTGGGATGCGGTAACAGACAGGCAGATAGATAGACAAAAATTCTAAAAACTATAAATTCGGTCTCTGTATTGATAATAAAGTCTATTTCAATAGGATTTTCCAAAAAATATTTAAAGTACAGATTCGACTTAGAATTTTATTATATGTATAGATAATACATAAATTATTTTTATTCCTGTATATTTTTAATAGACATATTAATATAAACAGTATATGATTAGGTAATTTTTTTTACAAAAAACTCATAAAATTAAATAAAGAAGACTCATTAATCTAAGTAATTTCCTTATCACAATTATTTACTTAGTCTTATGTCGTGTACTTATGGAATATGGTGTACTAAGAAAATGTTCTTTAGGTGTACTAAGAAAATGTTTCTTTAATAAACATTCTATATTTATTACATTTTTTGTTTTATTTACCTATGTAGCGACTCACCATTGCATTTCAACTATAGTTTAGTATAGATTTCTCAGGTATGAGATATTTTCCCGCTGTAAAAAGTATCCTATATGTTGATCCCGTTAACCAGCTTTCTTCATACTAAATTTCACCAAAATCTGTTCAGAGGTTTTCTCGTGATGCGATAACACACAGAAAGACAGACAAAAATTCTAAAAACTATAGATTCGGCCTCTACCGATAATAATGACTATTTCAATAAGATTTTCCAAAAAATATTTAATGTACAGATTCGACTCAGAATTTTATTACATATATAAATATTAGATAATAATCAGACAGACAAATAAGTGTATAGCAAATATCAAAAAAATGATGAATGAAATGATATATTACTATGCCAATACTTACTAATGGTAAGTGCCTGACGCCAGTCTCTACGCCGGAGGTCGCGGGTTTGAATCTGTTTTCGGTAAACATTTCTAGCTCTCATATATTTATTCTTTGTTTATGCCAGTGTCTTTGTACATAGTTAAACATTGTCTTTAGACAACTCAACAGATCTCTTTCGTTCGCTTTTTACGCAGTCGGGTTTTTTTTTTAAATATAAAAAAAGAAAAAAATGCTGATACTGTTCGATATGCACAAACGTATTTTTAATAACAGTTTTATGAAAATAAACAGAGATACAACAATAGACAACTCAACAGATCTCTTTCGTTCGCTTTTTACCCAGTCGGTTTTTTTTTTAAATATAAAAAAAGAAAAAAATGCTGATACTGTTCGATATGCACAAACGTATTTTTAATAACAGTTTTATGAAAATAAACAGAGATACAACAATAGACAACTCAACAGATCTCTTTCGTTCGCTTTTTACGCAGTCGGTTTTTTTTTTAAATATAAAAAAAGAAAAAAATGCTGATACTGTTCGATATGCACAAACGTATTTTTAATAACAGTTTTATGAAAATAAACAGAGATACAACAATAGACAACTCAACAGATCTCTTTCGTTCGCTTTTTACGCAGTCGGTTTTTTTTTTAAATATAAAAAAAGAAAAAAATGCTGATACTGTTCGATATGCACAAACGTATTTTTAATAACAGTTTTATGAAAATAAACAGAGATACAACAATAGACAACTCAACAGATCTCTTTCGTTCGCTTTTTACGCAGTCGGTTTTTTTTTTAAATATAAAAAAAGAAAAAAATGCTGATACTGTTCGATATGCACAAACGTATTTTTAATAACAGTTTTATGAAAATAAACAGAGATACAACAATAGACAACTCAACAGATCTCTTTCGTTCGCTTTTTACGCAGTCGGTTTTTTTTTTAAATATAAAAAAAGAAAAAAATGCTGATACTGTTCGATATGCACAAACGTATTTTTAATAACAGTTTTATGAAAATAAACAGAGATACAACAATAGACAACTCAACAGATCTCTTTCGTTCGCTTTTTACGCAGTCGGTTTTTTTTTTAAATATAAAAAAAGAAAAAAATGCTGATACTGTTCGATATGCACAAACGTATTTTTAATAACAGTTTTATGAAAATAAACAGAGATACAACAATAGACAACTCAACAGATCTCTTTCGTTCGCTTTTTACGCAGTCGGTTTTTTTTTTAAATATAAAAAAAGAAAAAAATGCTGATACTGTTCGATATGCACAAACGTATTTTTAATAACAGTTTTATGAAAATAAACAGAGATACAACAATAGACAACTCAACAGATCTCTTTCGTTCGCTTTTTACGCAGTCGGTTTTTTTTTTAAATATAAAAAAAGAAAAAAATGCTGATACTGTTCGATATGCACAAACGTATTTTTAATAACAGTTTTATGAAAATAAACAGAGATACAACAATAGACAACTCAACAGATCTCTTTCGTTCGCTTTTTACGCAGTCGGTTTTTTTTTTAAATATAAAAAAAGAAAAAAATGCTGATACTGTTCGATATGCACAAACGTATTTTTAATAACAGTTTTATGAAAATAAACAGAGATACAACAATAGACAACTCAACAGATCTCTTTCGTTCGCTTTTTACGCAGTCGGTTTTTTTTTTAAATATAAAAAAAGAAAAAAATGCTGATACTGTTCGATATGCACAAACGTATTTTTAATAACAGTTTTATGAAAATAAACAGAGATACAACAATAGACAACTCAACAGATCTCTTTCGTTCGCTTTTTACGCAGTCGGTTTTTTTTTTAAATATAAAAAAAGAAAAAAATGCTGATACTGTTCGATATGCACAAACGTATTTTTAATAACAGTTTTATGAAAATAAACAGAGATACAACAATAGACAACTCAACAGATCTCTTTCGTTCGCTTTTTACGCAGTCGGTTTTTTTTTAAATATAAAAAAAGAAAAAAATGCTGATACTGTTCGATATGCACAAACGTATTTTTAATAACACTTTTGTGAAAATAAACAGGGATTATCTATACTAATGTTATAATTGCCTCTTTATAGTGTATTTATTTGTATGTACCTACATGTACTAGAAAATTGTATGTCTTAAAAAGGCCTACAGAAAGTCTGTCTTCTAAGATATGCTCGCAATAACTATTTTTATCTAGATATAAAACACTAGCGACTCACCCTCGCTTCGCTTCGGATTCGTCTCTAGACAAAAACAAATCAATCCCACGGGAACCGTATATTTTTCCGGGATGATATATAGCCTATAGCCTTCCTCAGTTAACGGGCTATCCAGTGCAAAAAGAATTTTTCAAATCGGATTAGTAGTTCCTGAGATTAGCGCGTTCAACCAAACAAACAAACAAACTCTTCAGCTTTATAATATTAGTACAGATACCTAGGGATACACTCAAGCAAAACGAGGCTACGTGTCTAGTAAGTTAAAGTTCACTTTCCTATTTGTAACATTAGAGATGAATACGGAGACCCGGGAAAGGTGGAAGATATTTTTGATAATTGATAGGTGCATGAAGGATAAGGTAGCCAGCGCAATTACAGGCAAAAGGCATATATATCATCTTAGTCCTCACAGTGACAACGCACCTGTGGTTCTGCATTTTTGTTACTTAAAACCTAAGTGCAAAGCAAAGCTATCATCATACCAAATTTCATCAAAATACCTCCAGTGGTTTTTCTGTGATGCGGTAACAGACAGACAAAAATTCTAAAAACTATACCTTTGGCCTCTGTATCGACAATAATGTCTATTCCAATAAGATTTTCCAAAAAATATTTAAGGTGCAGATTCGACTTAGTTAGAATTTTATTATATGTATAGATAATGTTTTCTTGTTTCAACATTTTAATAATGTAGAAAAAATGTTTTTTAAACTTTGTTTTAACTGATTTGTCTGTAGGAAGTATTTAGTTTTGTTCGCAGGCAGTTAGAAAATACACTGAAACTGAAACCTGAATTTCTTATAATACTTTGTTATATTGTTTTTTTTTTGTTAATTTTGTTATTATGTAGTATAATTTCTCGCTGCTATTATTATAGACTTAGCATTTTAGTTATAGTGTGTGATAGTTTAAAGTGTCTCATTATAGTGTGGGGATGACTATTTTAAAAATTCTAATATATTATTTAATAATGATTTTTAAAACTTTTCACTAGATTTAAATCAATTTGGTAGAAGAACAGGTCCTTTTTGCTACATCTTTATTCTATTTTGAACCCTGACCAGTAGAGGTCTAACTTCTATATTTTTTTTAATTCAGTGGCAGATTTGAATGTTGTAACTTTAACTACCCATTATAGTTTTTTCCATTTCCTCAAAATAACTTTTATATATTTAGATTCCCTATCACCTCTTCTTATCAAAAATATAATCCACATATATCCAAGTGCCAATAACAGCAAAGCAGCAAAAGGATATTATTTAGCAAAAAATATTATGGGAAGATCTCTGCAAAATAGCAGTATGCTTTGGCTAATATTTATTCTTAGCATTGACAATAAACACATTGGTATCTGGTTTGTAGAAGTTTAATTTTTTGTTCATAGACACTTATACATTTTTTTTTAATAATTACTTTAAAAAATGTTCTCAATATTGTTTTAATTACTTAATGTTCAACTATAACCTCAATACAAATTTATTATATTAATATGTAAATAAATTATTGAGTTACTCGACAAATGATTCTTATCATTCATATATAAAAAAAGCTTTTACAAATCAACAGTTACCAGTTTTTTTTTATGAGATTCAGTGACAAACGAGCAGACAGACCACCTGATGGAAAGCAGTACCTGTCGCCCATAACACCTACGGTTCATGCATTAGGTTTTAAGTAACAAAAATGCAGAACCACAGGTGCGTTGTCACTGTGAGGACTAAGATGATATGCCTCTTGCCTGTAATTGTGCTGGCTACCTTATCCTTCAAACCGGAACACAACAATGCAATCATTGTTGCTTGGCGGCAGAAATAGATAAGGGGGTCGTACCCATCCAGTCGGACTCCTCAGGCTTGACAGAGTCCTACCACCGGTTAAAAGTTCCTAGTAATAGGCAATTACTAAACAATATACATAATATTAAACAACCTCTCTTTGAAATTATTGCAATTATGAAAGTTGATGAAGATACCGTTAAAAATATTTTAAACTTTCTTAATTTAAAAATAGGCTCGTGTTACAACTTTCAGTCAAGAAGTAGTTCACCGATAATATAGGATGAGATAATAGGTGTCGCTACATGTCGCCATTACATTTTCTTTAAATACTAATTTAATCACTAATTCAATCATCATCCTATCTCGACACACTCAGGAGCTTCACGTCACGGAGATGAAGATGCTGAGGTGGATGTGTGGTGTAACGCGGGCTGACCGCATACGCAACACGTTCATCTGTGGCAGTCTCGGGGTCCGTGACGTAGCGGATAAGCTTCAAGAGCGTCGTCTGAGGTGGTATGGCCATGTCGCGCGTCGGTCTGAGGACTATGTCGGAAGAAAGTGCCTTGATATATCTGTCCCTGGAACAAGACCTCCCGGGCGCCCAAGAAAGCGATGGCTGGATGTCGTGAAGCAGGACATGAGAGCCAATGGACTAACACAGGATGATGCTAAAGACCGTGCAAAGTGGAGAAGGCTAAGCAGGAAGGCAGACCCTGGCAATAGCCGGGAATAATAATGCCAGGCAGAAGAAGACTAATTTAATCATTTTATTGTAATAATTAGTTGGCAATTTTCATTTTATTTTTAATTCAATTGTATATTATGTTGTGAACCTATATCATATTTAATTAACATTTATAGAAAAATAGTAAATGATTTGTTTTCTAATAGAACTTGGAATATTAGATGACGCCATTAGTTATAACTAACGCCACTAATATTAATTTAATTATTGTTTGTAATGAATGATAGCAATGAGTTAGTAATTACCACAATGTTAGTAAATTCGTATATTAATTATGTACGATACAAGTACTTTAATCTGAAATAGATGAGAATAGAAAATATTAACTTTTTACAATATTATAGTTAAAGATTATATATAACCGGATATACAAAAATGTTAGCGCGATATATTGCTCTCGCTGCTATTGCTTCTGGTCTGATTAATTGTTTTACGAAGAACCTACTAGATTAACAAGGAATAAATATTAAAGGAAGAATTAAATTAATTGAATTGTTTTAGTCGGCTATCCCAACTTCAATGCTCGTCTTTAGTATAAGGGATGTGCTGTAGACTCTTGATTTTTTTGTGCAAATTACTTATCTTGAGTAATCCCACAAAGTTTTAAGTGGAGGAAATAAATACTTTCAGAAATAAAAAAAATCGAAGTTTGATATTTTTTTTTTTTTTTTATTTTTTTTTTTATGTCATTCAGTGACAAACGAGCAGACAGACCACCTGATGGAAAGCAGTACCTGTCGCCCATAACACCTACGGTTCATGCACTTAGGTTTTAAGTAACAAAAATGCAGAACCACAGGTGCGTTGTCACTGTGAGGACTAAGATGATATGCCTCTTGCCTGTAATTGCGCTGGCTACCTTATCCTTCAAACCGGAACACAACAATGCAATCATTGTTGCTTGGCGGCAGAAATAGATAAGGGGGTGGTACCCATCCAGTCGGACTCCTCAGGCTTGACAGAGTCCTACCACCGGTAAAGTGATATATATATTTAACCTCAATTCTGCACTATTTCCAAGGATGACAATCACAAACTTGTTGTTCCTTGTCTATGAACTACAGTCTGATTTTTAATCCGACGGAATTCTGACATTTCGGAAGTGTTGTCAACTTTGAAACATTGTCACTAAAAACGGAAAGCATTTTAGCAAAATAAAAAAATAAACCTTTCTTGAATTTAAGGTTTCAATTAAAAAACTAAGACTTAAAAAAATATTGTTAACTCTTAAATGGTAATTATTTTTTTTATTATCATAATATTATTGAAGTTACAATAATTATTAAGGAAATTATTTTTCTGTTACAGGAATCCCTGTCCAATAATCCATAGATTGCAAGCCTTTTTTAGGAAAACCAATTTGTTTGTAAAATCTTTGCTTCTTGTAAGAGCATATTATTAAAGAAGAGGATAAAATGTGCCCTCTTAATGATCTGATGGATAGTGTGTGTGATTCTTTTATAATCCGAGTGGTTGATGATGACGACAATGATGATATAAGTGATAATGATTTATAAATATTTTCATTTAAGAAATATTTTGTTTTACTCTGTTTTTTTCATTTAACCATTTACATTATAGTTAGTGTGCATTGAATGCACAAAATAAAGACTATTTACAATGTCATATATATATATATATATATATATATATAAATATATATATATATATATATATATATATATATATATATATATATATATATATATAGTTTACTTGATCTAATTCTTTTTCATATTTTTTGTTATTTCATATTAAAAAAAAATCAAAGCAGAAAAGGTTTATGATATCTGAATTGTCAAAGAATGAGGGTTGTCATATTTCCGCGGAATTAAAAATTAGACTTTATACAAAAATCATAACAATTAAAGACTATTTTCAAAGAGAATGTAACCACTGCGTTTTAACTATTTTAATCATGGATGACAAATGCAAGGAATAACGAGAGTTGTCATCGAGTCATGAGTCTCTATAATCTGTGTCCTTTAACCATTTATAAATTTGAATCCACAGACTATAAAAACATACTGCAAAAAATGGAATAAATCTGTCCAGCAAACAACTCAAACAAAAAGCGAGATAGAGTTAATTATTATTAGTAGAAATACATTTTTCAGACTATTTTTTAAACTGTCCTATGTAACTACATATGAACTATAGTATTACTTAATAATAGTTATTCCGTGTTTTCCAATTACAAAGCATAATGCTGCACTTTGGCGCACAAACACGGACAACGCGAAAATACACTTGCTTATATTTTCTGCTACTGACTACTGAGTTGGTTGGTCAAAAGCAATGCTTTTTAAAGTCCTCGATTGTGCGGAGCGTTGCTGTCGTTGAAAATTTCGAAGTTGAGCATTATGCCGCAATTAAATACGCTTTAGTGCTATAATTGGAAAACGCCCATTTTATAGTCATTGACTGATCTATTGGTTTTCTATCGACAAATTGATACACTAATTTCAATTGGTAAAGTGACCATTTAGTATATAAAGACGATAAAGTATTCATCTTTTATTTCATCATACATTCAGATAGGACTCTACCATGTTCTTCCCCTCAAAGTTCCTCATGCCATTATATTGTTTATTATGTTTAATCCTCTGTATCTATGTAAATTTAAAATACATTAAATGTAATAGAGTTAGATTATAGACTAACGTTACTTGTAAAATAGATAATAACTAGAATTTACTTAGTGGATTATTTTTACTTAAGAGACGCCACAGAAAAGAAAAAACTTGTTTTTTTTTTTTACACGATTGCGCGACGCAAAGGAGAGTTATGTGTTTATTATCATCCGTGGTGAACCCTTATCCTGGATGGCAATAGCCCCTAACTCTCAGATGTTTGAGTGCCCATTGCATGATTAGTAGATTCATCCGTGGCAATCTACTGTAACTTACAATTTAGAAAATGTGTAGATTTTGTTTATTTACAGCATATTTCTAAAGTACCTATGCCCTTACTAGTTTACTCTGTGTCATAAAATTATTGATTTATTGCACACATCACTATTCAGTAATCTGTGGTGTTACAAGGCATTCGTCATTCGAAAAATTAAATCTTTTATTGATAAAGTACATTATAATTCCTTTTAAGTATAATTTTAAAAGTAAGGTGAGTTAATTTACCTAGTACATATAATCATAATTCATTTAATGCTTTAAATTTTATTGCACAACTAGCATTGCCCGCGGCTCCGCCTGCGTTCAGATGACCAAAAACCAAATTCTGGTTTTACATATTAGTATACTCTTTCATAATATAATAATTTCATTGCGCATTGCATATAACTTGGTAAATAATGGCAGTGATTGACTATGCCACAAAAGGTCTCTCCGTTAAGAGGATTGTGAAATGTCGATACGCGGCGCGAGTATGTTTTAAAAAAATGCTATCTGTTTCATACCGCTCGCTTTGCCAACCCTTATGGTGCGATAGAGAGAGTTGCAAATCTTAGAGGCTATTTCCTACATTTCCTGTTTGAAATATTGTTTCGGGCGATAACGTTTTCACCCCCCTAAACATTTACGAAATGAGACAATTTTGGTCTCATTAGATTCAGTACACCTTAATCTAGGTCTGTACGTTTTCCTTTTTTAGTAATTCAGTTTAGTTTAATTTAAAAAAAAATGAAAACGCTCGATGAAGTTTTTAAGTCAGAAATACAGATATTTAGATGCTAATAACTTTTATCAAACGCAATATTTCTTTAAAATAAAAACGTACGGACCTAGTTTTTCATTATATCTACAACATTTCCAAAAATTATGAAAACTAGACTATGTTAATGGGGGGAAAACGTTATCGCTTTTTGTATGAAAATTTACTTTTTTATTTAGCTTCACAATTCTCTTAATCTCATATTTGATTTAGTAATATTGCACTTTTTGTTTTAGCTATAACGTTTATAGTCTGTCTATACTTCTGTTTTGTATGTTTGTTTAGTTTTGTGCTATAAACTCTCAAACTGTTGAATTGTTTATAGTATCATCGTGGTTTTATTCTAACCAGTTTTTGTATTATGTCTCAAAAATGAGATATGTTGATCCGGATAACCAGCTATGACCATACCAAATTTCATCAAAATCTGTCTAGTAGTTTTTCTGTGATGCGGTAACAGACAGACAGACGGACAGACAGACAAAAATTCTAAAAACTATAGATTCGGGCTCTGTATCGATAATAATGTTTATTTCAATAAGATTTTCCAAAAAATATTTAAGGTACAGATTCGACTTAGTTAGAATTTTATTATATTTATATTAATTAAAGACTGAAAAATTAATTAAAACAAAAAGCAAATGTTTTGTATAATTTTTGCATTTACTCGATTTTTTTTATCGGTTATTTTTCCACGTAAATTAACTTTGGTTAGTACAAAATTGAAAATATAGATTTTTATAATACCCAGTGTTCGAGTTCCAAGTTTGGGCCAAGTATACCTAATCATTGGGTTTTTCTGTCAAGAAATTCACAGTAACATCGATGCCTCACCACACCTCAAAGAACGCCTCAGACAGAACGTTTTTTTAAAGACTATGGAACACCACATACTCTTTTGAGATTTGGTTTTTATTTGTTGCGATTTTTTTTTTGTTGTAAAAAAGTTCAAATTCCGCTAATTGAGCCCATCGTTGTAACTTTTCGGAGCATTCAGAACAGTTGTGCTACAAGTTGGTAATACGCTCTCAGATCTTCTTTGTGTGGAATGCTGGTATTTTTGATATAGTATGCCAGCAGGAGATCGCCTCTTTTTCTCACGGCGCTCTCTGGTCATCTTGGTGTGAGATTCTGATATTATCTATGCTGCTACGTTTCGTATAGGATGTCAACGTTCTGATTAGCTCTTTGTTTCTCTGCGTGATTGCCATCTTTAATCATTGTAGTCTATTATAGGCCCATTTTAGAGAGAGAAAATTCACCATGGTAGTGTATATGTTTTTTACACCAACAGAAAGTAGAGATTTCAACGAGCAAATAGCTCGACGACAAGATATTTTGACGTGAGAATTTTCAATTGAAAATTAGGGTGCTTTTTCGATATTAAGTCAAAATAAGGTGAAAAAATGAATATTTTAAATTAAAAAAAACTACAGTGCGTTTGACACATGAAAAGGTAAGTTTGCACTAAATTTCGTAATGAAAAAATTATTTTTGTAAAAGATAAAAATAAAAAACCAAAAACTTGATTATTTGCACTTTTGTTGTACGTTGTAGATCTTTTTATTACCTACAACTTTGCGATTTAACTTCTTTCCATAGGAGTTGTAGTTTTGCCGGAAATCGAGATAAACCGTTTCTTACACTTAACCCCCCCCCCCCCCCCCTCCCCACCTTCCACTTCCCGACCTCAGATCGCCCGTAAATTATTTTTCCTTTAATTTTTGTTATATTCTCTTCCTTTTCCAATTGGTTTCATCCTACTATTATTATTTTTTCACTTTTTATTATTTTCAAAGGCATCAGCCCTGGTCTATAATGTATGCTGATGTAACAGATAGCGACTTTTTCTTGGCTTGTCTGATATACTACATGTTGCAAGGTTCGTTTTCCCAGTTTCTATCATAATCGCTACATATAGGCTATTTGCATGTGGTATTTGCCTTATTTGGCTGGTGGGAGGTTTGGTGTAATGACCTGTCCCATGTTGGTACTGGTCCTATTTGTCTTGCTTGTAGTTTTCATTTTTAGCTTCAGCGGGCTTATCGGTGTTTAGGGCTGTTTGTGGCTTTGTTCACGTCCCGCTTCGTAAGCCTGCTATGATTGCCATGGCAGGCATCTTCTGTTATAGGCATTCTGCACCACTTTTCTTGTCCGTATTAGTCCATTGTCACTAGGATATGCGGTAATGTTTCTGGGAATATCCTCTGGGCATAAGTTCAGCAGACTGCCGATTGTAGAGTATAAGCTGGTGTAAATTACTTTCGTTACAGCAGTTCGTTAGGATGAATGAATTATATATTATAATAGTAAATGTTCGATCTAATTCTTTAATTACTTTCCAAAAAACTTTTTCTAGATACCGTTGGTCTAGTTTAACCTGTTCACCATTCCATCTGACTGCAGATAACATGGCATAGTTCAAGTCTATTGCACTCTCATATTACAATCTTACAAACTTCACAGTTTCTTCTTTGATCGCTGTCATTTAATTACTAACGAATTTTATGATCCCGAAACTGTAGCATTATAGATTTTATCCTATTTTGAGCCATTAAAAACTTCTTGATTGGGAATATCAAAAGCATTGGGCCTTTTTGTTAAATAATCCATCACAACATGAATTCTCGCTTGATCTGGTCGAATCGCATGCCAGAGTTATTAGTCGAAAAAGGTTCCGTTATATTGGTTTTAATCTATACATATAATAAAATTCTAAATAAGAAGAATCTGTACCTTAAATATTTTTTTGGAAAATCTTATTGAAATAGACATTATTATCGATACAGATGCCAAATGTGTAGTTTTTAGACATTTTGTCTGTCTGTCTGTTACCGCATCACAGAAAAACCACTGGAGGGATTTTGATGAAATTTGGTATGATGATAGCTGGATATCCGGGTCAACATATAGGATACTTTTTGCCGCGGGAGATTATCTCAATCCCACGGGAGTACACGTTATTACACAATCCAAAAAATATTTATGATCAGAATTTCTTGAAACTTGGTATTAATGTTAATAATACAATTAAATAAATACGTGTTTTAGCGTTTTTTGAAATTCATCCCAAAAGGAGATAAAATAAGGGATATATATTTGTATGAAACCTACCTTTTCTAAGTTTTTTTGTTGTAGTTTTAGCGCGAGCGAAACCGCGGGTTTTGCTAGTATTATTAATAATTGCCCAAGAACGAGGACGGCGAATTTAATTTCCAAGCACGCTACGCCACTACGGCTCTAAGAATTTAAACTATCAAAATGTGTGTAAACTCATTAGTTTTCTGGTGTGAATGGTTTTGTACATCATATATTAATAAATAACATATTATGTAAGTGCATCTTTTAGAACTACAAGTCTAGTTCTAGTGACTAAAGCGTTCGAAAAAACCATCCTCCTCAGTTTTATATATTAACTAGCGACTCACCTGTGCTTCGCTTCGTGTTCGTCCCTAGACAAAAACAAATCTATTCCACGGGAATGGTACATTTTTCCGGGATGATATATAGCCTATAGCCTTCTTCAGTTAACGGGCTATCTAATGCAAAAAGAATTTTTCAAATTTGAATAGTAGTTCCTGAGATAAGCGCGTTCAACTAAACAAACTCTTGAGCTTTATAATCTACTAGCGACTCACCCTCGCTTCGCTTCGGGTTCGCCCCTAGACAAAAACAATTCTATCCTACGGGAACCGTACATTTTTTCGCGATGATATATAGCTTCCTCAGTTAACAGGCTATCGAATGCAAAAAGAATTTTTCAAATCGGATTAGTACTTCCTGAGATTAGCGCGTTCAACCAAACAAACGAACAAACAAACAAATTCTTCAGCTTTATAATATTAGTATAGATATAGATAAATAAAATTGGAGTATCTGTTTATAATATTAAAATAACCGCTTTTTAGTAAATGCATATGGATGTATACACGGTACATATACCAAAACACATTTTTTACAATTTTTGTCTGTCTCTTTGTTCCGGCTAATCTCTGAAATGGCTGGGCCGATTTTAACGGGACTTTCACTGGCAGATAGCTGATGTAATAAGTAGTAACTTCGTAACTTTTATTTCAGAAAAAAAATAGGGTCCCATAAAAAAAATTGGGACGAAACCGAGCGAAGCGAGGGTGAGTCGCTAGTATTAAGTATAGAGGTGTCGTTCAAACATACATTTAAAAAAATAGATATATCCATAGTTACAAGTTTTTATAAATGCACGTGCTCTGCAGATATTTTTTATTTTCTTTTACTGTATTCATATTGTCTGTATTGTCCTTTTTACCCTCCCACTGCTAGGTACGGGCCTCCTTTCTATCTATAAGCTATCATCATACTAAATTTTATCAAAATGTGTCCAGTGATTTTTTCGTGATGCGGACGCACACAGATGGATCAAAATTCTAAAAATTATAGATTCGGCCTCTGTATCGATAATAATGACTATTTCAATAAGATTTTCCGAAAAATATTCCGCTCAGTTAGAATTTTATTCTATGTAGCTATAGATAGATGTATTTTTTTCTAGCTGTATGTGTCACGATAAATACTTATTCTATTAATCTTATTTCCAGGATATCGGATAACAGAATGTTACACTTTAAAATGCAGAAAAGCGATTATTACCGTCTTATTGGGTATGCGTGTATGTTGGTGTGTTTTTTCGGTTTCATTTCCTATCAGGACATTCCGGACAACGCCATGGAAAAAATTGAAGTCGACTTACGAGACATACGACCGTTGGTAGAAGAGGTGCTATCAGGCAAGAAGCCAGCAGTCTCTCCAGTAAACTCCTATCCATACAAGTTTCTAACTAACACAAGCAAATGCTCAACATTAGAAAAGTTGAATTTAGTCATCATAGTCAAATCAGCTATTGGAAATATCAAAGAACGAAATACTCTTCGAAAGATATACGGCCAAGAGGACCTTGTACCGGGTCTCATAATACGTACCCTATTCTTTCTAGGCGTAGACACACCGAACTCGGAAACGCAGAAGTTAGTAGATACGGAAATAGCTGAGTTCGATGATATCATACAAATGGATTTTTACGACAGCTTTTACAATAACACGATAAAAACAATAATGTCACTCCAATGGTTGACCGAGCATTGTTCTACCGCGGACTACTATTTGTTCACTATTATCGACGACAAGTATATTGACGTCAGGAGATTTCTAGATTATACTCTAAATAATACATTCACAAAAGAAATTTGTGATGATAAGGTAGAGTATGCTAAGGACAGTATCTGTTACGCAGGTTTTGTTCTAAATTTCTCGACCAGGCGTTTTCATTCAATTACATGGAAATCTGAAATAAAATATGACTTGTATAAAATGCCGAAGTACGTGGACGGGGACGCGTACATTTTGTCAAATAGATGCATGAAAATGTTATACACAGGAAGTCTGTTTGTAGAAATCCTTCCTTTGGACGATATTTATTTAGGTATTGTGGCTAAGAAAGTCGGTTTAAACCTCACAGATCGTAACCGTGTTCAATACCGTAACAGGTGTTTGTTTAAAGATCCACTCCGCCGCGGTTACGTGATAATTCTACCGTCCCGCGGATAAAAAAAAAGTCATATTTTCACGTTTTATTTGTAAATTATGAAGTTAAGTTTGCCACTAGATTCATAAAATGTGAGAGGCACTTTTTTATCTTGTTTAGTTTCTGGGAAAATAATCTTTGAAATTTAACGAATGGATGGTAATTGTTATATTAAATTAATATAATATTAATTTAAATAAAACTACATGATAGCTTGAGAATTTGTCTTCTTGTGTCATCATTTTTTATTTGTCTCCTCTTACAGTGACATTACAAAGTTTGTATATAAATTTATAAAATAAACTAATACAACAGTAATGAAAAGGCGAAGGATTGTAATGAAATCAGGTGGGATGGTAAAGATATATGTTGAGATGGTAATGAAATACAGCAATTTAGTTGCAAAACAATTCTTAATAGTAAGTATAGGAAAGAAGAAGAATATAATATGCATTTATTAATCAACAGATTTATTTATATTTAAGAAGTACACTATACTTTTAATCAGTCAAAAAATAATGGCACTGTTAGATATGGTAAAATCGAGCATTAATTAGCTTTAATTTTCACTAGAACTAAAATTATTTACAACACAATATTATTTAGTAATTATGTAATTACCTAATACGAAGTACAACTAAAATAAAAATCTTTGTAAAGCACAAAATAACCAGAGTTATTTATTTTTGATAGATTATATCTAACAATAATATATAACTTCTTGTTAAATATTTATGTAACAAAATATATAACTTCTTGTTAATTGTTATTTATATAACAACTTTTTTAAATAAAATCACAGATTTTAATGAAATAACACGACAAGAGACTACTGCACAATAAATCGTGACTTACAGTCAACAGTATAATATCAATCTCAGTAACATAATACTCTCCTTATTTTCTTAAGCATAATCACATAAATATTTTTATGGCAAATAAAATAATAATTAAGAAAAAGATTTGCATACTTAATAAAAAAAATAACTGACTCGAAAATTAACAAGTGATTAAAAATGTGTATTCAAGATAAGGAATTTGTACTCTTTTGAGAATACAGTCAGTCACACTCACAATACGCAAAATAAAAAAGAAACTTCTAAAGTCTTTAAAATATCTTAAAAATAATATCTTCAAAAATAATTATCTTTACTATCAAATAGGATGTAATTATAAAATCAAGTCTCCTTTCTTTGGAAGTAAAATAACATTGTGCAAAGGGATAAAAAAAACAATACCAACAATATAACAATAAAAATAATATTTTGGCTTTTACCTATTGCATGTGTATGGTATCATCTCATCAAAATGGCACGTATAAATACCATTAACAGAAAAATTAAATAAAATGTTCGTTTATGGAACGACTTCGAAGGAGGTGATTCTCATGATAATTAAGAAGTGAAGAGCTCTTAGCTCTTTTTTTACTTGGAACTGATGGTATAGAAGATTTAGTTTGTTGAGGAGTAGATGCAAATATTGGTTCATTGTCTTGGAAATCTAGCGTGTTAGTGGCTCTGCATACTTTACCTTGCATAGAATAATCTATTTCATTTGGATATTCGTTCCGAAAAAGTGTTTTTTTCCGTTTGACATTCTATTGAGCATTTAATTGAAAGTGGTTCTTGAATTGGTTCCTTACGCTCAAAATATTGATCTTGAAAAGAAACGTTGCTTGAACGTCTAAACTGAATAGGACTTGGTCGTTGGGCTTGATTTGGATCATTTAAAGCGTTTTCGGAATAACTTGGTTTATAACCACTCGGTCCTGCAACTTATTCCTAAAATTCCCTTATTAGTCTTTATTCCTCTTGATGTGCCAACACTTCGATTATATGATGGTTTTTTTTGAATTTTATAATATTATATAAATTATTTTTATTCCTGTATAGTTTTAATAGATATATTTATATAAACAATATATGATAACGTAATTTTTCTTTCCAAAAGATCTCATAAAATTATATTATACAGAAGACTCATTAATCTAAGTAATTTCCTTATTACTACTATTTACTTTACTTAGTCTTATGTCGTGTACTTATGGTGTACTAAGAAAATGTTTCTTTAATAAACATTCTATATTTATTACATTTTTTGTTTTATTTACCTATGTAGCGACTCACCATTGCATTTCAACTATAGTTTAGTATAGATTTCTCTGCCTCGGTGGTGTAGTGGCTAGCAAGTACGGCTGCACATCCTGAGGTCCTGGGTTTGAGTCCCGGGTAGGGCCAAGTTTAGTTATTGAGTCTTTCTGTATAGTAAGCCTCAGTAACAGCCCGGAGTTGGGAAGTTGGCAGTGTTTCACCCCCGTGCCTCGGAGAGCACGTAAAGCCGTCGGTCCAGCGCCTTAACTCTCACGAGAGTTAAAGCTCTCTATTCCTATCACCCATGAGAGTGACAGGAATAGAGAGTGCACTTGTGTCTGCGCGTACACTTGTGCACTATAATATCTCCTGCGCAGTTGGCTAGTCTCAATGAGACTGGCCGCCGTGGCCGGAATCGGTCCGGACGACATTATTATTATTATAGATTTCTCATATATAAGATACTTTCCCGCTGTAAAAATATCTTATATAATAAAATTTCACCAAAACCTGTCCAGAGATTTTTTCGTGATGCGTTCCCAGACAGATAGACAGAGAGACAAAAATTCTAAAAACTAGATTCGGCCTCTGTATCGATAATAATTACTATTTCAATAGGATTTTGAAAAAAAAGTGTTTAATGTACAGATTCGATTCAATTAGAATAGGGAATATGCATGATTTTTTTTTTAATTTTTATACAATAGCTAACATCGTTATATAATTGTAAAAGAATATCCAGCTCCAAAAAACTAAAATTAAGTATTAAAAAATTTAAAATATACCGATACGGAATAACGCCCGCCATTTCGCGCGCTTGGCGTGAATATACACAGAAAAATGTTAAATGACGACTCAATTTGTAGCGACAAAGTCGTTAATCGCTGTTATGATAATACTTTGACGTCATATTCGGTCTGACCAATGGCGTTGCGTTTCATCTACTTTGAATTTCCCGCCTATATTTGCACTTTTTAATAATTATATTACATTAAAAAATATTATATAATTCAAAAGCAATAAAGATTATAAAAATAAATATTCACCTTTATTTAAATCATACGCACATTCAGTATTTTTCTATATATGTATATAAAATAAATAAATAATAATTAATTAAAAGACCAATAACTGTATAACAAATATAAAAATAATGATGAATGAAATGAAGTGTTACTATGCCGATACTAATAATGGTAATTGCCTGACGCCAGTCTCTACGCCGGTGATAGCAGGTTTGAATCCATTTCCGATAAACATTTATAGCTCTCATACATTCTTTGTTTATGCCAGTGTACAAAGTACTCGTAGTTAAACCAGTGGCGTAGCGTACACTTATGCCGCCCGGGGCAGAAGTCACATTCACCGCCCTCTTCTTTGAATTCAAATTCAAATTCAAAATATTTTATTCAGCATTAAATTATTACAATTTTTACTGATCGTCATGAGTCAAATACCAGTTCGGAAAGAAGAAGCCTCAGACCTGAGAAGAACTGGCGAAAGAAACTCAGCGGGACTAATATTTTTTTAATAAATTATAATTTACAATATTTCTATAAAGTTAAAGTAGCCTGGAGGCGATCACTTCATTCCCAAGGCGTCTTATTTTCTATAAAATTATTTATTGTATAATAAGCCTTTAGCACACAAACGTTCTTTAGCAATTTTTTTGAATTTCGTGATAGAAGCTTTTTGAACATTTTCTGGGATCCTGTTGTACAAGCGTATACATTTTCCATAAAAAGAATTAAGTACTGACTCTCTAAACGTAAACGTAAACGAGTCACAGGCATTACAAGTTTGTGTTTGCTCCTAGTATTAATGTTATGCATGTCACAATTCTTGGGAAATTCGTGTATATTTTTTACGAACATACATAACACTAATACATCGTCCATAAAAAGAATTACTGACTCTCTGTAAGCGAGGCACAGGCATTACAAGTTTGTGTTTGTTCCTAGTAGAACGCCTTTTCTCTTCCTTGTTTTTCTTTATTTTATTATGTTCTCAAATATTTCCTTAATTTACTGTAATTAATATGTTACTTTTGTTTTTTATTACTTCTTCATTTATGTTTGTTTACAACTGATTAAGTGCATAAAGCAGAGACAAGGAACAACAAGATAGACAGCTCAGTTCATACAAACGTTTGTGCTTAGTAATTTGACTATATAAACGTATTATATATAGAGAAAAATCGATATCTACGTATACCTTAAATGTCATTCATAAGCTGATCTTCCTTCTCTCTTTTTCAGTCATAAATTCATTCATACATCTACTTGCTCTTTCTCTCAAAATTCTATAGATGTAATTGTCATGAATGGGCAATGACGTGCAGCCGCAACCACGTGATCGAAGCGTAGTAATTTTAGGGATGCGCTTCGTTACCGATTGTACAAAACCGTAAAGTAATCGCAAGGAATTAGTGTTGTATTTTACCGGTTTTTTTACCGATTTCTATGTATTACCGATTCTTAAGTTCTTTGTAATTCAGCCTTAGGTTTTTAAATTAAACTAAAAATAGTGTAAAATAATTTATTCAATATGTAATTTTATTATATTAATCTACCACCGGCTAGGAAGACAGTTCTGCTGAGAAGAGCCAGCAAGAAACTTAACAGTTGCTCTTTTAAAATAATTTTTGTTTACAATATTATATGCTACTATTTACATATACTATTATATGCTACTTATCCTATGTGAGACCCAATCAGACATTGATATCTACAAAGTATTCCGTTATTTTGTAATAAGCTTTATTCAATAATATATATTTAATTTTAGACTTAAATTGTTTAAATGGCAAGCTCAGTATCGACTGTGGAATTCTATTTTATATGTGTATGTACACCTTGCCCCATAATCGAGCTATTTACATTTTGAAGGCGAAAGCCAGGCGTTATCAATTTATCCTTATGTCTAGTATGTCTGTCCTTGTTTCTAAATCTATATTTATAATAAAACTGTACGTAATTGGAAAAATTGAATAAAAATTAGATTTACTTAACTATTCAAGGTAGCAAGCAAATTTTTTATGTCTTGTCTCCTTTTTCTTACATAGACATTTTTAATTCTATTAAATTTATTTTTATAAAGTATATACTAATTACTACATATAATAATTCCATTTTAAAACAACTAACAAAAAGTTTTCAGTCTATATAATGTGCTTAATGCAATCTAAACACATCCTCCTGGTACAAGTATTTTAAAATTGAAATATATATATGAAGTATTTATTTATAAAATTAAATTATTGTAAACTATAAATTATTAATTTTGCTATAATACATATATTAATTTACTTGACGTTAAACTTTTTATTTGTTTAATTGCCCGTAATCAATTAATTCGTCACTCGCTCAAGAGTCTAGAAGAATTTTACTATTATATTTTTTAAGAAGTATATCGTACTATATATATTAATAAGTAATATCGTGAATGAAAATAAGAAAAAAAGCCTTTTTTGAGCCTGTATCGTCGAATTTCATTGATTCTGACTTGTCCTAGCTTCCTTCAAAAATGGTACATAACTGAGTATAGAAACAAAATAATCCTTACAATGTAATTTAAAGAAAAACATTATTGATAGAAATAGAAGAATTCCAATCAAGTATTAATGATTTATAGGGTTTTAGGTGATATCATACAATTCTAAAGGATTGATAAACCATTACATAAAAATTACTGTAATAAACTTCGCGATTGTAATTGTAATAAAAATACAAACTACTTCAAAATTACTCTTCTTAATGTTAAGTTCTAGCTGATTATATGTAATTATTTAAACACGAATATATTTAATTCTTGTACCTACAAAATATTGAATAAAAAACATTAAGATATTAAAATTCTTAACATCCTATTATCAATCATCAATATCAATTATCAATATCAATTATCAATCAAATTATCAATTTTTGAAAGAGAAAGCCAGGCATTACCGATTTATCCTTGTTTCTTAATCTGTAAACTAAACTACTAAACTATACGTAGTTGAAAAATAAAAATTAAGATTTACTAAACTATTCCAGATAACGATATTTTTGATGTTGTCTCCTTTTTCTTACTTGGACATTCTTAATTCTATTAAAGTTATATGTACTTATAAAATATATGTATTAATATACAATTCTTCTAAAGACAACCAACAAAAAGCCTTTAGTCTATATAATGTGCTCAGTGCAATCTAAACACACCCACCTCATGCAAATATTTTCTAATTGAAATTGTTTATAAAATTAAATTATTGTAAACTATAAATTATTAATTTTGCTATAATATATTAATTTACTTGACTGTTATGTTAAAGTTTTTGTTTGCTGAATTGCCATTAATCAATTAATTAGACACTTAGTCGAGAAGAATTTTACATCTTGAATTGATTTGATTTCAGTTTAATTGGTAATATCATGAATGAAATTATGAAAAAAATACTTTTTTGACCCCGTGGCGTCGAATTTCATTGTATCTGACTTGTTGTAGCTTTCTTCGTATACATAGCTGCGCTTATAACTAAAATAATTCCTACAACAATTATTGTAATTTAAAGAAAAATATCATTGATATAAACAGAAGATTTCCAATAAAGTATTAACAGTTTATAGTTTTAGGTAACATCATACAATGCTTCACCGATACATAAAAAATACTGTGATACTTCACAATTGTAATACAAATACATACAACATTAAAATTTAAAACTAAACTAAAGTCTGATTTTTAATCCGACGTAATTCTGACATTTCGGAAGTGTTGTCAACTTTGAAACATTGTCACTAAAAACGGAAAGCATTTTAGCAAAATAAAAAAATAAACCTTTCTTGAATTTAAGGTTTCAATTAAAAAAACTAAGACTTAAAAAATTATTGTTAACTTTTAAATGGTAATTATTTTTTTTATTATCATATTATTGAAGTTACAATAATTATTAAGGAAATTATTTTTCTATTACAGGAATCCCTGTCCAATAATCCATAGATTGCAAGCCTTTTTTAGGAAAACCAATTTGCTTGTAAAATCTTTGCTTCTTGTAAGAGCATATTATTAAAGAAGAGGATAAAATGTGCCCACCTTATGATCTGATGGATAGTGTGTGTGATTCTTTTATAATCCCAGTGGTTGATGATGACGACAATGATGATATAAGTGATAATGATTCATAAATATTTTCATTTAAGAAATATTTTGTTTTACTCTGTTTTTTTCATTTAACCATTTACATTATAGTTAGTGTGCATTGAATGCACAAAATAAAGACTATTTACAATGTCATATATATATAGTTTACTTGATCTAATTCTTTTTCATATTTTTTGTTATTTCATATTAAAAAAAAATCAAAGCAGGAAAGGTTTATGATATCTGAATTGTCAAAGAATGAGGGCTGTCACATTTCCGTGGAATTAAAAATTAGATTTTATATAGAAATCATGGATGACAAATAAAAATAGAAATCATAACAATTACAAAAGACTATTTTCAAAGAAAATGTAACCACTGCGTTTTAACTATTTTAATCATGGATGACAAATGCAAGGAATAACAAGAGTTGTCATCGAGTCATGAGTCTCTATCATGGATGACAAGTCTCTATATTCTGTGTCCATTAACCATTCACATATAAATTTGAATCCACAGACTATAAAAACATACTGCAAAAAATGGAAGAAATCTATCCAGCAAACAACTCAAACAAAAAGCGAGATAGAGTTAATTATTATTAGTAGAAATACATTTTTCAGACTATTTTTTAAACTGTCCTATGTAACTACATATGAACTATAGTATTACTTAATAATAGTTATTCCGTGTTTTCCAATTACAAAGCATAATGCTGCACTTTGGCGCACAAACACGGACTACGCGAAAATACACTTGTTTATATTTTCTGCTACTGACTACTGAGTTGGTTGGTCAAAAGCAATGCTTTTTAAAGTCCTCGATGGTGCGGAGCGTTGCTGTCGTTGAAAATTTCGAAGTTGAGCATTATGCCGCAATTAAATACGCTTTAGTGCTATAATTGAAAAAAGCCCATTTTATAGTCATTGACTGATCTATTGGTTTTCTATCGACAAATTGATACACTAATTTCAATCGATAAAGTGACCATTTAGTATATAGAGACGATAAAGTATTTATCTTTTATTTCATCATACATTCAGATAGGACTCTACCATGTTCTTCCCCTCAAAGTTCCTCATGCCATTATATTGTTTATTATGTTTAATCCTCTGTATCTACGTAAATTTAAAATACATTAAATGTAATAGAGTTAGATTATAGACTAACGTTACTTGTAAAATAGATAATAAGTAGAATGTACTTAGTAGATTATTTTTACTTAAGGGACACCACAGAAAAGAAAAAACTTGTTTTTTTTTTTATACGATTGCGCGACGCAAAGGAGAGTTATGTGTTTATTATCATCCATGGTGAACCCTTATCCTGGATGGCCCTAGCCCCTAACTCTCAGATGTTTGAGTGCCCATTGCATGATTAGTAGATTCATCCGTGGCAATCTACTGTAACTTACAATTTAGAAAATGTGTCTTCTTTATTGAGATTTTGTTTATTTACAGGATATTTCTAAAGTACCTATGCCCTTACTAGTTTACTCTGTGTCATAAAATTATTGATTTATTGCACACATCACTATTCAATAATCTGTGGTGTTACAAGGCATTCGTCATTCGAAAAATTAAATCTTTTATTGATAAAGTACATTATAATTCCATTTAAGTATAATTTTAAAAGTAAGGTGAGTTAATTTACCTAGTACATATAATCATAATTCATTTAATGCTTTAAATTTTATTGCACAACTAGCTTTGCCCGCGGCTCCGCCCGCGTTCAGATGACCAAAAACCAAATTCTGGTTTTACATATTAGTATACTCTTACATAATATAATAATTTCATTACGCATCGCATATAACTTGGTAGGATTGTGAAATGTCGATACGCGGCGCGAATATGTTTAAAAAAAATGCTATCTGTTTCATACCGCTCGCTTTGCCAACCCTTATGGTGCGATAGAGACAGTTGCGAATCTTAGAGGCAATTACCTACATTTCCTGTTTGAAACGTTTTCACCCATCTAAATATTTACGAAATGATACAATTTTGGTCTCATTAGATTCAGTACACCTTAATCTAGGTCTGTACGTTTTCCTTTTTTAGTAATTCAGTTTAGTTGAATTAAAAAGAAATAAAAACACTCGAGGAAGTTTTTAAGTCAAAAATACAGATATTTAGATGCTAATAACTTTTATCAAACGCAATATTTCTTTAAAATAAAAACGTACGGACCTAGTTTTTCATTATATCTACAACATTTCCAAAAATTATGAAAACTAGACTATGTTAATGGGGGGAAAACGTTATCGCTTTTCGTATGAAAATTTACTTTTTTTTTTTAGCTTCACAATCCTCTTAATCTCATATTTGATTTAGTAATATTGTACTTTTTGTTTTAGCTATAACGTTTATAGTTTGTCTATACTTCTGTTTTGTATGTTTGTTTAGATTTGTGCTATAGACTCTCAAACTACTGAATTACATATTTTAATCATTTATTTACTAATAGACAGCTATTGATTAATTTATTTAGCTGATTATTTACATTAAATAATAATGACTTTCCTTAATGTTAATTTGCCGCGAAACAGTGATGGGTTAGCGCTAGTTAGTAATATATTCCGAAATGATTTTCAAAAGAAGATGTTAAGGAAAGAGAGGGTTCCAGTAGTACATAATTAAGGTAAATAAGTAAATAATTCTAAGCAAATGCTTTTTATTATTTCGGCTCGGCTAATATGATTAAAGTCTTAAGCATTTTAGCGTCCTTTAAGCCTTTCACCTTTCAAGAAAAGATGTCAAAAAAATCTGAAGAAGTTGAGGTATAAGTTTCTAAAATACTTTTATCGAAAATTATCTTGCCGAATATACGTTTCGTAGTTTTTAAGATATGCACTTATTTTAGTTACCCGCTTTGTCAGTTTAATATCCATAAACTTTTTTCTATAAAATGTTAAAAGATAATATGAAACGAACTTATTTTTACGGTCGATAAAATGAGTATATTGTGGAAACGTTAGTATTATTTCGTATTTAGCAAAATACGTAGGAGTAAGAAAAACAACAGAGCATTTTGCTAAACGGAACCTTATAATGCTGGAGTTGGACTTGCATTTGCCCAGTTTTTACATTAAAAGACATCACATAGAAACATTAACATTATTTACAAAACAATAAATATTTACAAATATTTTCATTTGAAAATTGTTTCGGTCATAAAAATATTCCTAATATGTTATTATTTTGAACACGGCCGGGGATGCGGGTAATTTAGTAGTAATTCTAATAAAATCATAGAAACGTAGGTATGTATATATGTATATATTCAATATTCAATTTTTTGGAATTAAAACTACGGATTTTAAAAACATATAGCGACATCTATTGTCGAATGTCTAAATAACACATTATTATTTTTGGAGTTATTTTAATGAATAAAATAGCGCTAATATTTTCTTTTTATCAAAATAAGTTTTTTTAGTAGTTTTTGCCATATTTAGTAAGTTACCTTGCTAAAATGTTTATAGTATCATCGTGGTTTTATTCTAACCAGTTTTTGTATTTTGTCTCAAAAATGTGATATGTTGATCCGGATAACCAACTATGACCATACCAAATTTCATCAAAATCTGTCTAGTAGTTTTTCTGTGATGCGGTAACAGACAGACAAACGGACAGACAGACAAAAATTCTAAAAACTATAGATTCGGGCTCTGTATCGATAATAATGTCTATTTCAATAAGATTTTCCAAAAAATATTTAAGGTACAGATTCGACTTAGTTAGAATTTTATTATATGAATAGATATTTATATTAATTAAAGACTGAAAAATTAATTAAAACAAAAAGCAAATGTTTTGTAATAATGTTTTGTATAATTTGTGCATTTACTCGATTCTTTTTATCGGTTATTTTCCACGTAAATTAACTTTGGTTAGTACAAAATTGAAAATACAGATTTTTGAAAATACACTGTGTTCGAGTTCCAAGTTTGGGTCAAGTATACCTAATCATTGGGTTTTTCTGTCAAAAAATTCACAGTAACATCCCGGAGTTGCGAAGTTGACGATGCCTCACCACACGTCAAAGAACGCCTCAGACAGAACGTTTTTTTAAAGACTATGGAACACCACATACTCTTTTGAGATTTGGTTTTTATTTGTTGCGATTTTTTTTTGTTTTAAAAAGTTCAAGTTCCAAATAATTCAGGCTAAATGAGCCCATCGTTGTAACTTTTCGGGGCATTCAGAACAGTTGTGCTACAAGTTGGTAATACGCTCTCAGATCTTCTTTGTGTGGAATGCTGGCATTTTTGATATAGTATGCCAGCAGGAGATCGCCTCTTTTTCTCACGGCGCTCTCTGGTCATCTTGGTGTGAGATTCTGATATTATTGGTTGAGGTTGGCAGCTTCTTGATTGGTTTATTCAGCTACCTATGCTGCTACGTTTCGTATAGGATGTCAACGTTCTGATTAGCTCTTTGTTTCTCTGCGTGATTGCCATCTTTAATCATTGTAGTCTATTATAGACCCATTTTAGAGAGAGAAAATTCACCATGGTAATGTATTTTTTTTTACACCAACAGAAAGTAGAGATTTCAACGAGCAAATAGCTCGACGACAAGATATTTTGACGTGAGAATTTTCAATTGAAAATTAGGGTGCTTTTTCGATATTAAGTCAAAATAAGGTGAAAAAATGGATATTTTTTATAAATTATTTTTGTAAAAGATAAAAATAAAAAACCAAAAACTTGATTATTTGAATTTTTCACATAAATTTTGAGGTTATGTGAAAAAAGGGTAAATACAAAAGTTGTACATCTTTTTATTACCTACAACTATGCCATTTAACTTTTTTCCATAGAACTTCGTCTAAACGTCAGGAAAACCCCTGTTACGGGTACCCGCTCGCCAATGGGGAAGCGAGTCGGGTCATGTGGGACTCCTGCCGCGATGTGCGGCAGCCTACCCACTAAAAACCTGACCAATGTTATCCTCGTCGCCATAAGGTCGGGACCGCGGGTACCAAAAAGACTCTTCCGCGACCCCGACGGCGAGCGCCTGCTAAGGCCCGTCTCCATGTCAGGGGCTGAGATGTTCGACCACCCCTGACGGCCTCCTCCCGCCAGAACAGCGGACGGCCGGCCCCCCCCCAGCCGACCGCCCTCTGGCACCCTCCATTGGTTTGGCGGACACCAAACCAATGAGGCCGCTCCAAAGTCTACTCTGCTAAACAGAGAAGTACCCGGAGCAGCCCCACCAAACCTCACCGCCCACCGAAGTGGGCAACACCACCACGGCTGCAGAGGACAGGGAGAGCGGCAACGAAACACCGACACGCCTCTTCCCCTGCAGCTCCACCGCGTCCGCCCCCCCTCCCGTCCGATCGCAGGATCGGCCAAGCAACCCCGCAACCGGTGGCCGCAACGCCGTCAGATGCAGCCACGACGAGAGAGAGGCCCCAAATCCACCACAAAATGTGGCACCCATACCACCCACCGAAGTGGGTCCACACCATCAATCGCCGCAAGCGGCCCCATCCTCATGGCACCCCAACCGCGTTCGACGGCCCACGGTCAGGGCACCCACCACCACCCCCCCGTCAGTGGCCGCAACGCCGTCAGATGCAGCCACTAACGAGAGGCCCCATCTGGTCCACCGTAGTGGACACCCGTCTGCCCACCTAAGTGGGCTCCCCCCACACTGGTGGCCGCAACTCCGGAAGCCGAAGCCTCAACGGAGAGCGGCCCTGTGCGGGGTGCCTCAACCGCGTTCGACGGCCCACGGCCAGAGGCACCCCTCCCCCTGCTGTTGGTCCGCGCCGGATTTCTCCGGTACCACCCGCTGGGTCTAAGCGGGTGGCGTTCCCCTATCCGCCACCTGGGGACGCGCCCGGTAGGAGTCAGCTCTCCCCCGGGAATTGGTTTAATCCTACTATTATTATTTTTTCACTTTTTACTATTTTCAAAGGCATCAGCCCTGATCTATAATGTATGCTGATGTGACAGATAGCGACTTTTTCTTGGCTTGTCTGATATTCTACATGTTGCAAGGTTCGTTTTCCCAGTTTCTATCATAATCGCTATATATAGGCTATTTGCATGTGGTATTTGCCTTATTTGGCTGGTGGGAGGTTTGGTGTAATGACCTGTCCCATGTTGGTTCTGGTCCTATTTGTCTTGCTTGAAGTTTTCATTTTTAGCTTCAGCAGGCTTATCGGTGTTTAGGGCTGTTTGTGGCTTTATTCACGTCCCGCTTCGTAAGCCTGCTATGATTGCCATGGCAGGCATCTTCTGTTATAGGCATTCTGCAACACTTTTCTTGTCCGTATTAGTCCATTGTCACTAGGATATGCGGTAATGTTTCTGGGAATATCCTCTGGGCATAAGTTCAGCAGACTGCCGATTGTAGAGTATAAGCTGGTGTAAATTACTTTCGTGTACAGCAGTTCGTTAGGATGAATGAATTATATATTATAATAGTAAATGTTCGATCTAATTCTTTAATTACTTTCCACAACCTTTGCTAGATACCGTTGGTCTAGTTTAACCTGTTCACCATTTCATCTGACTGCAGATAACATGGCATAGTTCAAGTCTCATATTACAATCTTACAAACTTCACAGTTTCTTCTTTGATCGCTGTCATTTAATTACTAACGAATTTTATGATCCCGAAACTGTAGCATTATAGATTTTATCCTATTTTGAGCCATTAAAAACTTCTTGATTGGGAATATCAAAAGCACTGGGTCTTTTTGTTAAATAATCCATCACAACATGAATTCTCGCTTGATCTGGTCGAATCGCATGCCAGAGTTATTAGTCGAAAATGGTTCCGTTATATTGGTTTTAATCTATACATATAATAAAATTCTAAATAAGAAGAATCTGTACCTTAAATATTTTTTGGAAAATCTTATTGAAATAGACATTATTATCGATACAGAGGCCAAATGTGTAGTTTTTAGACATTTTGTCTGTCTGTCTGTTACCGCATCACAGAAAACCACTGGAGGGATTTTGAGGAAATTTGGTATGATGATAGCTGGATATCCGGGTCAACATATAGGATACTTTATACCGCGGGAGATTATCTCAATCCCACGGGAGTACACGTTATAACACAATCCAAAAAATATTTATGATCAGAATTTCTTGAAACTTGGTATTAATGTTAATAATACAATTAAATAAATACGTGTTTTAGCGTTTTTTGAAATTCATCCCAAAAGGAGATAAAATAAGGGATATATATTTGTATGAAACCTACCTTTTCTAAGTTTTTTTGTTGTAGTTTTAGCGCGAGTGAAGCCGCGGGTTTTGCTAGTATTATTAATAATTGCCCAAGAACGAGGACGGCGAATTTAATTTCCAAGCACGCTACGCCACTACGGCTCTAAGAATTTAAACTATCAAAATGTGTGTAAACTCATTAGTTTTCTGGTGTGAATGGTTTTGTACATCATATATTAATAAATAACATATTATGTAAGTGCATCTTTTAGAACTACAAGTCTAGTTCTAGTGACTAAAGCGTTCGAAAAAACCATCCTCCTCAGTTTTATATATTAACTAGCGACTCACCTGTGCTTCGCTTCGTGTTCGTCCCTAGACAAAAACAAATCTATTCCACGGGAATGGTACATTTTTCCGGGATGATATATAGCCTATAGCCTTCTTCAGTTAACGGGCTATCTAATGCAAAAAGAATTTTTCAAATTTGAATAGTAGTTCCTGAGATAAGCGCGTTCAACTAAACAAACTCTTGAGCTTTATAATCTACTAGCGACTCACCCTCGCTTCGCTTCGGGTTCGCCCCTAGACAAAAACAATTCTATCCTACGGGAACCGTACATTTTTTCGCGATGATATATAGCTTCCTCAGTTAACAGGCTATCGAAGGCAAAAAGAATTTTTCAAATCGGATTAGTACTTTCTGAGATTAGCGCGTTCAACCAAACAAACGAACAAACAAACAAATTCTTCAGCTTTATAATATTAGTATAGATATAGATAAATAAAATTGGAGTATCTGTTTATAATATTAAAATAACCGCTTTTTAGTAAATGCATATGGATGTATACACGGTACATATACCAAAACACATTTTTTACAATTTTTGTCTGTCTCTTTGTTCCGGCTAATCTCTGAAATGGCTGGGCCGATTTTAACGGGACTTTCACTGGCAGATAACTGATGTAATAAGTAGTAACTTCGTAACTTTTATTTCAGAAAAAAAATAGGGTCCCATAAAAAAAATTGGGACGAAACCGAGCGAAGCGAGGGTGAGTCGCTAGTATTAAGTATAGAGGTGTCGTTCAAACATACATTTAAAAAAATAGATATATCCATAGTTACAAGTTTTTATAAATGCACGTGCTCTGCAGATATTTTTTATTTTCTTTTACTGTATTCATATTGTCTGTATTGTCCTTTTTAACCTCCCACTGCTAGGTACGGGCCTCCTTTCTATCTATAAGCTATCATCATACTAAATTTTATCAAAATGTGTCCAGTGATTTATAGATTCGGCCTCTGTATCGATAATAATGACTATTTCAATAAGATTTTCCGAAAAATATTCCGCTCAGTTAGAATTTTATTCTATGTAGCTAAAGATAGATGTATTTTTTTCTAGCTGTATGTGTCACGATAAATACTTATTCTATTAATCTTATTTCCAGGATATCGGATAACAGAATGTTACACTTTAAAATGCAGAAAAGCGATTATTACCGTCTTATTGGGTATGCGTGTATGTTGGTGTGTGTTTTCGGTTTCATTTCCTATCAGGAAAAAATTGGCAACGCCATGAAAAAAATTGAAGTCGACTTACGAGACATACGACCGTTGGTAGAAGAGGTGCTATCAGGCAAGAAGCCAGCAGTCTCTCCAGTAAACTCCTATCCATACAAGTTTCTAACTAACACAAGCAAATGCTCAACATTAGAAAAGTTGAATTTAGTCATCATAGTCAAATCAGCTATTGGAAATATCAAAGAACGAAATACTCTTCGAAAGATATACGGCCAAGAGGACCTTGTACCGGGTCTCATAATACGTACCCTATTCTTTCTAGGCGTAGACACACCGAACTCGGAAACGCAGAAGTTAGTAGATACGGAAATAGCTGAGTTCGATGATATCATACAAATGGATTTTTACGACAGCTTTTACAATAACACGATAAAAACAATAATGTCACTCCAATGGTTGACCGAACATTGTTCTACCGCGGACTACTATTTGTTCACTATTATCGACGACAAGTATATTAACGTCAGGAGATTTCTAGATTATACTCTAAATAATACATTCACAAATGAAATTGGTGGGGATAAGGTAGAGTATGCTAAGGACAGTATCTGTTACGCAGGTTTTGTTCTAAATTACTCGACCAAGCGCATACGTTCAATTACATGGAAATCTGAAATAAAATATGAGTTGTGTAAAATGCCGAAGTACGTGGACGGGAAAGCGTACATTTTGTCAAATAGATGCATGAAAATGTTATACACAGGAAGTCTGTTTGTAGAAATCCTTCCTTTGGACGATATTTATTTAGGTATTGTGGCTAAGAAAGTCGGTTTAAACCTCACAGATCGTAACGGTATTTATTTCCGTAGCAGGTATTACTTTCAAACTGCGGTATAATAAATAAATAAATAATAAATATGCATAAAATTCCATTAAAGTGTCATTGTATTCAGCCCTTTTTAACGTCCCACTAGTGGGCACGAGCCTCCCTCCTCCCTCCCAATACGCGGGGAATCAGGCCATAGTCCACCACGACGGCCAACTGCGGATTGGCAGACTTCACATGTCTTTCGAAAACTTGCTAGGTTCTCTCAGACATGCAGGTTTCCTCACGATGTTTTCCTTCACCGTAAGGCAAGTGGTAATCATGTTAGAAATGATTCGCACATGAAAATATCAGATTTGCGAGACCCGGGATTTGAACCCGCTTCACTCGGTTTTCCAAGCGAGCGCGTTACCACTGGGCTACCACTGCTGCTAAAATCTCATTATAGTTTCTTAATTAGTTTATCTGTGTAATGTACTCGTGTAGGATACACTTTAGTCTCCTACTTATAAAACTTATTAATTGATGATATTAGATATATTTTGTATCAAAAATCTGATAAAATTTTCACTTAGTAATTGATTTTATACTTAAAATCAAGGTTAGAAACTACATGGCCCAATAAAATTTTTGCTCGTTGTATAAAAAATATTTATTTTAGTAACTAAAGCATAGCGCCATCTATCAGACATTTTGTAAGTTTGAAAAGAAATTCAATATGAAAATGCATAAAACTTTGTCACATGCAGGGTTCGGAAACCCGTTCAATTTTTAATCTGGTTTTGGTCATTAACCGAAAATCGAAAGGCTTTTTTTATGGTTTCGGTTACGTTATTTAACCGGTTAATTCCCGGAAACAGTTTTTGACGAATTTAGGTTAGGTTAGGTTAACCGTTAATTATTGTTTCGGTTTACTAAACCGTTCGTTTTCATTAATCGGTTAAAGAACGAGCAACGAATTAACCATTACATCATCGAAATAAATCGTTTTTTTAAAACCGGTTTCCAGCCCTGCTCAAATGTCATAAATATAAAAATAAAAATAATATTTTGGCTTTTACCTATAGCATGTGTATGGTATCATCTCATCAAAATGGCGCGTATAAATACCATTAACAGGAAAATTAAATAATGTGTTCGTTTATGGAACGACTTCAAAGGAGGTGATTCTCATGATAATTAAGAAGTGAAGAGCTCTTAGCTCTTTTTTTACTTGGAACTGATGGTATAGAAGATTTAGTTTGTTTAGGAGTAGATGCAAATATTGGTTCATTGTCTTGGAAACCTGGCGTGTTAGTGGCTCTGCATACTTTACCTTGCATAGAATAATCTATTTCATTTGGATATTCGTTCCGAAAAAGTGTTTTTTTCCGTTTGACATTCTATTGAGCATTTAATTGAAAGTGGTTCTTGAATTGGTTCCTTACGCTCAAAATATTGATCTTGAAAAGAAACGTTGCTTGAACGTCTAAACTGAATAGGACTTGGTCGTTGGGCTTGATTTGGATCATTTAAAGCGTTTTCGGAATAACTTGGTTTATAACCACTCGGTCCTGCAACTTATTCCTAAAATTTCCTTATCAGTCTTTATTCCTCTTGATGTGCCAACACTTCGATTATATGATGGTTTCTTTTGAATTTTATAATTTATAAATTATTTTTATTCCTGTATAGTTTTAATAGACATATTTATATAAACAATATATGATTAGGTAATTTTTCTTTACAAAAGATCTCATAAAATTATATTATACAGAAGACTCATTAATCTAAGTAATTTCCTTATCACTACTATTTACTTTACTTAGGCTTATGTCGTGTACTTATGTACTAAGAAAATGTTCTTTAGGTGTACTAAGAAAATGTTTCTTTAATAAACATTCTATATTTATTACATTTTTTTGTTTTATTTACCTATGTAGCGACTCACCATTGCATTTCAACTATAGTTTAGTATAGATTTCTCTGCCTCGGTGGTGTAGTGGCTAGCAAGTACGGCTGCACATCCTGAGGTCCTGGGTTCGAGTCCCGGGTCGGGCCAAGTTTAGTTATTGACTCTTTCTGTATAGTAAGCCTCAGTAACAGCTCGGAGTTGGGAAGTTGGCGGTGTTTCACCCCCGTGCCTCGGAGAGCACGTAAAGCCGTCGGTCCTGCGCCTTAACTCTCACGAGAGTTAAAGCTCTCTATTCCTCTCACTCATGAGAGTGACAGGAATAGAGAGTGCACTTGTGTCTGCGCGTACACTTGTGCACTATAATATCTCCTGCGCAGTTGGCTAGTCTCAATGAGACTGGCCGCCGTGGCCGGAATCGGTCCGGACGACATTATTATTATTATAGATTTCTCAGATATAAGATACTTTCCCGCTGTAAAAATATCTTATATAATATAACTTTTTAAAAAAAATAAAAACCGACTTCCAGGCACTGAAAAGTAAAAAATAACTAAACGGGGGTTTTCATTTAGAATAGATACTTAATCAGATATTTTCGAAGTCGGTGTGCTTTGATTTGTATTGGCTGGCACCGACTTCGAAAAAATCTGATTAAGTATCTATTCTAAATGAAAACCCCCGTTTAGTTATTTTTTACTTTTCAGTGCCTGGAAGTCGGTTTTTATTTTTTTTTTTAAGTTATTTTTCCATTTTTAGTGTAGACGTATCATCAATACAAATTAATCAAGCCCAAACACCAGGTAATTGCTGTAAATCGTTGAGGAGTTCCCTCGACTATCTTTCGGATGCATCATCAGATCGACTTCAGACCTTCATTAAATTGTAGTGCTATAAAATACCTAATGAAAATCTTATCAAACGCACTAGTTGCCGCTACAATTTTCGAAAGTTCCCCTCTATTTCTCTGGGATCCCATCATCAGATCCTGGTTTTCTTATCATGGTACCACTCTTGGGATATCTCCTTTCCAACAAAAAAAGAATTATCAAAATCGGTTCATAAACGACGAAAAAATGCCCGAACAAACATAAAAAAAAAAAAACATATATACGGTGAAGATGGGTGAAGATCGATCTTCCACGTCTCCTCTACTATAACAGAAACCTTGAACCGAAATAGGTTTCCGTTTGGGCCCAGTGTCCAAAACCGGTAAAAAAATTGGTTTTCGAGCCCTGTCAACGCAGTATCTATACTCTATAGGCTTCATCTGTGGTCAATAGTGTAAAAATAATTTTGGGAAAGGTAGAAAAAGGTTATACAAGAAAATAACAATATAGTTGTAATGTAAATCTTTATTTAGTAACTAGCGGCTCACCCTCGCTTCGCTCGGGTTCGCCTCTAGACAAACAAAAACAAATCTATCCCACGGGAACCGTACATTTTTCCGGGATAAAAAGTAGTCTATTTGTTATCCTGATATACGAACTATATTATTGTAAAGTTTCACTAAAATCCAATCCGTAGTTTTTGTGTAGTAAGCTGTATAAGTTAGTTTTTTAACTATCCCACGGGAACTCTTAGATTTTCCGGGATGAAAAGTATCCTATATGTTGACCGGGGATATAAGGTACCACCATGCAAAATTTCATTCAAATCAGTCCAGCAGCTTCGGAGATTAGCCCGTACAAACAGACAAACAGACAGAGAAACAAAAAATTTGAAAAATATCTGGATCGGTTCTATTGCTCTTCTTACATCCCCCTGACTCGGTTTTAAGCATTTTTTTTCTATGTACAGACATTCGACCTCTACAATTTTATTATAGTATAGATTTAATTACAACTTAAAAGCAAGATTACAACATGTGTATATCTTGTAGACATGTTGAGTGGCCATTAGTTTTTCGAATCGAACCGAAGCATTTTGATCAAAACAATGTATAACAAAATTGTACGTCTTAATAAGGCCCACAGAAAAACCAGCAATAGCATAAGTCCTTTTCCCGAGCCTCGTAATAACTATTCATTTCTATAACGTACCTAGGGACGCACCCGGGCGAAGCGAGGGTATGTCACTATATTTTATATAGAAACTGAGTTATTCTCGAAAGAAAAAAATATATACTTAGCTGTAAAAGGAATATACTATACTAGAAGTAGCATCATTTTTATGGGACAACCCTTAAAATAATAGCGGAAGGTTTCAAAAGGTAAACTTTTTAGTTTTTCCAAAAACAGCCAAATCCATTCTTTATATATAGCTGCGTAAACTTAATTGCACTCGACTATATTACCTAAGTTTTAAATCATTGTGTTGTATGCGTTGTTACATTTTAAGGTAAAAGATCCTTCTGCGAAGGATATTTAAAAACAAAACATTTTACAATAAAAGATTTATGTGAATGTGACCGTTAGGTCATAACTCATAAGTTATTACGTTTTCTACCCTAAAGTTGCGACCCGAGGGCGGATAATGTCAGAATCGCATGTTTAGTGAAATTTAACATTTCTCTCAGACATGCAGGTTTCCTCACGATGTTTTCCTTCACCGTAAGGCAAGCGGCAATCATGTTAGAAATGATTCGCACATGAAAATATCAGAGGTGCGAGACCCGGGATTTGAACCCGCTTCACTCGGTTTCCCAAGCGAGCGTGTTACCACTGGGCTACCACTGCCTTTATATTATTATTTATATAAATTTATTTTTCTTTCTCACATTATTTTAGATAATTTTGCTTAAAATTGAAAAATGATGATTGGGTAATCATTAGAAAGGATTTTTTGAAATTTAAAGAGTCTGTAATATGATTGAACCCACCAACGCGGGCGAAGCCGCGGGCAATGACTACTTATATTTACAATTATGTAAAATATATCAAAATACACTAAGTAACTTCGGTATAAACCTTGCATGTAATTCACTCTTCTCGTAGCAGTGTAAAGGGAAAACGTAGTACACACAATAAATAATTCTTTAATAAACTCATTTGTTTGTTTGCATTTACTCTTCAATCTCTTAAACGGTTAGGTAATATAATTTTCTTCAATCGTGTTCTTTATATTAGATAACTACTTGCTAGAGTTAACCCCAAAAGATCACTAATGTATGTCACTCTTACAGGCACAAAGTGTATAAAAAACTTAAAACATAATAAACACTTAGTAAAAAATATCTGATTGATAGTTTTCATTTACTATAGAAAAAAAAAATTAAAAATTAAAATTAAAAAAATTAAAAATTTCAAATTATAAATATCTGTAAACCAATCCGGTATATAGATACCTAATCAGATATTATCAAAGTCGGTGTGCTTTGATTCGTATCGGTTAGCACCAACTCCTTTACTATATAAAACTATCTTTTTGTATTATTTCGCGGATTTATTTTGATTTTTGGTTCCCGACGTTTCGATTGCTTTACAGCAATCATGGTCACTGTCTCCGTCCGCGTCGGTCTCTCCCGTGACCATGATTAAAGCATTCGAAACGTCCCGAACCAAAAATCAAAATAAATCCGAGAAATAATCCAAAAAGATAGTTTTATTTAAAATGTCAAATATTCGCGTAAATCTAAGAAAGTAATATGTGAACCTCCTTTATTTTCGTCGGTTAACAAAACTACAAACAAATACACTTTTGGATTTATGATATAAATAATAAAAGGTTTATTTATTTATTATTTTATTTTATTATTAAATTTATTTAAAAAAACCAGCAAATATTTAATAACTAACAACAACATGTCATGTATTAAAATTGAGCAAATTGGATTTCCATTTTAGAGCCATTTTCCATTTCTATATTATAAAAATATAAATTACCGTTAACTAAAGAATATTATCTCATTATATCAAACGAGCAATTCTTGTATACATAATATATATGTATGACGTATGTATGTACATTTATTTCGTGTATCTCAGAAACGTCTCTCTCTAAAACGATTCGGATCAAAATTTGTATTTAGATAAGGTTTTGCATTTTAACTTTATCTATATATGTTTTTTTGAAAAAAAAATCACAATTATATCTTATCAGTACATGTTTACAGGTAAATAAAATTGAAGTGTCTGTTTGTAATATTAAAATAACCGCTTTTTAATAAATACATATGGATGTATACACGGTACGTATACTAAAACAACATTTTTTTACAATTTTTGTCTGTCTGTCTGTCTGTCTGTTTGTTTGGTCCAGGCTAATCTCTGAAATGGCTGACCCGATTTTTACAGGACTTTCACTGGCAGATAGCTAATGTAATAAGGAGTAACTTAGGCTACTTTTATTTTAGAAAAAAAATGGGATCCCACGAAAAAAATAAGCAAATTAATTAATTCTGTTTTGGGAAGCAACCTAGGGACGAACTAGGTCGCTAGTCTTCCATATTGCTGATAGGATTCGGCAAAAGTTTCACGACCGGCCGCCGCCTGGCATCTACCCTCCTTGGGAATGCTATTGTTTATCGCGAACGTCTTGTAATATGGACATTATATATTGTTTTCCTTTTAAAATATTTTATATAGCATTACTCAAAGTTTTATAATGTAACTAGCGACTCACGCTCGCTTCTCTCGCGTTCGTCCCTAGGTACGTTTTCACGGTTAGCTATGTTTAGGTACACATAAATAGTAGCTTGATACTCCTAAGATATTCATTTAAATTATATAATGATTTAACCTCGTTTTGCTCGGATTTTGTTCACAATTTCGTTGTTTTTTAATTTTTTTTCGTAGAACCCTGGTTTTTTTCTAAAATAAAAGTAGCCTAAGTTACTCCCTATAACATCAGCTATCTGCCAGTGAAAGTCCCGTCAAAATCGGTCCAGCCGTTCCGAAGATTAGCCGGAACAAACAGACAGACAGACAGACAGACAAAAATTGTAAAAAATGTTGTTTTGGTATATGTACCGTGTATACATCCATATGCATTTAGTAAAACACGGTTATTTTAATATTACAAACAGACACTCCAATTTTATTTATCTGTATAGATTTTATGATACATTTTGAAATAAATTTTGTTTTGCCGTTGTCAAATTTTTTCTACATACTTTAGCAGGAACTATTATTTACCATATATAATAACAAATGATAAATCAAAACCCATATCAAATATGGTAAATATCACAAATTTTATGGTTCTCTTTTGGCACTATACATAATATCAACACAATTTGTATAGAGTGTGTTTGAATATCAATTTTTTTAATTCATAATTATTCATAAAAACCCTGTTAACATTTAATTAATCTTCAAATAAATAAACTTTATCATCTTATTCTCAAAGAAATAGACAAAATTTAAAAGCTATTAAAAATAATTTGTCCTTACTTTTGTATAATATTACTTAATACAATAAATGTTTCATACACATTCTGTATGTGACATACAATATTATGTATTAGGACATACATTATGTATGTCTTGGGTAGTTGACACCATTAACCAATCGACATACTTTTTACGATTTAAAATGCAAACCCATACATTTTGTATGGCAACAGCAGTCTATGACGTCACTTAATTTTACAGCTCAAAAGCACTTTTCATACTAAACAACTAATTTTACAGTAAAGTGAAAGTGGATTGGGTTTTCAGCGCTAAAATCTATATATTAGTATAGATATGAAACAGATTGTTTGTTTGTTTGAACGCGCTAATCTCAGAAACTACTAATCCGATTTAAAAATTCTTTTTGTATTATATAGCCCGTTTATTAATGAATGCTATAGGCTACAGGCTATATATCATCATGCTACTATTTAAGGGAGCGGAGCAGTAATCATAAATGTCAACAAATCGGGCAGACTTCCATACATTATTGTAAAACATATTGATATTTGTAATCAAACAAATTTAACACATGTGAAACCGCGGGGCGCAGCTAGTTAAGTGACATATAGAAGTCTTGAAATGATTTTTTAATGGTGTCAACTACCTCATTATGGCACACGCTGTATATAATAATTTAGCTAAAGGGGTGTGCAGCATCCAGCTCTTTAAAGACGAAGGTGATCTTCACCATGGCGAGGGACAGGTCTTCGTCGGAGATGTCGTTATGTAGCACGAAACGGAGTGTCTTGTTATTGAAACAGACCGATTTCACTATCACACCCTCGTCGTTTGACGTTTTGCAATCATCCTGTATATAAATAAATATATTGAAACATTAACATACAGCACCATCCAGCTCCATGGTAAGCTACGAGGCCTGTGTTATGGGTACCAGATAGTTGATACACAACACATATATAACTTGAAATACATACATATTTTAAATATAAACACCCCGTGACTGGAGTACAAACATTCGTGCACACAAATGCATGCCCCCAGCGGGACTCGAACCCGCGACCGCTGGCACAGCAAGTAGGGTCACTACAATCTGCACCAAGATAATATCATGATTATTATATGTAAAAAAATATCATGATTATTACTTTATACAAAATAAAAAAATAAATATAAAAAGAAATAAGGTTCGTTTACGTTGTAGATATAAAGCTACATTTTCCCGGAATAAGTATTTATATTGGCCATACAGTATACGTATGTCAATAAAAAAGGCTGTACCACAGTATAAAAATTAACAGAGTGATCACCTGTGATCTTAATAAAAATCCCACCGAATACTAGGATCGTCAAAAATACCAATTTTCATGGCGAGCGATTTGTAAGTTAAAGCAAATAATAAGATAACATTAGAGAAAAGTGAAAACACGGGCAAAACTGCCTAAGTACGAAAAATTCATGCAAGAAGAAGAACAAGAAGAAGAAGAGACTAGAGAAGTGTCATCTCGTGGCAAATTACAGTTAATTATTAATAATAATAATAATAATCTTTATTTCAGGCAAAACCCATAAAATCCCAAAAAAGTCAACCTAAAGGCTTCTCCCGACTGACATATAAAAGTATTTCTATACTTATTCTAAAATACAAATTAAACAAATATTTAAATTTAATGTGGATTCTTTTTAACCTGTCCACACCTACGTATATTTTTCCAAATATTAATTATAATCAAAAATTAAAATGTGGGTACCTCAATTTCAGCTAAGCTGACCTGGGCCAGCCTGTCTATGACGTGGTCAGCCCCGAGGGGACTGGCCTCGGCGATCTTCACCAGGATGATATTCGTGTGTTGCCCCTCCACATCCACTGAGAAATTCTTCAGAGACAGCCCTTGGATATCTATACAGATAAATAAAATTGAAGTGTCCGTTTGTAATGTCAAAATAACAGCTTTTAACTACATTTAGTTAAAAGTTGTTATTTCGACATTACAAACGGACACTTCATATGAAATTATATACGATACTTATAAGGAAAACACAATTTTTTACATTTTTGTCTGTCTGTCTGTTTGTTTCGGTTAATCTCAGAAACAGCTGGACTGATTTTGATGGTACTTTCAATGGCAGACATGCTTTTATTTTTATTTTCGAAAAAGAATTAGGGTTCCGATCAAAAAAATTAAAATGTGTCCAAAAACGCATCCGAGTGACGGGAGGGTACGTCGCTAGTCTATAGTCCAGATATTACATTACTGGATACCATGAGCCACACTACACTTTAGCCTGATCACTAAAATAATTGTGAAAGTTTGTGTTTGTCACTTTTAACACTAAAATAGTCGATTGGATTCGGATGAAACTTGAAAAAAGCTAATTGGCATATATGTAGAAAGCACACAAACGAAGCGTGCTTAAGTCGCTAGTAACGAACTAAAAACCCCTATTTGTTCTATAACTGTTATACTTTACAACGTAAGTAACACATATGCACACGCACACGCACACGAATACGCGCACAGACAAACACACACACACTCTATCTCTCTCCCTCTCTCATTCTATATCTCTCTCTCTCTCTATCTATCTCTCTCTCACACACACACACACACGCGCGTGTGTAGAGCAGTGCACTGACGCAGCGCCAGGCGGCGCGCGCGGCGGTGGTCGAGCGCGAGGCGCGGCGCCACGTCGCGCAGCGCCACCAGCGCGGCGGCCGCCAGCACGCCCGCCTGCCGCATGCCGCCGCCCAGCATCTTGCGCAGCCGCCGCGCCCTGCGGTACGACGTCCCAACGCTATACTCACAATATACAACCGTTTTTTTTTTTGTTTCCGCTGGGGAAACGGGAAACCCATCATGGGGACTAGGGTGTAAGAAAAAAAACTTTTTTTTTTTCTTTAGTTACCATGAAAATGTCGTCCAAGATATAACTAAATAAAAATTCCGGTTAAGTTTAAGCTCTTAATATTAATATTAAGAAGGTTCATCGATGATTAATATTAAGAGCTCAAACTTTTTCAGATTTTTTTTTTCATCATCTTGGACGACATTTTCATGGTGACTAAAAAAAATAAAAAAAGTTTTTTTGGCACACCCTAATGGAGACCCTGCTGGCCGCCAATGGACAAGGTAGTGTGAGACCCCTACTCACTAAAACCCACAGCGGAACTCATCGCCAGTGCAATAGGACGTTGCAGGATCGCTTGCGCATTCACTACAACACCCCTGCAAACACTATACAGTAAATCACCTAACAAATTGCAATTCAATTATCTTGATGGCTTCAAAGCGTGCCTGTTGAGCACAGATTACTTCACCAATGTCATGTAGAATACAGAAGACACGAAGGAGATTGGTCGTGTTTATATTAATACTAGCAACTCACTCTTGCTTCGCTCCGATTCGTCCCTAGGTACGTTTTAACGGTTAACAATGAAATACAAATCTTTGATTTTCTCAGCTTTTCTGTATAAATATAATATGCATGTATTATACATATAAACCTTCCTCTTGAATCACTCTATCTATTAAAAAAACCGCATCAAAATCCGTTGCGTAGTTTTAAAAATCTAGGCACATATAGGGACAGACAGCGGGAAGCGACTTTGTTTTATACTATGTAGTGATAATGTGTTTCTCACTGATTGCAGCTATAGTAAGCCAACTGCGTGAAACATATTACGATGTAATCATGAAACGACGTATGCGAGAGTAGTCAAGAAACACCAATTTTCATGAAATTTCTGTTATTTAGCCCTTCAACCCTAAACCCGTTTCCCAACTGTCTTATATATATGTAAGTCGTTAATCGGGTGTGCCTCACCAGCATCACACCACACGCAAACCACACAATTGTACTGTCTAGACGCCTTCGTTAAAAACAACAAGAATAATCACTCCAGGATAATTTCTAAGAAATTAATTATTAACTGAACCACCGGTGTTCTCGCGTCCCTCAATACATTAAGTAAGACGTGATGTAAGACCAGTAATACTAACTGCTGTACGCTACCTCAGTGTTCTTGTAGCTAACATGTCGCAGATCCGAAGGTCCTGAATTCGAATCCCAGATCGGAAATATTTCTGTCAAGAAATTCTCATTAACAGCCCAGAGTTGGGAAGTTGGGGATGTTTGACCCTCGTGCCTCGTCTCACTGTGAGCGTCGAAGTAACGTCCTATCGAACGCATGAGAGTAACAGAAATAGAGAGTGCACTTGTATCCGCGCTATAATATCTCCTGCGCAGTTGGTTAGCCTCAATGAGATTGACAAACGTGGCCAAAGTCTGTCAGGAGGACAATATTATCAATACTAACTGCTGTATAAAATGGTAAGATCCAACCAAAGCAGAGCCCACAGGCGCTGACAGATTTTTGCTAAAGCACAATGTGGAGCTGTCGCAATCCCGCACTATCCTCTCCAGTGGCACGTCCAGGTAAGTGCTGGCACTGAGCGCTCGGGCACCATCCATGTGTAATGCTAAATTGTGCTTCTTGCAGAGTTCTGATAAATTGTCTATCCATTCGAGTGGAACTACCTGTTAAGAGGAATTATGCTTTTATACAAACACACATACAGAAAAACTTAAAAAAAACCAACTTCCAGGCACTAAAAAGTAAAAAATAACTAAACGGAGGTTTTCATTTACTATAGATAATTTCGAAGTCGGTGCCAGACGACAATGATTTAAAATATGAATATCTAATAGGTAAATATGACAAGACTAATTATAGTTAAAATATATATTATTGTAATATATTTATACCGATTGAAATAAATCGGTCAATTCATCTGCGCGAAATCGGTGAACATACATAAAAAAAAACATACATACAGACGAACATAGAACCTCCTCCTTTTTGGAAGTCGGTTAAAAAGTACGAAAGTCAGAAATACGATGTTCAGTTCACTCATATATGTACTTATTGTACACTAGCGACTAACCCTCGCTTCGCTGGGGTTCGTCCCTAGATACGTTTTAATTTGTTTGAGAGAAACCCTTATTCTTTTTCTAAATTAAAAGTAGCCTAAGTTACTCCTTATAATATCAGCTATCTGCCAGTGAAAGTCCCCTTAAAATTTGGTCCAGCCGTTTCGGAGATTAGCCGGACCAACAGACAGACAAAAATTTTAAAAATTGCGTTTTTCTTATAAGTACCGTATATAATTCCACAAGCATTTAGTATAAAGCTGTTATTTTGACATTACAAACGGACACTTCAATTTCATTTATCTGTATAGGTAAATGAAGTTTGTACGTTTGATATACCTTCACGTTAAAACGACTGTACGGATTTAGATGTACATAGGTAGTCTTTGACCTGGAGTAGCACCTAGGCTACTCTTCGACACCTAGAGGCACCCGAGCAAAACGAGGGTAAGTCGCTAGTATTAATATATACGACGGCACCCTACTTTCTGCGCCAGTGGTCGCGGGTTCGAGTCCCGCTGGGGGCATTCATTTGTGTGATGTGCATGAATGTTTGTACTCTAGTCATGGGTGTTTATATTTAAAATATGTATGTATTTGAAGTTATATATGTGTAGTGTATCAACTATCTGGTATCCATAGCACAGGCTTCGTAGCTTACAATTTAACTAGATGGTGCTGTGTGTTAATATCCCAATATATTTATATTTAACTAGCATTGCCTGCGGCTCCGCCCGCGTTCAGATGACTAAAAATCAAATTCTTAAGTTTTTCATGTTAGTATACTCTTACATTGTAGCTTTTGTATTTTTCCTCAGAAATGAGATATTTTCCCGCGGTAAAAGTATCCTATATATTGACCCGGATAGCCCGCTATCACCATACCAAATTTCATCAAAATCTGCCCAGTAGTTTTCTCGTGATGCGGTAACAGACAGACAGACAAACAGAAGACAGACAGACAAAAATTATAAAAACTATAGATTCGGCCTCTGTTTTTTTTTATGTCATCAAGGGGGCAAACGAGCAGGAGGCTCACCTGATGAAAAGTAATTACCGCCGCCCATGGACATCTGCAACACCGCTAGGCTGTATCGATAATAATGACTATTTCAATAAGATTTTCCAAAAAATATTTAATGTACAGATTTAGCTTAGTTACCATTTTATAATATGTATAGATATATAACTTACCTTTCCTCCACAATAGTTGTGTGTATTTTCAAACACAACCAGTGACGTGATGGGCTCGTGAATATCAGAGCCTCGTATTCTATTTTCAAGCTCCTTAAGATCAAACGTGCCATCTGGCTTGTTTGGAATAGTGCTTAATTCTATACCACCTAGATGCGCGGCACCACCTTGCAGAAAACACAGACAAAAAAAATATTAAAGAGTGCGTGTATGAATGTGTACACGCGCAAGAAGTAAAACTTCTGTAGGTTATCGGTACTCTTTATGAAATTCAATTTATGTTTTAGATAATTAGGATAGGTGAGATAGTAAAAATAACGCATATTATGCATATTACAATCATATATTTATAGAATATCATTTAAGGAAAGAATATAATATTATATATCATTTGTCAGACGATAACAACGGTTACCATGGCAACAAACGTACGTACATTTTTTCGTAACGCATTCACCAGCTTACCCCCCAAGTCAAGCGTGCGTAAACAAGTTTTACTTCAAAAATTATATTATAAAGAAATCAGTTAAAGAGTTTGCTACATTAAAACCAAAAGAAGCAAACTGTAAGTTCAGATTGTCTGCGAAAACATATCGATTTTGTCGTGTAAAGAAAAAAATATGTTTTTCGAAGAAGCTCTTCTGTTATCGTTAGGTTGTGACCCCACATTTGGTTATTGGTAATGACAAAAACGGATGGGTCAATTATTGAATATTAATGTGACTAGACTATTTATATTTCTAATCTATACGAGGATAGGATACTAAAGATGACTTTATTTTCACGTTATCCTGCTTAAGACATTAATGATATAATCGGATAATGAATTTAGATTTCTATTTAGTAGATGTAGGTATATATTACGGGGAGGTAGGTGTGTTCATCTTGTTGTGATTTGGGCTCATTAGCGTCCGGCAATCCAGCTCGGCGACCAAGCCAAGAAACGCACAGAGAAGTGGCCCACTTCGGTGGCCGGTGACATGCGGGTTGCTCCTGGTACTTCTCTGATAGCAAAGTGGACTGTGGAGCAACCCCATGGTTGCTGTGGTCTGCTTCGGCAGACCTGCCGTTGGGTCGTCGTGGTTGAGTGCGTAAGCGATCTTGCGACGCCCCGTAAGACGGAGAAGGTTCTGTTGGGTTTGAGTGAATAGTACTGTCTTTCTACGCGGTAATCCCACATATATGTATGTATACAGGAACAGGTGGTATGCGTAAATGCATTTCCCAACATAAAAAAAGTCCTCCTGACCGATTCCGGCCACGGCGGCCAATCTCATTGAGACTAGCCAACTGCGCAGGAGATATTGTAGTGCAGCCAGTGTGAGAGAGAGAGCGCAGACACAAGTGCACTCTCTATTCCTGTCACTCCCATACTCCGATGGGACGACACGAGACACGACCGGTGAGAGTTAAGGCGCAGGACCGACGGCTTTACGTGCTCTCCGAGGCACGGGGGTGAAACACCGCCAACTTCCCAACTCCGGGCTGTTACTGAGGCTTACTATACAGAAAGACTCAATAACTAAACTTGGCCCGACTCGGGACTCGAACCCAGGACCTCAGGATGTGCAGCCGTACATGCTAGCCACTACACCACCGAGACAGTAAGTTCAGATAAAAAAAGTAATGTATTACTAACCGTGTTCATATTTAAAAATGTGCGACAAATCACCCACTATAGCTTCTGCCCCTCGTTTATTGCAATGCACCATGACTGAAATAAATATTTGTTACATAAGTTAATATGAGAAATAAAAATTAGACGAACGCCTAAAGTAGACGTTAATTAATCACTTGGTTTAACAAGACATTTATATTTTGAGAAAACAGATCAAAGGTTAAGTTTTGAGAGAGTAAATGTAGAGGCATAATGGTGCTTCCACGCAGCAGTTAAAAAATGTTGGATAACACTTTTTAACTTCAGATGTTTTCAAAGCTTCCACACTGATAAATCATGTTGTACAAGTACAAAAAAAGTATCATGTTGCAATAATATAGTGTACGTGTTGTATGTATGTATACATATATATATCATATACACACCCCTACATACATAGTATGTAGGGGTGTGTATATGATATTAATACATAAATTAAACATTATATAAAACAAAAATATTATGAAACGAAAAGTTTAATATATAAATATAATGAATTAAATATATTGTTATAAGTCAGCTACATTATATTTTGCTTCGTTATATTTAAATGTAAAAAAAAACATTTAATAAAAAAATTAAAAAAATAATTTATAATTTTTGTTATATTTTTTTTGCAATAAAAAAAATGATCACTAACATCTCATAAATACTATCACCTTATAAATGACATTTGTAATCGATATCGTTACGTCTGCCTATCACTGTGGCTGCCATAAAAAGTTTTACAGGAAGGGTTTTTTTATGCGATTCAGTGACAAACGAGCAGACAGACCACCTGATGGAAAGCAGTACCTGTCGCCCATAACACCTACGGTTCATGCACTTAGGTTTTACGTAACAAAACTGCGGAACCACAGGTGCGTTGTCACTGTGAGGACTAAGATGATATGCCTCTTGCCTGTAATTGCGCTGGCTACCTTATCCTTCAAACCGGAACACAACAATGCAATCATACACAACAATTACTACTAAAAAGTTACAATTAACCAAGTACTACTTTATTTGCTCAAGTTAATAATAGTCGTTATCAGTAAAATTATCTTAAATGTTCTCAAGTTTGCGTATTTTCATATTAATTGTACCTTATATTGTGTACATAATGCGAAATCGCGTCCGTTTGAATACCTCTTTTTTAAATACAACTCGACCAAACTATTCAACCCATTTTATTATTTGGGACAATGTTAGCTCGCATTTCATCCTAACAAGTTATCTTCTATTATTGATTTTGAAAAAAACTCTTTCTATTAAGATAAGAATTGAAGCCATAGAGAAATCTAGAATTATGCCGAATTTTGTTGTGGGTTGTTTCATTCCATCCAATGGTTGATTTTTAGTAGTTCTGCTTAGCAGTAGGTATGCATTAGACTCGAATTTCATGATTTTGGCTTTCGTCATATATGTATGTTCATTTATTAGGGTTCCGTACCCGAAGCGTGCCGACGGAACCCTATTACTAAGCCTCCGCTGTCCGTCCGTTTGTTCGTCTGTCCGTCTCTCAGCAAAGCAAGGGTAAATTAAGAATAATAATTAATTTATAATATGAATCTTAAAGTATAAGATAATATAGTAACAATTTAAAAAAAATTGCAATGTTTCTAGTCGATATTACAATTAGAAGTAGGTAAAAAAATCGGTCAAGTGCGAGTCGGTTTCGCGTACGAAGGGTGCCGTACAATCATAGATTTTTTTTTATTTGCATGGCAGCCGTTTCAAATTCGCTATCTTGGTTTTTTATTATTTGTTATAGCGGCAACAGAAATACATCATCTGTGAAAATTTCAATCACGGTTCATGAGATACAGCCTGGTGACGGACAGACAGACAGACAGACAGACAGACAGACAGACGGACGGACGGACAGCAGTCTTAGTAATAGGTTTTACCCTTGGGTACGGAACCCTAAAAAATGACTAGCGACTCACCCTCGCTTTTCTCGGGTAAGGGACGAACGGTTGATTCCCCATATAAACTTTTATCCCCATTTTCATCCCCATAAGGGATGATTTCCAGGATAAAAAATATCCTATGTCCTTTCCAGGGTTTCAATTATCTTCTTACCAAATTTCATCTAAATCGGTCCAGTAGTTTTTCAGTTTATTCGTTACAAACATACAAAAATACAAATCTTTCTTCTAGATTATTTAAATTTATTATTTAAAACACATGATTTTTTCACTGTACAAAAGGTTAAGGACAAGTGATATGTAGGCTATAGCGGTACCTACATATATATCAATACTGATAATTTGCTTTGATTTTCCTCAGCAACGTCGATAAATCTTATATTCTGGGGAGGATTTCGTTCAGAGGGGACAATTTGTTGATTTAACAAGAAAAAGGTGTGAAGAAAGATTGTTTCCGCTTCAATCAATGGTGATCAAATTAAAAGGTCAATCTATCTAGAAGACACGTTTGGCTCAGTTTGTAGTGACCCTACTTGCTGTGCCAGGCGTTGAGGGTTCGAATCCCACTGGGGGCAGTCATTTGTGTGATGAGCACAAAAGTTCATATTCAGTCATGGATGTTTATATTTATAATATGCATATATTTAAAAAGTTATATATGTGTATTGTGTAATGTATCAACTATCTGGCATCCATAACACAAGCCTCGTAGCTTACCATGGAACTAGATGGTGCTGTGTGTTAATATCCCAACATATATTTAACCTAATAACACGCAGGGAGAAATAATTTCCCATAACCCATAAACAAAACCATTGGAGGACGTCTTCAGGACGCTCGATTGGAACGGAAACGGCATTAATACCAACGGCTCCACAGTTTGCCGACGACATTGTTATCATGGCTATATAAAATACCTCAAGATTCGTGTCTCAGGATGACCTTTAACAAGATCAAAATCGCATTCATACAGTGCTCGTCTATGATTGCATCCTTAAATTTAAGCAGGATATATCAAGAATCCAATTATATGAATTGACAACTTCACAAAGAGAAATCCACTTACGGACGAATACACTTGGATTAGGCGGCTTTATGCAGTGGTAGCCCTGTGGTGACGCGCTCGCTTGGGAAACCGAGTGAAGCGGGTTCAAATCCCGGGACTCGCACCTCTGATATTATCATGTCGAATCATTTCTAACATGATTACCGCTTGCCTTACGGTGAAGGAAAACATCGTGAGGAAACCTGCATATCTGAGAAAACCTAGCAAGTTTTCGAAAACCATGTGAAGTCCGCCAATCCGCACTTGGCCAGCGTGGTGGACTATGGCCTGATTCCCCTCATATTGAAGGAAGGCCCGTGCCCAGCAGTGGGACGTTAAAAAGGGCTGAATACAACAGACGGCTTTAAAGTATATCCTGTAATAATAAATAGGCTTTATGGGGGACGGATAGTCTTTAAGATCTAATGAATTATGGAATGATGGCTACCCATCGCAGCTGATTCACAAATTCAAAGCTGATAGAAAGTCTAATGCTCAGCAAGTTATGAAAGGCTTCATGCTTGAGGTTTCTATGGAAATAAAGTCGAAGACAGTGTTTAAGCAGGCATAGTATAGGATGTCCTACGTCGGGAGAGAAAGATGTTTTTGAAAATGTATTAAGCAAACGATGCTGGCAGGATTGGGATGGTTGAACATGAGAGGAATGGAATTTAATAGTAAAAGTTGTGCCGCTCCGCAAATGCGGGCAACCAGGGCAAATTGTCCGTACTCCATAGTCGTCCGTCTCTCTATCACTCTGGACTTTCTATCAGCTTTGAATTTGTGAATCAGCTACGATGGGTAGCCATAATTCCATAATTCATTAGATCTTAAAGACTATCCGATGCCCATAAAGCCTATTTATTATCTATACTAATATTATAAAGCTGAAGAGTTTGTTTGTTTGTTTGTTTGGTTGAACGCGCTAATCTCAGGAACTACTGATCCGATTTCAAAAATTCTTTTTGCATTTGATAGCCCGTTAACTGAGGAAGGCTATAGGCTATATATCATCCTGGAAAAGTCTACGGGTCCCGTGGGATAGATTTGTTTTTGTTTAGGGACGAACCCAAAGCAAAGCGAGGGTGAGTCGCTAGTAATATATAAAAAGGTAATTTTTATGGGAAATAGAAAATAATTAAATCAGAGTGCAGTCCTGAAATTAAGCTTTGGGGAAGAAGCATTTACTTTTCTCAATTTTTGAAGTGGATATACACTTTGTTAATTTGTAATTTAGGAAATATTGACTTTGCTTATTTAGAAAATTAATGAACAATCATAAAATCAATTTATAAAGGAATATGTTTAAAAGGTATACCTTTTTATTTACAATATATTGTATACAATGTAAGCTTTAAATGTATAAATAAATATGTTGAGACATTAACACACAGCACCATCTAGTTCCATGATAAGCTACGGGGCCTGTGTTATGGATACCAGATAATTGATACACTACACATATTAACTTTATGTACATATATATTATAAATATAAATACCCATGAGTGGGGTACAAACATTCATGCTCATCAGACAAATTAATGCCCCCAGCGGGACTCGAACCCACAGCCACTGGCACTGTATGTAGGGTCACAATAAACTGAGCCAAATGTGCTGTCACTGATGTGTGTTGTTATATCTGAAGAATATAAATTGTATATTAACTAATTGGTATAAATATGATAAGTGTAAAACTTTAAATATAATTATTTTTAAAGGGATTGTGTCTATTTAATTTTATAAAGATGCGAGAAGTTTTTATTTGTTTGAAAAATAAACTTTTATTATTTACTATTATTATTTTTTTTATGTTTTAAGTATTTCTTTTTTGTTTTTAGACCATCTATATTCAGATATTACGTATATCAGATGTATAAATATTATTATATTTTGTAATAAAAATAAATTTAAAATGAGTGCATTATTAAACTATTATACCTTTAGGTAATTTAATTGTATCAAAGTATAAGGCTAAATATAATACCTAAATTAAGTATATAAGAATTAGACAATACTCACGAGCTATAAGATTGGCCATAGTGCCACTTGGTACAAATAAAGCTGCCTGCTTTCCTAATAGGGTCGCTACTTTGCTCTCTAAAGTGTTAACAGTTGGATCTTCTCCGTAGACATCATCCCCAAGAGCAGAATTCACCATGGCATGTTTCATAGCTTTTGTAGGTTTAGTTACAGTATCAGACCGTAAATCTACGATGTACGCCATTGTTAGAGTTCCAACTTCCAATGTATGTACACTACGAAATACACAACACTACGCATGAGCTCTGCAGTCAAACAAGTTAAAGAGAACATGTAATGCACTGCTTATATAGCTTCAACTTTTGTACTTTGGATTCGAGCGCACAGTGAATAAATAAATTATAATAAATATCTTGTAAGATTATTTACTAAGATGCATATTGGATTTTATTCTACAGATTTTAGGCCACACAAGATTTGTCAATCAGGTAGGTCTAAAATCTAAGATTAAATTAATTAATTAGATTAACTGTACAAAATGAGCAGTTTTCTTATTAAATTTCAAACTAAAACAAAATAAACACAAGTATGGACATCATATTATAGAAATACTAGTAGATTATCCCATAATTATGTGAACATATATGATTACATTATTTATTTATATATACTTACATAGAAATTAACTAAAATGTACTAAACAGAAGTTTTAATAAATATTTAACACTAAATAAGGTTGGATTTTATGTGGAAGTGCTTAACTTTAATATACACACGCACAAGTTCACTATTCATATCATATATAAGAATATTAATACGTTTATATTTTTTCTGTAAAATATTTTCTTTAGGAATTAAATAATTTTGGTGAGAGAAAATATTATGTAAATGTGTTATCTGATATCATGTAGGTATGAATTATTCGAATTTGACACTTGATAGAATTTCGTAATTCGTTTTTTTTGACGTATAGTAATCATAGGCCACAGCTGGATATCTGTAGTTCATTTAACGTATTGCGATATTTTTAATTTTCATTTATTTTCAAATATTGAATGAAAATATATTATACAATACATGTTATCAACAAACTATATATAATGCTACGCGTAAGTCATCTATACATATAATAAAATTGTAACTAAGCCGAATCTGTACATAATTTTTTTTTTGAAAATCTTATTGAAATAAACATTATTATCATTCAGAGGCCAAATCTATAGTTTTTAGAATTTTTGTTGTCTGTCTGCTTATGTGTCTGTCTGTCTGTGACCGCATTACAGATAAACTGCTGAGGGATTTTGATGAAATTTAGTATGATGATAGCTGGTTATCCGGGTCAAAATATAGGATACTTTTTACTGCGGAAAATTATCTCATCTCTGGGAAATATATACTAAACGGTATACGCACCTAGAGACGAACCTGAGCGGAGCGAGAGTGAGTAGTTAGTTCTGAGATATAATAACATGTAATGCACCGTTGTGTTCGTAAAAAGTGGCGTCGCGTCGTAAGTGACTTAATTACTTAGTGACTTAATTAACTCGTTAATTCAAACCAAAGAGTAAAACCCAAAAATTGTAAGTCCGCGTATGAGAACACAGTGTACTTTATTTTCTAAGAAAAATTGCAATTTAATAATATTGCCGTAAAAATCCTATTATCATTAGGAGTGTGTATTAAAGTTATTTTAATGACGTCATTCACGTCAATCTTAAAAGGAAAACAACTTTAAAAAAATAACCCGACTTCCAGGCACTGAAAAGTAAAAAATAACTAAACGGGAGTTTTCATTTAGAATAGATACTTAATCAGATTTTTTCGAAGTCGGTGCCAGCCAATACAAATCAAAGCACACCGACTTCGAAAATATCTGATTAAGTATCTATTCTAAATGAAACCCCCCGTTTAGTTACTTTTTACTTTCCGGTGCCTGGAAGTCGGTTTTTATTTTTTTTTATTAAAGACTTTTATGACGCTTGAATTTGTGTATATCTACAGCGTTATTCATTGTAAAAATAAATTATATAATAATGAAGAATATCAACAATTTTGATTTTATCTTACAATATACTCTATTAAAAATAAAAAAATACCGTAAAATTTTTTTTATACATCTTATAGTTTCCGAGATATTTAATTGTTTAGCTAGCGCGCGACGAAGCGGAGTCATCGGCCGCTGTGACGTCATTCTACAACAGTCGATCAGTGCGTGCTTTGCTCCCGACCTGCGTGTATAAAGTTCGTATCGAAAATTGATAAAAACGTTGAATCCAGATAAAATATATAAAAATGCACTTATCTACGATCACATTAAAAAGGAAATTAATATAAGAGGTTGTTGATCTTAGCTTAATAATATATAATGTGTAGTCGCGTAGATCCTAATAATAACCTAGTTTTGAAAACAAGATTTTATGGGTTCAAATTTTGAAGGCTTTGTACCTCTGGTACATATTGTTCACGTTAGGTTTACTATGTTAATTTATTATGACATTACATATTAAAAAATACAAAATGTAAGTCATAATCAATTTTATTTTTTCTATGGCTTAGAGTTGCGTTAACAGACGCAATACATTCTGCCAGTATCACGTTTTGTGAGGAAGACACAAATGAGATTGAGCGGTAATTTTGAAATTTAGTCGCTTTAATATGAAATTAAAACTATAAATGAATGATCGGTCAAAAATTTTATTGCGAGAAAATATCTCACCTCTAAGAAATCTATACTAAACGTCAAAACATAAGTCATATTAAAAATTTCGTAATATCATGTCATATGTAGGATTTTTCATATTTTTTGTTGACTCTTTAGAACTAGGGACTAGTTTTGACAGAATAAATCAATAACATTATAAGTTAAGGCAAGTTGGGATATTCCGTTGTAGTGCATGCGCAAGCGATCCCGCAACGCCCCATTGCACTGCGGCGACGGATTCCGCTGTGGGTTTTAGTGAGTAAGAGTCTCACAGTACCTTACCCATTGACGGCCGGTAAGGTCCCCATGATGGGTTTCCCCAGCGAAAAAAAAAATTGGGATATTCCAAGGCGTCTTTGCCATACTACTTCATACTTAAGTAGTTAGGGTAAATTCCTTCAAAAGTATACATCGTAAATGCTATTTGCAAAACATTAAAAGATAATGAATTATGTATTTATTAGTGAAAATGATTAGAGGTAGCAACAAAATTCGTCTCATTATCAAGAGGTCAGCAACGATCTCTATATAGGTACATTGCTTTAACGACAAGATAAACAATGATAAGTACTCAGTATATTCACACATAATATTCAATAAACTTACATCTACCGCCAAATATAGTCAGCTATGACGGGTACGTCCAGTTGTAGTCAATGCATATTCATGTTTTGATTGAAGGGTGCACGCTCATTGAATGCGCTATACTGGCATTACCTTGTTAGATTATGTGTTTTAATATTGATAACTCATCGAAATCATCATTCATTCATAAAGCGTCCTAATGTAAAGGTTTAAAATTTAATGCATAATGTATGAATCAGATCTCACCGGTGGTAGGACTCTGTCAAGCCTGAGGAGTCCGAGTGGATGGGTACCACCCCCTTATCTATTTCAGCCGCCAAGCAACAATGATTGCATTGTTGTGTTCCGGTATGAAGGATAAGGTAGCCAGCGCAATTACAGGCAAGAGGCATATCATCTTAGTCCTCACAGTGATAACGTACCGGCGGTTCTGCAGTTTTGTTACATAAAACTTAAGTGCATGAAACGTAGGTGTTATGGGCGACAGGTATCGCTTTCCATCAGGTGGACTGTCTGCTCGTTTATCACTGAATACCATAAAAAAAAAAGATAATATCAGGTGGGGGGAGGGGGTTATCTAACATCATACTACATGTTTTAGCAGTGAAGTAATTATATATAAATAAAATACGCGAGTGGATTCGCGAGATGTCTATTTGTTTTTTTTATATATGTTGATATATAATGGACTAGCGAACAAACAAAAACAAATCTATCCCACGGGAACCGTACATTTTTCCGGGATAAAATATGGCCTATTTGTTATTCGGATGAATGAACTATATTATTGTAAAGTTTCATTAAAATCCAATCAATAGTTTTTGTGTACTAAGCTGTATAAGTTACTATAGTTTTTTAACTATCCCACGGAAACTCTTTAATTTTCCGGGATAAAAAGTGTCTAAAATGTTGACCGGTTGTTTATATAAGGTACCAACATGCAAAATTTAATTTGAATCGTTCCAACCGTTTCGGAAATTAGCTCGTTCAAACAGACAAACAGACAGAGAAACAAAAAAATTTTCATTAAGTATTTTAAAGCACTACTATTTAATGAAGGTCTGGAGTCGATCTGATGATGGAGCCGAAAGACAGTCGAGGGAACTCCTCAACGATTTACAGCAATTACCTGTTGTTTGGGCTTGATTAATTTGTATTGATGAGAACTTTACACCTAGATGGGTTGTGACTGTCATTATATGCGTCTGAGTAAATGACTAAATCGACTATGTTTTTAAAAATCTTTCTTCTTACAAATTACCTGCTTATTACGTCTACACTAAAAATGGAAAAATTAAAACTTTTAAAAAGAAATAAAAACCAACTTCCAGGCGCTGAAAAGTAAAAAAATAACTAAACAGGGGTTTTCATTTGGAATAGATACCTAATCAGTAATTTTCGAAGTCGGTGTGCTTTGATTTATATTGGCTGGCACCGACTTCAAAAATATCTGATTAGGTATCTATTCTGAACGAAAACCCCTGTTTAGTTATTTTTTACTTTTCAGCGCCTGGAAGTCGTTTTTTTTTTTAAGTTTTTATGTTATTATACTTCTGGCTAATCCGTAATATCAGCGTGTGTGATCAAAATGACGATATCTCTAAAGTTTTGTATGGGAGCTGTATATATAATTTGTCGTTGGAATCGTTAGGACATAACCTAACACATTGTTGCAATATATGTACTTATTAATAATTCTAACTGGAAATCAGGGTGAGCGAATGCTTCCCAGTTTATTATAGTACCTGGGCGACCGAGCTTCGCTCGGATGGTTAAAAGTACATTTTTGTTTTATTTGGCTTAAAGACAAAAAAAAAACTAAAAACTTGGAATAAATACAAAAAAATTACATAAAAATAAAAGTGAAATCTTTGTATCCGACAGGGATTCGAATATACCTGCGATAGTCAATCTCACGCCTTGGCCGCTTGACCACGATGTTTATACACAACTGTGCGAAATTATTAACATATTTTGCGTAAAATGATACTAAAGAAAATCGCATGAAAACTAGAAAATACGCGTTTTCCCAGACATAAGACTAATCTAGATCGATTTTTCACCCCCACATACCAAATTTCAGCGAAATCGTTAGAGCCGTTTCCGAGATCGCCGGTATAAATAAATAAATAAATAAAGATATAAATATACAAGAATTGCTCGTACAAATATATTAGATAAATTAGATCATAGAAGTCGTTATAATCAAAAAAATAAAACCATTATTTCAAAAAGCTTTTATTTCATTTATATAAATATATGTACATTATTTCACATTAATCAATAAAAAGTACACACCATCCATACATTTTTTTCACCACACAAGCCTTACAAAAACATGCGCAATATTTAGGCGACCCGAGCGGCCGGACAAAAAATAGCGTTATGTTTATACTTCAATTCTTGATAACAATGTAGGTCACGCGGCTTCATATACTATAGTTAGGTTCACATACATGTTGTGTCTCGTAGACTAAACACTTGCAACAGAGTTTCAGCTGTTGCAAGTGTTTAGTCTACGAGAAATCTAACCACAACAGGGATAAATTCTGTTGTATTTATTTTAAATACGAATTAACATACTACAATTTGATGATTTACAAATCGATAATATTTCGTAAAATATTTCTAAAATCAACAACTAAAACGAACAAAAAACACACGAAAAAAAAAGTACATGAGTAACATAGTATGGATACCCCAATACTGTCACATTTGAATTTTGAGCATAAAATAAAAATAAATTAAGAAATGAAAATGAAGCATTGCAGTAGATGAGAATCTTTTGGAAGAGAACTGCAAATGAGGCATCACAGACGCCACCACCACCGCGTCAGCAGCAGAACCACTAGATATCAATCACGCCACACCGTCACTATTTACTTTAAATTTGTAAAAAACTAAAAGTATATGTAAAAGTATAGAAACCTAGTCAGTCTTGTACATGTACAACAAAAAAAAATACAAATAAGCAATGAAATGTGTGAGCATGTGTGCTGTCTTTGGACCTTTTTTATGATTAATTAGTGAAGACACAGTCACACCGAGAAGCTCTACGAGTCTAGATGGTCTGTTGTCGGCGGTATGGTTACATTTCGGAAGAATAAACGCGCCTGGGTCTATATTTTATATGTATATTTTATTTATTATAGCAGCGTCGAAACTATACCCTATAACTATACAACCTCAAAACAAAGGATACTATGGTGGATGAACAATTTCACAATTCGCACGGTCAATGAAACGAACAAAGGCGAGGTACAAAAATATACACATATACAAATCTCTATGTGTGTGTTTAGACCAGCAACTCACCTTCGCTCCGCTCGGGTTCGTCCCTAGTTACGTTTTAACGTTTAGCTCAGAGATGAGATATTTTCCCGGAGTAAAAAGTATCCTGTTTGATAGCACTGTGGATGCCTTGTACACAGGCCGCGCTAATATTTCTCGGGAATACGTCGACGAGAGCCGGAACAAACTTGTGTCTGAAGTCGAATCTTTGTTAACCAAAGTCTCGGATTGGGGTCGACTAAATTTAGTCCAATTTAACCCCAAAAAGACACAAGTCTGCGCGTTAACCGCTAAAAAGTCGCCGTTTGTCATAACTCCTCAATTTGAGGACACTCCCCTGTCCACCACAGCCAGTATCGGAATACTTGGCGTCGATATCTCGAGCAACGTCCAGTTTCGTGGTCAATTGGAAGATAAGGCCAAATTGGCCTCAAAGAAGCTTGGTGTGCTCAGTAAGGCGAGACAGTACTTCACGTCGCGTCAGCGCCTTAATCTTTATAAGGCGCAAATTCGGCCCCACATGGAGTACTGTTCTCATCTCTGGGCGGGAGCTCCCCAGTACCAGCTGCTTCCATTTGACCGCATTCAACGTAGGGCAGCTCGAGTTATCGACGATCAAGCTCTTTCCGATCGGCTTGATCCTTTAGCTCTGCGTAGAGATGTTGGATCACTCTGCATCTTCTACCGCATTTATCACGGGGAATGTTCTGAGGAATTGTTTGGACTGATCCCGGCCGCAGAATTTCACCATCGGACATCGCGCCAAAACAGTAAATTCCATCCACACCACCTCGATGTCCAGCGTTCCACAACAGTGCGTTTTCTTAGGCACTTTCTGCCCCGCACAACCACTCTGTGGAACCAGCTGTCGCCGGCGGTCTTTCCGAACCGTTACGACCTGGCAACCTTCAAGAAGAGAGCGTATTCTTTTTTGAAAGGCCGGCAACGCATTTGCAAGCCTTGCGGTGTTGCAGATGTCCATGGGCGGCGGTAATCACTTTCCATCAGGTGAGCCTCCTGCTCGTTTGCCCCCTTGATGACATAAAAGACATAAAAAGACATAAAGATCCTATATGTTGACCCGGATAACCAGGTATGATTATACCAAATTTCTTCAAAATCTGTCCAGTGGTTTTCCCGTGATGCGGTAACAGACAGACAGACAAAAATTCTAAAAACTATAGATTCGGTCTCTGTATATCGATAATAAAGTCTATTTCAATAAGATTTTCCAAAAAAATATTTAACGTACAGATTCGGCTTAGTTACAATTTTATTATATGTATAGACATGTTACATACAATCTATACATATAATAAAATTCTAACTGAATCGAATCTGTACATTAAATATTTTTTGGAAAATCTTATTGAAATACACATTATTATCGATACAGAGGCCGAATTTATAGTTTTTAGAATTTTTGCCTGTCTGTCTGTTACCGCATCACGCAAAAACCACCGGAGGGATTTTGATGAAATTTGGTATGATGATAGCTGGCTACCCGGGTCAACATATAGGATACTGCAAGAATATATCTCATCTCAGAGATATCTGTATTAAACGTTAACGTAAGTAACGAACCCGAGCAGAGCGAGGGTGAGTCGCTAGTGAAATATAAATTAAGAAATATATTTTACATATATAATATAATTATGAATGCATAGTGAGGAAACAAGGGTCTATACATACAGTTATTTCGCAACCAACACAGAACGTAGTCGCGCCTTGTTTGCACACCTTGCACCGCCGTCGCTTGCGTTGCCTACCCGCCATTGGGTAAAGGGCCAAACGGTGGCTGACATCCACGTTCGATATTGGTTTAGACGGAAGCGCTGGAGTAGAATGCTTAGAAAGAAGAGAATTTACTAGATTGCAACGGAAATCACGATGACTAAGAGAAGAAGAGTGTTTATGGATAATGTAAGAGTTTAATACAGACACGTTAAGTAGTCTCTTGAATAATTTCTTGTACCAGACCTTTGTTCGTTTCCGCTCGACTGGATACATGGCCAGGAGCTGGTCTTTTTTATCCACCCCACCCATCATGATATTGTAATCCAATATCAGGATGGGTTTGGTGGCGCCTAGGAGTGTGTGCTGAGCGTTGCCATGGTATGTAGAGATCATAGCCACCCTATTATTATCTATCCACACCATGACATCGACGTCCCCCGAGGTGAGACCAGCAATCTGACCTGGGCGCATGTTATACTTGGTGAGATTGTGTAGGCTCTGCGGAACGAACTTACGATTGGTCCGCAGGGTTCCTACACAGTCAAAGCCCAAACACTTAAGGCGTCGAGCGAGACATGGCGAATTGTAGTAATTGTCCATCCACAATGTGTATCCTTTGTTTTCTAGACCTTTGATCAACCGCAACACAATTGATGGTGTAGATGCCTCTAGAGGATCTTGAATCTGCTGCGATAGCGTTTTCTTATGAGCGTGAACCTCAAACCGCCATAAGTAGCCGGTTTGAGATTCACAAATCTCATAAGTCTTGATGCCCCTAAATGCAGCTTTATTTGGAATAAGCTGACTTATTTCAAGCCTGCCTTTCCACATCAAAAGACTCTCGTCTAGTGCAATGTTCTGCGCCGGAGTATACAGTTCTTGAAATTTTTTGTTCAAATGTGACAGTATTGGCTGTATTTTATAAAGTTTGGCCTCGGAGCTGTCCAGTTCTAGCGCACACATGTCGTTGTTATCATTGAAATGGAGACATTTACTGAGTAACAAAAAACGATCGATAGCCATGTGTGCGCTAAAACGGGGAGTATAACATATGTCAGGGTTGGAAGCCCAGTACTCATCTATTCGGCTCTTAACCACAATCCCCATCGCCAGAATTATGCCGAAATAAGTGTAAAGCTCATCGACCGTTGTGTCATACCAACGGCAGATGCGGCTTCTAGGACAGAGCTTGTCGTTTTCGAGCATTTGGGCTGCCACCCGCTGAGCATACTTATTTGTCTCCGAGACAATGTGCTCCATAATTTGGCGATCCCATATGTCAACGAAAATGTCATACGGGTCGTCACGTGGAGTTGTCGGACCAACATTACTTTCGGAAAACATTTCCCGTCTCGATTCAGGTGGAATCGGAGAATCCGGAAAGTCTCCCCACTTAAAGTCATACCAGCTCCAAGGCTGGTCCGTCGCCGTTGGAGGGACATCAGCGGACGCATGATCACCGGCAGGCGTTGTATCAGCTGCGGATGCGGGGTCTCCGGCGGCATCCTCGCCGGCAGCATCCTCATCCTGGTCCAAGGGTGTTTCCATAGTACTCTGAAGCACCCTTGGAATGCCAGAAAACACTAGGTCATCCTCGTCGCCGCTCTTGTCAGAGTCATCTTCGCTTCCTGTAACAAATGATGGTAGATTGGTTTCAAATCTGCTGAAAATCAGAAGTTTGGCTATAGTCCTAAACCAAACTAATATCAACGGGTACCTACCATAGTTGATATCCTTATCTCGCTGATGCTGAGGGCGAGGACGTGATGGTGGAGATGGATGCTGCATTGGAGAGTCGAGTAGCGGGTTTGAACCCGAATGTAGGGAACATTCCACAAACCTAAAACAAAAAAAGTGCTGTAAGACCCATATCTTTAGAAATAAATAAAAAAATCCGTAAGCAACTTACATTACTGGCGAAGGCACCGAACATGACGACGCCGGTGATGATGGTGCAGCCGATGGTGATGGTGGTGGTGAGACGGATGGTGATGGTAATGTAGCAACCGATGGTGATAGTGAGGGTCTGGGGTTAGACCTAGATGGACATTTTAAAACAAGTTAAAACTTGCTAGTAGTTAGTATTACAACCAGAATAATATCTACTAGATACTGAAGTAATACTACTTACGGTTGCCACGTGCGCATCCTTTTTGGATGCAGGGCGGTCTCGAGACCCCGGCCTTCCGGTAACTCGCCAATGTCGCGGATCACAAGACTAAAATCCAAAACAATTCAATGTAATACCCAAAATGATTTTGTGTAGGGAAAAATAAATCAGGTTATTGGAAAAATAAAAAGAAAGCATTAAGCGTTAAAAGCAAAAAAACTAACTCGTTAATAGTGCGAGATTCTGGTCGCTCGTAGCGGACATTGGCGCGGTCTCTGCGTCTTGTCTTAGTCTTATACATACTAATCGATGATGGTGATGCAGCAACCGATGGCGATGATCTGGGATTTGATCTAGATTGACATTTTAAAACACGATTTTGATGCAGGATTTTTTTTTGTTTGAAAGCTGACGCGTCGAGATGGTTCTCAATTATAATTTAAAAAGATTTGTTCGGTCGTTTGATGATCATCAGCTCATTACCTACTTGACTAAAGGGTCTCACTAACTTTTACAGATCAGATTGATTTGAAATTTGCTATACTGATACTGCGGTGGTATTTCCATGACATGCTAACCTTGAGCTGATGCTGTAGCATCAAATAGACTGCGAGATTTTCAATTCCTCAGGAACTTAAAACAAATATAGCGTGTTTAGGCTCATAAGAATAAGTCTCAACGAAAGTTATCAATTAGAATTAGTGTCCGCGAGTAATTTAAAAAGAATGAAATAAGTAAAATTAAAAAAAAAACTAACTTGTGCACACTATGAGGCCCTGGGTTCTTGCGTCGGGCCATTTCCCGACGCAAGAACGCCATTGTGCGGCCTACGCGTGCCTTGCGACGTCCCCGGACCCCACTGGGACCGGCCACCACAGGCAACTCCTTCATCAACGGTGGTGGCCTACCGCGTCCACCCAGCACCAGCATCCTGCGTCGCGGACCACCCCGCGTACGTGGACGTTTCTCGTTTCTAGAAAAGCGTGTCGTATCGATAGCCTCCTTTTTTTAGACGTTGGTTAAAATATTAAAATTCAAATTAATTCAAATAAATTGTAAGGACGAACTTTAATTTTTAAAGTGGATAGAAATATAACTAATTATGACAAATTAAACAGTGCATTATCTCACATACTTAAGTGGTTTAATAGTAACAACTTAGCATTAAACACCAAGAAAACTAAATGTATACAATTTACCCTACCTAACGTAAGGAGACAGGATTTTAGTTTGTTTTTAAATAATGAGATTCTTGATACTGTAGATTCCACGGTATTCTTGGGTATAACATTGGACTCGGGTCTTCAGTGGAGCCCCCATCTGTCATCTCTCGCGAGTAGACTGAGCTCCGCTGTGTTCGCGGTTAGGAAAGTCAGGCAGCTAACAGATGTTAATACTGCTAGACTTGTTTATTTCAGCTACTTTCATAGCATCTTGACTTACGGAATTTTGTTGTGGGGTAATGCAGCCGATGTAAAATCTATATTTATTCTCCAAAAAAGGGCCATTCGGGCAATTTATAAAATCGGAGCTCGGGATACCCTACGAGATTTGTTTAAGGAAATTGGTATACTTACAGTTGCATCGCAATATATATATTGTAATATTATGTTTGTCCGACAAAACATTCACTGTTATTTAAAACGCAGTGATATACACGAAATAAACACTAGAAATAAGGAAAAACTGGTATCGCGTAGCTTTCGCCTTCAAAAAGTGAATAGATCGTTTATGGGGCAAGGTGTACGCATGTATAATAGAGTTCCACAATCGATTTTGAGCTTGCCATTTGAACAATTTAAATCTAAAATTAAAAAACAAAGCTTATTATACAGTCACGGAATACTTCGAAGATATCAATGTGTGGAACTAATATCTGGTTGGATCTCACGTAGGATAAGTATATAATAATTATTGTATTACAATATTGTACACAGTTATTATTTTAAAAGAGCAACTGTTGAGTTTCTCGCCGGCTCTTCTCAGCAGAACTGCCTTCCGAGCCGGTGGTAGCTTCCTCACGGACTGACTACACTGACATTTAATTTAAAATTTAAAATGTAAAATTGACGATTCAAAAGTGCTTGTAAAAGTCTATTTGAATAAAGTATATTTTGATTTGATTTGATTTGAACCGATTCCGATGAAATCTTAATTCTGTATTACACATGCCACGTTCTGAATTTATATCCTCCCTTTTTATTTGAATTCGGTTAAAATACTAAAATATTAAAATTTCTAACGAAATTCTAAAAAATAAATCAGTCATGAGGTGAGTTAAAACTCAAAACTATAAACATACAGTTGATATTTTTAACCGACTTCCAAAAAAAGGAGGAGGTTCTCAATACGACCGTATATATATATTTTATGTTTGTTCGCGGATTTTTTCGTCGTTTATGAACCGATTTTGATAATTCTTTTTTTGTTGGCAAAGAGATATCCCAAGAGTGGTCCCATGATAAGGAAACCAGGATCTGATGATGGGATCCCAGAGAAATCGAGGGGAACTTTCGAAAATTGTAGCGGCGACTAGTGCGTTTGACAACATTTTCATTAGGTATTTTAAAGCACTACTATTTAATGAAGGTCTGGAGTCGATCTGATGATGGACCCGAAAGATAGTCGAGGGAACTCCTCAACGATTTACAGCAATTACCTGGTGTTTGGGCTTGATTAATTTGTATTGGTGATACGTCTACACTAAAAATGGAAAAATAAAAACTTAAAAAAATACCGACTTCCAGGCACTGAAAAGTAAAAAATAACTAAACGTGGGTTTTCATTTAGAATAGATACTTAATCAGATTTTTTCGAAGTCGGTGCCAGCCAATACAAATCAAAGCACACCGACTTCGAAAATATCTGATTAAGTATCTATTCTAAATGAAAACCCCCGTTTAGTTATTTATTACTTTTCAGTGCCTGGAAGTCGTTTTTTTTTTAAGTTTTTATTAGATATTCAAATTAATTGTTTGAGCTTAAATTAAAATTTGTATATTAAAACTGTTTACATTTATCTGGTCTTGACATCTATCGGCACTCTTGAGTGTTAGCGTTAACACGTCACGTGACCATGTCGATGACGACTTACATGAATTTACTCCCCATCCAAACAAACCTGCCTAAAGAAATTTTCACTTCAAAAATTTTAAGTAGCCCCCGACACAAAAAAAACTAGCAATAAAAATAAAATTTCTCCCTTGGCCATTAAAAGTACCTAATTAATATTTTGATGGTGAGCTTCGCCGCGTCGAGGCACCGCGGAGTAAATAAAATAAAAACCAGACGATAAATAAGAAGAAGATTGATAATGTTAAAGTATTAGCGTAGCGTAGTTTTTATTGATTAGTTAATAATAAAATAAAGGGAATATTTATAACGAAGCAAGTTTTAATTTGTTTTTATAAAGGCTTAGAAATTTTAGCTTTTTAGGGTTCCATACCCGAAGGATGCCAACGGAAACATATTACTAAGCCTTAGCTGTCCGTCAGTACGTCCGTCGGCCAGAGGGCTGTATCTCATGAAGCGTAATAGGTAGAGAGTTGAAATTTTCACAGACTATGCGTTTCTTTTGCCGTTATAAGAAATAATAAAAATAAAATAAAAATACAAAAACATTTTTCAACGTTTATAATCGATCATCGAAGTTAATCTATACAGATTAATAAAATTGCTAGACCGATTTTGACGAGACTTTCACTGGCAGAAAGCTGATATTATAAGTAGGAATCAACGTATGGACGAACCCGAGCGAAGCGAGGGTGAGTCGCTAGCTAACCGCCCTGAAGTTGGCGCTAGCAAGACTTCGATAAATTCATGATTCAAGTGGACAACAGTTATATTAGTTAACGTACGTTCGACTTGGCGGAGGCACTGCCGTGCCCCCAGATATATGTTCATAAAATAACATAATGCAATAATGTTTTATAATATAGATACGTTATATGCTCACAAAGCTAGCGAAAAAAGTGTTCCGAATCCAGCGGCAGCACACAACATGTCCACACATTTGTTACTTTATTTAAGCCACCACGTTCAATATTGCCAAATAATGTAAAAGGGATGGCGTAATCTATACTAATATTATAAAGCTGAAGAGTTTGTTTGTTTGTTTGGTTGAACGCGCTAATCTCAGGAACTACTGATCCGATTTGAAAAATTCTTTTTGCATTACATAGCCTGTTTATTGAGGAAGGCTATAGGCTATATATATCATACCGGAAAAATGTGCGGTTCCCGTGGGAAAGATTTGTTTTTGTCTAGGGACGAACCCGAAGCGAAGCGAGGGTGAGTCGCTAGTCAAAACTATAAGAAAAAATAGCCAGTGTTTGTCATCGCGCGTGAGTTTTCTTTAAATTACGCTTCAATCAACAACGCAATCATGGCGTCTTTATTTGTTTACTAAAGAATGTAAGCCAAATTCAATATTAATTTAGAACATTCGGCTTACTTACCAGTGGTATTTGATCCCGTGAATTTTGTTTATTTTGCTTTGATAATAAGTGCATTTACGGAATACACACGACAGTATTTTACTTGTAAAAAAAATGATACACACCGGTTAGCAACGGGAAGCACGTGCGTATTCTTTATTTATTCGAAAGCACAAAACGCTTCCCTTTTAGAGCGCTAGTAATTTATCTATTCTTTTTATTATATCATTGATATAATATTGTTATTTATTGCACTTCATAGTATGCAATGCTTTTATATATACACTACGTGTCGGGCCCCAGGCATTGGCGTGGCCTGCGCGCCTAGTCTAGCCTAGTCGGTAGTCCTATGCATATTATTAAGAGGCCTATTACATTTTGACTGTGATTTTTCAATTTAATGCCCATCTTTGACATTCTTATTTAGAGAAACTTAAACTCTTCGACAATTTTGACTTATTGTATGGTGGAGAATAAATATTAATATAGTTTATAGCGGCCTCGCTTTTCCCAAATTTTCATTATTAATTGAAATAAAGCCAAAATTCCGAAGCAAGTTTTTAATAAAATGCGCGACGACACTTTTTCAAGCTCATGGATTGAAATACTGTACTAAGTAAACGAAATGAAAAATATACAATAATATCTCGTATATAGTGGTTGAGTTTAACGCGGCCTTGGAATTTGAAAATATGCATTGGATTACTACAAAAAAAAAACCTTTTCACAATCTTAAAAACTACCTCAATATTGTTGTTGGGCTACCAATGATTTCGGTGTTGTTAGGCCATCAATTGTTTTGGTATTGTTGGGCCATCAATTGTTTTAGTATTGTTGGGCCACCAATTGTTTTGGTGTTGTTAGGCCATCAATGATTGTGGTGCAGATGGGCCACCAATGGTTTGGTAATGTTGGGCCACCAATAGTTTCGGTGTTGTTGGGTCACCAATAGTTTTGGTGTTATTGGTCACCATTAGTTTTGGTGTTGACGGGCCACTAATAGCTTTGGTGTTGACGGGCCACCAATAGTTTTGGTGTTAATAGGCCACAAATCGTTTAAATTTTGATAGGCGACCAATAGTTTTGGGGGTTGATGGACCACCATGGTTGTTTAGAGGATGAGGTCCTACTAATAATTCTAATATTGTTGAGTCACGAATCTTTTATTAGTTACTTTGAGACTCTTATTGTAAAATCAAAATAATAATGAAATAATATTAGTCCCGCTGAGTTTCTTTCGCCAGTTCTTCTCAGGTCTGAAGGTTTTTCTTTCCGAACTGGTAGTAGACTCATGACGTTCAAAAAAGAAATTGTGATAATTTCATGATGGAAAATATTTTTAATTTAAGAAAAATTAATAACAGTATTAAGTTTAAATCTGATAATAGATAAGATTCGAAATAATTAAACTTTTCGCTTATCATTTGCGGGGTCGCATATATTCGTCAGGATGGACGAACTGATAAACTGGCTTACACGGAGTCGTAAGGTACATAATAAAATATTATACATAATTAGGAATCATCAATATTAATAATATAATAATATTTTAATTAAAAGTCATTGATAAATTTATACAATTAATAGGAGATAATTTGACTACTTTTAAATTAATATGAAATGTCTATTGATTTTGCTTTTAAAATATATTGATGTTAAAATATAATAATTTAACAGTTAATATCTTAAAATTATCTCAAATACCCTGTCTGTTGATCAAGTTCGTAGAGGCCTATTTGCGTATTTTTTATTTCAATGTCGCGCAAATTCCGTACGGTAATTTTTAAATTAAATGTTTAGTACAAGAATAAGATACGTAACAACACGTGATAACGACAGTTTGCTATCATTAGCGTTTTATTATTAATAACAAGCGGAAATGTACGAGCATGGCGTCGGCTTTGCGTGTAAGATGGCGAACGATGTTTGTTCATTGTTGAAATAGCTATTTGTGTAATACTTTCTAAGATTTACCCGAATATTTGACACTTAACTAAAGTGGATTATTTCTGTTCAAAATCTTTATTAAATACACAATCTATGAATTAAAAACTGTTCATCACTTACGTATTCATGATGGAATGGCGTTATAAACACTGAACAATGCGTTGTTGTTAAACAAATCGAGAGGCAAAGTCCGTAGCCGTCTAAGTCTATGTACGCGTCGTTATGGTGAAAACCATGGATGACAAAATGGATGAATTAGCTCCATACTAGCCTTTGGTGAATCTATCTATCCCTTTCATTTGTTTGATTATTAACATGCTATCTCTATATTTGCGACAACGAGTGGGACAACAACATATTTCTGTCGCCGTAACATACATACGTCACTACTATGACGTCACTGCAACATTTTGTTTGTCATTTTTGAGATTTTCAAGTTATAAGTTTTAACCGTTGTTATTATTATACTTATCCCCGGGCTTGCTGTTTTTATATTAATTTACATTTGATCAATTTGTAGATATGTATATATTAGTGCTCATTTGCGCTTGGATGCAAATTTTGTGATTCTTCATTAGTGTTTCTCTTCGTTAGTTTGTTTTTTCTATAAGTGTTGTGTAAACATGGGAAAGCATTGTAATTTTGTCAGGAAGGAAAAGAAGGGTTTTCATGCCATAGATTGCCTTATAATGATTCACATCAATTTTAAAACGTATATATAAAGAGATTCTTAAAGCTATTTTGTAAAACAGGGTTTATTCCTAGAGTAACTATATCTGACCAGGGTAATGCCAATGTAGGTGCAATGAATTCATTAATTTTTGATACTAAATATACCTCGTAGTGACAATGATGCATTAAGTGTTATCCACAATAAAGGTAGTGGGAGCAAAATCTACCATATATTGTATGATGTACTTCATTTACTGAAATGATTCCGTAATCATTTTCAGAAAAAGAATTTTACAGTCAGCGTGTTCAATGGGATTATGTTCATATGTTGTATAAAGTAGATGACATTAAAGGTGCTGCAAGGCTAACAAAATATACTGACAAGCATATTTATCCAAACTCTTTTGATAAGATGAAGAAATTAAAGATAATTATACTGTAGTTTAATAAGTTAAGGTATATACTACTTTAGATCTTAGATGTTCTCTTAACTTTAATTTAAATTTGTTTTTAATTAAGAAAGAAAATTCTTGAAGCTATTGATATGCCCTTATATAATATTATACTATTCTATACTAATATATAAAGTTCAAGAGTTTGTTTATTGATTGAATGCACTCACCCATGTGACGCTCAGTCCATAAACAAAAATCCTCAGCTCTAAAGCCTATTTATTGTGTAATGTTAAAAGCTGTTTAAAGGCTTAATTAGCTTATCTACCTAGACCCCAATAATAATAAACTATTACTATATATTCATCTATAGTAGTTACTAATTATAATTATACTATAGTTATAGTTTAATTAACTGATATAATACCTTTATTGACTTAAATACAAAAGTGTTACAAGACATTTTCTTAAAACTATATAATTAATACAATCTTAGTTGACTATTGCATTTGTTATAATACATTAATTTATTGTAATATTATATTTACAGGTGAAGTATGCTGTGCAGGAATTTAGCTTCGACTAAACTATTATAGCATCTTTATGTCGCCTGATGAAGGCTTTTAATTTCCAGGAAGAATACAATTATTGTAATACATTAAATGTAAATATTGAGAATGGCTTATTCACAGCTGTGATGCTCAGATTCATTGATGATTTATTTGATAGTTTAAATTGCTGTGGCTATGAAAGTACCAGCCAGTTATGTTTAAAATTAATTTTTATTCATTTTTTACTGAAATTTTTAATTTTTTAAATTTGTATAAGACTAAAATGTTTGTTTGTTGGAACACGCTAATCTCAAATCTTTTGCTTTTTATAAACTAAAGATGAAGGTGGTTCTAGAGCTAACAAACTTCAAACAAAGGCAAAAGTTAGATTTTAATATATACCTACAATTAAAACCAAATACATAAATGACATACCTACTACTCGCTTAATAATGAATAATGTTATTAACAAAAACTATTGTTCTATTTAACTTCTAATTTTATTGCATTGTATGTAAGATTATAAAATATATTCATTTACAGTTAAGAAATGAGAAATTTGTTTTGCAATCAGAATTTTTTTGAGGTAGTTAATTTTTGTCTATACCAAATTGTTGTACTAATTTGTATTCAATTAATAAAATTCTTCAAAAATGTCCTTTCATTGTAGGTATTAAAAAACAATGTATTATAAATGTTTAAAAAACAAGGGTATCCTGTTCTTCTCGGATCTGAGGCATTTTTTTTTGGAATTAGTGGTAACATTAAAATAATAAAATAAAAATTTTTTGAAACCTTTCTTTGTATTTTATTTCGAATTATAATTAATATCAAAAACGAAAAGCTTCCTATAAAACCGATAACAATTGTTGAATACCGATAATTTTACTATAAAATACATCCCTACTTAATCGTAATTAATACCGATTTCTCATCACTACAAACTAAATTCTCCCAGATTTGCATATGACGTCATACCCTTAGAAAGAGATGCGTGGCGACTCAAAAGAAATACAATAGGCGTGAAAGTGACAGCATATTTTGACTTGCCATTTATACCTTGACTGTCCCTAAATTAAGGGAAATATTATGACAGCTCTAAAATATAAATCAATTTTTATGACATAAGAGCTTATGCTAATAGATATTTTATGTTGATATGAAATATAATTAAAATATAAAATTATTCTATAATAGTTAAAATCATTTAGAATACGATTATATACATCAATATATAGGAACTGTTGTTATCAACCCCGACCGAGCTCCATGGTGAAAACTAGACTTACGCCGCGATTGGCGATTGCAGAGCCCCTAGTACGAGTTTACAAGTTACAGAAACGATGACAGTTTTCGTGAGCTCGATGAACTACATAGTTTTCAATGTAATAGTACTTATTATACTTACTGTAATTTTATATGTTATATAATAATAGTAATGTAATAAGTACCTAATAATTAATTATTTCGCCCACTATAGATCATGTGACTCAGTACGGAGAATTATAGTTCCATCGCAGCCAATAAGGCGTTTGATTCGCGGCCTAGGCTTTTCATTGAACGCCGTCCGTTTAGTTAGCGGCTAAATGACATCTCGGCATTTAATTTAACCAGCGGCTAGGCAAAGGACTCGGTTCAATATTGTTTAATGACTTGCCTAGCCAAGTCATTGAGACTAAGGTCATTTAATTGAAAAGCATTTTTTCTAAAATTCTAGTCGCTCGTGTGTTGTGGTCATGTTCTAACCTACCGTCTTTTGCAAGTAAGCCGTTCTGTAAACTAAAGTGCTAAAAAGTGAGTAACTTTTACATAAAGAAAGAATTCTCAATATTAAATATTTCATTATGCATATATTTTCGTCACACGATTACCCTATTCTATGAACGGCCTAAGCATCCGCCAGCACGTTCATTGAATGTTGTATTAGACGCATTGGCTGGATATCATTTCGGCTTTTTAATGAAACAGCGCCGTTTAATTAAAAAGCAAGGCCGCTAAACTAACGGCTGATTAAGCTAGTTGGCTGCGACAGTTTTATCCCTTCAACTGAGGCGGAACAAACAGACAGACAGATGAAAATCATAAAAAAATGTTGTTTCGGTATATGTACCGTGTATACATGTATATATGCATTTAGTAAAAAGCAATTATTTTAACATTACAAACAGACACTCCAATTTTATTTATCTGTATAGATAATTTTAACTTAAAATCAGGGTGAGCGTATTTTTCCCAGTTTATTGTACAAATCATAATAATAAAAAATAACCATTATTTCAAAAAGTATTTATTTTATTTACATACATATTGATGGATTATATTCTTTTTTGTACACCTTATAAAACAAACAAACATAACGAGAACTATATACAAAAAATAAATGTACAGCAGGCGGCCTTATCGCTAAAAGCGATCTCTTCCGGGCAACCACGAGGTAAAGGAGAAGAGTGTGGCAGAGATGGTATGCATTATTTTACATTAATCAATAAAAAGAACACTACATCCAAAAAAAAAATCACCACATAAGCCTTACAAAAATATGCGTCATTAAGGCGACCCGAGCGGCAGGGCACAAAATAGGGTCTGTTCATACTTCAATCCTGAAAACAATGTAGATCAAGCGGCTTCTATTATTAACATATACTATTTTAGTTTTATTAACATATAGTATTTTATTAGAGTTTTAGCTGTTACAAGTGTTTAGTCTACGAGAAATCTAACCACAACAGGGATAAATTCTGTTGTATTTATTTTAAATACAAATTAACATACAACCATTTAATGATTTACAAATCGATAATATTTCGTAAAATATTTCTAAAATCAACAACTAAAACGAACAAAAAACACACGAAAAAAAATGTACATGAGTAACTTAGTATGGATACCCCAATACTGTCACATTTGAATTTTGAGCATAAAACAAAAATAAATTAAGAAATGAAAATGATGCATTGCAGTAGATGAGAATCTTTTGGAAGAGAACTGCAAATGAGGCATCACAGACGCCACCACCACCGCGTCAGAAGTAGAACCACTAGATATCAATCACGCCACACCGTCACTATTTACTTTAAATTTGTAAAAAACTAAAAGTATATGTAAAAGTATAGAAACGTAGTCAGTCTTGTACATGTACAACAAAAAAAATATACAAATAAGCAATGAAATGTGTGAGCATGTGTGCTGTCTTTGGACCTTTTTTATGATTAATTAGTAGTGTCCGACCGAAACTGGTTTTTGCGACCGAAACCGAAACCGAAAACGAATTTCGGCAACATTCTCAGTTTCGGCCGAAACCGAAACCGAAACTTCCTTACAAGGATCATGTTTTGAGGGAAAAATAGAGAAAACGTTAATATAATCAGTCGGTCTTTATTTTTTCATCTTTAAAATTTAAATGACATAGCTATGCAGTCTTCGATACTTTCTCTTATTGATAATCAACTCAACCCCTCATTTAAGAAAAAAATATTGCGCCTTAAAAATGCCTAAAATCTCATTTGGTGTTTATTTGAGTAGGTAAGATTATTTCGCGGATTTATTTTGATTTTTGGGTCCCAACGCTTGGAATGCTTTACAGCAATTATGTTCGCGGGAGAGACTAAGGTTTTAGACATCTCAAAGGCGTTATGTACTTGTTACAGACAGTGCCTACCCACAATTTTACAAAAAATGATTTCAAAAATTCAAAAATGGCACCAGAGTACCTTACAATATTTGTTGATTTTAATTCTAAGCATTTGATTTTTTTAATAGGTATTATAATTAAACAGAGTAATATTATTAATTTAATTTTAGCTGTTATTATTATAAATATTACAATTTTAAAAAACTTTATTAATTCATGATATTATTTAGTGTTGCTATTACTACAATATGTATAACCACAAAGAAAATTTAAAAAAAATATGAAAATATTAATTATTTATTTAAGCAATATTATTGTTTTGTAATTTGAAAAAAAAATATTGTTTTATATGTAATTTAATTTAATAAAATTATTAATTTAGATTGCTATTATTTAAAGTTAAAATCTATACTAATATTATAAAGCTGAAGAGTTTGTTTGTTTGTTTGTTTGGTTGAACGCGCTAATCTCAGGAACTACTAGTTGGAATTGAAAAATTCTTTTTGTGTTGGATAGTCCATTTATTGAGGAAGGCTTTAGGCTATATAACATCATGCTACGTTGCAAAACGGGAAAAAATGATTCCTTTTGGGAGCTTCCGTTGCGGTTAAAATTACGCAAAAATCATGTATGACAGAATTGTTACCCTTTAAAAGTTCTAAAAAAAAGTCCGCGACAGCATATTACTATTTTTTAAGGTTGACTCAATATAACCCTTTTTATGGTAATCAAATTTGTTCTAAAATAATGCATTACTTCCGAAGGTGTTTTTATAAACATGATATTAATCTTTATCCAAATAAATACGTTATTCATCACAAGTATTTAATTTTGAATGAAATTGCCCTTTACATCATTTGATTTCAATGAATATCTAAGGAGATATCATAGTTTTAAAATATACATATTTAACTTTACGCGGACTATGAGTGAGCGCGCTCTCAGTCCGATGCAAGGCGAAGGCGGGGCGGTCGTGAGGGGGGAGGGCGCTGGCCGCCGCGCCGTACGGTAGCTCTGCGAGCAGTCACTATTCCACGCGGACGAAGTCGCGGGCAAAATCTTATATAAAAGGCAAAAGTAATTGACTGATGTATCAGGGCACAACGCACAGGCTAAACCCTTTAGGCTAGAAAATTGAAATTTCGCACACGTCTTCCTCATATGACGAAGGCATCCACTAAGGAAGGATTTTTCAAAATTCAACCCCCAGGCGGGGAAATAGGGGATAAAAGTTTGTATGAAATTTTTTATTGGTTGGATATATTTGCAGGAAATTTCGTATGAATTTCAAAAATTCAACCCATAAGAGGTTATTGTGATCCACACAGTATGAATTAACTACATCTTATGGTCTGTTATGTTTGTTTTTGTTGTTAGATTTTATTATGTTTATTACAGGATCCCATGATGATGGTAGTACCCAGCCATCTTCTCAGAAGTAAAACGCCTTTGAGATGTCTTAAAATCTTAGTCTCTCCTTTACCATGATTGCTGTAAAGCATTCGAAATGTCGGGAACCAAAAATCAAAATAAATCCGCGAAATAATCCGAAAAGATAGTTTTATTTAAAATGTCAAATTTTCGCGTAAATCTAAGAAAGTATTATATTAAACATAAAATTACTTATTTAAGTTGTTTATCATTAGGTACGTAGGTAAGTATCTAACTGTACTTGCCACTGGGATACCTTGGTTATAAAATAAAATAAGTATTAAAATGAACTTTGAAACTCTGAATCCACTAATATTATCACCACTAATATACACACTATAGTAAGTACCAAGTACACTAATGTTTGTTTAGGTATAGCATTAGCGAGAGAGTTAAATTAACCAAAATTTTTTTTAGATAGGTTAAAATTGATTCTACTATAATCTATGTGTTGATTTGTTATATTGAATTATTTTTTATATTTACTACCTACTTTTATGTTATATCATGTGATAAAACTTACTGAATTCAAAATAAATCACACGAAAACTCATAACAAACAAAACTAACTGCAAACACAAGCCAGTAACGATATGATTAAGCACGTGGACGCGGCAAAATGTCTTCATGGCTTGGATGGAATTTAACGCGTCAAACATGACCGATCACAGCACGAAAACTCCCGAACGCAGTTTCGGTTTCGGCCGTAGTTTCGGCAGGTTTGCCGCCGAAACCGAAATTAAACCGAAACCCGTTTTTTTGCCGAAACTCGACCGAAACCGAAACCGAACTTTCGGTCGGACACTATTAATTAGTGAAGACACAGTCACACCGAGAAGCTCTACGAGTCTAGATGGTCTGTTGTCGGCGGTATGGTTACATTTCGGAAGAATAAACGCGCCTGGGTCTATATATATTTTATTTATTATAGCAGCGTCGAACCTATACCCTATAACTATACAACCTCAAAACAAAGGATACTATGGTGGACGAACAATTTCACAATTCGCACGGTCAATGAAACGAACAAAGGCGAGGTACAAAAATATACACATATACAAATCTATATGTGTGTATAGACTCACTCACCTTCGCTCCGCTCGGGTTCGTCCCTAGTTACGTTTTAACATTTAGCTCAGAGATGAGATATTTTCCCGGAGTAAAAAGTATCCTATATGTTGACCCGGATAACCAGGTATGATTATAACAAATTTCTTCAAAATCTGTCCAGTGGTTTTCCCGTGATGCGGTAACAGTCAGACAGACAAAAATTCTAAAAACTATAGATTCGGCCTCTGTACATCGATAATAAAGTCTATTTCAATAAGATTTTACAAAAAAATATTTAATGTACAGATTCGGCTTAGTTACAATTTTATTATATGTATAGACATGTTACATACAATCTATACATATAATAAAATTCTAACTGAATCGAATCTGTACATTAAATATTTTTTGGAAAATCTTATTGAAATACACATTATTATCGATACAGAGGCCGAATTTATAGTTTTTAGTATTTTTGCCTGTCTGTCAGTTACCGCATCACGCAAAAACCACTGGAGGGATTTTGATGAAATTTGGTATGATGTTAGCTGGCTACCCGGGTCAACATATAGGATACTGCAAGAATATATCTCATCTCAGAGATATCTGTATTAAACGTTAAAACGTAAGTAACGAACCCGAGCGGAGCGAGGATGAGTCGCTAGTGAAATATAAATTAAGAAATATATTTTACATATATAATATAATTATGAATGCATAGTGAGGAAACAAGTGTCTATACATACAGTTTTTTCGCAACCAACACAGAACGTAGTCGCGGCTTTTTTGCACACCTTGCACCGCCGTCGCATGCGTTGCCTACCCGACATCGGGTAAAGGGCCAAACGGTGGCTGATATCCACGCGATGGTTCAGTATCGGGTTAGACGGAAGCGCTGAAGGTTTAGAATGCTTAGAAAGAAGAGATTTTACTAGATTCATACGGAAATCGCGATGACTAAGAGAAGAAGAATGATTATGGATTATGTAAGAGTTTAATACAGACACGTTAAGTAGTCTCCTGAAAAATTTCTTGTACCAGACCTTTGTTCGTTTCCGCTCGACTGGATACATGGCCAGGAGCTGGTCTTTTTTATCCATCCCACCCATCATGATATTGTAATCCAATATCAGGATGGGTTTGGTGGCGCCTCGGAGTGTGTGCTGAGCGTTGCCATGGTATGTAGAGATCATAGCCACCCTACTATTATCTCTCCACACCATGACATCGACGTCCCCTGAGGTGAGACCAGCAATCTGACCTGGGCGCATGTCATACTTGGTGAGACTGTGTAGGCTCTGCGGAACGAACTTACGATTGGTCCGCAGGGTTCCTACACAGTCAAAGCCCAAACACTTAAGGCGTCGAGCGAGACATGGAGAATTGTAGAAATTGTCCATCCACAATGTGTATCCTTTGTTTGCTAGACCTATGATCAACCGCAACACAATTGATGGTGTAGATGCCTCTAGAGGATCTTGAATCTGCTGCGATAGCGTTTTCTTATGAGCGTAAACCTCAAACCGCCATAAGTAGCCGGTTTGAGATTCAAAAATCTCATAGGTCTTGATGCCTCTATGTGCAGCTTTATTTGGAATAAGCTGACTTATTTCAAGCCTGCCTTTCCACATCAAAAGACTCTCGTCTAGTGCAATGTTCTGCGCCGGAGTATACAGTTCTTGAAATTTTTTGTTCAAATGTGACAGTATTGGCTGTATTTTAAAAAGTTTGGCCTCGGAGCTGTCCAGTTCTAGCGCACACATGTTGTTGTTATCATTGAAATGGAGACATTTACTGAGTAACCAAAAACGATCGAAAGACATGTGTGCGCTAAAACCGGGAGTATAAAATATGCCAGTGTTAGAAGCCCAGTACTCTTCCATTCGGGGTTTAACCACAATCCCCATCGCCAGAATTATGCCGAAATAAGTGTAAAGCTCATCGACCGTTGTGTCATACCAACGGCCGATGCGACTTCTAGGATGAAGATTGTGGCTTTCGAGCATTTGGGCTGCCACCTGCTGAGCATACTTATTTGTTTCCGAGACAATGTGCTCCATAATTTGCCGATCCCATATGTCAACGAAAATGTCATACGGGTCGTCACGTGGAATTGTCGGACCAACATTACTTTCGGAAAACATTTCCCGTCTCGATTCAGGTGGAATCGGAGAATCCGGAAAGTCTCCCCACTTAAAGTCATACCAGCTCCAAGGCTGGTCCGTCGCCGTTGGAGGGACATCAGCGGACGCATGATCACCGGCAGGCGCTGTATCAGCTGCGGATGCGGGGTCTCCGGCGGCATTCTCGCCGGCAGAATCCTCATCCTGGTCCAAGGGTGTTTCCATAGTACTCTGAAGCACCCTTGGAATGCCAGAAAACACTAGGTCATCCTCGTTGTCGCTCTTGTCAGAGTCATCTTCGCTTCCTGTAACAAATGATGATAGATTGGTTTCAAATCTGCTGAAAATCAGAAGTTTGGCTATAGCCCTAAACCAAATTAATATCAACGGGTAGCTACCATAGTTGATATCCTTATCTCGCCGGTGCCGAGGACGTGGAGGTGGAGATGCATGCTGCATCGGAGAATCGGGTAGCGGGTTTGAAGCCGAGGGTGAGGAACATTCCACAAACCTAAAACAAAAGAAGTGCTGTAGGACCTATATTTTTAGACATGACTGCCTCGGTGGTGTAGTCGCTAGCATGTACGGCTGCACATCCTGAGATCCTGGGTTCGAGTCCCGGGTCGGGCCAAGTTTAGTTATTGAGTCTTTCTGTATAGTAAGCCTCAGTAACAGCTCGGAGTTGGGAAGTTGGCGGTGTTTCACCCCCGTGCCTCGGAGAGCATGTAAAACCGTCGGTCCAGCGCCTTAACTCTCACTGGTCGTGTCGAGCAGTCGTCCCACCGGAGTATAAGAGTGACAGGAATAGAGAGTGCACTTGTGTCTGCGCGTACACATGTGCACTATTATATCTCCTGCGCAGTTGGCTAGTCTCTATGAGCTGGTCGCCGTGGCCGGAATCGGTCAGAAGGACATTATTATTTATTATATTTTTAGACATAAATAGAAAAGTCCATAACCAACTTACATTGCCGGCGAAGGCACCGAATATGACGACGCCGGTGATGATGGTGCACTCGATGGTGATGGTGGTGGTGAGACGGACGGTGATGGTGATGTAGCAACCGATGGTGATAGTGAGGGTCTGGGGTTAGATCTAGATGGACATTTAAAAACAAAAGTTAAAACTTGCTTGTAGTTAGCATTACAACCAGAATAATATCTATTAGATACTGAAGTAGAACTACTTACGGGTGCCTCATGCACATCCTTTTTGGTTGCATGGCAGTCTCGAGAGCTCGGCCTTCCGGTAACTCGCCAATGTCGCGGATCACAAATCTAAAATCCAAAGCAATTCAATATAATACTCAAAATGATTTTGAGTAGGGAAAAATAAATCAGGTTATTGAAAAAATAAAAAGAAAACATTAAGCGTTAAAAGCAAAAAAACTAATTCGTTAATAGTGCGAGATTCTGGTCGCTCGTAGCGGACATTGGCGCGGTCTCTGGTATTGACTTAGTCTTATCCATACTAATCGATGATAGTGATGTAGCAACCGATGGTGATGGTCTAGGATATGATCTAGATGGACATTTAAAATCTCTGGACTATTTAATTTAGCAAGCAATTAGTTGTGGGTCGCATCCCCTACATTTTTTTTCCTTCGAACCTTCGGACTTCGCGCTTCGCGTTTAAAGCAATTCGCGAGTAGGAGAAGACATTATTAATTTATCAGTGACATGACTCTATCAGTGACTTATTCTATCAGTGACATTATTTTATCAGTTATACTAGTGACTGACGCTCGCTTAGCTCGCGTTCTCCCTAGGTACGTTTTTACGATTAGCTATGTTTAGGTATACATAAATAGTAGCTTGCTACTCCTAAGATATTCATTTAAATTATAAAGCGATTTACCCTCGTTTTGCTCGGGTGCAATTTCATGGGTTTTATTTTTCATTTTTTTTTTTTGCGGAACCCTGATTCTTTTTCTAAAATAAAAGTAGCCTTAGTTACTCCCTATAACATCAGCAATCTGCCAGTCAAAGTTCCGTCAAAATCGGTCCAGCCGTTTTGGAGATTAGCCGGAACAAACAGACAGACAGACAAAAATTGTAAAAAATGTTGGTTTGGTATATATATGCATTTAGTAAAAAGCGGTTATTTTAATATTACAAACAGACACTCCAATTTTATTTATCTGTATAGATTAGCAAATTAATTATAAGTGAACTGTGAGGTGAAAATTTTATCATCGCATCAAACTAGGGAGGTAAATCAGCCTCCAGGAATAAGCATCAGCATAGTAATCTTGACCACTAAGTTAGGTTTTTTGGCATCCCGCAGCAGCAAAAGTTGGTCTTGACTGTTGAGTTGCGCTATCGAACCAAACGAGCAGGTAGCAGCAGAGGACGCACTTTAGCAGCAGAACTAGCACCAAGTAAGATCTTTCTATTTTATCATTTGACTATTTTGTTTAGCAAGCATAATGGAAGACTTATATTCCAATCAGTTGAAACAATGGAGAAACTTTTAATTAACTTTAAAAAAGACTATCAAAAGTGGAAAACAGAATATCATATTAAAAAACGGCTCCAAACTTTAGAACTTTACTAGTCTAAATATCGAGAAAATCATAAGAATTCGAGCCATCCGTCCTTTGAAAATTCACATTTTGAAAATACAAAGAAAAAAATATGAAAATATCAAATTGTACATAAATGAGAAATATTGTGAGGTTATTCAAAAGATTCCAGAAACTGTCACAAAAGCTAGATGCGGACTCACATTCAGAATAGAGTAATTTAAAAATTTGCGAGTTGCTTTGTTTAATAGAATTCTTACAATACTTAAAAGGAAAATTTACATCATTAGAATCACCTAGAAAAAGCAGGAACCATCAAGCAATAATCAACCTAACAAACGCATCATTAAATCATAAATTCTCCAACATAAAAATAATAATAATTTTATTATTTCGACAGGGAGTTCATCCCAAATGGTCCCGTACAGTTCGTTTTCAGAGAAATTTCCTCCCACGGACCATCCCGCTATGGAATGAACTTCCTGCCGAGGTTTCCCCAGAGGGCTACAGTATGGGGTCCTTCAAAAGGGGAGTAAATAAGTTTCTAAAGGGGCGGCAACGCGCATGTGATGCCCTTGGTGTTGCAGGCGTCCACAGGCTACGGTAACCGCTTACCATCAGGCGTGCCGTATGCTTGATTGCCACCGTCGTGGTATAAAAAAAAAATTCACCTCAAATACCCTTTCTGTTGATGAAGTTTCTAGAGGCCCGTTTGCATATTTTTTTTATTTCAATGTTACGCAACTTCCGTGCGGTAATTTTTAAATTAAGTATTAAGTACAATAATAAGATACATAACAACACGTGATAACGACAGTTTGCTGTCATTAGCAGTGATGCCAACTTAGCAACTTTATAGCTAGATCTAGGCTATTGTTTGGTGACAGATAGCTACAATTTAATGAAGCTTGTAGCCAAAATTTTCTAGCAACTTTTCATTTCATCATGAGACGTGAGGCTATCGAGATACAAAATAAAAACTAAACGTGAATCTACAGTCATAGATACAGGTCGGCGTTGGCCGGGAGTTCCCCGTTTACTGCTACGCTGCGACTATAGATGTAAGGCCGGTCTAAAACCAATAAAACTAATCCGTTTAAAATGAAAAAAAAAACCTTTTAAAATCGAAATAAACCATTTTTTCCGGTATAAAACGGTTGGTGTTAATGACTTTGTTTTTCTTAATTATAACTACATTTTCTTGATTTTACCGAGGTAGGGATTTGACGGAGTACCTATAAACTGTGTAAAGATTTTTTAATATACATGTGATTAGTGTCCGACCGAAACTGGTTTTTGCGACCGAAACCGAAACCGAAAACGAATTTCGGCAACATTCTCAGTTTCGGCCGAAACCGAAACCGAAACCGAAACTTCCTTACAAGGATCATGTTTTGAGGGAAAAATAGAGAAAACGTTAATTTAATCAGTCGGTCTTTATTTTTTTATCTTTAAAATTTAAATGACATAGCTATGCAGTCTTCGATACTTTCTCTTATTGATAATCAACTCAACCCCTCATTTAAGAAAAAAATATTGCGACTTAAAAATACCTAAAATCTCATTTGGTGTTTATTTGAGTAGGTAAGATTATTTCGCGGATTTATTTTGATTTTTGGGTCCCGACGCTTGGAATGCTTTACAGCAATCATGGTCGCGGGAGAGACTAAGGTTTTAGACATCTCAAAGGCGTTATGTACTTGTTACAGACAGTGCCTACCCACAATTTTACAAAAAATTATTTCAAAAATGGCACTAGAGTACTTTACAATATTTGTTGATTTTAATTCTAAGCATTTGATTTTTTTAATAAGTATTATAATTAAACACAGTAATATTATTAATTTAATTTTAGCTGTTATTATACTAAATATTACAATTTTAAAAAACTTTATTAATTCATGATATTATATTATTATATATTAGTGTTGCTATTACTACAATATGTATAACCACAAAGAAAATAAAAAAAAAATGAAAATATTAATTATTTATTTAAGCAATATTATTGTTTTGTAATTTGAAAAAAATATAGTTTTATATGTAATTTAATTTAATAAAATTATTAATTTAGATTGCTATTATTTAAAGTTAAAATCTATACTAATATTATAAAGCTGAAGAGTTTGTTTGTTTGTTTGGTTGAACGCGCTAATCTCAGGAACTACTAGTTAGAATTGAAAAATTCTTTTTGTGTTGGATAGTCCATTTATTGAGGAAGGCTTTAGGCTATATAACATCATGCTACGACGAATAGGAGCGTAGCATAAATGAAAAATGTTGCAAAACGGGAAAAAATGACTCCTTTTGGGAGCTTCCGTTGCGGTTAAAGTTACGCAAAAATCATGTATGACAGAATTGTTCCCCTTTAAAAGTTCTAAAAAAAAGTCCGCGACAGCATATTACTATCTTTTAAGGTTGACTCAATATAACCCTTTTTATGGTAATCAAATTTGTTCTAAAATAATGCATTACTTCCGAAAGTGTTTTTATAAACATGATATTAATCTTTATCCAAATAAATACGTTATTCATCACAAGTATTTAATTTTGAATAAAATTGCCATTTACATCATTTGATTTCAATGAATATCTTAGGAGATATCATAGTTTTAAAATATACATATTTAACTTTACGCGGTCTATGAGTGAGCGCGCTCTCAGTCCGATGCAAGGCGAAGGCGGGGCGGTCGTGAGGGGGGAGGGCTCTGGCCGCCGCGCCGTGCGGTAGCTCTGTGAGCAGTCACTATTCCACGCGGACGAAGTCGCGGGCAAAATCTTTAAAATTATATAAAAGGCAAAAGTAATTGACTGATGTATCAGGGCACAACGCACAGGGTAAACCCTTAAGGCTAGAAAATTGAAATTTCGCACACGTATTCCTCATATGACGAAGGCATCCACTAAGGAAGGATTTTTCAAAATTCAACCCTCAGGCGGGGAAATAGGGGATAAAAGTTTGTATGAAATTTTTTATTGGTTGGATATATTTGCAGGAAATTTCGTATGAATTTCAAAAATTCAACCTGATGAAAGTTTGTATGAAACCGGATGAAAGTTTGTATGAAACCTGCCTTTTTAGAGTTTTTTTTGTAGTTTTAGCGCGAGCAAAACCGCCGGTTCTACTAGTATTAAATAACGCTATTGCTATCTTTCCAGATAAAAAATATATATTAATTTGAATTACTCTTATTGTGATCCACACAGTATGAATTAACTACATCTTATGGTCTGTTATGTTTGTTTTTGTTGTTAGATTTTATTATGTTCATTACAGGATCCCATGATGATGGTAGTACCCAGACATCTTCTCAGAAGTAAAACGCCTTTGAGATGTCTTAAAATCTTAGTCTCTCCGTGACCATGATTGCTTTAGCATTCGAAATGTCGGGAACCAAAAATCAAAATAAATCCGCGAAATAATCCGAAAAGATAGTTTTATTTAAAATGTCAAATTTTCGCGTAAATCTAAAAAAGTATTATATTAAACATGAAATTACTTATTTAAGTTGTTTATCATTAGGTACGTAGGTAAGTATCTAACTGTACTTGCCACTTGGATACCTTGGTTATAAAATAAAATAAGTATTAAAATGAAATTTGAAACTGAATCCACTAATATTATCACCACTAATATACACACTATAGTAAGTACCAAGTACACTAATGTTTGTTTAGGTATAGCATTAGCGAGAGAGTTAAATTAACCAAAAATTTTTTTAGATAGGTTAAACTTGATTCTACTATAATCTATGTATTGATTTGTTATATTGATTTGTTTAATGTTTACTACCTACTTTTATGCTATATCATGTAATAAAACTTACTGAACTCAAAACAAATCACACGAAAACTCATAACAAACAAAACTAACTGCAAACACCAAGCCAGTAACGATATGATTAAGCACGTGGACGCGGCAAAAGTCTTCATCGCTTGGATGGAATTCAATGCGTCGAACATGACCGATCACAGCGCGAGAACTCCCGAACGCAGTTTCGGTTTCGGCCGTAGTTTCGGCAGGTTTGCCGCCGAAACCGAAATTAAACCGAAACCCGTTTTTTTGCCGAAACTCGACCGAAACCGAAACCGAAACCGAACTTTCGGTCGGACACTACATGTGATATATTGATGATGATATTGGTACATTTATAATACTTTTTATTAATTCTATTTCTTTTTAATAATTGATTTATATTAACCTATCCAATAATCATTTCAGTTCTTAATTTCTTATTATTCACAATTAGCGTATGTTGTGATTACCTATAAAAAGAAATAAAATTATACTGTGTTTAATTTATAATGTAATTTTTCTTTGTATTAGTGTTTTCATTTCTGTTTGTACTCTTAATAAATAAATAAACACCTTGGTCTTGTAATTAGGTATTATAGTGCCACACAGGAAAAGATAGTAAGTTTATTCCTGGAACTAGTTTCTATTGAGAGTGTAAACGCTAGGGGAACCGTTAATGGCCTGGTATCATGCTTAGAGAGTCACAACTTAAATATTAAACAAATGATTGGAATTGGAACTGATAATGCATCTGTTATGACAGGCATTAATAACAGGGTTCATGCAATCCTAAAAAGAGAATATGGTATAGAAAACTTGATACTGATATGATGTGTCTTCTGCCACTCATTGCTGTTAGCATTGCATCTGATAATACTCTGCCAAGAAATATTGAGTTTTTGGTTAGAGAAATTTATAAATGGTTTTCTGTGTCTCCTAAGCAGTGAGATGAATACACAAAACTGCAATTACTTAAAGAATTGCAACAAGTACTTCCAGACAACTACAAGCAGCTAGAATCAATGGCGCTGTTAAGTCCAGAAAAGGCAATAAAACCAATCAATTCAAACACTATCATCGAGGTTGCCGAAATCTTGGGATTTACACCGGAAATAATAGACTAAATAAGGCAACAGTAAGTGGCATTTCATATATCATAAACCTTTTCTGCTTTGAACTTTTTTAATATATAAAAACAAAAAATATGAAACAGAATTATATCAAGTAAACTATATGTATGACATTGTAAATAGTCTTTGTTTTGTGCATTCAATGCACACTAACTAGGATGTAAATTTTTAGTGGTTAAATGAAAAAAAACAGAGTAAAACAAAATATTTCTTAAATGAAAATATTTATAAATCATTATCACTTATATCATCATTGTCGTCATCATCATCCACTCGGATTATAAAAGAATCACACACTATCCATCAGATCATTATGAGGGCACATTTTATCTTCTTCTTTAATAATAATAAATAATAATAATAAATAATAATAATAAATATGTTGGGATATTAACACACAGCACCATCTAGTTCCATGGTAAGCTTGGTAAGGCTTGTGTTATGGATACCAGATAGTTTATAAACTACACATATATAACTTTAAATACATACATATTATAAATATAAACACCCATGACTGGAGTACAAACATTCGCACTCACACAAATGAATGCCCCTAGCGGGACTCGAACCCACGACCGCTGGCACAGCAAGTAGGGTCACTACACACTGAGCCAAACGTGTCATCAAAAATATACTCTTACAAGACAGATTTTACATAGGGGTTATAAAAGGTTTCCTAAAAAAGGCTTGCAACCTATGGTTTATTGGACAGGGATTCCTGTTATAGAAAAATAATTTCCTTAATAATTATTATGACTTCAATAATATGATAATAAAAAATAAATACCATTTTAGAGTTATTAATATTTTTTTAACTCGTAGTTTTTCTAATTGAAATCTTAAATTCAAGAAAGGTTTATTTTTTTATTTTGCTTAAATGCTTTCCGTTTTTTGTGAAAATGTTTCAAAGTTGACAACACTTCTGAAATGTCAGAATTCCGTCGAATTAAAAATCAGACTTTAACCTACCTACCTACTGTATGTAACAATTAACTACTTTTGCGAAAAAAAAAAAACTGGCAAACTAGCAACATTTTAAAAATTCTAGTCTAGCATCTGGCACAAGCGGAAATGTACGAGCATGGCGCCGACTTGGCGTGCAAAATGGAGAACGATGTTCGTTCAAATAACTATGTACTTGTATAATATTTTCTTAGATTTACGCGAATATTTGACACTTAAATAAACTAACTATTTCTGTCTAAAATCTTCATCAAATATACAATCTATGAATTAAAAACTGTTCATTACTTACCCATTCATGATGGAATGCCGTTTTTTCCACTAAACAACACAATAAACAAATTGAAAGACAAAGTCCGAAGACGTCGATGCGCGCGTGAAAACGATACTGACTTTGCGATACGTAACACAACGCTGAAGCCTGAAGGCGACTTTTTAAAGATTATTTACCGTAATGGTGTGTTTCAGAGACTTAACATGTGATAGTATGCTGTCCTTGTACTTTTCCCTATACTTTATGCAAGTTAGAATAATAAAGATATAGTAGATATACAACGGTTAAAAATACCTCGATTTCCAGGAGACGACTACACAGATGACCGGTCAGAACTCAGAGGCATCATGATCACAGAACATATATACTCCTAGCGGACTTTATACAAAAAAAAAAGGAAAACACTTCTCACTAGCGCCATCTATCGTCAGCCCCCGGAACCTTCGGTGCTGAGCGCGATGGCGAAGATTTAAAATTATTATAGGAATGTAGGTATGGTACTACCTATCCAAAAATTAATCATTTTATTTTGGAACAGGCATTTTACTAGGTACTAGTAAGAAAACTCAAGTAGACATAAGTTTTCTTATTGTCTAAAATGCCTGCCTTGAACAATATAATAAATAAAACAAATAAAATTACAGAAGTCTTTTATTATACAATAAAAAGGTAAAATCAATTTTTAATTAAATCTAAAAATATAATCACACACATTATTACCAATAGACATTTATGTTATACTAGGTATAAATTCATATTGTTTGCCATTCCACTCAATAAAATATAAAAGTTCCAAAGGCAGCTAGGGTACAGTGCAAGCTACTGAACTAACAATAAAAGCAGTGTCCAAGAGTTCTGCCTTTTATATCAAGCCTGTGGTCAAGCCGCTCAATAAGAGCCATAACTTAAATTGACATTGATGCAATATGAATATTATAAATTTATAATAAACTAATACTGCACATCACTTTCTTAGAGAATAGATTGCATGAAATTGTTTATTCTATATCAATAAATTCATTCAAAAAAAAACAAACTTATTTACTAGATTGTAACTAATCATTGTTCTGTTGTGTTGATACTAACTATAAATAACATGGGAATCACACAATACTATTGTGGAAAGATTAGGTAATTATTAATTACCATTCACGCTAGATGCACAGGATTACCCCAGATGATCTTAGTTTTCATCACTAGTTGCTCTTTCTTTGCAAATTTAAATATTTAAATGAGGTGGCTTTCAACACAATTAGTAACGCAAAAATATCAGTATCATACATAGAGATATGACAAAATTAAAACATAGATAGTATCATACATAGTGATAGAAATAATTTAACCATAATTATTATAGCTATTTTTTTAGATTTTGTTATATAATATCAAAATCAAACTGTAAGAAAATAGCTTCCTAGGGGATCAGTCTCAATGCCAACTTGCTGACAGACTATTCTTTCTTAAAAAGCATCATGCTGCTTGTCTATAAACTTTATTTGTGCAAGATTATATTCATTTTGCGCCTAAGTGCAGCAGCTGATGCTTCTTCGGAAAATGTGCGATTTATTTTTGACAACGCAGAATCTACACACAGTCTATATCATATTTTATGAATAGGTTTCAGAAGCATTTCAACAAATGTGGTTGATCAAATAATGTAATGATCTCCTTGTTGTCAAAAATTATATGTGGGTGCTGTAGAGATACACCCAAGATAGTTAAAGCTTGCCTGTTTACACCATCCATATCGCATACAATGGCTGTAATATTTATTCCAGCTTCAAAGCACTGACGTAAGACCTGAAATTAAAAATAAAATGGCCAGCTTATGAACATTTTTAGTTAAGTAACATATTATGTAAATTACAAAATTTTAACTTTAAAGAATGATCTAATTTTGATAAACTTTGGTATAGGGATACTTTAAACCCTGGGGAAGGATATAAGCAACTTTTTATCAACATAACATGCTAGTAATTTAAAACAACTAGTAATTTATAAAGTTAGAGAGTCAAAACAAGAAATATTATAAGTACCTCTTTTATTAGTACTGCAAGCCTATCTGCAGAAGAAAATCCACTAGAGAAGAAATGTGCAATAGGTTGTTTTACTCGCTGCCTTATCCCAGTAATCATAAATACTAAGGCATATGCACCAATCAAGGGGGACCATCCTAGTGATGCATGGTCTTGGTATCCTTCAATCACATCATCCTGGGGATTATATTGAATGCAGTAATTTTTTCTTCTTTAGTCCACCTCTGACCAGTGACTTTCTTCTTATAATTTCTTAATTGCCCTTGCAGTAATAGTGCAAATGTTGGAGAAATCTTGGCAGATAAATTTTTTACAGCCATGTCTTCACTGATTATTTGTAAAACTACTGGATTTAATTTTCTTTATGTGATTACGCAGTTGGCAAATATTTTGCAAATATTTTCTGCACTTTGCTTATAGCATTTTCTTTTTTGTTTTCTCCTTCTGGAGTGGAGTTCCAGCAATAAGCTCAATGTTTTCAACACTGGAAAGACTTTGTACATTTGTTGTCTCTAAAAGAAACTCTTTGTGAAGGACCAGCTTGAGGTTTTATAGAATATGCAGGCTACTCATATACATTCTGGAAGAAATAAATCTTAATTTATATACTAATATTGCAAATGATCAAGTTTATTATTATATTTAATCAATGTTGTCCAATTTATTATCATGATCATCATATCATATCATTCCACTGTTAGACGTAGGCTTCTCCCAGCTTGTGCCACAACACCCAGTCCAGCAATTTTTTATCCAGTCCTATTCAATATAACTTTGGAATATTTTTACTTACATCACATGAGACAGCAGTTCTAAGTAGCTTCTTCTTAGACTTAACAGTTAAATCTGCATCATTAAAATACTTCTGACACAGCATTCTGTGTTCATTGTGTAACTTCATTTGTAATGAGAATAAAGATTCTCCGCTTTCCGGAAAAATGTATGTTGCCCATAATTCACAGCTGAAAATAAAATAAAAGGAAAAATATGTTAACAACAACAACAATTAGGTACAAAATGATGGAAAAAGTATTTATAAATCTGAAAATAGGTGCATATTTTTATAAATTTTCTTCCATGAGTTTATTTTAATATAATTGACTGGAAGAAATTGTTTTTAGTAATAATAGTCACTAGTTGTAACGTAAATTTTTAACTAAATAATGCATTGATTTTTAACTAAATAACAAATCTATTTTTGATGTACAAGTTTAATGATACCTACTGAACTAGGTTACTTATAGCTGGTTTAGGAAATCGAAACAATTTAATGTCATCCTCGGCTGGTGAGCACTCACACTTGAAACATTTTCTTTTGTTTTCTTTATCCGCCATTGTTTAAGAGTCCTATCTCGAACAGCAGATACTGATACACAGAATAGAGTCACTTTCTCAAAATCAAGACAATCACTGCACCTTTTAACACTTTAACGGAGGAACAGAAGCTCAACTCGACGTTTTAGGAGAAATTAAAAATGCGAAGACGTAATCAACATTCAACACCATGCACGAATGACATGACCATAGACAAGGAACAACAAGATGACATGACATCAATGGCCGGTAACTTAAAATCAAAATGGCTCCTTTGATGTTGCTATACAAAATATCTACAATATTTTTTCCAATAGCAATATTTCACACAATATTCACAGTGTATATATGTGAATCACACATTCACACAAAAATTCAGCCCCCGTAGGTATTTATTTCGCTCCATACAAAGTTGACTGCAGTTGATACTATATAGCATGGATGATAAATAGAACTATAAAGCATGGATGACCAGAAAGAAGTTAGCGTGTAATTTTTTTTTTGTATTCTGCTATATGCTAATAAATTGCTCTTGAAATGCTCCACCTAAATCTGCAATTGCTCCACGTCTAAAATGATTAATTAATTAATAATTTTTTTTTTTTAAATTGCTTACTCAAAAATTAAATATACTATAAAATGAGAAGTAATCACTTTTTACTAAAGTTTTTTTGCTTAATAAATTGCTCTTGAAATGCTCCTCCGAAATCTGCAATTGCTCCACGTCTAAAGTGATTAGTTAATTAATAATTATTTTTCTTAAAAATTTCTTACTCAAAAATTAAATTTACTATAAAACGAAAAGTAATCTTTTTTTTAAATTTTTTTTGCTTAATAAATTGCTCTTGAAATGCTCCACGGAAATCTGCAATTGCTCCACGTCTAAAGTGATCAGTTAAATAATATATTTTTTTTTAAACTGCTTACTCAAAAATTAAGCTTACTATAAAACGAGAAGTATTCAATTTCTTTAAAAAGATATCCATATAGCCTTTAATACGAAGATTGTGATTTCACAAATTTTAGTCTTCTTATTGCTTTAGCCCACAATTTCTTCAGTTTTTGTCTTTTGGGAACAAATGATATCCATTTTTATCCATTTTCTATGCATTTTGGCACTGCACAATTTGTCATTTTAATTAAATTTTAAATAAAATGAAAAAAATCGATCCACGCTATATAGCTTTACAATATACTGAGGGCTTTACAATATATTGATCGTGACATCTGGCGGAGGAAAAAGGCAAAATTCTTTTCGATTCTTCTCCCTATTCTATTACTTTTATATTCATATATTTCTTAATAAATACAATAATATGTATTCAATAGTTGAAAAAGAAAAATGGTATTTTTAAATATTTTAACATATTAAATAATCTATTTCTATGCAGTATAGTTATATATAAATTATTTTCATAATTTATGGAGTTTGTAAGTTTTTCTATCCATTTTAATAATGAACGAGAAAGTGAAGTCATTTTCTATGGATTTGACACTTTGCAAAAATAAATACTTTCTATTGGTTAGATAAATTGTCAAATGTTTGAAAACTTCTAACAACCAATCATATTCATGGAAAGTAACAGTCAATGTCATCATCAACGATTGATTTGACATAAGACGAGTGGAGTTAGTGTGATTTGTTGGTTGTGTTTTAAGATTTAACCGATTAATAAAAACATTTTTATTTCCTACATTTATAATATAAAGCATTATTAGATTAAGCATCTTCTTTACATAAATTCACGTTACCGTCCAAGTGAATAACGAAAACTTTTTACATATTTCGACCAAAACGTGAATTCGGGCGTCGACCGGTCCATCCCTCCTACTTGTAACCGTTGCTGCTGTCACTCGTGTCAGTCGCAATCGTCATTTTGTACGTGTCGTGCCCCGCGGCACACGAATTTGACCCGGTGGTTTTCAACAACGTGTTGTGTGGTGTGTCGGTCTGGTCGACCGTTTAATGTGGTATACAGTGCCGGTGTTCGGTTATCGTAAGGGTCGCGCGGCGTGATTGGGCGCGATGGTGGACATGGATAGAAATGATCCGGAGCTCCGGTACCTGTCGGTCGATCGGAACAGTTTCAATGACCCGGCGACACAGGCGGAGTGGACGCAGAAACGGTTGGTGTGGGTTCCGCATGAGACCCAAGGTTTTGTCGCAGCAGGGATTAAGGGTGAACGTGGAGATGAAGTGGAAGTGGAGATCGCGGAGTCTGGGAAGCGGATGCTTGTCCCCATCGATGATATCCAAAAGATGAACCCTCCAAAGTTCGATAAAGTAGAAGATATGGCTGAGCTGACTTGCCTCAATGAAGCCTCTGTCCTGCACAACATCAAAGACAGATACTACTCTGGACTTATTTATGTATGTATGCTTTTTCTTTTATAAATAATTATTGAATCAAAAAAAGTTAAGAATTGCATGCAAATTTTTGAACTATAATACATTTAAAAATAAAATTCACATAATATCCTGCAAACATTTCTCATATTGAAAGTATAATACATGTTAAAATATTTCTACTCAGTAATTATTACTAATGATGGTTTTGAATAGTTTTCTGTTAATGGTGGAGCATTCTTAAGTTAGGAGTGCTTGAATCATTCCTAGCATGTGAGGTCATGCTTAAGCAAACGTTTTTGGCTTAACTATCTATTGTGTTTTACCTTGGAATTACAGACAATATGGGCATAGCACTTACATATTTCCTAATTCCCTTACATCTCTAACTAAAATTTTGTTTATTACCTAATTATATAAGCTTATAAGTAAAATTATGATCAATAACAAAAAATATATATGAAAGGAATGTACTTCGTAACTTTAATATGCCTATTTCATTTGATTTTCAATTCAAGATTATGTGGGTAATATAGGTTAAATATCACCGTTTTCAGAATTATTTATGACATCATAATTTTATGTAGTATGAGTAATAACATACATCATTTTAGGAAATTAAATAATGGTCATAATAAAGATTAACTATATTAAGAATTTATTAAAATGTAGCTCGTTTCAAGCATCAATTCGCTCCTGCCTTAACAATACTGGGCATACACTCCTGTAATTGTTCCTAGCAATTGATGATTCAAAAGTGCTTATAATATATAATATTATATAGCTTAAAGTGTAAATAAAGTTTAATTACATTTCATTGTTGTTGTTGAGTTATATGATATAAATATATAAATAGTAACAACAACTAACGTTGTTGCTCTTGAGCCTCTCTGTGTAAAAAATCATGTTGATCCATTATTCTATGAAAGTAGTATAAACCAACATAGACTCTTTAGTATTTGTAATACATAAGTAAAATAAATATTCAATAAAAAATTTATATTTATAAAGTAAAAAACAAAAAAAAATTGAATCTTTTGAAATTTAAAGATCAAACAATAATAGCAGCAGATCAACAAAATAGCACCGAAATAAGATTATAATTTGTAATAGTGATTTCCTTTAAAGATTATATAAATGCATATTTTATTTTAATTTATTGCTACATACAAATCTGATGAGAACAACTTAACATACCAGGATATAAAAATCCTTGTGTGTTTTCCATTCTATGTCACATTGGATAAATAATCTGTACTCGACGGGCATATTTTGAAGCTATTAACAAGCGAGTTAAATTCTATAGGATTTAAAAGCCAATAAACTATCTCTATGCAAAAAAAAATGTTATTTAGTTTTTCCTTTGTTGCTAGATGTAAGAAGAGCAAACCTACAAAGACATTTTTACTTTTAACAACCGAGTGAGTGAAGCGTCTCTGCTTCAAGTCTAAAAACTTGCTACCCTGTGTCAGTTTGGTGGTACTCCTCTACAGGTCGTATATTAAAACTGATCTGGACAAATCTAGTAGACAAGTTTTACTACTTTATAGATTTTTTTGTAGTCGGGGATTTTTGATTGGATTTCCTCCGAAATGGGAGTATGGATATGTCCGCCTTATGAAATCCGTTTTCGATGGTTCTTTTTATATTTGAAAGGTAGTAATTTTAAGTTGGTTTCATAAAAACTTGGTGAAGACCTGATGAGGATCTTCGGCGTGATGAGAAGAATAAATTGTTTGAAAAAAGTTCCTGCTCGCGAGGTCTACTGTTCGCAGAACTATTAGCATTATTAATAATTGTGGCATTTATTTCTTGTACAGCTATCTAGATTCAGTGTGAGTTTCTTCATTATCCAGAGTTTCAGTTTCATTGAATCTACATGGATAGAGAAATGTTCTCCTTCTTCTTCTTGCACGGCTTTTTCCGCACATATGTAGGCAGTTTTGCCCGTTGTACGTGAGCTTGGTCTATTCATTGTGTTATTCTTTCCAACTCAGGTCGTCCTAGTAATCTAGCAGGTTGCCGGTTTCCTGGGAAATTTCCGGGGGCGATCTTTTGGGGCCAAGTTTTTCTGCGTGTAGGTGTTTAAGTTTACTGCATTCAAGCAAAATATGGGCTGGTGTTTCATCCCCTTGAAGGCACGCTCTGCACAGGGTGCTGTTCGTGAGAGAGCAGGGTCCTGTTATAAGTTCCACCATAGTGAAATGTTTTAATTATACGTAATATTTTACACGTCCTTATCACATTTTATATAATAGGTAGCTATTGAACTCCAGATACTTGAATATAAGAAACATAATTGTTCTCCACTGAAACATACTGTGTTGTTTATAGATATTGTGTTATCAGTCAATACTGACTCACTCATTGCCTGTTAGATAAGTTTGTTTGATTTTTGCTGCTCACTACCTATCATGCCCACATTCCTATATCTTTAATAATAATTTATTTATTATAAATGATCTAATTCTATATTAATGATTAAATAATCACAATACTTTTATTCATTTCAAAATTGAATCCAAACTTCCATACTAATATTTTAAATGCGAAAGTTTGTTAGTCTTTTACGCAAAAACTAATGAATGAATTTTAATGAAAACTTACAATAATATAGCTCATACATCAAAATAACACATAGGCTTATTTTTATCCCGAAAATGTACGATTCCCGTGGGATAGATTTCTGTTTTTTTATAAGCGAACCCGAGCGAAGCGTGGGTCAGTCGCTAGTTCTATATATTTTTAATTATTATTTAAATTGTAGTTTGTTCAAAAATGTTCCAGGATTTTCTTGATCCTGATCTCTTTTTTTTAAATTATTGAGTAAAGGTGATCTTCTGTTAAATAGTCTATACTAATATTATAAAGCTGAAGAGTTTGTTTGTTTGTTTGGTTGAACGCGCTAATCTCGGGAACTACTGATCCGATTTGAAAAATTCTTTTTGCATTTGATGTTTTGATTGATTGATTTTAATGCCCGTTATCTGAGGAAGGCTATAGGCTATATATCATCCCGGAAAAGTGTACGGATCCCGTGGAATAGATTTGTTTTTGTCCAGGGACGAACCCGAAGCGAAGCGCGGGTGAGTCGCTAGTAATTAATTAAAAACTAATGGTAATACAAAAAAATATAAAATTTATTTTGTAATCCAAATCAAAAATAAGCTTTATCAAATGAAATACGGTATAATCGGTGTTATTGAAAACCATACGAAGAGTCGCAACGTATTCGTATGAACTGAATCCCGCCCCGCGGTCGCCGCACGCGAACGAATACATCTTTTGTCATTCAAATTAAAGGATTTCACGGCCCATTGGCTTGCGCTGATTACTTTAAACATATAACAAAAAAAAAAAACATCGAATAGAAAGTATGGATGTGTTACTTTTTGTGGCGCCAAGTTTTTGCCGTCTTATCCTTTACTATTCTAATTTGCTTCGTAATCGTTCCAACGCGAATGATCGTATCTAAATATAACTTAATAGTTCAATGATCTGATGTGACTTTGTTTTAAAGGTACAGTACTAAAGATCTTGCTGATGTCGACGGCCAGTGCCACTTATAAGTAGCATAATTTGCAAGTTTGCAATAATATTCCGTACTTTAAATAAATAAATATATTATAAAAATAAAAAACTCGACTGCATAAAAGCTAACTAAAAGGATAAAAACAAGTTCACGATGAAATATAGTATTATGCAGTCGGAGACATACACGTTTCATCCTTGCCGCGAGATGTACACACTCGTATGTATGTCTCCGACTGCATAATACTATATTTTATCGTGAACTTGTTTTCAATTTTTTTAGTTAGCTTTTATGCAGTCGGGTTTTCTATTTTTATAATATATTTATTTATTTACAGCTTTTAAGTATTTTTAAGTAGGAAAATTAGCGAGAATGGTTGTTAACGAACTTTAAATCATTATATATCTAAACATGATTTTTAAAAGATTGAATCAAAAATGATTTTTAAATACCTATTCAACGATAACCTACTTGACATAGTTCGTCGATTTTCATTTTTTTTCTTTTTTACATTATGAAATCTAGCAGCCCCCATATTTTTTTTGTCACCTATCTAAGGACACTTGGACTAATGAGACGAATCTAACGATACTATAATTAAAGAAATCCATCGAGTGGTTTGGAAGATATGAGGGAATAAATAATATTACAAACAAACAAACATACAAAGATAGGCGCGAAAAACATAACCCTTTCCTTGCAGTCGGGTAAATACATTACCTAGCGAGGAGACTTGATCCTTGAAATCACAAGTTTAACTTCAAGACAATTTCACAACATACACAAAAAATTAGCGGTACCAATGTACCTCTTACATTTTCATGTCGGTCAAAAGAACGCGGGGAGGCTCCAGATAAAATATTGCAAAGTACAAAGAAGTAAATAGGTATACATGTTAAGCGTCCGAAATTACATTTGATTTTGCTGAAAACACGCGATGATGTCATGCATCATTGCATAGCAATTATCGCCTGCATCGTACAATAATAGGTGTTGAGGCAAATTTTTGTTTTTGTTTTGCTTCGTAATTGAAATATATTGTAAAGTTATATGATTTTAATTAGAGTTTTTATTTATCCTCTTTATAAATACACACGCATTATATCAATTATATTGTACCTACAATTTCGGTGGCACGTTTGGCTCAGTTTGTAGTAACTCTACTTACTGTGACAGAGGTCGCGGGTTCGAGTCCCGCTGGGAGCATTCATTTGTGTGATAATCACGCATGTTTGTACTTACTACAAACACACTAAGTTTTAAACTACAAAGTGTATAGTGTAGTGTATCAACTATCTGGTATCTATAACAAAGCTTCGTAGCCTTGCCATGGACCTAGATGATACTGTGTTAAAGTCCCAACATATTTATTTACCTATATGTCTACATGTAATATATTTTATTCTTCTATATCTTCTATTTAATATTTATATTAAATTAAAGTGTATATGTAGGTCGGTTTGTCATATTTTTTACACAGCGTGTTCATGTACAAGCTATTTAACTTGCTTCATTTGTGTAAGTTTTTTCAAGCACTCGCTAGAATCTAATTGAGTTGAAATTTGGCATAACGATGTCTTCTACCGTCTCTTGAATGATGGAGTTGGTGACCATAGTACCTACTAGCTCAACGTATTTATTAACAACGACTCACCCTCGCTCCGCTCGGTTTCGCTCCTAAGTACGTTTTAACGCATAGTATAGATTTCTCACAGATGAGATATTTTTCCGCAGTTAAAAGTATCCTAAATATTAACCCGTATACCAGCTATCATTATACAAATTTTCATCAAAATCTGTCCAGTGGTTTTCTCGTAGTGCGTTTTCAGACAGACAGACAAAAATCTTAGACTATAGATTCGGCCTATGTATCTGTATGTACATATGTACATAATATATTTAGTTTATTGTATTGATAATAATGAATATTTCAATTAGATTTTCCAAAAAAATATTTAAAGTACAGATTCGGCTTAGTTACAATTTTATTATATGCATAGATGTATAAATAAAAGCTATTTTTTTTAAAAGACTCCTTACCTTTATTTGCTGAAATTTTTTTAGTCTGATATTTGGTTTATGTATGTTTTTTTTTAACAATACATATATATTGAAAAGTTCCTCAAGAACACGCGGGGTTAGCAATGTCCTGAGCGAAGCGAGATCGGATCGCCATAGGTGTATTGTATTTCGAATAACTGCCAAAATGTGACTCATAGTCGGACAATGGTGACGGCATGGCGGTACGGGGGTATAGGGGATTTTGAAATTATTTATTTTCTTCGTCTGAGAACTTTTTCTTTTATATGGCTCACGTAATGGCTTCGACAAAATCCCATTAGTCCCATAACCCATTATTAACTAGCCAATGCGCTCGGGTTTGTTCCTAGGTACATTTTAACGGTTAATATGGAATAGAATATAGATAGTTGATCGCTTGCTCTTCTGTGAATCACGCCAGAAATACTAAACGAATCTAGATAAAATTTGGCACAGAGATAGATTATAGTCTGGAATAGCACATAGGTTATTTTTTATCCCGGAAAAATGTACGGTTTCCGTGGGATAGATTTGTTTTTTATTTTCACTAGGGACGAGGGTAAGTAGCTAGTGGTATATAAATTGAGATACCAAAGTGAATTATTTGTTTGATATTCCCTTTATTTATGTATTAACACTCACTATTTCTCTTAGTAATTGATGATAAGAAAGATTTAAACGCGTTGTGTATATATATGTATATAACTATAGCTATACGATTTTGTTATCATTAGGTACATTTTAGATGAAAATCGCTAACCTTGCTTGTCATTAAGATTTTTTATTATTTTTAATTTTTAATATACATCTGAACAACGATTCCGAATGATTTTTACATTCGAGTAGTAATTAATTGGATTGTTGATGATACCTATAATTGTTCATTATTAATTTTAATTTTATTATTTTTAAGTTTTTCTCGACTATTATTATAATATTGTTTGTTTGTCTGTCTGTATCCGCAAGAAGACCTTCTTCCACAAGTTGTTATTTAGAAGCTTAGAAGAGCGCAGACGCGGGCGAAAGCCAATTAAAATGAAATCAATTTATTTTGTCAGCCATATTTGATAAAGATACTTTCTTCTCTAATAACTCGGTGGTTTTACGGGGTTGATAATAAGATATGTACGGGTTAATTCAAGCGTTTGGTCAAAACGTTTTGAGATTAATGTCAAGGTGAGGCGCGCCGTCGGCCGAATCGGCGGCGGTCGTCGACCCGGGCGGGGCGCGGGGGGACGGCCCACGCGAATATATGCGTCGCGTTTAACCTCCACTAACGTTATGCCGCCCTGGTACTTGCGGTGAACTTTGTATGACTTATTGTCACTTGGTTTTTTTTTTTTTTAAGAAGAAAGCAACTGCGTACATACTTGCTGTATGAGTATATTCTTTAGAACTATACTATACTATGGTATCGTATATTAAATTGTATGAATGTTAAGTTCGAAAACGGAACAAATTATTTTATTATTATGTTATTTTCGGGACATACCCATATGTACAAAATTATTGTAGATTAATTGTTATTTTTATTTTTTAAGTTGTGACATTGATGTAAGGACTAAAGATATTCGATTTATTCTGTTGTAATTAATTATCCTGTAAAATTATATTTTTTTTTTACATGTAGGATGCCTCTGGAACTGTTTGATTGATTTTAATATCTATTTCACTAATGGTAAGGTTTTCAAAGGATTTTTAAGTTTTTTGTATTTCTTAGGATAATAACATTACAGAAAAACATTTTCAACTGTATATTATGTGTCTCTTCAAAATGAATCCTACTATCTTAGGCGTCATCATCAGATTTGTTTGGAAACTCGATGGCATTAAAACTATAAAAATCAGAATGACAGTAAAATTAAAATCTATATATTCTATACATATAATAAAATTCCATCGGAGTCGAATCTGTACATTAAATATTTTATGGAAAATCTTATTGAAATAGTCATTATTATCGAAACAAAGGCCGAATCTATAATTTTTAGAATCTTTGTCTGTCTGTCGGTCTGTCTGTTACCGCATCACGAAAAAACCACTGGACAGATTTTGATGAAATTTATTGATGAAAGTCAAAATATAGGATACTTTTTAATGCGGGAAAATATCTCATCTCTCAAATCTATACTAAACCTTAAAACGTAACTAGGGACGAACCCGAGCGGAGCGAGGTTGAGTCACTAGTTTATTATAAGATTATAAAAATTTGATTTCTAAGGCTTGATAAGTAATAAAAAGATTAAAATTTTTCCACTAGGGTAAGTTGAATTGTGTTTTAACTATCTAAAATTATTTTTAACTGTCTAGTACTAAAAAGCTGAGTTAAATATTAAAAAAGTTTAAAGGTTGTGTAAAAAGTTAAATCGGAAGAATTACATGAGATTTGTCCCTGAAAAGTTGAATGAGCCGCGCGTTTACGCAATGTTGTTGTAAAGGTTAAAATTACGCGTATCCGTCCGAGAGGCGACGATGCCTCGTAAATCAGTTTTAATGTGTAATAAATAGTTACGAATATTTATATCGCACGATCTGTATTTTATATATATATATATATATATATATATATATATATATATATATATATATATATATATATATAAATTTAAGACTTGCTTAAGATGACAAATTATAGCTTTTTTGGCGTTATCATAAACAGTTACATATTATCCTTTTTTTCTTAGAAAACATAATTTTACATGAATATGTATAGTATGTAAATGTGCAAAAAGAATATCGTTTTAAAGTTAGTTTTATGTGTTCTTCTCAAAAATAACCTAATAATACTTAATAGTTGAAAAAAAATCTTTATTGGAACACACTGAAAGTTACAGTAATTATAGATTTTACGATAAAGACTACATTAATTATAAACTGTGTTGTAGTCAATAACGCCCACCTCCAAGAAATTTTTAATACTACAAGTAGTTCTAACAGCTTAGTAAAATTTACGATTAAATAAAATAAAGTAAAAAGAGCGAAGCGAACAGTTAGCTATAGCTCGAACTACTTTTGCGGATCGCGTTGGGCTTTCGAAATAGAATCGCTGCGACGGTCTCTATCAGTATCTCGTCCGATTGTGAGTGATGTCACAGTGACTCGATAACGCAATAATCAAGCTGATATCCGGCATTTTTGATTAGCTGTATTTATTATGCGCAATAGAATAGTCTAATATATAAATATCCCATGTCACGGTGTTTGTGGTCGCACTCCTCCGAAACGGCTCGACCGATTTTAATGACTTTTTTTGTATATTTGGTAGGTTTATGAATAGTTCATAAAGTATTTTTCACCCTCCTACTCCCCATACCCTCATTTTTTAATCGCGATTTTAGTATTTTTGTATGAACAATATTATATAGATACATAGCGACGAATCCGAGCAAAGCGAGGGTATGTCACTGTATAACATAAAGCCAAAGAGTTTTTTTTTCTATATTGAACGCGGGCGTAGCCGCGGGTTCTGCTAGTATATTATAATTTTTTGTGTAGAGTATTAAGAAAATTGATAAAAATATTTATTTATTGATTATGAAGAGAATTACATAATGCGATATATAAAAGAAACTTAGGTTGTATTATAGATCTTAATAAGGTTTTGCGAAATATTTCAAGTTCTTACTGTAAAGAGTGAATAATATCGAGTATTGAAGCAAAAAAAAAATGTACTCGGACTGAAGGCCTTTCAATTAAGTCACTTGGTAGAAAATGTAGAGTGCTGATTTGTTAAAATCCTCAACTCCCCTAATCCATAGAGTCAGCTGAAAGTCAAGTCTCCGTCAATTATAACATTTTTACACTGTATTGTAAGCAAATAAGAACTACATTTCCTCGAACAATCCGTTTCGAACGAACGGTGGACCAATGAATCTTCGTTTTAGAAATGTTAGCATTGAATTGTGATCTTAAAGTTTTAAGGGATAAGAATGTAATTTGCATGTTTTATTTTTTATTTTATATGTGTATATTGAACGCACCCTTTGCAGTCTGGTCCCTCCCGAGCCTCCCGCGGGGGTAGACAGGGCGTAGACGAGGTCAAATGAAAGTTTCAGACGCGAATAGATTGTTTGTATTAACGGATATGTCTGACGTATGGCAGTTGTTAAGAAGGAGGGGAAATCGAGGATTCCTTGAGGTATACTTGAAATTGTTTTGAGGTCCTCCCATCCATGTAGTTTTTTAAAGCGGCTCGAGTGTTCTTCTCGTTATGTAAAGTGTTTAATTTAAATATTGCATACGTTTAACATATTTATCTATACTAATATTATAAAGAGGAAATATTTAATTGTTTGTTTGTTTGCATCGAATAGGCTTCGAAACTACTGAACCGATTAAGATGAAATTTGGTAAGAAGATAGTTTGAGACCCTGGGAAGTATATAGGATAGTTTCTATCCCAGAAATCATCGCTTTAGGGGGTGAAAATGTGGATAAAAGTTTGTATGGGGAAGCAAGCTGGGGACGAACCCAAGCGAATATTATTTAAGAAAACAGCCAGTACAAACCAAAATATTTTTGTGTTCGACTACTATAATATTGTGTTTAATACTGTATTTAATCATATACTCGTACACTATGTAGGACTTTAATACTGTAAAGAGTTGCAATAAATATTCAAAAAGCTGCATAATCTATTAGTTGCTGCAGCATCTTTCCTTTTTATCTGCAGTGCGGTCTGCAGGTGAGGCAATGCGTCAATCGTAAAAAGCCATAACAACATTATTTAGAACTGGATTTGCTCTTAATGAAGTTGTGTAGTCTAATATAGTAAATGCGAAAGTTTGTTTGTTTGTCATTCTTTCATATTTGTACTTTAGCAATCAGAAGAGAATAGAGACAGTGATCTATTATCTGTCTCGGTATAGCGAGTTATTCCCGTGGGATAGAAGTAAAAAGTGTTATAGGAATATACCTGAGCAGTTATGTACTAAATATCTAAGAATTTTTAAAGTTTTTACTTGTTTGTCGAACTTCTACTATTTGTAAGAGCTTGAGGACGAAACAATTTGAAGTTGCCTCAAAGTCGCCGACATTGAATTACAAAGTAGAAAATAGCTTAACTTTACGGTATTCTACGAACTTTTGGACTAAAGTTGATATTTACGACAGTTAAAACGATAATATTAATTTTAGATCGATTCATCATGTAATTGACGTCTATGATGGATGCTGCTGTCCTACGTAATACTATTGAAGAGAATGGTCCAGAGCCGGAATATTTTCAAACGGATGATGTAATTAATGTGTTTTATATATGTGCGAACATGTTATTTATAGATAGTGTATAGCAGATGTATTAAAAAACTCGGTCAAGCGCGAGTCAGACTCGCATATAGGGTTCACTCACATATTTGTGTTCTGCATTTAACCGTAAAATATAATCTTATATTTCATTAAGGCTACCCCTAATGCTAGTCCTTCTTACATTGGGTCTTTTAGGGTTCTGTATCCGAAGGGTGCCAACCATCTGTCCGTCAGAAGGCTGTATTTCATGAACCGTAGTAGGTAAAGAGTTGAAATTTTCACAGAGTGTGTATTTTTTATTACTTTTTGTAAAAGTTTTCGGGTTTATACTATAAGCATTTTTACGGTGAACTAAAAAAGATAAAAACTTCAAACTACACGTTATTATAATGTGACTTTTCATTTAATGTTAGGAAATCTCGAATACTACAATATATTCTATGAAAATGTTAATCTAACCTACAATATGTGCGATGGGTTTCGACTCAACCCATTGTTTACGGAACCCTAAAAATGTACTTAGTGGTAATCGAATAAGATCGGTAAGTAGTCCATCCACTACAGCAATCAATTAGTCAATATTATATACATACATATGTACATGTGTATAATTTTTGTTTATTTCATCATATTATTAGTGTTCGAAAGAGTGTGGGAGTGTGTGAAAGAGAAAGTGTAGTGGTAATTCAACTATAATTAATAATCATTGAAAATTTTAAGAAAACATATGTATATTGAATAGGAATAGAATTTACCTATTTATATAAAAAAAATAACTATTTCCAATTTTTGAAGTAAAACATATAACCATTAACAAATATTCGTAATGTGTAGAACTAGTGTTATTGATATACTAGCGGCTCACCCTCGCTTAGCTAGAAATCGCCTCTAGGAAAACAAAAACACCTATCCCACGAGAATCGTAGATTATTCTGGGATAAAAAGTAACCTATGTGTTATTTTAGACTATAATCTATCTCTATGCCAAATTTCATTCAAATCCGTTCAGCTGTTCTGGCGTGAAAGAGTAACAAACATCCATACTCACAAACTTTCATATTTATAATATTAGTAAGTATGGCTTAATGATATTCTTTAATTTTAGAGTTATAATTTTATAATCCTTATTCATCGATTACCATCACTGATCTTGTGATCTCGCACGTGTCCGAATACATTGAATGAATCGTTTGTTCGAGCATCTTAGCTTACTGTATGATTATCGTCGCTATTTCCATCCTCCACGTCAATATGTAGCTTTCATTTACCTCCCGTTGGTATTTTGAAAGGCATGGTGAATTTCAAGCTTCATTATTTTATGGGGATTGCAATGGTTTTTATTATAGTATATTTTTTTATTTTGACATATTTTTTTATAAATGTACTACAGATTTATAATGTGTTACTTTACAGTATAATTTGAAGGTACTTGCTTTATTAAAATAAAATAAATTTTGACATAACAAAAAAACATAAGCACTAATTTCAAAAATTTGTTTTAATGTTCACTTAAGATATATATAACCACTATATGTGCAAATTATGTACTATGTATTGTATTCAGCCCTTTTTAACGTCCCACTGCTGGGCACGGGCCTCCCTTCAATACGAGGGGGATCAGGCCATAGTCCACCGCGCTGGCCAAGTGCGGGTTGGCGGACTTCACATGTCTTTCGAAAACTTGCTAGGTTCTCTCAGACATGCAGGTTTCCTCACGATGTTTTCCTTCACCGTAAGGCAAGTGGTAATCATGTTAGAAATGATTCGCACATGAACATATCAGAGGTGCGAGACCCGGGATTTGAACCCGCTTCACTCGGTTGTCTAAGCGAGCGCGTTACCACTGGGCTACCACTGCCTTGTACTATGTACTATGTAGTAGTAGTGAAACTAAAAACAAAAAATGATTTATTTTTTAATTATTGTATAACACACTACATAGGAAAAAACTTTTCTAAAAGAGCTGAAGTGAGACGCGCAGCGAGACAGCAAGACGAAGGTGGCGAACAGCACTTATGGATCTTTATAGCAAAACGTTATTATCACCGCCTGAATTCAACTCAACCCTCAATTCACCATTACACGGCTTTAAATACAAGTACCCGCACTCACGCCAGAATGATCAAAAAGCAACTTATTAGAAATAATACATTCTGTTATATTATTAAATATTGAATATAAGTTTAACATTAATTAAATATTGGATATGTAATTATGCAAATAATTTATGACTGTAATAAATAGTAATTATTTATACAAAATAATAAAACACACGAGTGAATTGGAAAGATAATACAAAACCCGTTCGGAAACAAAACGCTAATCTATTTTAAGATGTTTGAAATATAATTTAGTATTAATTAAATATAGCAATTAAGTAAATATAAATAACGAATTAAATAGCCGATTGATGCCTACAGCACTATTAATACGATTCTATTTAATAAAAGATGTGTTTAGAAATATGTTTTGTAACATTCGGCCATTCTGCATTAGCCGTGTCTCACGGCGATTTTATAACTTTTCAGTAATATTCTACTCCTGGGAAAGAATAGAAGTAAAAGACGGTAAATGTTCTTTGTATTAAAATGAACAGCACATAGAACAGCAAGAAAATCTTTACAACTCCAAGGCATTTATACAAAATAGTTGTTTTTTGTTACACATTATCTATTTGTTTTTTTTTCTTATTAAGTCAATATTTTACTATTCGTGGTCACTATTAGCAGGTTAGTACTTTGTACAAAATATTTTGTTTTAAATGTTTATCAGCAACTGTTGCCACACAGATCTAGGCATACTAGATGTTGTTATTTTTTTCAGACTCACACAGATCTAAGTCAAATGACTAGATTTTATTTACTAAGTAATTTTATGTTATTCACACAGATCTAGTCAAATTGCTAGATTTTATTTACTAAGCCATTTTATGTTATTCACACAGATCTAGTCAAATTGCTAGATTTTATTCACTAAGCCATTTTATGTTATTCACACAGATCTAGTCAAATTGCTAGATTTTATTCACCAAGCCATTTTATGTTATTCACACAGATCTAGTCAAATTGCTAGATTTTATTTACTAAGCCATTTTATGTTATTCACACAGATCTAGTCAAATTGCTAGATTTTATTTACTAAGCCATTTTATGTTATTCACACAGATCTAGTCAAATTGCTAGATTTTATTCACTAAGCCATTTTATGTTATTCACACAGATCTAGTCAAATTGCTAGATTTTATTTACTAAGCCATTTTATGTTATTCACACAGATCTAGTCAAATTGCTAGATTTTATTTACTAAGCCATTTTATGTTATTCACACAGATCTAGTCAAATTACTAGATTTTATTCACTAAGCCATTTTATGTTATTCACACAGATCTAGTCAAATTGCTAGATTTTATTCACTAAGCCATTTTATGTTATTCACACAGATCTAGTCAAATTGCTAGATTTTATTCACTAAGCCATTTTATGTTATTCACACAGATCTAGTCAAATTGCTAGATTTTATTCACTAAGCCATTTTATGTTGTTCACACAGATTTATGTTATTCACACAGATCTAGTCAAACTACTAGATTTTATTCACTAAGAAATTTTATATTAGGCACACAGATCTAGATTTAGTTATTAGATATTTCAATTTTGGAGTCACACAAGGCTTCTAGCTTTAGTTACTAGATATTTTATTTCCTAGTTGCATACGAGTATGTAGCATCAGCTATAACTTCTATATTTTTTTTGACTAAGCAACACGTTGGATTCGGATGATTTGTAAATAGTTACTTTTCGCTTAAATCGTTTAATTAAATAGTTATTCATTCATTACTTCAGTTGCTTTTACCGTTATAGTATTCTTTTTTTTTATACATAAGATGAAATATCAAAAGTTAAAAAAAAAAAAAAATGACTGTGTACCTGAGTAGTTCCACGAAAGTATGGCTTGGCATTTTGTCCTCCATCCCACTTCTGAGATGAGACGCGCAGCGAGACAGCAAGACGAAGGTGGCGAACAGCACTTATGGATCTTTATAGCAAAACGTTATTATCACCGCCTGAATTCAACTCAACCCTCAATTCACCATTACACGGCTTTAAATACAAGTACCCGCACTCACGCCAGAATGATCAAAAAGCAACTTATTAGAAATAATACATTCTGTTATATTATTAAATATTGAATATAAGTTTAACATTAATTAAATATTGGATATGTAATTATGCAAATAATTTATGACTGTAATAAATAGTAATTATTTATACAAAATAATAAAACACACGAGTGAATTGGAAAGATAATACAAAACCCGTTCGGAAACAAAACGCTAATCTATTTTAAGATGTTTGAAATATAATTTAGTATTAATTAAATATAGCAATTAAGTAAATATAAATAACGAATTAAATAGCCGATTGATGCCTACAGCACTATTAATACGATTCTATTTAATAAAAGATGTGTTTAGAAATATGTTTTGTAACAGAAGCTCCAAATCTAGCAGAAATTTCATCATTTTCAACTTAACAAGTTTTGTGTTTAAAGGAGACTACCTGTAGTAAATGTTTTTAATTTTTATAAAAATATATATTCTAAATAAAGATATAATATAATAATAACACGTATGTAAGATTATAATCTCGTCTTAATTATTTTACTGTGATATAGAAAGTGATAGCACTGTTGAGTTTCTACTGACTACTGAACATGTATAACATAGTTTTATTGGATCATGGACGTTTATGTTGTCTGCAGTCTAGACACCAAGCCCATCTTGGTAAATTTATTGACAGCTTTTTCAGAGTCACCTGCAAGCTTATTTTGTTAAGTTTCCGCGCTTTTATTTTTTTTTTCATTAATGATGCGATGAAATTGTTAAATTCAGTATCTGAAATGGTCTTTTTGAAGTACCTTGATCTAAATAAATATGTAAATAACTGTAAGTTAAGCTTTCATGGTCATTCTCATTATTTTTATGTTTTAAAATGGTTTTTTACTACGTTTCTCGCATATTTTATTAAGCTCTCGATATTTTGAGCACTATTGCAAGCGCCATCATAGTTTATATATATTTTCTATTACCGTATTATATTGTGTAACTCATAATACTATGCTGTTAACTTTATAATGATTGTATGTTAAAATTTAATATACTGCATAATCCATCATCGCTAAGTAATGGAGAAAATGAAATAACACACCAACGCCTGCCATCTACGGTTTAGTCGCTGGCAATTTATGAGCGTGGGCCATGACCAGTATGCCACTATTAATAAACCTTAAGCTAATCTTTCTCCAGCTATGCTTTGAGTGTAATACGCTGAGACATTCTTGCCGGAATCTATCAAATTAACAATTACTTAGTCCTTCTAAAGGCTTACATACTAAATGCGGAGAAAACACCTAAGAATGAATGTACAGAGAAAATTACTAATAAAATTATTCATCCTGATCTTAAATTGACGCAAAGGATGTCAGGTCTTCGTTTTTCATTTGAATTGATGCGAAAATGATTGGTCTTGTTGTTTAAATATTTGATTTACTCGTCTGTCATATATTAGCCTTCAAAGATATTTTTTTTAAGTTTCGCCTTTTGTCTTTTCAAATTTAAACTTTAGAAGTTTACGTGAATGAGGTTTATGTAAACAATTAATGATATCAAAATACTTAGCGTGTTAAAGAATTTGACTGTCAATAATCCGCAAAATGTGAACCGACCGAAAACCGTCTTCCAGAGTGGGTGTTCTGTTAACTGTTACGTAGCCCAAGTCGTGCCGATATTAAATACCAGTTGGGCAGATTTTATCGAGAAACTTGCTGATTGCCTTTCTCTCATTTTCAGTGACATACTTGGTTTAACGCTGCTCCCAAATATGGAAAATAAAAGACAGCTTAAGACTTTCACCTGAAATTACAATTACCCTGAATGTACAAATTCAAATCTGGGAACTGTATTAAGTAAAATCAGAGATTATTTATTTTAATTTTATAAGTATACAATGTAATGTTACCGTTGATTGACTTTGAGTTCTCCAATATCTATTCCACTGTACCCCTTTCATTATAATGTGTATGTAGCATATTGATATTTTATATGTAACAGACAGATGATGAATGTCTCCTTACTTTGTCCAGACAGATAGAAACATTTGAACATGATTATGTATATGAAAACGTGCGACTCTATACGAGAATGCTTAAAAATTTTGGCATTTTAGATTGTTTTAATTAAATACGTACGATCACAACAATCTAACAACAACAGCTATCAGTAATTTTCTTCATTATTATAAGTGAGCTTAGTAATAATAAAATGTAACGAGCTACACAATGGGCACCGGCATACCATTTGTTAAAAGTTCTAGTCATGGTGCTAATGTTTTCCTCTAAAATATAGTCTGCACATAAAATCCAAATATCGGTTTACAAATAGCAGTCGTTTGTCGCTGTTCATACTATTGTCTACTGCAAGCAAAAAGTTACTATTCTGCTATGTATGGCGTAATTCGTCAAACAATCTATCAGCGAGACTCGCCTCCATATGTGCATACCTTAAAAGGCTACTTTTTATCCGCCATATGTCAGATTGCTTATACGGCGGTTCCACGAATCATGAGTGACGAAAAAAGGTCCAAGCGATTATATTACTTTGTAGCAAGGACTAAGCCATATATTCGTAATGTACAATTTTGCAAATGTTTTGAGTATTGGTGACTGGAGTACATGTTCTTGTTGGGAAATCGTGTTACAGATGGTGCAGCATTGATTAACTGTAAACGGCTTTAGACCGCAATCAGCAGTCATATTCATACCTAAGTAACCTCTTTGGTCAATCACAGCTTGAAACTTTTGCGTTGCCTAAAAATTTTATATTGACCTACTATCAGATACAAAATCTTTTTCAAGATTTGTGGATATAAGACATTATACAGTTCTTGTGCAAGTTTTATAAAAGGCTGCAATATTTATTAAATTTCTGTTTTCAATTCTACTTGTTTTAGCAATGCGGGTGTGTCTTTGTCCGCTGAAACTGGTTGTTTATGAAATACATTATAGCTTTTGACACGAATACACTCATAATATACTAGTACTTGCTTGTGTGTAAGTGACTTTGTAACGGACTGGTAACCTAACCTGACCAAAGGGCATTGATGTACCAGGATTGATTGTAGCATATCTTAATTACCAATAAACTAGTTATCTGTATTAAATAACGTCGATCTATTGTTGCATTAAAGAAGGACATTATAGTAAGGACTTAAATAGCGACAAAAGCCTTAAGTTGTTAAAATATCGGTAAATAAGCCAAGCATGTAAGCCATAATCACAATGACTGAGAACATAATAATTATATCCAACGATCCCATTTTATCCGTTCACATAGAAACTTGTGTAACCCTGTAATACCTTAAATGTCCACCGGTTGGACCTTCGCGAAGTGGGTCAATTTAATGCCATCTGGTCGCAAAGCAGGACTGTGATGTAACGGTGCGAGATCGTCGGTGTAAACCCTAATTCTTTTTTAATTAACAGCAATGCCGTATACATTCTTTTGAACATGCGACTTGTGCAATCTCGGTCACTAGTAAGTCTTTTTGGATATTTTTCAATGATTATTCTGAATTTATACGTTTCTCTAAATATTTGTTCAAAGCCACTAGTCACTCCTTTTTTTTAAGCAATAAGTGGTTACTGATACATTAATAAATATCATCATATTATGGAGATTGGGGATACATCAATTTAAGTACTAATTTGAACATTTAAAAAAAAAAAAACAAGAAATTGTGATATGTTTTTAAATTTTGTCGTATATTTAATTTGAAATTGTAATATTTACAAACAATTTCTGGTTGCAAAGTGGAAATTATTAAATAAAAATAGCCATATTTGGAAACATTGCTTAAAATCTTATCACAATAAAAGTGCAATAAAATCTTTAAAATATTTTATCGAATCCATACACGTCTGACCTTTTAATTTAATTGGCTATATTTGGTAACATTTGCCTGAAACGAAATCTTGTACAGTAATAATATCCAAGTTTACGGTAAAACAATGGCTATGAGATTATATGAACTTTATCTGGTTTAAATTGTATTTGAGAAATTAAGAACAAAAGGTACTATAAATAGAATTGCAGATAAACGGATTGAGCCCATATGGCCAGTTGCTACTCTTCTTAAATAAGCTCAAAAAAATGTCTGTCTGTTTGTTTGTATTAATTTAAGCAGAATTTTGTCTGACAGAACTTAGTAATATAACATATCTCTTCTAGAGAGACCTCTATACAGATGATTTGAAAATTAAAAGTCAATCGAAAATTGTTGACTTACCTAATGCTATTGACGATTTTAATTACATCCTTTTAAAAATAGCCTCGTGGAGTGAGTCATCTGGGCTGCAATTAAATCCTTTTAAAACTCAGGTTATTATTATTGGCAGTCCCAAACTCATAACCCAGAATTGACTTTCTCACTCTCCAACCTGTAGTATTAAATGGCGTGAACATACCAAACAGCAAAACTGTTAAAAATATTGATGTTTGTTGTTTTGGATCAGAAGTGAGCAGAAAGATGTTTGCTTCGGCATCCCTTCGTCGTTTACGTAACTTTCTCCCAATTTCCACTAAAATTGCGTTAGCACAATCGCTCCTTTTACCGATTCTGGACTATGATGATATCTGTTATCTTGATATTAAAGAGGAGCAATTACCTAAGCTTAAGCGACTCCAAAATGTTTGTATTCGGTTTATATTTGGTTTGCGTAAATATGACCATGTCTCTGAATTTCGTAAAAAACTCAAGTTGCTCCCTATCCGTCTTCGCAGAAATATCCATATTCTCCACCTTCTTTAATATATTCTGTTCGATCCGCCCACTCCACATTATCTTAAAGAGCGTTTTGAATTCTTTGGTGATTCCCATTCTCGCCACCTGCGTTCTGATCAAACCCTAATCCTAAAAATCCCTTCCCACTCTTCCTTCTGTAGCAATTCCTTTAATATTATTTATTTGGTCGCTCGTCTTTGGAACTCCCTTCACCGAGATGTTAGGTTTGCAAAAGCTAACGAATTTTAAAAGAAAGAACACTTCTATAGACTTTAATTCCTTATTATCTGATACGATTTTATTGTTCTTTTAGTATGTGTATGTATAAATAGCTACTGTCCTTATTAGTATTAAAATATTTCTTGCCTATTACGTTTGTTTATTGTATTTACTCATCTTTAGCCATGTATCGATATTATTTTATAAAAATTACCTATTTATATTATTTATATATAGTATCGTATATATGTATATATCATTTTATTTATAACTCTGTGTTCACACCTAACACTAAACACTAAAGGTTGCTTGGAAGGAATCACTGTTTTAGCGATAAGGCCGCCTCTTGCACACTTTCCTGTTATTGTATTGTTTTTGTCTTCTTTTTGTGTGTACAATAAAGAGATTTTATTATTATTATTATTATAACTTAGGCGAGAAGAACATAGGCTACTATTTATCCCTATGAAAAATTGAGCTTTTGTAGCACGAAGAAGAACAGCTTTAACGTTTTTACGGCACTAGTAGAGGTTTTGAAAGTGACAGGCTACTGTTTCATCCTAGGAAATGATGAGGATTTCTATGATAGGAGATCGAAGTTTTATAAGACTTTTGGGATGATATCAGGCCAATGCAGGTAATAGCTTCAGTGAAATATTATGTTGGTAGAATATTATGTATATCTACCACCTTATTGTTGGTTCTTTAGTAAATGCTTGTCGCGTGCACGATATAGATCACATAGTGCCTCACGCTTCCCAACTATAATTGATATAATAGTTATTGTAATATGACATCACAATTTACGTTACGTGTGATCTCGTTCCCAGCATTGTAGTGTTTGAAACATCCGCATGATATCAGTCATTATTGCGATCTAAAAGCTCTTACTGCCAATTTGCAAACGAACCCTATATAGTCAGTTATCGCTAATTAAAGCACATTTCTATGAATTAATAAAATTGTTCCAGTATATTTTATTTTACGTTTGTAGTTTTGTTTCAGTATATTTTACTTTTTTATGTTGTTTATTTAATTTTGTTAGTTCTTAAGTGTTTCTAAACTTTTTAAAATACCTTTACTCATACCCACTGTAATCATTTGACCTGTGAAACGGTACTTTTGGCACTCCCAAGCTCACATACTTTATGTGTTCAATAAATGATGTTTAATCTACATCGCTGTTCAAAAAACCAATGGACGTAATCTAAGAATGTATTATTAGATATACTTTCGCATTTTCGTAGAATAAAATTGCAATATTATTCGACGAAATCGAAACTTTCAATTTCTAGCTAATAATATCTAAGATAAGATATTTGTTTTTATTGAATTGTAATTAAATTATTAACATTGCAAGTGCATACTTTATACTCACTTCTCGGAAGTAACAAACACCGACCACATAAGAAATGTCCTCATTAGCATATTCTCTAACGCTTTTGATATTCTTAGGTTCCGAGACGAAGGTCGTTCAGATCACGTTGTATTGCATTGTCGGTTGTTAAATCGTTGGATTATAATCTTATTTTGTTCCGATTCTACCTGCGATTTTGCCTTTCAATATCGATACAACGTTTACTAGAAGTATTCTTATAGAATATACTACAATATTATCACATAGTACTGCACGTTGTTAAATTATCTTATTTCCTACTAAAGATAACGCAGGCTTTATTAGTTCTTCTTTAAATATTTTTTTCCGTTTCACCGGTATTGATCCTCTTAGAATCCAATTTTACATTTTCAAACTACCCTGCACTCGCAAGTTTGATTTCAATGTGACCCAAACCCAACTCAGTATATGAAATAGGTAGACATTGACCTGCCCAGATGCGGTTTTCTGAGCCAAATTACTGTTAATACATTTTATTTTGAATGCGCACAATGTTTGCGTTTCACAAAGTTTTATTTAGTTAGATGCATTCTAATATCTCGTTTTACGGTACCGTAAAATTTTATTTTACATAAGTAATTCATTTTTCAACCACTGCTGATATCTGGTTTAGCTGAAATGTGACATATTATTTGTGGCAACATTTTGATACCACGAAGCTTGTCAGATGAGTGCCGATTGGTGACCTTAGAAAATTATTAATTATTACACCAATTATTCAACTATTCGCTAAATAAAACCTTATATTACCAAAACACTGTACGTTTATTAAAATTATACAGAGTAGTCAAATGTGTTTAAAAATGCCTTTTAAAATTTGACTATCAGCGTATTTATTTTCTTTATTGCTTTAATGTGTTTTGATAAAGTTATTAGCATTAATTGCTCGTTTGTATTCGAAGTAAAGAATCAATTGTGCCGAAGATATTTTGTGTTCATGGCAACCGTCGCCTCCGCGTGCCGTTACTGATGTGTTATTTATTGGTTCAGCGATTTTAACCCGATATACTAATTATTGTTGGGAATTCAGCCAGTTTTTCATTATACTTATTACTTATTTATTACAAGTAATTGGTTTGTTGAATCTATAATTGTTTAATAAAAAAAAGTTTCTACGTATAGTGATGTATTTGGCGTCTCAGTCACTTTTTGTTTTGTTTTTATATAAATAAAATAATAAACTATTAAAGTACAGGTAGAAAAAGTATGTCGCTCTCCTGCCAATAAATTGTGTCTATACAAAAAATAGGATAGTACTGTCCGATGAAAGAAGGATTAACCAACAAACATATTTTTTCATTTATGATATGATATGAAAAACAGAAACATACCTATTCCACGGGAACTGTACATTTTTCCGGGATAAAAAGTAGCCTGTATGTTACTCTGATATATGAGCTATATTATTGTTCAGTTTCATTAAAATCCATTCAGAAGTTTTTGCGTGAAAGACTAACAAACATTTAGAGACATCCATACATCCTCACAAACTTTCACATTTATAATGTTATGTAGGATCCATTTAACAGGTTTATTTAAAACAGTAAAAGTAATCATTTATATAGGTTATTATTTATTTATTGCGTATAATTAAAATGTGGGGCTATAATGAAGGCGTTCCGTTACACGGTCACAGTATCGGCATCTGCCGGTCATTGTCGCTCAAGTGAAACGGAACGGGTCGGAGGTTCTCCAGCGGACACTTTTTGTTCATTGTTTTCATTTCTTCTCTTTCCCTTAGGGCTTAGCGTAATGATGTAAGCGTTTTATACATCGCCTATTAATTTTTAGACATTAGACTTTATAAATTAGAAATACCTTGGTAAAAAAATTGTTTGGAATTAATTTTTAACCGACTTCAAAAAAAAAGGAAGAGGTTCTCAATTCGACCGTATATATACATACATATATATTTTTGGCAATTTTATTAGGCCTTAAGTTATATTTGAAACTAGCGACTCATCCTTGCTCCGTTCGTGTTTGTCCCTAGTTACGTTTTAACGGTTAAAATAGGTTTCCCAGAGATGATATATTTTGCGGCAGTAAAAAGTATCCTATATAAACCCTGATAACCAGCTATCATCATACCAAATTTCATCAAAATCTGTCCAGTGGTTTTCTCGTGATACGTTACATAGACTACATAGACAGACATGGACACATAAAAATTCTAAAAACTATAAATTCGGCCTCTGTGTCGATAATAATAGCTATTACAATAAGATTTTCCAAAAATATTTAATGTACAGATCCCTTTGACTTTATTGTTAAGACGTTAACAAAAGAAATATAGTGATATATTGCTTCACTGGAAAAGTTTATTTAAAACTTTAAAATTCTTAGGTATTTTCTGTTTTATAGCTAAATGGTAGTGAATGCTGCTTTGCAGTTTACACTTACACACGTAAGAAATTGTCGAGAAAAATGCAATTTTAACACCATTTAGGAAAACTCGCTTGGTATGCAGATTAAGATTTAAGGTGATGTTAAGCTTTGAAGCCGTTCCACTTGGTTCGATTTCATGTTGCCTCATAGTTTTACATTCCAATTTACACCTTATCGTACTACTAGTAAGGTGTTATTAGTAGTTCTGTGATAGATTATCATTTTAAACCTTAGGTTTTCGTATTAAGGTTCGTTAGGAATAAGTAAGATATAGCTGAAGTTGTAACGAGGTACGTCAAGGACGTATATATTTAGGCGTGTCCCTTGTTGGAATATTGATGTCCTTATGGTGGTATAAATATCATGGATGATTAAAGCAATTTTTAAAACTTCTACGAATTTTAAATTATGAAAATTATTTTTTATCTTCATTTTCAAATATAATTAACAGTGCCAACAAATTTCGGCAATTATTTTAAAAAGCACTTTGGGTCTCGACTCTCAATTAACTTGGATATGTTAACTTTTACTTTAGGGTTCACGACCTTTTAAGTAAAGGTTCAAAAAGCAACAGTGTCGGATAACATTATGCAGCTTATATTTATGAGTAAAACTTGGCTTATCAATTTCGTGAGCCCCAACGGAATCCTGTCGGCTCAATCTTGACCGGTTTTTCGACCAGTTCGATCCCGATGACCCCCCCACCTCCCATATATCCTAACAAAACGAAGGTCGTCGCACGCGCACGAATTTGTGTTTTTGTATGACAATATGGCAGTCTCTGTACCGGATGCAGTACCGCGAATAAATTTCCGAATAAGTGTTTCTTTGTCAATTACGCGAATCTAAATGTTTATGATAAATATGTTATGGCCGTTGCAGCAATATTAGATTATATCAATTTATTTTATTGAAATAGAAATAAATACCCCCCTATAAAAACCCTTTTATGACACACTTTTTAATTTTTTTACAAATATCTATCAAAAACATAAGTTATAAAAAAAGGCTATTAGAAAAGGTCTTAAATCAAAAATAGAAAAGTATAAAAAGGGTTTGTGTGTGTATATACATATATTTGTGCCCACAATATGATTGAAATGTTTTCATATAAATATATATATAATATAAATTCAATTAATTACATAATATGTATGATTTGCATTTTGTTCTATTATTGTAATCGCAAAAGGAAATTAAATAACAAAAGAGATTTAATAAGTTTAACTATAACAGTGTTCAGTTATAAAATTAGTTTTTCTCTGTGGCCTTGCTCACATAGTGTATTCTTCTCCATAAAGAAGTTTTATACACGACTAGTGACAAACCCTCGCTTCGCTCGGGATCGTCCCTAGGTTGATTCCCCATACAAACTTTCATCCCCATTTTCACTCCTTTAAGGGATGATTTGCGGGATAAAAACTATCCTGTATCCTTCCCAGAGTCTCAAACTATCTTTTTACCAAATTTCATATTAATAGGTTCAGTAGTTTCAGAGCCTATTCGGTGCAAACAAACAAACAATCAAATCCTTCCTCTTTATAATATTAGTTTAGATTAATTCACGTTGTAATTTGTAACCCTTTCCTCGTCAAGACATGGTCACGTGACGTGTTAACTCTAAAACTCAAAGAGTGTCGATAGATGTCAAAACTAGATAAATATAAACAGTTTTAATTAACAAGTTTTAATTTAAGATCAAACAATTAATATGAATATCCAAAAATAACAACTGTTTGTTTATAGTTTTAAGTTTTCACTTCTGTCGGCAGTCCTCGTGACTGCTTTTTTTTGTATAATCTTGTAGGGTTATCATATTTTGAATTTATTTTATTGCATAGGTGTAATTGTGGTGGTGAACAATGCACATTCTCTGCCCAGCGTTCAAAATGTAACTTGAGACATATCAAAGGTCGGTCACAGGTCGGCGACCCGAACCGATCATTTTCTTATCTAATACTAATTGAAAAACATGTCTGTATACTAATTAGTCGTAACGGAATATTTGGCGTTGATTAGACACTGCCAATTGGATAATAGATTCTCTGTTAACGGCATTGGGGCTATATTCGCTTGCTTTATAAATTTACCGACCACCATCCTTGTACTATGTTTTTCCTCAAAAGATTATTGTTTGCGTAAGGTTTACCCGTATGGATAAATACATAAATAAATATGTTGGGACATTTACCCACAGCACCATCTAGTTCCATGGTAAGCTACGAGGCCTGTGTTATGGATACCAGATAGTTGATACATTTCACATAGATATAAAACTTTAAATACATACACATATTACAAATATAAACACCCGTGACTGGGGTACAAACATTCGTGCTGTATGTATGTCCCCAGCGGGACTCGAATCCGCGACCGCTGGCACAGCGTAACTTGGGTAAAATAATTGATTTCAAGATTTTCGTTATGTATGCCTATGTAAAGTGTTTTAGCTAATTTAAGACTTTAAGTTGTAGTAATATAGTGTTAAAACGAACGTACTATGAAGTAACGTATGTTTGTTGGTTTACACCTTATTGTTGTTTTTTTTTCAATAATTACCATCAAGAAGATGATTTCAGTCACCAGGAGTGACAGAAGATATAGTGCGGAAACGCGTACACTAAAACATCTCCTGTCAATTTGACACGATCGGAGGGAGATCAGGCGCAGGACTGACGGCTGTATGTTCTCTCCAAGAATCGGGGGTTGTAACTAACTGTAGCTAACCTTCCAAATCCAGGCTGTCACTGTGATTTTTTTTACAGAAAATAGTCCATCGAAACATGTTTCCAGTACTTCTTAATCTGCAGCCTAACATATTAGTCATAAAACCAACGAGTGGTTTCCTTTTATATTAATTTTGAAACGAACTGCCAGGAACATCTGGGTCTCTGGTTGACTGGTCTGTCTGTACGTTTTAATTGGCTCTACCTGTGGTATGCGCCTTCAATTAACTTATATCATTGACAATAACAATTGAAGGCTGTCTGATATTGATCGTTTTATATTGAATGTTGTAATGCTCTGAGCTAAGTCTTTTAATTCTTTGTCACTCATTTGTTCTTGAAAATGATTAACTATATATATTATTATACGGATTTACTAATTCGAGTGTATGTTCTATTTGTTTGTGTGTTACATACATATTGTCGGATATGTATATTTTAATATCGATTTTTTATAGTTTTATATGAATAGATTCATTTTTTTTTAATTTCATAAGAATTTCACGAAAAGTTGTATTTCTAAAAGTTTAAGTTAGATGATACATTGTATTCAAAAATATTAATAGACAATTCTATTGTAATATGTCAATTAACATTTAAAAACCTCATTTTTTTACATGCTGTATAATGTACGGCCGGCTGGTAACATTGTAGCGGAGGTGACATTATGTAAAGCACATACCAGACATATTAAAATTGAATTATTTGTTGGCGCCAATGATTTTATCGGATTACATGTATGTGCGATTTATCTTTAGACCTAAGTTTTACAGTGAAAGTGTAGAAGTAGAACTATATATAATAACACTCTTTCTTATAGATCAATCTTACTACTATATAAATGCGAGAGTTTGGATGGATGGATGTTTGTTACTCAATTACGCCAGAACGGCTGAACGGATCCTGATGAAATTTGGCACAGAGATAGATTATAGTCTGAAATAGCACATAGGCTTCTTATCCTTAAAAAATGTACGATTTCCGTGGGATAGATCCGTTTTTGTTTTTTACTAGGGACGGCCCCAGCAAAGCGACAGTGAGCCGCTAGTCTTATAATAATTTTCTTGTTGAAATATACGTCTTTACATTTTAATTATTTCATAATATTTTAAGGCTTAACCTAACGCTGAGGCTGTAGATATATTGAAATATTGTAGAGTGTCTAGACTCTTGACTATTAAAACAACTAAACGTTTAATAGATGGTAAGGAAACATTTTAGAGACAATCACGATTTTCCTTACACTATTATAAATACTGTGTTTTGAAACTGCATTTTGTAACTGCAATGGTGGTCCTTTCGCATTCGAAATGGCAAAAGTCCACAATTTCGGCTATCAGATCCGGATATTTAAAAACGGCTCGGCACTGACGCAAACTTAAACAATGCTTACAACGTAATAAAGCTTCGTGTGGCCTCATGACTCATAGTAACGGTTTGCGGCCCATTTTTTAAACTTATGAACAACTGGACGACATGTGTTAATGGCGGGAACATCGTTGAGTTTCTTTTAAAGTTGAATTTGACAGCTTTAAATATTGTGAAATTTTTCAATAATAATTTTAACGAATATTGGCGTCCCCGGATCTGCTCGGATATAAAACGTTACAGATACTATTCACATATTAACACATACCCACGCACTTTATGTATGTATGTACGTCCATTTAAAGTACTTACGGGATATTTCTGGTTCACTATGAGTAATAAATTTTAAGTTATCTTGTACAATTCGCGCGCCATCTTTTTTTTGTCAATGGTAGTTCGCTAATTTATAGTAATACTAATCTATATATTAATACGTGAAGCAAAAACTTTGTACCTCTTTTTAAGCGTATTGCATGTACGAAGGAGTCTATTAAGCTTTGGCATAGTTTAAAGTTTATATAGAGAAGGACTGCAGAAAGCCAAAAATTATTGATTTTCTTTTACCCGCGGATCCGTTCGCGTATTTTATTTATATATAATTATTTCACTGCTAAAAGATGCAGCATGATGTTAGATAACCTTTATCAATATTATAAGAGTACTTAAAAGATTCGGCTTAGTTACAATTTTTTATATGTATAGATATTCATGGTACCATACTATATACCATACGGCATACATACATGATATCCGTGGGGTCATGTGTGATAAATAGCACTTACTATATTTCAAACACCATATACGCTATTATGATTAATACATTTTACATTCAATCACGTATTAAAAGGATACTACGACTAGATACATCGTGAGATCATCATGTCTATACCACGACAGCCACTTTCTAATTTGACATTTTGGAAAAAATTTGTTAGTTCATAAACTTCTTATTCATAATATTTCTCTGTAATTCATAGTTTTTGGCACGAATCCATAGAAAGAATTAATTACAATGTTAAAAACCATATCCAGTTTCAGACGAATGAAACGCTATAATTGTATATTAAAAAGGATATTTCTGTATGGCAACAAAAACAAAATGTTCAAAATTTTACGTGGAAAACACATAAGGGACGAAAAGATAAATTGTAAAAATTATTATCAGAAATAATTTGCAGAGCCCAAATATTATTTTAGTGAGGATGGGAGCATTGTTTAATGCAAACCACCAACAGTCGAGTCAATGTACCCCGTGACGAACCGGTAGGGCTGTGCCTACACTGAAAGTGTTGTGAAAGTATAGGTAATAATAAATAAAAAAAAATAACGTCTTATTTTTGTTAATAATGATCATTATTAATGTACTTTTTAACTAGTGTGTATTCGTAGGTTGATAAACGAAATGATATGGAAGTAGATATTTGTATAAATAAAAATATAAATATGCTGGGACATTAACACACAGCACCATCTAGTTCCATGGTAAGCTACGAAGCCTGTGTTATGGATACCAGATAGTTGATACACTACACATATGTAACTTTAAATATATACATATTATAAATATAAACACCCATGACTAGAGTACAAACAATCGTGCTCATCACACAAATGAATGCCCCCAGCGGGACTCGAACCCGCGACCACTGGCGCAGAAAGTAGGGTCACTACAAACTGAGCCAAACGTGCCGTCACGTATGGATATGGCTTACGTTTTTTATCTACACTCTTGGTTTATATAAAAAGAAAATAAAAGTAATATTGTCTATTAAAATTATATAGTTCAATTTGTGTAACTTTTTTATTTAAATTATCATAAAATAAGGTTTGTGGTAGCCCTGACAGTTGTACGGAGGTCGTTCGCTTGCCTTCACATCATAAACAATGTGCAAGTTTGAAATATTTTTGTATAAGCACTAATTAATTATTCATTTTTTTGAAAATTAATTGTACTTACTGAAAGAGATTTATTTTTATGATTGTACATTTAGCTTTCATAGTTCATCACCTCGCAACATTTTGTTCATTTATTACAAATTACGTATATAATGAGATGTTTTATTAGGTAGGTACTTACGTCCCTAGGTACGTTTCAATTTTTTTGAGCGGGACCCTAATTCTTTTTCTAAAATGAAAGCAGCGAAGTAACTTGTTATAACATCAGCTACCTGCACTGAAAGTCTTTTCAAAATCAGCCCATCCGTTTCGGAGATTAGCCGGAACAAATAGACAGACAAACGTTTTAAAAATTGTTTTTTTTTCATTACGTACCATATATAATTTCATATATATTTAGTATTAATATGTCATTTTGACATTACAAACAGACACTTCAATTTTATTTATCTGTATAGATTAATAGCTGACCCGACAACCGTTGTTCTCTACTGACCTTATCTTTGAGTTCATAGAAAAATCCTATAGAAATAAGCACTTTCCAATTTTTGTCTCTTATAAGGTTATAAGGGGGAATGTGTCAAATATTTAAAGAAAAAAATGTCGTTCTCAAGTTATACGCTTACCAACGAACAGCACTTCGTTTTTATTTATGTATGGAAGATATGATATCTATTGTAAACTATATGATATACATTATAAACTATTAAGCTATATATTATTTTAATGGCTTCTTAGTGACACGTATGCTCCTCATTAATTTATATATATATATATATATATATATATATAATTTTAAAAAGCCAGGTTCTTCCTGGCTTATTAAATAATTATATGTTAATGTTAAGATTAAAAATAGATTAAAAACACACTTATTTATGAAACAAAATTAAAATAAATTAAATTTTAAGGCGTTACAATTTCATAGTTCGTACACCACTTTACATTCTGGGAACTTATGTTATCGGAAATATTGCTATAAAGTGTTTTCCTCTTAAAGTACTCAGATTTGGATGTTGAACACGCTGTAATTAGCGCAGTATTATGTTACAACCGCTGGTACAGTATTTGTGATGTTTCAATGCTTTGTTTGGGCTTTTATACGCCATAAAGTTTCGGTATTCTTTTATATATATATAAGATTTTTATATGTTGGAACATTAACACACAGCACAATCTAGTTTCATGCTAAGCTACGAGGTCTGTGTTATGCATACCAGATAGGTGATACACTACACATTTAAACTTTTAACTACATATACATATATTATATAAATATAAACACTCATGACTGCAGTACAAACATTCGTGCTCATCACACAAATGAATGCCACCAGCAGGACTCGAACCCGCGACCGCTGGCACAGCAACTAGGTTCACTACAAACTGAGCCAAACGTGTCGTCAAATTCGTAGTTTTCTGAACTGAAAACAAGTAGTAAATCTTAAAGGTTTGTTATGTTATTGTAGCCTCATGGTATATGACAATAGTCAATTTGGATGCTTTCCAAGGGTCCAAGGTTAATGTATGTACATACAGATGCGAAGAATTCATATATATATATATATATATATATATATATATATATATATATATATATATACGAAGTCAGCTTATATCATTTTCTATCTATTTACTAAGTAATTTGATAACTCACTGACAGACGTAATGATGTAAAAAAATAATTAGGTATATTGTGTAAGCGCATTAGTTTTTTTTTACTTTCTCGTTATCTTCATGACATCATTAGCCAACAAAAACGTACACCGTTCGTACATTAAATAAATGGTATTAACTTTGTTTTGTGTAAAGTCATGTACGAGTATTGAGTCAAACAAAAAAAGCAGGCAACGAGAGTGCTAACGTAAAACATAACACCTTATTTTCATATTATCGTTAAACACGCAGAAATTGTATTGGGGTCGATGACTAATAATCTATTTGAGAATTAGCGTATTTACACTATTACAGATAGGGTAATTGTTGTACTTTATTACCCTCATATCTATGCTTGAAAATAAATTAAATTTATTACTTCACTAGCAGAACCGGTGGCTTTGCTCGCGCTAAAACTACAAAAACAAACTTTAAAACGGTAGGTCTCATACAAACTTTCATCCCCCTATTTTACCCTCTCACGGGATGAATTTCGAAAACTGCTAAAACACGTATTTATTTAATTGTATTAAAGGGCATTAATACTAAGTTTCAAGTAATTCTGATCATGAAAATTTTTTGGGTTGTATTATGACGTGTTTTCCCGTGGGAATGAGATAATATCCCGCGGTAAAAAGTAGCCTATGTCACTCTCCAGCCCTCCCAACTATACCACACAAATAATCACGCCAATCTGTTACTCTGTTTTGACGTGAAATAAGGACCAAACAAACAAACACACTTTCACATTTATAATATTAAGTATGGATATTAGAAAGGTAACAGTTGTGGTTCTTCTGTTCGTAAACTTTTATCAGTGAATTGCAAGTACTTCAGTTGAGTTTATTTTTCATACTTCAATTATGTTTTTTCTTTTTTTAATTTTTCATTATATTTTTCTTTTATTTAGTATACTATAAAATGGTTGTCACTTTTAGTAGATTTGATTTTGAAAGGAAACATGTCGTATACAAAATTACAACAAAAATTGTTTTAATCTATCACTATCTTTATTCTATACGTGTAATAAAATTCTGAGTCGAATCTGTACATTAAATACTTTTTGGAAAATTTTATTGAAATAGTCATTATCGATACAGAGGTCGAATCTATAGTTTTTTAGAATTTTTGTCTGTCTGTCTGGGAACGCGTCACGAGAAAACCACTGGACAGATTTTAATGAAATTTGGTATGGTATATAGGATACTTTTTACTGCGGGAAAATATCTCATCTCTGAGAAATCTGTACTAAACGTTAAAACGTAACGTGGGCTCGTAAAGTCGCGAGTTACTCTAATATAATTTAAGTGCGTAGTTCAAAGTTAAAATATTAGCAAAATACAGTTATTTTTTCTAACAGAACTTATTTAATTCCAGTGATTCAATTGATTTGTGACGAAGTCAATTGGATCGACCTAGGAGATGTTTTTTACGCAGAATGATTCAAGTTCTTTTTAGGAGAAATGTGCGTAACTGCAACTCTCCAGCTCGAGCACATGACTCATTACTATTCACTTTGAATACCATTTAAGGAAACACATTGCTCTTTAATTAGTCAGATTTGACGACGACGAAGCAACTTTTTTCTTATTTTTGTTTCAAGTGTTATTTTCTTATTAATTTCTTTTGAATAACCGTTATTAAGTTAATTTACGTACACATGTACTTACAAAGGCGTTGGAAATTTAAATGTAAAAATTAAGGTGCATACACACTTATGTTGTTTCCATGGGAGTTAGTGTTTCCACATGTTATTTCCACAGGAAAAAAATGTAATAAAGTATGATTATTTTTGGTAATGACATGAATAACAAGAAGAAATATCGTAAAAACAAACATACAATGTACCATAACAGTTTCTTATATTATTCAGTACCTAGACTGATATTTTTCAGAATTTTCATTAACCTATTTTTCCAAAATGCCAGAGGCCTATACGAGCTTCAAGTTATTCCTTTGCGAACTTTCATTATAACCCCTTTGACTGATAAGGCAGAGTTTGAAAGCGTTCGTTACTATGAAAACCCCATATAATACTTGTATATATTTTACTAGCTTTTGCCTGCGGCGTCGGTCGCATAGTTTATTTATGTACTTATAATTAATCCATTCTCAAGGGTTGTAGCATGACATTGGAGAGTATACCCTTCATCGATATAAAAAATATAGGTATATAAAATGCAACCAAACGGTAGTTTTAGACTTTAACGCGTTCAAACAAACAGAAAACAAATTGTACTGCATTATAATATTAGTAACTTCAAAGGTAGTGTTCTTATTGACTTTTCCTTATTGTACGTAGCAGCAGATTGAAGTGACTTTTTTATACATCTGTATCATTTGTGACAGAATGCGACATTTTTATTTCGGTAAATCAAAAGTTTTTCTTGGAAAAAATGGCTGGAAAATATCAGGGCTCGTACGTAGGTACATGTAGGACGGCATTTTAATAATTTTTAGCAGCACAGTTTATATTTATTTCAATATATATTACCGTTTCGTTTTAAAGGCTTTAGGGAAAAGGCTCCACCAGTGAGTCAACGTCGCGAATGCCTTCCAGCCCGGATGGGATGTATCACGCATGAGTCAGACAGTGGAATTTTTAATAATAATGAAATTTTTCACTACGCCAGATTTCACTCATGCTGTTGCAACGGAATTCAACGTTAAACATATTATATGTATGGATGTTTTTACATTTAATTTGTGTTACCTTACATTGAAATCGTATTGTAACTAAGTCTATACTCACCGAGTATAAATGAAAATATGAGTTCTGCTATACCAAAGCCTTAACGCTTTTGATTTAGATTTAAAAAAAAAAAATTAAATTTTTGGATCAATTTGAAACTGTATGTATCTATATGTGAAATCCGGATGGAAATAGATTTACTGCTAAAATTAAATTGCGCTTAACTGTATACGGAGTGAAGAGAGTAACTTGTAGCGAGCGAGCGAGACTCTTTAAGTTTTCAAATGGCTATCTATGAATATAGGATCATACTTATTGTTTTATTTAAAATAATAAACTATTAACTATAAGAGAAACATAATTTCAAATAAACATCTTACGGAATAAATTATATAATACTAGCAGAACCCGCGGCTTCACTCGAGCTAAAAGTACAAAAAAAAATCCTAAAATGGTAGGTTTCATAAAAACTTTCATCCCCTATTTTACCCTCTTATATGATGAATTTCGAAAAATTCTAAAACATTTATTTATTGTGATGTAATATCAAGTTTCAAGTAATAGCCTATGTTACTCTCCAGTCCTCCAACTTACTCCACACAAACACGCCAATCAGTCATTCTATTTCGATGTGAAAAAAAGACAAACAAACAAACAAAAAAACAAACAAACAAACACTCTTTCACATTTATAATATTAGTATGGGAGTATGGATTGTTATTATACCTACTTTTTTAAGTAATTTCATTATACACTTCACTCTTTTTGAAGGAAAATAGTAAATTACTTTATCTATATTGCCTAAAAATAAAACTGAAGCATTAATATTGAACTCAAATTATAATTATTGATTCACATAACCAATAGATGTATTTAACATACAAAAAATTCTAAAGCACGTTTGAATTACATTAGAACGATGCGTGTGGCCACTTCCCGGTAATAAAACGGTAGAGGTGTGTTCTGGTTCAATGTACATTTGATAAATAAGACGGCACTTAGAAAATAAGAGGTGTTTGAAATTGAGCTTGAATAAATACAGTTAATTATCGAATCGATATGATGAAAATTGTAGAACAAGCTAGTATTAATTTGAAAATCATAATATTGATTAAATAAAAAGTGTGTGTGTGTGTACGTATGTACGCATGTAAGAAGTTATACTTCTTGGGTGTAACAGAACAAAAATAGCTAAAGATTTCATCCCGTATGTCACAACTCTCTGTTTGTAACAGCTAACTTCATCATGTCGCTTTTTTTCTGTCGGTGTGCGTGCGCATTGTAAAAATTTTACTTTCATAATTTTTTCCAAACGTGTCAAAAGGAGTATAACTTCATAAATCTAAGTAACAGATCCTTTATGACTAGTTTTACCCGTGGATCCAATTGCATTTTCACTCGATTTTCTTATTTATAATATTAGTAACGATAGTATTACTTTTTATATCTTAGGTATGTTTATTGAGTTTTTACATTATAGCTACAGTGTCAGGCAGTTAAAAATATTCACCGGTTTTTTTTTTATGGGATTCAGTGACAAACGAGCAGACAGACCACCTGATGGAAAGCAGTACCTGTCGCCCATAACACCTACAGTTCATGCACTTAGGTTTTAGGTAACAAAAATACAGAACCGGTTTGATCTCTATTTCGTAAGAGTTAAGGGTCATTAAGATGTTTGAGTTAAAGGGTGTGACGCATCGCGCACTCACCGTGCGATAGTTTTTATTGTAGGACGGATATGTTGCAAACTAATGGCTTTCTCAATTTCTTTTTACTTCATGCAAATACGAGTAATGGATTACGTCTCCACATTGAATGACCTCGGTTTCCTGCCGGATGTGTTCACAAGCTTTGTATATAACTAGCCTTGATGATGTGATATCTTATATGTACTGCGAAATCATCACCTCCTGTCATCTTATCACAGATGATCATTTGGACCATAGAGCTGCTGAAATTATTAAAAAATAATTTTTTATCTGTAAATGGAAGCTTTCTAATTAATATTAGTAAAATAACTTTTATTCAAGTACATATATATGTATATATTCTAACATATGGGCGAGTTTATATACAGTTTCAAATGACAAAAATTTAAAGTATATAATTATGGTAATTTTAAACGTAATAATATTGCACATTAACAAGCCATATCTAAAATGAAGTAAAATAATTAATTAAAACGGAACGCTTCGGCGTCGAGTTGTCGCGAACTAATTTTCCAGTCTGTTGCTGGAGCAGTTGACTCTTTGCAAACTATAGTTGATATAATGTCATTATGTTAACAATATCTGAACTTTCCAAGTATATCATTTAGTATTATAATGGTTATTACTTGCCTATTTTCAAAATTTTCATCTATATAAATATGATCACAAAATTGCTTGGCTAAATGTCTAAAAAACAAATGTCTCTATGGATGAGGAACACAGACCACACCGGTCTGTGATATGTGACTATGGGAGGATAGGATTGACGAGATTTTTCAGCATCATAGGGTATTTTTCTCCCAATACCAGATCTATCCCAGGGGATGTCCGTTGCAAAAGATTCCCTCTTTTGTCACCAGTTTTATAAGGTAGATATTTACCAAATCTGTGAAATTCCCTATAAATGTTTAACACAGTGTATAAGATCACAGGTGTCTAAACTTTGACGGTAAAGTTGTCTCAAACTAATTTTCTGGTCTGTTGTTAACTTTAGTATATTATGTTGTTGTGAAATAATTATCGAATAATGTTTCTTGTGAGTTCTGCAAAATTAAGTTTAATTAACGTTATAATTTACGGTGAAGAATTACATCTTCAGGAAACCTGCACGTTTGAGAAAACCTAGCCAGTTTTCGAAAGACATGTGAAGTCCGTCAACCCGCACTTGGCCAGCATGGTGGACTATGGCCTGATCCCCCTCGTATTGAAGGGAGGCCCGTACCCAGCTGTGGGACATTAAAAAGGGCTGAATACAAACGTTATAGTTATGGCACTACACTAATATTCTAAGTTATTAATAATTAAAAAAAGTAAGATTGGTATTTCTATAATGAAATTAAGGTTTAAAAGCTTTAGAGAGCTTATAGAATAAAAAAATATTAGAAATTACATTTAGAACTGTTAAATTCATAGAAAAGTGTCAATTTTAACTGAAACCGCATTTTTCTTTCGAATTTACAGTGTCGTATTAGTATTTTCACGAGATTATCCCCTAAATCCATACTTCAATTCTCTTGTTAATGTCTTCAAAGCGTGCTAGTTGAGCACAGATTACTTCACAAATGTAGAAGAATATCCAAACTTAAAAAATTACAAACTTTACCATAATTATGCTGAAAGTGCAGTAAAACTTTAAAAGTTCTGATTTTGGTTCGAAAAAAGTTGGACAAAAACGATAGACTTAATGAAATTGAAATATAATTCTTAAGTAATTTCTCTACTGCAGTCACGGACACTAAAGTAGATTGGAAATGAGTTGATATTTATTTTAAGTGCCTCCCCCCGGCTTAGTCAGGTGGCGTCGCGTCCCCTCGAGCAGGTGCACTCGCGCCAGAATTTATTATTTTTTTACTCTTGTCGGTATATATTTTAAATCATGTAATATAACATTTAGATTTTGTAATTAATGTTTTGTATGATAACTAATTGTTAGTTTTATAAATTGTGTGTAAATATTTTATAGGTGTATATTATCCAATGATCTTAAGAACACTATTAGGTAAATACTAAAAAAAATGTTTTGACCCTTTATGGCGTAGTACCTGGGCGATCGAGCTTCGCTCGGAGTTCTTTATTGTTATATCGTATTTTTAGGTAAAAAAACTAAAAACTTTAATAAATACAAAAAAAAAACAAAAGTAAAACCATTGTATTCCGACCGGGACTCGATCCCGGGCATATATGTTGTCTAACTTGCGCTTGACCGCTTGACCACGATGCTTACATCCGAGTGTAAGAAATTATCGACCATATTCTGCGTAGAATAATGCAAAAGAAAACCCCATGAAAACTCGAAAACACGCGTTTTCCCAGACATGAGACTAAATCTAGATCGATTTTTCGCCCCCGAAAGCCCCCATATACCAAATTTCAGCGAAATCGTTAGAGCCGTTTCCGAGATCGCCGGTATAAATAAATAAATAAAGATATAAATATACAAGAATTGCTCGTTTAAATATATAAGATTAAACCAAAAGAGCCCTAATTCTTTTTTTTTTTGTAAGATTTTAGTAGAATTACCTCCTATATCAAATTAGCTGTGCTCTGAATTTCACGTATTTATAAAATGGAAAATCATTTTTTATCTTGTTATTGATATTGAAATAAAGTACTTAAATTGATATATTTTATATAATTAGGACTGAGATAATTTTATATCCGGTATATATACGCAGTGTTGCATCATTAAAAATTAAATTGTAATGGGATTAAAGTTGAATATTTTTTTAATCTATACATTTAAATAAAATTGAAGTGTCTGTCTGTGATTTCAATGTAATTATGTTTCCGCAAATACATAGAGTTATTTATATGTTATCAGTACCTAAACAAATCTTTTTTTTAAATGTCTGTCTGTTTGTCCGCGCTATTAGACAAACAACTTGAAATGTGAAATTCAGAATAGAGATTTCTTATACCTTGTGTTAATACATAGGCTTAATTACTTTATCGAATTTTTAACGATATACCAGCTTCACTAGCGAAGCCGGGGGCAAATACTAGTAGGCTCATATAAAATATTGCATATTATTGTACATACCTGTTTCCTTTCAATCGGGCAATGATTTAGCGTAAGCTTATCGCGCTGCCAGATAAAATGAGCATCATCATGTTTAGTATTTACGGCCGAAACCTAGTTAGGATACTTAAAAAATTAGGAACTTCGAGATAAAGACGCAGGCACTGTAGCATTTTTGTACTTCTCAAAGAACGAGAAAATCATAAACTATTGAAATATGGACGGACACAACGTCTGTTGTGTCAGTGAGCATATCAATAACTTGCTTGCAAACTAACCTACGTAACTGACGTACGCATGTAACACACGTAAATAGCCTAATTTATAATGATGTCATAGTCATATACCAGAAATCTGATATTGCGTCACCCTATCTTATCTTATCGCATGATCTATCTAATATAACCACAGTGAGGATGAAGCTGTTGGGCGGAATTATTATATCAAAAATAAGACATTTTTGGTTTTATAACGAATTATATGATAATACTGATTAATCCTAAAAATGTATCATTTTTAGTACATTTTTCATTATAATCCCATAATATATATTAATCCTAATAATATTATATAGATGTATGGATGTTTCTTACTCTTTCACGCAAAAACTACTGAATGAATGGATTTTAATGAAACTTTACAATAATATAGCTCATACATCAGAATAACACATAGGCTACTTTTTATCCCGGAATATACGGTTCTCGTGGGATAGATTTGTTTTTGTTTTTCTAGAGGCGAACCCGAGCGAAGTGAGGGTGTACCGCTAGTAAATATTATAAAAGTTTGGATGGATGTTTGTTACTCAATCACGCTAGAACGGCTGAACGAATTTGTATTTATATAGTCTGGAATAGCGCATAAGTTACTTTTTATTCCGGAAAAATGTACGGTTGCCGTGAGATTTTTGTTTTTTTTTCACTAGTGATGAACCCGAGCGAAATTAAATGAAATTTTCACATATTTATTTATAATAGCATTAAATTTGGTTTCATGTCTGGCAACGTTTTATTTAACTCTCGGACGGAATACGGAACCCTTGTGACCACCATTTGGGAACCGCTGCTCTAAAACACCCGACTATATTAGATAGTTACTAGAATATTCATAATGATCGGACTACTCTGAAAGTGTTTTGCTCTTATCTTTGCTTTTTAAAATAAAAATGGTCTAGCTAAACGATTCTTCACGATCACAACACAGTAATCTACATAGCAATGCAATATGCCTATCAGCGGATGCCATGATACGAGTGCTGTATCCTGCGTTCCGGTGAACGACCTACGATAGTAATTATCGGGATAGTAAAAACTCCTTGATGACATGCACTCTAAAAAGCGTAGGTATACTTATATCGAACTTATGTACGTCTATACAAAAGAGCTGGTCGCTGAAGTATAGTATTAGTTATATGTACTCGTATTTTGTCATGTCTGGTATGTTACTTAAATCTGTTAGCCGTTACGGTGTCAAATAGTAGAAACACACACGGACATACATTCAAAAACTTATTTGGTTTTGTCAGCTCTATAGACTTCAATTCCAAAACGTATGAATTATATTAATAAACACATTTTTAAATTAATATTCACTTAATTCTTTCTTAGGTTTACGCGAAATTTGACGTTTTAAACGAAAATCTTTTTTCGGATTTTTTTCGCGGATTTATTTTGATTTTTGATTTCCGACGGTTCGAATTTTGTAAAATTGTGGGTAAGTGCTGTCTGTAACAAGTATATACCTTTGAGACGTCTAAAACCTTAGTCTCTCCCGTGACCATAATTGCTGTAAAGCATTCAAAACGTCGGGAACCAAAAATCAAAATGAAGCCTCGAAAAAATCCGATAAGATAGTTTTAATAAATATTCTCTTATTAATTCTAATAGTAATATTATTATCTAAAAGGGAAGGCTAAGAGAAATGTCTTCTAAGGCTCCCATGACAAAACCGTTGCGATAATAAAAACCAAGCCCAAGGTACTTCTTAACTATTAGAATACAAGACCTATTAACAGCCCGTCACATTCACGCCCCTGATAATGTGTCATATTGTTTGTCGAACATAAATTATCGACTCGTGTCCCGTGTGGCGTGTCACATGACAGGTGATTGTCATATCAGGAAATTCGACTGTCTTGGCGAAGTAATATGTGCCTAAATGGCACGCCTAAAAGCCGCAAAAAAATGAATTCAATTGTAGGGAGATGTTGTTTGATTTGTGTTTGATATTAGATAGCGTATATTTAGATATGAAACTAATTGTAAGTTAGAAAAGGAGAATGTTATCAATTTAGTTTATGTTTTTGTATGCGTGTTTATATTTTTAACCCCCGACGCAAAGGAGGAGGACGCAAAGATTATAAGTTTAACGTCGATGTCTGTCTGTCTGTCTGTGTGTGTGTCTATCTGTGGCATCGTAGCTCTCAAACGGATGGACCGATTTCGATGCACTTTTTTCATTTGAAAGCCAGTTTCCTTGCGGTTGTTCTTAGCTATGTTTGGTTAATATCGGTCCAGCAGTGTAAGAGTATCCGCTCTTTTCCAAAATTAATTACTTTTTAAGGGTTTATCCTTAAACTATAAGTATTTTTTGCGTAGGGTGTTTTTTTAAATTTTTAATTTATTATTTGTACTTTTATGAGTACATCTTAAAAAACATTTATCAATATGATGCTATGGAGTACCTGGGGGAAAGTTTCATAGTTATTTTAAACAAAAATGGCATTCATAATATAATTTCTTCTCACTTGATTTGAAGTAAGTAAAGAAATATATATTTTTGTCACTTAGACGAGCATGCATGTTATATACGACGACGAGCATATATTATGTACATATGTACAAAAGAAGACATGATATGTAATCTTTTCGTGATTTTCGACATGGTGAAAATATTCTAACAGTGTTAGTTATGTTATAGAATCAAAATATGTCATTCCGTTAAATTGTTTTAATTTATATTCTTTAACGTTTGATGAATGACATCTTGTCTAAGCCCCAAAATTCAGTAAGAAATATAAAATGAAGCATATTATGCATGTATTTACATATATTTGCTTTTTTATATGCTGTCTTGGAATAGTAAGAACTATATATTGATCTTTGAGACATCTAAAACTTGTCTCTCGCGTGACCATGATTGCTGTAAAGCATTCGAAACGAAAAAAAATTTTGGTTTTTGGAACCGAACGCGAAAAAATCCGAAAAGATAGTTTTATATAAAATGTCTCTGAATAATTTAACTTAATTTTGATCGTTACACGAGTAGCCCAAGTAATGTTTGTATAGCCAATTTAAACGTGCGTGGGCTTTCGATGCCGCTGTCCAAACGATAATCACACGGTAAAGCCGATTATGCCTCTAGCGTAAGCTGTCGATACCTGCTTTATTTTAATAGTTCAAATTGCTGTTTCCAATAAATTGTATTGGCTCAAATATGCTCAAATGTACATAGGTATATGCTATATGTACTTAATTGTCATGTTTAGATATTTAAAATCTATATAATAAAGTTGGGTTTGTTATAAAAAATGCAAAATTTGTTATTTATGTAAGAATTTGCTTTTTCACATATAAATTACTTAGAAAATCGTCCCTAGAAGGATAAAATGTGATTTAGTTAAAAGTAATCTAATTATAAGGAAAAATATATCATATACATGCCTGAGAGGAAATGTAGCAGTCAACGATGGATAATACTTCAATTAATTTGTTTATTTATATTGTTTTGAAATAAATGCATTTTTTACATTAAAAAAAACGGACAGAATTCATTTGTACTTATATATAAAACTAGCAACACACCCCTAGCTCCGCTCGGGTTCGTCTCTGGTTACGTTTTAACGTTTAGCTCAGTAGAAGTCAGAAAGTAAAAACTTTCCTATGTCGGACCCGTATTTCATCAAAACCTGTCCAATGGTTTTTTTCGTGATGCGGTAACAGACAGACAGACAAACAGACAAACTCTAATAACTACAGATTCGGTCTCCGCATTAGTAATAATGACTATTTCAATAAGATTTTCCAAAAAATATTTAATGTACAGATTCGACTTAGTAAGAATTTTATTATATGTATGTATATTTTATTATAGATAAAAACATTATGATCAAATGAATCATGTAAGAATGAGTAAGTAGTTGATTTGTTGAAAAAGACTATATCATTAAACATACGCGTTCTATTATTAAATGAATGTTAAATTTATATCGTGGCGTGACTAATAACGGCGTACATATGGATTCACTATGTATGTAGAAACGGTGTAAGATATATCCTTATATGGATGGAATTCACTTGTTAATAATAGATTCAATCTTTTTTTTTTACATATTTTTTAATTTTTGTCTTATCAAACCATATATTCCAGTAATTTAAATATTTCTTGCAAAAATTAACGTATTTTGTACACGAGATGCTAAATGACCAAATATAGTCATTAAACGAGTCACGTACTATACGATCCTTGGTAACCATAAATGTTATGTCATGAGTCACAGTTGTTTGACACAAATTCGACCTTATTCCGTTTCAATAAAGAAGACTCAAGAGTATGTAGGCGATAGATAAAGATTACTTGGTCTACTGTTTTACATCAAAACTAGTAGCCACTAGCCAGCCGTGTAGACTATTGTAATGATAGCTTTACATTACCGTTTTCATTCTAAGATACATTGTACATACATACATATAGTAAGTATAACAACACTAGCGACTCAGCTTTGCTTCGGGTTCGTCCCTAGACAAAAACGAATCTATCCCACGGGAACCGTACGTTTTCCGGGATGATATATAGCTTTCCTCAGTTAACGTGCCATCTAATGCAAAAAGAATTTTTCAAATCGGATTAGTAGTTCCTGAGATTAGCGCGTTCAACCAAACAAACAAACAAACTCTTTAGCTTTATAATATTATATTAGTATAGATGTTAGATATGGTATAAGTGACGGTAAGGTCCTGGGTTCGAGTCCCGGTGAGCCAAGCACAGTCATTGGATTTTTTTGTCAACAAATTCTTATCCATAGCTCGGCTTATATACCATAGCTTACAATTAGTGGAGTTGAGTGCCTTGGTGAGCAAGCAAAGCCATCAGTTCTGCGTCTGACCTCTCACCTGTTGAATTTACCCGCAAAGATAGAGTTCCACAGGACTATAAGGGCAAAAGAAATAGACTGCATTTGTGTTTGCATGCATATGCATTGCAGTATACAAAAAATATCTTTTGCGCAACCACCGTACCATGGCCATAGTAGCCGAAATCGGTCAGGAGGATATTATTATATTAAATCTAACTTTTTTTCCACATCTATGTAACATAATATAATAAAATTAACTTAGTTGAATCTGGACATTAAATATTTTTTTGGAAAATCTTATTGAAATAGTCATTATTATCGATACACAGGTCGAATCTATAGTTTTTAGATTTTTTGTCTGTCTGTCTGTGATCGCATTACGTATACCGCATAAACCACTGGACAGATTTCGATGAAATTTGGTATGATGATAGCTGGTTATCCGGGACAACATATAGGATACTTTTTACTGCGGGAAAATATCTCATCTCTGAGAAATTTATACTAAACGCTAAAAGGTAACTAGGGATGAACCCGAGGGGAGGGAGATTGAGTCGCTAGACTCTAATATAAATTGAAAAAAAAAAAATAGTTTAAGCGATGTATAATCACATTTTATGAGTCACCTAGAGCTTTGGTGAAGCAATTAGAACCTATCACTTTACAAAAATGATTGACACCTTCATCCTAAATAGTAGTGTACACCTGTAATATCTAAATCTATACATATAATAAAATGCGGAGTCGAATCTAAAACATAATATTTTTTGGAAAATCTTATTGAAATAGTCATTATTTATTATTAATATAGATGAGGCCGAGTTTTTAGAATTTTTGTCTGTCTGTCTGTGACCGCATAGCGAGAAAACCACTGGACAGATTTTGATGAAATGTGGTATGATGATAGTTAGTTATCCAGGTCAACATAGTTTTTACTGCGGGAAACTTTAAACTATAAGGATTATATCATTATGCTATTTATTGTAGCTTTTATTTTATTTGGTGCATATTTAGACGGAAATATTATTTTTTATTAAAATGGTAATCATCTTCCATATTCTTAATGCTTAAGAGTTAAGATATTTCCCAAGAAATTATTTCAAAAGTTTGAAAAAGCCACTATAACAACGTTTGTATAGGCCAAGTAGGCTGTAATAAATCATTTAGGTCGTCCTACTTTCACAAAGGGACATATTGAATTTTTTTTAGATTCATAGGACTTTTATATTGTGACAATTAAGGTGCTTAATAGTGACATACCTTCTTGTTATACCGGTACACATTATTTCAAAGCAAAGTTTGAACGTGTCTTGTATGTATTTATTTGAAAATATCGCGTTCACAACGATAACCATTTAAAGCGACCTTGCGCCCGCACTGTGCATCTATGTATAAAGATGCGCTCTGTTGCTAACTAACGCAACTGTATTAAACTGAATCATGGGGCTTAGACAAGATGTTATTCTACCATCATTGTAGAATAGAAATCTAAGAAAATATAGAAAAAATGATATATTACGCTTCTGTGTCACAACGATTTTTGTCATTTAACATAATTTATAAAATTTCAGTTGTTTAACGATGCTAGAATGACTGACATCTTTGTTGTATGATTTTAGCAGAAATATCCATTTTTTTTTAAATAATATAATTTCTAATAAATGTTTAGATATAGAAATTCATCGTTCAACAACATTACCCTTCTTATGTAGCACGTTTGGTAAAGACTAAGGATATATTTATTATTATAAAGAATAAAATATAAAATAAAACTGTATGTATATAAACATGTTTTTTAACATAGCATTTTTTTGGATACTGATAGGTATAATGAAGAGGTTCATTTTAAAGGTTCACCAAACGAGAGTGTGCATTCATGTCCTTTGTTTCTACCGACCGTGGTTGATTCAGCAGGAAATAATTACTCATTCAATGTGGTATGGGACGTGTTAATAGAATTTATACGACTGCGTTTGTTGCGATTATTAATGCTTAGAGAAATGGCCAGTATCTTCTTCTCTTCTCGTTGATTGATATTCTTATATAATATAATCTGTCCAGTGGTTCTCTCGTGATGCGTTCCGATAATAATGTCAATTTCAATAAGATTTTCCAAAAATACAGTGTACGGATTCGACTAAGTTAGAATTTTATTTACTTAATTTATATATATTACAAACAAGTAGGCAATTTGAATTATATACTATTAAAGGCTGTTTTATATATTTTGTTTTAAAGCAAGTAGCTCTGAGTAAGTAAACATAAAATATATCAACTTTACTTTTGCTATTTGTATTGCATAAAAATGAAATTACATTCGTGTTGTTTTAAAATATATAATATTTCAATTTTCTAATAAGATAAAATCCACCTTTGCTAAACTAGTAAATTAGATTACCAGTGGATCGTAATAATGTATCTGTCTGTGGTTTTCTTTATTAGGGATACAAATTTGGCACTAACTCCATAGAAATTGAGTCAAATTCCTACCGCTAGTAAGAAATATTGAAGATAGAAAGGTTATTGGGATTCGCTCTTACAATTAGTTAAGGATTTATCATTTTTTTATTGTTGTTGTAACAGTAGCACTAAGTCTTTAAACCTAAGTTGTCATAACAGCCAAAAATTGTAATGCCTACTACCTACCCACTTCATTCGCCAAAATATGAGACATTTCCCCATACGCTTATCTGCCGTCGGCCATTAAGTAATATTTTGTTTATAAAGAGTTTTTAACAAGACTAGTGATCGCCACGTGGTTGAAAATCAACCATAATTCATTAAGTTATATATTTATTATCTTGCGTATATTACAATATTAACCTATTCTCAATTTGACCACAGACTTTAACAATAAACAAAAGAGTATATATGCGTGTGTGTGTCAAATACACGGCAGTGTGTGTAATGTTTTTTTATTGATTTAATGTACATATTTTTATTAAAAAATATTAGCATTCTGCACTCCTTCTCTATATAAACTGTAAGTGTGGGAAATTTCATACTCCTGCGACCAAGTAATTTTCGTAAAAAGGTGTACAACGTTTTTGCTTTACGTATTAATATATAGATAATTGAATTGTAAATAAATAATACAGCAATTCGTCGGTGACTGAATGAATGACAAACTAACAAGGAATATTAGAAATATAAAAAGTATTCCCCATACAGCACAAAAAACGATGGCCTTACATTCAATTCAGTTTTTTAGTTAATGTCTTCAAAACGTGCCTGTTGAGCACAGACTACTTCGTCGATGTCACGTAGAAATGATTTTACATAAGCCATAATTGAGCACTATATTATGGAATACACTAACTACTACCGCTCATTATAGAATACTAGCGACTCACGCTCTCTTCGCTCGCGTTCGTCTCTAGGTACGTTTTCACGGTTTAGTATAGAGTAAACTATATATATGTAGATACATAGGCATAAAAAGGAAGTACCTACTTTAGAAGGTTTTTAGTAGAAAAATCCCTTAAGAAATGATTCCCTATTCAAACTTACATCGTCCTTGTCACCCCCTTAAGGGATTATTTCCGGATAAAACTATCCTATGTCCTTACCAGGGTCTCAAACTATCTCCATACCAAATATCATCTAAATGCGAATTAAGCGTGAAAAGGTAACAGGCAGACAGAGTTACTTTCGCATTTATATATAAGTAAGGATTAAATTCTTAGCAAAAAATACTATTCATATTAATTTATATTAATAACAACTTCGCTTCGCTTGGGTGCGTCCATAGGTAGGTGGATTTTGTTTACAATTTCAAGAGTTCTAATTTTTTGCGCGGAACCCTAATTGTTTTTCCAAAATAAAAGTAGGCTAAGTTAGTCATTATATCATCAACTATCTGCCAGTGAAAGACACTTCAATTTTATTTATTTGTATAGATATGTATAAGTATAAGAGTTCTAAAGACTCCTTAGAATTTGAGCATATTTCTTCTTATACTAAAAATCCTTTCTGTAATAAGTACAGTGATACCGTTATTCACTTTGTAGTTTCTAGCTGTAAGGTTAATAGCTGTAAGGATCATGTAATATAGCTATAGTAGATACTTCTATAATATTTTTTTGTCCGTTATGTGCCAAGGTCTCCAACGTACACGACTCGTCCAAGTCTTGTTTTTCCAGATATCTCAAAGCTTTACATAATGTGAGTCATCATCTGTAAATCTTATGGGCGTGGACCTTTTATTACTCGAACATACTAATGAACTTATAAAAACCTACATAAAATATATATTATTATTAAAAACAACGTCTTTCTGTCTGTCATTTTATGTACACATAATTATGGGTGCAACACTCATGGTTTTTTTTTAATATTAAAAGGCCTTTGTTTAAAAAAGTTTGGGTTTTAGCAGTAACAGTTGGGTCATTGTAGAAAGAAAAATCGCAGCGACGCGGTTGTTTAAAGAATTTTTTGGGAAGTCAATTTGCATTAATTGTTCTCTATTAGACAGTACTTGGACTATGGCCTGATCTCCCTCGCATTTATGGGAGGGCCCATGCCCAGCAGTGGGACGTTAAAAATAGGGCTGAATACACAGACAATATGCACTTGGCACTATGTCTAAAAAAAGCAATTATTAACCAGTTCACTTAGAAGTATTTTCCATCATTAGCACTACAATATTATTATATCCCTTTAATTAATCGTATTAATCGTAATGTTTTTCAAATGACATGCTCAACGGGTTGTTGCATTGTCGTATTCCTTTTTAACCGACTTCCAAAAAAAGGAGGAGGTTCTCAATTCGACCGTATATACATATATATATATATATTTTTGTACAACAGATAAAGTTAACGAGAGCAACGATTGAAATTTTAATGCAAACATTATTTTTTCGCTTTAAAGTCTTATTAATTACTTATTATTCATACAAGATGTATTCAAATATAATGATAATATCATAAAATATATTTAACGGTCGTTACGTTTGTGAAGCGGAATTCTGATCTCGTGACTCATCCGCAACGTGACGGTGCCATACTTTTCCTTTGTGAGCGTATATTTTGTTCCACAACTGATTACACAGTGTCAAAACTGTACAAACGGTTCTCAGTCTTACTGGTCCAAGATAAAACTTATGTATAACACGATCGCGTCGTATAATATAATGACTGATGACACGTCCGCGTCCTTATTGATGACCGTACAAGGTTAACGAATAACGATGTTCAAAGGCTAAATACAAAACATTACATTTCATACACTAAAAGTTATATTAAGCTATATAATATGTATACAATAATATTAGTATAAACTCAGATTTTGTATCTTGGGAAATAATATAATCTAAAAGCGGTGAAGGGTTTGAATTATTTGCAAAGTTAATTATGTTAGTGTTCACGAATAATTTTTAGAAATATACAAATTAAATCTATAGTATATAATAAATTGTAACTAAGCCGAATCTGTACATTAAATATTTTTTGGAAAATCTGATTGAAATAGACATTATTATCGATACAGAGTCCGAATCTATAGTTTTTAGAATTTTTGTCTGTCTGTCTGTTACTGCATAACAGAAAAACCACTGGAGAGATTTTGATGAAATACTGTATGGTGATAGCCGGTTATCCGGGTCAACATATAGGATACTTTTTACCGCAGGAAAATATCTTATTTTTGAGAAATTTTTTATACTAAACATTAAAACGTAAGAAAGGATAAACCCGATTGGAGCGAGGGTGAGTCGCTAGTCATTTATATAGTTGAGTCTTGTGAAGTTATAACAAATATATATAAAAAGCAATATGTGTATGTTTATTTTATTTGTACTATAACTATGTTACTGGATGAAACTTTGGTGAGTTGTTATACGCACCCCCATGAGGGTGTCTGTTCCAGTGACTTATGTCGGGTAATTTGAGATTTATTGGTTTTGATAGAATAGATATAACTAGTAATTAACAAATATGTACTTTACACACTTATATTTTTTTTTATGTTACTTTATACTAAATGATTTCTGCTTAGTTTCTTATAATATTACTAAGAGTTCAAATAAGGCAGACTTTAAAGCGACTTAAAAGGTATACAGATTGCTCAATCTTATAACCTAACGCATGCTATACATATCCATTAGTTGGGGCAAGTCGAGCCAAATTAGGAAGGCGTATCGTGGAAACTGTGCCATGCCACTTCTTATGACGCGAGCTTGCATCAGTGATCTATTGGCGGCTTATGGCTTTACCTGTTGCACACTTAAGACCTCGTTACAAAATTATTGCCTTTTTCATATTATATAATAAGTAGTTACTGTTTACTTGTTTATGTAGGTATTAATTGTTTGTAGGTTTGTCCATGACACAAAAAGGTAATCGAGCAAGAACATAATTTTGAATACTCTGGGATATATTTTAAAGTTTGCCAAATATTTATATTGATTGAACACAAAGCTTCATATTTCGTTAGTCTTGGAATAACCTCGCATGAAATAACATTGTAACTTAGTATTGAGATAATTTAAAAAAAAGGAGATAAAACAAACCTTTTTTAATTTTAAATCTAACAAAATTATTACAATACTAAGCTATAATGTTTTTCTTTGTAAGTCTCTATACAGTATTATCCAATGTCCGTCTTTTCCATCAGCATGTATTATGATCAAGTCAGAAGCAAACTTTTCGACGAATATTATTAATATCATATCTATTCCTATTAATGTTTACATAACTTTACTACGCCCTCTACACTAGTGTGGGTCAGATCGCAAATTGATTCACAGTAACAATTGCCCCCGTTATCGGCTACTGATAAACTGTCGATGTCTTTGAAGTTGCCGCTAAGATAAGACATTTGTGTACCTTGATCTAAATTTTAGATTCTAAAAAGTGGTGTTGAATCATTGGGGGAGTTATATTCCGTACGGTTCTTGGATTTAAAATGTATTACCTATATTTTTTGCCAACCAAGCTGTTTCAAATGAGATACTGTCATTTCTACATTTTTCGTCGTCGATTTGTAATGACGACACGTAGGGCTCAGTTTGTAGTACTTGCTGTGCCAACGGTCGCGGGTTCGAGTACCGCTGGCATTCATTTGTGAGATGAGCGCGAATGTTTGTATTCCATTCATGGGTGTCTATATTTATAATAAGTATGTACAATGTATATATTTAAAGTTATATATGTATAGTGTATCAACTATCTGGTATCCATAACACAAGCCTCGTAGCTTACCATGGAACTAGATGGTGCTATGTGTTTAATGAATATATTTATACATATTTCATATGAAACGCACGAGAATCGGAATAGATATGAATAGTTATGAAAATACGTTTTTTTTCTTAATATCTCGCAATATTATGAGAAATATTACTCTAGAGCATAATGTCATATGTGTTAATGGTCGTATTAAACATAAAGATATGGCCAATTAGTTACATTACCGTATTAATAACATGTATATGCGCATTTAATTTTATTGCTTGGCTAATCTGTTTCGACCCCGAGCTTCCTAGCATTGAATCTTAATAGTTTTGTCATTAATTGAAAGTGGTAGTTATTTACTTACTTAAGTTTACATATATATTTGATATTGTAATAAAGCTTACTGATATTTTTCATTATTGAAGTGAAAACTTCTATAGGCAGGTTTGTTTGGATGGGGAGTAAATTCATGTAAGTCGTCATCGACATGGTCACGTGACGTGTTAACGCTAACAGAGTTGTGAGTTTTAATTTACAAATAATTTAAGATTAAAAAATTAATTTGAATATCCAAAAATAACAACTGTTTGTTTATAGTTTTAAGTTTTCACTTCTGTCGGCAGTCCTCCTGACTGCTTTTTTTTATTTTTTATATCTTATATATGTTATATGTTGGGGCATATGTGTAGTATATATTATAGTCTAGGATTCTTTAATAGCCAACGATACATGATACTGTGTGCGAAAGCTAACCTTCAGAATATAGAGGATAACTACGACAAATTAGCGTCTCAAGTTGCAGCGTTGCGTACCTACTGTTGAATGTATATGAACATCATGAATGTCCTACGGTCTTAACGTTAAAAGGGCCCAGACATGTAAGCATAGGCGATCTGTCCTCAATAGCAAAATGTCTTTCAGGGAAACCTATGAAGTAATAGATACATATATAACTTATTTTTGACTGAAACTAATTCGTTTTATTATATTGGTGGTCCATCACCTAACCATTTTTTTAACGTTGGGACATGCACTTAGGCATACCATACGTACAGGTTATGTGGGATTTATCGACAAATTCAGTACTAAACACAACACTAAAACCCACCGGAACCTCCCCCGTCCTAATGGGGCCTCGCAGTGTCGCTTACGCACTCAACCACGACGCCTCGACGTCAGGTCTGCCGAAGTAGACCACAGCAACCAGGGGGTTGCTCCAATGGTCCACTCTGCTGTCAGAGAAGTACCAGGAGCAACCCGCATGGTACACCGCCCACTGAGCTGGCTACCTCTCAGTGTGTTTCTTGGCTTCGCGCCCGTCTGGATTGCCAGACGCTAATGACCCCAAACTCCTCCCCCCACCCCCCTCCCCCCACCAGGACAAGGTGAACTCGTATTGGGGGCATCCATGCTTATTCTAACCTAGACTCTTATTTAATAACATATGTTGATGGTATGATATGACCTCACAAGTGACTTTATTAATCTAATGCATCTATTTGCCTCCTTTCCTTAATATGAAACTCGACATTATTCCAAGAATATTTGTTCTGGTCAATTAATATAACTGTAATTCTAAACTTCACATCTACTTTAGATGTCATCAACACTCTTGATTGAGCATGTGACATATTGGTTGAAACGAATTCTAATGAAATACTGCCACCATACTAACTCACGCCATACTAACATTTATTAAAAAATATTATGTTTGTTTGTTTGTGTATTTTTAACTAGATAGTGTTCGCTAAATGATCAAAATTCGATTATTATCAATTGTTATTGAAAATTAGAGTATAACATATGTATATGAATAGAATTTACTCCACTACATAGTATAAAACAAAGTCGCTTCCCGCTGTCTGTCCCTATATATGCTTAGATCTTTAAAACTACGAAAAAAACGGTTTTTAATAGATAGTGATTCAAGAGGAAGGTTTATATATGTAATACATGCATAATATGATGGAGAAATACTGATAATTTTAGAGGTTTCTAATGTGATGTCGTAAATAAACACATTTTTTTGCGCTTACATTGCAAACGCTGGCTGAACCCTACGAGATAGATCAAAATAATGTACCATAGTATTGTACACCTTAAAAAGCTCTACAAAAAAGTCCGCGATGAGATATGTCTGCCTCTTAAGGATAACATACTATATCCATTTCACTAGCTAGCTAGGAACCTAGAAGCTAGGAACAAAAAAACTGTTTTCAAAATATTTTTTTTGATTGCGCCAAAGCTCGTCAATCACTAAAACTACTAAACAAAAATAAAAGAAATTCGTTTCACAAACAAAGGAGAGAAAAGTATTGAATTGTTTTGTCTTTGCCTATGTACATATATACAAATATTGTATTAAAAGTAGTTGTAATTGTAGTTAATACACAAGAATATCTAATGAAATCTCTAGCGAACATAATGAGTATGTGTAGGTATAATTCTTATCTAAAAGAGCATTTGATTGATTTTTAAGTACGTATGTGTAAAGAACTAATCGGTTACGTTAATGTTTGAAATTTGAATGTTTACTATCTTTTATTGACCAATTTCAAAAACTCTTTTTTTAAGTTATTCGATTGTATGTATATTTTTTTGTAGATGTTACGAGATATCTACGTCAGACAGAATTAGTTTTATCGCATAGGTTATGCCTCAAGTGAATCAATGATTTCAATATGAATTTTATTAAAATAATTATATGAAATATGAATGGATATTTAGATTTTTAAATAATACCTTAGACTAAACTTACTTTTCCTTTTTTCTAGACATATTCGGGGCTCTTCTGCGTGGTTGTGAACCCGTACAAGAAGCTCCCGATTTACACCGAGAAGATCATGGAAAGATACAAAGGCATCAAGCGACACGAAGTACCACCGCATGTCTTCGCTATCACGGACACAGCGTACCGCTCTATGTTACAAGGTAGGGTAACTTACACTTTTTACATTTTTTTATGCACTAGCGAGTGGCCCTGCTTTGTTTAAAGTGTAGTGACATATGTGGGAGATTGTTAGAAAAATAATAGGCATCCATTTTTAAAATATACATTTTATTATAATAATACATTATTCAATTATTCCGAAGCAATAATAAAGAAATAGTTGAAAACATTGAAAATACATCAAAATAATACTTCATAATATAAAAATAATAAAGCAACGATTATAAGTACAAAAAAATTGAAAAACGATACAGAGATTACCTGTTAAGTATCTCGGGCGATTCAGAACACTTATAAGCACAGTGCCGGGCTCACGACAGAGCCTCGTCTGACTATTTGCACTTTGCATGTGTATTTATTTATAGGCAGTGGTAGCCCAGTGGTAATGCGCTCGCTTGGGAAACCGAGCGAAGCGGGTTCAAATCCCGGGTCTCGCACCTCTGATATTTTCATGTGCGAATCATTTTCTAACTTGATTACCACTTGCCTTACGGTGAAGGAAAACATCGTGAGGAAACCTGCATGTCTGAGAAAACCTAGCAAGTTTTCGAAAGACATATGAAGTCCGCCAATCCACACTTGGCCAGCGTGGTGAACTATAGCCTGATTCCCCTCGTATTGAAGGGAGGCCCGTGCCCAGCGGTGGGACGTTAAGAAAAGAGCTGAATACATGTGTATTTATAGCCAAATGAGGTAGTAATCACTGATAACAAATGTCAAATGACATTTCTACAAAAATACGAAGGTAGTGTTAAAAATTTAACAAAATACATTTTATCTCCCACATATATAAGCCCTGTTTAAGTATAGCGTGAATCTGTCTTCCACGCTTGATCTATTAGATTTATAAATAAATCAGAAAGCGTTTTTTTTTTGATTGGTGAAAATGCTTTCCGTTGCTTCCTAAGCCAAATTTCAGTATTGACTCCACAAATATTTTCCCAGTTTGGTTAACACAAAATACGGTGTTGGTATTCAACACTTAACTAGCAATAAGTTAATAGTGATGCAGACACACCACTAATTATTCCTAAACATGGCTTTATATGAGAATATTATATATAACGCGATATTCATCCGTATCTTCAGAACTTAACACATTGAAATTAATATGACCGACCGCTATAAAAGATTGTTCGTCCAGTTGTACAAATTTGACCATAATCATTGTTGATTTTTTTTTCTGGATAACATTAAAGCTCGTCATCTACTAAAAGAAAAAAAAAAGCTACTAAAGGAAAAAAAAAACTAAAAAAAAAAGTAAATCGGTTGACAAATAGAGAAGAAAAAAGTACTAAACTGTTTTGTCTTTGCTTATTTACATATACTAATGATCGCCGCATGGTTGAAAATCAACTATAATTCATTGAGTTATATATTTATTGTCTTGCGTATATTACAATATTAATCTATTCTCAATTTGACCACAGACTTTAACAATAAACGAAAGAGTATATATGCGTCTGTGTGTCATACACATGGTAGTGTGTGTCATGTTTTTTTGTATTGATTTAATGTATTTTAATGAATAATTGAAAAAAAATATATTAGCTGCACTCCTTCTCTATATAAACTGTAAGTGTGGGAAATTTCATACTCCTCCCGGTAACAAAGTTTTTGCTTCACGTATTATAATATATAGATGTATATAGATATCTGTTGATTTTATTATCATGTATATAAATTGTTGTTCATAATAAACTCTACGCATTATTAATGCATCGATAATGTTCAACAACTCTGATAAAACTTGACTTTACTTATTACGCTAATAATAATAATAATTAATCAAATACATTGTTGAAATCTAGGCTAAAGCATACCTAAGTACTAGAATGCATATTGAAACAGGCCCAAACTAATTTTCCTGTAAAGTTTGAAGCATTGTTGCCTTTTGGATATGAATATAGAGGGTAAGTAAAAGGATAACAATGGAGCCTTAGTTCGTAGAAGTTATTAAAGTATTATGCCTGAGTGAGGAAACTATACGAACTTTTCAGAAGCTTTAATAGGAGTCTTGTTTCCAAACTTTTTGTTGACCCAATTCATATGTAGACAAACAAAATGTAAGGATTCAAAGTTACTCCAAAGCAAAATAATATAAAATGAAAATTGTAGCTGTGTTTGAAAATTATTTTTTCTTAATTAAACCACTTTTACTCAGGTTCTTCTAAGATTACTTTTTGAAATAGATTAATATCCCGCAGGATCAGCTTCATGCACTGGGATAAAAAGTATATATGTACATACATGTGTATATGTGACATACATACTCCTATTCCCCTACATTATAATGATAAAATCACGTCTTTTCATTAAAGTATGAAGAAAGAAATAATGTTGTCAAACACATTTTTGCATTTATAATATTACTAGAGTTTCCCCGTGACTTCGCTCTCGTAGTTTACTTATGTATATTTTACATTATATACTATATCTATATGTTAAATGACTCCTAGGTTGACTGGAAGAGATCTCTTTTAGAGATAAGTCCACCTTTGCCTTCAATTTTCTCTTAATATTTGTAATTTATGTTTTTAATGTGCAATGAAGAATATATATGCCCTATTTTTCGTCCCCAAAGGATATAGTATGTCTAAAAATTTTGAATATTCTACATTTTTAATCAAAAAGGTTGTTTCGTATGTTGGTCAATGTAATTTTAAAACGAAATTTCATAAAAACTTCCAATTTTATTTTTAACCCCTGAGTCTGAAGTTCAAAAAATCCTACCTAAAACCCTGAGAATGCTACCAGTCAATTTCAAGGCAAGTTTGAAGGATTTATATTTTGAGATTTTGATTAACAGTGGTATTTCGATTGTAATATAAGCATTTTACAAGCTTTTATTAAAACTTACAATATTTGTATGTATGTTTGTTCGGGTCTAATCTTACAACTGAATTTTAAAGCAGTTATCCTCAACTTATTGAGTTGAAATTTTGCATACACGTTTAGTTTGGATTTGCATAGTTAGTTAAGTGATGTCATTCTAAATGTAATATGGCGGGCTTCCAAAGATGGCGGAATAAGTTTTTTTTTATGCACTCCCATGATATGGGTATCAAATAAAAGGGTTTGCTGTGCAGAATACGAATAAATAACTAAAAAATAAAACTTTAAATAAAATCAAACCCATCAATTTATTGCACTACACAATTTATATGATATAGAAACTTCTTTTTAAAAATGTTTTCTAATATTAATTTATTTTCATTGTTTTCATTATTATGTAGTTAATAAACGAGGATAGTCAGAATAGTTAAAATGAAGTTTTTCATATTCATATAGAAGTTGAAGTAGTTCGTAAGAAGTTAGAGAATTTCTTATTAAGGGCCACGTATAAGCTGCATCTGTTTGCATGAAATTAGTAAACAGGCCACAACTTCCTACATCTCAGTTAATCCACGACCGGAGATAAACACTGGGCGTCTCCACTTAGCGATAGTGATGTGCTTTGTGGTTATCATTTGTATTTAATATTCATTAATCGTTATTTTATTATGTGATATTCATTATAATTGTCTTTAATGATTATAAAATAATATTATTATTAAATGTATGTAAATATTAGGTTAACATGATACGTACATACAATTTCATTTTATTATTTTGTATTATCTAATACCTTTTTATTTATTACTAGCGGCTCACCCTTCTCGCTTCCCTCTAGGAAAATAAAAACAAACCTATTCCACGGGAACCGTACATTTTTCCGGAATAAAAAGTAGCCTATGTGTTATTCCAGACTATAATATAATCTATCTCTGTGCCAAATTTCATCCAGATCCGTTCAGTTGTTCTGGCGTGAAAGAGTAACAAACATATATCCATACATCCATACTCATAAACGTATAGTAAACATTAATTTTCAAAATAACTCGAGCTTGTAACGATTTATATAAAAGTAATTAGCAAATATTTGTTTATTTATTCTATAACTAGCGACATACCCTCGCTTCGCTCGGGTGCGTCCGGTAGGTACGCGGTTTTTTTTATAAGTTCATGAGTTTTAATTGTTATGCGCGGAACCCTAATTGTTTTTCAAAAATAAAAGTAGCCTAAGTAGTAACTTGGATACTTTTATAAGTAGTAACTTATAATATCAGCCATCTGCCAATAAAGGTACCATCATTATCCGTCCAGTCGTTTCGGAAATTAGCCGAAACAAACAGACAGACAGACAAAAAATTAAAATTTGTCTTTTTTATATGTATGGTATATATACTTTCATATGCATTTAGTAAAAACCTGTTATTTTAACATTACAAACAGACACTTCGATTTTATTTATCTTTATAGATTTATATCTTAAAATAATGAGATTATTTTACACATTTATTACGAGGAAACTTTATAATCTATTTGCCTCCTACCCTCGCTTCACTCGTGAAGGAATTTGATGTGGTTTTCACTATTATGTAGGGAATTTCTTCCGGAAGATTTCTATGTATAATACATTCATATTATGTTTATAAAAAGTAAAGAAACATCGATGTTTTGTAATCAAGTCGTTAATTAAAATCGATAATATCTAGTATTGTATTATATGATCTGTGGTAATAATTAAAAATTAAATACAAGTGTTACAGATTAGATTTTTATGATGATCACATTTTTGTGTAGAAATAATAATAAAATAAGAAGTGCTTTTATCGAGATATAAAAGGCACGTCATTAGTTAACGATAAGCGTGAACAACAAGTTGTGAGGCCATTTGTCTAATTGTCCACTAATGGCGCTGGCGCACCGATAGGGGAGTGTTCCACCTTCGCTGAGCCCCTTTTACGACTTCAAAATGAAATATGTTCACTGTTTTAAACTTAACTACTGTAGTTACTTAAAGCTTACACTATTTAGAAAAACATTTACCTTTTTTACTATAGCAGGTAGTGCAAGTGAAGCGGGTTCAAATCCCGGATCTCGCACCTCTGATATTTTCATGTGCGAATCATTTCCAACATGATTAACTTACCATTTGTCTTATGGTGAAGGAAAACATAGTGAGGAAGCCTGTATGTCTGAGAGAACCAAGCAGGTTTTCGAAAGATGTAAAATCCGACCGTCAGCACTTGGCTAGCGTGAAGGGAGGCCCATGCCCAGCAGTGGGACGTTAAAAAGGGCTGAATACATACCATAGCATCGATATCTTTTGCTCCTTTTTATAAGAATTGTAAGCTCTGTGGTTATTTAATCTATCCAGTCTAGAACGCAATCAAAGGACTGTTAGCGTCCCATCCTATTCTTCTATTGTAACTCCCACTTTTTCCATGACTAATTATTTGCGGGGAAATAAGTTAACTAGGGAAAAATGTAAGGGAATATCTTTGAATAGAAAATGTTTTTTTTTTTGTTAGTTGACAGTACTAAAATGCCTAAGAATTAAAATAGGTTGTGTGATATCCATACTTACATACTAATATTATCTTATATATTTAAACGAGCAATTCTTGTATATTTATATCTTTATTTATTTATTTATACCGGCGATCTCGGAAACGGCTCTAACGATTTTGCTGAAATTTGGTATATGGGGGCTTTCGGGGGCGAAAAATTGATCTAGATTAGTCACATGTCTGGGAAAACGCGTGTTTTCGAGTTTTCATGCGTTTTTCTTATGCATTATTCTACGCAAAATTTAATCGCGACATCTATACAACTCTGTCAGTAACACTTAGTCACTTAATGTAAAATTATTTTTAAGCCATATTAAAAAGAAAATTGTTCTTATCGCGACATCTATACAACTGTCTCAGTAACACTTAGTCACTTAATGTAAAATATACAATCTTTCAAGAAATCCGAGCGAAGCTCGGTCGCCCAGGTACTAAATATGAAAGTGTGTTTGTTTGTTTGTTTGTTTGTCCTTCTTTCACGTCGAAACGTGATTTTTTGTACGGAGATAGTTGGAGGACTGGAGAGTAACATAGTCTACTTTTTATTGCGGGAGATTATCTAATTCCCACAGGAAACACGTTATAATACCAATTGTCCAAAAAAATATTTATGATCAGAATTACTTGAAACTTGAAATTAATGCTCTTCATACTCATACAATTAAATAAATTTGTGTTTTAGCATTTTTCGAAATTCATTCTGTAAGGGGGTAAAATAGAGAATAAAAGTTTATATGAAACCTACCTTTTTAGAGATTTTTTTGTAGATTTTGCGCGAGCGAAGCCGCAGGTTCTGCTAGTTTTCAATAATTAGAAAGTTCTGATGCATGTCGTATTTGATACGACGTACATACAATCACAACTCGAAGACGGATTAGTGAATGTTTCAATAACTTTTACATAATTGTCAGAATTAACTATAGTTAAGCTTTATGTCAATAAAAGTATATTTTCGCATTTATTTTGATTTTTGGTTCCAAAATAAATTAACGAAAAAATACGAAAACATAGTTTTATTTAAAATGTCAATTATTGTCAAATATTCGCGTAAATATAAGAAAGTATTATCAATATCAAGAGGTTACAGTAGTTTTGAAGATGCAATTTGATGTGTTAATGAGAGGGCCCTTTTTACGAGTAATTATTGTCGATCAAAGGTTAAGACTGAAAAGGAGCTATTTGCTGTAGTTAATAACTACTAAAATATTGTCAGCCTGACATAAAGTTTCTAGTCAATACGACAATAAATGTAGGCTAGTAACAAGTGATGATACGTATTTGATACTAGCGGCTGACCCTCGCTTCGCTCGGTTTCGCTTCTAGGAAAACGAAAACAAATTATCCCACGGGAACCGTGCATTTTTCCGGGATAAAAAGTAGCCTATGTACTATTCTAGACTATAATCTATCTCTGTGCCAAATTTCATCCAGATCCGTTCAGCCATTCTGGTGTGATTGTGTAACAAACATCCAAACATCTAAACTTTCACATTTATAATATTAGTAAAATTAGTATGATATTAAAATTAAAAAAAATCTTTCAAATGAGCGGAGCCTAGTTAAATTATAAGTTATCTAATAAACTATATGATTTTTTTTCAGACCGTGAGGATCAATCAATTTTGTGTACGGGAGAGTCCGGCGCTGGTAAAACGGAGAATACGAAGAAAGTTATACAGTACTTAGCGTACGTCGCAGCATCTAAACCCAAAGGCTCCGGCGCGGTAAGTGAAGTTCTTTATAATACCATTATTAGTATTATAATTGTTATAGTACTGTCTTTTTTTCCATTGATTTTTTGATTATAATTTTGTTTGATTAGTTACTTACGAAAGTAACTTTAGTTTTATTTTACTTAACTGATTTTGTTGATTTATTTTGTTGTATTTATTATAGTTTTGAATTTTAAGTTTTACTTCTTTGTTATTTTCTAAAGCGTATCAATCTTTACTGGTTTGATTACCGGATTCGGGTAAGAAGTATTATGGCTGACACCCATCACCCATCAATGAGTAATATATTAGTATAGTTAGAGTAGTTATTATTGCTATAATGAAAAATAATAATCATTAAATGAATTTTGTACTAATGTTTTATTATATCGATTTCGTCATCATTTTTGTTATGTAGGTCATGTCATTTAGCTAGAATTTGTACGTGTTTCACGTCGTATTTTTAGTGTTTGCTTATAAGGAAAATAATATGTAGTAGTAGACACAATTCCTGGTATTCGTGGTAATGCGTAATTTATATAAAAATATCGAAGCATTTGTTATTGTGGACCGTGGAAGCTGATAAAAATAGGCGTGAATTCATATAATCTAGACTTATTTTAACACTTTTTCGAAGGCCTAAAACACTTTTAAATTGTGCCAGATTATTAGATTACTTACCTATTCAAAAAGCAGTATTAAATGTATAGATTTGCGTACCCAATATGCCTATGATCAATACAAACATTAGTTTCGCTCGAATCAAACCCACGATGTCCATCTTACAATGCAAAGCTTGTCGTGTACCTATATGCTCTATGCCACAACAATCGTCCATGGAATTTTAATATCGCTTCTAAGTAGGCACTGTACACTTATATGGAATAAAGATAGCCTTGTTTGGCAATAGATGTCTTTGTAAAACATTTTTATCTCTAATTAATTACCGTTGTATTTATTTTATACCCAATAAAATGTTAATATTAAGCATATTAATTAATCTCATAGTATGACTTCATATTAGGTTTTTGTTTTTAAGCGACTTCCAAAAAGGAGGTTTTCAATTCTTTTTTTAATGAACAATGGTCAAAGATTTGACATTTATTGGCTCCCACTAGGCTTTATTATATACTTATATGGATCACATAGGGTGCCGTTACCCGTCAGCCATACCTCGACTATCTTATTTAGGGGTCCTTCAAGGACAATTACAAAATTTTCTGTAGTGCCTCAAGAACCTACCCTAAAATGTTCACAAACCCTCGGACTAACATGAGCAGGACTAGAACACCCAACCTTCGACGTAAAAAGGAATGCTCTACGCCATGTTGCACTGTATTGACCAGATAGTAAAATTTGGTTTAGATATGATGGTGATAGTTTTCTTTTACTTTAAACTATCTTCCACTCCTTTAAAACGGCTGTGGCTGTATAAGTGTAAGCGCGCACTAGCACTTGCATGATATGGTGTTTCCACTACAATAAGTAACGTGCGTTATTAGATATTATAATTATAAAAATCTAAATCGTGTATAAATAACGTATGTATTAAGTCGCAAAATTTTGTGTATAAGTAAATAATTTCAAATTTAACTATTATACAATATACATACATATATTTATATGTTCATACTCTTGAGTCGCCATATGTCTTGACACGCTTAACAAGTAAGACGATAGAAATCTGTTTCTAATAACTTTGAAATTTTTATTACCTATGGAATATATACTACATGTACGGAAAAGAATGAGTATTAAAATTATGCAAATGGGTGTGTCAACTTCATTTTTCTTTTTACGGTTAAAGTATAGGATTAAGTCATAAAATAGCTAATAAAGCTGTATTTATATAAGTATTGATTTACTTTTGACATCATGTTATAAAATCTTTTATAAATCATAATATATAAAATTCCCGTGTCACGATGTTGGTCCGCGATGAACTCTTAAACTACCTATCCGATCTTAACGAGGTTTTGTTTTAAATGTGTGATTTGTTCCAACTTAAAGAAAAGGATAGTTGTCATCCCGATTATTTCTTTTTTTATTGCGAAATTAACGATTTTCATATGACAACGACAAAAACTACCCTAAACCTAAAGAAAAAAAAATTATAAGTGTACCACAGCAACGCGTGGCCGGGTCTGCTAGTCAAATATACATTAAAAAAAAAACTAATAACGCACGATACCTTATAACATATATAAGTGTTTGAGGTACACCGTACATACAAAACGTTATCATGTGGCTTCTAGCCTTTATATTAATAGTTTATTGAAACATTCCTACTACTTAATTGGCCGAGCTGTATGTTACTATAAAAACTTAGAAGGGAATGTCATGTTTTCCACACGATTGTATATAGATTTTTTAATTACTCAATAGCCTATAAGTTGTTTTTAGAGATATATTAATGTCTTGTTGTATGTTTTTGCAAAGTTTAATATTCACTGTGCATGTAGATTGACGTTAGTATATGTTTTGATTGCAAGAGGAGTTAATCTCATTGCTCTAAGCCTCCCTAACTGTCTAGTGATCTTGGGTTCGATACCCGTGTAAGGCTACTCGCATATTTCAATTCAAAATGATTGGAATTGATAATTTTTTAAATTTTATTATAATTTTTAAAGATTTGACATATTAAAAGAAATCATAATATGTATGAATAATTTATAAGTTATGAATAACTGTCAAAACTAAATATGCGTACCTATAATATTAAGTATACGAGACAGCTACTATAAGATCGGATGATCTCAGACTCTTGCCATATTTTTTTATGAGAAAAAAAATTGTTTGACTTGGAAAATGCGAAGGAAAGAGTATTAAGTAGCGTTACATCCATTTAGATTAGTTTTTCCCAACTTTTCTTCTTGGATTGTACAAAATATTTTCATGCCCCCCTTTAGTTTTTTTTGTTATAATAAAACACATTATTTTAACGGTTTTTATTTATTTTTATTCTTAGTTATACACAATAACCTACTTATATCTACGCCCCCCTAAGGGGCCGTGTCCTCCTGGTTATTTTAGTTAGGAACTCCTGATATAGATAGAATAAAATTAAAAACCCAACTGTTTTATTCATTGAAAATGTAAGGAGTCATGTGTGTAACCTCTGATTAATTAACATGGAAACCCTTCTCTAGTTTTTAAGATATCGCACATAGAAAGATATGTATAAACATTCAAATCAAACACATTACCCTTCTTTTTGGCTTTATTGAAGTCAGATCATTCCAATAAGAGAAAATCCTTAATATTACATAAGTCACATGATAATGTATATTTATGTCTGTATATTTGTCACTGTGTTTCTCTTAAAAGCACACTTTGTAATATATTTTCTTTCCATTTTCCTATCTTCTGCGCGACCCGGGATCGAAACACCAGGGACCTTCACCGCAACTGATAATAGTAAGTGGACATAACTACATCGCTATTCAAAATTTTATATATATATTTTGACACTTTTTGTTCATAAAAACTGGTTTGGTTTTGGTGTACGGAATATGTTTATTGTTTAAAGAATATTTATTTCTGATTCAATGTGTTCTTGCTTGCTATTTTTATTTTGTATATTTTATAAAATAATGGTGATCGTTTTATTGTAATTAGTATGCGTTGTTTTGTTTTGTTATTTGATTTTTAAAGGTATTTATTTATGTACATATATATAATATATTATATATAAATATAATTACTTATAAATGTAACCGTATGTAAAATGGCGCTTAGTTTAACAAAGCTTCTAATAGCTTTATGTAAATAAGTTAAATATTAGTTAAAAATTAGGCTTTTTTTTTATACGAAAGCTAAGAGTGTGTTTAAATGTTAGTATTAGCTTTTTCGTTTATTATATTCAGTATATAATCTTCATTTACTAAATTCGATCATTCAATTACACGCTGCTACCGCTAACAGACTAATGGACCGACTTTTGAGGTAAATGCTTTGCTCAAAACATTGCGCCATGAATCATCATTGGTACTTTATAAGGCCCATTAAAATTTCATTAATAAAACATAAAATGTGGGGTTTAGTTTTTTTTAATGAGTGTATTTATATGTTAATTAATGTTTACAGGGTGAACTAGAACAGCAATTGCTTCAAGCCAATCCGATCTTAGAAGCCTTCGGTAACGCTAAGACAGTCAAAAACGACAACTCTTCTCGATTTGTAAGTAGTATTTATAATTATAATAAACAAATTTAAATTTTTTAAGGGCCTTCTACGTGTTGGACCTTTGTCCCCACGCAAGCATTACAAAGGACCGGGCTGAAATCTGAAAAGATACAAATAATATTAATAGGCAAATAATTATATATATATATATATATATATATGTTTTCATTTCTCAACATATCTTCTACTTTTAGGGTAAATTCATAAGAATTAACTTCGACGCATCTGGATTCATAGCGGGCGCGAATATCGAAACGTACTTACTAGAAAAATCTAGAGCGATCAGACAAGCGAAGGATGAGAGGACATTCCACATCTTCTACCAATTGCTGTCTGGAGCAACAGCACAGCAGAAAGCAGAATATATCCTCGAAGACCCGAAGAGTTACCCATTCCTCACAAACGCTGCACTTCCAGTGCCAGGGATTGACGATGCAGCCGAATTCCAGGCTACCATCAAGTCCATGAATATCATGGGCATGAATAATGAGGATTTCAATTCGATATTTAGAATAGTGTCGGCTGTCCTTCTGTTCGGTTCCATGCAATTCAAGCAGGAGAGGAATTCGGACCAGGCCACGTTGCCTGATAATACAGTCGCTCAAAAAATTGCTCATTTGCTTGGTAAGACAACTTATAACCTATTTTATATTTTTATATATATATATATTTTGAAAACATTTTTTCCTTTATCATTCTATCACTTAAAAATACTGATATTATCAATATGGGATTTTCACGAGTTTGACTTCTAGGCTTTCTTTTCTAGGCTATTTTATTTTAATTCCATGCATTTCACAACTTTTTTTTCAATAACTAAAATTTATATGGGATCATATGTGGTATAAGTTTTTTTTTATTAAAAAGTGACCATTAATGCACCAAAAATGACGATGTCTCATAACATAATATATAAACAATAAACCTACATCTAAATTAGAGTACCTTCTGTTTCTTAAGTCGGTCAATAGCCTAATAAATTTGTCAGTAACTGTATGACAAATTGTATTACATACATAATAACATAATATTCTGTATGTCTTTTCCAGGTCTTTCTGTAACAGAAATGACTAAGGCATTCCTGAAACCCAGAATAAAGGTCGGCCGCGATTTCGTTACTAAAGCGCAAACTAAAGAACAAGTGGAGTTCTCAGTAGAAGCGATTGGTAAGGCGTGCTACGAACGACTGTTCAGATGGTTGGTGAACAGAATCAACAGATCTTTAGATAGAACTAAGAGGCAAGGAGCGTCATTCATCGGTATCCTCGATATGGCCGGTTTTGAAATCTTCGAACTCAACTCCTTTGAACAGCTCTGCATCAATTATACCAACGAGAAGCTTCAGCAGCTTTTCAATCACACTATGTTCATACTTGAACAAGAAGAGTACCAGAGAGAAGGTATCGAGTGGAAATTCATCGATTTCGGCTTAGATTTGCAACCGACTATCGATTTGATCGATAAGCCTATGGGTATCATGGCTCTGTTGGACGAAGAGTGTTGGTTCCCTAAAGCCACAGACAAAACTTTCGTAGAGAAGCTCGTACAGTCTCACTCGGTACATCCCAAGTTCATGAAGACTGATTTCCGTGGTATTGCCGACTTTGCAATTATACATTACGCTGGTAAAGTCGACTATTCTGCAGCACAATGGCTGATGAAGAATATGGATCCCCTCAACGAGAATGTTGTGTCTTGTCTTCAATCATCACAAGATCCGTTCGTGTGTCATATTTGGAAAGACGCTGAAATAGTAGGTATGGCTCAGCAGGCCTTGACTGATACACAGTTCGGCGCGAGGACCAGAAAAGGCATGTTTAGAACAGTTTCCCAATTATACAAGGAACAGTTGACCAAACTCATGGCGACCTTGAGGAATACCAATCCCAACTTCGTCAGATGTATCATACCAAATCACGAGAAGAAGGCCGGCAAGATTGAAGCACCATTAGTATTGGACCAGCTAAGGTGTAATGGTGTGCTTGAGGGTATCAGAATCTGTCGCCAGGGCTTCCCCAACAGGATTCCCTTCCAGGAGTTCAGGCAACGTTATGAGCTTCTCACACCGAATATCATTCCTAAAGGTTTCATGGATGGTAAAAAGGCCTGCGAGCAGATGATTGAAGCTCTGGAACTCGACAACAATTTGTACCGTGTTGGGCAGTCGAAGATATTCTTCAGGGCTGGTGTTCTGGCGCATCTTGAAGAGGAAAGGGATTACAAGATCACAGATTTGATCGTGAACTTCCAAGCCTTCTGCCGTGGGTACCTGGCGAGGAGGAACTACCAGAAGAGGTTGCAGCAGTTGAACGCGATACGAATTATCCAAAGGAACTGTGCTGCGTATCTCAAGCTTAGAAATTGGCAATGGTGGAGGTTGTATATAAAGGTCAGTTTATCTCTTTTTATTATTTAAATACACATATATACATACATATCTTATATATTTACAGCTTTTATATATACATTTCGTAGGTACTTAACATAATTCGCGCCCCGACTATAGTACATTGTTGGTGCTACGGTAGAAACTTTGTTACTAAAGTTTCATCATAATTGGATAGATATAATTAAGGGACATGAATACACATAACACATATATTTTAAACGGACAGACAGGCACACATTAATTTTGAATTGAATTGTTATATTCGTGACTCAACCGCATACCCAACTTACGATGCTACGATCTTATAAATACTTACATAATATTGTTTTATAATAAGGGGTTTTGATGTCATACGAATAGTTACGTGTTTTGAAAACATTCCAGTATATTATATTGAATTGTTATATCTAGAATTCACAAAGATGCGCATGATATGTTATTCAGATTTGCTTCACAATGCGCATACTTGGCTTTGTTTTAAGGAATGCTGGCCAAGTGTGAGTCGGAATATATTGTCAATTCATTACGTTTATAATAAATAATAATAATATAATACCTTCATGAAACTTAGGCATTACTTGATATGGAATTTGAAATATTATATAGTTTATTACTTTGTTAAAATAAAAAGTAAAAAGCTACTATGTTATTAAAAGTTATTAGATATTAAAAAGAACAACTGTTGAGTTTCTCGCCGGCTCTTCTCAGCAGAACTGCCTTCCCGAGCCGGTGGTAACTTCCTCACGGACTGACTACACTGACACTTACATTAAACTGACGATTCAAAAGTACTTGTAATAAGTGTAATTGAATAAGATTTATTTCATTTTATATCATTGAAAGCACATAATACACATTTATAGATTTTTTACAATAACATAAGAAATTTTCAGTTAGGGTTTTTAAGTTTTTTAAATAACTTTAAGTGGTCTTGACTAATTAGCATAAATTTTTTTATAATATATCCTTATTAGTTATGATCTTACTAATTTTGTAACATTTAGTTAACTTCACTATGCGTTAAATCTATACTAATATTATAAATGTGAAAGTTTGTGAGTATGGATGTAAGGATGTATGGATGTATGTTTATATGTTTGTTATTCTTTCACGCCAAAACGGCTGAGCGGATCTGGATGAAATTTGGCACAGAGATAGATTATAGTCTTGAATAACACATGAGCTACTTTTTATCCCGGAAAAATGTACGGTTCCCGTGGGATAATAATATGTACTTTATGTAGCTTCAACTGATCAAAATAAAACAATTTTCAGGTGAAACCTCTATTAGAAGTGACGAAGCAAGAAGAGAAGTTGACGCAGAAGGAAGACGAGTTGCGTCAGATACGAGAAAGATTGGACACACAGATGAAGAGATGTCAAGAGTACGAGGCCAAGTACCAACAGGCTAGCGCAGAGAAAACTCAGTTAGCAGAACAATTGCAGGTTAGTCCGATATTTAGTTTGTTGTAATTGAAATAATATATTTTTAATCTGTATACAGATAATATATTTCCTTTTCTCCTCTAGTATTTTATTCTTCTAAGATACTTTTTTAAAAGATTCTATGTAAAAATTTCTTGCGAGATTTATTTAATGCACGTCTTAAGCCCATTATAAAAAGTAACCTATATTACTTTCTGCTTCATAAACAATGCAAAGAATAAAATCTTGACCGATTTTAATGTATGAAACTCGTGAAAATGAATAAAATGTGTCCAAACTCGAAAATTTTACTAGCAGTCATTCAAGACCCCTGTTGTTCAACTCCTGGCTCTATTTTCGGATCAATTAGCCATTATTATAGTATTGCCATGTTTAGTTATAAAACTTATTAAAAAAATAAAAAAAAATGTTTAAAATTAAAATTAATAAATATTGTAAGGTATTTTGGTCCATTATTGGTGCATTCGAAACATCAGGAGACAATAATTAAAATAAATCCGCGAAAAAATCCGAAAAGATAATTTTATTTAAAGTATCAAATGAATAATAATGTAAATAGTCACTAGGATTATACATTTAATGCTTCAAATTGAGACGATAATAGTAGAGTTAAAACAATTTTATAGATTTCAATGATATTATTGGTTAATCACATCGATTTTTTATATATTGTTTCTATCCAAGTAAACTGTATGAATTTTAATAAAACTAATTTTCCATCCAACAGGCGGAACTGGAGCTTTGCGCTGAAGCCGAAGAGAGCCGCGCTCGAGCAGCCGCCAGGAAGCAGGAGCTGGAGGAACTGCTCCATGACCTCGAGGGTCGCATCGAGGAGGAGGAGGAGCGCTGTAACGCGCTGCAGCAGGAGAAGAAGAGGCTGCAGCTCAATATACAGGTGGGTTGGGGGTTTGGTGGGGGTTGGTGTTATTATTTTTAAAGTGAAAACTTCTATAGGCAATAGTAGTAGGCAGTAGCTTCTATGTTTGGATGGGGAGTAAATTAATGTAAGTCGTCATCGACATGGTCACGTGACGTGTTAACGCTAACACTCAGAGTGCCAGAGAGAGTATTTTCCCGCAGTAAAAAGTATCCTGTATGTTGACCCGGATAACCAGCCATCATTATACCAAATTGCATGAAAATCCCTTCAGTGGTTTTTCTGTGAGGCGGTAACAGATAGACATACAAAAATTCCTAAAACTATAGATTCGGCCTCTGTGTCGATAATAATGTCTATTTCAATAAGATTTTCTCAAAAAAAAAATTATGTACAGATTCGGCTTAGTTACAATTTTATTATATGTATAGATTTATGTATTTTTTTTATTTATTTCGAATAATAACCATTTTGTTTTCTTCTAGGACTTGGAAGAACAATTAGAAGAAGAAGAAGCCGCTCGTCAAAAGCTTCAACTCGAACGCGTTCAATGTGACTCCAAGTTAAAGAAACTGGAAGAAGACCTAGCTCTCAGTGAAGATACCAATCAGAAACTTCTTAAGGAGAAAAAGGTTTGCTTTATAGAATATCAAGGATTGAGGATAGTAAATATATATAGTTTTCTCTAGAATATTCGAGTTGGCTTATTATTATCATACATATTACATACTCGTAATATTGAAACATAGGTATTTTTTTTTATTTATAAGCAAATGATTATTGGACAAAGTATATTATTCCGTCGCGGAATTCTTTGCTGATGCAAATGTGTTTATTACTTGTTGATGCAACGCAGTATAAGAACATAATATTGTATTTATACTGTAAATTGTTATTGTATTTAAAAGAGCAACTGTCTCGTTTCTCTTGGGCTGTTCTCGGCAGAACTGCCTTCTGAGCCGGTGGTAGATTCCTCACGGACTTACATACTGATGTTTGATTTAAAATATAAAACTGGCGATTCAAAAGTACTTGTAAAAGTCTATTTGAGTAAAGTATATTTGGATTTGATTTATGATTGTAATATGCCTTGTTTAATTATTTTTATTAATTTATCATTCACTTTACAAACAGAGAGTTGTGACATACGGGATGAAATGTTTAGCTATTTTTGTTCTGTGACACTAAAGAAGTATAACTTCTTACGTACGTACATAAGCACCTACATAGATATATTTATATATATATTTTATTTGAATTTTATATAGTTATGAGCATATGAGTATAAGAAGCCATTCAAGTTGTAAAACAAATGATCGAATCTAAATATTTAAATACAATATCTTATTTAAATAAACAAAAAAATTCTATATTACATAATTATATATTATATTTATTTTCATTATAGATATTAGAAGAGCGTGCGAATGATCTGTCTCAAGCCTTGGCAGAGGAAGAGGAGAAAGCCAAGCATTTGAGCAAATTGAAGGCGAAACAAGAGTCCGCCATCGCTGAGCTGGAAGAGAAATTACTCAAGGTATTGTTAATATTAATTAAGGCTCGTTAGCTCATTGGTATATATATATATATATATATATATATATATATATATATATATATATATATATATATACATATTGATTGATAATGCACTATAGTGAATAAGAATAAATGTAAAAGTTTTTTTGTTTCTTTTGTTAAAATTATATAAGTAGCATGTAATCTTCTTGAATAAATCTATCACTTATTTGTATAAATAAAAGTGAATGTTTGTATGTTTATCTTCTATGCGCTCCTAAACTATTGATCCGATTGTGATTAAACTCTGGTGGTTATTCTGTTTACGTCTGTGAAGATTCCTGTCCCAGAAAAAAATAAAGATTTTTTTTAAACGTTTGTGTTTATGCCTTTTTAAACCATTTGAGCTTAGGTCTTAGACGCTAGTAGATTATAAAATGCAGAAAGATTTTTTGAAATCGGACCCGTTTTTAATATAAAGTCTATATTAGCGACAAGAAACGTCCTCATCGAATGAGCGCTCATTTGAACATTTTAGCGTGCTTTTAAATATTTTTTTTGTGAAAACAACTTTAAGCATTGCATTTTAGGTTCAATTTATATTGTTGAATATATTTTTTTCAACTAGAATAATTACCTAAACACAATTGGTGACCGTTTTAAGAGAACCTTTGCTTCTTGAAATGAAACTTCTTTAGCATCGTGATTTGAAACTCGATGAACCGGAAATGCGACATTAGAAAGAGACAAACACATAAATATATAAGATTAAGCCGGCGAGAGAATGAGATAGAATACACATTACACAGGAAGTCAAAAATAATATTGAATAATATGTTATTACGTAATATATGTTAAATAAAATGTAAAATAACTTTAAAACTTGGTACAAAAAACCAAAATTATTTGATCGATGATGCTAAAACTAAATTCTTGTCCAGGATCACCAACTGCGTCAAGAGGCGGACCGCGCTAAGAGGAAGCTGGAGACGGAGCTGCAGGACGTGAAGGAGCAGCTCTCCGAGAGGAAGGCCCAAGTGGACGAGCTCCAGATTGTTTTGAGTGAGTTCATAGAGTTTTATATTGGGTTATAGTTTGAGGAAAGGAATGCTAAGTATTCAAAATATGAATAACTTTAATATTATAAATTTAAATATTTGTTTAATAATATTTATTTTATGTTTTGTATGTCGGTATTTTGATTTTTCGTTATATGGTTGGATAAAATTAAAATTTTTGTATAAAAAGTAAAATACGGTACCTACGTGACGGTGAAGGAAAACATCATGAGGATATCTGTATGTCTGAGAGAACCTAGCAAGTTTTCGAAAGACATGTGAAGTCCGCCCGCACTTGGCCAGCGTGGTCGACTATGATTTAAACTCCTATGTTGTAAAATGGTCCCGTGCCCAGCAGTGGGACGTTAAAAAGGGCTGAATACATACATACATTGTTTACTATATATGTTTTTTTGGTCAATAAATGATTATTTAATTATTATTATTATTGTTTGTATGTGTTTTAATAATTAATCAATAATTAATTTATTCATATAGTTTTTATAAAGTTACATAATATAAATGAAATAAAAATATTTTTGGTTTGATTGAATCGATTATTGTATTCAGCCCTTTTTAACGTCCCACTGCTGGGCACGGGCCTCCCTTCAATACGAGGGGAATCAGGCCATAGTCCACCACGCTGGGCAAGTGCGGATTGGCGGACTTCACATGTCTTTCGAAAACTTGCTAGGTTCTCTCAGACATGCAGGTTTCCTCACGATGTTTTCCTTCACCGTAAGGCAAGTGGTAATCATGTTAGAAATGATTCGCACATGAAAATATCAGAGGTGCGAGACCCGGGATTTGAACCCGCTTCACTCGGTTTCCCAAGCGAGCGCGTTACCACTGGGCTACCACTGCCTAATCGATTATTAAATTATTATTATGTGTATGTTTTTTAATAATTAATTAATTTATTTATTTATATAAAATTTAAATATGTTGTGACATTAACACACAGCACCATCTAGTTCCATGGTAAGCTACGAGGCTTGTGTTATGGATACCGGATAGTTGATACACTACATATATATAATTTTAAATACATACATATTATAAATATAAACACCCATGACCGAAAGTAAAAACATTCGTGCTCATCACACAAATGAATGCTCCCAACGGGACACAAACCCGCGACCGCTGGCACAGCAAGTAGGGTCACTACTGAGTCAAATGTGTCGTCAAGTATAGTTTTTACGAAGTTACATAATATAAAATGAAATGAGAATATTTTTGGTTGGTGATATTATATAGTAATGTGTGTGTGCAGGCAAGCGCGAGGAGGAGCTGGCGTGCGCGCTGACGCGCGTGGACGAGGAGGCGGCGGGGCGCGCGGCGGCGCAGAAGGCGGCGCGCGAGGCGGAGGCGGCGCTGGCGGAGGCGCACGAGGACCTGGAGGCGGAGCGCGCGGCGCGCACCAAGGCCGAGAAGCTGCGCCGCGACCTCAACGAGGAGCTGGAGGCGCTCAAGAGCGAGCTGCTCGACTCGCTCGACACCACTGCCGGTGTGTATATGGATTTATTTTCACCCCTTTTTTTTCTTTTTGAAGTGAATTTTTTTTTAGAATCGTTGTAATTTGAAACTCGATGAAATGGAAATGCGACACTATAAAGAGATAAATACATGTGTATAGATAGAATTAAGCCCGCGAGAGAATGAGATGGAATACGTTGCCATGTTGCCATGGTAACCGTTGTTTTTGTGTGACGAATATATGATATTAAATTTCACTTCTACCATGTGTGAATTGGACACACACGCACTTTTTTTTTGATCTACGAACTGAATTAGGTGTTGGAGGCGTTCAACAGTGTGCTGGTTGACGCAAGATGTTACTGCTGGTTGGTGATTATTTTTATTATTTGCTTATGATATGAATCAAGAGCGAGCTGGAGGAGGGTTAAGAATGAGCTGCTGGACTCGCTAGATACTACTGCTAGTGGATGATTTTCTTTTTTTTATTATTCGCACTAAAATGGAAAACTTGCGGCGGAACCTACCATCGAATTGAGCAACATAAAAAATTGTGGTGGTTCTGCATATACATATGTATGTAAAAATTAAATAATATTTCAAAGTCAACTTAAAAAAATGAAACACCATAATCTTCGTAGTACAAGTTGGATACCACTCTTACACCCACTACTAAAACCACATAATGTATCCCACGCCTCTATATTTTACTGTGTTGCAATTATAGTAATATTTAATTAAAAAATAAATTATCCTTAAATCTATAATTTCATAGATTTTTAAATTCTGTTAAAACAGAAAAAATCTAATTGATTTTTACAATTTTTGATAATTTAATTATTCTTATTTTAACCATAATTTATCAATTCCAGCTCAACAAGAGCTCCGGTCCAAGCGTGAGCAAGAAGTAGCAGTGCTGAAGCGCAGTCTGGAGGAGGAGGCGTCTTCCCACGAGTCGGCGCTGGCGGACCAGCGGCACAAACACTCCCAGGAGCTGCAGCTCCTCAACGAGCAGCATGATCAGCTCAAGAAGGCTAAAGCTGGTGAGTTGGGATCCCACGGGATTTTGGGGATTGGGATTCTATTGTATATTGTATTGTGTAAATGAGGACAAAAGGAAAAAGTGACAGCATTATTAGGAAAGACAAAAGGTATTTTTTAGGTGTTGTGATATTGCATAGTATAAAATTAGAAATAATTTCCGAAATGTGTTTTCTTTCAAACTATCTTAACTAAATTGATTTTCAAGTTTAGTTAGTTGATAATCTATAATATATTGATCATTTTTAAACAACACTAAATACTGGCATATAATAAAAATATATATTCTAAATTCAAAACTCTTAAATATTTGCTGCCAACGTAATGACATCGAAAGTGTATTTTACGAAGTGTCACATATTATAAAACTTTTGTGCAACGTTTACTCGAAATTTTGTATGTAATTTTTTCACTTTACAATGGCTAATAAGGAGCGTAGGCAAAAGAATGTGAAATTTGGTTTGTCTAAAGACGATAATTTTGATGTGGAAAATCCGATTTTACACGAAGAGGGTAATGAGTTTTATTCTACAAGGGATTATTGGCAACATATGTGTAATGGTCCTTCGTCGCATGAGATGAAACAGGATTTGGGTTTGCAAAACACATGTTTGTTTCCATGTTTTTTTTTGTTATTAATATTCAATTTTATAAAAATCTTTAAAAAAATAGATTTTTACTGTATACTGTTTATTTTATATATGTATGTGAAAATGTGTTAGTTCATTTGTTTTTTATGAATTTAATTTCGCCAAGACCCATCTTTTAAATTTAAATTGGTACAATTAAGTGTTGATCCAGTTTATGATGTTATATGCTAAATAAGTAAAATAAAACTGAGCAGTTCAGGCAGCCTTTTTCCATAAAATAATATTTAGTATTAAATAAAACTAAAAATAACTAACATAACTACATAAATATGTATGACTAAATAATTATGAAGGCAGTGGTGAATTGGGTTCAAATCCTGAGTCTCGCATCTCTGATATTTTCATGTGCGAAGGATTACCACATAAAACATCGTGAGGAAACCTGCACGTCTGAGAGAACCTAGCGAGTTTTCGAAAGACATGTGAAGTCCGCCAACTTGCACTTCCCCTTCACGTTGAAGGGAGGCCCGTGCCCATCAGTGGTACATTAACATGTATGAGTAATGTAAATCCCTATGTGTGAATTAGTTTTGGAGAAGGCCAAGCAGTCGCTGGAGGCGGAGAACGCGGATCTGGCGACGGAGCTGAAGGCGGCGGCGGCGGCGCGCGCGGACGGCGAGCGCCGCCGCAAGCAGGCCGAGGCGCAGCTGCAGGACCTCGCCGCCAAGCTGCAGGACGTGGAGCGCGCCAGGTGATTAGGGCTGATGGCTCACGGGTTCTTAATTATATTATTATTATTTTTTATTAAAAAGACTGCTTCTAGCTTTGAGGAGGTTATAATTTAACGTTTGCGTTAACATTATTACATTATTATTTAAATTATTACAAACTTAAGACATGAGTACACTTCGCTCGGGTCCGACCATCGTAGTAGTGGTACGAGGGGTTTGTTCACAAATGTCTTGGAACCCGATTTTTTTTGTAAATAAAATAGAAATACTATAATAAATAAAAGTACTTCTTACAATATTAGCTATTTGCCAGTGAAAGTCCCGTCAAAATCGGTCCAGCCGTTTCGGAGGTTAGTCTGAATAAACGGACAGACCGACAAAAATGTTAAAAATTATTTTATTCTTATAAGTACCGTATATAATTTCATATGCATTTAATAAAAAAAACTATTATTTTGACATTACAAACGGACACTTAAATTTTATTTATTTGTATAGAAGTATAGATTAAACCGTATTATAAATATGAGCAAATATAATACCACGTGGCCCTCGCTCAGGTCGGAGCTGGCGGACAAGTGCGTCCGGCTGCAGAGCGAGGCGGAGCAGGCGCTGCAGCAGCTGGAGGCGGCCGAGCTGAAGGCCTCCGCCGCCGCCAAGCAGGCCGCCACGGCGGGCGCGCAGCACGCCGAAGTACAGGTACCTGCTGGTTTTAATGTAGTACCTAAAGGTCGTTGATCAATTAAATTATAAATTATAGTTTCGTTGTTAATTGTGACCGTTTGCTTTAATTGATTTTTGATATAAACAAGAATTTGGTGAAATGTAGATTTTCTCACCATGTATATTGTATATGGTATGTGATTAATTGGCAGCTCAAACTTCGTCGGTTTGTATGGAAAAGTAGGTAAGCACTTTAAAAAAAAATAAAATCATCCTATTTTACCTTGATTACAGGATATCAATTATAGGATATTATTATTATTTTTTGTCCCAAACTTAGAAATGATTTGTGTTAATACAAAAATTCAACCCGTATTTCACTCCTTTCAAGTTCCATTTTTGGGACAAAAACCTTCTCCAAGGTCCCATCCCTCTATACTAAACTTAATAAAAACCGGTTTAGCCGTGAAAACGTAACAGACAGACAGACGGAGTTACTTTCGCATTTATATAATATCTATATATATAATATCTATATCATGGGATATATAGATATATATTGACATGTATCATAGCTATGGACACGTACTGAGTGTGTTGTAACCAATGTCGCAGGCGCTGCTGGAGGAGGAGACGAAGCAGAAGCTGTCGCTGCAGACGCGGCTGCGCGGCGTGGAGCAGCAGCTGGAGCAGGCGCGCGACCAGCTCGACGAGGAGGAGGAGGCCAAGAAGAACCTCGACAAGCAGGTACACACACACACACACACACACACACACACTTTGTATATACATACTTATATACATAAATATATACATACATACATAACATTTAAATAAAACTATCTTTTCGGATTTTTTCGCGGATTTATTTTAGTTTGTTGTTCCCGACGTTTCGATTGCTTTACAGCAATCATGGTCACGGGAGACTAAGGTACTAGATGTCTCAAAGGCGTTATATAGTTGTTACAGACTGCCTACCCACAAATACAGTTATTTCCGCGAAAAAATCCGAAAAGATAGTTTTATTTAAATGTCTAATTTTCGCGTAAATCTAAGAAAGTATTATACATAACATTGTTGTACATTTACATGTACACACACATACACATGTATTTGTAATAGCTGTATCTTATATATTTAAACGAGAAATTCTTGTATATTTATATATTTATTTATTTATTTATACCGGCGATCTCGGAAACGGCTCTAACGATTTTGCCAAAATTTGGTATATGGGGGCTTTCGGGGGCGAAAAATTGATCTAGATTAGTCACATGTCTGGGAAAACGCGTGTTTTCGAATTTTCAAGCGTTTTTCTTATGCATTATTCTACGCAAAATTTAATCGCGACATCTATACAACTCTGTCAGTAACACTTAGTCACTTAATGTAAAATATACAATCTTTCAAGAACTCTGAGCGAAACTCGGCCGCCCAGGTACTAATTATAATATATGTACAATGTACGTAAGTGTATATTTCTTTATTTTTTTTTGTCAAAGTTGTAATAAGAATTTCCCTATTTTAAATGTAAAGTAAATAATTAAATATTATTAGATTTTTCTTCATTAATTTAATGACATTTTAAACATAGTTTTAGAGATTGGCTGCTATTTTTCGTTCGTTCCCCATTCGAGGAATTTTTTTTTGTAATAAATAAATTAATTTTATTAATACTTTAATATAATATGAAAATGTTTTTTTGTTTATGTAAAAAATCTAGGTGGCAGTGCTAACACAACAACTGGCCGACGCGAAGAAGAAGGCAGAAGAAGAAGCAGAAGCTGCTGCAGCACTAGAAGAACAGAGGAAGAAGCTCAGCAAGGACATCGAGGCGCTGCACTGCCAGTTGGACGAGCTCAAGCAGGCTAACGACAAGTTGGATAAGAGTGAGTTTTTATATATAACATATACATATATATAAATGTTTTTTGGTTAATCTAGAAATAAGTAATGAAGTAAATACCGATTTTGATGTAATTAAATAACTGGCATTCTAAGCCATTTGTTACTTACTTAATGGTATGTAAGCTTTTTTTTCTAAAAGAATATAAATAGGGTTTTGGATTATATATCTATCTTAGGTCATGGATTGCAATGATTCGATATTAATTGGTAAAATTGTTTTATGAATATAAAAATTTAACGAATATAAAATATATCCCTGAGAGATCCCGCAGAGTAGACCTAGAGTTCCGTGAAAACCTTAATAATGTCCAGAAATGTATGTAGGAATGTAGATAATTAATTTGATATAATTAGTTCACACCAGCATCGACATGTAATTACAATTGTTTTACCTCAAAAAATTGGGATAATGTAACAATATATTAATTTTTTATAAAACAACTAGCGACTCACCCTCGCTTCGCTTCGGGTTCGTCCCTAGACAAAAACAAGTCTATCCCACGGGAATCGTGCATTTTCCGGGATGATATATAGCCTTCCGCAGTTAACGGGCTATCCAATGCAAAAAGAATTTTTCAAATCGGATTAATAATTCATGAAATTAGTGCGTTCAACTAAACAAACAAACAAACAAACAAACTCTTCAGCTTTATCATAGATAGATAGATAGATTCTGTAGTATGTAAAGAATAATAGTAGGATTTATGTTTTTTTTGGATGATTATTAACATAACTTCTCGTTTCTGTTTCTTTTCATCGCGGACAAAGACGCAGGTTTTGTTAGTCTAGAAATAATATATAAGAAATTGTCTCATCTTTAGAATGTCCGTCCAGTTCTAGCTAGTCTTTTCATAATAGAAGGTACTAGAATTTACCTGTGTTTGTAACATAACCTATAAATATAATCAGGTTTCACTTAATTTCGCTCGAGTAGTCCAAAGTTATGTGAACTATGTGTTATATGTTCATTTCATAAACAATGGGTCCTATGAAATAGGATAAAATTAGCGGGTATTTGAATCAAGTGTGTGCCTTTTTTGTGTAAACGTGATAAGCGATATTTTCGACATATGTTTATCAATATTCATATTTTTTTAATGAAATTTTAAGCAATAATTCCATTCCAATTGATGCACCGTTTTTTTTTTAGTTTAGGAATAAATTATATATATGTTTATATGTTTTTTTTTAAATAAATGTGGGTTTTTTTAGGCAAGAAAAAGATCCAAGAAGAATTGGAAGATACTAACATTGAGTTGAGTGCGCAGCGCGCTAAGGTGCAGGAGCTAGAGAAGAAACAGAAGAACTTTGATAAGGTATAAAGTTACATTTTTTTTTTTTGGTTAGTATGTATAAGATTTGTTCTGACAGAATTTCGGCATTTTATTAAATCTTTACATATAATAAAATTCTGAGTCGAATCTGTACCTTATCTTATTGAAATAGACTTTATTATCGATACAGAGACCGAATCTATAGTTTTTAGGATTTTTGTCTGTCTGTCTGTCTGTCTGTTACCGCATCACAGAAAAACCACTGGAGGGATTTTGATGAAATTTGGTATGATGATAGCTGGTTATCTGGGTCAACATATAGGATACTTTTTACTGCGGGAAAATATCTCGTTTCTGAGAAAAAATACAAAAACTGCATTGTAAGAGTAAAACTTAAGAATTTGGTGGAACAGAACTAATGTGTAAAACTTAAGAATTTGGTTTTCAGTCATCTGAACGCGGGCGGAGCCGCGGGCAATGCTAGTAATAATAATCTAGAATTAGTGTTTATATTAAGTGTTCATGTTCAATTGTGTTATTGTAAATTAAAATATTATTGAAAAAAATATAGAAAGAAATATGAATTTCTAGTTGTCTTTTCCGAGCTAAACTGCTTTTCTAGGGAGTTCATGGACATAATGTGAAAGAAATATTATAGAGAGCTTTGAAAGTTGATCGGCAACATTGCCGAAGTAATCTGTGCTCTACTGGCACGTATAGAAGCCGTTTAACAGGGAAATTGAATTGATTTGAAGTTAATTAAATTTAAAAAAATATTTGTAAGTTGTGTTAAACATATAACATAAACATATGTAATATAATGTATATAATATCCGTGTTTGTGTGCAGGTGGTGCAGGAGGAGCGCGCGGTGGCGGAGCGCAACGCGGCGGAGCGCGACGCGGCCGAGCGCGACGCGCGCGACAAGGAGACGCGCGTGCTGTCGCTCACGCGCGACCTCGACCTCGCCGCGGAGAAGGTGCGCCGGCTGCTTTATTGTTATCATTATCACCAGTATCATTATTATCACTATTATCATTATCACTGTTATCATTGTTATTATAATCATCATTATCGTTATTATTCTCATAATCATCATTATCATCACTATCATCATTACTACCGTCATTGATACAGTCGAATGATGTTTATTACTATGATATGGGATCCGTCTCGTGCCTCATGCCGTATTCAGTTGATTCCTCATCATCGTGGAAATCATCATTAGTTGGAAAATGTTCTACTGATATAAGACATAGAAATCTTTTAGAATTTTTGATGATAACTGTTTGTGTTTTATGTCGCATTCAATTTATTCATTATCGTCATTTTCATCATAAACATCATTATAATGATCATGTCAGTTGAAAAAATTTCACTGCTAATATAGAATATAGGACTCCTTAAGTTTTTTTGATGATAACCACACTTGAGCTATCTGCATATAGTTGATTCCTGTGGCTGTTTATAAATGATACATACATAAAAATACAATAAATTAATTGTCAAGCTTTTCTTATATATTGGGAGCTAATTTATAACATAACAAAATGATGATTTATGAAATAATAAAATAAATTAAATACATATTTATATTATAATCAAGTGTACACATTTTCGTACATAATATGAAACTAATTTATATAGCTCTTACATTTAAACAAAAACATTTCACCCTCAATATTAAAATATAATCTATTGTTTAAATAAAACTTCATTGATATATTTCATATGACCAACAGATCGAGGAACTAGAACGTTCCAAGCGTCTGCTCCAGTCTGAACTGGACGAGCTGGCCAACACCCAGGGGACGGCGGATAAGAATGTACACGAATTGGAGAAGGCGAAACGTGCCTTGGAATCCCAACTAGCTGAACTGAAGGCCCAAAATGAAGAGATTGAAGATGATCTTCAGTTGACAGAAGACGCTAAACTCCGTTTGGAAGTCAACATGCAGGCTATGAGGGCTCAGTTTGAGAGAGATTTGCAGGTTAGTGTTTTTTTGAGTTCCGTATCTCAATAAGAAAAAAAGGAACCCTATAAGGGTAGTTTCGTTGTCCGTCTGTCTGTCTATATATTTTTTTCTCAGGGATGCATGGAGGTACTAAGTATAAAATAATGTCAAATACTCATGTCTACAATCCCTTGGATCTGTGAAAAGGGAATCATTACCTGGGTTACTTCCCGTTGATCTAGAATCAATAAATTTGGCAAGAAGCAATGTTTTATAGTACAGTAAAGAAAAAAATCCGAAAACTGTTAATTTGTAGTTCACATCACAAAAAACAATGGTCACCATAATACTTGTTAGGTTAAAGAAGAATGACTTCAAAGGTTCTCTCAAACATTTCCGTTCACCATGTTACCAGTCGCTAATCCTACTTCCTTTCCAGGCCAAAGAGGAAGCCGGCGAAGAGAAACGGCGCGGCATAGTGAAGCAGCTGCGCGAGCTGGAGGGCGAGCTGGAGGAGGAGCGCAAGCAGCGCGCCGCCGCCGCCGCCACGCGCAAGAAGCTGGAGGCCGACCTGAAGGATGCTGAGCAGGCGTTGCATCTTGCTAATAAGGTTGGTTGTCCTGAGGTGGAGTCTCCCAGGTCTAGACTGAGGATTAGGAGGTCCTGGATTGGAGTCTTCAATCAGGGTTCTTAGTGGGTCTGGTGGTCCTGGGATCGAGTTTTTGGCCAGCTCTAGGCTGTGGATCCAGAGGTACGATCCACTAGTCTTCAACCAACTCTTGGCTTCTAAACTGCGGGTCCAGAGGTCCTTGGTTCAATGTTGTGTTTGAGACATATTAGGCATTGACTTGTACTGAATAGCAGCTAGCCAGATTCTAGACTATGAATGTAGATGTTGAGGTCTTGGGTTGTATAGACCTAAATTGTTGTTACGTTATATTTATGTATATAAATTTTCAGTATGAGAGTGAGAATGTGTGTTTGCGTCCACATTTGTGCGCTATAATATTATATCCTGTACAGTTGGTTAGTTTCAAAGAGATTTAGATTATCATTACGCAAGAGAATTTGTTTGTTAAGAATTAGTATTTTTTTTTTTGTTATTTGAAAGTCAGATTGATTACTGGGATGATGAACAACAATAAAAGCCACTTTTAATTATTTTTCAAGAGAAAATTAAATTTCTTATCAAATTTTGTTAAATCTAAACTCCGATCAACAGGTGAAAGAAGACGCAGTGAAACAAGCAAAGAAACTGACGGTGCAACTGAAAGAGGCGGTGCGAGAGGCGGAGGAGGCCCGCAGCGGCCGCGAGGAGGCGGCGGCGCTCGCGCGGGAGGCCGAGAGGCGCGTGAAGGCGCTGGAGGCGGAGGCGCTGCAGCACGCCGAGGAGCTGGCGGCGGCCGAGAGGGCCCGGAGGCACGCGGAGGCCGAGAGGGACGATCGGGACGATGAGCTCACCGCTACCGGTGCTAAGGTGAGCTGGGGTGAAGTGGGCTCGTGGTATTGGTTGGTTTCTAAAGTTCTGCCGCGCGTCATGAGAAAAAAGGCCGTAACGTCGTCAAAGTTGATTTCGAGATATTTGAAGTCTTGCTGTACTACTTACGTCGATATTACTACTAGTTGAACGTAGTTACGATTAAAATGCTTATGGTGCCTCTAGATTTATAAGAAAGGTTTATGAGTATGACTATCGAGTAGCATTTTTTTTTTGCTGAATCCGAATCTGCATGTAAGTCATTTTTTACCAAATTGTTAGTTACGGCCTTCTTTCTTATGACGGCAGAAATGTCCATGATTGCTGTAAAGCATTCGAAACGTCGGTAGCCAAAAATTCAAAATCAATCCGTGAAAAAATACATTAAGATAGTTTTAGTTAAATGTCAAATATTCGCGTAAATCTAGGAAAGTATTATTTGGTTGGTTTTGTTGGTTTAGAGTTAGTGATAACAGGGTCGTATGCTTAGGTCGAGTTTCGTTTGTTGATAGCGTAAGTGATGCTGCGACACCACATTGAGATGAAATGATGAGGTTTTATTAGGTTGTATTGGCTCTTCTAGCCGTTTTGAATTTTTTTTGCACTAGTATAGCTTAATTGATATCGTTTAAAGAATATTTTTTTGATTATCATATTTTACATTAGATACTCGGAAAAAGTTCATTACTTTCTAAAAACTATTTAAAATTTTCTCTAAAAAATACACTATATACAGAACTATTTAAATGAAAATTCTGTGTAATTCAAATATTACAAATGAGGCTTATTATAAAAATACGCCAATTTTATTTTTTAATCATGAAAAAAAAAATATCTGTTACCGCAGGTCACCTTGCTAGTGGATGAGAAGAAACGCCTGGAGGCGAGGATAGCGGCCCTCGAGGAGGATCTCGACGAGGAGCAGTCCAACAATGAAATACTCAACGACAGGCTCAGAAAGGCGCAGGTAATATATTACTTTGGAAATTGCAGTAGCGGATCTATAAATGTATAGGCTTTTTGGGCTGCAGCCCTAAGAGGCGCCCTAACGGGCCCTCTGTTGTGTTGTTGGATAATATTGTGAATTTATGAAATAAAAAACTAAAATAATAAATTAAGGCCATATAAGGTAGGCCTAAAAACCTTGAGATCAATTAAGAGAAAAATAATACGGTCTGCCCCCGCACAATACTGTAGTGTAAGAGCTAGTACAGATGCCCCATCTCATACAAAAAAATTGAATGCAGCCATTTTTAACGTCCCACTGCTGCTCCGGCCTCTTCAATATGAGGGGGATCAGGCCATAGTCCACCATGCTGGCAAAGTGTGGGACGGACTTCTCGTGTCGTTTGAAAACTTACTATGTTCTCTCAGACATGCGGGTTTCCTCACGATTTTTTTCTTCACCGTAAGACTAGTGGTAATCGTGTTATAATAAATACATATAATCGGATTTCTGTATTACCGGTTGGTAGGAAAATTTATTTTAAAAAGTTATTTTAAAAGGCTTTCTTCTTCTTACTTCTAGAATCAAATCGACCAGCTCACAATGGAGCTTGGCACAGAGAAATCGGCCACGCAGAAGTTGGAGAGCGGCAAGCTGGTGCTCGAGAGGCAGAACAAGGAGCTGAAGGCCAAGCTCGCAGAGTTGGAGACTGCCGGACGCGCTAAGACGAAGGTTAGTGTGGGTTTGAGTTTGGTTGAAGGTTTTTGTTCCTTTTTTTATTTATCATTTGTTTTAGATTTTTTATTTTTCAGACTTTTGTGCCTTTTCTTATTTATTGATTAAAAAAAATATTTGTCATAGGTTGTTTATATGTTAAACTTGTATTAGAATTTAATTGATATATTTTTCATAGAAGATTAAATTAAATTGAAGTAATTTCAGCGTTAATAATTGATGGAAAAATTGAAAAAGAAAATATTTTAACATTGATATTAAATGGTGAAAAATATTCACTCTTCTATGGACTATTAAAACATATACATATAAAAGAAAAACAAAACCATGCTACCTGTTCATCTAGAGCTTACTTAGTCTACTTTATTTTTACCTATTATCAATAACGAGGACAATGTTTGACGACATGTTTGGCTCAGTTTGTAGTGACTCTACTTGCTGTGCCAGCGGTCGCGGGCTCGAATCCCGCTGGGGGCATTCATTTGTGTGATGTCATGTTTATATGTCGTGTTTTTTTAATAATATGTATGTATTTAAAGTTATATATGTGTAGTGTATCAACTATCCGGTATCCATAACACAGGCCTCGTCGCTTACCATGGAACTAGATGGTGCTGTGTTTTAATATCCTAACATATTTATTATTTATTAATGTTACCAGGGCGTCATAACATCGCTGGAGCTCAAAGTGTCCAACCTAGAGGAGCAGCTGGAGGCGGAGTCCCGCGAGCGCCTCGCGCAGCAGAAGGCGTCGCGCAAGCTGGACAAGAAGATGAAGGAGCTGGCCCTCCAGCTGGATGAGGAGCGTCGTCATGCTGACCAGTATAAGGAGCAGATTGAGAAGGTGAGGGGAGATGAGTGAGAGTGAGTGAAGGAGTGAGAGAGTGAGTGACGGAGGACGATGATGTCGGATAAATTTATTTAATTTTATTTTTCACTTGATATAATTTTTATTAAAAAAAAAAAAAAACCTTGCCGTAGTTTTTGTGTATATTATACAGTGTTGACTCCTATTCTAAATTGATTTGGATTATATTTATTTTACAATTAACACTGTTATAGTAACTAGTTGTATGTATTTAGCCCTTTTTAACGTCCCGCTGCTGGGCACGGGCCACCCTTCAGTACGAGGGGGATCAGGCCATAGTCCACCACGCTGGCCAAGTGCGGGTTGTCGGACTTCACATGTCTTATGAAAACTTTCTAGGTTCTCTCAAACATGCAGGAGGTTTCCTCACGATGTTTTTTTTCACCGTAGAACAAGTGGTAATCATGTTGGAAATGATTCGCACATGAAAATATCATTGGTGCGAGATCGGGGATTTGAACCCGCTTCGTTCGGTTTCCCAGGCGAGCGTGTTACCACTGGGCTACCGCTGCTTAGTCTCTAGTTATGACATATGAATATAATTTTTAGATGAACGCTCGCGTGAAAGCCCTGAAGCGCGCGGTGGACGAGGCGGAGGAGGAGGTCCAGCGCGAGAAGGTGGGCAAGCGCAAGGCGCAGCGCGAGCTGGAGGACATGCTGGAGACGCACGAGACCCTCGCCAGGGAGTGCTCCAACCTGAGGAACAAGCTCAGGTGAGGGACGGACATACACATACATATATACATACATATACACATACATATACACATATATGTACATATCATACATTATATATACTTATTTCATAGTATAGTAATCGATATTGAAGGTTTTCATCATCTGCCGTTACGTTTTAAATCTTTGGTGCGACGTGTTGTCGTCTCAGTGCTTATTTTTCTAAACGATCAGTTAACCAAAAAGGTTTTTTTTTTTAATACAGAATTATTGTCTTTTAAATATCAGTTCTATTGGTATTAAATAAACTTTTTATTTTATTAAGCCGAAAAAACAACACAAACAGACACCTACTACATTTTAATATTATTACTTTATGTTAGTTATAATGAAGTCGGGTTATTTTTCTAACTAAAAAGATAAAATCGAATTATTATATAATATATTTATTATGTGTATATTATTTGATGACACGTTTGGCTCAGTTTGTAAGTGACCCTACTTGCTGTGCCAGTGGTCGCGGGTTCGAGTCCCGCTATGGGCATTAATTTGTGTGATGAACACGAATGTTTGTACTCCAGTCATGGGTGTTTATATTTATAATATGTATTATATATTTAAAGTTATATATGTGTAGTGTATCAACTATCTGGTATCCATATCCCAAGCCTCGTAGCTTACCATGGAACTAGATGGTGCTGTGTTCAATGCCTCGACATTTAAAAAAAATATATATCCTTGTCCAGGCCCGCCGTATCTGATGATAGTGAATAACTAGCAGTCTGTCTGTTGCGAGAGGTAACTGGTATGCGGTTGGAAAACAAATTTACTGTGGACTGTTTACATCATGCTTTGATTTTCATATTTAATTATTAATTCCAATTAGTATTGTTACTGGTTTTTGTATTTTATAGGCAATCATATTATTTTTATTTTGGTTTTATTTTTATTTTGTTAATTGTTTTAAAGTTTTTGAAGGAAGAACTTCTTTAGAATCGTTGTGATTTGAAACTCGACGAAACGAAAATGCGACACTAAAAAGAGACAAACACATAAAACTTATTATATAGGAATAAGCCGGCGAGAGAATGAGAATGAGATACATTGCCATGTTGCCATGGTAACCGTTGTTATTGTCTGACAAATATATAATATTATATTCTTTCCGTATATGATATTCTAGAAATATATGATTGTAAGATACCTTTTTTAATTATTGATTTGTTTTAATTTAATTGCGATATTTGCCAAAAAAGTTGTATTCAACCGCGCGTAAAGGTTACACGCACCCATTTTTTTTTTTACAAAAAATATAGGATCTATCGATCGAGACACATGATGCTTTTAAAATGCAACTATAATATTTAAATTCGTATGACTTTAAAACTTTGTTAGCTTTTCTGTTAAATAAGACGGTTAAAAATATTAATAATATGATTTTTTTTTCAATTCTGGTAAGCTTTTTGTGTTTGTATGGATCGTTGTCGATGTTTGTTTCATTCTTACAAGTAACATTGGATGGTCACACAATTTGTCACTTTAATTTGAATTGAAAATGTGTCTTAAAGGACATACAAAATATAATTGTTGTGAACTATAGAGAATACTGAGTAAAGAAGTAGAATCGTTAAAAAATTTACATCAGATTTTATCTTCATCATTAACAAAATTTATAACATATTTCGAACTGTACTTTTCAAAATTTCATCATTTTAACTTGATGCATGACACATTGGTTTTAAATGATAGTTAATCTTTATTTTTAAAATTTTAAAGCATTGCATTGGGCGTATCATTTGAAGAGTATATTTATCTTTAAAAAAATCAATTCATTGAGGTTAATGTTTATTCATTTTTGAAGGGTTTTGAAGGTTTATTCATTCTCGAAATGTAGTTAAGATGGCGCCACTGATGTTTGACGTCGAGAGGAAATCAGTTATTGTTTTGAAATTGTAACGTTTTTAAATTATATCATTTATTAACAAAACAATTCTGTTCGATATAAATGTACTTAAAACTAAAATTATATAAATTTTTAGTTTTCCGTTCGTTTAATTCTTGTGGCGCCACTAACACCAAAACTTTACATTGAGAACTCTTATTAAAATATTCACTTTGGGTAGTCACAATATCCAACTTGAATAACTAATAACAATTAACCCTTTCCATTTCCAGGCGGCAAGGCGGTCCCATCGGTCTTTCAGGCGCTACTTCGTCTCGCAAGCGCTCCTCGCTGGCGCCCGGCGGCGGCGCCTCCGGGGACGAGTCCTTCGACGACGGCACCGACGCGGCTAATTCGCTCGAGTGACGTCACCTGCGTCACTAACAGCAGTCACTGACACTGGTCACTTGTTGTTGGTCACTGGTCACTTGGGGTGGGGAAGACCCGCGGCAGTTATTACGGGTTTGAGTGAACGGAAACGGTCTTGTATTCGAATTTTGATTTGTAATAATCGTTACCCGAAATGTAATTACGTTTTCGAATGTCATTTAAATTTGTGTTAGCTCCTAATTGAAATCTTAGATGATGTCGTCATCAATGCGCTGTGATTATGATTGTTCTGTTTCTTTCATGGTGGCTTATTTTTTTTTTTAAATAGTGTCTGTGCTCAAGAATTGTCTGATGATGGTTGTCTAATAATTCCAAAGTGCCAATGTCAATCGATTATAAAGATATAATAATTTATGTTATGTTAGTATCGAGTGAACAATCATAATCGCATTTACCAAGTGACCGTTCAAACTGCTGTGTAGTTAAGGCTCTAGATGAACGATTCAGTGTGTTTTATTGTTACCAAAAAAAAAAGGAAGGAAAAACTATTTTTTTTTGTTTGCCAAATTTAAAATGTGTAACCCCAAAGCAAGTACAACTTGAAATTTCTGAGCAATTTTCATTTATACTGAATCGTATGTCTATATCCTTATTGCTTGTACAGTGATGTGGACAGTATAAACAAACCGTTATATAGTTGGTTTGTTTGTCCGTCTGCGTCGTTGTAACATCGTAATCTAAATGTAAGCGAAACCGGGAGCCTGATTCTGTATTTACGATTGCAATTGCGGAAACTGTTCTATTGTATATTTAACTATCCACCATTCAAGTAAATTTTCCATCGCAATATCGATTGTACATACTCAATGAGGTCGTAATGTAGCGTCACTTTAACTATACCATACGAGTTTTTGCACCGTAATGCAAACTAATGCGAACTATCCAGGACTGATTGCGAATTGGTGCTCATTTTTTGATTGCATTTATTGTGATGTAAAACGATTAAATTATTTGTTTTTTTTTTCTTTTTCTTAATCTTTAACCATTTTCTTTTTAGTCTGTAATATTGTCTATGGTTCGGAGTCGTTATTACATCACGGTACAAAAGTTGGCCCCCGTTTCCAATTGGTTTTTCCGCCAGTATTAAATATCGAGACATTCCTGAACAATCGAGTTTTTTGAAAGTAAAAATTTAATTGGGTGATAATAATGTAAATGAAATTCAACAGCGAAGTATTATTTGTGGCAAATTTTTTTCTATAAAAAAAAATAAATAAAATAAAAGCATTTAAAGCGACTGATCGATGAAGACTATTTTATGCATTGACCTACGGTTAGTTTAGGTTCATGGGGTATATGGAAATTTTTATTTTTTAATTGTTTTTTTTTTATCAACATGTTAACCCCCTAAAGCCCCCATCGCATGGTGTAAATATCAGTGAGGTGCACTGAGCGCTTAGTTGCCATAAACAATTAATCATAGTTTAAGTGGTTAGCCCCTAATTTTGGCATAAGCTTCGCTATGTCCGCCGTCGGTACATGGGCTCGAGGCGATGTACTTACTGGGTTTTGAAGCGTTTTTATATATTATTTTTTTTTTAGTACATTATTTTTTTATCTACTAGACGTGTATCTCCATCTCGGTCGACCCTGTGTTGTATTGACATTATTGGGCAATTGAATGAATTGTTATTTCATACGTTTGTCGTTTATTGTTTGGGTTGCTACGTCGGCTGGTACGCTCGGCGGGACGCACTGTATCGCTAGATCGCCGCTTATTTCATTATATTAATTATATAGGACTTAGTAATAAATTGTGGCCTTAGGTTTTTTAACAACGTGTAACGTAGCCCGGACGAGTGGATGTGTTGCGGAACGTTTTTATACTATGTACCGAAGTCTTAATTATTGTAATGATCCCCCCCCCCCTCCCCTTTCTCCCCCCTTTTTTAATATAGTTTGTTTCTGAATAATAATATAAATTTAAATGTAAGTAAACCATTGATACATATTTTACATAAATATTATATTTAATTATTAACAATATTGATAATTGTAAAATTGGCCATAGGTTGTAACAAGTTATCAGTTGGTATGCCAATTAAACAATTTTTCATGATTTTTAATATTATGCGTTTTATTTTTTGCCTTTATCCAGTTTGCCGGTTGGTGTACTTGTGCTAGTCTGCCGTCATAAGAAAGTAGGCCGCATAATCGTCAGTCATTTCGAGATATTTGAAGTTTTGTGGCTCTGTACTTAGTAGTAGTTTATACATATTTACGATGAAAATGGTTTTGGTATCTACGGATTCATAAGACTAAGAGGTTTAAAAGTAAGACCTTTTGCATTTAAGTCATTTTTGACCAAATTGTTAGTTAAATTTAATTTAATTTCAAACAAATTGTTAGGAAATTTAATTTTGTAATGTTTACCACTTTTTTGAGCTAATTGGACTGGGTTAAAAACCATTACCAGTGAGTGGTAATATAACCCGACCCCAAATAAAATTGGGACAAGGGATGAAGAGATTTTTTGCCTTTATCCGTAATAAAGTTATTAATAGAATATAATATTTTACTTTGTATAATAAATCTTAGACAATTCTTTTTGATAAAAATCTTGTTATTGGGAAATTAAAGATAAATAGGTGTATGTCTATCGATTTATCAAACACTTGAAAAAGGCTGGGCTGATTTTAATGTGGTTTTTGAACAAATAAAAGATAAAAAAGATTTGATTGCATCTCAACATGTTGAATTTATCTATATTCTATACAGATAAATAAGATTGAAGTGTCCGTTTGTAATGTCATAATAACAGCTTTTTACTAAATGCGTATGAAATTATATAGGGTACTAATATAAGAAAAACAACTTGAAAGTTGTTGTCCATCTTTGCATGTGGTATTCACCTTAAAAGGTAATGCAATTAGCTATTAACTATTGTACTTGTGATGATTTATATTTTATAATAAAGGTAGTTGCACACACCGATCTTGGGTAGTAAGAAAAAGTGTTATCATTTGACACTTGGACTTCAACTACCACAGAGAGCGGACGTGTGCGACATTGTGAATCAGTTGTGAGTTTTATTTCATAATACCTATCTATAGTAGCCCTAGTAGTATATGTATCTTATATAGTGCTAAATAAGTGGCTGAAACGCCACAAGTGGCGACGAGTCTAAGGGTAAGTGAAATCATGCATGTTTTTATGGAAAAAGGGAAGATAATGAGACAAATTTATAAATACACAGTAATATAAAATGCCTTTAGATTTCATATATCTAGTCTAACAAATTTTTACATGACTATTATATTTCAAAATGATATCAAAATTAAAGGTTAGTAAACATAATTTGAATAAATTGTCGGTATAATCATAAAATAACTGTCATGAATCATGTTCATGTTCTATAAATCTACAATTCTATTATTTTTATAACAAAGGATTATAATGATGCTATTCTATTATTCTATATTTCATTTCTTATAATAAAATAATATTATTGGTTATTATAAAGTAACAAATTTCTGAATATACGCTACATTTTTAATATACTTTTTATGTGGCATTTTTTTTATTTTAATAATAATTTTAAAGCATTTTTCTTTAAATAAATTTTACATGAAAGATAATTTTAATCGTCTCTAAATGTGTATTTTGATTACTGTGTATAAAAAATAAAATAAATACATGAAAATAAAAAGAAGCCCAGTGGTAACGCGGTCGCTTGGGAAATCAAGTGAAGCCCAGTGGTAACGCGGTCGCTTGGGAAATCAAGTGAAGTGGACCGCCAAGCAACAATGATTGCATTGTTGTGTGCGGTACGAAGGATAAGGTAGCCAGCGCAATTACAGGTGAGAGGCACATCATCTTAGTCCTCACAGTGACAACGCGCCGGTGGTTCAGCATTTTTGTTACTTAAAACCTAAGGGCATGAACCGTAGGTGTTATGGGCGACAGGTACTACTTTCCATCAGGTGGTCTGTCTGCTCGTTTGTCACTGAATGTCATAAAAAAAAACTCATTAATTCAAGCAAATCTCATTAATTTCTTACGATGTTGATATTAAGTCAAAGTTCTTCACATTTATATAGAAGTCTGTTCGTAATAACCAAATATTATTGTTTATATAATAGTTAATGTATTTTAAGTTTCGCTATGCTTAATGGTTTCTAATAATTCCTAAAGCTACGTATAGCTTTGCCATTTGTATTCATAATTTTAAATGTTTAAGTTATGAATTTTATATTCAAGTTAGAGAAATCTTTTAAATTAAAACGTACCGACTTTAAAATCACTTTAAAGGGGTTTTCATGTCATTACCAGTTAATGAGTAGGTTATAGATATCGTGTAATATACATATGAAACCTTTGATAGGTGCTGCTTTCCATCAGGTGGCCTGTCTGTTCGTTTGTCACTGAATGTCATTAAAAAAAAAAAAAAAAAAGGGGTTCGAATCCCGAGTCTCGCACCTCTGATATTTTCATGTGCGAATCATTTTGTAACTTGATTACCACTCGCCTTACGGTGAAGGAAAACATCGTGAGGAAACCTGCATGTCTGAGAGAACCTAGCGAGTTTTCGAAAGACATGTGAAGTCCGCCAACCCGCACTTGGCCAGCGTGGTGGACTATGGCCTGATTCCCCTCGTATTGAGGGGAGGCCCGTGCCCAGAAGTGGGACGTTAAAAAGGGCTGAATACAAAAAGAAGTAGTAAATCGACCGAAAAGTCGATTGGTACTAAACAAATTAAGTAGTAAATCGACTGAAAAGTCGATTGGTACTAAACAAATTAAGTAGTAAATCGACTTTTCAGTCGATTGGTACTAGACAAATTAAGTAGTAAATCGACTGAAAAGTCGATTGGTACTAAACAAATTAAGTAGTAAATCGACTGAAAAGTCGATTGGTACTAAACAAATTAAGTAGTAAATCGACTGAAAAGTCGATTGGTACTAAACAAATTAAGTAGTAAATCGACTGAAAAGTCGATTGGTACTAAACAAATTAAGTAGTAAATCGACTGAAAAGTCGATTGGTACTAAACAAATTAAGTAGTAAATCGACTGAAAAGTCGATTGGTACTAAACAAATTAAGTAGTAAATCGACTGAAAAGTCGATTGATACTAGACAAATTAAGTAGTAAATCGACCGAAAAGTCGATTGGTACTAACGATATTAAATTAGTAAGGCATATTATAATGTCTGGTACTAGTTAAATAGTAAACTGAGTTATTCAGTTGGTACTAAAAATATTAACTGCCTCGGTGGTGTAGTGGCTAGCATGTACGGCTGCACATCCTGAGGTCCTGGGTTCGAGTCCCGGGTCGGGCCAAGTTTAGTTATTGAGTCTTTCTGTATAGTAAGTCTCAGTAACAGCCCGGAGTTGGGAAGTTGGCGGTGTTTCACCCCCGTGCCTCGGAGAGCACGTAAAGCCGTCGGTCCTGCGCCTTAACTCTCACCGGTCGTGTCGAGTAGTCGTCCCACCGGAGTATGAGAGTGACAGGAATAGAGAGTGCACTTGTGTCTGCGCGTACACTTGTGCACTATAATATCTCCTGCGCAGTTGGCTAGTCTTGATGAGATTGGCCGCCGTGGCCGGAATCGGTCAGGAGAACATTATTATTACTAAAAATGTTAACGATATAAAATCGTGATATGTGTAAAAGTAGTAAATTGACAGTGGTTCTGTCGATTGGTACTAATGATTGTGGATATAGCAACGACATAACAAATCGGTTTATTGGGTAAATACCATAAACATATTGTCTAGAATTCAACCACTCTTGAGTATCTGACTGTATCCGTAGGATTACGGTGGAGAAAATGCACGAGAGGTTTTAGAATAAACTAATTACTTTAGTCGTTACTGAAGCTGAGAAAAAAAGAGCTCTGTTGTTACATGATTATAGCCATGGTTCGCAGGCTCCTTCTACAAGTGCTAATAAGATTGATATTAGGCGGAGTAAATTTAGAAATGAGCAGTGTTCCCAATGTGGAAATAAGAATCGTAATAGTGATAGTGATACCTGCCCGGCTAAATTTAAACAATGTCTTAAATGTGTAAATATTGGTCATTTTAGGCATTAATGAAAAACTAGTATTAAAGATCGGAAGGTTACCAGCTTACAAGACTCTAAAAACAAAAAAGCAAGTTATAGGAAAGGCAATAAAGAACAACAAAGTGAGAAATCGGTAACTGGAAGTACTAATGTTGATTATATATTTCATACTGGCGACTCACCCTCGTTTCGGTACGGATTCGTTCCTAGAAAAAAAAATCTATCCCACGGGAACCGTATGTTTTACCGGGATGATACAGCCTATAGCTTTCCTCAGTTAACGGGCTGTCTAATGCAAAAATAATTTTTCAAATGGGATTAGTGGTTAATGAGATTAGCACGTTCAACCAAACAAACAAACAAACCAACGAACGAACAAACAAACTCTTCAGCGTTATAATATTAGTAAATAATTTTTCAATTGGATTAGTAGTTCCTGAGATTAGCTCGTGCAACCAAACAAACAAACAAACTCTTAAGCTTTATCTATACTAATATTTAGTATAGATTGGATTGTGTAATTGGTGAGGTAAAAGTGGAAATGATTATAGACTCTGGTGCAACATTTTAAGCGAAAACTTGAGTATATTTGGAATAACACTATATCAATATTCATAATCAATTATTAGGACCGGACAGGACATTTGTGGCTTGTGGTAGCAACAAAGCTTTAAGGGTATTGGATCATTTCAATGAAATTTAAGCTGGTTTAAATAACTGATATCTTTCATGTTTTTGAGAATGGTACTCGTGATTTATTAGGTAAAGATACTGCAATATCTTTACAAGTAACTCTAAACCCGTTGAGGATCGCGGGCACATCGGTGTGCCAGTTAACAATTAATTTCTTAGGAATTATCCTTATCGTTAGAAATTATAGGAGGTGTTGAATTAGGATTCTACATAAATTCCATACATCAGAAAAATTTCCTAAAATTACTGATGTTAAACTAAATATTGCAATAAACAAGACAATTAAGCCAGTTTTCAGCCGTATCGCAAAGTTCCTATCCATTGGAGGAATAAATAAAAAAAAAAAGTATTGATATATTTAGATATTATAGTATAACCAATAGATAAACCATCCGGTTAGTTTCCTCCTCCGATAGTACCAGTATTAAAAAAAAAAAAAAACGATGGTACAGTCAGAATTTGTGTAGATATGCGTTGTGCTAGTAAGTTATTCGTGAAAATCATCCTTTGCCCACTATTGATTAACTTCTTCCTAAATTTAACAAAGCACGAATATTTTCAAGATTAGAGATAAAGGATGCTTTCCATTAAATCGAGATAAGCGAGGAACCTAGAGATATAACCACCTTCATTACAAACCAAGGACTTTATCGGTACAAACGATTAATATTCGGTATTGCATGTGCCCCAGAACATTTATAAAAAAAAAAAAAAAAAAACTAGAAAGTAGGTATAATACTACTTTGCGAAGGAGTTGTAAATTTTATTGATGACATTGTAGTTTGCGGAAGAGATGGAACCGGACATAACTCTAGACTTCTAAACGTGTATATACAAAAAAAAAAAATAAATAAATAAAAACAATAAATAAAAGGAATATGCTTTTAAACCAAAACAAATACGAGTATTATTTTCTTAGGTCACAGGTGTAGCCTTTAGATAAATATATAAAAGTGGAAGAAAATTTTAGAGAACCAGGAACTATTGCAGAGGTTCAGAGTTTATAGGATTAATTAACTATGTAAATAAGTAGATATTCAAAAAGCTTCAATCGCTAAATTCAAAAATATGATATTCAAAAAAGCTTCTATCGATAAATTCAAAAAAAAAATTGTTAAAGAACGTTTGTGTGCTAAAGGCTATTATACAATAAATAATTTTATAGAAGATAGCACGCCTTGGGAATGGAGTGATCACCTCCAGGCTACTTCGACTTTATAGAAATATTGTACATTATAATTTATTAAAAAAATATTAGTCCCGCTGAGTTTCTTTCGCCAGTTCTTCTCAGGTCTGAGGTTTCTTCTTTCCGAACTGGTGGTAGACTCATGACGTTCAGTAAAAAATTGTAATAATTATAATAATAACAGCTAAAATTAAAAAAGTAATATTTCATATTCAATTATAAAACTATAAAAATGTTAGAATTAAAATGAACAAATGTTGTAAGGTGCATAGTGCCATTTTTCAATGTTTGATTTAATTTCGTTATTTTGTGGGTAAATTGTCTGTAACAACTATATAATACCTCGAGACGTCTAACACCTTGGTCTCTCCCGTGACCATGATTGCTGTGAGGCATTCGAATCGTCGGGAATCAAAAAATCAAAATAAATCCGCGGAAAAATTAAAAAAATTATTTTTATTTAAAATTTAGTGAAGAATTAGGAATTACAATTTATAGTACTACACCATATTCAACCTAACAAAATGGCGAAGTGGAGCGGCAAATACTACAAGTACTGGATAAGCCAGAGTCAAAGATCTGCTTGGTATAATGATCTTCAATTATATCTTGCTTTGTATAATAATACACTCCATTCCACTACTGGAAAAACATCATCAGAGCTGTTTTATGGGAGGAAATTCAGAGATAAATTACTATCATTAATACAAATTCAGCAGACACAGATGTAAGGAATAATGATAAAATAATGAAAGAAAAGGAAAAAGATTATGAACATAGGGAAAGGAGAGTAACACCATGTGACAAAAGAATAGGAGAAAAGCATATGTTAAGAACATGATAAAAGAAAGTAAATTATATACAACATTTAATCCAATATCACATACAGTAACAAGTGTCAGAGGATATGAATTTAATGTAAGAAGTGATGAAACTTGACAAGAGCTTCGGAGGAATATTATATACTTGAAAAGAATAGAAGGCCAGTGGAGAGTTTGTCGTAGAAAAGAAAGTGCTAAAGATGTGGATGTAGTAGTTGTAAAGATTCATAATTAAAATAAAATAATATTAATTTAACAAATTTAATAAATGTGATTTTGATGTGCAGTTATAATAATTAAAAGATTAAAATAAAAACAAATATAAAAAGGAAGAGATGTGATGATTTATATTTTATAATAAAGGTAGTTGCACACACCGATCTTGGGTAGTAAGAAAAAGTGTTATCATTTGACACTTGGACTTCAACTACCACAGAGAGCGGACGTGTGCGACATTGTGAATCAGTTGTGAGTTTTATTTCATAATACCTATCTATAGTAGCCCTAGTAGTATATGTATCTTATATAGTGCTAAATAAGTGCTATGATAAATAAGTGGCTGAAACGCCACAGTACTCTAATATAATAATAAATTGTAATATTGTAATTGCCACTGGTGAATCTAAATAAATAAATAAATAAATATTTGTCTGTCTGTTTGTTCCGGCATGGGGTCTCATCATGAACAAAGAAAAATTAGTTCAAATTAATGTCAATAGATGATGTTACATGTATCGATTTGTTGTTAAAGTTCTGTTAAATTAACAAAAGATAAAAAAAAATAGATGCCAAAGAGGTGTATTATTGTTTTAAAAAATATTCTGAGTGAAGGGAAACGAAATAATGGGCCTGTAAATCAAATTTGCATAATTTTACTGATTACTGAAATATCAACAATCAGATGATGAGTTTGTATATTCACAGATGGTGCTTTTGCTTTTTATGAATTGTTTATCACGGTTAAAAATTGTTAATCACAGATTTTTTTTGGTCCGAATACAGGATGAATTTTACAATATTTACCATACGTTAGTTTGCGCATATTTATAAGATAAAACAGTTTTAACTATTTGCGAATAACGGTCATCTATTTATCTATTCAAGCAAACAAAAAAAGCCCGAAGAATAGCTCTAATTAGCGCTGTTCAATTTCTTAGTATGGGATGAGGCATCTGTAATAGTATAGTATTATATGATCTGTGACGTAACGTAACTAAGGACGCACCCGAGGTCGGCCCTCAGGTCGGCCCTCGGCCCTCGGGCAAAGCCAAGGTAATTCGTAAGTTCCATCATATACGTACTACAAGAGTACGCATCTCAAAAATTAATAATAGACAAATATTCACCTAACTTACACCTAACTTTACGGCGCAACCTACTACATATCACTTAAAGTGAACGTAATGCAAGCGCGATGCAGCTTACTCGTGTCGCCATCTAGTGGACAAACACTGAACTTGTATACTCCTTGCAAAATTTTTCTCATTTTGTTATCTAGATTGTAGAGTTTCGTAGCCGAAAGGTTTAAACGGGGCCCTTATGATTTCATCCTGTTATTTCTACCTGTTTGTACGTCGTGGGTTATTTTAAATCTTTAATTTAAGTTTTACTTGTGGTTTTTTTTTAATTTTAATACTTAATTCCATACAATTAATTTTATATATTATACTGCCTTATTTTTACTTGAGTAGTAAAAAACCGTTTTGGAGAAACATGTGTATACTGCAGCGCCCCCTGGCGGTCTGTAACATTATAAAATATAGCTAAGAACATGCTCAGGAATGAAACTTATACAAAGAAAAACACAGTTTCAAAATCGGCCTAGCAGTTTCTGAGAAAAATGGTAAACGAAAGAAAAATGGAACCTAGTTTGTGGCATAAGGCAATGCGACACACCACCATTTTTTATTTAATCCTGCGATGCACAACGAATCTGGTTGGTGTACATATATAAATGAGTAAAAAGTTTAGTTTTTGTATTAGTAAAGAATTATGTTTTCATCTCATAACATATTGTTTATTATCAAGCAAAAAATAGCTCTGTCCTATTTCTTTTTATAGGATGAGGCATCTGTACTAGTATTATGTGATCTGTGGTTCCAGCTAATCTCAGAAACGGATGGACCGATTTTAACGAGACTTTCTTTTCATAACTGATGTTATAAGGAGTAACTCGGCTACTTTTATTTTAGAAAAATAATTAAGTTTATGCTCAAAAAAAACATACCTAGGGAAGCACCCGAGCGAAGCGAGGTTAAGTCGCTAGTCTTAAGTATGAATCCTAAATTCTATACTTTTTTATATAAAGATCAGATTTGGTGATGTGGACTAAATAAGATTATGGATCGCAAACGAAAGCTAGTTAATATACATATATTAATCCGAGTATCTGATATCAGACCTTATACATATACCGAGAATCTTAATAAAATTATAAAGTATTTCTCAATTTTCATGTCATACTTAGCTTCATATCAAAATAACACTTATTATAGATAAATCATTTTCATTCAAAATAGACTTGAGATTTGAAAAAAAAATAACTATAATATATGCAAGTAATCTTACAAGTTAAAAACAAATATTCGTTGGTAATTGTTAATGTACCATTGTAAATATAAGGAAGGTAAATTATAACAATAGTATTAAAACAAACTTAAAATAGTTATTTTGTTGGATACTTTCATAATACCTAATTTAAGATACGTTTTAAGATTACTTCATGTTTTAGAACGCATTGAAAATTGACAGCCATTAAATAAAGTAAGTGAGAATTGACAAATAATAAGTAAATTCCTAAACCGTTGTCACTTGTCACACCACAGTCGATCTGAGTAGAATAAATTTAGAAATATTTTATTAAAAATAAATAATACATAAGACACCCCTACTTTTCCTTATTATAAATAAAATCGTATATTCTATTGTACTTCATTAAATCTTTCACAATGTCTGAAGTTATCGATGAATATTTTGAGGCGGCATTGGAACTTGTAAAAAATGCTGGAAACCTTATAACAGAGTTCACAAGTGGCTGCAAAGTGTTTGAATGTAAGTCTTCTGATATCGATTTAGTAACAGAGATTGATAAAAAGGTAGAAGAAACCTTAATAAATGGCCTTTCCAACAAGTTTCCCACTCATAAATTCATTGGGGAAGAGTCAGTGGCTGGGGGAGCTAAGTGCATTCTCACAGAGGATCCAACATGGATCATAGATCCCGTAGATGGTACATTGAATTTCATTCATGGCTACCCACACAGCTGTATATCTCTTGGGCTTGTTATAAACAAGGAATCAGTGGCAGGGATAATTTATAATCCTATTTTAAATCAGCTATTTACTGCAAAAAAAGGAAAAGGGGCATTTTTGAATGGCAGACCCATTCATGTATCTCAGGTGAAGGAGGTAAAAGATGCTTTAGTATCTTTTGAGGTTGGTACTGCTAGAGATGAAGAAAAGCAAAAGGTTGTATTAGAAAATTTCAAATTAATCACGTCTAAGGCACAGGGGGCAAGAACTGTAGGTTCTGCTGCATTAAATATGGCCATGGTGGCTTTGGGGGGTTCTGATGTGTACTTCGAGTTTGGCATCCATGCTTGGGATATAGCTGCTGGGGATATTATAGTGAGAGAAGCTGGTGGGGTTTGTATAGATCCTGCGGGTGGAGATTTTGATATTCTATCTCGCAGAGTTTTATGTGCCAGCTCGCTTGAACTAGCCCAGGAGCTTGCTAAGATGTTACATCAGTACTATCCAGAAAGAGATTAAGATTAAGCAATTTCTAAATTCTTAGATCTGTTAATTTTGAATTTCTTATATATGTTTACTAGTCTAATGTTTGTACTTAACTACGTAAAAGTAGTATATATTTTTTTTGACTTTAAATCATTATTTCCTGTTTGACAGATTTTATTTATCTTAATAAATAAAGATATTCATTTACTTAGGATCGGTGACTATAATATAATTGATTATGTAAATACTCGAAGTATAATATGCTATATATGAATTTTTATTGAAAATATATCTTGATATGTTTATTATTGAGTGATATATGTTAAGTTTGAAAATCCATACCAAAAATATTTAAATATATTGATTTTTATCGATGTATTAATTGTTTCTATTTATTTGTTATTGAAATGACCTCTAACATTTAAAATTAAATAATTATATGTGTAATATGTAGATTTCTACACTAATTACCACCGACATTTTGTATATCTTATATCTACATTCCAGTTCAAGTTTATATTTTTAAAGGAAATATTTTAAATAGAATGAAGGATGTATATGTGTTAAAATAAATATTAAGTAACAGGTGATTTCTTTGAATATTTTGTAAAAAAAAACATTGTCATTTTCTGAGAATTTTATTGACATTAAAAGTCTTTACATTAAAATTTTAGTTTTGCTTTGTTGATAAACAGCCACAAGTGAAAATAAAAAGCATGGCCCTAAATGAATAAATTATTTATTATTTTAGTGTTCTACATTCTTACAGATATTATCGGTGGTATTCTCTTTATTTTATCATTTAAATTTCAGGTTGATATATTAAACCAATTTTATAGTCATATAAGAGAATTACAGTACATAGAGAAAAGTAGCTAAACTTCACAATTAATTTTATACAAAATGAAGTCACAGGCATGTTCATGATATATATCTTAAAAATAATCCTTGCTTAAAACAATACTTGTTCAACCTTAATCATTAAAAATGTCTATAAATTACTTTATTCTAAATACAAAGCCAAAACTTACAAAATATTCATTGTAGTGCTATTAATATTGTATTTATTTTATAATTCAAAAATGTTAGAATTTTAATTTTCTACATTATCATTGAGTCATTAGTTCGTTAGTCTTCAATGTCAGTCAGTCATTTACGTGTTACATGTTTTGTAAACACAATAAAGCATTGGTCAGTCAGAAAAAATGAAACTCAGTTTTTTGTTTAGTCAATTAGTTAAAATCTGGTCTAGTCAATGCATTTCGCATATACAGCTTAAAATGAAAAAACATATGTTACTTTGTCAAAAGTTAGTCATTTGAGTTAATATAACCCACGTCAGTAGTTTAGTCAGCAATAGACAACAATTCGTCAGTCAATACATTTGCAAACACAATACATTTTAAGTCAGTCAATTAAAGTCGAATAAATAAACGATTTAAGTCGATGTCGGTGATGTTAGTCAGTACAGTTTGGATTTCATAAAATACTTATAGCCAAAAGTCGCGTCATTTAAGTTCACATTTAGTATGTCATTAGTTAAATCAGTCATGTGACAAGTCAGTAAGTCAAAAGTCAATTGTTTGCATTAGAGTATATACGTAAAGAAAAAATATATTTAAAGTAACTCATAAGTCAACGTTAGTCCTCAATGAATTTTTGCAGTCCTGATACATGGTATATGATTCATCTATTTAAATTATTTATGTCTAATTTTATTTTTATTATGTTTAAGTTTATCTTAGTATTAAGTACATCTCCTTTTCCACGTCCATTCTTTTTCAGTCCAAAGAGTTATTTTTGATGACAGTACATCAGTAGTAGTATCAGTACCTACTTTTTTATATATTTGTATGAGTTTGAGAGATTAATGATTATGTTGTCGGTCATGTCAAGAGCTAAGTATTCAGAGTATTATGTAGGCAGTCAGTCATGTCAATAGCAAAAAAGTTATTGCTATTAGTATAGAATATTTCACTTTTATTATGGGTTACATCTATAAAATTACTTTTATGTATAATAGGTATTCTATAAGATTATTTTTGTTTTGGTATAAAGCTTACAATTAGAATATCATTTACGATCAGTAAATTGTCATACTCAGTCACAATTTGGTCATACATTGTCGTTATTAAACCTAGTTAAGTCAGCTTAGTTTCTTTAGTCAGTCAGTAAATAAAAATAGTTAAAACAGTAAATAAAATTTGTTAAGACAGTCAGTTTATTTATAAGTAAAAAATTGTCAGGGTGCTGTATAATATAATATGTAGGTGTAAGTCATACTTCAGTTTGGTCATATCTTTACTGTCATAAAAGTCAAAATTGTCGTACTAAGTTACTAAAGTCATTATTAAATATTAGTAGAGTATCATTCTAGTAAGTTTTTTTTTTAAATAAGTCACTATGTAGAATTTGAATAGCTTTTGTCATATATTATAATATTTGTTATTGTCAGTCATAATGTAATGTCACATATATAATATTAGTTAATGTCAGTCATAATATAATGTCACATATGTATATAATAATATTTATAGCCCGTCTTAATATAAAGTCAATTTTTTAAATTAAGTCATGAGTCAAGTAAATGGGTCAAAAAGTAGTTTTTGTGAGTTTTGAGTCAAGTAGATGTCATAGTTTTAGACACGTAGGTCAAAATTAATAGGTCAAGGGAGTAAAGGTCAGTCAAACTTTGAGTCTTGTCAATAAATTATATATAAATTGAAGGGTCCAAAAATATTTAAAAATATGCTGTATAAATAAATAACGATAGCCGTTTAATATACAATTATGAAAATTATTTGTTTTTTTTTGTCAGTAGGAAAAGTTGTTGAAGTTGAGTTGTTTCCCGATTTCTTCTTTAAGATTATTTTGGTTATGATGGAAGTTAATGTGTAGAGAACTTTTAGTCTTAGCGTAAGAATTAGTTAAACTTTTCCAGCTCTTCGTCGCATAGAAAAATCGAAAGGTCTGGGGATCTCTCTTAGGGCGTAGGGGTCGGCCTTGATTGCGGGCATCTTTGGGAGCTCTATAGCCATATCTTCTTTCTCATCGTATACCGCCCATTGAAAGGGGCTGTAAAAGAAATTTAATTTACAAAGTATATCACGGAAAGCTTAAAAGATTACTTAATTGAATAATGCTATTTACAAACATATGTATATAAAAAATCCAATCTGTTACAGTTTCAATGTTATGCGAAATTAATATATCAAAATATTGTAATTATTTATGGTGCTACATGAAGAATTTTAATTATTTTTTAAGCTTATAAAAGTACTTTAGTTCAATTTATAACTGAAATGTACGTATTAATAATATTTACTTACTTGTTCTCACTCGGTATTATTTGAAAGGCAACTGAAGGAGTTTTTGCAGACGATGGCTTCACTTTTAACCTCTGCCTGTTTACTGTACTAGATTCTGAAGATATTTTACTATTCCCAGATCTCTCTTCAATGTTAATGTAATGATTGAGTATGTTAGTTTCATTACTTCTTAGATCATTTATCTTTTTAAGATTATCATTTTGGTGTGTATCCTTTTTAGTATTGTCGTGGTTAGCACCTTCAGGATATTTTCTTAAAACGTTATGTATAAAATAATATTTGTCTCTTGTTTCTGTCTGTTCGTCATTCCGTCTTGTCGGTCTGTGTAAAGTGTATGGTTTCGTTGCAGTATCATATATAAGGAATGTGGAGAGTTTTCCATTGTTTAGCTCATCCGTAATATTATCAGATTTTTCTTCAATAGTGGAAAAATCTTTACTAATTTCTTCTTTTTTTATGTCTTTTTCGTTGTTATTATTATTACTAGTATTAGTAGTGCCTTTGTAAGTACCGACATAGCTAAAAGTTAGTAGTTTATAAATATTTTCTGTAGTTGCGTCTAATTTTTGATTATCAGTAGAGTTGTCTGTCTCAGGTATTGCTCGGTCAGTCATTACAGATCCCTCAGTGGACGACTTTAGCTCTGAAGCAGAAGGATCTTCGTTAGATCGAGCTGAAGACTGAGAATTTTCAGTTACAGGTTTGTTATCTCGTGATTCAAAGTAATCCTCGTCCCTATTGCTGTAGTATGGTCTGTTAGGTCGTCCGTAAGTGTCATCATAACCCTGGTAAGTTACCTTAACTACGTCTCTGTCATAATTTCTTTTTGTCGTTTTTCGCCAGGATTGAGTTGGTCGTGGTACATAGTTAATTAGATACGTGTATTTGTCAATGTTTTCTGTCACAGATATGTATGGTCGACTGGGTCTTTTGTTTGGTAAATTATTGATTACCACAGATTGTACACTTTGAACGTCATCATAATAGTCATTGTATTGTCGAGTCGGGTTATATGGACTATCTAAGTTACTAAAACGTCTTGTCTTATTTTTAAAGTCAAGTTTGTCATCGATAGTCACTGGTGTATGAAAGTTAAAAAGGTCAGTAGTATTATTATTTTTGTTATCGTTAGAGTTAGTCAAGGCAGTCAAGTCAGTTAAGTCAGTCGAGTCAGTCGCGTTAAGTTTATGATTTAGCTTTTGCGATTTATTTGAATTAGAAGCTTTATCGCCGGATGATTGATTTTTCATTGCTTTTCTAGTAGTCAACGGTCTCACAGTCGTAGTTTTGGATCTCTTAGGTTTTGTTGTAGAGTGTGTGGGTACATTTTCATCAATTCTCTTAATATTGTTATTAGAATCTGAGTTAATTTCAATCCAGGGAGATAGGTCAAAGTTATTAAGTAACCCGTTGCGACATGATATGCGCCCATTATCAGTGTTTTCTGGTGAAAGGAAGACGAATGGTTGGACATTGTCTATAGAGTCTAAGGTGCGACACAGAACTTGAGCTAACGATATCCTTCGGATTTGTTGCAACTGCGCTGGGGTAAATGAAGACTCAAATCCTCCATTTTCATACCTATAAATGAAAACAAGTATGGTTTTAAAATTATTAAAAAATATTTTATGTAATAAAACATGTTAGGTGCATATATATTTTTTGACACTTACCAAAATCTATCGCCCTTTCGCAAATTAGAGAATTGCTGAGCGATGATACAAGCAAATGTTGGTCCTACAAGTCCACCCACAACCGGGCGCTCTGCCATTCCTCCCGTGAACAAATCAATATCATCCACGTGTCTAGGAAGGACAGGTTGAAAATATTTAATTTATTAAGTTAGAAGAATATAATTAATATTTTTTTACGGATTAATGTATTAATTTAATTAGATAAATTTACCAAAAATTGTATACCTGTATAAAACCTTCAGTTTTCTCACAACCCTTGCTGGCATCACTCTCATCAGGTCTTCAAAGCCACTTATCACTGTTAGTCCGCAAGGTTCCCTCCAAGCTGTGTATGGTGGAACTCCATGGTCTCTTCCTCGTTGAATATTAATAGCTGCTAAATCCATGCCGAAGGCAAAATGTGGTGTTTGAAATAAGTGGTTTGTGAGTTCTTCGGTGATGAATTCATCTCGCTTTTGTATGGGTTGATTCACCATGCCTAAGAGAAGCCTGTCAACGGCACCCATGCTCCAGATATTGGATGGGTTAGTTAGTTCGTCGTGGAGGCTGACATCTATAGAGAAGAAGATAGGTCATTCATATTATTGTTTTGACGTAACATATTGTTGTACCAATAAGTGAATATTATTTAAAGTTTGAAGTTCTTTTTATGTAGTGTGGAAGCGTTTACCTTTTAAAATATATCACCTTAAATACGATTTAATCATGTGATTTTGTACGAATTTACATAAAGCGTAAAAATAAAAAAAAAATAGCTTACTGTTAGTAATTGGCCGGTGAAACCTATCAAAGCGCACCAAAGAGGGTTGTACAAGACTGTGTCCGAAGCGAAAGGCGGCTGAACCAAAAGCACTGGCGGGACTTGCATTGGTTTTCGGGTTGTAGCCGTGATAATAGCCTTTTTGTTGGAGATCCAGGTCAAAGAGACGCATTACTTCAGTGCCTAGAAATTAAGAAAGAGGTTGAAATATTTATAATCTTTAAAAATGCAATACCAAATTTTTACAGTACAGCTAGTTTTCAATAGGTTTTTTTATGAAGTAAAACTTCTTCAGGTAAGACTCAGGGGCAAGTCAATACACTGGAAAAGTGAGTGTCGCGAAAGTGAGTCAAATTTATTATTAATAATTAAAAAATATATATTTTTATAACTAGCGACTTCCGCTCGCTTCGCTCGCGTTCGTCCCTAGGTACATTTTCACGGCTAGCTATGTTTAAACATAAATAGTACCTTGCTACTTCTAAATTATACCTAAAGCGATTTACGTCACGTACGTACGTTATTGCGTACGCCGTACGCGGATTTTTTTTCACAATTTCATGGGTTTTAATTTTTTTTCGCGGGACCCTGATTCTTTTTCTAAAATAAAAGTAGCCTAAGTTACTCCTTATAACAGCAACTATCTTCCAGTGAAAGTCTCGTCAAAATCAGTCCAGCTGTTTCAGAGATTAGCCGGAACAAACAGACAGACAGACAGACAAAAATTGTAAAAAATGTTGTTTTGGTATATGTATATGTACCGTGTATACATTCATATGTATATATTACAAACAGACACTCCAATTTTATTTATCTGTACAGATAATTAAAAAAAATATGTATATTTATAATAATTATTATTTATAAAAATATATATTTATTACTAATAGTTTTATAAAAATTATTATCAATATTTACATTTTGATTTCTTTTAACTTTATTTCTTTGTTATTGCGGTATCTGCTCCAGCGCAAATGAAGTTTTACTTCAACCGCGCGTAAAGGTACAAGCACTTATTTTTTTTAATTACTCACAATTTTAACTCACCCAAAACAATAGGCAGGAATTCCCTGTAAGTAATGTGTTGTATCATTGCGCCGACGATCTTACGCGTCTCTTGGTAGATCTTCTCGTCGCTCCAGTGCGGATTCAAATGTGTGAGCTCTTGAGCCATTCTGGGTAAACGAAAATATATGTAAAATATTATTAATTTGATTTTATTTTGTGCAAGCATAGTTATGGAAGATACTAAGGTTCTTGTTTTTTCTAATTATTTACATATTTTACAGACAGTGCCTATCTACAAAAATAAGCAAGTATTATATGAAAATATAATTAAATAAAAAATATATATTCAGTGTTGTTTAAAGAATCAGGGAATTCAAATTAACCTCCATAATATTAACAAAAAAGTGTATACAAAAATGTAGGAACTTACAGAATATATAAATAGTGCTTTTCTTTTACCTATTGTGTTGTCTCAGCCATATTATATGAGCAGCAACCAGTCCTGGGTGTTCATTCACTCTAGCGTCTCCAGACTTGAAGCAATCCGTGGATACTGCACCTCCTCGACACAGCTCGTCTTTATCCGGTGGTAAGAGGGGACGACGTTGCTGGACTCTACCATACTGGAGCATACCTATGTAGAGTCAAAAAGTGTATTATGTTTAGGGCAGTGGTAGCCCAATGGTAACGCGCTCGCTTGGGAAAACGAATGAAGCGGGTTTAAATCCTGGGTCTCACACCACTGAAATTTTAATATGCGAATCATTTCCAACATAATTACTACTTGTCTTATGGTGAAGGAACACATCGTGAAGAAACGTGTATCAGAGAACCTAGCCAGTTTTCGAAAGACATGTGAATTCTGCCAATCTGCACTTGGCCAGCGTGGTGGACTAAGGCCTGACCCTCCTCGTATTGAAAGGGAGGTCTGTGCCCAGCAGTGAGACGTTAAAAGAAAAAGGTCTGAATACTATGTTGTTAGGTAGCTATGTTTAACTTGATATATAAAGGTTATATGTTTTTATGTATATAAAATATTTTTATGTATGTAAATTATACGCATGTCCGTATTGTTTTCAACTTATATTTTGTAGAAAAATTAATACCTCTTAAAACTTAAATTGCTATGAGATGATAAATCAGTAATAAAACTGTAGGTTTTATGAGTTCCTTTTGTATCATAAACGTTAGCAAAAGGTTAGGTATGTAATATATTGATGTTATGTATTACAATTTACTTACAACAATATGACTAACTGCAATAATTTTTAATAGCGGTCTCTTATTCTATATCTCAAAAGGTTATCAGATGATGAAGCAAGAGATGAAGCAAAGATACAAAATAAATAATGCAAAAAAAAATAATTACGTTTTTAAGTATTTTTAGAAGTAAATATTATCTTACCATTTCTAAATAGTCTGAGTTTATCCGATTGCTTCGCAGAACTTGCATATAGAGGAGATCCATCGATATAAGCAGATACTTGGTTGAACTGCTCGCGCCAACCCAAGGCGCAGTCGTCACGAGGAGCTGGAGACGATCGTACGAAGTCCAAACACCTCACTCCTCTGGGGCCATAGAATGGGTCAGATGGCGGTACTGCTATTGGCATACATTCAGGGTGCTGAAAGAATTTCCAATATTATTAATATTGTAATGAACTAGTTATTACCAGCGGTACCGCTTGTATTATTAGAAAGTATTATGTAATATGTTCACTGTTCAAATTTGTGGAGTCGATTCGGCGCGAAAAGGAGAGACTGACTCAACATTTCTAATTTCTCAAAGTATTAATATAACATTACATTAGACAAGTAATATCTAATATAAAAAATTGGTATTATTAAAAATATTACGAAGAAAACTAACCATAAATTCTCTAGGGATAAAATCTTTCCCACCATCCTTACAGCATCTCGGCACGGAGCCATTGAAACCCCTCGATTGTGATGAAGATGTGATATCATGATCAACTAACTGCCCCCATTGCATTAAGAGATGCGTGATTCCAGGGTTCTCAGCATTCTTGTCTTCATGGATGAGGGCACTAACTTCCCTCGCTGATGGTAGGGTAGTTCCGAAAATGGATTTTCTTGGGGCTTGGATACCATCTGAGTAGACTGGTTGAAGGAAACGTTGAACAGGTGTCATGGTGGCTCCCCATCGTGGACGGTTCAGATTGTTGCAAGTACCATCATGGGTTCGATATCTAGCGATGCCAAAAATGTAATATATCATTAAATGTCAATATTAAAAATAATTTTATATAATTGTTGTATTTCATTCTAATTGTTATTTATAGTACATACCTACTTCATAGAAAGCTTCTGAATATTTTTTACTACTATATCTAAAAATATTGATAAACAATTGAAATGTTTATCTTTGAATATGAAGAATCATAGTGGGATAGATATTATCTAGTTTTTCAAAAGTTAGCGCTATATTATGTTAAAGATACAAATTTTGAGTTAGAATTGACACCACTACGAATTGTTCTTACCTTTTAGAAGCAGGTGGACATTTTGGTGGTCCTTTAAGTGGACATTGCTCTAACAGCGACGACTGTCTAAGTGCACTGGCGTCAGGAAATTGGCCTTCTTCTGTGCGGCTTTGTAGGCTATCTCCATCGCTTCTGAGACAAAAAAAGTAAAATATAACTTAAAATATAGAGATATGACAAAATGCAGTTATTAAGCGTTAAGTCGATATGAAACTTCTATGTTGTCTTTATAAATATATGTATAAAATGATTTTATTCAATTCTTAAAAGAAAAATTGTTATTTCATTAAAATATTTTCTTCGGTACCTATAAAAAAGTACCCACGTCTTTCAATAGAAATTGCCGTTGCCAAAAATTTAAGAGAAAACAAAAAAAAATAAAAATAAAGTTAACAATTCCCAAGATACTCTTCGTGGACTCCTTAAGAAAAAGAGTGTAAGTAAGAGAATGAACAGTCAGTCAAAAATAAAAAAGGCTAAATAAGAATAAAATATAAATACGATACTATACGTATTATATAATTAAAAAAAATGTACTTTTGAATAATATAAAACACAATACAAAATTTGAAACAATTTGCTAAACAAACATGCCTTGACACTCGCAATATTAATATGGGCAAATCCATAGAAAGGCGTTTTCATCACTTTCTTGACGCGAAGTTGAATCGTATGTAGAGATTTCATGTTTATTTATTATATGGTAATACTACTTTCTTAAGTTAGCGACCTTTGAAAGATATTTAAATATAATCAAAAACTTTCTTCAATCAAGATGACCGTGTCGTAATAGTACCAACGTTTTTAGTCGCTAGTCAATGTCAGAAGTAGCAGATTCGAGTCTCGATCGGGGATAAAACTGGAGAACAAGATATTAAGTTGTCTATGTTTAGTACCTTATATAAGAAAATGATTGTTTTTCTAAAGTATTTGTTTTTTCTGTCTTTTTTTTCTTCTTATATTGTCATTTATTAACAACGGATCGACGCGACGTGACTTTTACGGATAGCTTTTTATTAGTAGTTTTCATTTGGTTAAGGCACGCCTGATGAAGCTTCACTAGCTTCGTATATTCGTCAGTATACTGCCAATACACATATTTAAAGAAGAAACTTTTTCTCTTTCAAAGCTGAATAGAGCCAAATCGCTTAAAGACAATGCCTTTATATATATGAATTAAAAAAGAGGTACCTACTTATCTACTTGTTATGTAAAAATAAGTAGATAGAAAGCTAAATCATATTTTATAATATATTGTTACGCAATAATATTTCTGTAATGTTTGAAATTAAAGAGTTATTTATTATGCATGACGCAGCGCCAAAAGCGAAAGCGTTTGCGATTATGACTTTTGTTAGCACTTTATTATTATATGCGTAATATATTCATATAGTAATTAAGATAAATATTTATATTATACAAAAATTACGGTATTCTTACTTAATTGTCTGAATGATACAAGACGACACGTTTGGCTCAGTTGTAGTGACCCTACTTGCTGTGCCAGCGGTCGCGGGTTCGAGTCTCGCTATAGGCATTCATTTGTGTGATCACTTTCACTGGCAGATAGCTGATATTATAAGGTGTAACTTAGGCTACTTTTATTTTAGAAAAAGAATTAGAGTTTCCCTCAAAAAAACTAAAACGTACCTAGGGACGCACCCGAGTGAAGCGAAGGTAAGTCGCTAGTCTAATCTAAATCCCCACATTTTAATTATTATTTATACATTTTATTCTTTTCGCATCGTGGGAAGATAAGGGAATCAGGTAAAAACAATACGTGATAAGTTACTTTACATCGACTATGGGGAGCTTTCAGCTAACTTTGGGTAAAGCTTAATAGCACCAAAATACTTTGTAAAATAAGCAATATCCATGGCATTTTGATGTTCGTGAAAGTAAGGTGATAAGAAAATACCCTGAATCCTTTTGAGACATTGTTAATCTTAATATACAGTGATTATCACTTTAGAAAATATGTGATTGCAGATATTTTCCAAAAAGACAACCTAGTCCTGACAAAATGGACAGAAATATTTGGTTGCAAAAACAACATTTGTCCCAATGTGATTAAAAACTTTCTTATTTTATGAATGCCAAATTACAAAATACTTTTCCAAATAGTATTTTTAGCGTCAAATGTGATAATTTCTCCATGTTGAGTGCAGCGGTGAAAGTGAAGTTACTTTCGCCGAGCGTGGACGCGCTTGTTTGGTCACTCATTTTTAGTGTTACATAACTCTTTTGTATTATATTATTACACTCATAATTCCATCTGCTTTTAGATGTGTGGTTATGTATTGTATTCAGCCTTTTTTAACGTACCACTGCTGGGTACGGACCTCCCTTCAATACGAGGGGGATCAGGCCATAATCCACCACTCTGGCTCAGTGCGGGTTGGCTTCACATGTCTTTCGAGAACTTGCTAGGTTCTCTCAGACATGCAGGTTTCCTCACGATGTTTTCCTTCATCGTTAAGACAAGTGACAATCATGTTGAAAATGATTCGCACATGAAAATATCAGAGGTGCGAGACCCGGGATTTGAACCCGCTTCACTCGGTTTCCCAAGCGAGCGTATTACCACTGGGCTACTACTGCCCAGTGTGGTTATGAGTAATAGCATTTTAGATTTTATTTTAGCTCAAGCATACGCCCGTGGTTCTGTCCGTCAAGATTAAAAAGTACTTGGGCGACCGATTCGCTCGGGTTTTTTCGGCATAGATAATAAAAAAATTGTTATTTTTCAGAAAAGACACCTACATAGATAAACTTAAAAAGCAAAACATTATCTAAATACAAATTTTGATCCAAATCGTTAGAGCCGTTTCCGAGATACACGAAATAAATGTATACACATACAAGAATTGCTCGTTTAATATATAGTACCTGGGCGACCGAGCTTCGCTCGGAGTTCTTTTTTGTTATATCGTATTTTTAGATAAAAAAAATTTGTATTGTGATTGTCTAACTTGCGCCTTAACCGCTTGACCACGATGCTTATACCCGAGTATAAGAAATTATCGAACATATTCTGCGTGGAATAATGCAAAAAGAAAACGCGTTTTCCCAGACATAAGACTAAATCCCCACATACCAAATTTCAGCGAAATCGTTAGAGCCGTTTCCGAGATCGTCGGTATAAATAAATAAATATATAAACGTACAAGAATTGCCCGTTTAATATAAATAAGATAATTTATTTTATACAAACCTAGGTACAGTTTCTCAAAAATCGTTCCTTAGTAGATGCCTACTCTATATAAGAAATCTATTTTCATAGGGAGTATGTATCTGTCGTGTTCACCTCTAATTAAGCTATGTATTTGGTTTTAAATATATGTATAATGTATATTGAATAAGAATTCTCGCTCATAAACTATTTCTATACAAAAATTAACATCGATGCACTTGCATGCACTAGACAAATTAAAAAAAAACAACAAATGCACTGTTTTTGCTGCTAAGTCTATTTACTTTAAAAAAATTTTTAAATTGAAATAAAAAGGTAACAAGGTTTGATAACAACGGACTTAGTGAGTTTTTTATTAAAAAAATATCTTACTATTTATTATGTAGACAGTCTATGGGACTCTTTATAGGACCGCATATTTCACATAGGACCACATAGAGCAAAATCTAAAGTAAATTTATTTTTATTTAACACTAGCGACTCACCATCGCTTCGCTCGTGTTCGTCCCTAGGTAAGTTTTAACGGTTAGTATGAAATACAAATCTTTGAATTTCTCGGCTTTCCTGTACTATAATATGCATGTATCTATCTATAAAAACCCGCATCAAAATCCGTTGCGTAGTTTTTAAGATCTAAGCATACATAGGGACAGAAAGCGAGAAGCGATTTTGTTTTATACTAGGTATGAATTGACTAAATATATATATAAAAAAAAACAATTTATTAGATATACGCGAATATTTGACATTTTAAATAAAACATTATTTCGCGATTTTTTACGGTTTTCTTATAGTTATTTTTCGCCAGTATTTTTTCACTTTAATTTTGTGACGCGTCGGGAACCAAAAATTATAAATCCGCGAAAAAATTCAAATAAATATGTATTTTTTTAATAAATTTTTTAAAAATTTTTTTAATAAATTAGATTTGAAATGTCAAATATTTGCGTAAAACGAAGAAAATATTAAGATAAAAGATCTTTAAAAAAGTTAAATATAAAAACAAAGGTCAATTTTTAATAAGAAAATTGTTGCAAAGTATTTTATAATAGCTCTACTATTATTATTTTCCATTATTGATAGAGTTTTTAGAATACATTTTCACTTTTAAAACATGTAGAGTAAGGGAAAGCACATAAAATAGGAGGATGATAATAAAAACATAAGAATAGAATATTATGGACGTCTTTACAACATTTGTTGAATTGCAAAATATAAAAATATAAATGAAAATATTCCTATTAATAAAGATCTCTTAAAAATTGTTCTCTATCATAAAAAATTACAATAGTTGTAAAAAAATAAAAAAAAATGTTAAAGTATATCTCATATTATATTATTTGAAAATTAGAAGATCACGCTTAAGCCAATCAACAGTTTTGAACAGTTCAACAAGTTCAACAGTTTTGAAATTTTAGTCATTTAGTCGAGATTTGATTATTTTCTAAATTAATCAAATATACAAAATAATTAAAAAAGGCAGGTCAAATAAATTATGAGACGCCGAAAGAAATTTTGAAAGAGAAATAGCAAAAGAAGAATTGGAATAATATTTTTGCAGTATTATATATTCGAGTGGTAAAAATAAAAGACATAAAATATTAAATATCGGAACTGAGAGTTATAATATTTAGTAAATATCTTATTTAATTTATAAATATTTAATCCTAGAAATCTAAATAAAACTATTTTTTTAGATTTTTTTACGAATTTATTTTGATTTTTGGTTCCCGGCATTTCGAATGCTTTACAGCAATCATCGTCACAGGAGAGACTAAGATTTTAGACCTTTGAGACGTTTAAAATCTTACTCCCTACAAGAAGAACCAAAAATCAAAATAAATCCGCGAAAAATCTGAAAGGATAATTTTATTTTAAATGTCAAATATTCGCGTGTACATAGAAATCTTGTTTATTAGTAAATAAAAAAGAATACATACCGTTTTTAGTTAAATTATAAATCCAGTCAGTCCAATAGTCAAGTCAAGTCACACACAATCATAGTCAACAGTCACGTCAAAAGTAATAAGTAAATCAGTCACTTGTCAAAAAAGTCTTATATATCTAATGTAGGCTGTATAATTAGTCATCTTTGTCATTCAGTCTTAAAAATGGACTAGGTTCGATATTTTAAATTTGGCGCGTTTTGTTAGTGCGCGTGTGGCCGCCATGGCGACCGCGCGAGACTGCGGCGAGGGGGAGGACGCGAACGTTCATATACTACCACTACTCCTGGTGATGTAAGTGTTTGTCAACAACCGGATTTTGTTAATTATGGTAAATTCATTGAACTTTATGCTAGTTTCTATGTTTGTTTGTAAATTGCAAAAATGTTAGTTTAAAATTTCTCTTCTCGCCCTAGCGAAGGTAGAGCGAGAGTCTGTTTATTTATGTGTATAATGTAGATATGTTTTATCATAATTATTATTATATTAATAATCGATTTTAACTTTATTTGAAAGTTATGAATATACTTATTTTTCTTGAAGTTTTATAATGATTGTTGTTTATAATTTATATCATCTGCCACATATCATTTCCATAAAAGGCTCTACATTTTCACGAAAAATCTAAGAATGTCCTAACATAACACAAAAAAAAAATATTATTATTAGTTTCAATTTCACATTCCAAATAATCATTTATGAAATAAATTTTATCAATTAAGACCTCATTAGCTAAGCAGTTTAATCTTTGGTAATACATAATAGTGTAGTTAATGTCATTTCACAACGTTTACTATTATAATATGTTGTTTACTTTATTACCTACCTACTATCCTCATAAACATAATAATATCTAAAATATTTTTATTATTACAGCTTCTATAATACAATAAAATATAGTTAAACTGGCGTTTTCTCGCGGCTTCGCTTGTGTATTTTAACTATATTTATTACTACGAAAAAAAAATAAATCTATTCCACGGGAACCGTTCATTTTTCCGGAATAATAGTTGCTTATGTGTTATTCTGATTAATGAGCTATATTGTTGTAAAGTTTCATTAAATTCCATTCATTAGTTTTTGCGTGAAAGAGTAACAAATATCCATACATCTATACATCCAGACATCCATACATTCTCATAAACTTTCGCTTTTATAATATTAGTATAGACTATCTCTTCTTAAATTATAGCATTTAACACATAAGTGTTAGTCAAATGTATAAACTATATTACTGTAAATCAAGTCATCAAAATCATTTAGTAGGTTTTGCGTGAAAGTGTAAAAAATATTCATCCATCCTTACAGACAAAAATAAACCTATCCCACGGGAACCGTACATTTTCCCGGGATAAAAAGTAGCCTATGTTTTATTTCAGACTATAATCTATCTATGTGTCTTTCATCCAGATCCGTTCAGTCGTTCTGGTGTGAAAGAGTAACAAACATCCACACATACAAACTTTCACATGTATAATATGAATATAGACTAGTAATGACAAGCTTCATCTTTAGTACAAATGTTATCCTTTTTAGGCTATATCCGATGTAATTACGAAACTTACTTACTTTTTGTTTGTTTGGTCTGTTTATCACAGACTGACGAATGTGTAGTGAAATAAATGGTCAGGTCAATAAGGGTCATTCTCTAGATTTTCTAGTATTTACAAAAGAAACACAGAGATTCTTTATTGGAACATGGGGTTTTCACGTAAAAAACAGAAACTGTTGTAAGTGAAATAAAAAGAAGTTCTTCACACCTCAATGCGACCAGAATTTGCGAAATAATTTAGGTCAATCGTTTTTAAATTGTTTTTCTCGTTTATAAGATTAAGTTACTTTGATTGTGTCGAAGGGATTTTGAAATATTTACTCTGTTGTTTCATGTTTAATGCTTTTATTAGATTCTTTAGTAATTGATGAATCAATTGATTGAAGGCAAAAAATCAATCAATCAAAATCAATTATTATGAGAGATTTGTTAGAGATTGATGAGTTTCTTTAATAACCAAGTCTAATAAAATAATAAATAGGTATATTAATTCCGGAAAAATATAGCAAAATTTGAAAACGTTGTTCAGCATTTCTGTTATACATCAGTAAAACTTTGCTTCTGTAGAGGATGGATATATGGAGGTTTGTTACTCTTTCACGCCAGAACGGCTGAACGGAACTGGATGAAATTTGGCACAGAGATAGATTATTATAGTCTGGAATAGCATATAGGTTACTTTTTATCCCGGAAAAATGTACGGATTAGATAGATAGGATAGATTTGTTCTTGTCTAGGGACGAACCTAAAGCGTCGCTAGTAACAAATAAATTAGTGCGTTCCTGAAGTTTTAATGGTTTATTTGGTTAACAATCATACATGAAACAGGGCACAATAAAACTGTTTAATATATTTATTTTTTATATTAACTTAATAATTTTTCAAGTTTTCCAATAAATTATATTGAGTTTTGTAACTTTAAATCAATAGATGGAATGATGGATGGAGGATGGAAAACAATATTGCGGCTATGATGTCACTGCGACCATTTCTGGTCTATTGTGATATGGAAAACAATAACTATAGGCTGTTTCAGAAGAAGAGTTCGGATATGAACTAATTTGACGAAAAAAATGTTAAACAGTATGGAAAAACACCTTGCGTGTTGGTGCTTTTTGATACATTTAAAAAGGTAATATTTTTATAATTTGCGCCACTTTTTAACGATCGCACATTGAATAACTCTAGCCACGTAACTTACGTAATGTCACAACAATACTAGGCCCATAAAGTTGAATTGATTTTTATTGCTTCAGAGCGATCACCGTCTACTATTATCTTTTACTCAAACAGTAAATTTTGTTGTTTTTTAATTTCCTAATAATATTTCGTCTTTGGAAATTTTTTGTTAAGTAAATAATATGTTACCAAAATCTCAAGAATCATTGGCGTTGTAATTTTCGATTTTTGGTAATGTAGACAATGATTTTAACTCTTTTTTCATGTAGACTACATAGTACTCAGGGCCATGCGCAGTGGCATAACTAGTCTTTTTGAGCCAAATGGATGTGAAAAATGAATTCATTGTGGGCAAGGGGGGGGGGGAGGGGTTAGGGTGCACATCTTTGCTTATTATGAAATAAAATGCGGAAATTCAGGACACTGTGGATTCCAGTGTCGCGGTGTTGGTCCGCGATTAACTCCGAAACTAATTATCCGATATGAATGTATTTTTTTAAAATGTGTGATTTGTTCTAACTTAAAAGATAGGATAGTTTTTATCCCAATTATTTCCTTTTTTTTATTGTAAAATTAACGATTTTCATATCCGGGGAGAGAACCTGAGAAACGGCTATCGAAATCGGCTATAAAGTCTACCCCCAAGTTTAAGATAAAAAAATTATGTGCCATAGCAACACGTGGCCGGGTTTGTTAGTTTTATCTATATCTACATACATAAACAAAGATTTTTCTTAACATTTATGTCTTCTCTAGCGCATCATATGGCCATATTCATTAGGGGCGTTTCCTTTGTCGGTCTAAACATTAATTAGTTTAATTTAAATTTTATACAACTCTATAAATACATGCATATTTTTAAATAAATACATTTTTAAATATTATAATGTAAAGTAACAAAATTATAAAGGAAATGTGTTTCGCTGTATTTTTAATTGATTAAAATGATATCGCGATCTCAGTCACACCACTTTGCGTGTCTTTAGGCTTCCTTGTTCAGCTATTCGAAAGTTAGAGTAACGCTTGCAAGATAATAAATGTACAATGTTTTAGTTTCTGGTTTGCTATTATTTTTAAGTGTTAGACACACTCAATAAGGGAGTGGTAGCCCAGTGGTAACGCGCTCGCTTGGGAAACCGAGTGAAGCGGGTTCAAAACCCGGGTTTCGCACCTCTGATATTTTCATGTGCGAATCATTTCTAACGTAATTACCAATTGGCTTATGGTGAAGAAAAATATCGTGCGGGAACTTGTATGTCTGAGAGACCCTAACAAGTTTTCGAAAGGCATGTGAATATCCGCCAACACGGACTTGGCCACCGTGGTGGAGTATGGCCTGATCCCCCTCGTATTGAAAGGAGGCCCGTGCCCAGTAGTGGGACATCAAAAAGGGCTGAAGACATACACTCAATATGTCATGTTATTGATGTGATAGATCATGAGAACATGAGTTCAAGTTCTGAGTCAGGCAAAAGATTAGTAAGCTGTTGAATTATTGAGTTCTGTGGCCTAGAAAATAATATAGAAATCAAGACTTGATTGTCACCGTTAAATAAAAAAAAAAAATGAAAAATGATTTATTAATTTTAAATCATTAAAATGATTTATTAAGTTTAATGGCACAAACTTTTTTTTAGAAACGGGTTACTTTATAGCACAAAAATTAAAATTCCTAATAACAATTAATAATAAATTATTTAACTTTCATCACACTAATTATAAATGCAAAAGTTTGTATGTTTGTAACTCCTGAAAACGCTGAACGAATTTGGATGAAACTTGGTAAATTTCACGGTCACAGAAAGACTATGACTTAAATAATATATAGATTACTGACTGGAGATGCCTATATACAATATCTATACATATAATAAAATTGTAGAGGTTGAATGTCTGTACATAAAAAAAAATGCTAAAAGCCGAGTCAGGGGGATGTAAGAAGAGAAATAGAACAAATCCAGATTTTTTCAAATTTTTTGTTACTCTGTCTGTTTGTCTGTTTGTCAGGCTAATCTACAAAACTGTGTGATCGATTTAAATAAAATTTTGCATGGTGGTACATTATATCCTCGGTCCACATCTTAGATACTTTTCATCCTGGAAAATTAGAGAGCTCCCGTGGGATAGTCAAAAAAGTATAGTAACTTATACAGCTTAGTACACAAACACTACTGATTGGATTTTAATGAATCTTTACAACAATATAGTTCATACATCAGAATAATAAATAGGCTACTTTTTATCCCGAAAAAATGTACGGTTCCCGTGGGATACATTTGTTTTTTTTTTGACTAGAGGTAAACCCGAGCGAAGCCAGAGTGAGCAACTAGTTAGAAATAAATAAAAAAGGCATCTAGGGAAGCCACGTGAAGCGACAGTAAGTCGCTAACTTTATAATCACTAATGAATTAGTGATTTTAGTAAATGATAAAAATAAGAAACGTACAATCTTTATCCTCAAACGCTAACCCATCCAGGTGTAAATCACTGGAAACGTTCCTTAACTAGATTGATTGAGATCTTAACACATTAAAAATTTTACGCATGCTATCTGAATATAAACAAGCATTTGCCCAGCGGTGGGAAGTAAAACAAGAATCGCGAGAAAGTAACCACGATGAAAGTTTATAAGAACCTGTTGTTCGTTAATATGTTGATGGTGAAAATATGCAGAGAAAGTTCCTGTGCGTAGCTTTGAAGCTAGTATTTATTTTAATCTAGGTTTTGCTTGCGGCTTCGCTTGCGTTGTACTTCGATATAACCGGTTATTTAACTGTGTAATATATCTCTTTAAAGTGAAAGAAGTTTTAGAATTGATTCAGTTGTTTCAGTTTCTCCCCGACATACAATTGTCCCTTAATAGAATTTAACTTTTAAAAATACTTTTAAGAAGCTTTAATTATAAAAGATTATAAATATTAGTAATCTATATTAAATATGTTCAAAGTGTAAAACTATAGCAATCATAGTTAGAAATATGTAAAACAATTTTTGTTCGTCTTCATGCACTGTCATATCGTTCATCCAATTGCGATAAAACTTTGTCAACTTATTACTTGCACTTGTGCGAAGGTTATAGATATAGTACATTTATTTGAATTTTATATATTAAATACCCGATAAAAAACATCAAGGGAGCGCACCCGAGCGGAGTAAGGGTAAGTCATTAGTTTAAAAAATATAAAGAACCCATTTTAACCCACCTTTTTAAAGACCCAAAAATAAAATTCATCTATTCCTGGAAATATTACGAAAAATTCTAAAGAATTAGTTAGCAGTTAGTTAAATGCCCGCGTACTGTCACTTTCATAACAGTTATTAGTAACCATATAGATAATGATTTTTCTTTGTAACACTGAGCTGATCTGAGTTAAAAGGCTGATGGGTTTATAATGGTGGCCATGAGCTTTGACGTATTTCAAAGATCATTATAAGTATATTAATGTTAAAACTGGTTTTCGTTGTCAGATTTTCTAAGAGCATTCATTGAACATTTACGGCTATAAATGGACTACTACCTACCTATATGCGAAATACTATGTGTATGTTTGTTACTATTTCACGCTGAAACGTCTGCACCGATTTGGATGAAATTTAATACAGAGATAGGTTATAAGCTGGGATAGCACATAGGCTACTGTTAGAAATCTGGGCTATTATATGTTAGACGTCTAGGTTATACTTTTACGCACTGAAGCCAAGCAAGAGTAATTCGCCAGTCCAAATAATCTGTTTTATGGTGAATTACTTAAAACGTCTAACGGATTTTATTTAACTTTTATAGAGTCTTAATTTATTTAAATTAATTTGTATCATTTATTTATTAGTAAAAAATCTCTTAATCTACATATATGCTTTTATATAAAGGGATTATCTAATGGAAATAGATATTGTACACGCGGTCGAAGCCATATGTTATATGATGATATATGGTAGATGATTCGTAATACTGGGGCTTAGACAATATCATTGAAGAAGTCATAGAAGAAATCGTCGAAGTATAGTAAAAAAATGTATTTAAATTAAAAAAAAAAATGTTATGTCACAAAATCATAATATGTCATTCCTATGTTTTATTTTTTTAACCGACTTCCAAAAAAAGGAGGAGGTTCTCAATTCGACCGTTTATATATATATTTTTTTTTATATGCTTGTTCGGGCATTTTTTCGTCGTTTTTTTAAATAGCAAAAACTCCTTTCACCAATATCGAGTTGCGGGCGTAAGCTAGTCTATGGTTATTATAAAAAATTGTTCAAAATTCACTGAGTCATGGATATGACAAGTCAATGCATAACGGAAAACCGCCATCGGATGTAATTATCTAATCAACGTAACTTTGCTTTCTCTGCTTTTTAGTAGTCTGTGATACACTGAGATTTGTGTTTTGTGTTTTTAACCGACATCACCAGAAGGAGAGTATTGTGTTTGTACATATATCTGTCTGTTTCTGTGGCAAGCTCTGAAACTTAAACATATACATTTTCTTTAGCATATAAATTGGTATAGAGATACGAGATAGGTAGCAAATAAATATTTTATAATAATATGGGATACAAATAGTAAACCAATTTCAAAGCTTATATAATATAAAAAAACATTAAAAATTCAACAAAATATGTCAAATTATGTTCATTATTTATTTGTCGGGTTCCATATATTTTCTAATTTACTGTTTAAGATAATGGCGGAGTACGATCGCGCAGAAGAGTGGTTTTATTCCCGCATATGATACACTAGCGATTCATCCACGCTTCGCTTTCGCACGGGTTCGTCCCTAGCCAAAAACAAATCTATCCAACGGGAACCGTACATTTTTTAGTTCGTTAACGGGCTGTCTAATGCAAAAAGAATTTTTCAAATCGAATTAGTATTTCCTGAGATTAGCCGCGTTCAACCAAACAAACAAACAAACTCTTCAGATTTATAATATTAGTATAGTTTAGTTGTTTTTAGTTTCTTTTAGATTACTCAGATTGAATTTTTCAAGCAGATATTTATTACAAAAGTCACTCATGATCGCTCATGATTTCACTCTTAATCTAACTTACTGGAATACAGCAATCATGGTCATGGTCTCTTCCGTGATCATGATTGCTCTAAAGCATTCGAAACGTCGGGAACCAAAAATCAAAATAAACCGCGAAAAAATTCGAAAAGATTGTTTTATTTAAAATATATCGCATAGATCTAAGAAAATAGTTATTATTAGAATAATCTATATACATATAATAAAATTGTAACTGATCGCTGTCTGTACATGGAAGATATTAGAGAAAAACTATTATTGGTGGTCTTTATTAACACAATAGAACCCAAAACAATGATTTTTAGACTTTTTGTCCGTTTGCCTGTGCGTTTGTTTGGCTAATCTCAGAAACGGCTTGACCGATTTGAGTGCAGTTTTCACTGGTAATGTGGTAAGCTTCACTTAACATTTAATGTTTATTTCAATCGGTTCATAAATAAAAGAGTTATGTCAATATAAAGAATCGCCTAGGGACGAATCCAAACGAAGCAAGAGTGAGTCGCTAGTAACTAACTACACAGATCATACAATACTATAATTATACTATATCTATACAGATAAATAAAATTAGATTGTCTGTTTGTAATATTAAAATAACCGCTTTTTACTAAATGCATATGGATGTATACACGGTACACAAACCAAAACAACATTTTTTACAATTTTTGTCTGTCTGTCTGTCGGTCTGTCTGTCTGTCTGTTTGTTCCGGCTAATCTCCGAAACGGCTGGACCGATTTTGACGGTACTATCACTGGCAGATAGCTGCTGCTGTAAGGAGTAACTTAGGCTACTTTTATTTTAGAAAAAGAATCAGGGTTCCGCGAAAAACAATTAAAACCCATAAAATTGTGAACAAAATCCGCGTACGGCGTACGCAACAACGTACGTACATAACGTAATCGTTATATAATTTAAATGAATATCTTAGAAGTTGCAAGCTACTATTTATGTATAAACATAGCTAACCGTGAAAACATATCTACGCGAGCGAAGCGAGTGTGAGTCGCTAGTAACTAACTATAATAAGCGCAGCGCTCAGTGTGTCTCAGATCTTTTTCACATGACCATAAAAACATTTTAAAGTCATACTTTATTACGCAATGTCATAACTCTAACGCGAACGTGAAGTGTACGAGAGACAAAACAAGTGTAGCTATTACAAATCCTAATTTCTAGGGTATAATGATTAAAATGCTGTACATACTGTACAGTACTTTTGCTTTATTGTGATTATGTTTCAAGTATTTTCACTTAGCTAACGTTATGAAGCATTTTCTAAATTATTTATTTGATTTTTTAATTGAATTCATAAAAGAGGTGTTCAATGCGACAGTAATTTCGACTGTGGTTTTTTATATATATTACGTGATATCATAGCCAATTGTAAACCGATTTTCTTTATTTTTTTCAAATAAGTTCTATCTTATAGAGACGTAAATGTCAAGAAACCACCGCCGCAGGTTAAAAACTTAGTTAAAAGGTAGTACCTGGGCGACCGAGCTCCGCTCGGAGTTCCTTTTGTTTTTTGTTATATCGTATTTTTTAGATAAAAAAAGTAAAAACTTAAATAAATACAAAAACAAAAAAAAAAAGTAAAAATCTTATTATTACAACTTCGATACGATCCCGGACATATGTGTTGTCTAACTTACGCGTTGGCCGCTTGACCACGATACTTACAACCGAGTGTAAGATGTTATCGACCATATTCTGCGTAGAATAATGCAAAAGAAAACCGCATGAAAACTCAAAAACACGCGTTTTCCCAGACATGAGACTGATCTAGATCAATTTTCGCCCCCGAAAGCCCCCATGTACCAAATTTCAGCGAAATCGTTAGAGCCGTTTCCGAGATCGCTGGAATAAATAAATAAAGAAATAAAGATATAAATATACAAGAATTGCTCGAATAAATATATTTTGAAGTTATTAACAAGAAAATTGGATTAATAAAAAATATATATCTCAAACAACTGTCGGTGTTTTTCTTAGTTAAAAGGTAATTATTTAAATGAAGCAATAGAGTGGCTCTGCTCCACAAAATTACATAATTATGTTAGTTTTCTATTCCATGCATTGTGCATACCATGAAATTATCTGAACTAGTGAAACTATGGATAAATAAGCCATTTACAAAGCCTTTATTACGATTAATTACAAAAACATGTCTCTATTGTTCCTAGACAATACGCGATTGTGATATAGTGCAGTAATGATTTAATATAACAAACAAGACATGTCTATTTTTATATATAGTTACATTTCGCACGCGTTTTTGCCTATAAGTTAAGTAGTGTGTCTTAAAACACATTTGGCTCAGTTTGTACTGACCCTACTTGCTGTGCCAGCGGTCGCGGGTTCGAGTCCCGCTGGTGGCATCTATTTGTGTGATGAGCACGAATGTTTTTACTCCAGTCATGGGTGTTTATATTTATATTATTTATGTATTTAAAGTTATATATGTGTAGTGTATCAACTATCTGGTATCCATAGCACAGGCTTCATAGCTTACAATTTAACTAGATGGTGCTGTGTGCTAATATCCCAACATATTTATATTTATTTATTTATACAAGGTAAACAAAAAGTTGTGAAGCACATATTATTTGTATGGTTTAATTGAGATATGAGGACTTTGGAAAATTTATTAGGTATTAGCATTACCCGTGGCTTTGCCCGAGTTCAAACTTCCGATTACTATGAAACTTCTCAGGATGACCTGTTGAGCTAATCTGAAGATTGGCTGAAAACATCAACATCACTCTAGCCGTTTTGGAGTTCATAGGTAACACACATACATCGATTTTTATATATATGATTTGCTGTAGATAGGACTAATATCTAAAAACTATTTTTATTTAAAAAATAAATATTTAATAAAAAAATTTTTACATATAATGTAAATATATGTATTAGCGGCTCAGCCTTGCTTTGCTCGGGTTCACCTCTAGAAAAACAAAAACAAATCTATTCCGCGGGAACCGTACTTTTTTCCGGGATAAAAAGTAGCCTATATGTTATTCCAGACTATAATATATCTTTGTGCCAAATTTTATCCAGATTCAGCCGTTCTGGCGTAAAAGAGTAACAAACGTTCATACATCCATACTCACAAACTTTCACATTTATAATATTAGTATAGTTCTAAAACGATTTTTATTATTTTATGCGTATCAAAAGGTCAGTAGCATATTCATCATAACCTTAAACTACCATTAAATTTGTTCCATCGAGCATTGAATGTGAAGAAAGTATGTAATAAGAAATTGTAGTACTCGTGTTCCAGCTTTCGCTTACCAGTTTCTATTCCCATCATTGTTAACTTTAACAAATATGCCATAGGTTTTGCTAATTTGTGAACTGGAACAAAGCGAAGGCATGAGTTCTTAAGTTTGCTAATAGGATTATTTTAAGATAAAGTTACTTTAAATTTGTTTGTCTGTACGTGTGTTTGTATTGCTAAATCATGCATTACATTGAGATGAAACACTCCCAAGGTTTTTGACATAGAACCATTACATAATAAATAAATAAATAAATAAATATGTTGGGACATTAACACACATCACCATCTAGTTCCATGGTAGGATACGTGATATGGATACAAGATAGTTGATACACTATACATACATATATAACTTTAAATACATAAATATTATAAATCGAACCCGCGACCGCTGGCACAGCAAGTAGAGTCACTACAAACTGAGCCAAACGTGTCAAATCATTATCCATTATTAATGGTATACCAATGGTCAATTTTTTTTGTCCAAAAAAGAATTTTTAAAATCTAATATAAAAGAATCTCCTGGCTTCTTATTTTTTAACATTACATATTCCAATTTATTAGGGATTTGAGATTTTGCGCTACTCCAAAATTGAATTTGAGGCTGAATATAGCTGCATAGTTTATGTCAAAATAGCACTTTCTTTCTTTAGATTCTTAATCGTTATTACTAAAGTTTTAAGGGCTGATAGCTTACCTAGTTATAGATTTGAGTCTAAAGTCTAGATTGAAAAGAGACACAAATTACTGAAAAGTAAAGTAATATAATAGTGATTGTGGATACTTAGTTTTTAGTGATTAAAAAGTCGTCACCATGCATCATGTTATACGGAAAGTGTTTTGAACTACTTAAGTGATACTTTAAATAAAACTATGTTTTTGAATTTTTTTGCGGATTTATTTTGATTTTTGATTCCCGACGTTCTTTGAGTGGATTTGAGACGTCTAAAACCTTAGTCTCTCCCGTGACTATATTACTGTAAAGCATTCGAAACGTCGGGAACCAAAAATCAAAATAAATCCGCGAAATAAGTAAATAAGATATAGTTTTATTTAAAATGTCAAATATTCGCGTAAATCTAAGAAAATATTACTAACTTAGGTGACCAATATTTACATAACAGCAATAATCAAATGCTTTATTCGAATATTTTTGTAGACACTTTTTTTTTTTAATTTAAAGTTCAATGCCAATGTCGATGTCAAACGTGAGGAAAGAACCATCAATTCTGAATGTAGTTACGCTAAGAAAAGCCGGTGAGAAAGTATGCGTTTTCTCTTTTAAATATAATATTTGTTTACAATATTGCAATAAGATAATTGTGTTTATTCTCGTGTCAGTTAAAATTAGTCCAACTTTAAACATGTTCATGTACTTTCAAGAAACAGAGTTTTTCGTGATTATTAAAAAAATCAACATACTCTAAGCTACCATTTCCTATCAGAACACATGTTGGGCTCAGTTTGTAGTGACTCTACTTGCTGTGTCAGCGGTCGCGAGTTCGAGTCAAACTGGGGGAATTCATTTGCCCCCAGGCATTCATTTTTGGTGATGAGCACTAATGTTTGTACTCCTGTGGGTGTTTATATTTATAATATGTATATATTTAAAGTTATATATGTGTAGTGTATCAACTATCTAGTATCCATAACACAGGCCTCGTAGCTTACCATGGAACTAGATGGTGCTGTGTTAATGTCCCAACATTTTTATTTATTTATTTCCGATCACAATTTCGTTACAATATTATTAGTATAAGTATCTATTTTTCATTCATTGGAATGTTATGACCAACAAAATAATATACAACAACAAACATATGTATATAATAGTGGTTGGAAACTTTCGCTATCAAGAGCAAGGTCCAACTTTCACTGCGCACTTTCGATTTTAACAACAGTGGTTGTACGGAAATATTGTTTTACGGAAGTAAGTTCCTGACGTCATATTGTTTGCGTTTGAACTTAGTTAATTGCCGTGGCTTTGATTGTTTATATCTTTATTTATAGTAATATTGACCTCCTGATGGCTTACGCTTACGCTTTAGCTTACGGCTGGACGGACTTATATAATAACTAGCGGCTCACCCACGCTTCGCTCAGGTTCGTCTCTGGAAAAACAAAAATAAATCTATCCCACGGGAACTGCATATTTTTTCGGGATGAAAAGCAGACTATAATCTATCACTGTTCCAAATTTCATCCAGATTCATTCAGCTGTTTTGGCGTGATTGAGTAACAAACATCCAAACATCCATCCAAAGTTTAAGATTTCATAATAATTTTATTAATTTTCTCATTACAAAAATCCAATAGGATAGGATAGTATACATGCTAAAATACAGATACACATTATAGAATTCTTACACGCATATTCGCACCCAAGCGAAGCGAGTTTAAGTCGTTAGCCTATACATATTATATTATACGTATTCAGCCCCTTTTTAACGTCCCACTGCTGGGCACGGGCCTCCCTTCAATACGAGGGGGATCAGGCCATAGTCCACCACGCTGGCTCAGTGCGGGTTGGCGGACTTCACATGTCTTTCGAAAACTTGCTAGGTTCTCTCAGACATGCAGGTTTCCTCACAATGTTTTCCTTCACCGCAAGGCAAGTGGTAATCATGTTAAAAATGATTCGCACATGAAAATGTCAGAGGTGCGAGACCCGGGATTTGAACCCGCTTCACTCGGTTTTCCATGCGAGCACGTTACCACTGGGCTACCATTGAAATACGTATTATAATAAAATTGTATTTTTCGAAAAATCTTCTTGAAATAGTCATTATTATCAATACAGAGACCCAATCTATAGTTTTAAGAATGTTTGTCTGTTTGTGTGTCTGTCTTTGTGAGTAAATCAGTTCAGATTTTGATGAAATTTGGTATGATGATAGCTGGTTATCCGGGCCAACATATAGGATACTTTTTACTGCGGGAAAAATATCTCATCTCTGAGAAATCTATAATAAACGTTAAGCGTAATATCAATATGATGATTGAAATAGCGATATATATGTATGTAGATGCTTTTAAGTTTATTTGGTCTGAGAGTCAAAGTGAAAAATTACCTATGAGTAAAACCGTAAGAAACCCTTAGACAAATAAAAAAAATCGAAAAGTACATTTAATGCAACATTTAAATTCTACAATTCACTAATGATCTATAATTAATGATTAAATATCTAATTACTGTATTATTAATCATTCTAATGAAAGTTTTAGGTGAAATACTCATATACCGGTTTCCATTCATTCCGATATTTCAAACTAGATATGATGAGAGAATTTCTTAGATCCATCGTAAACGTTTAACCTATACATATAATAAAATTGTAACCAAGCCGAATCTGTACATTAAATATTGTTTGGAAAATCTTATTGAAATAGACATTCTTATCGATACAGAAGCTAAAACTAACTATATATTATTATTTAACTTTGCTGGTAGCTGTTCAAGCAACTGGAGCTTCTGTACCGCCGTTATTTGTATTTCCAAGAAAGATATATCAAGACCACTTCGTGCAAGATGGGCCGACAAATGCATTATAGTGTGGGTCTTAGACTAAATATAAAACTAGAGTTAATAACATTAAGACTAAAATGCTGTGCCATGGTTTTTTTAAATTTAGTACAAATGTGATAAATATGGTTAATAGTCTATATCTGTTACTTTTTGATATAAATATAAAGAACCTATTGATTCAACTGAATTTTACTCTATTTATTTTCTTTTATCTACTAAAATCGGTTGTTTATTCATACTGGTCCTTTTAACCCAATCACTGGTCCTTTTTGTCCCTACAGCGGGGCTTAAAGGACCACTAGAATTGCCTGTCTAAATCTTCGATATCTGGCGAATAATCATAAACTAATCATATTCTTTAGTAATTATGTTTAAAGGAAGAACTACGCTACTCATTGGTATTTAAATCTTTTCCAGAATCCTTATAGTTAAATAGTTATGAGGCAATATTGCTAAATTGGACCTTTCGGCTTCGCCCTACCCTACTGAACCGATTTTAATTAAATTTTGTGTAATGATAACTCGGGTCAACATTTAGGATACTTTTTAGTACAAGAAAATTTTTCATGCCAACGGGAAAACACAATAAATGAATGTGTCGAGTCGTCCTTGGTATACACACGGAATAGGTAATATCTTTCATCAATTCTGTGGGTTTACATGTCTAACGCTGGCTAAACCTTAAAAGATATATCAATACAATGTACTAGAAAATCGTAGGTCTCAATAAGGCCTGGAGAAAAGTTCTGAATAATATAATGTCTATGTCCCAAGGTACACTCGCAATAACTATTTTTATTATATACTAGCGACTCACCCTCTCTTCGCTCCGGTTCGTTCCTAAGTTGCTTCCCAAAACATAATTAATTAATTAATTAATTTAGTTTTTTTTTTTCGTGGAACCCTTTTTTTTCTAAAATAAAAGTAGTCTAAGTTACTCCTTATTACATCAGCTATCTGCCAGTGAAAGTTCCGTAAAAATCGGTCCAGCCATTTCAGAGATTAGCCGGAACAAACAGACAGACAGACAGACAGACAAAAATTGTTGTTTTGGCATATGTACAGTGTATATTGCCGGACTTCACATGTCTTTCGAAAACTTGCTAGGTTCTCTCAGACATGCAGGTTTCCTCACGATGTTTTCCTTCACCGTAAGGAAAGTGGTAATCGTGTTAGAAATGATTAGAAATGATTCGCACATGAAAATGTCAGAGGTGCGAGACCTGGGATTTAAACCCGCTTCACTCGATTTCCCAAGCGAGCGCGTTGCCACTGGGCTACTACTGCCCATTTGTATTTGCACATAATGGCATTTACTATTAAAATAAAAAAAAACACACACGACGTACAAACAGGCAGAAATAACAAGATGAAATCATAAGGGCCCCGTTTAAACCTTTCGGCTACGAAACTCTACAATCTAGATAACAAAATGAGAAAAATTTTGCAAGGAGTATACAAGTTCAGTGTTTGTCCACTAGATGGCGACACGAGTAAGCTGCATCGCGCTGGCATTACGTTCACTTTAAGTGATATGTAGTAGGTTGCGCCGTAAAGTTAGGTGTAAGTTAGGTGAATATTCGTCTATTGTTAATTTTTGAGATGCGTACTCTTGTAGTACGTATATGATGGAACTTACGAATTACCTTGGCTTTGCCCGAGGGCCGAGGGCCGACCTGAGGGCCGACCTCGGGTGCGTCCTTAGTTACGTTACGTCACAGATCATATAATACTATACTATTACAGATGCCTCATCCCATATTAAGAAATTGGACAGCGCTATTTTTTGCTTGATAATAAACAATATGTTATAAGATGAAAACATAATTCTTTACTAATACAAAAACTAAACTTTTTACTCATTTATATATGTACACCAACCAGATTCGTTGTGCATCGCAGGATTAAATAAAAAATGGTGGTGTGTCGCATTTCCTTATGCCACAAACTAGGTTCCGTTACGGCCCTGTTACAATTTTACTCAGAAACTGCTAGGCCGATTTTGAAACTGTTTTTCTTTGTATAAGTTTCATTCCTGAGCATATTCTTAGGTATATTTTATAATGTTACAGACCGCCAGGAGGCGCTGCAGTACACACATGTTTCTCCAAAACGGTTTTTTACTACTCAAGTAAAAATAAGGCAGTATAATATATAAAATTAATTGTATGGAATTAAGTATTAAAATAAAAAAAAGCCGCAAGTAAAACTTAAATTAAAGATTTTAAAAAACCCACGACGTACAAACAGGCAGAAATAACTAGATGAAATCATAAGGGCCCCGTTTAAACTTTTCGGCTACGAAACTACAATCTAGATAACAAAATGAGAAATTTTTTGCAAGGAGTATACAAGTTCAGTGTTTGTCCACTAGATGGCGACACGAGTAAGCTGCATCGCGCCGGCATTACGTTCACTTTAAGTGATATGTAGTAGGTTGCGCCGGTTAAAAGTGTCTTATTCATCGAGTGAACCTATAATAATTTTTGAGATGCGTACTCTTGTGGTACGTATATGATGGAACTAACGACTTACCTTGGCTTTGCTCGGCCCTCGGGTGCCTCCTTAGTCACATTATATCACAGATAGCGATGGGTCGTCGACGTATTTAGCGTGAACGAAACTAGACCGTTCATTTTTAACCGACTTCCAAAAAAAGGAGGAGGTTCTCAATTCGACCGTATATATTTTTTTTTCTTTCATCGACTAGTTCAAATCGTGAACTGTGGTTCGCTTGCGACTTCAATGTAGTCGTAGATGCTAGACAGAGTATCTTTACTAGTTTATGTTGCAAGACAGAACGATTCGTCGCGACCGCTGTGGTTTGATTAGACTGTGTTAATTCGTAATGATGACATTTTATCTTTATATATAATAAAATTCTAACTAAGTCGAATCTGTACTTTAAATAGTTTTTGGAAAATGTTATTGAAATAGACATTATTATCGATGCAGAGGCCAAATCTATAGTTTGTAGAATTTTTGTCTCTATGTCTGTCTGTTACCGCAACACAGAAAAACCACTGGATGGATTTTGATGAAATTTGGTATGGTAATAGCAGGTTATCTGGGTCAACACATAGAATACTTTTTATCTCAGGAAAATATCTTATTTCTGAGAAAAAATACAAAAACTGGTTAAAATAAAAGCACGATGAATGATGATACTATTAACATTTTAGCAAGGTAACTTATATGTATATGTAGGGTAAAACTCGGATAGTCACCTCAGTTGGATAGTTGCCCCGGTTTTCAATACGCTATATTAGAGATGTCCCTGACGTTAGAGATCTTCTGTAATTTGAGGCGCCTCTTCCACAGACCTTAGGCCCATGCCAGTAGTAGTTTCCACGGGAATACACGTTATAACACAACCCAAAAAATATTTATGATCAGAATTTCTTGAAACTTGGTATTAATGCTCTTTAATACAATTAAATAAATACGTGTTTTGTTTATTTTTGAAATTATCTCATAAGGAGATGAAATAAGGGATGAAAATTTGTATGAAACCTACCTTTTTAAAGTGTTTTTGTTGTAGTTTTAGCGCGAGAGAAGTCGCGGGTTTTGCTAGTTTAGTATATAAAACAAATAACAAAATAGCTTCAACTTTGCAGAATTTCTAAGTTATTTAATTAAGCTCGAGTTAATTATGGACGATAAAATTTTCCACTCCTACTTTTAGTGGAATGTCGGATGCAGCTTTTAGCGAGATAAGTTTTCACAACAGGTTGTTAGAATAACTTTCTCTAAGCCCGTATATCACGGTCAAAAGATGCCAAGACATTATGCAACGTCCATTTCTCTTTTAGTTAAATCATTAAGAATAGAAAATTTTAATTTTATGTTGTGTAATTATTAGTTTGTTTGCGGATTCACTCGCCCGAAAGCTTTTCTCATTTTGTTTTGTTACAACGTTTTTCATCTTGTCGTGGTTAGTGCTTATGAGCGTCCAGCAATTCAGCCAGGCGCGAAGCCAAGAAACTCACTAGAAAGCGACACACCTCGTTGGGTGGTGTACCATGTGAGTTGCTCTAGATGCTCCAAATTTGAGAATAATAAATGTAAATCTGCAAAACTTATAAACTCTTATAAAAAAGTGTACTACGTTTTTACGTTTTTTACCGGGCCCTTTTTGCGGGATTTTTTATGGGGCCCTAACGTATTGGGCCAAAAAAAATATATTACCCTTTGACCCCTAAACAATATCTAAAAAAACACAGTATAATAATTATTGTTTGCCAGAGGTTGAAATTGGACCATAATCTTTTTTTATTGGTAACACTAAAGTTCGTCAATAACTACTAAATAAAAAAATAAAATAAAATCGTTTGACAAACAGAGGAGAAAAAGGTACTGACTGTACTGTTTTGTATATATATATGTATACAAGATATCGTTATTTATTAAAAAGACATTTAAATATCTACGTATCTTAATACACTCACATAATACAATGATTTAAATGCGATACTTTGTATGTATGTATGTATGTTTGTTTGTTTCTCCATTATGCTAAAATGGTTGGACGGATTTCGATGATGTTCTTACAGACTATAGCTTGGAATATTGCTATATAAAGAAAACTGCAAAAGGCAAGTGGTAATTATATTAGAAATAATTCGCACATGAACATATTAGAGGTACGAGACCTGGGATTTGAACCCGCTTCACTCGGTTTCCCAAGCGAGTGCGTTGCCACTGGGCTACCACTGCCTATAATTTTTCAAAAGTAGAATAGTTTAAATTAGCCATTTAGACCAGGGTTAAGTTAAACACAACAATGTTATAATTTAGTTTTAAAGTTCTCAGCTCTATATAATGTACTTAATTATGCTAACAATTGGGCGTGAGAAAGACGTTATCCACATGTTTTATCGGTCATAGAACATAAGTTTTAAATGGAATGTCCAATATGTTTTGAAAATTTACCATTTAAATTATTTTTTAGTCGCTCTGAAGAGCGATTAATGCTTCTGACGTAGTTTAATATATACATACTATTAAAAATAGTGAATACTAGCGACTCACTGTCATTTCGCTTGGATTCGTCCTTAGGTATGTTTTAACTGTTTAGAAAAGAAAGTAAGTACCTACTTTAAAAAAATAAAAAAATATATATCTCATTTGAGAAATGATTGATTCCCTATATAAATTTCAACTTCACTTTTCACCCACTTAAGGGATGGTTTCTGGCATAAAAACTATCCTATTTCCTTCCCAGGGACTCAAACTATCTCCATACCAAATTTCATCTAAATCGGTTTGGTGAATTAAACGTGAAAAGGTAACAGACAGACATACAGAGTTACCCTCGCATTTATAATATTAAGTATGGAAATAATGAATTACTACTCTACACTCACCACTCTAGCGAAGCCGTGGTAAAAAACTAGTATATCTATATTTTGATCGTTGGATTTTGTTGGATATATCTACTTCACTCTATGATTGCAGTTGGGTTTGTATACATACATTATGTAAACAAGCGTATGTGTTATATACTTTAAAAAAAACTAAATTTGAAGCTATGTTACTTTTTATATATTTATATCTTGATGCCCTTTCTATTTATTTTATGTACTAATGTAATTTTATAATTACCGAGATAATAATAATGGGATGGCATTAATTTGAAGTTTTGATAGCATGCTACTATTGTTTGATTTTAAACAGTGAACTCATTTACTTGTAAAGAATCTAAATAGAGTTTAGTCATGATTAAAAAGATCAATTATGTTATAACATAATAATATTATTGTCCTTTATTTCTACATACATATACTAAGTATGTATGAAGTATATATATTGTACTAACGACTCAACCTCGCTTCGCTCGGGTTCTTCCCTAGGTAGATTCCCCATACAAATTTTCATCACCATTTTTACCCCCTTAAAAGATGAATTTTGGGATAAAAACTATCCTATATCCTTCATAGGGTCTCAAACTATCTTTTTATTAAATTTCATCTAAATTGGTTCAGTAGTTCCGGATATTACTTCCTACAAACAAACTCACAAACTTACCAACTTAACCTCTTTATAATATTAGTATGATTGTTTTCTTTCTCGTCGCCTTAGTGTTTATTTGTTCAAATCACGAATACTTCTTGCACTTTACTGTAGATAATTTTATCCTCTATTTTTAAAATAAAGCTTTCGCCTTTTTTTAAATAATATGGTTTTTTTAAATAATTTTAAAAAATGCTTAAAACTACTTTGCACTAACTCGGGACTTTATGATATAAATACTAGCCACTAGACCAATTACGTCGACGAAATCTGAATTTAACAAAAAACCATATATTTTACATCTTGTAGTAATACAGACTAAGGAATAGTACCTGGGCGACTGAGCTTCGCTCGGAATTCTTTTTTGTTATATTGTATTTTTTATATATATAAAAAAAAATAAAAACTTGAATAAATACAAAAAAACAAAAAACAAAAGTAGAAACATTGTATCCGATCGGGATTCGAACCCGAAAGAATATAGACAGAGTGTCATAGAACTAAACATGAAACTAAACAATATTTTTTTAAATAGTGTACAAATGACCATTTGTGTATTGAATGGTATATAATTGTTAATAAATATAAATAAATGTTAATAAATAAAAAAAAGCTATTTAAAGAGAATTTACTATTATTTATATAATTTATTTTTTATTCTTAAAATTTTTTATATTAATTTTCTAATACATAGCAAATCGATCTGTATGGCGAGACCGAGATTGTAGCATAAGCAAGCAAGAGGTAAAGTTTGTGTTGTTTTTGTTTGTCTACAGGCGAACCCGAGCGAAGCGAGGGTGAGCTGCTAGTAATTTAATATAGTTTCACATTAGTCTATAATCCAAATGTCTTATACAGACTCGAACCTGTGATATATGTACATATATGTTAACATGACAGCACTACGCCTAAACATTCTATTCAAAGTAAAAAAGAAATATTTTATTCATTTTATACGTAGCGTGTTTTCTGGGGAAGGAAGGAAATTGGATAAAAGGCGAGGCCGGAAATAAGCTTGTTTTGTTAAGGCCTTGCTTTCCGGATTTTATTTGTTTTTACATATATTTTATTTGCAAACGACATAAAATTTATATTATAGTTATTAAAAAAATATTATGCTAATCATATTTAATTATTACATTTATACAAATAATATTTTTGCTGTTTTATATTTTATTAAATTTTTTTTTTATTATTTTCGAATGCTTTACAGGAAACATGGTCTCGGGAGAGATTTATGACGTACTAGTGACTCACCCTCGCTTCGGTCGGGTTTGTCCCTAGGTTGACACCCGATACAAACTTTCATCCCTATTTTCACCCTCTTAAGGGATGATTTCCGGAATAAAAAGTATCCTGTGTCCTTCCCAGGATCTCAAACTATCTTCTTACCAAACTTCATTTAAATCGGTTCAGTAGATCCAGATATTACCCCCTACAACGTCACAAACTCACTAACTTTACCTCTTTATAATATTAGTATAGATTAAGAGTAATAGTTGTTGTAGACGGTGGTTACAAAATCTTACTACTATATAAATGCCCAAGTTTGAATGGATGTTTGCCACTCAATCACGCCAGAACGGCTAAACGGATCTGGATGAAATTTGACCCAGTGACAGATTATATAGTCTGGATATTTTATTTTTTTTATCCCGGAAAATGCAGTTCGCGTAGGATAAATTTGTTTTTCACTAGGGACCAGAGTGAACCACTATTTATATAATACTTTAGAAGAAAAGACAAATGGCATTTTAGTACCTTACAAAATTAAGGAATATTGTAATATAAAAAAATATATACATATTTAGGGTTGCTATAGTTCTACAATTTCAAAGTGATCTTTATTGCTTCAAACATTTATAATTAAAAACATCTTTTGTTGTTGTTCTATCGTTAAAATGAGATAAGAGTAAGCGATAATCCACACTAATATAAACGTGAAATTAATTGCTGTCTGTATTTTTTACGCTCAAATTGCAGAACAGATTACGATAAAATTTGGCATTGACATAATTAGTATCATGGGGACGAATATACCAACCGACACCTCACAAAAACTAGCAGTATATATACCTTTAAGTAGAACCACAGACAAAAAGTAGTCCTAAGTCGGATACATAACATATTATATATGTAGAAATATTAATAAAAAAATATTTTCTATTTTTTTTGTTTTTCCGAGATATTTTCCCGCAGTAAAAAGTATCCTATATGTTGACCCGGATAACCAGCTATCATCATTCAAATTTCATCAAAATCATCCCAGTGATTTTCTCGTGATGTGTTACCAGACAGAAAGGAAGTTGTATTACTTCTTGTTTTTACAGTAACTTATACCATTTTTAATATGTACATATTATATCTGCGCGTTACACAAAAAACATTGAATAAATATTAATAATTGTTTTATACTTTCTTACGTATATAATAAGTATATATATAAGTTACAGTTAGCACAGTGTATTCAGCCCTTTTTAACGTGCCACTGCTGGGCACGGGCCTCCTTTCAATACGAGGAGGATCAGGCCATAGTCCACCACGTTGGCCAAGGTCGGGTTGGCGGACTTCACAGGTCTTTCGAAAACTTGCTAGGTTCTCTCAGACATGCAGGTTTCCTCACGATGTTTTCCTTCACCGTAAGGCAAGTGGTAATCATGTTAGAAATGAGTCGCATATGAAAATATCAGAGGTGCGAGACTCGGCGTTTGATCCCGCTTCACTCGGTTTCTCAAGCGAGCACGTTACCACTGGGCTACCACTGCCTAAGCAGTTAACATACTATATAGTCGTGGTTGAGTGAGATCCTGCGACACCCCATTAAGACGGGGGATGTTCCGGTGGGTTTTAGTGGGTAGTACTAACTTTTCTGGCCGGAGAATATGTAAATAAAGGTATTATAGTCTTAGATCCCGGTCTATGTGGTGGATCCTCCGGTCTTTTTCCAAGCGAAATATATTTTTTAAACCATAAAACATATTAACAGACTTATCACATGTCACCAAAAGTTAGCTCCAGGCTATTTTTAATTAAAAAACCTCTAGTCCGGAGATGTTTTGGTATATAAACTCTATGTTAATAAAATTATCTACATTTTAACTTGGTTGGTTCCGGAAAATACGATCCGATACGAGTAATTAACTACTTCAATTTACCTGTTCATATCTGGATGTCAGGCAATATGTTCGAAGAAGGCCGCCAACCGTATGATGACATCTATACTAATATTGTACATTTGAAAGTTTGTGAGTATGGACTCTTTCACGCCAGAACGGCTGAACGGATCAAGATGAAATTTAGCACAAAGATAGATTATAGTCTGGAATAACACATAGGCTATACTTTTTATCCCGGAAAAATGTACGGTTTCCGTGGGATAGATTTATTTTTGTTTTTCTAGAGGCGAACTCGAGCGAAACGAGGGTGAGCCGCTAGTTTTCTATAAGTTTTTTACTTTCGATTAATACTATGAGTAATTTGTCACAGGAAAAGAGTTCTTGTACTTTAAAATAAAATCAATTAATTTTTTTTTAAATTAAAAATAGCCTGGAGCAAATTTCAAAAGCCTGGGTCGTGTTTGATATGTTTTATTACTTAAAAATATATATTTCGCCTGGAAAAAAGAATGAGGGATCCACCACATAGATCGGAATTTCCTATTAGGAATAGTGGAAATAATACACAATACTTTTAAGTTTGTTGTTTCTAATTATTATAAAATATTTTTTTTTTGATAAACAGTTGTGTAAGACATTTTTTTCTATACCTAAATAAAACTTTAAATATGGCCCAATATAACGAGATTGGCCATCAATTTTAACAAAAAGTTAAGCAATAGTTTTGTTTCATTTCAGAGTATCTAATTTTAAAATGATAAAGAATTAGTATTTTGGAATCGTATAATAATACGATCGATTCTTCACAGTAAGTACATGAAGATGTTAGGAAACAGATGACGTCTCGCTTGAACGATTTTATTGGGTCATTAAATAAATGCAATTATGTTTGTTTGGCGTTAAAATAGTTTAGAACTAAATTGGTATTTACATTCCATGATGAAATATTTAAACTCTCTCACAAGTTAATGATGTGAAGTAGCAGTAGGTAGCAGTACTTCTGCGTTTCTTTCAATGAGTCAGTCAATTGGAGACTGAATTGAAGTAGGATCGTGATTAGAGAGATTTTTTAGTTAGAAGGGTCGTAAAATCATTTAAGAAGATAGCACGCCTTGGGAATGAAGTGATCGCCTCCAGGCTACTTCAACTTTATAAAAATATTGTAAATTACAATTTATTAAAAAAATATTAGTCCCGCTGAGTTTCTTTCGCCAGTTCTTCTCAGGTCTGAGGTTTCATTTTTCCGAACTGGTAGTAGACTCATGACGTTCAGTAAAAAATTGTAATAATTTAATGCTGAATATAATATTTTGAATTTTGAATTTTGAATTTTGAATTTATTACTATCCCTATTATTTTTTATTACTATTCTAAGGCGGTCAATGAAAATCAGCGTTAAACATTGGGGTGGCTGTATTCAATCCCCCCGTGATCAACACACGCTGAGTGTCCTTCATTTTTGTGAATTGAATATCCCCAGATATATTATTTAGTTATTTAAAAAAAAATACGTTTTATGTCGTCTGCAAGCAGTATGAGTTACTTATAAAGTTTTTAAAAAAAAATCTAGTATCAACATCTGCAGTACAAGGAAACTGTGACAAATGCTTAGTACCCCAATAAGCCATAATGTCGTCGCTAAGACTTAATATAATCCAAAGGACGCGACACTGATGATAAATACCGTATAGAATTTTGATCAGATCGAGGATGGTATAAACGATGCCCGTTACCAATGCTACTTGCGCAATGTGACATTGTACGTGAAACCACGTACTTTATTGTATGAAAATAATTTATTATAGACGAAAGAATAAAAAAATCGCTTTGTTCCTTCAAATTGAATAATCTAGATCAAAAATTAAAAATATTATTGAGCAAAGCACATTATTTCGACGCGATATACTTTGTTGAGGCAAATGTGTGGAATTATTATTAATTGATACTCACGCAGGATATCAAGTTTTGTATTGTATTATATTATTTTGTATTATAATATTGTAAATTATGATTATATTTAAAAGGGCAAGCATGTTTTTCTTGGGCTTTTATCAGCAGAGCTGTCTTCCGAGTCAGTGGTAGATTCTTCACGGACTAACTCTGACTTTAAATTTAAAATGTGAAATCGACGATTCAAAAATGCTTGTGAAAGTGTATTTTTTTTTATGCGATTTAGTGACAAACGAGCAGACGATATGCTCGTTTGTCACTAAATCGCATGAGAGTTATTTGGAGATAAGATGATATGCCTCTTGCCTGTAATTGCGCTGGCTACCTTATCCTTCAAACCGGAACACAACAATGCTATAATTGTTGCTTGGCGGCAGAAATAGATAAGGGGGTGGTACCCATCCAGTCGGACTCCTCAGGCTTGACAGAGTCCTACCACCGGTAAAAGAATTATTTTATAATATTTGAATAAAGCATATTTTGATACTACACAGATCAATCTTGCTACGCTATAAAGTATCTGATCTATGGGTGCGTGCTTATATATAAAGCCATTGAGTTTGTTTGTTTCAATTCGCTAACAGTCCAATTTAAAATAAACTTTTTGAATATTAAAATAGGCTGAATTCAATCCAACTTTCAACATCCCACTGGGCACAGTCCTCCCTAAATAAGCAATAACATTAGGATAATAGGATAATAATAGATATGGTATAAGGCTGTGGTATATGGTGCATGTTGTGAAACCTTTGAATAATAAATTTATTTTTTTATATTTTGCGTTCAGTTTTTAAATTGGACTTCTTTTAAGTTAGCGGACTTCGCATGTCCTTTGAAGACTAGTTTCTTAGACATGCAAGTTTTTACGGTGTTACCATTCACCATAAAACAAGAGATAATCATGTGAAAAACGATTCGCATATGAAAGAAAGAGACTTAAAAACTGCTTCACTTGGTTTTCCAAGCGAGCACGTAACCACTGTCTTATTTTTAAACTTATATATTCATTCGATGTGTTAAATTAATTTAAACTTCGATGACACGTTTGGCTCAGTGTCTAGTGACCCTACTTGCTGTGCCAGCGGTCGCGGGTTCGAGTTCCGCTGGGGGCATTCATTTGTGTGAGCGCGAATGTTTGTACTCCAGTCATGGGTGTTTATATTTATAATATGTATATATTTAAAGTTATACATATGTAGTGTCTCAACTATCTGGTATCCATAACACAAGCCTCGTAGCTTACCATGGAACTAGATGGTGCCGTGTGTTAATGTCCCAACATATTTATTTATTTATTTTACTAGTATCCTTTTGTTGTATTATCATCTCTATGCCACTGTGCCATCGTGATTTTATTACGTCACCTCATTTCATGTTAATTTTGCAAGCCTGAGTTATTAAAGTGTAACCGATATAATGGTTGCGACATCTCAACTGGGCCATTGTCTTTGCGACGTAATAATATCGATTCTACCGATGAATCTACTATATTGCAATGTGAAATATGAAATAAATTAGGTTCGTTCGTGATAACTTCTGTGTATTAAGATGTCATTTGCGTTTGCGAATTCGCGGCCTAATGCATTTACAATTACAATTACTTTTACCGGTGGTAGGACTCTGTCAAGCCTGAGGAGTTCGACTGGATGGGTACCAACCCCTTATCTATTTCTGCCGCCAAGCAACAATGATTGCATTGTTGTGTTCCGGTTTGAAGGATAAGGTAGCCAGCGCAATTACAGGCTAGAGGCATATCATCTTAGTTCTCACAGTGATAACGTACCGGCGGTTCTGTATTTTTGTTACCTAAAACCTAAGTGCATGAACCGTAGGTGTTATGGGCGACAGGTACTACTTTCCATCAGGTGGTCTGTCTGCTCGTTTGTCACTGAATCTCATAAAAATAATAATAATATAGTCTTTTTAACGTTGAGAAATGCATTTATGCATACCATGCACACGTACAGGTAGTTATTTGGAGATTGTTGGCTAGAAAAGCCAGTTGGTACTACTCACTGAAACCTAATGGTACCTCTCCCGTCCTCAGGCGTCGTAGGGTCCAGCTTACGCACTCAACCACGATGCCCAGACGGCTGCCTGACGAGGTAGACCACAAAGACCAGAGAGTTGCTCTCATGGTCCATTCTACTGCATAAGAAGGCTAACCAACCACTAAAATTATTTAATTCACTTAAAGTCTATAGTTAATGTTTGTCATGACCAGGCAAAGGAAAATATACCTAATAAAAATGTCTACACGAATTTTATGTCTTCCCTATTTGTTCCTCCTTGATCGTCGTAGCTAAGTTTAGATACAACAAAAAATGTGACAAAGGCACATAGAGCAATGTACGTGGTAAAGTCAAGATTCGACTACAATGTAGGCTTTTTGCAGGACATGAAAAAACGCAGATATCTAATTTAACTTCATTTTACGTGTTGCGGTCCATTATACACAACGTTAGATGCCGCCGGCGTCGCGGGCGCAACCCCACCATCGACAGCCAGGACGAGCGGCCATTGCGTGACGGAGGCCCACTTACATCTCGGAGCCGTGGCCGACAGGACGCGCTTAAAAATCAATTTGCCTTTCCCCTCTTATATCCACATACATGTAAACGCGCTTTAAACGGACGATTACCAGCATTAAACCTATATTATACAGTCCACCTTTTATTTTAACGTCCACCGAGACCCTAACATACGTGTAGCTCTGAAGTATGTTATAACATATTAAAAACCGTGGATTTTCTCATTTAAATCCTCCTTGTATAGAGGATTTCAACAGGGCCGCTTTAAGATTTGACAGTAAAAGCATATACATATGTTAAATGAGGTTATGAGGAAATTAGCAAAGAAAAGTACTAACAATGCATACAAATGAAATATTTTTACAATCAAAACTAATGCTTAATCTATATAATATATAAAAGGCAAAAGTGATTGACTGATGTATCAACGCACAGTATGATAATGAGATGTATCAGCAAATTCAAATTTCGCACACGTGTTCCTCATATGACGAAGGCATCCACTAAGGAAGGATTTTTCAAAATTCAACCCCCAAGGGGGTGAAACAGGGAATAAAAGTTTGTATGAAACTCTTTATTCCTTGGACATATTTGCATGAAATTTCGTATTTTTCGTATTTTAATCCCGAGCGAAGCCGCATTTTCTGCTAGTTGGAGATATGGTCCATGCTTCCAAATTTTTAAAAACCACAAAATGATTATGCTGCATCGAAATATATTTGCCATTTTGCGCATGCGACTTCTGCTACATTATACTCGTATATTATATTATTAAGGCAGTGGTAGCCCGGCCGTAACGCGCTCGCATGGGAAACCGAGTGAAGCGGGTTCAAATCCAGGGTCTCGCACCTCTGATATTTTCATGTGCGAAACATTTCTAACTTGATTACCACTTACGGTGAAGGAAAACATCGTGAGGAAACCTGCTTGTCTGAGAGAACCTAGTAAGTTTTTGAAAGACATGTGAAGTCCACCAATCCACACTTGGCCAGCGTGGTGGACTATGGCCTGATCCCCCTCGTATTGGAGGGAGGCCCGTGCCCAGCAGTGGGACGCTAAAAAGGGCTGAATAAAATTATATTATTAAAGAAAAATTAAAAATTCTCTCGTATTATTTGCTTTATTTAAGCAAGAGCTCACAGCGATGTGACTTGCAATCGTTCACATTTGAAATATTATGCCGAATTGTAATTGACTTCTTGATTACTGTTTTTATACTTTTCCTCTATCTCTTTGTATCCAGTTCTGTGTTGTGAAGTTTGATTTGGCGTGAAATTATAATTATTAATAGCTAAACTTTTAATTCGTTTTTTACTTCATATAATATATTGATAGAATATTTTTGACCGATTTAAAAAAAAAAAAGATTAATTCGGCTGTATTTTTTCATTTTATATAGTCCCATCTATACAGATAAATAAAACTAAAGTGTCTGTTTGTAATGTTAAAATAATATCGTTTTACTACATGCTTATGAAAGACATTTTTGACAAATATATGTACAAGAAAAACTTTTTTTTTTTATATTTATCTGTCTGTCTGTTTGTTTCGGCTAATTTCCGAAACGGCTGGACCGAATTTTGACGGGACTTTCACTGGCAGATAGCTGATATTATAAGGAGTAACTTAGGCTACTTTTATTTTAGAAAAAGAATCAGGGTTCCGCACAAAAAATTAAAACTCCTGAAATTGGGAACAAAAGCCGCGTACCGGATGCAACCGAGCGAAGTGAGGGCGAGTCACTAGTTTTAAAGAAAATTTAACAATATAGATGTAATAATTACTTTTAAGAGATATTGAAGTCAGTGTAAGTTTTTTAAGTAGTAAATTTTTTATTCGGGAGCAGTGGTAGGTAGTCCATTGTGTTGCAATTTCAAGGTTAAGGCTTTTTATAGGCTATCTAACATCACGCTACCATATAAGAAGCAGAGCAATCCATATTAATATTATTAACTAGAAGAACCCGCAGTTTCGCTCGCGCTTAAACTACAAAAAAAGTCTTTGGTTTTATGCTATTAGTAATAATGTATGGAAGTCTGCCCGATTTGTTGACATTTATGATTACTGCTCTATCCCTTGAGCAGTAGCATGATGATATATGTCCTATAGCCTTCCTCAATGAACGGGCTATCTAATGCAAAAGTTCTTGAGATTAGCGCGTTAAAACAAACAAACTCTGCCTCTTTATAATATTAGTATAGGTAAAAGTAATTTTGTCTGCTACATTTTCAATTTGGCAAGGATATAAATTACATCCTGGGACCGGACATTGGACAGGCTACCCTTGATCCTTTTCCTCCCTGCTCCAGTGAAAATTGCGACCGAAAACTAGTGGTATTTAAATAAACTACACGGGCAGAGTCAAGCTTAAGAGTTCGTTCGAACTATTTTACTTGTACATTATATAATCTATAGGTAAAAGAGCGTTACCCACCCCATTTTTTATTTTTCATGAGACGTCACCACAAAATAATAATAATTCTTCTTAACAGGGCGTCATTTTATGCTTTATTTATTCCTGTAAGATATTATAGAATACTAGCTGGCCCGGTAATACAAAAATACTAAAATCGCGGTAAAAAATTGGAGGGTGGGGGTAGGAGGGTAAATAATACTTTACGACCTATTCTCAGGCCTATCAAATATACAAAAAAAAACAAAACGTTAAAATCGACCGAGACGTTTCGGAGGAGTACAACCACAAACACAATGACAAGATATATTTATATTATATTAGATTTTAATATATTACCAAAGGAAGTAGCTCCTATGGTTTTAATATGATTCACCTGGTTGGGTAATGTAGAAGGATGTAGTTTCTAAAGGAAGTAATGAATTTATCGCGTAAAGCTGTTAAGGTCTTTAGTACTGGTAAAACTGGCTAAAAGACGAACAGGACAACTTCTAACACGCAATACGAATTCTTACGTGTGTTGAAAATGTTATTTCTTAGGGTTCCGTACCCGAGAAGTGCCAACGGGATCTTATTACTAAGCTTCCTCTATCCGTCTGTCTGTCTGTCTGTCTGTCAGTGGGCTGCATCTCTTGAACAGTAATAGGTAGAAAGTTGAAATTTTCATAGAGTACCTATGTATTTCTATTGCCGCTCTAAAAACAAGTAATAAAAAAACCAAGATGGCGAAGTTTTAAAATGGCCGTCGTGTAAATTAAAAAAAATAATCGATTAGAACCCTTCGTCTACTATATAATTATTCTGTGCCTTCGTGTGCGAGTCCGATTCGCACTTGACCGGTTTTTTTCAAATATGTGTGAAATTCGGTCCTATGTTCCGACATACATAGGTATAAAAAAACAACTAAAATTATTTTTAACTCAGTAAAACAAGATTTGACTAGTGTAAAATTAAAGTTTTAATTAATGAAACCTTTTTATAACTCATACATTATTTTGCATCTTATCGGTAAAATTTTCATATTGATAATCTCTAATCTATACAAATAAATAAAATTGGTGTGTCAAAACAACATTTTTACAATTTTTGTCTATCCGTCTGTCTATTTGTTCCGGCTGGACCGATTTTGACGGGACTTTCACTAGCAGATAGCTGATGTAATAAGGAGTAACTTAGGCTACTTTTATTTTATTAAAAAATATGGCTCTACGAAAAAAATAGTAAAACCATATTAATTAATTAATTTTGTTTTGAGAAGCAACCTAGGGACGAACCCGAGCAAAGCGAGGGTAAATCGCTAGTTTCTAAATATAATCAATAAAGTAGTGTTTATGAATCTTTAAAAGCTATATTCAAAATTAATACAGCCGCTTTGTAGTAGCAACCCACCGCGCCGTGGGCGGTTTAAATTACAGATCGTGATAGAGATACTCGACAACATAACATTGTAATTATTTTAAAAGAATAGATACATCTTTCCTAGTGTATCTTGTTGATGTTGTTCTCAATTTAAAGATAAAATAAATATATATAATTAGTCAAATATCGGTCGTTTACCTGTCAATGAAATTGAAATTTCCTTGGGATCTATTATTTGAATACAGCCAAAGAAAAATATTAAAATATGCGTATTGGTAATGTTTGTACGGGTCAAATCTTGCGAGCTGAATTAGAACCACTTCCTCTTACGCTACAGAGTTTTACATGATGGTTTAGTTCCGATGACAATGAATTTTTATGATGCTTATGACCTCTTCAATTCGGATTGACTCATAGGTTAACTAACAGTACAGGCAAATTTTATACAGGTATGCACTCAATTATTATAAATTATAAATTCGCCCGCTGCCATGACTTGGCTGTGGCGTCCAGGGTTCGCTTCAAATGTGGTCAAGATCACAAAAAAAAAAAAATTGTATAGGTAATTAATGATAATGGCCCGTTTTAAAGTACACCATGGCCTGGCTGCTGCATCCAGGGTATGAGAGATCTCCTCAGCAGTCAGCAGTACAGACACGAAATTTTCTTTACCTTCGCGTTCATTGACTCAGTTGATTTAAATATTGTACCCATACCATAACTTGTAAGAAGAAATATTATTATAAGTAATTCATACTTCCATACTAATATATAAATGCGAAAGTAACTTTGTCAGTCTGTCTGTCTGTCAGTCTGTCTGTCTGTCAGTCTGTCTGTCTGTCTGTCTATCTGTTACCTTTTCACGCTTAATCCGCTGACAGATATAGACGAAATTTGGTATGGAGATAGTTTGAGACTGTTGGGAGGACGTAGGATAGTTTTTTACCCCGGTAAAAAACCCCCGGTAATCATATTGTATTCAGCCCTTTTTAACGTCCCACTGCTGGGCACGGGCCTCCCTTCACGACGGGGAGAATCAGGCCATAGTCCACCACGCTGGCCAAGTGCGGATTGGCGGACTTCACATGTCTTTCGAAAACTTGCTAGGTTCTCTCAGACATGCAGGTTTCCTCACGATGTTTTCCTTCACCGTAATCATATGTCTACCTCTATAAAATAAAAGCTTGTTTTTCAAATTTTTTTTACAATTCATAATATCTTGACAACGTCATGCTTCTACAAAACTTTTAGAATAAAAAATTTTAAAACTCCTAACTTAGTGCTAATCTTCTTTATATAAGGAACTATTTTCATGTCTTATGAGTTGTGCGTCATTAAGTTAATATTAAAGACAGCAACTTAATGACATATAACTCATAATATAATTAATATAATATATAATTTAATAATTTTATTACGTCTGAGTAGATTTATCGTAGTAAATTATTTCTAAATTAATATTTGAATATAGCTTTACCTTTGATCTATTTCGACATAACATATGATGCTCAAAGTACCCATGACCAGCATAAACGCATCCTTTAAGACAAATTAGTGCTTGCAGTTTCCTGTGTTATGTCCTGTCTTTATAATTATAGGCATATATCCTGAGAATTTTATTACGAAAATATAATTTGTAAAATATGTTAATAGTCTGTATCCATATATAGTGAAAAATATGTTGGGACATTAACACACAGCACCATCTAGTTTCACGGTAGGTAAGCTACGAGGCTTGTGTTATGTATACCAGATAGTTGATACACTACACATATATAATATTAAATACATACATATTATAAATATAAACACCCATGACTGGAGTACAAACATTCGTGCTCATCACACAAATTAATGCCCCCAGCGGGACTCGAATCCGCGACTGCAGGCACAGCAGGTTGGGTCACTACAAACTGAGCCTAACGTGTTAAATTACGAGGAAACCTGCTATAATTTACGAAATGTAAATTTTAATATACGATTTTGGTAGCTAAGCCTCTTATTTATGAGAGCTTTAACTTTCCATGCAGCTTTAACTTTTTTGAACATTTTATAACGGGAATAAGATTTTTAAGTATTTCTTTTAAACCAATACCAAATTAGAAACCTGTTCTCCCTTTACTTCGCCTCTTATTAAAAAAAGTAGCGTATATTCTATTGAACAATATTTTCTATACATATAATAAAATTCAAACTAAGCCAAATCTGTGCATTAAATATTTTTTTTGCAAAATCTAATTGAAATAAACAGTATTATCGATACAGAAGCCGAATCTATAGTTTTTAGAATTTTTGTCTGTCTGCCTGCCTGCCTGCCTGAGAACGCATCACGAGAAAACCACTTGGCAGATTAGTTGGTTAGCCGGGTCAATATATAGGATACTTTATATTGGGGGATAATATCTCATCTCTGAGAAATCTATATTAAACGTTAAAACGTAACCAGGGACGAACCTGACCGGAGCGAGGGTGAGTCGCCAGTTACCATATAAGTTCAATGCTATTAATATATAAATTAATTAGACGGGCATTTGAGATAACTAGTAATACCTATATCCTGCTTGTATACATTAGTTTCTTCTTCTGCAGTTCAGAAGATTGTCTAATGTCCAGCCTACACCTAGCCTTATTTACATTTTGGGCTTAGTCTACATTTTAGTAGCTCAACTACTAAGGATAAATCAATTACTAAGGAAGTGGTTATGAAGGTTTTTTAATAAGTTATAAATGTTAAGTTTCAAGTTATACCAATTCGTAACGGTAGCCAATAAATCTCTAAGGATTAAGCCGTTATGACAAGTTTGCAGTAATTTTTTTATACAACTAGCTGTTTTTTTATATTTAAAAAAAAGTAGTTGTTCGATTAAATTAAAATACTTACCTAATGAGTTGTCGAAGCCTAGAAGCTGCTTGTAGGGAAGCGTATCCATATCGGGAATATCTGGTTACGTCTTCTGAGGGAGCATTGAAAGCAGCTACGTAGCGGGCTGGATCCCTCTCATTGAGCATGAGTCCTATAAATATACGTATGTATTTAACATGGCATATATTATATTATTCTTGTAAAATTTGAATTTCCTAATGTAAAGTGAACATTGTTCTTTTTAGGAAATAAATATCTTTAACCCGATATTACTACCGACGACTACCTTAGTAATATTATAAATGGGAAAGTGTGTTTATTGGTTAGTTAATTATACTTATACAGATACAGTACCATAAGATACTTTTATGGCGAAAAATCAAAAAATATCATTTAATATGAATTGAATTTCAAATGCCATTGAAATCATGTTTTTTCGCTATATTTCGTCTTAAATAAAGTATACAATTTTGGTTTTAATAATAAAAAATAACAACACAACATCATCTAGGTACATATATCTACCTAGGCTTTGCTTACGCTTTGTAATTTTTTTAATTATAATTTTTGTTTCTTCTAAAATATACTTATATGAACACTTACCCATAGAATATAACTTAGGTTCTAAAATCCCATAGAGCTCGTGCATCTTTTGCAATCCGTACTCAGCTGCCTCCAGAATATCTTTAGTAACTTCTGTAGCATTACTTGAGATCATTTCATCATCGCTTTCCCCATAATCTGTCTCATCGTCTATTTCGTAATCATCTTCATTCAATGAAATATTCGGTGAAGCTGATTTGAGGTTCTCAGTATTTTTTATTTCATCGCCATTTGCTTCTGTTACATTTTCTTTATCACAATATTTTACAATAATTTTTGAAATATTCTTTGTTTCGGTATACGAATGGTTTTTGTTTTGATTTTTTTCAATAATAGTTATACTGTGTACGTCCTTATTGATAGATGTGTTAAGCGCAGGCATTATATTTTTTAAAACTTCTAATATAGTGTGTGAAGTCGAGTTACTTATACTAGTGTTATTAGGCTCAATAGTCAACACTTCCACGTATTTCGTTGTATCTGAATTACTAACTAACGTTGGTCTCTTAGAAATATTATTCGTATTACTAGTTTTCTCTTTTGGAACAGATAAGAGCATATCTACTTTGTCCTCTATGCCACTTTTTAATTGATTCACTTTCTTCAAAGTTGATTTGTCAGTTTCATCATTTGGTACGTTAAGTATAATGGCTTCATTTAACGAATGATTTTCTGAATATGTAAGATTTGCTTTAATTCTTTTAATTGAAGCAATTATATCGTTTACTAATTCATCTTGTATAGTTTTACTTATATTGTGATTTTTATACATAAAGTCATTTGTATCATTTACAGCTTTGTCTTCCACAGTGTTAATTGAGCTTTGGTTGTTAATTTTAAAGATATCTTCAATAATTTTTGTGAATGGGCAATTATGAGTTGTGTTTTCTACTTTAGGTTCGTTATCAGTGGATCTCCCATCGATGATTAAGATGAAGATAGTCAATAAAGGAATTACAAAATTATACCTGTAACAGTACAAAAAAGAACATTGACTTGAAAGAATTTTAAATACTTGGATTTGTAATTATTGTTTTATCTCTTGTCTTTTTCGTCTTACTTCTAATTATGTTTAGATTCTATAAATAATAAGTTTAAAAATTAGTACGAGTAAGATTGCGTTGACTTCAAAGTAAAGACCGGTTCTGGTATGAAAATACAAGTAGATAATGATTTATAATAATATAATTAAAATATTTTATCACTGTGAAATTACTTTCTTTAAGTAAAAATTAAATTCTTCAAGTAAAAAGCTGTGATTGTAATTTTTAATTACTGCGTCGCGTTGCACATATGTTGAATAGCTATATATTGTTAACATAAATTTACATATTAAAGTGTGATTTTTTATTTAAAACCATAACATTATCATATACCGCAAAGGCTAATGTATGAGGTTTATTTCCATTTTTGGGGAATTTGATTAATTAAGCAATTATGTTTCATATATCTCTATATATTATATTTCAAAACTGGTTTTTTATTATTGTTGGATTGAAACGGGATTGTACTGCTATGTTTACGCTGTTTTTAACTTTAAAGTCTTTTATTGTGAGGAATAACATAAATTAAAAAAAAAAAATAATTTTTTCTTTTTCTAATTACTAGCGACTCACCTTTGCTTCGCTCGGGTTCGTCCCTAGGTTGATTCCTCATATAAAATTTCATCTCCATTTTCACCACCTTAAGAGATGATTTCCGGGATAAATACTATTTTATGTCATTCCCAGGGTCTCAAACTATATTTTTATCAAATTTCATCTAAATCAGTACAGTAGTTTTTGAGTTTATTCGTTACAAACATACAAAAATACAAATATTTCCTCTTTATAATATTAGTATAGATGTAGATTGCACAGTAGCTTTTAGTATTTAAATGAAATATAAAAATCACTAACCTGAAATCCATTACGGTCCAATTATCCTAACATCCTAACACAAAAACAGTATTTCTGAATTTTCTCTTGAACTCAAAAATGTATCGTTACAACCTTAGCACCTGAGTCAAACTGAAGCGAAATCAAGTCACTGGTCCCTTAACTGGTTTAAGTTTTGGGTTTTATATTTTATATATTCATTTATAGGGTTGATATGGTTGTTTAGTATATTCGCGTGGTATGGGGCGGGCGGGCGAGATGGAACTAGTTACATAATGAACTTTACAGTTAGAAGACCTCGCGTCGAACGATGATCTCGGCTGTTGCTTGTTTTGCAGCGAAATTAGCTTTCTTGGTCGTCTGTCACACCGGTGTGGTGTAAAAGCTCGGGAATATTTTTTTGTAATAATTCATGTTTAGATATATAGTTTATATTATTGATTATGAATAAAAATGGGTTATTTATACATGATCTCAGTGTTTGATTAAAACGTTTTTCAAGAAGGTTTGAAATAAGATAAAATTTGTTTGTATGAAATGATAATCTCCGATAACCCCTTGCGGAACGCGTACACGCCGGCGTAGCAGTTAACAATTGATTTCTTAGAAATTATCCAATAGGGGGTAAACTAATAGAAAACTGTATTGTTCTCAAATATAATAGGCAATTTTTATGTAAGTGCAATGCAACACAAGTGTAGCCGCAGGTGTAAATTAGTCTGTCACAATAAAACTAACAAAAGTAAAGTATTAAAAGGCACAATAAAAGATAAGTATTTGAAGCAGCGAATTATATTTACATACATATATTAGTTTGTATGAAGTAATCAGTATTAATAAACTTCAAAATCAATTCATTATGAAAAATTTCAGTTTTCTTAGGATTTTATAATAAAACAGAAAAAAATAATATTTTTTACATTACAACTCAACCTATTCAAACTATATATAGTTTTAAGGTAAATACAAAAGTATACTAACTATACAAGAAGATGTTCGTAACGGTGTGACAGACGCCCATCGCCAAAGGCTCAATCGCTTGATGTCCATTCTCAGAGTCCGAGCGGTCGAGGTCCGGTGAAAGACCGCGGGACAAAAAACACAATTATTACCATTGTATTATTTTTTTTACATTTTTTGTGTCATTGCGGTCCGGTCGTGTGATTGCGACAAAATTTATATCCTCTCGTTTAAGTTATCGGGTTGGTAGATATTATTTTAGTAAGACTAGTGTCTGCCAGTCGGTTTGTATGCGTGTTTAAAAATATGTTTTAAAATATTTGTTTTGCCACAAATATTTGTTCTTAAATAGAGTAAATAACTAATAGAAAAAATAGAAATAACAGTACAAGAACATATGACAGTTTCTATTTTATTGTGTGCTAGCTGGTGAAGAATATTTTAGGTATATTTTTTAGCCGATTGTACCATAAAATGGGGGTTTTTACGTTTTTAATAGATTCACCTGAAATTATGCACTGAAATCTTGTCAATGTCAATTTTAACATGGTTCTAATGATTCTTGTAGTTGAATCTGGTTTTATATAAGTCGAATCTCGATCACAATACAATGACTTGACCCCGTCAAGTTGATTTGATGATGAAAGCATGAGTCTTAATTGTTGTTGGGGTGTGGAATACTTTATTAGTGACCTACGTACTACTAAACTCTTGGGATTTGGCCTCACTTTCCTTAATTTTCCCTAATCCATATTAAAGACAAACAAATCTATCCCACGGAATTCGTACATTTTTCCGGGTAAAAACTAGTCTATTAGTTATTCTGATTTCATTAAAATCCATTTAGTAGTTTTTGCGTGACAGAGTTACAAACATCTATACATCTATATCTCCAGACATCCTGAAATCCTCACAAACTTTCGCATTTATAATATTAGTCAGATGACAAACATACCAACAAAACACAATATTAGAACAAATATATATAATACTAAGTGCAATTTATTATTGTTGATACGACAAAATGGAAATGACATAGAATTATTGCACAGATATGAAGGGAACTTATTTATTGTTGTAAATACTGGCATTTTGCTGTGGCTCTGTTTTTGAATTAAAAATCAAATATATCGAAAATGTAAAAATTATATCAAGTATTTAAAATCAGGGCAAAAGTCTGAAAAGAAATTTTATCTAGATTTCAAATGTTCGCGTAAATCTAAGAAAGTATTTTTAAATATATAAAGTTAAAGATGAATAAGTGAATATAAACAAATATAATGAAATTGAATTTAGGTCATAGTAGGAATTTACCTTAGGTCTTTTTAATTAAACCTTTTTCAATTTTTCCGGCTAAAATAATAATATAGACACATTAAATAATAAAAATAAACTTAATGATGTCCCTTTTACCCATCTCGCGTTCACAACCACGACTTTAAAAAAAGAACTTAATGACCAACTACTGATACTAGTGTTCGCCCAGAAATTAGACTATAATCATTTTTTTATTAATATCACTAAATTTCGATCAATAGCTGCCAAACAAGAAAAAACGGTCAACAAAGGAGAAAAGGTACTGTTTTGTTTTTGCCTATTTATATATAGATCAGTTGTGTATTATGCACGAAGAAAGTATTTTGTAGTTGATAATTGTGGTCTGGGTCTACACAAAATCATGGTCTTGGTCACCCAATGCGTGAGGTTAATCACCAGTATAGCGTCTTTATGTAACTTTTCGAAACAGGCTAATTGATATCCAATGGAAATATTCCTGGACTAAAAGTACTTGTTTTATTTCAGTCTTTAATTCTTAGGTTAAAAAATCATGCCACTCAATTGTATTTACTATAGCTGTGCTGATTTGAGTTTCTTCCGCCAATTCTTCTCTGAACTGAGAGTTTTTCTTTTTAAAAATTGTAATAGTTTAAGGCTGAGTAAAATATGTTGAATTTGAATCTTGGTAAGGATGTACAAATAAATCTCAAAATTAAGAGGCGATAAGAGGAAAAGATGTTTTATCGCAATTAATAAGGATTTTAGGCCATTGACCGACAGCATCCATAATTTATGAAAGCGTAAAATCAAGAAGTTTTTTCCTTACGTAAAGATTTCCTTTGTACAAAAATTTCGATGTGCGTGTGTTTATAATTTTTCTCCTCCTTATCAGCTTTACCGATATTGATAATTTATTTTTGTGTACTTAGAAGTCGTTAATGTGTTTCCTTCTAGAATTTTTGTTTGTATAAAAGACAACGGTGTGTGAATTTTGCTAGTGAAGTGTTTATAAAGTTGTTTAGAAGAAAAGAAAATACATTGAAATTACAAATATACTCGTAGTTAATTCTATACAAAATACAAATGTACACTTAATCATTACTGTAAAAGTCATGTCTGCGTAGAAGTGTTGCAAGAATATAAAGTGTATTCTTCTGTTGAATGGAAATCAGCGATTCTTTGGTCGAAAAACGAGCTAGCTCTCTTGTTATCTGTAGAAGCAATAAGATGAGGTCTTATGTGTTTGAAGAAGTGTTTAGCACTACGACTCCATGGGTTTCTAGAGCAAAATGAAGTTGAAATGAAGTCTTAAAATTATCATGAATCTGCTCTCGTTGTTCCTGGACACTAGTCTCCTATGGCATGTCACTGTGCCATTCATCCATTCGTATCTAAACTGATGCCACTTTTTATCATGGTCACTTAACCTAGCTTTGGGCCCACTTTACCTAGTTGCGGGGGTCATGGCTCAAAAACAGTGCAAGCGTTTCCTACACTCTGTTTCGGGCTGCCCCTATCAGAACAGCTGAACGGATTTGGATGGGCGCAAAGTTAACTTATTATCTTTCTTCGGATTCAAACTTACTGAAGAGAAAATGAGTACTCCCTAGAGAGACTTAAAAAGCGACTTTATATTGATGAACAAGTTGCAGTGTCAATGCTTGCGTCTCAAATACTGTCAAGTCTACATTCTTCGGCTTTCATTCTCGAAGTTTCTACATACTTGCAACGGTTTGTTGGACGATAATATTAATATATGTAATCTGAGATTATATATCGTATATCATCATCATGTATAAAGAAATATCCTTATTATACATCATAGTCGTTGTTAGTAATGTATTTTCTCTGATTATTCTGATTTATCACTACATATTATACAGATTAAATAAAGTTCCCCAACAGCGTCTGTCTCTCTGTTTGAACGCGATAAACTCAAAAACTACCAAACGGGTTTTCATACGGTTTTCACCAGTGGACAGATTGACACATGAGTAAGGTTTATCGGTTTTGTGTAGGACTAGGAGCTTTACTAGTGTACTCCGCGTAAACCAATAGCTATGTGAAAACAATGTATTACAGAATTAGTCTTCTTAAGGAAATCTATCAAAGTACAGCAACGCTATATGCACGTACCTAGGGATGCATCCAAGCGAAGCAAGGGTAACTCACTAGTATATATTAATTCTTTCAGATTACAAGACATATTTCAAAGTGTCAACTGGTGGTAATATAATCCGCCATTATTACTTAAATTTGTTTGTAAAATATATGATAATTGGTTGCAGCTAAACGAGTTTGAGATTTATTACATGCTTTTTTGAACCGACTTTAAAACAAAAGGATTTGTTATTATTACTCCCGATATTGTTTTTATATTGATTTTTGAATTAATCGTTGTAGTGTTTCCGACATTGTCACTACGTATTATAAAACAAAGTTCCACCGCCGTGTCTGTCTGTCCGTCTGCCTGAACGCGAGAAACTTAAAATCTACTAAACGAATTTTGATACGGTTTTTACCAATAGATGGAGTGATTCATGAGGAAGATTTAAGTGTATAATCTATTAAGGTTTTGTATAAATTGGTTGAAATATGACGCTGATTGTTAAAAATGTAGGAAAAAATCATGCCGACTGGGAGTAATGTTTTGATCTTACCCTGGAATTGCTAGATCCTACTTTTTATTTTTTCAACGGCATTTTTACTTAAGCGAGAAATTTGATTTCTCTTTCTGTGCCTATAATATATGGAATTTTGTTTGTGTTACTTTGAGATTTTTTAATCCATTAAGTAAATTATTTATGGCATAGATTACATTAGAAGAAAAATATTTTAAAATTCTAATTCTTTTAGTATGTGGTTACATTTCATTGCCTCAGACTCAACCGCAGTTACATCGGAACTCATGAAGCAATGGGAGTGAGTGAAAAATGTGAACTTATACTAGCGACTCACCCTCGCTTCGCTCGGGTTCGTCCCTAGGTACGTTTTAATTTTTTTGAGCGAAACTCTAATACTTTTTCTAAAATAAAAGTAGCCTAAGTTACTCGTTATAATATCAGCTGTCTGCCAGTGAAAGTCCTGTTAAAATTTATTCAACCGTTTCGGAGATTAGCCGTAACAAACAGACAGATAGATTTTTTTTTAAATTGTGTTTTTCTTATAAGTACCGTATATATTCCATATGCATTTAGTATAAAGCTGTTATTTTGACATTACAAACAGACACTTCAATTTTATTTATCTGTATAGTTTAGCATACGACTGCATAATAAATAATAATAACAATTATAGCGTAAAATTAACCTAAAGTCGTACAGGATGACATCTTGACATATAGATCTTTTGAAGTACTTTGGTTACCATGGAAACCGACAGAACTGAATGCTAAGTTTAATCTATTTGAGACTAGACAAGTATAAATATTTTACCTACTATCATTTTAATGGTCTTACCGGTGGTAGGACTCTGTCAACCGGTGGTAGGACTCTGTCAAGCCTGAGGAGTCCGACTGGATGGGTACCACCCCCTTATCTATTTCTGCCGCCAAGCAATAATGAATGCATTCTTGTGTTCCGGTTTGAAGGATAAGGTAGCCAGCGCAATCACAGGCAAGAGGCATATCATCTTAGTCCGCACAGTGACAACGCACCTGTGGTTCTGCATTTTTGTTACTTAAAACCTAAGTGCATGAACCGTAGGTGTTATGGGCGACAAGTGCTGCTTTCCATCAGGTGGTCTGTCTGCTCGTTTGTCACTGAATCTCATAAAACAAAACAAACAAAAACAAACATTTTAATGTTTATTTTCAGTAAGATTGACCACCGTATCGGAAATCGGCGAGGACATTATTTTCATGTTTTCTGGATCCCTTTACAAAGGAATCCTCTAGCCAAAGATGTTAATCATTTGAGCATGTACTTATCCTTCTTATCTGTATAATCCATACAAATATATTTCGAAGACACAGTTTTCTGCATAGGCTGTATAAATAAGACATTTAATATACAACATTGGTGAACAAACATGACACTCTCTAATAGTTACTTTTAACACACTTTTATTAATTTGACTTTTATAATGTCAATATTTTATCTACATACTTCGGATATTTTAACAGTTATTGCTATTGTTTGTGTCGACTCCAATGATTCGAATCTGTAAAATAATGTGCTTCAGCTAATATTGATGATAAGGAGCATGGAGACGGCAAAGGCTTGAGCGAAACCAAAGCAATTGTAACAGTAAATTAATAAATAATAATAAGTATATTGGGAGATTAACACACAGTACTATTTAGTTCTATGGTAAGCTACGAGGCTTGAGATATGGATACCAGATAGTTGATACATGAGATATATAAATTTAAATACATACATATCATAGATATAAACACCAATGACAGGAGAACAAAAATTCGCGCTCATCACACAAATGATTCCTTTAACGGGACTCGAACCCGCGACCGCTGGTACAGCAAGTACAACACTACAAACAAAACCAAACGTGTCGTCAAACTGAAGCTTTTTCCATCTAAATGGGTCATCGTGGGATCACTCACGCAATCAACTAGGACACCCTGATGTCTGCCCTACGGAAGCATATCATCAGTCAACAGGTTTTATCCACGGTCTACTCTGCTATCCGAGAAGAACTAGGAGCAACTCACCGTCCCCCAGTACGTTTTTTCGCTTCGTCCGGCTGGATTGCCGGATGCTTATAAGCCCTCGCCATGACAAGGAGAACACCTATGGGGGAATATATTATTTTCCTTCGTGATTTTTTTTTCCATCGTTCAAGTTGACTTTTTTCTAAATGACGTAGTGTCGACATACATCACTTTAATTGAGGCTAGGGCCGTATTACGTATGTCATCAGTGTAACCATGCACATCACGTAATTGCAATGGACCTTGAAAGTTAAATTTTAAAGACATGGTTTCTGGGTTTATGATAGTTTCATCGTGGAATGTGTAATCTCTTATGGCAGATCCTAATAAACTATCATTCTATCGTTTCATTTAAATTGGACAATTGTTATATATGTATATATGTATGTATGCATGTATGTATGTATGTATGTATGTTTCTTAATCCTTCGCGCAGGCTTTTCAGGAAGTAAATTTGTATGTTTGTTAGGTATGAGAATATGTCGTAAAGTATCTTTCACCCCCCATTTATTAAGTAACTAGGGGCGAACCCAAGCGGAGCGAGGGTGAGTCGCTAGTGTTATTGTAATTATTAATTAAATTAATAGACTACGATCTGGCGGAGCACAGATGCACAGGGACGTACCCGGGCGAAGGAAGGGTTGATTGCTTGTGTATAATTGTCAAAAAATAACTAAAATAAGTAAAATACTAAAATGGCTAAAACACTATTAATAACATTCTGGCCTTTTGCAAATGTCATCATACATACTTTATATGAAAAATACTCTTATTATATACCTACATATGTATGAAAAATGTTAAAATAAAATATGCAATAACTTATATAATTATTTATTAATTTTAACCACAATATTCGAGTATTTGAACTAAGTCTAAAAATTATTACAAAAATATATTTATGAACAATAAAACTCTGTCTTCCGAGATCACACCTTAGCTTCCATTATGTCTTCTTATCACAATCGTTATCTGAAAATATTTAAAAATAGGTATGAATAAATAATATATTAAATTTTACGGGAGGTACATTTATTTAATCAATATTTTTCAGGAACTGCTATACTATTTGTGCTAACACAGTTAATGTACGTGGAGATTTACATATTTATTTGTTATTATTTTATTTAACAGTTTGTTCATATAGCTTGGTGGATTTTTCTTCGCCCGTGTGGGATAGCTATTAAAATATTGGAAAAGATCACGAAAAAGAATTAAAATTTTCATGGCCAACGCTAATAATTATTTATTTCTATTTAAAACGTGTGTACCTAGGGACGAACCCGAGCGGAGTTGGGATGAGTCGCTAGTTATACCATAAAAATGTTACATACTCCACGCAGCGCCATCTATTATCTAATATTGAAAGTATTAGCGAAACCGAAAGTAATATTTAAATATGATAAGTAATATTTTTATCACATAAACTGTATGTTTGTTATTGTATTTATTATAATTCAAATAATGTAAACATTTAAAACAAAACAATAAAAAATTAAAATAAAAAGATATTAGCGACACCTATCGTCATTCTCCAAAACTACATCACACAAAAGCTTACTCACTTTGCCACAAGATGGCGCTAGTGCATCCGCTTGCCCGTCTTCTGCTGCTTGAGGTCATTGATCGCCGTCACGCTCCCGAATAGCACTTTCGCCGTCACTTGCTGTAAAATGCATCGTTAGATTACATATATGTATGTATATTTACTTGATTTCAACTCATACAAATCTAGCTTATGAATCAAAAATGTCCAAGTAATACAGACAGACTGAGAGACATTATGATTTTATAGAAAACGTGCCATTTAGCTTCTGAGCACTAATTTAAAAAAAAATAGGTATTGCACTAAATCTTCTTGTAATTTACGCCTACCACCTGTATGTATACATACAGGTAACAAAACCCGTAACTCATTAACCCAAAGCGATCTTATTCTTAATATAACACTGCAGGATCCTTTTCCAAATAAACTACGATTATGGCCTATCTTGCTATAAAAATAATCCTATGTAAACTTTATTATGATTGATTTTGCGGGTCGTGTGGGCGGGAAGGATATTTTGTGTTTTCCTATGGGACCAATTTATCTTTTCATGACAAAAGTATTTTTGAATAAACTTTTCTGTGCAAAAATTCATCGAGAGACTTAGCATTAAATTTCAACAAGCTGACAAACACGCTAGAAAGATTTCAAATCTATTTCTACACTAATAATAAGAAGAAACTAGCGACTCAATCTCGTGACATGACAGTTAGTATCGAATATATATAGCCTATAACTTTCCTCAATAAACGGGCTATCTAATACAAAAAGAATTTTTCAAATCGGATTAATAGATTTTGAGATAAGTGCGTTCAAACAAACAAACAAATTCTGCCTCTTTATAATACTAATATAGATAGAGCTTATGAGTTTGAATACACTGTAAGCTCGTCAACTGTAATTATTCCTGAATAATCTTCCAATAGAAAGCTACACTGTCCTTGAGTGACATGGGTTACTTTTATCCATTAAAAGAAAAATGTTCCTACGGGATAAAGAATAGAATAAGAACAATTTGATCGATTTTTAAAGATTTTTACTAACTTATACCTACATACTGCAGTTAAATTTCTTTATCTACAGTTTCTAAGAAAGTTCAAATATACTACATACTCGTATCTGGCTCTTTGCATTTGGTATTACATGTTCCCAGTAAAGATATATCTGCAAAGTAGTTGTCTAACTAACCTAATTTTCACAGAAAAGGAGTTTCTGCAATTTGACAATTTTATTGCATTTCTCGAAGTGAAAACTCTAAATTCCAGCATCGTTCTAGTGAGCATTTAGAAAATAGGTCGGAGAACGGCAATTTCGTTGAGAAAGCAAAAAATCTTTTTGGCTGTGGTCTTTTAAAACGTTTGCGTGTGTTTAGGGTGGCCATTAGCCTAATAAAACTAAATTTAAAATGTCTACATGAAAAATTAACTTGCTAAAGAGATTTTTTTTTTCCAACTGGATAATGTTTTTCGAATGGTTTATCTTTTGTATGCTCTATGGTATAAATTCCGACCATGGATAATTCTTTAGTCTGAGGGTATAAATTGATTTAAGAAAATTATATAAGAAAATTACGACAAAAATATGTGAATGACATAAGCAATTCAATTGAATCTCTTTGTTAATGGTTTCAAAAGGTGCCACTTGAGCACAGATTACTTCAATGTTATGTAGAATGGAGATAAAGCATAAGCGGTGGTAGGACTCTGTCAAGCCTGAGGAGTCCGACTGGATGGGTACCACCCCCTTATCTATTTCTGCCGCCAAGCAACAATGATTGCATTGTTGTGTTCCGGTATGAAGGATAAGGTAGCCAGCGCAATTACAGGCAAGAGGCATATCATCTTAGTCCTCACAGTGACAACGCACCTGTGGTTCTGCATTTTTGTTACTTAAAACCTAAGTGCACCGTAGGTGTTATGGGCGACAGGTACTGCTTTCCATCAGGTGGTCTGGCTGCTCGTTTGTCACTGAATCGCGTAAAAAAAAGCAATGAAATATATCTAATTTTTATCTATTTTAATTCAAAATTTTCTACTATAATTTGATATATACATATATATATTTCATAACTTCTATTGAAGAAGGTCATATATTTATGTATTTTTATTTCTAATTTTTATTACCTTTAAAAAGTGAGCAATAAGTAACGGAAGCGGACAAAAGTTATTATTAAGATGTCGGTAAATCAGAAAAATATTTTGTAGAGCGAGTCACCCTCGCTTTGCTCGGGTTTCTCAGACATTAGGTATTTTCCCGCAATAAAAAGTAACCTATATTTTGACCCGGATAACCACCTATCATCATATCAAATTTCATCAAAATCTGTTTAGTGGTTTTCTTAAGATTCGTTACCAGACAGACAGACACAACAAAATTGAAAAAATATAGATTCGACCTCTGTATCGATAATAATGACTATTTCAATAAAATTTTCGAAAAAAAAATACAGATTTGACTCAGAATTTTATTATATGTATAGAGATTAGAGATATGTTTAATTTTGCTTTGGTACTTGGTAAATTAGGTGAAGAAAAAAAAAAGTGGAAGAAGCAGTGAGAGATAATTCAGCATTGCATTCTTTATATTTTTGTGCATGTTTTTATAAACAAAAAAAAAAATTTTGGATGTGTTTTTTTTACATTCAGAAAATGTAAATGATGAGCTTAAATTAAAAAAAAAAATAACAATTTCTATCAGAAACTCTTTCATTTCTATCCTTCACGAAACTTAAACTTCATGAAAGTCATGAAAATGATCGGCTATAGAAATTAATTTACTTAATAATAGGAATAAATATTTTTTTATAACATTTTGCACTTAGTCATCAATCACTCGATTATTTCTAATTTTTCACATAAAAACGAGAAATATAATTTTTCATATTTTTTCTAAAGCCATTATTAAGTAACGTACTCGTAATGGCATTGTATTTAAAATGCAATTAGAGACAAAATATATGTAGGTGGTCTAGGTCGTTCAACTTTTTACTTTAAGTAATGCCCAGTGTCAAAATTCAACTATAATCATTACTTAAAATTTGAAGAAAACATGTATGAACAGAATTTACTTACCTATAAAAAAAAGTTACTGTTTCCAATTTTTTTTATTGATAACAAAAAAAAAAAGAAATTCGGTTGACAAACAAAGGAGAAAAAGGTACTAAACTGTTTTGTCTTTGATTATTTTTATATATAGACTAGCGACTCACCATCGCTCCGCTCGGGTTCGTCCAAAGTTACGTCTAAACGTTCAGTATACATTTCTCAGAGATGACAAAATGATTTTCCCGCAGTAAAAAGTATCCTATATGTTGACCCGGATAACCAGCTATCGTCATACCATCAAAATCATACTATCTGTATCTAATAATAAAGACTATTTTAATAAGATTTTTCAAAAAGTATTAAATGTGGTAGTAGCAGTGGTAGCCCAGTGGTAACGCGCTCGCTTGGGAAACCGAGTGAAGCGGGTTAAAATCCCGGGTCTCGCACCTCTGATATTTTTATGTGCGAATCATTTCTAACTTGATTAGATTACCACTTGCCTTACGGTGAAGGAAAACATCGTGAGGAAACCTGCATGTCTGAGAGAACTTAGCAAGTTTTCGAAAGACATATGAAGTCTGCCAACCCGCACTTGGCCAGCGTGGTGGGCTATGGCCCGATTCCCCTCGTACTGAAGGGAGGCCCGTGCCCAGCAGTGGGACGTTAAAAAGGGCTGAATACATTAAATGTACAGATTCTCAGTTAGAATGTTATTATATATATAAATGTCAAATTTTATGCCACTTTTTGATACGTTATTTTCGGAAGAGTGATAAAAAAATCAAAGCATTATATATATTAAAACAAGATTAAGACCAATAATTATAAAGACAAAAGCTGCAAGATAGATACCTAAGTGTCAAACGTCTAAACCTCATAAGATTGGTTCTTACAATTAATTTTAATTACATATTAAAACTGCTAAATTTCAAAATTATCGCTCAATCTCATTCGTGTCTTCCTCACAATACGTGTCACTGGCAGAATGTATTGCGTCTTTTAACGCAACTCTAAGCCAGTAAAGAAAAAAAAATTGTTCAAATAGTTAGTAATACTTATTTATAAAATAAAAACAAATCAATAATGTGGAAGAGTTCTTTGAGTTAGAATATTTTTTTGTGTGTTTCAGTGCATTTGAAAATTGGCGGATGGATTCAAAAAAATTGTATTAAACACCTAATTAATTAATTTTGAATTTATTTCTAATTTATTTTTAAATAAGTTGAATCCGATGGTTAAATGATATTATATGACATATCCAAAAGACGACACGTTAGGCTCAGTTTGTAGTGTACCTACTTGCTGTGCCAGCGGTCGCGGGTTCGAATCCCGCTGGGGACATTCATTTGTGTGATGAGCACGAATGTTTGTACTCCAATCATGGGTGTTTATATTTATAATATGTATGTATTTAAAGCTATATACATATGTGTAGTGTATCAACTATCTGGTATCCATAACCAAGCCTCGTAGCTTACCATAGAGCTGGATGGTGCTATGTGTTAATGTCCCAATATATTTATTTGCATATTTATCCAAACATTTACAAAATCATGGTATCTCTACATAAGTGTTAAAAAAATTATAGGTCTTCTTGTTGGCAAGTGTTCAGAGTTCCAAGCTTGGTCATTATATACCTTGCATCGTAAACTTTGCTAATAGTTAGAGAACCACTAACCGCACCTCCCACACAACTTCAAATGAAATAGATCTTAAGGAAAAGTACTGGGGTTTATGACTTCTCGAATAATTCACAGAGAAATATTATTTTTTAGCTTTTTGCTGTTTAGCTTGCGATATAAACAATTAATCTTTTTTAATATATGTATGGTGGTATGGGCAGTGGTAGTCCAGTGGTAACGCGTTCACTTGGGAAACCGAGTGAAGCGGGTTCAAGTCCCAGGTCTCACACCTCTGATATATTCATGTGCGAATCATTTTCTAACTTGATTACCACTTGCCTTACGGTGAAGGAAAACATCGTGAGGAAATATATATATATTGCTCATCTATCTATATAAAAATCAATTGCTGTTCATTAATCTCGCTAAAACCCAAAAACAGCTGTAAATTTAAATAATTATTGTTTTGTCTTGTTGGGGGCGTGTCAGAGGTGACTAAAGTATAAAAAATATGGAAAATCTATAAAAACAGCTGAAAAATTCATAAATTCAGAAATGTTTATTTTACATGAGAATCACTACTTCAGATTATTTTCAATAGATGGCGTTAGTGAACCTGTCATCTACAACAATACATCAAGTTTAAGTTGGAAAAAAATAATACATGTATAGTTTATCTATTCCATACTAACCGTAAAAACGTACCTAAGGATGAACCTAAGCGAAGCGAGGATGTGTCGCTAGTTTAATATTATAAGAAAAGACATACATATATTGTATTCAGCCCTTTTTAACGTCCCACTGCTGGGCACGGGCCTCCCCTCAATGCGAGGGGAATTAGGCCATAGACCCGTGCCCAGCAGTGGGACGTTAAAAAGGGCTGAATACATTATATAGTATCACCTCGTATTCTGTCTTCGCTTTTTATATTTGTATTAGAACTATAAATCTAAATAAGACGAATCTCGAAAGAATATGGATCAAACTAAACTTAGTCCAGTACCTATAGATTTGCTTGCCTAATGATATAAAAATTAAAAAAAAATTTTTTTATCGATTCATAATTAGAACACACGTTATTAAAACAATAATATTACAACTTAAGTACAATTTTAAAATAAATTCTGAGTACCAAAACTGTTTTAATTTTATTTTATACATTCAAAACGAGGTTAACTTGAACGATATCTGAACTGCCATTATAATAAAAAAAAAAAATCATTTGATATTGTCAAATTATAACTATCCTGTTAATATTATAAAGTTTTTGGGGTTTTTGGGGATGGATGTTTGTTACTCAATCACGCCAGAACGTCTGAACCTAGGTCTGGAGGAAATTTGGCACAGAGATAGATTAGTCTGGTATAGCATATAGATTACTTTTATCCCGGAAAATATACGGTTCCCGTGGGATAGATTTGTTTTTTTTCACCAGGGACGAATCCGAGCGAAGCGAGGGTGAGTTGCTAGTATTATGAACGCGAAAGTTTGTGAGGATGGTTGGATGGATGTTTGTTACTCTTTCACGCAAAAACTACTAAAGATATTTTGATGAAACTTTACAGTAATATAGCTTATACAATAAATATCAGAATGACACATAAGTTATAATTTTTTAAAGGTGTAGATACTCCATGTACATCGTATTAACATAATAGAAATACGGGTGCAAGCTGCGGGAAAACGTTAGCGTTGATTCCAAAATATTAACACATTTCAAGGAGTTTTTAAATTGATACTATTAAATACGTTTTCGGTATGCAAAGTATTTAATGATAGCTGACAGATAAGTTTTTGGTGGCCAAAAGAAATATACGGAATATGTTGAAATTCCGATCCAATTAGCTGTTATGGAGAAAGGTTTACTCGAGCACTTCATTTTAATTTTAGGGTTCCTCAAACTACAGATTAATACATCAGTGAAAAATATTCGTATATAAACATATTTTTTACATATGGAATATAATAATATAAATAATCTTATTTTGGGAGTGACTTTGTTCGTTGACTTTTGAAGCGTTTTATGTAAAAAGCAATATAGTTAATAAATGAAAATATTATATTTGAATATACTGCTTAAAAGAAATAAGATACTGAATTTTGGTATATGATATTTTTTTGTCGATTTAATAAAGGTTTGTTCCCTTATTGTTAATCGATTAGGATTATATATTGTAATGAATCGTTTAATGCAGAGCGTGTGCAAACAAATAAAAAAAACTTGAAGGTGGACTATTAAAAAAAAAACTAAACCTGTACAGTAAATTACCTTTAACTTTTTACTTAAAGAGAATATGAAAATCTATATATAAATATAGGAAAAAACAAAAAGTACTTTTTTCTCCTTTTTTTCTTTCTTATTTATGCGTTTTACTTACATTTATAAACACTTAGAATGATGGATATTTGTGAGCTAAACGTTGGGTTATGAGTTTTAGTGCAATTAATCCTTTTCTAACACCAGACAAAATCTTACCTAAGCAGCGAGAGGGGTTACGGGGGTTTGGGCTTCGAGAAATCTTATCTACTCTTACAAGGAGTTAGAGGAAGAGGGGGGGTTAGAAAAGCCAAAATTGTCCTTTCGTGATTAATAAATGGCCCCTTATATCCAATATCCGGAACTTTGATAAAATGTTATCGTTTCACTAAATGATCCTCAATAAAAATAATGTCGAGTTACAGCATAATTTTGCATTTAATACGTACTTGAAAAAACCAGAGTGGTCGTGTTATGCACAAAAGTAATGTAAATATTTGGGGTAATTGAATATAAAAATCAGTAAACATTTTTAAATATTTCAATTATAGAAATATAAAAGAAAGCTCATGTGCTTTGCGTATCGTAACAGATGTTATGTATATTAATATTAAGCTTTATTTAAAAAAAAAAGATGGTAACCCACTTGACTAAGTGAAACGGGTTCAAGTCGAACTTCTGAGATTTTTATATGCTATTATAGTTATCTTTCAAATACGGTGAAGGAAAAAATGTAAACAAACCCGCTTTTCTAAGAGAACCTAACTAGTGTTACAAAGACGTCTGAAATTCTACACTTGACCAGCGTGGACTATATAAATTACCGCTTGAGTGAAGCCTTTGCCCAGCAGTGGGTCGTCAAGGGACTGTATTATTATAAATTTATACATTAGCGACTTACAATGTGTAATAAGATATTATTTTATATACTATGATAAAAAGTATTACCATATGTATGAGAATAAAAACTTAAAAAAAAACCCACTTTCAGGCACTGAAAAGTAAAAAATAACCAAACGGATGCTTTCATTTAGAAAAGATACCTAATCAGATATTTTCAAAGTCGATGTGCTTTGATTTGTATTGGCTCCTCCTCCTTTTTGGAAGTCGGTTGATAGAGTGAAGATGTTGCTTTCGAGCCTATAAATTAACTTTGACAGACACTGAAAGACGACGAGGGTACGATTCGAATAAGATTTATTTAAAGATAATTTTAATTATTTGAAATATTTTTTTAACTGTAAGATTACTTTAAAAATAATGTAACACTCCTTTTTAAACTGTTGGTAAATTATATTAAGTTAGCGATAGTACTCTACATTTATAATTACAATCTTGCAAGGAACAAGATTGACAGCCGGTTGCGAAGTAAAAATAGCCGAAATACCAATGTTATCGACGCTTTTAAGGCTTTTGAGCTTATGTTAAGCGTAACTTTATTCAAGTTAAATGAACGTGTAGATTCGAATCTGAATTTAGGTATAAATAAATAAATTATGTTGGGACATTAACACACAGCACCATCTAGTTCCATAGTAAGCTACGAGGCTTGTGTTATGGATACCAGATAGTTGATACACTACACATATATTACTTTTAAATAAACACATATTATAAATATAAACAGTAAACACCCATGACTGGAGTACAAACGTTAGTGCTCATCACACAAATGAATGCCCCCAGCGGGACTCGAACCCGCGACCGTTGGCACAGCAAGTAGGGTCACTACAAACTGAACCAAACCTGTCGTCAAACGTGTGTAACATCATTAAACTTCAACTTCATTGCTTTGTTCTTAACTGTTTTTAGTAAAAAATAATACTAATTCTGATTTTATAATATAATTAGCTTAGCTTTTAAAATCCAAGGATTTTGTTTTGTTATTGGAAAACGTTCACGTATTTTTATTTTATTTTTAACCGACTTCCAAAAAAAGGAGGGGGTTCTCATATTCGACCTTATATATATATTTTTTATAATTAGCGAGTTACTATCGCGCCGCTCTCGGGTGTATCCCTAGGTACTTTTTAAATGAATAAAAATAGTTATTGTGAACTTTAGGAGATACAGACATGCTTTCGCGTACTTTTCTGTAGGTCTTTTTAAGACCTACAATTTTCTAGTACATTGTTTTGATGTATCTCTTAAGGTGAACCTAGCAAGTTTTCGAAAGACATGTGAAGTCCGCCAATCCGCACTTGGCCAGCGTGGTGGACTATGGCCTGATTCCCCTCGTCTTGAAGGGAGGCCCGTGCCCAGCAGTGGGACGTTAAAAAAAAAGGGCTGAATACAATACATACAATACAAATACAATCTCTTAAAGTTTAGCCAGCTTTCGACAAAATGCCGTTATAGTTCAGCCAGTAGTAGCCACTCAATATTACTAGTATCTTAGAGGTAATAAATGTATATACATCTATACATGTAATAAAAGTGTAACTGATCGCTGTCTGTACATGGAAAATATTTGAGAAAAACTATTATTAGGTTTCGAGTCTTTACTAACGCTGTAGAATCCTAAACAATGATTGTTAGATTTTTTGTCAGTTTGTCTGTGCGTTTGTGCGCGTTAATCTCACACGTATTGTGGTAAGCTTCACTTAACATTTAATATTTCTTTTATTTCAATTGGTTCATAATTTTTTTTTTTTTTTATGGTATTCAGTGATAAACGAGCAGACAGTCCATCTGATGCAAAGCGATACCTATCGCCCATAACACCTACGGTTCATGCACTTAAGTTTTATGTAACAAAACTGCAGAACCGCCGGTACGTTATCACCTCTATGTTATGCCTCTTGCCTGTAATTGCGCTGGCTACCTTATCCTTCAAACCAGAACACAACAATGCAATCATTGTTGCTTGGCGGCAGAAATAGATAAGGGGGTGGTACCCATCCAGTCGGACTCCTCAGGCTTGACAGAGTCCTACCACCGGTGAATAAAAAAGTTATGTCAATTTAAACAATTACCTAGGGAGGAACACGAGCGAAGTGTAAGTGACTTGCTAGTACATAATACCTATGTGTCTCAAAAAGTTATAAATTCGAATTGATGATTTTAATATTTGCTAATATTACTGTGTTATATGGTGGTTATAATTTTGTACAAATTAAATTTAATTATGTTTTGGCTGTCTGAAATTTGTTAGGTTAATCAATTTAAATAATTAAGTTACCATTCACCCCTTACTCGAAGTGAATACAATCTGTGAGCGATCAAATATTTAGGACGATTAAGTTATTTAGGTATTTTCATAGAAATTCATATAATTTGATTATAAAAAACAAATGCACACTTATTAAATAAATAAATATGTTGGGACATTAACACACAGCACCTAGTTCTATGGTAAGCTACGAGGCTTGTGTTATGGATACCGGATAGTTGATACACTACACATATATAAATAAATATAATATAAACACCCATGACTGGAGTACAAACATTCGTGCTCATCACACAAATAAATGCCCCCAGCGAGACTCGAACCCCCGACCTCTGGCACAGCAAGTAGGGTCACTACAAGCTGAGTCAAACGTGTCGTTGATTATTACTGTATAAGCCATATCCGCGCGGAACTGTTGCAAGACGGCAAAGTGTATTTCCCCGTTGGATAGTAATGCCGATTCTTTAGTTGAAAAACGAGCCAGCTTTTTTGTCATCAGTAGAAGCAATAAGAGGAGGTTTAACGTCTTTTAAAAGGTGTTTAGCACTACGACCCCATGGGCCAAGGGTTTCTACAGCAAGCATAATTTTGACTATGGAGACGCGTTTACGCAACTTGAGTAGTTCTATTGATAATTCAAATACAATATGATTTTAATATCGATATCATTTACAATTATCATATGAACCTGTATACCATGTACAGATTTCACAGAGTACCGGAGTAGTATGAATTGTGTGTGAGATACAAAATAGAATAAAACAAGCAGTTGTACGTATTTTTTTTAATTTCCTAACAGTTCGGCTAAAGTTTTCAGTAAAAAAAATCGTAAAAGTTGATCGTAAAATTTTGAAAACAGGGAAAAACTGAAAACAAATAATAAATGTGCAGGAATTTTGTATGAATAAAAAGATCACAAGCCAATTCACTGTTTGGAAATGAAAAGCTGGTCAGCTAGTTGATAGAATAAGACACTATTTTTTTTTATAAAACCAACGTATTTTAGGAATTTTATATTGATTTCATGTTATTCATTTAATTTTTTTTTATAACACTATTACACAAGAAAAGGGTACATTAACAAAAAAAATACAAATAAAGAGATGTGCAAAGGCGGCCTTATCACTAAAAGTGAACTCTTACAGGTGAGGCAACCGATAGAAAAGGATACAAGAATATAAGTAAGAAAAGCGGAAAGGTGCATAAAGTCCAAGTCATTAAAACTTAAAGTGAATAAACATACTCGTACATAAAATTTTACATATATAAAATACTAATTTCACTATATATATTTTTATTATATTCATGTTAATTTTATCATATTTAATGGTAAACTTATACTTTTACCGGTGGTAGGACTCTGTCAAGCCTGAGGAGTCCGACTGGATGGGTACCACCCCCTTATCTATTTCTGCCGCCAAGCAACAATGATTGCATTGTTGCGTTCCGGTTTGAAGGATAAGGTAGCCAGCGCAACTACAGGCAAGAGGCATATCATCTTAGTCCTCACAGTGACAACGCACCTGTGGTTCTGCATTTTTGTTACTTAAAACCTAAGTGCATGAACCGTAGGTGTTATGGGCGACAGGTACTGCTTTCCATCAGGAGGTCTGTCTGCTCGTTTGTCACTGAATCGCATTAAAAAAAAAGTTTGGTTTAAGGACATTTTCATTTTCGCTGTGCAACTGTACGGAGGTTACATCTTTATCAAAATTAAACTCTGCAGATCACTGCTCTGTTGCTTACAATTTATGGAAGTATTGAAAAGTAATCGATAAATTAATTGAGTAATTTACGTTTCTACATTAGTTGAGAATAGCGGGAACTGATTTATTGCAGGAGTTTGGATATTGGTATCAAGATATGTCGCGATAGAATTCTATTTTAACTAAGATTTTATTAGTAAATATTATATATAATATATGAAAGATTTTATCATATTATACTGTATATTTAAGACCTTGACCATGACTATGGTCACTATCAACCACGTATTCATATGGTTATAACCATGGTTGCGACCAACATACACTTAGACTTATAAACACAAAATGGTCAGAGTGACCGAATTCTCAGTAGCTATAATTTTAATGTGAGCTCATAATAAACAGGCACAGAATCGAAGAAATTCTTAGTGCGGAAGTGCCTGATGGTAATAATAAGATATTTATGGTATGATATGTGTGATAAGGAATTACAGTATGTAGAGTAAAACAAGATAAAGATTTACATTTACATTTAAATTATTAATATATGTATATGCTAGTGTTTTCCCAGTGGTTGAAACTAGGTCATAATTATTATTGAAAATTCGGGGTAGATTCAATTTAATAATAGAATGTACCTATTTATATACAAAAATAGTTTCTAAACAAAAAAAAGTAGAGGAGAAAAAGGTACTGAACTTTTTTGTCTTTATCTATCTATGTGACAAAAAAGTGTTTCCAAAATTTTAAAGCTCGTCAAATTTTAATTAAGAAAGTAAGAATAATGTCAGACCTAGATGCTAAAATTATACTTATCTAATATGAAAAGAAAAAACCTATTTTGTCCGTAATCACAACTTTAAAATATAAAAAGTAAATCAATTTTTTTATATGCCTTCACTAAATGTTCCTTACTGATGATACTTTTAATTTGGATTTCATTTCAAGATGCCAAAAATCTGATGTTATTACGAACTTTCTTTATCGGGGAATTGAACCTACAACTTCTAACGTAGTACGTGTTAATCACCAACCTAAAATATGCTACAATATCCCAGGAGATACATTTGCTAAGTAGGGAAAATATATAAATATTACTATTGGGCACTCTATTTGTCGGCTAAAGCTTGGCGCCGAGCCCATTCCTTAATTCACGAGAATATCCCGACTGACAGCTTTACATGTTGCAGGATCCGAAAAGATTACACACATTTTCTCATGTTGTCCTTCTGTATGCGAGTAGAGAAATAAAATTGTAATGTTTGCGACGTGCATATAAATAAAAATATCTTTTCGGATATTTTCGCGAATTTATCTTTTTGAACCATGATTGCTGTAAAGCATTCGAAACGTCGGGAACCAAAAAACAAAATAAATCCGTGGAAAATTCCGAAAAGATTGTTTTATTTAAAATTTCAAATATTGGTGTATTTCTGAGAAAGTATTAGACATACGCATACATAATAATACCTACGTTACTTTATGTCTTAAACCAAAAACAAATCTATCCCACTGGAACTGTACATTTTCCTGGGACAAATATTGTGTCTATTTGAACTCAAAGCTGATAGGGACAAAGTGATTTTAATTGAATTGTAAGTAGTATACTATGTAAAAACAAGATTCTATGCTTCTTAACGAGACACACGTAACGGTGTTCTTCAGAAATTTGCAGAAGTTCGATCAGTATTCAGGCTTGTCTTACAAAATCTGACAGAAGATGACTTTTTCTCACCTTGTAGTTCCCACTGCTAGGAACGCTAGGTGGTGTGTACCCTCGACCACCATACACTGACGAGCTACCTCCATGGTACAGGGTGTTGTTATTGGCATCCCTCGTCGTGGCTGTTGAGTAAGTGGACTTGCAGTTTTGAGACATTTTGGTGATCTGGAATTGAGAATTTTGAAATTTAAAGAAGTAGGCTTAGTTCTTTACTTCTTTATCCTTCTGTAGACGAGAGTGGCCTTCTGTTATATAGCTGCTATATTTCTGGCCAGTGTTTGCTTAATGCAGTTTTTTCATTCGCTAACGCAGTCTGTATTTAGAGAAAATATGAGTATTTTTGATATCAACTTGTGTAACTTTTAATTTATGGACCACTATGTTGTAAATCTCTTTGATTCAGTGCCGTATGACAAAATTGCAGCGTAGGCTTGAGATCGTTATGATATGAGGAATTATTTATGGTAATTACTTTTAACTAAAAAGGTACAGCGACTTCAAAACTACTTTAAAAGCAATTATTTTACTCTTAAGGCTGAAAAAATTTCTTAAAATTAGTTTGACTAGTCTAAGATAGGTTGACCCGGAAATAATGTGTAACATACGCATAAATATACATACATACATATATATAGGGCGTATTTAAGTACATTGTCCTTTTTGTAGATGGTCAAAAACCTTTTAATAATTATATTTTTTGCACAGCGATACATGAAAAATAGATTTTTTATATATATTTGTCATAATAACGAAAGAAAGTGGCATTTATCAAGTATTTTTCCAATATACCTGCAAAAAAAGGTACTGAGTTGTCGAGAAAGAATGGTGCTTTTGTATCGGCTCTTTTAAGTCTTAGAACTCATCACTCCCGTAAATTAAAGTAATGTAATCTGAAAGAGGTGTACAACTTGCTTTATATTTCAACTTTGATATTATATGTGGTGTATATTATATAGTAAATTAATACCACTCGACGAGATAATGTAAGCTTCAAAAAACAAAAATCTATGCTTTCTAACGAATATAAATGTAACGGTTAACTTCAGAATTTTGTAAAAATTCCATCAGTACAAGCTTATCTTACAAAATCTGCTAGAAAATAATTAAATATCCCATAAATCAAAGTTAACTTGAAAAATATCTACGGAAATGTATTTAACATTTCAACTTTGATAATATACATATGTGGGGTATATTATATATAATATTATCTATATAGTAATTTAATACAATTCAATGAAGTGTAGGCTATAATAAATTCGCGAAGGCTTCATCGTTTTTCCCCCTACGTGAAGCCTGACGAGAGTAAATTGAAATGAAATTTAATATTTATTAGTCCCAAAGTGAAGAAAGAAGGTGGTTAATGTTTCCTCTTCCCCTTTTTCCATGTGTTGATATTGTTACACTCAAATATAAATTGTTTGTGCGTTCGCGTAATTTTGTTCACAATTTCATGGGTTTTCATTTTTTTGCACGGAATTCTATTTTTTTTTCTAAAATAAAAGTAGCCTATGTTACTTCTGATAACATTAGCTATCTGCCAGTGAAAGTCCCGTCAAAATTGGTCCAGCAGTTTCTGAGATTAGCCAGATAAACAAACAGACAGACAAACAGACTAAAGTAAAAACAAATAATATCATATGCATAAAAAAGTATCATATGCATCTAGAAAAAAGCTGTTATTTTGATATTAAAAAAGAACACTTCAATTTTATTTATAGATTTATGGTAAATAATTTTTAGCATCAGTTCCACTCGTACGAGAAATACATCAATAAAAATATCCTATGTGTTATTTTGTCAAGTTTTCATTGTATGAATAAGTAAGAAACAGATACACTTACTCATGCTTTTATATTCCTAATATTTCGCATTTATAATATTTGAGTGTTAAACTAATAAAAATCGGTCAAGTGCGAGTCGAATCCGCACATGAAGGGTTCAGTAACATCGTACATGTATTTTTTATTAATATGATTTTTACTCTATGTATGTAGTATACACTTCGATGATCGATTACGAACGTCAAAAAAATGTTTCTTGTATTTGAATTTTTTAATTTTTATTTATTTTTATTATTTGATGTTATGGCGGCAATAGAAATACATAATCTGTGAAAATTTCATGTCCCTACTTATTACGGTTCATGAGTTACAGCCCTCTGACAGACGGATGGATGGACGGACAGAGGAGGCCTATTACTAAAATAGGGTTCCGTTGGCACCATTCGGATACGGAAACCTAAAAATGAACTGTTATATTTTGAATTATTAATTATTTTATGATTAAAAAACATTTATTTTATGATTAAAGGCCATTATTTTATGATTAAAATTTTAATAATTTCCAGTTAACGATGCACGTACCAATAGGATATAAAACTCTCATAGTAAATTGTACGTTAAGCTACACTAATATTATAAAGAGGTAAAGTTTGCGAGTTTGTGAGGTTGAAGGGGGTAATCTCTAGATCTACTGAACCGATTTAGATGCAATTAGGTAAGAAGATAGTTTGAGACTCTGGAAAGGACATAGGATATTTTTTATCCCGGAAATTATCCCTTATGAGGGTGAAAATTGGGATAAGTTTGTATTGGGAAACAAACTAGGAACAAACCCGAGGGTGAGTTGCTAGTGATTTGATACGATTCTAGTTTAAACTGGATATGTGTTCACGCTGGATGAGAGATTACTATTAGTAGTTCGAGATAAAAATCTTTAAAAAATGTGGTAAAAATTAGTGTTCGTTCAGTAGTCATAATTTGATGATATTCATTTTTTTATGAATAACACTAAAACGAGTCAATACTTCGCCAAAACAGCTGCTCGGTAAAAAAAAGAAAATCGATTCACTAGGAGAGGGGATAAAGGTAGTGAATAATTTGTCTTTGCTTACTTACACATTAATATATATATATATATATATATATATATATATATATATATATATATATTTGTATATAAAATAACGACAAAATTAAAAAAAATCAAAAAAAAGACTCGTACAAATTCTATGGCGTTTATTATATTTATAAAAAAACTTTCTTTTCTTCTTTACTAGAAGTAAAAAAGAAAGTCATTATGTTCTTTCTTTCTCTAAATTTATATAAATCAAGTGAAGAAAAAAAAGTTTCAAAATAGCAAAACTTTTTCTTGTACAAACAACTGTGGAAAACAGTCTACACAGAAAATTATACATTAATTTGGAAGATAAGAGAGACACCAAAGTACTTCACAATTTTATTTACCTTATAAATATTCCAATTAGTGTCGCTATAACTAACTTAAACGGTTAGTTTAACAATTAGAATTTTTAAAATTTCCTATCTATACAATTTGTTTACAATTGACGATACGTTTGGCTTAGTTTGTAGTGACCCTACTTGTTGGACGAACGGTTGCGGGTTCGAGTCCCGCTGGAAGCATTCATTTGTGTGATGAGCACGAATGTTTGTACTCCAGTCATGGATGTTTATATTTATAATATGCTTGTCTTACGGTGAAGGAAAACATTTTGAAGAAACCTGCATGTCTGAGATAACCTAACAAGTTTTCGAAAGACATTTCAAGTCCGCCAACTCGCACTTGGCCAGCTTGGTGGACTATGGCCTGATTCCCCTCGTATTGAAGGGAGGCCCGTGCCCAGCAGTGGGACGTCAAAAAGGGCTGAATACATGTATTTAAAGTTATATATGTGTAGTGTATCACCTATCTGGTATCCATAACACAAGCCTCGTAGCTTATCATGGAACTGGATGCTGCTGTGTTTTAATGTCCCAAGATATTTATATTTATTTATTTAATTTAATTTCAAGTTTAAAAATACAAAAAAAAATATAATAAAGACTATATAACTGTAGAATATTAATAGATACTAGATACGGCGATCAGTTTTGTTACGTGCAAGAATTCTATTTACCGCCTGTATACAATGTTGAAGGTTTTAATTAAAAACCTTTAATGAAATCTCTGCTTTACATTTTTAGAGGCGCAGAACCAACTCGATCGTATGAAAACATCGAATTACAAATTTTGATAGTTGGTTCAACAAAGTTATCTTAGTAAAATGTGAATTTACACTACAGTATGTTTAAATTTTAAATATTCAAATTATTTGTAATCTTATATATTTAAACGAGCAATTCTTGTATATTTATATCTTTATTTATTTATTTATACCGGCGATCTCGGAAACGGCTCTAACGATTTTGCTGAAATTTGGTATATGGGGGCTTTCGGGGGCGAAAAATTGATCTAGATTAGTCACATGTCTGGGAAAACGCGTGTTTTCGAGTTTTAATGCGTTTTTCTTATGCATTATTCTACGCAAAATTTAATCGCGACATCTATACAACTGTCTCAGTAACACTTAGTCACTTAATGTAAAATTATTTTTAAGTCCAATTAAAAAGAAAATTGTTCTTATCGCGACATTTATACAACTTTCTCGGTAACACTTAGTCACTTAATGTAAAATATACAATCTTTCAAGAACTCCGTGCGAAGCTCGGTCGCCCAGGTACTAATATTTAATTAGCCAAATTTGTATATATGCGTGTATATAAACTGACGTCATTAAGTTACAGTGAATCCCATTATTATCGATCAACGATCTTTACTAACGAAACAAATTTATTAAAACACTAGCGACTCACTCTCACTCCGCTTGGGTTCATCCTCACTTATCTTTTAATGTTTAGTATAGATTTCTCAGAGATGAGATATTTTCCCGCAGTAAAAAGTATCCTATATGTTGACCCGGATAACCAGCTATCATCATACCAAATTTCATCAAAATCCCTCCAGTGGGTTTTCCGTGATGCGGTAACAGACGGACAGATAGACAGACAGACAGATAGACAGACAAAAATTCTAAAAACTATAGATTTGGCCTTTGTATCGATAATAATATCTATTTCTATAAGATTTTCCAAAAAATATTGAATGTACAGGTTCGGCTTAGTTACAATTTTATTATATGTATAGATATATAAAACTTCTGTCAAATTTCTAACTCTAGTAAGGAAAACCACAAATGGATAGGTTATTTACAGGCAGTGGAAGCCCAGTGGTAACGTGCCCGCTTATGAAACCTAGTGAAGCGTGTTCGAATCCCGAGTCTCGCACCTCTGATATTTTCATGTGCGAATCATTTCTAACATGATTACAACAAGCGAAAATTATATCACTAAATGTATTTGGTTTACTGCCAAAGAAGAAAATCACAAAAACTGGATTCATTAACCTGTTTCTTGTTTAATAATGCGTACTGAGTGCCCAATATGTGGGGTATTGGTTTTTTTAACCACACCGAATACATTGGCCTACCAATATAAATGCAAATTTGTATGTATGTTTGTTTGTTAGTTTTACTGTAATGACTGGACGGAATTGGATGAAGTTTTGTACATAAATATGACCTGGAGTAATATATAGGCTGCTGTAAGGCTCCAAGGGATGTACTCGAGTGAAGCGAGTCTAAAATATATATTATCTATATTTCGATACTCACGAGTTTAAAATATATATTATCTATATTTCGAATTTCACTTAGATCCATTAAGCCTAAAGCCTTAAACTTCGTCAATAGGTACTAAAAAAAAAAGAAAATCGGTTGACATACAGAAGAGTAAATCTGATTGGTCTTTGCCTTTTTATATGTACATATATATAGATATAAGAAATGAGAAACATTTCTTTTCCATACACTAACGAGCAACATGATAATGTAATAATTTTTCCATTTAATGGCGAGTTGTTGTTATTGTTAGAAGTTTTTCAATAATATAATTCTGAGTTATTTTGATAAATCCCAATATTTGAAAATCTTTATCAAAAACACGCCCTTTGAAAAGTTAAAGCATTATAAGGAATGCTTGGAGGGCCATGTTTTCTTCTTATAAAAGAATCTCTCGTAGATTTTAACTGTACGGCTGTAGATCCGGAGGCCCTGGATATGAGTTCCAGGTCGCTCCAAGTATAGTTATTAGGTTATTCTGTTGAGAAATTTTCAGTAGCAGTATTGGGAAGCTGGCATAGCCTCAGAGAGCACATAAAGAATTTGGTCTGGCGCCTGATCTCTCTCCGGTCTTTTCGGATTTTAAGAGAGAAAGGATCAAAAAAGAGACAGAGAGCGTACGCTTATGTTCACGCACACACTTGTGCAGAAAAATATCTCTCGCGTAGTTAGCTAGTCTCAACGATATATATATATATATATATATATGTAGTATATGTATATTATTATTATAAGAACTCTGAAAAAAATACTGCCCGAGGAAAATGCGAAAAAATTACTAGTTAAAAATGTATTAATTGATCGGTAATTTGATCTTCCTGTGACCAGTAAATTTTAAAATCACTGGACCGTTTCAAATGAAACTTTATAATTTCATATTATTACGCGATTGGGTTCCGAAATTATTTCTATAATTACGTTGTTACAATGTAATTTTTAAACTTAAATATATAATTTTTTTTTTATTTTTTTTTATTTTCGCTCGACAAGATGACTCCATGTCGCCTGATGGTAAGCAACAGTGGAGTCCAAGAATGAGGTCGATCGGTTTCGGGACATGATCTCGATACCGATCAATCTCACCTCGTCGGCCCGCATAAGTGCTTTTTCACGCTCCGTTTAAAAGACCCAGGATTGTAGGAAGAGGGAAACACGTGAGACGGTAATGAATTCCATTTCCTAATGGTGCGGCACAGGTAGGAGTTACCAAACCTTTTGGTACGAGATGGTATGGGTAGTACCGTGTGAGGATGGAATTTCCGACCAGCACGTGTGGTCTTGGAGAGGAAAGGAGAGGAGGGTATAAGATGGAAGAGCTCTTCAGAACACTCGCCGTAATATAGGCGGTAAAAAGCGGCTAGTGAAGCAACATCTCTACGCAGTTGCAGAGATTCGAGATATTGAGTAGCCTCAGCTTTATTAATTATGCGGACAGCACGGCGTTGAAGTCTATCAAGAGCGTCTAACAAGTACTTAGCAGAGCCATCCCAGAGGTGGGAGCAGTACTCAACGCATGAGCGCACTTGAGTCTTGTACAGAAGACATAGCTGCTCAGGCGAGAAGAACCGCTTCACCCTGTTTAGGACCCCGAGTTTACGTGAGGCTAACGAAATGACACTCTCGATATGGCTTTTTTGGTTCAGGTCGCTACGGATGTTAACTCCGAGGATGTTGATGCTGCCCTGCATCGTAAGGCGTGTGTTCTGAAGAGAGGGAAGACAAAGGAATGGAGATTTTTTTGCTGAGAACGCGCATACCTGCGTCTTCTTGGCATTGAACTCGACCAGGTTCTTTGTACCCCATTCTGAAACGCGGTACAAGACATCGTCGAGCTCACGGACAAGTTCAGTTCTCTTATTCTCGATCTCGGTTCGATTTGCGGCAGGATGGCCAAAGTATCGACCGTGAACAGTGCTATCATCTGCATAGCAATGAATATTACCCAGGGATAACATGTCATTGATATGCAGAAGAAAGAGTGTTGGTGATAGGATAGACCCCTGAGGCACACCAGCATCCACCTGCAGGAAGCTAGAAGCTTGTCCATCGCAGAGAACGCGAATACTGCGCTCATGGAGGAAGTCAGCCACCCAGTCGCACAACCGAGGAGGTAAACCGTAGGCCGGAAGCTTGGAAAGAAGGGAACGGTGCCAGACCCTATCGAAAGCTTTCGAGATATCAAGGCTAACAGCCATCGATTCGCCATGCTTGTCCATAGCCTCGCCCCATAGATGCGTCATAAAAGCTAGAAGATCACCCGTCGAACGTTTTGGTCGAAAACCATATTGACGATCGTTGATAAGGGAGTGACCCTCTAGGTAGCGGACGAGTTGCGAGTTTATGATCCGCTCGAACACCTTACAGAGTACCGAGGTTATGGCTATGGGTCGATAGTTGGCAGGGTCGGATCGGTCACCTTTTTTAGGGATCGGTTGAACGTTCGCCACCTTCCAAGCCTTCGGCACAATCCCCGAAGAATAGGAGGTTCGGTACAGGCGCGTTAGTGCTGGAGCCAAATTAAATGGTATATCTATCCATATAATAAAATTCTGAGTCGAATCTGTACATTAAATATGTTTTGGAAAATCTTATTAAAACAGACATTATTATCGATACAGAGGTCGAATCTATAGTTTTCAGATCTATCCGGCTCAACATATAGGATACTTTTTACTGCGGGAAAATATCTCATCTCTGAGAAATATATACTAAAATTTAAAACGTAACTAGGGACCAACCCGAGCGGAGCGAGGGTGAGTCGCTAGTATAAGTTTTAAAATGAAGATTAGAAAAAAACAAGATATTCTACATAAATAAAATACATAAATATATTGGGACATTAACACATAGCACCATATAGTTCCATAGGGTACGAGGCCTGTGTTATGAATACCAGATAGTTGATACACTACACACATAACTTTAAATACATACATACATACATATTATAATTATAAACACTCATTACTGGAGTACAAACATTCGTGCTCATTACACAAATGAATCCCCTCAGCGGGACTCGAACCCGTGACCGCTGGCACAGCAATTAGGGTCACTACGAACTAAGGCAAACGTGTCATCAAACATATTATATATTTTTAAAAATAAAGCGCTACATACATATACATATGATAATATAAGAGTTTGGAAATTTTCATAGTAATAATAATTTAGCTACCGGTATTTTTGTTTTGATAGAGTGAAGGCGGCAATTAAAAGTGGACCTGTCAAAAAGTAAGGCAACTTCGGCAGCCGCCAGCCAGATACTGTTAGTAAAAGTAACTGTAATACGAGATAATTAACTGTGCGGTGCAAGTGATGAGATTGGCGTTTATATATATATATATATATATATATATATATATATATATATATATATATATATATATATATATATATATATATATATATATATATTACTAGCGACTCACACTGGCTTTGCCTAGGTTCGTTTTTAGGTAGGTTTTAACGGTTGTATGGAATAGATAGACTAAATATATATAGGTATATAGAAAAGTAGATAATACTTTAAAAAATAAAAAATAATTATACCTTACTTGAAATGATTGCTTCACCATATAAACTTCCACCCTCCTTTTCAACTCCTTAAGGGATGATTTCCGGGATAAAAACTATCCTATGTCCTTCTCAGGGTCTCAAACGATCTCCATACCCACCATTTAAATAGCGTCAGCGAATTAAATGGAAAAAGGTAACAGACAGACAGGCAGAGTTACATTCGCATTTATATATTAGATTGGATAACTAACGGGTTACTTATTCGACTTATTATAACTAGCTTCACTCGTATGCGTATCTTTTGTAACTTTAATATTATATAAGCACCAAAAGGTGGCTTTCGTAGGTGTTATTGCTACCTGTTGTCTATTTTTTACTCCAGGTCCTAGTCAATCTGTGTACTAAATTTCATCCAAATCAGTCCAGCCGTTTCAGTATTTAAGAGTAACAAACATACATACACACAAAAACATTTATATATAATTATAGTACTATGAAAAATGTTTGTTTATTGTTTGTTTGATGACGCTTATCACTGCAACTAGAAGCCAGATTTGATTGAGAAATTCTTTATTTATCTTTTAATCCATTTATTGAGATATGTATATGTACTTTAGGAAAAAAGCAAATATTTTTATTTGTAAACTTACGGAGCCACGGGCAAAGACTGGTTAATAATATTCATAACTTTGGGGGAAAAAAAAGAAAATTACCGTAATAATAATATGAAATAGTAGTTTTTACAAGTAACACAGTTATGAGTTAGCTTGGTTATGGACTGGCAATACTGAATAACGTTAATTTGATGTCAAAAAGTATTTACGTAAAAAAAATATGTTGTAAATAGATTCGGCCTCTGCATCAATAATAATGACTCTTTGAATAAGATTTTCCAAAAAATATTTAATGTACAGATTCGACTCATAGAATTTTATTGTACATACTAGCGACTCACCCTCGCTTCGCTTCCGATTCGACCCTAGCCAAAAACAAATATACCCCACATAAATACATATTTTAGTTTAAAAAAATCGGACGTGAAACATTAAAATAAGTTTATAATCGCTTCATGCCCATGATTCGAGGTCAATGGGAAATACCTTATAGGCAGACAGATGGACAATGAAGTGATTCTATAAGGGTTCCCTTTTCCTTTTGAGGTACGGAACCTTAAAAAACCCGAAAAATGTATTTTATCTATATGTATACATTAATACTAATATTCTAAAGAGGTAAAGTTTGTGAGTTTTTGAGGTTGTAGGGGTTAATCTCGGGATCTACTGAACCGATTTAGGTGAAATTTTGTGACAAGATGGTTTGAGACCCTGGGAAAGACATGGGATACTTTTTATCCCGAAAATCATCTCTTAAGGGGGTGAAAATGGGGATGAAAATTTTAATGGGGAATCAACCTAGAGATGAAACCGAGCGAAGTGAGGGTGAGTCGCTACTTTTTAATATAACAAGACTTCATATTACATAATATACTGCAGCTACAGCGGAGGGAATGGTATTATAAAACAGCCAATTATAATACCATTTCGAGCTTAAATCAATTTCTTCTTCACAGAATCCTTCCATCTCATTCCTTAAGTCTTAGATTTATAAGAATATATATTTTTGGAATTTACATTTTAATTAAAAACGAGCTCAAAAAGCATTACCCACTTTCTAGGGCAGTCGGGTAATTATCAAAACAACATTGTAATTTGAATTAAAATATTCAATAATTTATATTCTATATATCTAGACGTTATTTACATGTACATAATCAATGTAACCATAATATAGACTTCCTTAATGTTACTTAAAATTTATATAAAAGAAATTCGCTTATCATGTCTGTATGTTTACGCGTCAAGTTATTTATAACTACGCATTGATTTTAATGCGATTTTTAGAATTTTAGAGAGTTTCCGACTATTGGGCATGGGGTTTTCCAGAATGCGAGTTGAATCAACCAATAGTCCACCACACAAGTTGGTTGACTTTACATGTATTTATTAAACACTTTAAGAACCCTCAGACATGCAAGTTCCTATATATTCCTTTACCACACTGGTAAGTGAAAATAATTTTGAAAATGAGAGCAATGATGTTAAACTTTCCTGTATATAACACTAGCGGCTTACCCTCGCTTCGCTCGGATTCGCCTTTAGAGACACCTATCCCCCTGAGCTTCTTTCCACAGTTCTTCTCAGGACTGAGTCTTTTCTTTTCGAACTAGTGGTAGATTCAAAACTCATGATAAAATTAATAATTTTAATTTTTCCTACCTTTTCTTTATTTTACAATGACATAAATCATATTCATTTTTATCGTTCTATTTCATATATCTCATTATGTCTTAACGTTTAGTATGGATTTCTCAGATATGAGATATTTTACCGCAGTAAAAAGTATCCTATATGTTGACCCGGATAACCAGCTATCATCATACCATCAAAATCTGCCGAGTGGTTTTTTCGTGATGCGGTAACAGACAGACAGACAGACAAAAATTCTAAAAACTATAGATTCGGCCTTTGAATCGATAGTAATGACTATTTCAATAAGATTTTCCAAAAAATATTTAATGTACGGATTCGACTTAGTAAAAATTTTATATATATATATATATATATATATATATATATATATATATATATATAATTTATTTAATTTATAATTAATTGTACTATTTTATTGACCACAAAAACGTATTAATTGTATATAATTGTATATATTTTTATTAGGTTCTTTTTTTGAGATATTAATGTTATACTAATATAACAGCATGTTGTAATTATCTGTAATTAAAAGTGCAATCATAATGCTTTATAAAGTAATGAATTTTTTATAAGTAATTTATTGTAATTTTTGCTGGTAATTCTAATAAATAAATAAATAAATAAATAAATTTAATGCTGAATAAAATATTTTGAATATGAATTTGGTTTGAAGTTTTTAAAACCGAGTGGGTATGGGTTAAAGCGAAGCGAAGGCGGTCCGTTAGTACATGATTAATGTAACATAACAGCTTTACACACTTTATTAACGATGCAAATGCTATAATATATATTTCCTACATATATTAATGTTGATTAGTAGCGCTATTACATTATACTACTGTAGTACTTTACGACATATATTTTGCATATTCACGTACTAAACACATATATAGTGGTGTGTACATAAGATAGTGAATTTGATTTCCGTGCTGATTATAAATATTATAGATATACTTGAGTATTTGTAAAAATTGAATGAAAAACCAAAATAAATCCGCGAAATTTCTGAAAAGATATTTTTTTGACACATATAAATACAATTTGCCTATCTTCTACTATATAAAAATAAGTCGGGTTTTCCTTCCTGACGCTATAACTCCAGAACGCACGAACCGATTTCCACGGTTTTGCATTCATTGGAAAGGTCTCGGGCTCCGTGAGGTTTATAGCAAAGAAAATTCAGGAAAAATTTCAACAGAAAAGCGGGAATATCTTTTTTCACATACAGCGCCATCTCTGATACATAGCATGTACTACAAACCAATATCGGGTCAACAAATAGGATACTTTTTACTGGAGGAAAATATCTCATCTCTAAGAAATCTATACTAAACAGTAAACTTTAAAACGTAAGTAGGGACGAACCCGAGCGGAGCGAGGGTGAGTCGCTAGTCTATGTATATAGAAAAAAAACTATTTCCATATTTTTTTCATTTAATAACACTAAAATTTTGTCATGTTCGTCCATACCTACTAATTTATAAACATAAATAAATCGGTTAAACAACAGAAGAGAAAAAGGTACTGAACTGTTTTGTCTTCGTAAGCAAATTATTTACATATAAATTTATGTATATGTTATGTATATTTGATAATATATTGCGAAGATACCCACAAAAACACCTACAGTGAACAGTTTCCTTTTGAAGTCAGCCCGATTAGAAACATCAATCAAATCACCCAAAAATAGTATCATAGCCAACGCAACGCTCATACAAAGTGTAAACTTAGATTTATCTTTTAAATCCATACTAATATTATAAATATACTAGCAACTCACCCTCGCTTCGCTTGGGTTCGCCCCTAGGTACATTTCAACTACCTGTCAGTGAAAGTCCCGTTAAAATTGGTCCAGCCGTTTCGGAGTTAGCCGGAACAAACAGACAGACAGACATACAGACAAAAAATTTAAAAATTGTGTTTTCTTATAAGTACCGTATATAATTCCATATGCATTTAGTATAAAGCTGTTATTTTGACATTACAAAGAGACACTTCAATTTTATTTATCCGTATAGATCTATAGATGAAAGTCTGTCTGTTATCTCTTCACGCTGAACAGATTTCCATATTTGACAAGGACATATATTGCCTCCTGGGGACATAGGCTACCGTTACCACCGGCCCCACTTACCACGCGAGCGAAGCCGCGGGTCCAAACTAGTAGTATTATAAATACTAACTAAAGCTTGTTTATAATACCAGTGATATACTTCAATTTCTTTATCTTCCGCATAACACCCACTTATTTCACTTTACTCCATATCGAACGTCATATTGACGCTAACCTTTAATTACCGTTCATAATTATATATATATCGATAAACATTTATAATGTTAAAACCATTTATTTAATGAATGTTAAATGTAGATTTTATTAATTTTTGTCTCCTTTTATACTAGTTTTGTAATGACCGTTTTTAAATAAAATTTTACCGAAAAAAAAACATGTTTAAAATGTTTTACAGTATTTTTTTTTGTGAACATGACATCTCCTACGGTTACGTCGTAAGGTGAAGAAACACATCATGAAACTTGCATATCTGAGAGAACCTAGCAAGGTTAGAAATGGTCTCGTCTTTTAGAAGAAAGATTCTTAGTTCTTGGAATGTATTATAGTTAATTAGAAGTTTAAATATTAATACGCTTGATATTTAATCTGTGGCAATTTTTGAGGCAATAATAAACAGCAGATTAAAGCTCACTGTTTCTTCATTATTATTTATCATTTTACATATTTACGTAGCTTACCTTTTTAACATATCTTTAGTTTTCCTCGATTGCAAAAATTTTTTTTTTGTTTTGACTTAATTATAAAAAAACTTGCCTACGCAGGAAATTATGATAATGCTTTTTCCCGTGTGTAGTTAATAAGTCAGCGAGATTTGCATCAAAATAGGCTCAATCATTGCTCAATGGGACGGGACACTTTCATTTTTTTTTTATTGGGGCCCAAAAAACCCAGTTACGCTACTGACACGGAGCCTCGTAAAAAAGTTAGTTACCATAGAAGTATCTACATTGTACAATGTACATTTTATCATACATCTATATAATGAAATTTTAACTAAACCGAATCTGTACATTAAATATTTTTTGGAAAATCTTATTGAAATAGACATTATTATCGATACAGAGGCCGAATCTATTGGTTTTAGAATTTTTGTCTGCCTGTCTGTGACCGCAACGCGGTAAAACCACTGGAGGGATTTTAATGAAATATGGTATGATGCAAGCTGGTTATCCGGGTTAACACATAGGATACTTTTTACTGCGGGAAAATATATCATCTCTGAGAAATCTATACTAAAAGTTAAAACTTAAGTAGGGACGAACCCGAGCGGAGCAAGGGTAAGTCGCTAGTGTACGATATAAAAGTAATTATAATATATGTTTTCAACATACATATATTAATGCCGATTAGTAGAGCTATTATAATATATTACATAAAGTGTCAAAGCATAACCACTTGCCATATAGGGAATAGTTAGTTATAAATAGGTACATTATATGCAGATTCGATTTCTGTGCCATGTAAAAAATATCATTACGATTGTCAATTTTTTTAATAGAAAAAGTAATTAATATTACTATTGAAGCTAGGAAAAAGAAAGGAAGTGTTACAAAACATATTTCTAAACACATCTTTTATTAAATAGAATCGTATTAATAGTGCTGTAGGCATCAATCGGCTATTTAATTAGTTATTTATATTTACTTAATTGCTATATTTAATTAATACTAAATTATATTTCAAATATCTTAAAATAGATTAGCGTTTTGTTTCCGAACGGGTTTTGTATTATCTTTCCAATTCACTCGTTTTATTATTTTGTATAAATAATTACTATTTATTACAGTTATAAATTATATGCATAATTACATATCCAATATTTAATTAATGTTAAACTTATATTCAATATTTAATAATATAACAGAATGTATTATTTCTAATAAGTTGCTTTTTGATCATTCTGGCGTGAGTGCGGGTACTTGTATTTAAAGCCGTGTAATGGTGAAATGGGGGTTGAGTTGAATTCAGGCGGTGATAATAACGTTTTGCTATAACGATCCACAAGTGCTTTTCGCCATCTTCGTCTTGCTGTCTCTCTGCGCGTTTTATCTCAGAAGTGGGATGGAGGACAAAATGCTCAAGCCATACTTTCGTGGAACTACTCAGGTACACAGTCATATTTTTTTTTTTTAACTTTTGATATTTCATCTTATGTATAAAAAAAAAAAATACTATAACGGTAAAAGCAACTGAAGTAATGAATGAATAACTATTTAATCAAACGATTTAAGCGAAAAGTAACTATTTACAAATCATCCGAATCCAACGTGTTGCTTAGTCAAAAAAATATAGAAGTTATAGCTGATGCTACATACTCGTATGCAACTAGGAAATAAAATATCTAGTAACTAAAGCTAGAAGCCTTGTGTGACTCCAAAATTGAAATATCTAATAACTAAATCTAGATCTGTGTGCCTAATATAAAATTGCTTAGTGAATAAAATCTAGTAGTTTGACTAGATCTGTGTGAATAACATAAATCTGTGTGAACAACATAAAATGGCTTGGTGAATAAAATCTATCAATTTGACTAGATCTGTGTGAATAACATAAAATGGCTTAGTGAATAAAATCTAGCAATTTGACTAGATCTGTGTGAATAACATAAAATGGCTTAGTGAATAAAATCTAGCAATTTGACTAGATCTGTGTGAATAACATAAAATGGCTTAGTAAATAAAATCTAGCAATTTGACTAGATCTGTGTGAATAACATAAAATGGCTTAGTGAATAAAATCTAGCAATTTGACTAGATCTGTGTGAATAACATAAAATTACTTAGTAAATAAAATCTAGTCATTTGACTTAGATCTGTGTGAGTGAAAAAATAACAACATCTAGTAAGCCTAGATCTGTGTGGCAACAGTTGCTGATAAACATTTAAAACAAAATATTTTGTACAAAGTACTAACCTGCTAATAGTGACCACGAATAGTAAAATATTGACTTAATAAAAAAAAAAACAAATAGATAATGTGTAAATAAAAATAACAACTATTTTATATAAATGCCTTGGAGTTGTAAAGATTTTCTTGCTGTTCTATGTGCTGTTCATTTTAATACAAAGAACATTTACCGTCTTTTACTTCTATTCTTTCCCAGGAGTAGAATATTACTGAAAAGTTATAAAATCGCGCGTGAGACACGGCTAATGCAGAATGGCCGAATGTTACAAAACATATTTCTAAACACATCTTTTATTAAATAGAATCGTATTAATAGTGCTGTAGGCATCAATCGGCTATTTAATTAGTTATTTATATTTACTTAATTGCTATATTTAATTAATACTAAATTATATTTCAAATATCTTAAAATAGATTAGCGTTTTGTTTCCGAACGGGTTTTGTATTATCTTTCCAATTCACTCGTTTTATTATTTTGTATAAATAATTACTATTTATTACAGTTATAAATTATATGCATAATTACATATCCAATATTTAATTAATGTTAAACTTATATTCAATATTTAATAATATAACAGAATGTATTATTTCTAATAAGTTGCTTTTTGATCATTCTGGCGTGAGTGCGGGTACTTGTATTTAAAGCCGTGTAATGGTGAAATGGGGGTTGAGTTGAATTCAGGCGGTGATAATAACGTTTTGCTATAACGATCCACAAGTGCTGTTCGCCATCTTCGTCTTGCTGTCTCTCTGCGCGTTTTAGAAGCATGTACAGACTTTGTTCGATTATTTACAAATATCTTTAGGAATAAATATAAATAAATATGTTCGGACATTAACACACAGCACCATCTAGTTCCATGGTAAGCTTCGAGGCTTGTGTTATGGACACCAGGTAGTTGATACACTACACATATGTAAATAATTTTTAAATACATACATATTATAAATATAAACACCCATAACTGGAGTACAAACATTCGTGCTTATCACACAGATGAATGCCACAACGGAATTCGAACCTAGCTCTGCTGGCACAGCAAGTAGGGTGGGTCACCACAAACTGAGCCAAACGTGTCGTCAAATGGATACTAAAATGTTTTTGTCATTTAATATTTATAATTAATCAATTCGTCTGTATTTTCGTTTATGTGTTGTTAATGAAAAAAAATATGCTAATCTACAACATTTTATCATCGCTTTTTTTTAAAGAAAAGGCTATTACTTTAAAAGTGGTCCTGTATCAATTAAAAGAAAAAACCTCCACATCTAGGGGTGAAATAAAATTATTCTAAGTGACCTTGTATCCTTTTCATCTTCACGCTGTAACGACTGAATGAATTTGAGCAAAATTCGGAATAGAAATAACATATTATATTGTGGATTAACACGTTCTTATGAACGTATCGTGCTTATAATGTACTTCATAATAAGCTTATTAAGCTTATGAGTTTGTTCATATGTACATAATATATATTATATAATATATATAATCTCAACGTTATGTGTTTTAAACTCACAGATAGATATTTCAATTTTACATATCTATAGGTACATATAATAAAATTGTAACTGAGTCGAATCTGTACTTTAAATATTTTTTGGAAAATCTTATTGAAATGAACATTATTATCGATACAGAGGCCGAATCTATAGTTTTTAGAATGTTTGTCTGTCTGTCCGTTTGTCTGTCTTGGAATGCATCACAAGAAAACCACTGGACAGATTTTGATGAAATTTGGTGTGATGATAGCTGGTTATCCGGGTCAAAATATGGAATATTTTTTACTGCGAGATAATATATCATCACTGAGAAATCTATACTAAACTTTAAAACGTAACTATAGGAACGGACCCAAGTGAAGCAAGGCTGAGTCGCTGGTGTACATATATATGATCTTGATGTGTTGTTTTTTAAAATCACAGATAGACACTTCAATTTAACTTATCAGTATATATAACTACTATTACAAAGTGTATGTTTATTACTCCTTCAAGGCAAGACGACTGGACAGATTTGGATGAAATTTAGTATACAAATAATCTATTATTTAGGCTAAAACGTAAGTTATTAGGACATATACGAGTGAAGCTAGGGTAATATACTAGTTTGAAATACCTATATATTAATATAATATCGGGTTAGGTATCCAACATCAATAGTATCTACAAGTTTCGTAAACTTTTGTTCACACGTTTTAAAGTTTACGTGAAACCTAGTCTTATTTTAAAATGCAAACAAAAAGCTCTACACTAAAAATGCAGACCTTAATTTCGGACTTGTTTCAATAAACACTTAGTAACAGAATATTACCTTGGGAGGGCTAACTGGTCTGAGATTTTAATATGGAGTAATTATAAGTGAACTTATTTTTTAAAACAGGCGATTACCAACCTTATTGCTTTAAACAGCATAAAATGCCCAAGTTTCGGCGCTCTGCCGCATTGCTACACTTACATATATAATATATATATACAAATGTGTTTGTGGCGAAATACGAGCGTTTCTTCTATTTTTTCTTTGTTTAGGTTAATCTTATTGGTTTAACGATTTTGATGTGTTTTGTATATTTTGATTGTCGAAATGTTTTTTTTTCTGTAGCTAATACATATTATGTATCTGAGGTATTATTGATATGATTTATATTAATATACTGCCTCTCATCTTTACATATAATAAAATTCTAACTAAGCCGAATCTGTAGATTAAATATTATTTGGAAAATCTAATTAAAACAAATATTATTATCGATATAGAAGCCGAATCTATAGTTTGTAGAATTATTGCCTGCCTGCCTGTCTGTTACCGCGTCACAAGAAAATCCCTGGACAGATTTTGATGGTATGATGATAGCTGGTTATCCGGGTCAACATATAGGATACTTTTTACTTCGGGAAAATATCTCATCTCTGAGAAAACTATTTTAAACCTTAAAACGTATTTATAAATCGCAATGTCGTAAATAAAAAAAAAACAGCAATATTAAAAGGATCGATTTAGAATTTACTTTAACACTAATTCCACCCCACAAAATGATTTTTTTCATTGTTCTTAAAGATATCATGTAAGGCACACCATAAAAAATCTGTATTTACTAAACAAAAATAAAGAATATCATTTGTTACACAAAGAAGAAAAAGTTATTGAATTGTTTTGTCTTTGTCCATTTATATATAGATACTGAAATCTACTTCCAGAGGAATTATATATTCTGAAATAAAAACCTATATATAGTCATATACATAGATTTTATTATTTCCCACTTCATACATACAAAACATCTAACCTGACTTCGTCGTTGTTCGAAGAAAGGACGAATGAACATACATAATTTCGAATTTATAATAATAGTCAAGAAATTAAATGAAAACGTTCTCAAATAGTTAGAGTAAAGTAAATTTTTATCTTTGAGCAAACTCACACGTCATAACTTGTATTAAAAGATCGCATTATAATGTTTTAAATATTTTAGTACTTCGAGTGTTCACGATTTCGCCTTATGTGACTCCGGAGTGAATGCATTTCGGCAATACCCAATTCCTTAATATGTGGTTTAAATTGTTGTACTTTAAACTCGTTCAGTACACTGCTACCAGATTCACTGCATTTTTATAAAAATCACAAAACTGCAACCTGATTTAAATTACATCGCAAAAACGGAGATATGATGCTTTAAATTGACATAACTTTTTTATTTATGAACCGATTGAAATAAAAACAAACACTAAATGTTGAGTGAAGCTTACTTCAATACATTAATGAACTGCACCCAAACTGATTAAGCCGTTTCTGAGATTGTCGCGGGCAAACGCACAGACAAACCCACAAACAGACAAACATTCTAAGTCATTGTTTTGAGTTCTATTGCGTTAATAAAGACCCCCAATAATAGTTTTTCTCAAATATCCTCCATGTACAGACAGCGATCAATTACAAATATATGTATGATATGATGGTATGATTTAGGAAGTGCGTGGGTGGGTTTAGGAGGTGGGTGGACCCTCCGAAATGAGTAAAGGTTTTATTCCAAATTAGTTATTATAGTATAATTTTGTGGGTAGACACTGTCTGTAACCATTACATATATAATATCTTTTGATATGTCTACAACCTTAGTCTCTCCCGTAACCATGATTGGTGTAAAGCATTCAGAACGTCGGGAACCAAAAATCTAAATAAAATAGCGAAAAAATCCGAAAAGATATTTTCACTTATAATACATAGCACAGATATATTATTTTAGGCATCCTATATCACGCAATATCCACTCACACTTGACCAATTTAAATGATTTTTCATTTGAAATAATTTTTATTACGTGTGTGTGTGCTATCTTCATATTAAATTATCTTACTAATATTATAAATGTGAAAGTTTGTGAGGATGTATGGATGTCTGGATGTTTGTTACTCTTTCACGCATAAACTACTGAATAGATTTTGATGAAATGTTACAATAATATAGCTCATACATCAGAATAACACAAAGGCTACTTTTTATCCCGAAAAAATAGACAGCTCCCGTGGGATAGATTTGTCTTTGTTTTTCTATAGTAATATTATAAAGAGGAAAGCTTTTTCTTTGTTTCTTTTTGTTTGTTTGTTTGTAAAGTAAATAAAGCAACCAATTAGTCTCTTTTTTATTTCATTCGATACAAAATATATTAAGCCTTTTACCCGTGCCTGAGCCAGGAATCGAACCCGAGATCTTTTGAAGAGTCATATAAGCTTATATTAGATGAATACGGATACTGATTCAAATGTAAATATTGCATAATGAAAATCATTTTAAATAAACAACTATATTGATGAATGTGGTTAAACTCTGGACTATTGATATATGAAATAATAACATGTAGGTATTTAATATGTGACCTAATTTTAGTGTATCTGTATCTAGATTTTTATATAATAAAATTTAAACGCTTGTCTGTGATTGCTGAATAATAAAATATTTCTGTGATTTGGTTTAACATAACACTTTCTTAGACTAAAGCGAATATTTGACATCTATTATATACATTCTGAATCGAATCGGTACATTAAATGTTTTTTAGGAAAATCTTATTAAAGTAGTCATTATTATCGATACAGAGGCCGAATGAATGTATAATTTTTAGAATTTTTGTCTGTCTGTCTGGGAACGCATCATAAGAAAACCACTGGACAGATTTTGATGAAATTTGGTAAGATGATAGCTGGTTACCCGGGTTTACTTATAGGATACTTTTTATTGCGGGATAATTTCTCGTTTCTAAGAAATCTATACTAACAGTTAAAACGTACCAAGGGACGAAACCGAGCTAATCGAGGATGAATCTCTGGTTTTAAACAATACTATCTTTTCGGAATTTTTCACGCATTTATTTTGATTTTTGGTTCCCAACGTTTCGAATGTTTTACAGCAATCATGGTCACGGGAGAGGCTAAGGTTTGATTTGGTTCAACTTTAGCTTGCAATAAATGACATATTTTTCTGTAACTATGAAATAATAATTGTAATGTGTTAATTGTAACTAAGCGACATCTAAGACAAGGATAAAGGTTTCTTCATACATTAATATCAGTAAAATTATGACTTTTAAACCCAATAACCTATCTAAGTTTCAAAGTATCCATACAAGTTATGTTTTCCTATGGTTAGTAAGTACCTAAGTTAGGTTGTTACCACATACCACCATAAGAAAATACGCATTTATTTAAATTATGAAGCATTCCAGTGGAAATGGAACAAAAGGCTTGTCATGAAGTAAATATTGCAATTGATTTTAAAGCTAGTTAATGTTTAATTTGTATATTTAAATGATTTACGCAGGATGGCTGGTTTTGTTGATTAGGAACAAATTTGTTTAAGCTCATTGAATACAAGTGGTTTTTCCTGGGCTTGTTTTATGTATAGGTGGTATTTTTCCATTTTACACCTGTCTTTAGTTGCATAAGAATTGTGGAAGGAAATACTACAGTCTTATTAAATGCGGTAGTTCGAAAAGTTAATTCATTTTATGTTATCTTATTTCTATCTTTTTCGTGTTTGTTTTTGGTTTTTTTAGACACTTTGAGTTTTATTTAACATGACAATTTAACCTGGCTGCCTAACGGTAGCCTATATACTACTCTAGGCCATCGTTTCACAACCATTTTTATGTTGCGACCCACGAAAAAGCCAAAAAGTTAAGTAAAAAGTCTTGCGAACCCGTCACTATATTATATTTTAATATTTAGTTTTATAACACTACACTAAAATTCATACCTTTAATAAACGAATATTTTGTACCTATATGTAGTTTGTATTTATTATTTTTCAATAGACTGCGACCCCTTTTAAAAACAAACTCGACCCCCCCTAAGGGTCGCGACCTTGAGAAACGATGCTCTAGGCCATAGTGTATTATACATCCAAATCGATACAGCCCTCGCACGTGGTAGATGGAACAAACATACAAACACACATAAAAACTTTCGTATTTGTAATTATAGTCAGATATAGTATGGTATGGTAGCCCAGTGGTAACACGCTCACTTGGATGAAATCGGATGGAAACCGAGTGAAGCGGGTTCAAATCCCGGGTCTCGCACCTATGATATTTTTGTGTGCGAATCATTTCCAACATGATTACCACTTGCCTTACGGTGAAGGAAAACATCGCGAGGAAACCTGCATGTCTGAGAGAACCTAGCAAATTTTCGAAAGACTTGTGAAGTCCGCCAACCCGCACTTGGCCAGCGTGGTGGATTATGGCCTGGTCCCCCTCGTATTGAAGAGAGGCCCGTGCCCAGCAGTGGGACGTTAAAAAGGGCTGAATACACATAGTCGCAATAGACTAGACTAGTATCTTGTATATCACTTATTTACTTTATTAGATTTTTATTAGATACTATTTATTTCAATGACTGAGAAACTCAAAGTCTAAAACGGAATAGTAATCTTTTTTTATCCATCGATTTCGTTCGAGCCTTTTCCATTCTACGTTACACTGGCAATAACATAACAGTCCCTTCAATTTTATTTAAATATATAATAATATATATTTATTTGTACAAATTAATAAAATTGATGTCTGTTTGTAATTTTAAAACGACTTTTTGTTAAACGCTTATAAAAGTATATAAGGTACTTATAAGAAAAAGACATTTTTTTAAATTTCTGTCTGTCTGTCTGTTTGTTCCGGCTAATCTCATAAACAGCTGGACCAATTTTGACGGGACGTTCACTGGTAGATAATTAATATTATATAGAGTAACTTAGGATACTTTTATTTTAGAGAAAAAAATAGTGTTCCGCGCAAAAAAAAATAATGAAATTATGAAGAAAATCCACGTACCTGGGGGCGCACCCGAGCGAAGCAAGGATAGATCGCTAGTCTTTGTATATAGATATTAAACTCGTATAGTGGTTGATGTCAATAATTTTGTAACTCTTAAATTAAATGATTTGGCTCATTGATGTAATCAAAATGTAGTTTGTTTATTTTATTTATAATAATAACTGTTTATAGTTTAGTTATCTTGGAATCTCAGAAAAAATGGAAAGAACAATTTATATACATACTAACATTATAAAGAGGTAAAGTTTGTGAGTTCGTGACGTTGTAGGTGGTAATCTCTGGATCTACTGAGCCGATTTAGATGAAATTTCAGAAGTTAGTTTGAGACCCTGGGAAGGACATAGGATACTTTTTTCCCGGAAATCATTCCTTAAGGGGATGAAAATGGGGAGGAAAGTAGGAACGAAGTCAGTGAGTCGCTAGTAAATAATATAGCCATAAACCAACGGAAATAATCTGAGTCTAATTTAGAAATTTTAATTTAAATACAAAACGGTATACTTACGAGTACTTTAATTATAAAATAGATAATTATAATATCATTTAAGAATTCAATAACTAGCTTTTGCATGCTCCGTTTATCTTATTTTTTTGAGAGTGAGCAAAGCCCGTGATCTAGACATTAACATTTATTATATGTATAAGGCAGTGGTAGCTCAGTGGCTATGCGCCTGCTTAGGGAACCCAGTGAAGTGGGTTCAAATGGTCGCACCTCTTATATTTTTGTTGGGCTCATTTTCAACAATATGAACACTTATCTAACGGGGAAGAAAAACATTGTGGAGAAACCTGAATTTCTGATAGAAACTAGTCATTTTAAGACATGTGAAGTCCGTCAAGCCGCACTTGGCCAGCGTGGTGGACTATGGCCTGATCTCCCTCGCATTGAAGGGTGACTCGTGCCTAGCAGAAGGGGCTGAGTACCATACATAAATATAGAGCGAAGTGAATCAAGAGGTTTAGTGCCAAAAAACAAAACTCTAGACCCGATAGGTGGCGCTGTTGCCGACATGTCAATTTTTAGGGTTCCGTAGTCAACTAGGAACTCTTATAGTTTCGCTATGTCCGTTCGTCTGTCCGCAGCTTAGCTCAGAGACTCTTAGTACTAGAAAGCTGTAATTTGGCTTGCATATACACATTAGTCACGCCGACAAAGTGGTAAGATAAAATCTTAAAAAAAGATTTTTAGAGTACCTCTAGGTATATGTAAAGTGGAGATGTTTTTTTTCGCTCCTCTACACACTGCCAGCTAAATGGTTAATTTTGGATAGGTGGAAAAATTCACGGATATACATATATATATTACTACCGTGAATTTTACGAGTAACAGTTGACCAATTTATAAAATGTACTTGGAGAAGTGAACATTTCGTACAAATTCCATTGAAAATTACTTAATAGTGTAAAACTACTTAATAAATATAAGTTTATGAACCACGTAAAAATACAAAAAAAAAAAATTAATTTAATATTAATATAGTAATATAAATAAAAATGAATTTTGGTAAGTGCATAACTCAAGAAGGGCTGGAACAATTTGGCTAATTTTTTTTTGTATGTTCCTTAATGTCCACGGTTTTAATACTTAAGAAAAAACTGTATCCATGTTACTATATCCAAGCTTGGTACGAACCCGAGCGAAGCGAGGGTGAGTCGCAAATTTTTTAATAAAACTATCTTCTCGGATTTTTTTTTGATTTTTGGTTCCATATGTTTCAAATACTTTACAGCAAAGATAGTTTCATGTAAAATGTCAAATATTCGCGTGAATCTAAGAAAGTAAAAATAAAATTCTTAATCCGCCTTATTGTGATGGGCAACTACGGAACCCTACATTGGGCATATCCCGACACGCACTCGGTTATTACATTTGGGAAAGGCCAAAACAACGCTTGTTCGATTATAAAACCCAAGTGCGATTAAAGCCTATTTGTCAACACGGAAATCCTTTATAGGTCTGGTATACAAATGCACTGCTGAATTCAATTAGTGCTTAATTGACATAGGATTTGTGGCACACGACCTCGTTTTCATTTAGGCAAAAAAAAAAAAAACTTATACATCCATACTAATATTATAAATATAAAAGTATTTTGTTTGTTTGTGTGTTTGTTTGTCTTTTATTTTTACTGCTACAAAATATCTCTTTCTCACGATAATATATTAAAAGTTATACATGGTTTTTTCCAATTATATAGTCAGAGGTTTCAAGAGAGACATATGTAATAGGTATGCGTCCTGTTTTCCTATGGATAAACCGAGCAAAGCCGAAGGTGCGTCATAAATAAAAAAAAAAACTTTAATATCCTAGAAGTAAAATTGTATTGTGTCTGTGGTTTTTAAATAACTACCCTATATTAAGCTCATAACGTCGCTCTAACCATGTGATAGTGAATTTTAAAAATAAAAAAACCCGACTGCATAAAAGCTAACCAAAAAGATGAAAGCAAGTTGACGAAGGAATATAGTATCTACTGGCGGAAAAACAAAAACAAACCTATCCCACGGGAACCATACATTTTTCCGGGATAAAAAATAACCTTTGCCTTAGGTTAAAATGACGTTCGTAACACATACGTAATTTAGTATGAAAGACGTTATGTTAGACACTGTTTTTGTAATGTTTTACTTTCACGCGGGAATCGGTCACTTTTACGGGATTTATAAATTTTATAATACAATTTGTTTGACCGGCAATATAAGGTATCACCATGAAAAATTTCATTTAAATCGGTCCAACAGTTTCGGAGATTATCCCGTACAAACAGACAAATAGGAAAACAAAAAAAAATTGAAAAAAGTCCAGATTTGTTCTATTTCTCATCTTACATCCTCTGACTCGGCTTTTAGCGTTTTTTCTATGTACAGACATTCGACCTCTATAGTTCTATTATATGTACCTATAGATTATGCAGTCAGAGGCTTTATCATTAAAATCTGTCAGTGGAATTCCCATTATAATCGGTCAAGCCATTCCAAATATTACTTCGGACAAACAAAAAAACAGACAGGCATAAAATTTTAAAAGGGTTTAGATACTGGTATCATATAAATAACTATGTAGTTGTAGTAAAAAACATAGTTATTGTGAGTTCACAGTCTGACAGTTCAATTTTATTTATATGTATAGGATATAAGAAAATAGATGTATTGATTTCTTTCATTCTGTAGTATGTGAGGTATACTTATTTAGTTTTTTTACTTAATATCACAATAACTATTTTTCAGATTTAAAAACGCTTTTGTTAGTTCTCTTGTAAGTTGTAATTAATTGTATAATTTTTGGCTCTAAGCATAATTTAGCCTACTTTTAAGTATCATATCGATTTTAAGCTTGACATCAATATAATAATTACGTACTATAGAGTGGATCTGATGAAGCAGCCAGGAAGTGGAGTGTGGAGCTCTTAAACAAATACCAAAACTTTGTTGTTTAAGTGTCTTTCGTTATGATTACAGTTGATCAAAAGCGATCTGTAACGACTAAAGAGATTATAGTCTATACATATAATAAAATTTTAACTTAACCGAATCTGTATATTAAATATTTTTTTGAAAATCCTATTGAAATAGGCATTATTACCGATACAGAGGCCGAATCTATAGTTTTTAGAATTTTTGTCTGTCTGTCTGTCTGTTACCGCATCACGGAAATATCACTGGAGGGATTAAGATGAAATTAGGTATGATGATAGCTGGTTATCCGGGCCAATATATAGGATACTTTTACTGTGGGAAAATATCTCATCTCTGAGAAATCTATACTAAACGTTAAAACGTACTCGTAAGTAGGAAAAAACCCGAGCGAAGCGAGGGTGAGTTGCTAGTTCTTCAATAAATAATTTGAATGTACATTACGTTTCGTATCATTGGGATGTATGTAATAGATTCCAAATCTATAAACATTATAGTTTGAAAATATTCAACTGTATATTTGTATAGTTGTGTATAACTCGAAAATGGCTGGACAAAAATAAATGAAACTTGTTAATGCATATCAGATGGTAAATTTAACAAAATATTGCTTAATTGTATGTATACTTATCATTTATATGAGCTTAATTTGCTCAAATCGGCAAAATGTACGTGAGAATGCCTCGATTTTAATAAAAGTAACCTTAAGAATAATGAATACTTACTTTAGTGTTGCAAAAGTTTTCTTCAATTAAATATACCACACACACCTTTATAAACTATCAAAAAGATTAAATTACTTAAAAAAATTAAAAATTATACTAAATTATAATAAAAAAATGCCTCGACAAAATATATAGTGTACCTACAGACAGAACGTGCGACTGGTATTACACATGATATACTAGTATATGTAATTTTGACTAAATACTCTATGAGTAACGGTAATCGACCACATCCGGGTTCGCAAAATATATTGTTGGCAAGAGTGGGGAGAAATATACATAAGTACTTATATTTGATAAGTGTACTCATAACCTACTTATTGTATACACTTGTATTAAACTAGGAATCCCCCTCGATGTGTGTTCACCTTGTCTTGGTGTGGGGGCTCATTAGCGTCCAGCAACCCAGCTGGGCGCGAAACCAATAGAAACACAGGAAGTTGGCCCAATTCGGTGGATGCTGTACCATGTGGGTTGTTCTTGGTACTTCTCTGACAGCAGAGAAGACCATGGGAACTATCCCTTGGTTGTATGAACCTGCCGTCGGGGCGTCGTGGTTGAGTACGTAAGTGAAGTCATCTAGTTCCATTGTAAGCTACAAGGCTGTGTTATGGATACCAGATAGTTGATACACTACTACTATTATTTTTATATTACTATACTACACACATATAACTTTAAATATATAAATAATAATACATATTATAAATATAAACACCCATGACTGGAGTACAAACATTGTGTTCATCACACAAATGAATGCCCCCAGCGGGACTCGAACCCGCGATCGCATAGCAAGTAAGGTCGCTACAAATTGAGCGAAACGTTGGTAGTAATATTGTATAAGAGCAAAATCTAAGCTAAAATCTTTTAAAATAGTTGTTCACTATTATTTCAGGTATTCAGCCCTTTTTAACGTCCCGCTGCTGGGCACAGGCCTTCCTCAATACGAGGGGAATCAGGCCATAGTCCACCGCGCTGGCCAAGTGCGGATTGGCGGACTTCACATGTCTTTCAAAAACTTGCTAGGTTTTCTCAGACATGCAGGTTTCCTCACGATGTTTTCCTTCACCGTTGGTCACTATACTTTAATATAATCTATACTAATGTTATAAAAAGATAGAGTTTGTTTGGACCAGGAAAGAGAGTCTTTCATACAGTATTGTAAGACTATAAATAAATAATAAATATGTTATATAAAAACATATAACCCGAGCGAAGCGAGGGTGAGTCGCAATATAACATAAAGCCAAAGGGTTTTTTTTATATATTGAACGCGGGTGAAGCCGCAGGTTCTGCTAGTAATATATGTATAGATTCCTCCACTCGTAGGGGAGTAATTTATTTTATAAGGATATTATATACCTACTATACCGAACCTTAAAAATTGTGGAATTATACACCGTACCATACCATGGAAACAAACATAAAAGTGAATGGTACATCCTCTTTTTTTGAAAACGGTTAAAATATTAAAAATCAAACAATGAAAAGCCATAATATCTTATTACGTATTGTAAGGTGCAATATACAATGGTAGTGACGATCAAAAAGTTATATTGAGTTATAACGGGATGATTGAATATATCAGAAAAAATAACAGACAAGTGCATGTCTGAGTCACACCCCGAGGGTTCTGTAGCATCATATATTAAATTTTCGATACGTTTTACAATATATGAATAATCTATTATTTTAAAACCAAAGTAAAATATTTACCCATCTACAACATTCATTTTACCGACTGCAAAAATAAATTTGCATCTCTACATATAATAAAACTGTCGATGTCGAATGTCTGTACATAAAAAAAATTGCTAAATTCAATTCAAAATTCAAAATTCAAAATATTTTATTCAGCATTAAATTATTACAATTTTTTACTGAACGTCATGAGTCTACTACCAGTTCGGAAAAATGAAACCTCAGACCTGAGAAGAACTGGCGAAAGAAACTCAGCGGGACTAATATTTTTTTTAATAAATTGTAATTTACAATATTTTTATAAAGTTGAAGTAACCTGGAGGCGATCACTTCATTCCCAAGGCGTGCTATCTTCTATAAAATTATTTATTGTATAATAGCCTTTAGCACACAAACGTTCTTTAACAATTTTTTTGAATTTAATGATAGAAGCTTTTTGAACATTTTCTGGGATCCTGTTGTACAAGCGTATACATTGTCCATAAAAAGAATTACTGACTCTCTTTAAACGAGTTACAGGCATTACAAGTTTGTGTTTGCTCCTAGTATTAAAGTTATGCATGTCACAATTCTTGGGAAATTCGTGTATATTTTTACGAACATACATAACACATTCGTACACGTACTGAGAAGCAACAGTCAATATTTTTATTTCTTTAAACTTATCTCTTAATGACGCTCTAGGACCTAAACTATAAATTGCACGAATAGCTCTTTTCTGCAGTACAAAAATCGTATTAACAGTTGCTGCATTTCCCCAGAGTAAGATACCATACGACATAATACTATGAAAATAGCTAAAATATACTATGCGAGCTGTATCTACATTAGTAAGAAGTCTAATTTTTTTTACCGCGAACGCTGCAGAGCTGAGTCTACTCGCTAGTCCCTCAATAAGAACCGCTAAAAACCGAGTCAGGGAGATGTAAGAAGAGAAATAGAACAAATCCAGATTTTTTACAAATTTCTTATTTCTCTGTCTGTTTGTCTGTTTGTGTGGGCTAATCTCCGAAATTATTGGACCGATTTTATTGAAATTTTGCATGGTAAACATCTTAGATATCTTTCATTCTGGAGTATTAAAAAGTTCCCATGGAATAGTTAAAGAATTATAGTAACTTATACAGCTTAGTACACATGAAACTTTACAATAATATAGTTTATACATCAGAATATCAATTAGGCTACTTTTTATCCCGGAAAAATGTATAGTTCCCGTGGGATAGATTTGTTCTTGTTTGTCTAGAGGGTGAGCCGCTACTTTCGTAATACTTCTATAAGAAATTTTTTTTTGCAGTTAAACACGTGGCGTTTAGTAATATAGCTCAGATACTCTCTAAGTAAAATTATTGTGACATTTCGGTTCCATTTTCTCCTTTTGGTTACAGAACCCTAAATTAATTATCGTAGAGCCACTCACTTTGTTTAAAAATTAATTTTACAAAGAACTTTAAAATCTTTTGAATAAATTTTAAATCTTTTAACTTCTATACACTTTGACTTTATACTCGCTATTGTCTATTGCCTGTCAGCTTAAAGGATTTATGTACCCAGCTTCTTTTATTCCTTAATATATGGATTTTGCTTTAATAGTTTTCTTTTTATAAAAATAGAAATTTGAGTTATTTTATCCTTTTTATAAATAACTAGAGGCTCGCCTTCGCTTCGCCTTAGTTGTTGTTGGTTGTATTATAACATGTTTTCTCGTGGGAATGAGATTATCTCCCGCTGTAAAAAGTATTCTATGTCACTCTCCAGCCCTCCAACTATCTTCACACAAAAAATCTCACTAATTCGTCTCTCTGTTTCAACGTGAAAGAAGGACAAACTAACAAACAAACACACTTTCACATTTATAATATTAGTATAGATATACAAAGTAATGGCATAAAAGTTATATATTAAATAAAACTAATTGTTCCAGTTCGGTATAGTGTAGCAATGGATATTATGATATGGACTCGGTATTAGCGTTAAGGAAAATCGAAAGAAAATTATTCAAAGTTCTTATATACTATGTCTATCAAGTAGAGCTCAGAACGTAACTGTATGTAAAGTAAACTAACTAAAGTAAATATATTTGTCTATATCTCTGTATATATAAAAATAATTGGCACGGGTCTTCCTTCAATACAAGGGCGATCAGGCCATAGTACATTACGCTTGCCAAATGCGGGTTGGCGGAGCTAAATTATTACCACACTTCATCCTATAAGGGCTGAACGAATTTGGATGAAATCAAAAGTAACTTTGTCTGTCTGCCTGTTACATTTTAGAGAGGGACCTTGGAAAAGGATATGGGATACCTTTTGTTGTAAAAATGAAACTTGGAAGGGGTGAAATAGGGGTTGAAAGTTTTTATTTTCAAAAAATCATTTCTCAACTTAAGGACAAAAAATATTATATCCCATATAATTTTCATTAGAAATAAATAATATTTCGTCTTTTATAACCAATCAAGGTAAAATAGGGGATGATTTCAATTTTTTTAAGTACTTGCCTACTTTTGTATACTTATGTATATAGTCTATCTATTCCACACTAACCGTTAGTATAAATATAAATATGTTGGGACATTAACACACAACACCATCTAATTCTACGGTAATCTACGGGGCTTGTGTTAAGGATACCAGATAGTTGCTACACGACACATATATAACTTTAAATACATAGGTACATATTATAAATATAAACACCCGTGACTGGAGTAAAAACATGCTCATCACACAAATGAATGCCCCTAGCGGGAATCGAACCCAAGACCGCTGGCATAGCAAGTACTACAAACTGAGCCAAACGTGTTGACTCTATATCTCTATATAGTGTCGAGTATAAAATAGACTATGTCTTTGAGTAATATACAAACTTACTGTTAGACATCTAGATACTCACTCGAGTAAAGTAAGGGCGATTCCTAAGTTATAATAAGATATATATACATATATGTATATATATGTATTTATATATATATATATATATATATATATATATATATATACATAGATGATGTTTTCGTGTCGTGTCGTAAGCACTTGTCTGTTTACTATTGCAAGTGCACTAGACGGTCCACTAAACTCGTGTGCCAATTCTTAGTGATGTGTGTGGTTAGGAACTTAGCGATGGAAGAATGTGAAAAATAAATCCTTTTTATATTATGTTTATATTCAGCCCTTTTTAACGTCCCACTGCTGGGCACGGGCATCTCTTCAATATTAAGGGATCAGGCCATAGTCCACCACGCTAGCCAAGTGTGGGTTGGCGGACTGCACATCCCTCGTAAAGTTATTTCAGACATGCAGGTTTCCTCACGATGTTTTCCTTCACCGTTAATAAAAGTGGTAATCATGTTTAAAATGATTCGCACATGAAAATATCAGAGGTGCGAGACTCGGGATTTTAATTCGCTTCACTCGGTACCCAAGCGAGCGCGCTACCACTGGGCTACCAGTGCCCCCTTATATTATGTGTATTATTATTTAATTAAATTTACATTAATTACTCAATTTTAAATAAACAAATAATAAATATAATACTTTCTTAGATTTACTCAAATATTTGTCATTTTATATAAAAATAAAATCTCTCCCGTCACCAATGATTGCTGTAAAGCATTCGAAACGTCGGGAACCAAAAATTAAAATAAATCCGCGAAAAATTCGAAAAAATAGAATAAAATTAATATATTTTAATTTCGTTTTTGCTCATTTTTACGGACTTTTGTGGGTAGAAAGATGAAAGACGATGAATTTGGAATGAATTTTGTGAATCGTCCCATTAGCGTCTGCAATATCAACTTTACCATTAGGAATATTAGCGAATGTGTAATTCAGAAAAAGATGACAGCATCATTTATCACTTTTAAAGTATTTAATAATGAATTATTTACAAGATCTAAGCAATCGTCACATAGGTACTTAAAATTTAGTTTACAATGTTTTAGAGATTCGTAGAAAGCACAAATAGAACACTTAAAATTTCTAACTATTCTCACCAAGATATATTCAGTAGTTATTAGGATTTTCATGCGATATTTACGCAAAATATACTTTTATTTATAACTTTAAGAAGTGAAAATCTATCTTCGCTATCAATATAATAAATTGCGCATGCGTAATTTCAAATAAAACAAACATTAGTAAAAACACAAAAATATTTGATTGTACGGAACCATCACCACCGCCCAGACTCGCGCTTATTATTTTAATCTAATATCCATTGTGTGAGTAAATATTTTTCACAATACTGTTTACAAAAGAGCCTTACGTCAATCCGCCGGGCTACTGGCCTAGTAGCGTTGAGGTCGTTGAACTACAGAAGTCGAACATCCGGCGAGCTCGTACATAGAAAAACTTATATCTAGAAGTCTGCCATCCGGTTTGGCAATACTATAGGTGATTCGATATTTTTGTCATTGTGTTAGAAATAGATCGAAAACGGTCTTAGAGGCTTAGACAAGGCCTCATTCTGCTTTATAGAATGGAAATAAAAAATATATATATATATAGGTATAGGAAAAGGACGCGTATTTCTATTACGTATTACTATATTTAAAAAAAATATAGCCTATGTTTTACTCTGATGTATAACCTACTGACGGCTCACCCTCGCTTCGCTTCAGATAGACTATATGAATATAAATCTATCCCACCGGATAAAAAGTAACCTATAATCTATCGCTGTGCCAAATTTCATCCAGAATCCAGTCGTTTTGACGTAAAAGAGTAACAAACATCCAACCATCCTCACAAACTTTATTTATAATATTAATATGAATATGGATATTACTTTAAAGTGTTACTAAAATCCGTTCAGTAATTTTTGTAGGAAAGAGTAACAAACATCCATCCATTCTTCCATCCTCATAGACTTTCGTGTTTATAGTACAAGTAGTAGTAGGATGTAGGATGATAAAATTTTGATTCTATGACATGACGATTAAATTTATCATTTCAGTACAATTTTTATATATTATTTAAATATTACGGAATAACGTCTTAAGCTTACTGGTTAGAAACAATAGCATATAAAATGATAAGTTTAAACTAATAAGTGGTCCTACCGGTGGTAGGACTCTGTCAAGCCTGAGGAGTCCGACTGGATGGGTACCACCCCCTTATCTATTTCTGCCGCCAAGCAGTTCCGGTACGAAGGATAAGGTAGCCAGCGCAATTACAGGCAAGAGGCATATCATCTTAGTCCTCACAGTGACAACGCACCTGTGGTTCTGCATTTTTATTACTTAAAACCTAAGTGCATGAACCGTAGGTGTTATGGGCGACAGGTACTGCTTTCCATCAGGTGGTCTGTCTGCTCGTTTGTCACTGAATGTCATAAAAAAAATAAAAAATAAGTTAGGCTTCCAAATCATTTTCTAAATAGTATTCTCACCCTTAGTGGTTACATTTTTTGTTGTTTACTTCGGGCCTTTTGAAAACAAAACAGATTTTCATGATTGTTTTACTTATGAATAGGTAATAATATTTTCTATGTAATTTGTGGATATATGGTTTTACACAAATCAAAAAAGACATACACACAACTTGAGTATGTCCTTTTTTTGAAGTCGGTTCTTAGAGTCGTTAAAAACCCGACTGTGTAAATAATTAAAGTGTTATTTTGCAGTTTTTGAGAAAATGGTAATACATAAGTGTTATATTTTGTTTTATTTGATTCATAATTTTGTTCTACGTATGTTTTTTTATTTGATAGTTTTTACTATTTTTAATTCTATTTTTCATTTTAATTAGAATAAACTCTTAGATATTGTTGCGGAATAGGAGGAGCACCGGATATTAAGCTGGTTTGAGACTAATATAATGTTGTACAGATTTTATAATAATTCACATAAGTTAATCTGTGGAATTTTTCATATTATTATTAAAAACTTTGTCTTTTGATCTGTAGAAGAAGTCTATATATTTATATATAAATTTTGATACATGTATATTATAATAATTATAATTAGTTGTGAAACTTGTAAGAAAATCCAATACAATCTAATACGATACAGAAATCCTGTTCGTAATCGAAAGTGGATACGTTGATCCACGCTCCCAATAACAAAAACATGTATCTAAGGCTGGTGTCAGAATGACTGCTATATACTGCTATAAAATGTTTTATTTCATTCATTTGTCTATCATACCTAATCCTTTGAAATGTAATATTAGTAAGTATACGTCAAGATTTGATTATTGGGAGAGACTAACGTGACCATGATTGCTGTAAAGCATTCGAAATGTTAGGAACAAAGAAAAATCCGCAAAAAAGTCCGAAAAAGATAGTTTTACCTTTTATAATATTTAAAATTATGTTAGAAATTTTTTCGCGGATTTATTTTGGTTTTTGGTTCCCGACGTTTCGAATGCTTTACAGCAATCATGGTCACGGGAGAGACTAAGGTGTTAGATGTCTCAAAGGCATTATATAGTTGTTACAGACAGCCTACTCACAAAACAACAAATTTAATTTAAAATTTTGAAAATGGCACCAAAGTACCTTACAATACTTGTTAATTTTAATTTTAAACATTTTTATAATTTTAATTACTTTTATACTTGAAATATGGAATATTATTTATATAATTTTAGCTGTTATTATTATAATTATTACAATTTTTTAGAAATCTTTATTGTTTAGTAATTTATATTTAGTGTTGTCATTATTATATTTATATCTATAAAGAAAAATAAAATATTAATTATTTAAGCCATTATTATTGTTCTATGTATACTTTAGAATACTAACACTATATATATATATATATATATATATATATATATATATATATATATATATACATATATATATATATGTATATATATATATATATATATATATATATATATATATATATATATATATATATATATATATATATATATATGTAATTTTATTTTTCGTATCTTAAAACCACTAATGTTTAAGATATTATGTATACCTACTTTAATGTGGTGTACAGATTTAATTTTTTTTCTAACTTAGAAAACTTTTTATTATGCATAAAAATTGCATGAGCAACACAAGCTCATCAAAGAGTAAATGGTAAAATAAACCGGTTTCATTTTAAAATAAACAAAATAATCCCTTTTTTTAACTTGGTTTATAAAAGAACCGAAACAATCTCAATTTCTATTTCACATCAATCACATCACATTACTTACTATAGTTACATAAGAACTAGTTATACATTACTTACGTTTTAACGTTTAGTATAGATTTCTCAGAGATGAGTTATTTTCTCGCAGTAAAAAGTATCTTATATGTTGACCCGGATAGCCAGCTATCATCGTACCAAATTTCATCAAAATCTGTCCAGTGGTTTTCTCGTGATGCGGTCACAGACAGACAGATAGAAAAAATTCTAAAAATTATAGATTCGGCCTCTGCATCGATAATAATGTCTATTTCAATAAGATTTTCCAAAAAATATTTAAGGTACAGATTCGGCTTAGTTACAATTTTATTATCTATACTAACATTATAAAGCTGAAGAGTTTGTTTGTTTGTTTGGTTGAACGCGCTAATCTCAGAAACTACTGATCCAATTTGGAAAATTCTTTTTACATTTGATAGCCCGTTAACTGAGGAAGGCTATATATCACCCTGGAAAAGTGTACGGGTCCCGGGGATAGATTTGTTTTTGTCTAGGGACGAACCCGAAGCGAAGCGAGGGTGAGTCGCTAGTATGTATAGATTTCTAAGAAGAACACCTCGCTTTTACAGTTATATAAATTATATTTATCATTCAAGTACGTTGCTACAGAACAATAGAGAGATTTAAATCTCAATAATGTTCTTAGATCGCTTTTCGAAACTATAAATTAAAATATTCAAACAATAGCACTGTATTAATATGTGTGAATGCAGCGGCTTTTTAAGGCGTATTTGTACTATTGTATGCCTTAATGAGGGATGTTCATTTTAAACCGAATTGCGTGAATATTCAGAAGGATGGTAAGATTTTAGGTACATGTAGTGGATATAATATATAAATATCTCGTGTCACGGTGTTTGTGGTCGCACTCCTCCGAAACGGCTCGACCAATTTTGATGTTTTTTTGTATATTTCGTAGGTATGAGAATAGGTTGTAAAGTATTTTTTACCCCCCTTACCCCCACCTCCCCATTTTTTAATCGCGATTTTAGTATTTTTGTATGAGCAATATTATTTAATACGCTGTATAACATAAAGAGAAAGAGTTTTTTTTGTAGATTAAACGCGGGCGTAGTTGCGGGTTCTGCTAGTAATATATAAACAAAATAAATAAATGTATTTCTTGTTAGATTCTAATTGTAGAAATAATACAGGGTATATAATATAAAAATATGGCGTCGCAATATAAAAAGTTTGTGAATCAAACTTAAACTTAAATTTTAGTACAAATTAAAAGAAACGTGCTTGAATGTGATTAGTCAAGCCACAGACTAGCTAATTGTGCAGGACAATAAGAGAATAGTGCACAGGTTGTGCACAAGAGAAGAGAGACGAAATTTCGACACTTTCAATGAGACTATCTATGTATTCAGCCCTTTTTAACGTCCCACTGCTGGGCACGGGCCTCCCTTCACTACGAGGGGAATCAGGCCATAGTCCACCACGCTGGCCAAGTGCGGATTGGCGGACTTCACATGTCTTTCGAAAACTTGCTAAGTTTTCTCAGACATGCAGCTCATCAACATCGTGAGGAAGATGTTTTCCTTCACCGTAAGGCAAGTGGTAATCATGTTAGAAATGATTCGCACATGAAAATATCAGAGGTGCGAGACCCGGGATTTGAACCCGCTTCACTCGGTTTCCCATGCGAGCGCGTTACCACTGGGCTACCACTGCCTTTTATTTTTTTTTCTATATATATAATAAAATTGTAACTGATCGCTGTCTGTATATGGGAGTTATTTGAGAAAAACTATTATTGGGGATCTTTATTAACGCAATAGAACCCAAAACAATGATTTTTTGTTTTTTTGTCTGTTTGTCGGTTTAGACAAACCAAACAAAACGAGACAAACAAAACGGTTTATTGGTTTATCTATTTGTCTGTTTGTCAGTGCGTTTGTGCGCGCTAATCTCAGAAACAGCTTAACCGATTTGAGTGTAGTTTTCACTAATATTTTGTGGTAAGTATTTACACTCAAATACTTATTTGTAAATTGAATTATTATTTTCATATTGTACTTCTTTTTCTTTGGTGTAATAAAGGATTAAATAAATAAATAAATAAGCTTCACTTAACATTTACTATTTTGTTTTATTTCAATTGGTGGTGCACAAATAAAAAAGTTATGCCAATTTAAAGAATTACCCAGGGAAGAATCCGAGCGAAGCGAGGGTGAATCGTTAGTTTTTATTAAATTTGAAAGTAAAGATTTTTTTACAATTTTTTTATCTATTTAGTGAAACATGAACCTAACTTAAAAGCTGTTTTATCCGATGTGGCCGCGTCTATCCTACTTTATAGTTCTTTAGCCTCATCAGTAAATCTTATATGATATGAGATTTTCTTATTGCTTATTAAAATACAAGTTGCTGCTCGCGACTTTTCCTCCAAAAACAAAACAATTTTCATAAATTTTACTTATCCCATACTATTAAATAATATTTATCTCGGAAACGGCTCTAATTTTGCTTTTTAAATTTATATGTATGGGTAGGTACCTTTTCTAATAACGCAATTTTACTCTGTATTTATTTATTTTATTTTTATCTAAATTTATTTGAAATTTATGAGACATGATTGATACACGATCATTACATACATGACACTTATTACTAACTAGCGCCTCACCCTGGCTTCGCTCGGGCTTGTCCCTGATTCTTTAAATTTAAATTTAAAAAAAATAATAAAATAAAACAAACACTAAATAATAAGTGAAGCTTACCACAATACATTATAGAAAACCGCATCCAAATACGTAGGCTGTTACTGCAATCATCGCAGCATATGCGCATAAACGCACAGACAAACAGACAAAAACTCTAAAAAGCATTGTTTTGGGTGCTATTGCGTTAACAAGACCCCTAATAATAGTTATTCTCAAATATCTTCCATGTACAGACAGCGATCAGTTAATTATATGTATGAATGATATTATTATGATTATTTTTATATTTTAGTATATAACTAGTTACTCACCCTCTCTCCGCTCGGGTTCGTCCCTAGTTACGTTTTAACGTTTAGTATAGATTTCTCAGAAATGAGATATTTTCTCGCAGTAAAAAGTATCCTATATGTTGACCCGGATAACCAGCTATCATCGTACTAAATTTCATCAAAATCTATCTAGTGGATTTCCCGTGATGCGGTAACAGACAGACAAAAATTCTAAAAACTATAGATTCGGCCTTTGTATCGATAATAATGACTATTTCAATAAGATTTTCCAAAAAATATTTAATGTACAGATTCAGCTTAGTTATAATTTTATTATACATATGTATAGATAGTAAAGCCATTCTTATCCAGACTAAGGACGAGTTTCAGGTAAAGTTCAATTTTTAGCAAATAACAACTATATAATACCTTTGAGACATTTAAAACCTTAGTCTCTCCCGTGACCATGATTGCTGTAAAGCATTCGAAACGTCGGGAACCAAAAATCAAAATAAATCCGCAAAAAAATCCGCAAAGATAGTTTGAATTTAAAAAAACAACTTTAACTTAAACTAAATTTATGAATAATCACCCTAAGGCATTCTAAACGGACAGCAGAAAAATAAAGTTCCGCAACATAATCATCTATTCAAATTTGTTTTTTTTTCCAAGCACAACCACGTGTTATAGTTGAGCAATATCGCGTATTAATTATAAAATGTAACAGTATTTATGCAACTTAATTTGATACCAAAGTTATTCGAAGGCCTTATGATTTTTAAATATGTATTCACAAATTCATATTCATGGCTCTACCAATATGTCATTTTATCATTGATATTATGTGTGTTACTCAACTATGTAATCTATATAATAATATATTCTAATTATTGCCGGACTTTATCAGTTTGTAGAGTATAAGTGATAAAGCGAACATTTTATATTTTCCTAGTTAAACTCAATACATCCTGTTTACTTATACATATATAATACATATATAATATGTATGTATTTAAAGTTATATATGTGTAGTGTATCAACTATCTGGTATCCATAACACAGGGTTTAGCTTACAATGGAAGTAGATGGTGCTGTGTTCAATGTCCCGACATATACATATAAAAAAAACAATCAATTGTATTAGTGGTCGAAATGCAACTATAATAATTATGTATTGATTTTTTATTAATTTAAAAAACTCGTCGATAGCTACTAAACAAAAAAAAAAGAAATGACAAACAAACGAGAAAAAGGTATTGAAGTCTTTTGTCTTTGCCTATTTATATATAGATAGAATTGATGTATCTGTCTGTGATATTGAAATTGATACCTTATACTTGTGTTCTTAGGCTAAATATGCAGGTACCCTATAACGGTTGTTTGTACTACATAAAATGTTACAATCGATGTTAATCTGCCTGTTTAAGCCCGTTAGTTTAACGACTTTAAGAGTAATATTTACTATTTTTATTATAGAAATACGTGGACGGAGCTGGGAACGAATGCTAGTTATGGATATTTTTTTCTATCTACATAACCTAGAAACAGCTTAATCGTTTTGACATTTAAAAAAAACAAAAAAAAAACGGTATCTTTTCCGCGACATTAATATATATTCTTTATTGCACATTAAAAAACATAAATTACAAATATTAAGAGAAAATTGAATTCAAGACATTAGTACAATAAATTATAATCTAGGGCGTATACACATGACAACTTTTAAAAGCGCCGTCGAATCTCATTTTATATCTTGGATTTCATTTGATTTTCATATGATTTGTGTTTAAAAATATATAGATAAACCCTATTATCATATATCAGTGGGAGCTCAGTGGTAACGCGCTCGCTTGGGAAACCGAGTGAAGCGGGTTCAAATTCCGGGTCTCGCATCTCTGATATTTTCATGTGTGAATCATTTCTAACATGATTACCACTTGCCTTACGGTAAAAGAAAACGTCGTGAGGAAACCTGCATGTCTGAGAAATCCTAGCAAGTTTTCGAAAGACGTGAAGCCTGACAATCCGCACTTGGCCAGCGTGGTGGACTATGGCCTGATTCCCCTCGTATTGAAGGGAGGCCCGTGCCCAGCAGTGGGACGTTAAAAAAGGGTAGAATACAAACCCTATTAAATAACAAGTTTCTTTATCACTCAATTGCTAGATGTACATGCTACGAGTAGGAATTGAACTACGACCTTTGGTCTAGCAATGCTATTCACATATACGCATATACGTAAAGTGCATTGGCTATGTACGAGCTGTGGTATCTTCCTCGTGATTGATGGAAGCATATTGCGAGTTGGGCGCTTGCCAATGGGTATGTAACCGATGGTACGCTTTTTTGTTTACTAAGCCATAAATCCAAATACCCTATGTATTGAACAATTTAGTTTCAAGGCATAACTAGATTATATAAGATATTACAGTAATATATTATTCGCCCAGTGGACCATAATCATTCAAAAAAATATGAGGAAAACATACTTATGTATTACGTATATGAATAGAATTTAGGTAAGTCGCTAGTCTTACTAAAATTATAAACGATGAAATTTGACACAGAGATAGATATAGTCTGGAATAGCACATAGGCTACTCTTTATCCCGGAAAAATGTACGATTCCCGTGGGATAGATTTATTTTTGTTTTTCTAGAGGCGAACCCTCTAGTATATCGTAAATGGTTAATGTACTCACGTACTTACCTGAAAATCCATCGATCAAACGGTGTCAACATGATTTAGTGGCTACAAAAGTGCTTGAAAAAGTCAATTTGAATTTATTTTGAATAGTCAAGAACTTTAGGAGTCAGTATAATAAAAACGCGTGGGAATCGTGTAGTGGACCAAAATGAAAAAAAAAAAATTTTTTACACCTACTCATATTTGTATTTACGATATTATTGAGAAGACTAGTAATAATTAACGAAAAGTTGTAAATCAACCCACTATAAGTGGGTGGAATCTAATTTAGTAATCCTTTTATATTTTCAAACTCCTTTGAAAGTTATCTTAGAGAAAAGTTTCTATTAAATTTTAAGTTATATTCAGTGATTTGAGGTGTTCGTTAAGATTGGTATGTCAGTCAAACAATTAATTTGTCCAAGAATCGAAATTGCTACCTTCGGCATAGTTATCTAAACTTGGAATTTAACTTCGCTTGGCAACTTTAGAATTTGCGAAGACAGATATCCAATTTGGCTTTGAAACCTTAAAGACGTTCCATTCAACTTGCTCTAACGTTAGTTTGAATTCGTTAAATTATAACTTTAATTTGAAAAAGTTAAGCTTTGGGTTATGTTTTTAACTAGTCGCCCTTACTTAGTTTAAGACTTCTTGTATCAACTATAAAATCATCTATTTGCTAGTTAAATTCCTATGATTTTTTTTAAATATTGAGACATTACCATGCAACACCATCCAGTTCCATGGTAAGCTACTAGGCTTGTGTTAAGGATACCAGATATGTACTTGATACACTACACATATATAACTTTAAGTTTGCTCGGTTTAAACTGCCTCGGTGGTGTAGTGGCTAGCATGTACGGCTGCACATCCTGAGGTCCTGGGTTCGAGTCCCGGGTCGGGCCAAGTTTAGTTATTGAGTCTTTCTGTATAGTAAGCCTCAGTAACAGCCCGGAGTTGGGAAGTTGGCGGTGTTTCACCCCCGTGCCTCAGAGAGCACGTAAAGCCGTCGGTCCTGCGCCTTAACTCTCACCGGTCGTGTCGAGTAGTCGTCCCACTGGAGTATGAGAGTGACAGGAATAGAGAGTGCACTTGTGTCTGCGCGTACACTTGTGCACTATAATATCTCCTGCGCAGTTGGCTAGTCTCAATGAGATTGGCCGCCGTGGCCGGAATCGGTCAGGAGAACATCATCATCATCATAACTTTAAATATATACATACTATAACTATAAACACCCGTGACTGGAGTATAAGACATTCATGCTCATCAAACAAATGAATATCCTCAGCGGAACTCGAACCCGCGACCGCTGGCACAGCAAGTAGGGTAGGGCACTACAAACTGAGGCAAACGTGTCGTCAAAAATCAAAATGGATGTTTTTATTAACAGCATCTCAGCTCCTATCCCAAGATAAAAACGAGCCTATTTCATACTCTCTTGAATACTGTGAGTACTTGTATACTTTTTCTGTAAACAATAATGACATCCTGACCAATTTCACCACTTGTTATGGCTATGTTTGAACAGACATAATGTACACTAAAGGAATTAAGAATTTTTCGTAGTACGTTACTTTAAAAAAAACTTTAGTCTTCATTTCCTGTGTTTAATTTTAATAGTAAAACATTAAATTGATAGAACCTACAACCTATGTCGTAGAAAACAAAACCAGTTCTACCACAAAGCCTCAACTGTCTAAGAAATTGCTAATTTATTTCACCTCGCCTAAACCTTGTTCTGTAAGTACTAAAAAATGCACTTATCTTAACAATTTCATAGTTTATAGGCGTTAAATTCCTTTTGCTCAGTGAAGTAGATCACTTATTCTATTACGTTTTACTGAATAACTTACAGCACGCAGAAATATGCATACCGACCAACGATAAAAATATTTCAACTTCAATGTGCGGTAACCGGAAGCAATAATAGTTGCAATTGGACAAATTTTTATTACTAAATCAATCATATACTGTATTTTACAGTTTAAGTATATGTTCACGATACTAACGGTGTAATTATTGATCGTTCAAAACAACTAACTGTATACTTTGATTTAGCTCATAATACTTTCTTTGATTTACGCGAAAATTGACATTTAAAATGATTGTTTCCGACGCGGTTTCAAATGATTTACAGCAAACACGGTAAATTGTGGGTAGATATTCTCTGTAACAATTATAATATGATCGCTAAAAGCGTTTCTCCCTTGACCAGTCAATGAAAAGTGGTGAATTTTGACAAAAAAATCTCAATAGATAATTTGATTTCATTTTAATATAAGCAAATATAGAGACAGCCAAACAAATCATAATTACTTTTATAGTAATAATAACTTTTTATTGTCCACTCAAAAAGAACATAAAATATACAAAATACAGGAAAAAGTACAAGAAGCAGCTTTATCGTTAAAAAGCGATTTTTTCAAAGCAGCCTTTAGGTATAGGAAACAGTACTAAGATAGAAGGGGCGCGAATCTAAACAGATAAATAAAATTGAAGTTTCTGTTTGTAATGTCAAAATAACAGCTTTATACTAAATGTATATGGAATTATATACGGTACTTATAGGAAAAACTCAATTTTTAAAATTTTTGGCTGTCTGTCTATCTGTTTGTTCCGGCTAATCTCTGAAACGGCTGGACCAATTTTGACGGAACTTTCACTCGCAGATAGCTGATATTATAAGGAGTAAATTAGACTATTTTTATTTTAGAAAAAGAATTAGGGTTTCGCTCAAAGAAATAAAACGTACCTAGGGACGAACGTAAGCGAAGAGAGCGTGAGTTGCTAGTATTAAATAAAGAGATAATAGAAAGATGAAGAGGACTTTCTTCAATGGAAAGGTATACCAATTTCAAAAACACTTAAATGTGATTGTCAATCCTGAGGGGTGGTTTTTTCTTCTAGATAGGGATACCATACAAATCACAAATATTATAGCTTTTTCATTAAAAATAAGTTTTCACCCAGCAGTCGAATTTTCGAAATTTGGCCATGATTTTTTTTTCATTGATTACTGAAGCACTGAATTGTTTTGAATATCATATTTGAGATATGGATATATCGTTTAACGTACACAAAAACAAACATACGTTCGAGTAGCTTTTCTTTGAATTCGGTAAAAACTTTCACGTTAGAAAAGCTGTTAATAACACTTCTTTACCCAACACTACTTTCGGAATGGAATACAGCGATTTATTTAACGATATCGATCTGATAACCCTTTTAATTAATGGTGATTTAGAGGCGAGAGAGATAAACTAAACCTTTAGGTTTGCCAAAAACCTTTAGAGAGGAAAATTTATGTGTTTGGAACTTTTTAACAATTTGAGGAACGTTGGTACGAACTAGCAATTAATGTAAGGTGTTATACTAATATTATTAGTCTAGTGGTTAGCATGTACGGCAGATCTGGAGGTCTTGGATTTGAATCTCGGGTCGGGCTAAGTTTAGGCATTAGTTTTTTTGTCAATAAGTATCAGTAACAATCATGAGTTAGGAAGTTGGAGGTGTCACATCCCTAGTGTATCGGAGGGTATGTAAATTGTCGTCCCATCAGAGTGTCTGTATATCCTGCAGATGGTTTTTAGTGAAATTAGCCGGCATGCCCGAAGGCGGCCAAGAGGACATTATTATTTTACTGATTTCAAAAATAGAGGACTTCCATTTGGGTGTACGATTTTTTTGGTTTGTTTTTCTGCTTGTATATGAAGCGATATCATAATAAATCTTAAAACTAAGGTTATTTTTCCATAACTCAAGTGATGTCACACGTAAACGAAAAAAAAAATAGTAATAGTAAGGTGAAATGGAATTATGACATTTAATTTTTAAAGTCGACGTACCTTTTTAGTTAAAAAGTAAATTTTAAACTACCTCTTGACCGGATTTTGAGAAACAAGTCAATCGGATTTTCCGATGGCCTCGAGTCTTGCAATCCGCTATTGTTATCGGGTGATATATCTAACTTATTCTGACATGAATGCATATCTGATTTAAGAATGATAAACGTGTGTATCGATATTTTTAACTTGCCACTCACCTCACTCTTACTCACTCAGTATATTTTAAGAGGTAGTATGGAATAGATAGACTATACATTAGATAATATATTAGTATACGTGTATAGTATACGTATATGATGAGTTTATATAACTTATTTGAGAAATGATTGATTCTCCTTACAAAATTTAATCCTAGTAAAGGGATGATTTCCGGGATAAAAACAATCCTATGTCCTTTCCAGGGTATCACACTATTTCTATACCAATAGAGCGTGAAAAGTTAACAGAGAGACCGACACATAGACAGACAGACATAGTAACATTCGCATTGTGGATCGCTTTTGCTCTATGGATAACAACAGATTTCATTATTTTTGTAGCTTATTGGACTACTATAAAGAATGCGAAAGTTTGTATGAGTCACACATGCATACATACAAAGTGTAAACGTAACATATAAGTTACTACTAGATCTAGAGTAGTCGCTAATGTCAAACTTGCAGATCTAAAAACAGTTGAACGACTTCTTATTTTATAAATATGTTGCTAATATGATTAAAGTCGTAAGCATTTTATTGCGTTCTTTAAGCCCTTTCCACCTTTCAAGAAATTGTGTCAAAAAATCTGAAAAAGTTGAGGTATAGCAGTTTCTAAAATACTTTTACGTTGATAAAATGAAACGATATTGTGGACACGTAAATATAATTTGTATTTATTTCAATGTTAACCTAACAAAATACGTAAGTAAGAAAAACAACAGTATTTTTTTCTGTACGAAACCTATAATGCGCGAGTTGGACTTGCATTAACCCAATTTTTATATTAAGAGGTTTACAAACATTAACATCATTTACTAAACAATAAAAAATTACAAATATTTTCATTTAAAAATTGTTACGGTCAGCTAAATATTACTAATTTATGAAGCCACAAAGTTTGTTTTATTGATAATTTGAACACGGGAGGTACCCGCGGGGTAATTTAATAAAATCTTAGAAAGTTCATATCTGTATATTCAATTTTTTGTAATTAAAACTACGTGTTTTCAAACACATGGCGACATCTATTGCCAAGTATCTAAATAACTCATAAATAAATATTTTTGGAGTTATTGTTTATACATCTATACTAATATTATAAAGCTGAAGAGTTTGTTTGTTTGTTTGGTTGAATGCGCTAATCTCAGGAACTACTGATCCGATTTGAAAAATTCTTGTTGCATTTGATAGCCCGTTAACTGAGGAAGGTTATAGGATATATATCATATCACCGGAAAAGTGTACGGGTCCCGTGGGATAGATTTTTTTTTGTCTAGGGACGAACCCGAAGCGAAGCGAGGGTGAGTCGCTAGTTAAGGATAAAATAACGCTATAGATTTTTTTTCAAGATAATATTATCGTATAGTTTATAGTATTATCGTTATTTTTATTCTAACCAGTTCTTGTACTTTTCTCAGAAATGAGATATTTTTCCGCCGTAAAAGTATCCTATATGTTGACCCGGATAACCAGTTATCACCATACCATCAAAATCCCTAAAGTTGTTTTTCTGTGATACGGTCACAGACAGACAGACAGACAATCAGACAGACAGACAAACAAAAATTCTAAAAACTATAGATTCCGCCTCTGTATCTATAATAATGTTCATTTCAATAATATTTTCCAAAAAATTTTTGATGTAAAGATACGGCTTAGCTACAATTGTATTATATTTTTATTGATAATTTGAACACGGGCGGGACCGCGGTTAATTTAGTAGTAATTTTAATAAAATCATAGAAAGGTCATGTCTGTACATTTAATTTTTGGGAATGAAAACTAAGTATTTTTAAAACTTCTGGCGACATCTATTATCGAATAACTAAATAACACATAAATAAATATTCAAGAGATATACATGACACAGATAGACAGACAGACAGACAGACAAAAATTCTAAAAACTATAGATTCGGCCTCTGCATCGATAATATTGTCTATTTCAATAAGATTTTCCAAAAAATATTTAATGTACAGATTCGACTTAGTTACAATTTTATTATATGTATAGATTATTATCGACACAGAGGCTAATCTACACTTTTTTAAATTAATGTCCGTCTGTCTGTTGGTTACCGTATCACAAGAAAACCACTGGACATATGGATGTCTCATCTCTGAGTTAAACGTTAAATTATAATTGCGAGAGATTGTATGTATATGTGTGTATGTTTATCCAAGATATCAATAATAACCCATTGGGAGCATAATAGCTTTGAAAATAGATGAATGTGGATTCAAACCCGCACTGTTTGGCTATTAGTGCCTAAATTGTTTCTGTTCTTTTGTCACTCTCATAGACATAGTTTTTCCCATAGACCTTCTTCTTACCCTATATGTCCCGTTGTCAATAATGATCAAACATTACAGTGACATACAAGAAGTTATAATAAAACAATCGATTTAATTTACATGTTATTTAAAATGACTGGTAAATGACTCGACTTTACTCTTAAACTCATAATTATTTATAACTTTTATAATCTAAAAGCTGTTTCTGCAATGTCATGGATATTTCCAGTGCTTTTTGTACTTTTTCCTTGCATGACTAACTTACGAACACCCTTGCTTTCTTTAGTTAAGGTCGGCGTGATTCACAGATTGACTGAGGTATAACTTATGTCAATGAGAATATTTTTATTTGTAATAGATATAAATAAAATTAAATAATATATATTTAATCGAAATTTAATTGTCTCAAAAGAAACAAAATTTGTTTTGCAAGATATCTGTCGACTTGTGTTTGCGAAAAAACAGCTTAACTGATTTCGATGAAATCTGGTACAGATATAGTTTGTTTCCTTTAAAAAAAAACGAAAAGCACGTTTAAAAAAAAATTTGACGCAGAAAATTAATATATATCATTTCCATATATTCCTACAGTGATTTATAATTTAATAAATTGATATTGAACGCGTGAGCATAATGGAGAAGTAAAAAGTAAGTAGTTGTCGAAGAGTTTTCCTATTATTTTCATGTCATTATTACAAGATCCGTTTTGTGGTATAAAATTATTGTTATGTCTTCAAGTTATACAGTTTGAAATCGCAACAAGTTAAAAGTAGGTTAAAATTTGCTTCAAAGACTTCATTACATAGTAAATTTCAAAGTAAGGCTAGTAAAAGTATTAACATAATAAAATAAACGAACGAGCAAACGAATGTATGTTTCAAATTAAAAAAAAAAAAAAAATAGAAACCATGAAAATATTGATATTGAAGGCAGTGGTAGCCCAGTAGTAACACGTTTAAAGGGAAACTGAATGAAACGGGTTCAAATTCACTTATATTTTCGAGTGCGATTCATTCCCATATTTACAATTTATCTTACGGTGAAGGAAAACATCGTGAGGAATCCTGCCTGAGAGAACCTAGCAAGTTTTCGTAAGACATGTGAAGTCTACCAATCCTCACTTGGCCATCGTGGTGGGCTAAGGTCTGATCCCCCTCGTATTGAAGAGAGGCCCATGCCCAGCAGTGGGACATTGAAAAAGCGGTAAATACAATATATACATATATATTGATTAATACTTAGAACTAATGTTACAAGTACAAGAAAATGTCTCGAGGATTAATAAAGATTCCTTATTTACTACCAACTACATTAACATATGCAAAGTTGAATAATTTATGAAAATCTATGTTAAAACGTGTCTTCGACCTTTCTATACTGACTTGATGTACAGTAGTAGAATAAAATATATTTATTAAACAACAATAACTCTTGCTACAATACATTTTTATAGTCTCCTTGCTTTGCAATGAAGGTTGTGAATTCGATTACCGATTGATCAAGACAATTTTGTAATTGATTTTTTAAGGATTTTCCATCTTTATACGGTATGTTTGGCAACAAACCCTCGCCCGTAATGTTACACTTTTCGTAACGCATTCACCAGCTCACTTCCCAAGTCAAGCGTGCGTAAAAAAGTTTTATTTCAAAAAGTTATATTCAAATGAATTTTTATAATTGGTGACAGTAATCAGATACCATTTTAGGTCATATTACTAACGGTTTGCAGAAACCTATCTTTAGTTTTCCTGTAGCGAAAGGATTTTGACATAAATTGTATGTATTTATAAATCCTCCCTTATTAAGTTTGAGTTACAATGCTTTGCAGCCGTCCATACGTAAGCTTACTCTTTAATTTCATGCATTCACTTGTAATGATTATAGTGACGACTAGTAAGACTAGTAAGAAGTAGACTAGAAAACAAAAACAAATTTATCTCACGGGAACCATAGTACATTTTTAAGGTATCACCATGCCAAATTTTATTAAATTAAGTGCATAGTTGTTGTGTACTACGCTGTACAAGTTATTATTGTTTTTTAACTATCCCATGTGAACTCTTTAATTTTATGGTATGAAAAGTATCTAAAATGTTGACCGGGGATATAAGGTCTCATCATACAAAATTTCATTTAAAGCGGTCCAACAGTTTTGGAGATTAGCCCGTACAAACAGACAAACAGACAGAAAAACAAAAAAAAAAATGAAAAAATCAGAATTTGTTCTATTTCTCTTCTTACATCCTCCTGATTCGGTAGCATTTTTTTTTATGTACAGACATTCGACCTCTACAGTTTTATTATATGTGTAGATAGGTATGATGAGTTTTATATCCCTAACTTGAGAAATGATTTATTCCACATAGAAACTTTTATCCTCTTCTCATCCCATTCAAGGATTGATTTCCGGGATAAAAACCATCCTATGTCCTTCCCAGGATCTCAAACTATCTTTGTACTAAATTTTATCTAAATTAGTTTAGCGGATTTTTAGTTTATCCATTACAAACAAAAATATATTTTTTCTTTATAATATTAGTATAGATAATGTTTTCTAACTTTACATCAATATTATTAGGATATTCCTATAAAATACAAGTACAGAAATACAGACAGTATACCGCATACTTCTGTACATTGTTGATTCAAACAGTTTGCTAAGTACTAGAAAGCTAGCCTTTGATCTATGCATAGAAAGTTGAAAACTATAGACTATGGAAATATTCAAGCTGTTTTTATGGAAAAAACACTATAACAAATAACAATGAAAAAATAAATAAGCTTTATACAAAAGATTTTTCTATAAACGGTCAAGTGCGAGTCGCAATGTTACATTGAGTGTTTCCTTCCACTATGTATATTATTGCATTTGAATCACATATTTGCCAAGAAAATAAAATTTTATGTTAAACTAGCAACTCACCCTTGCTCCGCTCGGGTTCGTCCCTAGTTACGTTTTAACGTTTAGCTCAGAGATGAGATATTTTCCTGCGGTAAAAAGTATCCTATACGTTGACCCGGATAACCAGCTATTATCATACCAAATTTCATCAAAACCTGTCCAGTGGTTTTTTCGTGATGCGGTCACAGACAGACTCTGAGAGAACTATAGGTAATAAAGGTTAGGACGAACCGGAGCAGAGCGAGCGTGAGTCGCTAGTTTAATATACTAGTGCAATTTGATAGCGATAGTTATCAAAATTAGAAATTCCTTATTTACTTTAGGACTAATTACATGTTGAATTTCATTTGAATAGCTTACCCCTATTGCCATTGCATTAACGTATACATATATTAAGTATGAACTGCAAATAACTTCGGTTCAATTAAATATGGATGTGGTAAAACCAAATAGACTCCGGTTTAGTTAGCAGGAATATGTATATAATTAGTGTTTGACGTGAAGTAAAATGACATTTGTGGTCACCTAATGACCGACTCTATGTAACTGTTTCTTATACAGTAATGGTATTTGATTTCTGTCATAATTAGGTCACGTTTAGCCTTCGTGGAATTCAAAACTTTCAGGTCCTGTTGTAGTTCAGAAAGTTTTTAACATATTTAAGAAAAATTATGTATTTTTTGAAATATTAGAAGTGGAATACGAAAGTACGAGTACTTTGCTAACTTACTTGAAGACGAGTGAAATAAAACTATTTTGCTTATTTTGATTTTTTACGGTTTTATTTAGCTTGTATCAAATTTAGTAATTGAAATTTTACCCTTTTTGACAGATTGATCTGATATTTGATACATATTTAGTTCTGATGACAATACAATTTAATATATTCAGTATCATTGTAAATCCAAGATGGCCGCCGCCACAAAATGGCGGATCATATTTTACAACCCCCTCAATATGGGTACCAAATGATAGGACGTGACTAGTAAAATATAGTATACTATGAAAAAAAAAAACCACATCCAATATGGTCGCCAACAAAATGGTACATTAGGTACATATTTTTTCACAATCCCCTCAATATAGGTATCATTACAATTAGAACACAGTGCATGGCGGATCAAAGAGTATAGACAGTATTAAATTAAAAAAAAAACTAAAAATAAAATATTTTTAACATTGTCTACATTATTATTATCTTTCTTTCCAATAAAACCGCTTAACTTAATAAAAAAACACTCATGAGGACTGCCGATAGAAGTGAAAAACTATAAACAAACAGTTGTTATTTTTGGATATTCAAATAAATTGTTTAATCTTGAATTAAAATTTGTAAATTGAAACTGTTTAAATTTATCTGGTTTTGACATCTATCGGGACTCTGAGTGTTAGCGTTAACACGTTACGTGACCATGTCGATGACAACTTCATGAATTTACTCCCTATCCAAACCTGCCTATAGAAGTTTTTACTTCAAAAAAATTTCTACTTCTTTTAAATGATTTAAATTTCGTTATTTCGAATGATGCATCCTATTAAGATACAAGCGACTTAACTTCATTTGTCTGTGCGTTCTTAAGTTCCTCATTCGACTTGATAAAATAACATAATAAATTTTTCTTCGTTTATCAGACTACTATAATGTATGAGAATGTCAATCAAATGTCAATAGATGACGTTACACCTATTGATTTGTTATTGAAGTTGTGATAAATTAATAAAAGATAAAAAATAGATCCCAAAAGATGTATTATTGTTTTAAACAATATTCTAAGTAAAGGGAAACGAAATAATGGGCCTGTAAATCAAATTTGCGTTATTTTACTGATTACTGAAATATAAGCAATCAGTTGGGTTTGTAGTCTTTATTCATAGATGGCGCTTTTACATTTTATGAATTGTTTTCCACGTTTAACGTGTTGAGGGACGCGGAAACACCGATGTGCCAGTTAACAATCAATTTCTTAGAAATTATCCTGGAGTTGTTAAAATTGTTAAAGTCACAGATTTTTTTTATTTGAATGCAGGATAAAACAGTTTAACTATTTGTGAATCAACGACATCTATTTAATATCAAGCAAACAAAAATAGCCCGAAGAATAGTCTGAATCAGGATTGTCCAATTTCTTTGTATGAAATGAGATATCTGTACTAGTATATGTAGTATTAAGTGATCTGTGATACAGATAATTTTAAATATTTTTGTCTGTCTGTTTGTCTGTCTGTTCGTTTGTTCCGGCTAAACTCCGAAACAGCTGGACTGATTTTGACGGGACTTTCACTGACAGATGTTATAAGAAGTATCTTAGGGCACTTTTATTTTAGAAAAAGAATTAGGATTCCGTTCAAAAAATTGAAACGTATCTAGGGAGGAAAGTCGCTAGTAATTAATATATAGGCAACTATGTATTATTAGTCATATTCCATCTCTGTATAAATTTCATCCAAATCTGTCTTGCCGCTTTAGTAGGAAGGAGTGACAAAGAGATATACAGAATATATCGTATCCTTTTAATGTAATAACCGGTTATTTATAACAGATTAACACATGTTTTACAGACAGCTCAGCGTCCTGCCCCAATCATTCCACTTCAAAAACATAAAAATCAAATGAAAAATGACCCCAAATATCGATAACTCTCAGAGCTATATAAACTAACGGAATGACATTTAACTTTGGCTTACAGCAGTTGTAAATTTTAATTTGTTAGCAAATTGATCTTAAAATGACTTATTTTCCGAATCCGGTCCGAAATTGACGTAGTCGTTAAACATAGCAATAATTTAAGATTGATCGTGTAATAATGAAATCGATAAGCCATATAATTATTTGTGCCCATGTGTTCTGAACGGTTATTTGGAGCCAGGAAAAGAGCAGATGTGGGTAAGCGATCTCATAACTTACCCTGTAACTTATGTCTAGCTTTACCCGCTTTAGAGTATACCTTGTTTTTTGACATTTCAAAAAGGATGTACTTATTTTTTTTTTTGAGGTTATGTCAAATGATGTCAACTCAAAGTCAGTTTCATATAAATTTAAGTTTTTGTTTGTTTTTTGAGCAAGTATTTCTACTTGGAAAAATATATTTCTAAAGTCATCAGAAATTGTCAACTTTGTAAATATCGAGTTTACATCGTTTCCATGTTTATATTCAGATCAAAGTAAACCATATATAAGATGTTTCATAGAAGGGAAAAACATATAAGTAGTACTTATAAGACCACAATTGCAAAATAATAACCTCGAAAAAAATGTCTCGCAAAAGTCATGAAGCTCTAAATAACAACATTTGAATGCAGAATACGCAGAACTTTATATCTCAATTAAACAGATAAATATCTAAAATTAAATTAGGTACAAATATTAAGCAAATAAAGTGAATTTTTGTACGTGAACTACAGGAAAATGTTAAAAATGATAAAATTAGACGATTTAATAAATATTCAAAAAATAATAGTTACATATATTTTTTATTTTTTATTTATTTTTACTATTAAAATCATTACCAAATTCATATTTTTAACTGACGAAAATAAAAGTTACTAATTTTTTTATACCTTGCATAACTTTTTATTGCGTAGTTTGAATTTTATGATTCTTTTATAATGGATATATATATACATATATCTATACACCATATATTGGTCTTAGCCTATTTTGAAAAATAATTTACGTGTAAGGGTAGTGATTTAATTTTTTTAAGCTATTGATTAGCACACGATAACCTTTAAAGTAAAATTATACATGTACGTATGTATACGTACATATGTACGTATATTATACATATATTATATATACCGCATATATTAAAAAACGCACCTAATAACAAAAAAAAACATAACAAAATATTATCCCAATTCGAAACACTTAATTACAATTTTAATGTTCCATAAAGATAAAGTGGTCTGAAGCAATTACATCTCGTATCAATACGTCTCCATCGGAATTTGAACCGGTCACCCACTTTCTAAATGCCCCAGTGCAGTTAAATCTGTGTTAACGTGCATCCATTCTAAGAAAACTAAAGAAGTATAGTATCTATACTATACCTACTGTAGTAATTAATTGGACTTCAATTATAGATGCGATAGTTTGTGTGTATGTTTTTTAATAATTTACACTAAAGCGGCTGGACGAATTTGGATGAAATTTGGTAAATAAATAGACTGTGGCCTGGGGTATTATATAAGGCGCCTAGAGATGACCGGCAATCTAGCCAGCCGTAAAGCCAAGTGGACACTGGAAGGTAGATCGCTTCGGGGGCGGTGTACCATGCAGGTTGTTCCTGGTACTCCTCTGACAGCAGAGTGGAGCGTGGGAGCAGCCTCCTAGTTGTTGCTGGGTCTGCTTTGGCAGGCAACCGTCGGGGCATCGTGGTTGAGTGAGTAATTGATCCTGCCACATTAAAACGGAGGAGGTTCTATTGGGTTCAAGTGGGTATTATTAGCGTTTCTAGCCCGTGAGTCCAATATTACCACATGTAAGTAATGTAGGTGTTATGCGTAAATGCATTCTATCTTCAGTTTATGATCTAGAGAGTTATATAGGTTATCTTATTTTACCAAGCTTTTAATATTATCACTTGTAATTATGTGATCACGTCTTGGAAATCAAATTTTACCAGTGGTAATGATCTAAAAGGATGATAATATGATTTATTATTGAGCTAATCTAGTCGCCAAAAGAGCAGATGGAAAATGGTTATTCAATAAATAACTTGTTTTGACAAGTCTCCTATATTTTTTTATCACTAGCGATTAAAAATATAGGAGACTTATAGATCCGGCCTCTGTATCGATAATAATGTCTATTTCAAAACGATTTTCAAAAAAATATTTTATTATATGTATAGATTAGCGACTCACACGCTTCGCTCACATTAGGTAGGTTTTGACAGTACAACATAGGCTATACACATATGTACATGTATAGCTATATAAAAGTAGGTAAGTACATACATCATAAAATAAAATAAAAATACATCTCTTATTTGAGAAATGATTGATTCCCCATACGAACTTTTATTCTCCTTTTTACTTCCTTCATAAGGTTTAATTAAAAGACGATTTCCGGGATAAAAACTATTATATGTCATTCCCAGGTTCTCAAACTATCTTTATACAAAATTTCACCTAAATCGATTAGGCGATTTAAGCTTGAAAAGATAACAGACAGACAGCCAGAGTTACTATCACATTTATAACATTAGTATGGATTCGTTAATGGATTATACTGTAACACTAAAAGTAAATAAGGAGGATCTTAGTTAGCAATCATGTAATTCTACTTAAAGTTCTGAAGTTTTTTTTTAGGTCTAGTATCATTTTAAGTGTCAAATACGAAGTCTAGAAAAATAATTTATGGAATTCTAACTGTAAATGTTAACAGGCAAAATGTACACTTAATATTATAAATTATATTACTTATTTGCTTATTCAAAGTGCTATCTTGAACTTATGTTAATATAGCTTTATAATTGCATTTCAATAGCGACAATTAACGCATGTTTTATAACTTAGGAAGGACAAGAAATAAACTGGGGCATCCACTATTGTATACTAGTATTAACCTATTGCAAAGAATTAATTAGTTTTTGTAATATTTCATTATAAAAATAACAATATCTGTAGTATTGATATATAAAAATATAGATCACACATTTCCTAACAAACATCTCTTCCAAAAAGTGGCGTCGACATGTGACGATGTGTCAAATCAAAGTGTCAAATCTCAAAAATCGATTGTCTAGTTGTCTAAACACAAATTCGATTTTACGCACACCGCATAAAGTATTTTTTTTAAACAAACAATGCATTTTTTTTTAAAACATGCATTTTTAAGGTTTTGTCATCAGGAAAGCAGTGAACAAAAGAGATTTTAAAAAAGTGCAATTCTATCTCGAATTGTGCACTTCTTTTTGAGGACACTTTTGAGACGCTTATTGTGTATGTTAAATTTTTTCTCATTGATATGTAGAGAATAACTTAAAGATATAATATATATAAAGATAACCGTATGTCTATATTATATTTATTCAAGTTTAAATGATAGAAGTAATAATAATAATGTTCTTTGCATGATTTCGGTTATGACACCCATTAATCAGTAAGACTAGCCTGTGCGAAATGCACAAGTGTATGTGACAGCACAAGTGCACACTCTAATCCCTTCTCTTTCTCATCTCCAATTAGATTCGACTAGTAACTCGAACCCAGGATCTACCGATTTGCATTCTATATGCTTGCTACTATAGCAACGGGTAGTAATAGTAGTACGTAGTATGAATGTTAAATATGAATGAATGATATAAGTTTTATTTTCTACTACCACGCAAGGTTAAATTATTATTAAAGTCATTTTATTACTCAAATATAAATCCTACAAACAAATTATATAATACTATGGTGTGTTTCATTAGTTTGACGAAATATGACGAAAAAAAAGTGTTTGTGAAAATATGTTAAAAATGTAATTTTATTCTAAGGGTTTGGATTGTTTTTAAATATAATATGACCAGGATTGTATTCATTAAAAATAGAATTACGAAATATGTGAAGATATTGCGTAACATACCAACAAAATATTTATAAGAGATGAAATGAGTACCTCTACTTTTTTAAGTCGGTTAATTATATGCCCTAGTGTCACACAGTGGTCGAAATTCAACCATATTAATTACTGAAATTTGGGGAAAAAATATTGGGGAAGAATTAGAATTAATGAAAGAATTAGATAGAATGGAATTAACCTACATATCTATATATATAAAAGCTAACTGTTTCTAAATGTTTTTTTTTGGTTTTGGTATTTTTTTCTAGATACCATCGTAAAGAAAATTGGTTGACAAACAGAGAAGAAAAAGGTACTGAACCGTTTTGTCTTTGCCTATTTACATCCATATAAAAAAATTGCTTAAAAATATTATATTTCGCAGTACAATAAATTTTAAGATAATGGCAGTCATAATACCTTAATTATGACAAGAATCCTGTTTAGAAACAAAATAGTAACGTGAATTTCACAAAAACAACCTATGATTCATTATAAATTATCACCATAATAGGTAAAGCCTAAGAGTAATATGATTTTACGATACAATGGCTGTAAAGTGGCAAACTTAAGAATGTCAAATACCATCCGAGCGACTGTCTCAAGGCTGTGCATGCACCGACAACCAAAAATGAGGTTCCCGTTCTATTAGGAATTTGTCTACAAAATGTGAACTATATTTTGCTCTATAAAGCTATATAGATCACTATTGAAAAATAGGATTTCGCTTGGTATTTCTAATATATTTTGCATTGAAATATTCTACAAGCCTGTTATATGTTACTTTTGTTACCGTTTCCATATTAAAGAAAATACTAATGAGTATGGGACATTGAAATTAGATGTAGTAGGTTTATTATAAAAGTCATATTGACTCTTCACTCTGTCCTTTTTTGTCTTTTACATAATGTTTTATAGGGGTTTTATATAGGGTAACAGGCTTGAAGAGTGTAGTGTAATGCTTATTCAGGTAATTAGGTAATCGCCCTCGTTTAACTCTGGTGCATCCTTAGATGCCGTACATTCGACCATATATTATTCCAAATCTTAATCTATCTGTGTACTAAATTGCAACCAAATTTGTTTAGACATTTTTGCGTGAAGAAGTGACAAACATACACACAAAATTTTACATTTATATTGGTAGTCCCATTTTAATATAACGTTTTATATTTTGTGGATAGCGAGCTTAACCAGTATTATTTTCATTCGAGCGTTTTAATTAAAATTTCAGTTATTCTGCTTTTTCAATTTTCGCTATATTATTATTAGATATAATTGGTTTTGTGTAGGGTTTATTGAATATCTATATTAGTTATTTGCACGATTGAGTCCACCAACCTGGTATTACGGCGGTAATATTGGCTCAGGATTGAAAAAAGCAGGAAAGAGACATAAATCTGAACTAAGTCATTTTTTTTGATAACTCTGAAAAAATGTAATTTTAAAAGTTGTAATGTTATGAGCGCACCGATAGAGAAAGATAAAAATCGTTTTTTATTACAAAATAACTCAACAACGTTGTTACTTTAGTATCACACCACTTTTACAAATGGGTAAGTTATGTGTATGTATGTTTGCTACTTCTATACGTTGAAACAGATAGATGGATGAAATTTAATACACTGACAGACTATTATAACTTTTTTTTCCAACAAACGGAACCTCCCTAGTCTTAATGGGTCGTCGCAGGATCGCTCACACACTCAACCATGAAGCCTCGATAGCTGATCACCATAACCACGTGGATGATCCCACAGTCCATTCTGCTATCAGAAAAGTATCAGGAGCAACCCATGCCCAGGCAAGGGTACACCGTCGACCAAAGTGGGTCAATATTCAGTGTGTCTTGGCTTCACATCCGGCTGGATTGCCGGAAGCTAATGAGCCCCCTACTACTATGTGTGAAGACATATCGGGAGATTATAACCTGGGCTAACACATAAGCTATTGAAGGTAATAAAAATTGCCAAGAGATGGCGCTGATATAATGGTGAATACATACATAAGAAAAGTGAGAAAAAATAATACATAGCAAAATAAATGGCAGCAGTGCGACTGTGAATATATTATACGTAGTACGCCTTCATGAGTGTTACAGTTTAGTGGACGTACAGTAATTTATCGATGCCCAATATTGTGAATGGATGCCGTCAGCAAAAAAAATATAATATATATTTTCTTTTACTTAAAACATGTATAAAAAAGGGGTTCACAGATAGATCACTTTTTTGAGCCACCATTTTGTATTTATTTATATTTATTTATGTGTATTTATGTGTATTTATCTAGATAAACAAATTTTATTGTATGCTGTAAGTTAATAAAACATTTTTTAGACTTCTGCTAGCACTCTAATTGTCAATTAGTGGTTGGATATATATACATACATGTATGTTTTACACAAAAAGCTATGCGGTGTAGTCCCAATTAGACGTTTATATTGTAGGTACTATCATTTTTAAAGTATAAGCGATTATAGCGCAATAAAAATGTTTATTTACAGCTATATTAAGCGAGTAACTTTTCATCAAAATTAAGTATTATGACTTGTGAAATCATAATTTCAAAGTTTTGATATTCAATGCTTCGCTTCGCTTTCTTTTAAGGTGACCAGTACAAACAATACATGGATCATATAAATTGTCACGGTACAATCGAGAGTTCCAATCAAAAATACTAGAGAGATACATATGGATGTACAAAGTAAACACCGGCATTAGCTTCTTATTTTGAAGATTCTAATTGTAATTAATATTAATATTGTAAGCTTTTTTATGTCTCTATACAGAATTATATTATATATACTTCCGACTCATCCTCTCTTTACTTCAGGTTCGTCCCTAGACAAAAACAAACCTATCCCACGGGAACTGTAAAGTTTTCCGGCATAAAAAGTAACTTATGTGCTATTTCAGATTATAATTTATCTCTGTGCCAAATTTCATCCAGATCCGTTCAGCCGTTCTGGCGTGAAAGAGTAACAAACACCCACCTTTCCTTCCTCACACATTTATAATATTAGTAGGATATATATACATGTATAGGTTAAGACCTAAGTGAAGCAATTACAAACCGCTAATAATTTTACCCAAATTAATCATAGTACCTGGGCGACCGAGCTTCGCTCGGTGTTCTTTTTTGTTATATCATATTTTTTTGATAAAAAGAAAAACAAAAAACTTGAATGAATACAAAAAATAAAAAAGAAACAAAAATAAAACTTTGTATCCAACTGGGATTCTAACCCGGACACCTGTGAATGTCAATCTTGCGCCTTGGCCGCTTGACCACGATGCATATGCCCGAGCGTAAGAAGTTATCGACCATATTTTGTATGGAATAATGCGAAAGAAAACCGCACGAAAACTCGAAAAAACGTGTTTTCCCAGACATGAGACTAATTTAAATCGATTTTTCGCTCCCAAAAACCCCCACATACCAAATTTCAGCGAAATCGTTAGAGCCGTTTCCGAGGTAGCTGGTATAAATAAATAAATATATATACAAGAACTGCTTATTTAAATATATTAGTTTAGATGTTGATGAAATTAGTACAATTATTGCACTAGTTTTATAAATATGAAGGATTCCATCAGTGTGTTTGTGTGTTTCTTTGTAACTCCTTCATGCTAAAACGGCTGAACATACTTGGATGAAATTTAGTTCACAGATAGACTATGGCCTGGAGGCTAATTCTTATTCTTAGGCACTTAGTGACTCACCCGGAAAAATAAAGGGTAATTAATTATAATGAAAAATGTATATTACGTAAAGATATTTTTTGTCTCCAGTACACGATATTAAATATATAACCCTATGATTTATGAATAAAATAAGCCTTTCGTCCTTTCTTGGGCACAGTTAAAATTCTGAGCAAACAAACCCTCGATTGCTGAGCTTTGGCGTTATATCGAAAGTTTCTAATAGATTTATGTAATAGAGCTTGAAAATTAATTCGCTTCATCAATATTTATTTATTTTGACCCGTGACCATGACTGCTTTAAATAAAAAAAAGCAATCATAAAAAAAAACCGCGGATAAATCTCGCTTCATCAAATTCAATTTTTAATATGTTTTTTTTTTGTCTTAATCAACATAGATATGATAAAACACTATCTTGAATAAAAAATGATTTTTTACCTTACAGTGGGTCGCAATGACCTATCTGAACTTTTCATAATTTGTGTGGAGCTTAATTCAACACGTTCAATAATTTTTCTATGGAAACTGGCATTAGGCTGCTGTTTTGTTAGTTACATTGGTTTGATTGTAATAAATCGTTTAAGTACATATTTATTTAGAACAACCCCTACAAATGTTGTGGTCGAGCCCCTATATATATTTCAACTAAAAGTCCCACATGTACAATATGTAATTATCACTTTTAAAAGTTTTATTGAATTCGACGTTTTCCTGTATTTAAAATATTATTATAAAATTAAAACTAAAAATAATATGAAAAAATATAGAGTACTTTTAACTAGCTACCTTTCGTTCCGCTTATGATAGCCCTCGTGACCCATATTTACTATCTCTTAGCGAAATTATTGGATATTTTCGAGTATTATGCGATTGAACATACGAACACATAGACAAAAAGACAAACAAATACTATATATAATTTAAAAATATATAGGTATAGTATCTCTACAATTAGATAGAATATAATTACGTCGGTGTTTCATAAAAGAGGACAAAATTGTGCGTTTTCAAGGATTTTATATGACTGACGTTGATAAATATTAGAAATGCGAAAGTTTGAATGGATGTTTGTTTATCGATCACGCCAGAACGGCTAAACGGATCTGGATGAAATTTGGCACAGAGATAGATTATAGTCTGGAATAGCACATAGATTGCTTTTTATCCCGGAAAAATGTTCAGTTCCCATGGAATAGTTTTTTTTTCACTAGGAACGAACCCGAACGAAGTCAGTGTGAGTAGCTAGTAATTGATATTTACAAATATCTAACTAAATACGAAATAATTAATTTTTATAAACAGTTGACTTTTTATATTTAAAATATAGGTATTGTAAAATGCTGAAAAACATATTATGGTTTTGGCGCACTTATGAATATTTGCATCCAATAATATATATATTTTAATAAATAAATTAATAATTAAATTTTGAAAAAGATTAAAAAATTCCTTCATATGTGCATTATTACAGATTAAAACAAACTTAATTATATATGAGAAAGATTAATGATTTTGACATTTGACATTAAAGGCATGTGCAAAATACAAATTAATTCTTGTATAGATAATTTTACAACCACAGATAATATTTAATATCATCAACTTAAAAAAAAAAGCAATAAAACTGACCTACATCAACTAATTAGCAATAAAAAGCGTTTTATATACGATATTGATGGTTCTTGAACGAAATGAATTTTTTAATTTACGATTTCTATCACTTGGCATATTACATTGTAGCCTAAACTATTTACTGTTTAAATATAATAGGCCATTACTAAGATATATCGATACTTAAAAGATGGACGTATAGACAGACAATTACTAATAATTAATTATTAGTCTATATAACTAACTTTCTATATATCATGATTGTAAACCTAAAGATTCTAGAATAAAATCTACTTTTACTGCAGTTAACCAATCTAAGGAAGAATGTACATATGTTATGAAATTAAGTTTAAAGACGTACAGCTAATATTTTTTTTGCAATAGTAATAAACGTGTGAACAAAATGAAATTTTGATTTGTTTGCACCAAACAAGAATTGAATCGACGACTATATGAATACTGTTATCTTAATTTTAATTCTAAAGTTTAAATATATTAATAATATATTTTAAATATTTTTTTCGGCACTTCTTAATAAACACATTGTAGGCAATATTTAATAGAAATTATAAATAAAACTCTGATTAGGATTTTAGAGCATTTAAGGAATTCACATATATAAAAAAAATGGCAGCACTTTTTATGACTTGAAAATATAAGTCAAATTACTGCGCAGTGTTTAATAATAATATGCGATTTAAAGCTCGAATCAAGAAGCTATAATTTAAAAAAAAAGGATAAATTAATTTAACAAAAAAAAACTTACCAAAAAAATCAATAAGCAGTAAAAACACAAAAACACAAAAAAATCTTAAAAAAATGGTAAAAGTTTTTTTTTTAATTTCGATAGCTAGTGCGGCGACTGCATCGCGATTCGCGGCGTAATGAATGACGTTCGCTTTGTAAGAACGTGGCGGGAGTAATTGAGATGCTTTCAATATTTTTGCTCTCGATTTTTATACATTTTACGTGTATAATACTAGTGATGTGCCCTTGTTTCACTTAGGCCCTAAAACCTGCGTGCCTTTTTTGAAATATAAATAATCTCAGAGGATTTTCAACACTTCCTTAGATTTACGCGAATATTTGATATTTTAAATATATATATATATATATATATATATATATATTTACATGTAAATTTCAACATTTATTATTTTTAGTATTATAGAATACGAGTTTTGTTTATTATTTTATACCAGCGACTTATCCTTGCTTCGCTCGGATTTGTTCCGAGGTACTAGGTAGTAATTTATGTCTTACTCCAGCTCTCAGGCTGTCTGTGAATTAAGTTTCTTTATACAACAACATTAAGTAGTAACAAACAGAAGTTTACGCACATACATACATATTTTCGTATTTTTCATAGAAGTGTTTTTCTTGAGTTTCGACTTTGGTATCATGAAAAACATAATTCTTATGGTTCGAGTTGCAATTGGAATCCAGGATTTATTTACATTTATATAGTTTAGTCAGATCAACTAGGCTAGTTTAGTAATTAGTTAATTTAGTTACTGTTAGTTAGTTTTAAAATAAATAAATAGCTATTATTATTGTGTTGATAAGTTATATAGGTCTCTTAGACCTGTAACAAGAAATAAGGTAGAGATTGTGAATTTTGTATGCTGTTTGTATTGCTTAATATACTTTCTTTACGTATATAAATAAAAGTGTGTATGTATATTTGTGGCATTCAGCAAATCTCTGAAAGTTTTTCACTATATCTATACCTACATAGGTATAATAAAATTGTAAATAAGCCAAATCTGACCCTTAAATATTTTTTGGAAAATCTTATTGAAATAGACGTTATTATCGATACAGAGTCCGAATCTATAGTTTTTAGAATTTTTGTCTGTCTGTCTGACTTTCTGTCAAAATCACTGAAGGGATTTTGATGAAATTTGGTATGATGATAACTGGTTATCCGGGTCAACATATAGGATACTTTTTACCGCGGGAAAATATCTCACTTTTGAGAAAAAACACAAAAACTAGTTGGAACAAAACCACAATGATACTATCTGTAAACAGTTTAGCAAGGTAACTTACTAAATATGGTAAAAACTATTAAAAATAGCTTATCTTGAAAATCAAATTATCAATAGCGTTAATCATTTAAAAATTCATTAACATAGTTATTTTAATTAATATACATTTGTGTGCTATTTAGATACCTATTCGACAATAGATCTCGCTATGTGTTTTTTAAAGTATGTATGTATGTATGTATGTATTCAGCCCTTTTTTTTGATGTCCCACTGCTGGGCACGGGCCTCCCTTCAATGCGAGGGGGATCAGGCCATAGTCCACCATATTTTTAAAGTACGTAGTTTTAATTCTAAAAAAATGAATGTACAGATATGACCTTTCTACGTTTTTAATAGAATTACTACTAAATTACCCGCGGCCCCGCCTATGTTCAAATTATTAGTAAAGCCAACTTTTTAGATTTATAAATTAGTAACATATTAGTAATATTTTGTTGGCCAAAACAATTCTTAAATGAAAATATTTGTAATTTTTTATTGTTTAGTAAATATTGTTAATATGTTTTAATCTTTTAATGTAAAAATTGGGCAAATACAAATCCAACTACAAATATTGTATTGTTTTTCTTACTTACGTGTTTTGTTAGGTTAACACTAAAATAAATACGAATAATATTTACGTTTCCACAATATCGACTCATTTTATCAACCGTAAAAATAAACTCGATTCAAATTATTTTATAACATTTTATGTAAAAAAAGTTTATGGCTTTTAAACTGACAAAGCGGGTAACTAAAAATATTCCATATCTCAAAAACTATGAAAAAGTTTTTAGGAACTGTTTTACCACAATTTTTTCCGTTTTTTTTGACACCATTTCTTGGAAGCTAAAGACTTAAAGGACATAATAAAATGCTTTCGACTTTAATCATATTAGCCGAGTCATATGAAATAATAAGAAGGATTTGCTTAGAATCATTTACTTATTGCATTTTATTTTGAAAATCGTTTTGGAAAATTTTACTAACTAGCGCTAACCAATCTCTGTTTCGCGACAAATTAATATTAAGAAAAGTTGTCATTATGTAATTTAAATAATCAGGTACATATTAAGTTAATCAATAACTGTCTATTAGTAAAAAATGATTAAAATTAGATAATTCCGTAGTTTGAGAGTTTATTGCCCAAAATTAAATAAACATGCAAAACAGAAGTATAGACATACATAAATGTTATTGCTAAAACAAAAAGTGCAATATTACTATATCAAATATGAGATTAACTGAGGAACCTTTGTGGCATTGTCAATCAGTGCCATTATTTACCAATTATACGGTGAGCAATGAAAGTGGTATATGTAAGAGTATACTAATGTGTAAAACCTAAGAATTTGGTTTTTGATCATCTGAATGCGGGCGGAGCCGCGGGAAATGCTAGTTATAGAATAAGTCTTGAGAAGGTTTTAATGTTATCTACGGTGTAACATACCTATCCATAGCACTGCAGCACTATTAATGACGTAAAAAACTTTGTATAAAAAACTAAATTACTATCGTTTAGAGACGTTATATTTGGCATTCCTATGCCCCATATTAAGTTTGAAAGCTTATTACTTCACATATAACTTTTATTTGTCTGTGCTTCCGTGTACTTACTTTTCCATATTTACAACTAGCGGCCCACCCTCGCTTCGCTCGGGTTCGCCTCTAGAAAAACCAAAACAAATATATCCCACGGGAACCGTATATTTTTCCGGGATAAAAAAGTAGCCTTTGATAAGGTTTCATTAAAATCCATTCAGGAGCTTTTGCGTGAAAGAATAACAAACATCCATACATCTATACATCCAGATATCCTCACAAATTTTATTTCTTTTTTTCTTCTTGTTTTCATTTACTCTTTATTTTAAATGTACACGTGTGTAACCGCCGGGTCAAGCTATTTTATATACAAATTATATGTATGTCTATAGTACATCTTGGCATTTCGGCTGACAAATGTTCGCAGCTCTCAGCTATGGAGGCTATCAATTATCAACATTACGAGTACCGTTAGGCGCGCTTACAATATCTTCCTTCTACAAGCTAATGTTCAATCTGAATTTCCATCTGATTAACTTATTTATTCAATATTATATTATAATTTACTAGCAAAACCTGCGGCTTCGCTCGCACTAAAACTACAACAAAAAAAAACTTTAAAAAGGTAGGTTTCATACAAATTTTTATCCCTTATTTCATCTCCTTATGGGATGAATTAAAAAAACCGCTAAAACACGTATTTATTTAATTATATTAAAGAGCATTGATACCAAGTTTCAAGAAATTCTGATCATAAATATTTTTTTAGTTGTGTTATAACGTGTATTCCCGTGGGAATGAGATAATCTCCCGCGGTAAAAAGTATCCTAAATGTTGACCCGGATATCCAACTACCATCATACCAAATTTCATTAAAATCCCTCCAGTTTTTTCTGTGATGCGGTAACAGACAGACAGACAAACAGACAAAAATTCTAAAAACTATAGATTCGGCCTCTGTATCGATAATAATGTCTATTTCAATAAGATTTTCCAAAAAATATTTAAGTTACAGATTCGACTTAGTTAGAATTTTATTATATGTATAGATTAAAAATACTATTCTTCTACATATATTGGAGCGATTTCGATGATATTTTCAGGCAATCTTGAGATTAGCCCAGCGGGAGAAATTGTGAAGTTTGGTAACAATTGGAAGTTTGAACGCGGATTAAGCCACAGGGTACTGTAGCATATTATAAAAAAATACAAAATATAAGTATGTGGCAATCTAGGGAAATTCTAAATTCTAAGTATACTTTTACTGAATCCTTTGTTATTAAAGGATAGCATAATAATAGATATTATTCTTAAATAATTTAGAATTATAAAAGTGATACACGTGAGCATAGCCGTAGCAAATATATACCAAAGCTTAATTATGTATTTGTGGTACATTTAGAAAAAAAGGGTCATCTAAATATGTGTGTGGGTTGTGAGTATGTTCGTCTGTTATCTAACGGCTCCAGATAAAGGTAACCTAAAACAAAATGATAAAAAAAGCAGTTTTCCTATATTTTTTTTGATAATACTAAAGCTTGACAATAGCTACTAGAGGAAAACGAAAAAGAAAATCGGTTGGCAAATGGAGGAGAAAAAGGTACAGAACTCTTTTATCTTTGCCTATTTATATAGATATATTAGCGACTAACGATTTGTATGGAATAGATAGTCGATCCCGTGCTCTGAGAAAAACACAAACAAACCTATCCCATGGGAACCGAACATCTTTCCGGGATAAAAACCTTATGTGCTTCTCCAGACTATAATCTATCTCTGTGCCAAATTTCATCTAGATCCGTTCAGCAGTTCTGACGTGATTGAGTAACAAACATTCTTTCGCATTTAAAATAATTGTAGGATTTATTAGTTTCTCCTTCATTCACAATGCATCATACCATTTGATCTACGTGATCTATGCGTAGATCATAGAGAAGACAGTTTGTGACTAGAAGACTAAAATACATACTAAAAGTAGCTTAAATGTTAATAAGGTTCGAGTTAATAGTAGACCTATATACCATTTAAAAGACTTAGTATTTAATCTAATATATAATAATACAATTTATTTTGTACATATATTTAAGTATAAGTCTGCTACTAATTAGATAGGATTAGATCCTACTAATATACTATATTACTAATATTATAAATGTGAAAGGTTGTGAGGATGTATGGATGTCTAGATGTATATATGTCTGGATGTTTGTTACTCTTTCACGCAAAAACTACTAAATGGATTTCATAAAACTTTACAATAATATAGCTCATATTAAATATATATATGTAATTTTTTATCTCGGGAAAATGTACGGTTCTTATGGAATGATTTACAGCAATCGTGGTCACTGGTCTATCACGCGTCTCGAAACATCCGAAAAGTCGGGACTCAAAAATCAAAATAAATCCGAGAAGAAATCTGAAAAGATAGTTTTATTTAAAATAAGCTTGCTTCCCTAGACAAACTTTCATCCCCATTCTTACGCCCTTAAGGGATGATTTCTGGGATAAAAACTATTTTACTCAATCACTTCTCATATCATGAAGAATTACGATCTCATACAACAAAGATTACAAACAGATAAACAGGGTCTCGCACCTGTGATATTTTTATGTGCGAGTTATTTCCAACATGATTACCACTTATCTTAATAGTGAAGGAAAACATCGTGAGAAAACCTGCAACAAAAAAACATGTCTGAGAGAACCTAGCAAAATTTCAAAAGACATGTGAAGTCCGCCCCGCACTTGGCCAGCTTGGTGGACCATAGACTGATTATAGTAGGGAGGCCCGTGCTCTGCAGTGGGACGTTAAAAAGGGCTGAATACATACATATATACATACAAATTGTTATGAATAATTCATAATATAACATAATATTCATAACTCTATCTGTTATACGCTTAAACTGCTGAACAGATTTCGATAAAATTTGGCAAGGATTGCCGATTGCTCAGTAGATTCCTCACGAACTGACGACACGGACATTTAATTTAATTTAAATTTAAAATGTAAAATTGATGATTCAAAAGTGCTTGTAAAAGTCTATTTGAAAAAAGTATATTTTGATTTGATTTGCGTCCTGGGACAGACATAACATACCTTAGATCCCCGCCCCAGTTACCAAGAAGCGAAGCGATGCCGCGGGCAAAAAGTAGTTATTATATAATTTTTTAAATTATTTTGAAGTCTATGTATATTGCAAGTAAAAAAGTAATAAAATATTGTATTATTATTATATAAAACAGAGTAGAGTCTTAAAATTATTAAAATGTATGATGTATATTTAGTAATATATTATTTAGATTTACCAATTAATACTTTTTTAATATAAAAATCTAAGTAATTCAAAATAACAAGTGAATCGTATGTAGAAATAATGAGAAACGCTTTTATCACATGCGTTTTTGTCACACAAAGCGTCTTTATAATAAAAGAAAAATATAGAGCACGCAGTTTTAATTAGGATTTTCCGTTGTTTATTTATTTATCCATTGATACACCTGTAACAGGCGTTGGTAGCCCAGCCACGTGCTCGCTTGGGAAACCGAGTGAAGCGGGTTCAAATCCCGGGTCTTGCACCTCTGATATTTTCATGTGCGAATCATTTCTAACAAAATTTAGCAAGTTTTCGAAAGACATGTGAAGTCCGCCAATGTGGTGTACTATATCCTGATCCCCCTCGTATTGAAGGGAGGCCCGTGCTCAGCAGTGGGACGTTAAAAGGGCTGAATACTACACCTGTATTTTTTAAAATTTCCGCAATAAGACTTATTTTTCAATACTTTTGACCCGTGTCTTTGCTGTTTACCTAGGATACAAGTGGCTCACCATTGCTTCGCTCGGGTTCGCCTTTAGAAAATTTATTTAATTATCGTATTTATTGGCTATTTAACTTGAGTCAAGCGAAAAACATCGGAAAAATTCTAGTCCTATAAACGTCACATTCGTTGAATCCTAACAGTTATTAATGGTAGATAATATAAATCAAATCAAAATGTACTTTATTCAAATAAACAATTTTTGAATTATTGTCAATTTTTATTTGGAAAAATTTAAATTGCATGTCAGTATCTAAGTCCGTGAGGAAACTATCACCGATTTGTCAGAAAATTCTGTCGAGAAGAGCCCAAGAGAAACTCAATAAGAAATAACTCACAAAAAATTGTAAAACATCCGCAAAGTATTCTGTCACGAAATAATAAGCTTTGTTCAATTTTACAAAACATGGTACTTTACTAAATGAGATCATTGTAATGTTATCATTGATAAAGTACGACTCAGACCATTTGACGGAATACAAATGGTATAAACAGAATTTTAATATTATTTGACGACAAGTTTGGCTCAGTTTGTAGTGATCCTACTTACTGACCCAGCAGTCGCTGGTTCGAGTCCCGCTGGGGGTATTCATTTGTGTTTATTCTTGGGTGTTTATATATATATACTACTTCAATTATTTTAAAGTAGGTAGGTGTACTTTTTTAATTAAAATTTTAATCTAAAAAGTAAGAAGTAAGGGGTTTCACTTGCGTTAGCTTTGGTTAACACTCGTGTTTGTGCAATTTGTGCGGTTTAATTTGTGTTTAGTGAATATAGTTATAATATCTGTAAATTAATCTCTTACTAACTTGGTGATCGGTTTGTAAGCATTGTGAGTCGTTTTTTTGGTTTGTGGTAGATATTATAGATCCTGATCCACCGCCTGAACCACCGGACCCTGGAGGTTTGTTAGTATTTTTGCCCACATCTTCACGAAAACGTCAAAGTAAAGAAATTATAAATGACGCTACTAAGAAAACTATAGTCGATCTGTCGTCGGCTCATCGATTCAACACGTCTATGTGCATCCATCATTCTGAGGATGACAAGGGGCCATTCATTGTAATAAAAGTAAATTATAGTCATAATTACATTATTATTAGTACTAACAATTATTATTTCTATTTTCTTATTATATATATATATATATATATATATATATATATATATATATATATATATATATATATATATATATATATATATATATATATATATTATACATTCATATATTAATGCGCACAGCCAAGAAGTGGAATGCCCTGCCTGCGTCTGTTTTTCCGAGAGTGTACGACCTGAAACTCTTTAAGGTGCGTGTTAACAGGCTTCTCTTGGGCAAACTCGCTACATCGTAGATCTTATCTGTGCCTTCGAGCTAAGATGAAGGTCAAGAGTATGCCCATTAATAATAATTAAATATATATATATATATATATATATATATATTATACATATAGATATAGATTTTACAACGAATTGCTCCGTTTCAACATGTAATCAGATCTAGTGATGTTTTTTTCTCTGTTTTACCGGTCATTCTTAATATAACGTGTTTTCTCCATTTTATGTGACATTGGCGAAGTAAATTGTGCCCAACTGGCACTTCTGGAAGCCACTAAACAAAAGAATTGAATTGAAGAAGTAAGAGGGCATTCATATCGCTTGAGGAAATTTTCAATTCAGATAAATGTTTTTCCTGTGTTTATATCACGCGATATAAATGCTGATGAAATAATTATTTTATTTTAGAAAAAAATGTTAAAACTTACTTTAAAACAGGACTTAAAAGAAAATGTAGCTTTAAACCTAGACCTGAATATATCATGTTTGCCAAATCTCTTGGTACTTAGCCAAGGAAAAACCTAGGCATTGCGAGCCAATATCCAAGCACTATCTACATGTGAAGTCTGCCAATCCGCACTTGTCCAGCGTGGTGGACTATGGCCTGATTCCCCTCGTATTGAAGGGAGGCCCGTGCCCAGCAGTGGGACGTTAAATAGGGCTGAATACATACATACATATATTAGTATGAAAGTTATATACGTGTAATGTATCAACTAACTGGTATCCATAACACAGGCCTCGTAGCTTACTATGGAACTAGATGGTGCTGTGTGTTTAATGTCCCAACATATTTATTTATTTATTTTATTCAATATGTACTTAGTTCGTATCACTTCTATAACTCCCTGTTCACTGACATGCAGTGTCCGCATAACGGACGGGCTTCTGTATTATCTCTCATCTCGTCTCATTGAAATTTTGCAATATTCATAAAATATTTTGAAACTCTTTTGGCTATTTTTGGTTTAAAGGATCCTTTTACAAATTAATTTTATTTTGTTCAGTGAGATGAGTTCAGTTCGATATCAGCGTGTCCTTTATTTTGTAGAAGTACTATAGTAACGTGACGTCACTCGTAAAGTCTCATCTTACTTATAAATATATTAAAAAAATATATAATTTATAATAATTATTAGTTAATATTGATATTATATGTAATTTTGATTTTGAAAATTTGGAGAAAAATCGTAAAATATTTTTAATAGCTATATCAAGTACCAAGACTTGAGCTTCTTATCCTCGTTTTATTATTTTAGTTGCTAAGCAAAAATTTAAAGCTTGTTAAAACAAAGCAGTAATCGTTCGTTTATCCTTTAGTTAGTTAATACAAAAATCGTTAGTAAAAATATCTACTTATAGTTAGAACGATTAACTTTTTAAATAAAACTATTTTTTTTATGACATTCAGTGACAAACGAGCAGACAGACCACCTGATGGAAAGCAGACCCTGTCGCCCATAACACCTACGGTTCATGCACTTAGGTTTTAAGTAACAAAAATGCAGAGCCACAGGTGCGTTGCCACTGTGAGGACTAAGATGATATGCCTCTTGCCTGTAATTGCGCTGGCTACCTTATCCTTCAAACCGGAACACAACAATGCAATCATTGTTGCTTGGCGGCAGAAATAGATAAGGGGGTGGTACCCATCCAGTCGGACTCCTTAGGCTTGACAGAGTCCTACCACCGGTATTTTTATTTTTTTATTATTATTTCAGGTTTTATCGCGGTTTTATTATGATTATTTCAGTTCCAGACGTTTCGAATACTTTAAGCAGACATGATCTCGAGAGAGTCTAAGATTTTAACGTTACGTCTCAAAAGTTATAGTTATTACAGACTTTCTCTACCCACCAAATTATATAATAATGTAGAAAAAAAAAGTAACACCATACCAAGAACTTTTTTTTAATGTTAGGAAATGCTTTTACTCATACCATCTGTAAGATATACAGGTGGTTATGTGGGACTCACCAGCTAGAAAAGCCAGTACTACCCACTAAAACGCAACCCACGTTTCCTGCTCTAGAAAACTCCAACCTGTTATCACATAAGTATCAGGAGCAACCCGCATAGCCCATCGCCCACCGAGATGAGCCGTCACCCAGTGCGTTACTTGGCTTTGCGCCCGGCCTGATTGCCCGATGCCCCCCCCCCCCGCTCCCTCCCCCCACACCACAAAAGTTTGTAATAAAGTAATCTCAAAAAAATCTATACAGATAAATAAGAATGAAGTATCAGTTTGTAATGTCAAATAACAGCTTTTTACTAAATACATATGGAATTATATACGGTACTTATAAGAAAAACACGATTTTTAAAATTTTCGACTGTCTTTTTGTTCCACCTAATCTCAGAAACGGCTGGACCAGGTTTTGACGGGACTTTCACTGGCAGATAGATGATATTATAAGGAGTAACTTAGGTTACTTTTATTTTAGAAAAAGAATTAGGGTTTCTCTCAAAAAATTATAACGTACCTAGAGACGCACCCGTCCAAAGCAAGGGTAAATCTCTAGTTATTCAAATAAAATATTAAATATTTGTGTTAAAGTTAAACATGTTTCTATAAATCTTCCTGCATCAGTCCAACTAAATAGGGATACGATATCTCGTAGGCAACAACGTCTAACGTGATTGTCGACAAGCAGGAAGTCAGGATTCTACTAAAAGCCTAATCTTGTAAGTTCTGGGCTTGAAGTCAATTAGAAACTTGAATGTGTTGTTTCTACTGAAATTGCACTTTTCTAAAAGCTAGATTATCTTGAAAGGATAAAAATATTTTTTCAGCTTTCGCTGCCTTTGTTTATTCTCACTAATATTAGAAATGCGAAGACATGTTTGTTTGTTTGTTATTTTCTGAAGGAAACCATAGGGTATTAAATTGTAGAGTATTAGATTGCCAAGAGCAAGGAGGTAGTTATATTATGTATATTTTAGAAATTAGCTATTAAACTGTTATAATAAATTGTTATTTAGCTTGACCGAAAGAGAGCAATATTATATTAGTAATTGTTAAAAAAAATGAAATATGTTACGATTCCACAGTTATTATGACTCCAATTTAGTATTAAATTTTTAAATCATAAATAGTGGATTTTTTTATATAGTTTTTTTTTTATAAAATTCAGTGACAAACAAGTAGACAGACCACCTGATGGAAAGCAGCACCTGTCGCCCATAACACCTACGGTTCATGCACTTAGGTTTTAAGTAACAAAAATGCAGAACCACAGGTGCGTTGTCACTGTGAGGACTAAGATGATATGCTTCTTGCCTGTAATTGCGCTGGCTACCTTATTCTTCGTACCGGAACACAACAATGCAATCATTGTTGCTTGGCGGCAGAAATAGATAAGGGGGTGGTACCCATCCAGTCGGACTCCTCAGGCTTGACAGAGTCCTACCACCGGTAAATTAATGGCAATATATTATTTTAGTCGGTCGTTAAACTGAAATAACGATGGAACTAGGAGGCGGAACTTTTTAGGAGTTAGGAGTTGCCCCTCTTTAGGCTCATTTAAATTTTTGTCTACTACCCACGATGCACACTAAAGTGTTAATTTTGATTTTTTTTTTTATGAGATTCAGTGACAGACGAGCAGACAGACCACCTGATGGAAAGTAGTAACTGTCGCCCATAACACCTACGGTTCATGCACTTAGGTTTTAAGTAACAAAAATGCAGAACCACAGGTGCGTTGTCACTGTGAGGACTAAGATGATATGCCTCTTGCCTGTAATTGCGCTGGCTACCTTATCCTTCAAACCGGAACACAACAATGCAATCATTGTTGCTTGGCGGCAGAAATAGATAAGGGGGTGGTACCCATCCAGTCGGACTCCTCAGGCTTGACAGAGTCCTACCACCGGTAAATTAATGGCAATATATTATTTTAGTCGGTCGTTAAACTGAAATAACGATGGAACTAGGAGGCGGAACTTTTTAGGAGTTAGGAGTTGCCCCTCTTTAGGCTCATTTCAATTTTTGTTCACTACCCACGACGCAAACTAAAGTGTTAATTTTGACTAACTATAATAAAAAAATCAAACATATACAAATAAAAAAATCATAATATTTTATTATTTAAATTCCATTTTATTTATTGCTGGTAGTTCAATAATCAGCGGCTAGTTTCCATTACAACAGTTTATTGGTAATACAGATTTACTTTACTTTTGTTATAATTGATGTGATAATAATGATTACAATAAAGCAACAAAAACTAAATAAATATAATATATAGGATAAACATGACAATTTTCTCACCAAAAATCGCCACTTTCAAAAGAATTTGCAAATTCATCATTAATTGGTAGTGCATCATCGATAACCTCGTAATTTGTTAAATCAAATTTGTCAGCTAAGAATGTATCTGCAGGGTATGTGATATGTTCGTGGGGGGGGTCCGCATCGGCGTGAAGAGCACGATGAAGTACCTCGGACTCGTGCTTGACAGTCGGTGGAACTTCCGGGCGCACTTCGGTGCTTTGGTACCGCGGTTGCTAAAGGAGTCGGCGGCGTTGTGTAGGCTCCTGCCGAACGTAGGTGGACCAAGTATAGCAACTCGGAGGCTATACACAGGTGTGGTGAGATCGATGGCGATGTACGGTGCCCCAGTGTGGGCGGATGGCCTGGCTCGCGAGAACATCGCTCTGCTGCGGAGGGCGCAGAGAGTGATGGCGATCAGGGTCATCAGGGGGTACCGTACGATCTCGGGGGAGGCGGCGTGCGTACTAGCCGGCGTTTTGCCTTGGGACCTGGATGCGATTTCCTTAGCGTCGATCTATTGTCGGCGTCGAGGCCTAGCGTCCGGGGATCCCGGCATGGAGCCGCGCCGGATCGAGGAAGAAAGTGAGAGGGTAGCCGCAGTAGAAGAGTGGCGGTCCAGGTTGGAGCACCCTTGCGCTGGCCGACGGACCGTTGAGGCAGTTTGCCCCATTCTCACGCAGTGGTTGGGCAGGCGGCATGGCGTCCTAACCTTCCGCGCCACGCAGATCCTCTCGGGGCATGGTTGCTTCGGAGGGTATCTGTGCCGGGTCGCCAGGAGGGAGCCCTCTCCTCGCTGCCACCACTGCGACGACTGTCCCGATGAGTCGGCCCAGCATACGCTGGAGGTGTGCCCGGCTTGGGCGAATGAGCGCGAGGCGCTCAAGAGTGTTGTGGGGGCGGACCTGACGTTGCCGGCTGTGATCTCAGCCATGGCCGGTAGCGAAAGGTCCTGGGATGCCGTCCTGTCCTTCTGCGAGGACGTGATGTCGCAGAAGGAGGCGGCGGAGAGAGAGAGGGAGGCGACTTCCGATCTCGCTCTCCGCCGCAGAAGGACCGGGCGCCGGAGAGCGGCACACGACCGTCGCCTCCCCCCCTAACACGAGCCAGAGGGCGGTCGACTTGGGGAAGTCGGCCGTCCACTAATCTGGCCCGAGTCGGCGCGCGCGGAGGCGTCCGCGCGCCACTCGAGGAGGCCGTCGGGGGTGGTCTACCAACTTAGCCCCTGACACCATGGCGGGCCTCAACAGGCACTCGCCGCTGGGGTTTACAGAGGAATCCGGATACCTGTGACCCCAGCCTTGTGGCGACAGAGTGGCCTTTCGTGTGGTTTTTAGTGGGTAGGCTGTCGCGCGCCTACCATCTTTGCGCGGCAGGAGCCCCACATAACCCGTCTCGCTTCCCCAGGCGAGCGGGTACCCGTAACAGGGTTTTCCACACGATAAAAAAAAAAAAAAAAAAAAAAAAAAAAAAAAAAGGGTATGTGATATGTGATAGCTTTATCTATATTAAGCTTTATATGTATTTAGTCTTAATTAAATTTTATTAACAATATCGTCATGTCTTTCTTTGCTATGTGTATCCTCTTTACTTATGATTCCTTCATCAGATTTTTTGTCAACTGTGCATTTTAAACTACTATTTGGCTTACATTCAGGTTCAGGGCGACAGTGATTGTCCGAAAAGTACCAACCATGAGGACAGATAAAGATCTGAGGATATAAATTTCCATGTCTAGAGAGGCATACATAATAGTAGTTTGCGCTGCTGTCTAATGCGCCAGATTGACCAACCTTCGTGCAGTTTGGAACTGGTTTTTGACTACATTGACCATTCTTCAATTTTATCTAGAAAACAATAATATAATAAGACATTGTCGTTTATATATTATACTCTTTATATAAAAACAAAAAAAATATCTTCAGAAAAAACTTCCATCATATTACTCTAGTTATTAATCCAGGTCATATTAATGAAAACATATTTAGAAATCCATTAAAACCGTTATTGAATTATGCGACTTTAAAAGTTACACAGACAAAAATATAAAAATAGGTTTTGATGAGTTATAGGGTTGGTGAAAAGCTAATCTTTTAAATAAATTTGTTAGAAGCTTTCACTTCTATCAAATTAGTTAAGATTTACACATACCATTACAAAATATTAATATGATATTACTATATTATTACGCCAAATGAATCAATACTTACATAACAATGAAGGTTGCTTGGGTCAAATCCATAATGCCTTGGACATATTGCTGCTTTGTGTTCTGTTGGTCTTCCATCAGGAAGCGCATCAGGAGGTGAACATAGATGAAACTTTCTACAATCATATGCATCCGGGAAAATACCAACCTGGAAATGGTAGGTTCAGTTAAAATTAGTACTGCATGCTGCGATACAATCTTAGAAAAACAAATGTTTTGTGTTAATATAAAAAACGTTTAAATTATTTACACCTATAGTTTTGTTCACATTTACTTGAATAGTATGTTTTTTTTTTTAAAAACATATCTATACAGATAAATAAAATTGGAGTGTCTGTTTGTCATATTAAAATAACCGCTTTTTACTAAATGCATATGGATGTATACAGGATACATATACTAAAACAACATTTTTTACAATTTTTGTCTGTCTGTCTATCTGTCTGCCTGTCTGTCTGTCTGTCTGTTTGTTCCGGCTAATCTCCGAAACGGCTGGACCAATTTTGACGGGACTTTCACTAGCAGATAGCTGATGTTATAGGAGGTAACTTAGGCTACTTTTATTTTAGAAAAAGAATCAGGGTTCCGCGAAAAAAAATTAAAACCCATGAAATTGTGAACAAAATCCGCGTACGACGTATGCACCCGCGCAAAACGAGGGTAAATCGCTATATATATTAAATTAATATCTTAGGAATAGTAAGCTACTATTTATGAATACCTAAACATAGTTAACAGTGAAACCGCACCTAGGGACGAACGCGAGCGAAGCGAGCGTGGGTCGCTAGTATATTTTAAAAATTCAATTAACTTCTAATTGAAACCATTAAATCAGACAAAGATAATGGTGATTGTATGGTGTATATGTTTATACATTGTTACTTGTTTTTGAACAAAGCAAGTTTTGTATGTACTTAATAACACAAGCATTAAAATAGGAATTTCAATAATATAGCATAAACTAAAAATATTCCATATAAATAATAAAAATAAAATATTCAATGCGTGAATGTAATAGGAAAATATCAATTGGTATTTTTTTTTAATAAATTTTATTGGTGCATTTGTTCTAAATAAAGTTCCATTCGCAAATCGTTTGGATTTTACATAACTACAGCAATATTTAATGCTTCACCTGATTTTTAAAAATTTTTAACTAAGAAAGAATTACTTGACGTTTTTAGTTTTTTAAATCTATATCTATATATATAATAAAATTGTAACTAAGCCGAATCTGTACAGTAAATATTTTTTTAAAATCTTATTGAAATAAATATTATTATCGATACAGAGACCGAAGCTATAGTTTTTAGAATTTTGTCTGTCTGTCTGTCTGTTTGTTACCGTATCACAGAAAAACCACTGGAGGGATTTTGATAAAATTTGGTATGGTAATAGCTGGTTATCCGGATCAACATATATGATACTTTTTACCGCGGGAAAATATCCGAATTCTTAAAAAATACAAAAACTGGAATGTAAGAGTATACTAATATGTAAAACCTAAGAATTTGGTTTTGGTCATCTGAACGCGGGCAAAGGCGCGGGCAATGCTAGTAAATAACTAAATTACACTAAGTATAATTATAATTGTGATCTTCTCATCATTAAGACTAGCCATATACTGGTGCGTGCGTTCCTTATTACCATCACTCTAATATCTGACATCTTCCACACAATCGGTGAGAGATCAGGCAGGAATTTCTTCACAAGGAAATGGAGTAACTAAACTTGACTTATCCTGGGACTTAAACTCAGAATCTTCGGATCTTTAACCACTAGACCAACGATGCAGGGAGCACTGGCCTTCTTTTTTTTACTTACCTTGATTTACTTCATATGTCTGTATTAACCATGACATCGAAGCCACAATTAGAGTAGGCAATACTATCTACTAGTAACCCTATTTATTTGTATGTATTTCTACTATTATCTATACATATAATAAAACTGTAGAGTTCAAATGTCTGTACATAGAAAAAAAATGCTAAAAACCGTGTCAGGGGGATGTAAGAAGAGAAATAGAACAAACCCAGTTTTTTTTAATTTTTTTTGTTTCTCTGTCTGTTTGTCTGTTTGTTTGGGCTAATCTCCGAAACTGTTGGACTGATTTAAATGAAATTTTGCAAGGTACTACACCTTATATCCCTGGTCAACATCTTGGATACTTTTTATTCCCGAAAATTATAGAGTTCCCGTGAGATAGTTAAAAAACTACAATAACTTATACAGCTTAGCAGATTAGATCATAGTGAAAATTTACAATAATATACCGTACCGTACCGTACGGTTACCATACTACTGAACTACCCCTGACATAGTAGTATATATATGTATATATATATATATATATATATATATATATATATATATATATATATATATATATATATATATATATATATATATATATATATATAATGTATACTACTATGTCAGTGGTAGTTCAGTGGTAATGCGCTTGCTTAGTAAACAAAGTGAGGCGAGTTTAAACCCTGGATTTTGCATTTCTGAGGTTTACATGTGCAAATCATTTTCACCTTCATTACCACTTTCGTTACGATTAAAGAAAACATGTGACAATATCTTGCATATCTGAAAAGCAAGTTTTAAAAAACATGTGATGTCTGCCAGACCTCAAAACTAAAAGTAAAAGTACAAGGGCCAACACCTCTAACCCCAATCCCCTACAGCGAATACAAATCATGGCTACACGACCACACAGACAAAACGATTGACATAATATGGAAGGCTAATACAAACTGAAGGCTAATACTAACCTAACAAACATCTAACCAACAAACTAACACGCCTAGACAGACCTAAACTAAAAACGGTGGTGGAATTTATAACAGGACACTGCCATTTAAACAAACATCTTTTCAACATAGGTCACACGGACAGCGTCCTATGCAGAGCGTGTCTCCGAGCAAATGAAACACCAGCCCACATTCTGCTTGAATGTAATGAACTGGAACAACTACGCGCCGAAAAACTCGGCCTCAACAGATCGCTCCCGGAAATCATACAGGAAACCGGCAAACTGCTTGACTACTGGGATGCCCTGGGGTGGAAAGAATAACACATGAAGCAGCACATGCTCACGTACAACGGGCAAAACTGCCTAAGTGTGGAGAAAGCCGTGCAAGAAGAAGAAGAAGAAGAAGTGATGTCTGCCAACCTGCACTTGGCTGCGTGGTGGACGTTGATCTGATCCCTAGCATTGAGACGTTAAAAAGGGCTGATTATTAAGAACTAGAGACTCACCCTCACTTCGCTTGGGTTCGTCCGTTGATTCCCCATACAAACTTTCATCCCCATTTTCACTCGCTTGAGGAATGATTTCCGGAATAAAAAATCCTATGTCCTTTCCAGGTTCTTAAACTATCTTCTTACCAAATTTCATCTAAATCGGTCCAGTCCAATTCAGTCTATTCGTTACAAACATACAAACCTTTCCTTTTTATAATAGTAGTGTAAATATAAAACGCTCACCTGTTCACAAACATGGCTGTACTTTTGTGTGACGTCTTCACATTCTGGAACTGCATCGTTGGAGCATTGACGTAAATGTGCGTTACAAGTCTGCCCGTTCGAGCATTGCTGAAGTGGAACCTGAAAGCATTTATACTAATATTATAAATGTAAAAGTTTGTTTGTTTGTCCTTCTTTTACGTTTAAAGGGAGCGACATTTGAATATATAATAATAGAAATATTGAGAGAGCTGGAATTATCTTGTTGCCACGTGTAGAGATGTTTGTAATTTCAATTTCGTCGCATACCAGTCCGATAGGATTATAAAGGTTCGTCAGCCGCAACATGATCCCACAGAACGTTTTTTATAAATAAATATCGTGAGTCCTCAAAATCTTTTTATTAGGATTCGTTAAAACGCTTTTACCCGATTGTCGCGAAAGACGGCTAACGGTTTTTATGTACATTTTGACTTCAGCAAGTTTACACCTACATACATACACACAGACAGTAGCTAGCTATATAAATATTATATTATCACAAAAGATAACTATTTTAATTGGTATAAGACTTAAAAATCATTTTAATAAAACTACTTATAACTATGAATCATTTCCAACATGATTACCACTTGTCTTACGGTAAAGAAAAACATCGTGAGGAAACTTGCATGTCTATGAGAACCTAGCAAGTTTTCGAAAGACGCGTGAAGTCCGCCTCGCACTCGGCCAGCGTGGTGGATTATGGCCTGATCCTCCTCGTATTGAAGGGAGGCTCGTGCCCAGCGGTGGGACGTTATGAAGAAAATCTGAATACATACATAAAACCACAGGCATAATCGCATTAGAAACAGAAACGTTTTTTTTTATTACCTTAAGCCATCCAACAGGTAATGGTATGCAAGTAACAGCGTGGGTACAATTCTGGCATGCCATGCCTGATTCTATACATACACCCTCGGTGTCTAGCTCGCCTTCTCCCAGAGACCTGCCCAATGGAACAGCGGCCGTGCGGTTCCCAGTCACCACTCCACTAAGATCAAAGGAGTGCGAAAGCTGAAATAATAATAATAAACGTTGGGACTTCATCACATATGTACATATTATAAATATAAACACCTATGACTGGAGTACAAGCGTTCGTGTTCATCACACAAATGAATGCCCCCAGCGGGACTCGAACCCGCAATATATATATATATATATATATATATATATATATATATATATATAGATGAAAATGGCAAGCTAGAGTTAAATTTAAATTTCTACTTACGATGCAGTTGCAACACAAGAAAGATATCAGAAGTAGTTTTAGCCACATTTTTACACAAATGCTCTTCTCTGTACAAAATATACTACTAAAATAAAAATATTGTTGGAGGCCAGTACTATTTAAGCCTCTCATCTCAAATTTTAAACATTGATAATTATATTAAAAATATATACATAAAATTATCTATTTATTTTTGTAACTGTATGTCCGTCCATTACTACCAAGGCGAAAAATAGAGAAATCTGGAGCAAACTGAATGACTATCTGGAGTTTTAATCCAGGACTATTAAAAAGTAAAAATTAAATAATTTAGTTTATAAATATAAAAAAAAAATTAAGTACATACATATATCGTCTTTTTTTGTTTTACTATTAGTAATATGTAAGGATTAAAAATAAATAAAGGGCTTATTATGGTTATAAGAGCTGTCAATTGCGAAATGTGTGTTTGTCTCTTTATTGCATACATGCTTAAACTATTCTTCCGATTACGATGAAACTTTAATGAATTGTAGTGTACCATTAAGGAATAATAGGATGGCGTTTGAGTTATATTTAAATGATAAATGCGAAAATTTGTTTGTTGGGTGGTCTTTTATTATTTTTATTAATATATATTATGAAGTTTATTGATTTCACAGGATTTTATAGTAATAAATTATTAAAGACAAACAGTACGAACTGTAAGGCATGAGCCCTTCATGAGCAATAACGTGAAAATTAACACGTTAATTTTTATATTTTTATTAGCGACTGATCTTTAAAAAAACTATCTTTTTATTTCACTCTCAACTTTTAGTCTCTTCCGTGACCATAATTGCTGTAAAGGATTCGAAACGTTGGAAACCAAAATTCAAAATAAATCCTCGAAAAAACCGAAAAAATAATTTTACTTAAAATGTCAAACACTAGCCGACGTACCCTCGCTTCGCTTGGGTTCGTCCCTAGCTTGGATAACTATAGTAAAATAGATAGACACATGCAATCGCGGACATTTTTGTAGATGTTTTTAAGGTGTACAATACTGTAGTACATTATTTTGATTTATCTCGTAGGGTTCAGCCAGCGTTTGCAATGTAAGCGCAAAAAAATGTATTTATTTACGACATCACATTTGAAACCTCTAAAATGATCAGTGTTTCTCTACTATATTATGCATGTATTGTACATATAAACTTTTCTCTTGAATCATTCGATCTATTAAAAAAACCACATCAAAATCCGTTATGTAGTTTTAAAGATTTAAGCATACATAGGGACAGACAGACAGCGGGAAGCAACTTAAGTCTATACATATAATAAAATTCTTACTAAGCTGAATCTGTACCTTAAATATTTTTTGAAAAATCTTATTGAAATAGACAATATTATCGATGCAGAGGCCAAATCTATAGTTTTTAGAATTTTTCTCTGTCTGTCTGTCTGTCTATTTGTCTGTCTGTGTGTCTGTCTGTCTGTTACCGCATCACAAAAAATACCACTGGAGAGATTTTGATGAAATTTGGTACGATGATAGCTGGTTATCCGGGTCAACATATAGGATACTTTTTATCGCGGTAAAATATCTCATTTCTGAGAAAAAATACAAAAACTGGTAAAACAAAACTACGACGATACTATCTGTAAAGCGTTTAGCAAGGTAACTTAATATGGTAAAAACTATTAAAATAGCTTATCTTGAAAATCAAATTATCAATAGTACCATTTTATCTATGAAAATAGTTACTTTAATTAATATATATATATTTATGTGTTATTTAGATATTTGACAATAGATGTCATGTGTTATTGCGGTGCGCAATGAAAGTGGTTTATATGTAAGAGTATACTAATATGTAAAACCTAAGAATTTGGTTTTTAGTCATCTGAACGCGGGCGGAGCCGCGGGCAATGCTAGTACAAAATATGGTACTTTTCCAAATGAGATCATTGTAATGTTATTAATTGATAAAGTACGACTCATACCTTTTGGGGAAATACAAATGGCATAAACAGAATTTTAATATTATTTAACGACACGTTTGGCTCAGTTTGTAGTGACCCTACTTACTGTCCCCATTTGTGTGAATATGAGCACAAATGTACTCCAGTCATGGGTGTTTATATATATATATATATATATATATATATATATATATATATATATATATATATACTAGCATTGCGGCTCCGCCCGCGTTCAGATGACCAAAAACCAAATTCTTAGGTTATACATATTAGTATACTCTTACATAATATAATAATTTCATTGCGCATCGCATGATGGTAAATAATGGCAGTGATTGACAATGCCACAAAGGTCCCTCCGTTAATTTCATATTTGATTTAGTAATATTGCACTTTTTGTTTTAGCAATAACGTTTATAGTTCGTCTATACTTTTGTTTTTTATGTTTGTTTAGTTTTGTGCTACAGACTCTCAAACTACTGAATTAATATGCTTTATGATGATATTCTTAAAAGTCATTGTAAAAGAAACTCTCACATAGGACAAAGGGCGTCCACAGTGTGGAATTATCCCAGTCGGTCTAGAGCTTCGCGCTTCATTTCGTTCCAGGTCTTCTTTATTGCTTTCGTTTCTGGAATGATTGAGCATCGCCAGGTCTGCTTAGGGCGGCCACGCTTACGCTTTCCTTAGGGACCGTATCGCATTGATAATAGTTTTGCAATATATGTGATAAGCATGTCTGAGAGAACCTATCAAATTTTCGAAAGACATGCTCAGTCCGCCAACCTGTACTTGGCAAGCATGGTGGACTATGGCCTGATCCCCATCGTATTGAAGGAAGATCCGTGCCCAGCAGTGGGACATTAACAAGGCGACATACATGCAATTGTGGTAAGCAATGTTGATGCCATTTATTTGTCGTTGTGTAAATAAGCCCTGCGGGACAAATCGTGACCATATTTATTTACTTTTGTTTATAACATCCTAGATAATATTAGTTGTTTAATAATCATCGTTTTATTTATTCTGTATATTAAAATTTAATATTATTGATATTGCACTGATTGAGATGGATTTTGAAATATTGCCACATTTATTATAATATAATACAAAATATATTGCATTTCAATAAGCTAAGTGTTTATGGAGGAGCTTAAGTGTATTAATGTGGTGTACAGGTATTATAATAGGCAGGAATATGAGATTAAATGGAAATCACAACAACCACAACACTATCAAATCAATATTTATAGGAAATGTTTTTTTTTTTTTTATAAAAAAGAATTAAAAAAATGGAACAATCAAAGTATAACTTATTGTCAAATACGTTGTACTTTATTTATAAATATTTCAACTAGAACTTTTCAGAAATTAAAAATATGCTAATTATTCTAAGCGAAAATATAACGTACACACATACATATGTTCATATAATTAGTTTTTTAATAAGATATTTATAATATTTATTAATTATTTTAGTTCTTTTTAAGTGTGGAATATATGAGAGAAACCTTTATTGTTCAAAGTTAAGTTTAAAGTTTTAGTCATCGCATCAATGTATAATGTAACATAAATATAAATTTAAAAAATATATTTGATATGGATAAAAGAAAAAAAAGCCGACTCCATAACAACTTATCCACTGCAGTTAGGTTTCCCACGTCTGGCAGCCTCTGATGCAATCCTACTGTCTAATGTCAGAAGTTCTCGTTTTTTGTACACCGTTAGCCCTGCAATGTATGGTATTAGTTATAAGCGATAGCGATTAAATAAAACTATGTATCTACATAGGTGTTACTGAAAATATACCCTGGTCTAATAATTCGGATAAAAAAAAGTTTTCAAGACACACAAATTGGCGTCTAGCATCCGCCATTTTGTTTTTTTAAAGCACCTATTTAAGGACACTTTGGTTTTTGGGACGAATCTAACGATACCTTTACTGTTGCAATCTATCCAGCCGTTTGGATACGAGGTAATAAAGAAATTTACAAACAAAGATACATACATACACGGTATGCGCTAAAAACATAATCCTTCCTTGGTAGTTGGGTAAAAAGTGATTGAGAAACATGGTAAATATCCCGTTTTACTGAGTTTTAGTTGAAACTAAACATATATTCTGGTCCAACTAAACCCTGATAACGCCTTACTTATCTTAGAGATTAGCGATACATTGTGACTTTAGCTCAGACGTACATTATTAATGCTAATTATGCTTATTTTTTAGGGTAGGTCTTGGATTCAATTACTAAAACCTGGTCAAATGAGATACTTTTAAAAAAATCGTACAAATTAGTCCAGTTGTTATCAAGATATGAAGATTTTATTATATGTATGCTTTAACATCTGGCTTTACTTACGTAGTTTACAAGGAACAAAATGCACTTTTTCTAATCTGACTGGTAATTACGGAGGTTAATGCGTTCAAACTAATAATAGCAAACAAATATACAAACAATCTTTCAAACTTTAATTAACATTAATAGCTTAATATTAATAAATTAAGCTTAGATATTAATTTTTTTTTATAGAAAAAAGGGGCAAACGAGCAAACGATCCACCTGATGATAAGTGGCTATCGCCGCTTATAGACATCTGCAACACAAGAGGAGTTGCGAATGCGTTGCCGGCCTTTAAATGACCTGAAGACTCGGTTCTTGAAGACCGCCATGTTATAGCGCTCAGAGAAAACGTCAGGAGGAAGACCATTCCACATTTTTCACGTGCGAAGTAAAAGAGAACAAGATGCACGTACATTTGAAGGACGCCAAGCATCCAAAATGTGTGGATGACATCCAACCCGGTGGCGAAGATGCGATGATAGAAGAATTTAAAGTAATTGCTGTAAATAAAATATAGCTTGTACATCAATTGCAATGAAGTGCAAGTTACATATAGGTATAAAAGCTTGTAAAAATAAACTTTCAGTGGAATTTTATTATGTAATGGTAGCATCTTTATAGATTTTTCTATATCTATGCATATAATAAAATCGTAACTAAGTCGAATCTGTACATTAAATATTTTTTGGAAAATCTTATTGAAATAGACATTATTATCGATACAGAGGCCGAATCTATAGTTTTAGCATTTTTGTCTGTCTGTCTGTCTGTCTGTCTGTCTGTTACCGCACCACGGAAAAACCACTGGAGGGATTTTAATGAAATTTCATATGATGATAGCTGGTTATCCGGGTCAACATATACCTATACATTGTTACTGCAGGAAAATATCTCATCTCTGCGAAATCTATACTAAACGTTAAAATGTAAGTAGGGACGAACCTGAGTAGAGCGAGAGGGTGAGTCGTTAGTCTTAATTAAATTTGAATATTGATCAATCAAAAGTAACAGTGAACAAGTAATATAAAATATAATATTTTGATTTAGATTATTGTAGCCTAGTTTTGGGAAATAATATATAGCCAGTACCGCTGTAACTCTGTTTTAATTAACTCTTAAATCATTTTCGAAATGCATGCAAATTATTATAAAGTCGTGGCACAGAATACTAAAACCGTTAACTTAAGCTCAAAATTTGCATTACTTAATAAGTTATTAAGCTTCTTTATGTCTCCAAAATATTTTTAATCTATATACACAATAGATTCAAAGAATTTTATATCTGTACTTTACAAATAAATTGAAAAACAGGTTGTTTAATATAATCGAAAAAAGTTGAACTCAGTATATTTTTAAATAAAACTAGCTTTTCGGTTTTTTTCCCAGATTAATTTTGATTTCGGTTCTTGACCTTTTTAAAGCTTTACAACAGTCATGAAAAAAGTTTGAAATGTCAAATATTCGCATAAATCTAAGAAAGTATTTAGCATCTTTTTTAAATTATAATTAACTAGCCTAGACTCACCCTCGCTTCGCTCGAGTCCCTAACGTCGTCTCTAGTCGTCCCTAGGTTGATTCCCCACACAAACTTTCAACCCCATTTTCACCCCCTTTAGGGATGATTTCCGGAATAAAAAAAAATCTATGTCCTTCCCAGTAGTTTTTGAGTGTATTCATTACAAACATACAAGAACACAAATCTTTCCTCTTTATAACATTAGTGTAGGTGTAGACTAGCGACTAATCCTCGTCCTGCTTCTCTAACAGTAGCTTATGTGTCAAGTCATAGTCTGTCGAAGTTCTAAATTTCATCCAAATTCGTCTTACCATTAATAAATATTTCAGCGTGAAGGAATAATAATCGAACACACATAGAAATTTTCGCATTTACTAACTATTTACCCTCGCTTCGCTCGGGTGCGTCCCTAGGTACGTTTTAATTTTTTTGAGCGAAACCTTAATTCTTTTTCTAAAATAAAAGTAGCCTTAGTTTCTACTTATAGTATCAGCTATCTGCCAGTGAAAGTCTTGTTAAAATTAGTACAGCCGTTTCGGAGATTAGCCGGAACAAACAGACAGACAGACAAACAGATAAAAATTTTAAAAATTGTGTTTTTCTTTTAAGTACCGGATATAATTCCATATGCAGAGTATAAATCTGTTATTTCAACATTACAAACAGACACATCAATTTTATTTATCTGTATAGATGATAGAAGACCGATGTAGCAATAACCTTATATTTCAGTCAGGATTGTCACAGATGCACTCCTCAGCAGTTAGTAACATGGAAACAAAACCTTGCATATTATAAAAAGTTTAATTTTGATAGCTACACGAACAGATATATTCGACAACTTTCTTAGTGGGTCCTTATTATTTTTTATTGTTCCACATATGCCTCATCGCCCTAGGGGTTAGCAAGTGCAACTGCAGATGCTGAGGTCCTGGGGTCGATTCTAGGGTCATTTTTCTGTATATAATTATAGTTGAGAAGTAGGCGTTGTATACTCCTCTTGCTGTCAAGAGCGTATTTATATGTTTGCCCTGCGCTTGATCTTTTGCCGGTCGCAACGAATTGACTTCCTACTGAAGTTTGACAGTGAATGTACAGCAAGAGTATTATGAAGTGACATCTTTATATATAAAAATGAAACCCTATTTCTCCTGGTCCCGCTATAACTTGAGAAAGACTTTATCGATTTCATTCACCTTTTTTTAATGTTTTTTAATACTTCTTAGAAGATTCTTACATTAAAAAAATTAAGAAAATTGTGCAGAAACTTAGAAAATGGGGATGAAAGTTTGTATTCGGAAGCGAGGGTGAGTCGCTAGTATTGTATAATATCTTTTGCGCACATGGCTAGTCTCGATGATTGACAACCATGACCGAATTTGATTAGGAGGCCATTACATTAGCTTTGTTATATCTTTAATGGTCAATTATTAAAATTGTTTCATACATTGTCTTATTTATTATAAAATATCTAAGTCCAAGTAATCAAGGGTCTGTTTGTTACTCATTCAGTTTTTTATATTTGTTTATAATATAAATGAATGATTTATAATAATTGTCTTTTTATTATATAATAAATATAAACACATTGCAAATATATCATAGATTTATTATTCCTTTGTACATCTAAAATGCCAATGCTTATGTATTAACTTTATTTTCGTATGGTACAAATTGCAGTTTTTAGCGGAATGCATATTGATGTAACTTGTTTAGTCTTAAAAAAAATCTTTTTTAGGATTCCGCACTCGATGGATGCTAACGGAACCCTATTTATTACTAAGCCTCTTCCGTTCGTTCGTCTGTCAGAGGGCTGTATCTCATGAACTGTAATAGGTAGGACTTTTTCCTGTAGGAGAAATTTTTATAGAATATATATTTCTATTGCCGCTATAACAACAAATAATAAAAATATAAAAATACAAGAAATATTTTTTTAACGTTCGTAATCGATCATCGAATTTAATATACTACATACACAGAGTAAAAGTCATATTAATAAAAAGTACATGTACGATGGTACGGAACGCTTATTACATACTAGCGACTTACCCTTGCCTCGCTTGGGTGCAACTCTACTTCGTAGGTGCCTAACATATGTATTGCTTACTGTATTACTCCACGGCGTCACAGCGTAAAGGAGTAACAAACATATATATATATATATATAAACATGCACTCATACTTACTCATATATACATACAATACAAACAGATTGACAAACAATTTTTGTATAAGCCTATGTGATGTCTCGGCAGTAAATTATTGACTGTGAGACATAGGTTTTCCCCATATTTACCGAACTTGAGTCGTTTCAGTGGGTTCCAATAACTTTCAACTGGTTAGTTTTTTTTAAATAAAAAAAAAAGTTTTTGCCTGACTTCAAAAATAAGTAGCTCTATTCAGTATTCGTGACGTTTTACTAGAATTTAGATACGATTTTCATAACTCTTTTCTAATGAATGTTCCTCAAGGGATGGTCTTTTTTAAATTCATATGATGCCATCATAGGGTAAATTATTTTTTAAATTATTTTAAATGAAGGTTTACTTTTTTAATTTAAATTTAAATCAAATCAAATCAAATGTCAAAAGTGCAAGTGCTCATATCGCTTGAAAAATGTTTTAATTCAGATAAATGTTTTTTCTGTGTTTATGTCACACGATATAATTGCTGGTGAAATAATTATTTTATTTAAGAAAAAAATGTTAAGTCTTACTATAAAACAGGACTTAAAAAAACGTAGCTATAAACCTAGACCTGAATATATCATGTTTGGCAAATCTCTTGGTACTTAGCCAAGGAAAAACCTAGGCATTGCGAGCCAATATCCAAGCACCATCTACATTCGACAGTAAATCATTAATGATCAAAATTTACAATTTAAAAAGAACTGTGTTACTGTTTTGTCTTGTTTTTGTTACTAACCTTATATTTTTATTTTAAAACAGCGAAAACTAAATGAAAATTATAATATAATCTGTGTCTTAATACTTTCTTAGATTCACGCGAATATAGTTTTATTTAATCTGTGTCTTGACAGCGCTATTTACCAGGTCTAATTATAACTAAGAGCAATCCAAGTAAGTAAGTATGTGGTAAGCTCCCTTGGGCAGTAGCATAAGGATATATAGCCTATAGCCTTCCTTAACAAACAGGCTATCTAATGCAAAAAGAATTTTTCAAATCGGATTAGTAGTTCCTGAGATTATGGCGTTCAAACAAACAAACAAACAAATAAACTCTGCCTCTTTATAACATTAGTTTTGATTGGTATAAATGTTTCTCTCCGGCGCAAAAATTATGTCTGATACAAAAATAAATTATGTCTGGTAAAAAAATTACAAGTAAAGAAACATATTATTTTGTCATAAAATTAGTAAGCCCATATCTTTTGCTAATTGTTTTATCTGGATTTTCATTTACTTATTTACCGTAATCTACTAATTGAAAATTATCAAAAGGAAAAAGTTATAATAATATCTGTTGACCGATTTCGGCCACGGCGGTTAATCTCACTAAGACTAGCCATCTGCGCAGGAGATTATAGTACACAAGTATATGCGCAGACACAAGTGCACTCTCTATTCCTGTCACTCAGTTTAAATATTGTGCGGAGGCGGGCGTTGATATCTGCAACGCAGTTTATAGTTTTGCAGTATCATCGTAGTCATTATTTTACTGTATATATAAGAATTGTTACTAAATAAATAAATTTCAAATAAATTTCACGACTACTCGATACGACCAGTGAGAGATAAGGCGCAGGACCAACGGCTTTACGTGCTCTCCGAGACACGGGGTTGTAACACCGCCAACTTCCTCACTCCGGGCTGTTACTAAGGCTTACTAAATAGAAAGACTCAATAACTAAAATTGGCTCGACCCGGGATTCAAACCCAGGACCTCCGGATGTGCAGCCGTACTTGCAAGCCACTACACCACCGAGGCAGTTAAGAATTGACACAGTGACAAATTGTAATTTTCTAAAGTAAGGAAATATCACAGGCGTCTTGTAGTCTATATGGCTGTAGTAAACAATGCTACTGTATCAGTTATTTTATTTTTATTTATGGCTTAAGCTAGCTCGAGTAAAAGCATTTCTTTTGTAGCCAGTTAAATTCGATGTTCTCAAAACGGGTGTGACTCAATTTATTTACTTAAGCGTGTGGATAAGCTGTAGCGTTTTTAAAAATACTAGTGATCGTCGCGTGGTTGAAAGTCAACCATGGTAGTGTATTTAATGTTTTTTTTATTGATTTAATGTATTTTTTATGCATAATTTTAAAAAGATATTGGAAATCTGCACGCCTCTATAATATAAACTATAAGTGTGGGAAGTTTCATACTCTTCCGTCCGCGCAATTTTCGTAAAAAGGGGTACAAAATTTTTGCTTCACGTTTTAATATATAGATTTCAATCATGTTTGTTTTAATATTAGCCTTTGTTTTACTATATCTTAACAAATAACAGACTATGTGTTACTTTTATGTATAAGCTATATTACTGTAAAATTTCATTAAAATCTGTTCAGTAGTTTTTGTGTGAAAGAGATATATATATACCGCTTTGTTGCACTTCCCTAGATATTTTTTAAATAGTTATGGCGAGTGTACCTGATGAGGTAAACATAATGTGCTATTGTGAATTTTTCTGTAGACCTACAATTTTTAGGTACACTGCTTTGATCTCTTAAGGTTTAGATAGCGTCATGTAAACTTATAAGGACGACTCGATAGAACCAGTTATTATGTTTCCCCGTGAGAATGAAACTTTCCCGTAGTAAAAGGTAACCTAAATGTAAACATACTTAAAATCCGTTCAGTCCTTTCTGCGTAAAACGCACACAGATAAGCAGACGAAAATTTCAAGAACTATTGTTTTGGGGTCTATACTCTGTACATTTATATTTCATGTACAGACTTCCCTTTGTTACTATTTTATTATATGTAAAGATTACAGTACGTATTTCAAACGTAACAATCAATTGAAACAAACTTATTTAATGTATGAAAAAGCTTCAAAGAAATCATTGAATTACTACATTTATTTCTGCATAGGCGGAATGTTGACTTGTGATTTTATAAAAAATTAACACCTACGCAAAAAATGCTTATAGTTTAAGGAAAAACCCTTAAAAAGTAAATAATTTTGGAAAAGTGCTGATACCCTTACACTGGTGGACCGATATTAATCAAATATAGCTAAGAACAGCCGCAAGGAAACTGGCTTTCAAATGGAAAAAACCGCATCGAAATCGGTTCATCCGTTTGAGAGCTACGATGCCACAGACAGACACACACACACACACAGACAGACAGACATCGATGTCAAACTTATAACATCCCTCTTTTTGCGTCGGGGGTTAAAAATTAACTTTGTCTATACAAATAAAATCAATTCTCAGCCATTGTCATACATAATGAAACCCTTGATTACCGCTATTGTAATCTGCCATTTATATTTAAAATAGCTATTGCTGTAATGTATTTAATCCACACATAAAGATCGCAACGATAACTATATACTGTTCAGGGACAAAGGTCTGGTGGGATAGTATCCGATTGTTTAAGCGTGGGACTTGTTAGATAAGTTCGCATTGTAATAGACGACAAAAATCTCGTGTAGAAATAAATAAATATAAATCTGTTGGGACATTAACACACAGCACCATCTAGTTCCATGGTAAGCTACGAGGCTTGTGTTATGATATCAGATAGATGATACACTACACATATATAACTTTTAATACATACATATTACAAATATAAACACCTATGACTGGAGTACAAACATTCGTGCTCATCACACAAATGAATGCCCCCAGCGGGACTCGAACCTGCGACCGCTGGCACAGCAAGTATGGCTAAAAACTGAGCCAAACATGTTGTCATTTTATGTATAGGGATAGAGATTAATAGTATAGGATAAACGCTTTCCCCATTTTGAGTGTCACTTAAAACTCTTCTGTGACAGAGCGAAGAAGAAATACTCATTCGTAAACTTGTGCATTGGCAATATTTATTATTATGATATGACCACTAACTGTTCTCGGCATTGTATGCTTTTACAGAGTGTATTATGCAGCTATCACATATCTAAAGTTATTTGTTTTAATTTACATTGAAAGATAAATGATTAAAAGGAATGTATAGCTACATAAAATTGACGACGAAATGTAAGAAACCAATGGTTACCAAGTTTTGTGTAATCTATACTAATATTATAAAGAGGTAAAGTTTGAAAGTTTGTGAGGTTGTAGGAGGTAATCTCTGAATCTGCTAAACTGATTTAGATAAAATTTGGTAAAAAGATAGTTTGAGACCCTGGGAACCACTTGGTTGTGGGCCTGCCGAAGCAGGCCCATAACCAAGTGGTTGCTTTTACGGTCCACTTTGCTGTCAGAGAAGTGCCAGAAGCAACCCTTATTTTACATCGCCCACTGAAGTGGGCCACCTCCCTGTGTATCTTTTGGCTTCACGTCTGGCTGGATTGCCGGGCACTAATAATCTTCCATCACAATAAGGAGAACACACATTGGGCTTGATATACTCTGCATGTATTTAGAAGTAGAAGAAAATATAATCAAACTAGTTTTCACTCGTGGCTCCACTCACCCTGTACTTTGAATTTCACTTAAATCCGTTAAGCCATTAAAGAAATAATAAACAAACATACACACATTTATAATATTCTTTCACTTTCAAAGAAACAAAAGTTGGGATAATTATTTTATTTTATATAGGGATTTAATATGGTGAATATATTTTGTTTTAATGAAAGTGCAATGGATACGTATCTTACAAGATTCTGTAACCAGTACATTTAGTGGTAATGATGGAACCATATCTTTACGCTTCGTTTAGAAAAGGGATGGAGATTAAATAGCAAATGGTACTTTAGTCAGTTACGTTTTATGTATATGGGGTAACATAAGGATGTTTTTAATTTGATTTACTAATAATTATATTATGTACTAGCGATTCAACCTCACTCCGCTCGGGTTCGTCTCTAGATACGTTTGATTTCTCAGAGATGAGATATTTTCCCGCAGTAAAAAGTATTCTACATGTTGACCTACATAACCAGCTAGTATCATACCAAATTTCATCAAAATCTGTCCAGTGGTTTTCACATGATGCGTTACCAGACAGAAAGACAGACAGACAAAAATTTTAAAAACTATAGATTTGGCCTCTGTATCGATATTAATAATTATTTTAATAAAATTTTCTAAAAAATATTTAACGTACAAATTCGACTCAGAATTTTATAATATGTATAAATTAAACTTGTTATTGCTTAGCTTTGCTATTCAAGAGAGATTATAAAAAAAATGGTACATACTTATTTGATTTTTCATTAAGACTTTTAATATTATGTATTAGTTATGTCCAGTGATCGACATTCGACTATAATCATTATTGAAAATTTGAGGAAAACATAATAATATATACAGATAAATAAAATTGAAGTGTCTGTGTGTAATGTCAAAATAATAGTTTTATACTAAATGCATATGGTTATTATATACGGTACTTATAAGAAAAACACAATTTTTAGAATTTTTGCCTGTCTGTTTGTTCCGGCTAATCTCCGAAACGGCTAGACCAATTTTAACGGGACTTTCACTGGCAGATAGCTGATATTATAAGGAGTAACTTAGGCGTCTTCCATATTAGAAAAAGAATTAAGGTTTCGTTAAAAAAATTAAAACGTACCTAGGGACGCACCCAAACGAAGCGAGGGTAAATCGCTAGTGATGCATAAAGCTGGTCAATATCTTCTAAACAAAATAAAAAGAAATTCTTCTGACCAACAGAGTAGAAAAATGTACTGCAGTGTTTTGCCTTTGCCTATTTATATACATATAGATCTTTAAGACCCTTTAGAATTGTCTTTTAACAAACAAGGAACTCTAATTGACATTAAAGTTAAGTTAAATTCCACTCTTAGGGATGAGTGTTTTCTCAAAATTAATCTGATGTTATCGGAGCCACCCTTAAGATGGTCATAAGATACCTCCTCCCTTTTTTAAATTAGTTACAAAAAACATAAAAAACGTTTTAATGAAATAAAATATATTAATTTACGTTCATTACTTTAGAAATCAAAATATCATTAGAACATTATACATACTTTTAAGCGTCCTTACTTACATGTATAAACGGACAGACAGACAGTCAAAGCCTGAGCCAAAAAATATGTATAGGTACTATGATTAGACATTACATTAATATTTTCTTCAAGAGGAAATTGAACCCGCACTTTTTAGCCAAACGGTGAAAGTTTGAGTTTTTTGTTAGAAGCCGAAAGTCAGAATTGGTAATCACCTATATTCAAAGTGTAGGTACGCAAAATTGGTAGACAACTTAGAATAATATTTAGAAGTGCAGTAATATCTTAAATATTTCAGAATTTGAATAAAGGTTTGGTAAATTACCTAGTGGAGTTAAAAAAAATTACACAAACATATACGCATACAAAATGTCTCATATATAATTATAATCGTCTTTATTGATTTTATGTCATCATACGTTCACAAACAAATCTAAAACATTAAAATACAAAAAAAAAAAAAAGGGATGTTGCAAAGGTTTTTTTTATCAAATGTTAATATTTCAGTTTGTACAGTACATACATATCGTATTATCTATATTAATCTATACTAATACTATAAATGTGAAAGTTTGTGAGTATGGATGTTTGTTACTCTTTAACGCTAAACAGATCTGGATGAAATTTGGTACAGAGATAGATTATAGTCTAAAATTACACATAAGCTACTTTTTATCCCGGAAAAATGTACGGTTCCCATGGGAAAAGTTTGCTTTTGTTTTCCTAGAGGTGAACCAGAGCGAAGCGAGGGAGCTAGTAACAGTAAAATGTTAATGTCTTAACATATTTATTTATTTATTTTATATGAACTTAGTTCGTATCACTTCTATAACTCCCTGTTCATTGACATGCAGTGTCCGCATAACAGACGGGCTTCTGTATTATGCATTTCCTTTCACATGCCTCTTTGAAATTTTGCAATATTCATGAAATATTTTTAAACTCTTTTGGCTATTTCTGGCTCAAAGGATCCTTTTACAAATTGCTTTTATTTTGTTCAGTGAGATGAGTTCAGTTCGATATCAGCGTGTCTTTTATTTTGTAGAAGTACTATCATAACGTGACGTCACTCGTAAGGTCACATTTTACTTGTAGTACCTCCAGGATGATTTCTAAGAGATCCGTGCGAATTTCCAAAAATTCAATTGTTATCGTACACGCCGGCATGTACGCGGTCCTCGAGGGGTTAAAATATTAAAAAAAATATTTAATTAATAATTATCGACCGAGCTTTGCTTGGAGTTTTTTTTGTTATATCGTTTTTTTAGATAAAAAAATTAAAACTTGAATAAATACAAAAAAATAAAATAAAAGTGAAAACTTTATATCCTACCGAGATTCGAACCATATGTAATTTGCCTTGCATCATGGCCGCTTGACCACGATGCATATGGGCGAGCGTAAGAAATTATCGACCATATTTAGCATAATAATGCGAAAGAAAACCGCATGAAAACTCAAAAACACGGGTTTTCCCAGACATAAGACTAATCTAGATCGATTTTTCGCCCCCGAAAAATCTCACTTACTAAATTTCAGCGAAATCGTTAGAGCCGTTTCCGAGATCGCTGGTATAAATAAATAAATATACAAGAATTGCTCGTTTAAATATATTAGATAGATTAGATAATTAGATTATATGTTATTTTGATTTTATAATTTGGAAAAAATCTTAAAATATTTTTTAATAGCTATATCAAGGTTTGAGCTTCTTATTCTCGTTTTATTCATTTTAGTTGTTAAGTTAGAAGTTAAAGCTTATTTGAAATAAAACAGTAATCATTCGTTTATCCTATAGTTAGTTAATAAATTTGTGAAAATTGTATATAAAAATATCTACTTGAAGTTAGTACGATTAACTTTTTAAATAAACCTATCATTTCGGGTTTTATCGTGGTTTTATTATGATTTTCAATCTCAGACGTTTCGATCACTTTAAACGGATCTGATCTCGGGAGAGACTAAGATTTTTATGTCACGTCTCATAAGTTATAGTTATTACAGACATTATCTACCTATCAAATTATATAATAATTTAGAAGAAAAAAAAGTAGCACCTTACTAAGTACATTTTTTTATGTTGGGAAATGAATTTAGGCATAACACCTGTATACAAACAGATGATTATGTATGACTCACCGGCTAGAAAAAACAATACTACCCACTAAACCCAACCGAACCTCTCCCGTATTAATGGGGCGTCGGCGGATCGCTTACGCACTCAACTACGACACCCCGACGGCAGGTCTGCTGAAGCAGACCACAAATACTATGGATTTACCCCCACAGTCCACTTTGCTAAGCTAATGAGCCGCCCCACCACGACAAGGCAAACGGGTAAAGGTGCGGAGGACCATATCAAGTACCTTACAATACTTTGTAAAAAAGTAATCTGAAAAATTAAAAAAAAAATCTAAAATAAAATATCAAATATTTGCGTTAAAGTTAAACATGTTTCTATATATCTTCCTGCATCAGTCCAACTAAATAGGGATACGATATCTCGTAGGCAACAACGTCTGACGTGATTGTCGACAAGCAGGAAGTCAGGATTCTACTAAAAGCCTAATCTTGTAAGTTCTGGGCTTGAAGCCAATTAGAAACTGGAATGTGTTGTTTCTACTGAAATTGCACTTTTCTAAAAGCTAGATTAGCTTGAAAGGATATAAATATGTAGCTGTCGCTGTCTTTGTCTATTTTCACTAATATTAGAAATGCGAAGACATGTTTGTTGGTTTGTTATTTTCTGAAGGAAACCATAGAGTATTAAATTGTAGAGTATTAGATTGCCAAGAGCAAGGAGGTAGTTATATTATGTATATTTTAGAAATTAGCTATTAAACTGTTATCATAAATTGTTATTTAGCTTGACCGAAAGAGAGCAGGGTTATATTAGTAAGTGTAAAAAAAAAAAGAAATATATTACGATTCCACAGTTATTATGACTCCTATTTAGTATTAAATTTTTTAAATGGAAAGTTTTTTTATAGTTTTAATGACAACTAGTGGTTCAGTGGTTCGTCGCTAGGTACGTTTTACATAGATACTTAAAATAGTTATTTGTCAGCGTTAGCCATTTGTTATTTATTTTTCTGTTTTTTTTTATACTTATTATCCTATATATACCGGACTAAGAGAAATTAAAAAAATCAAATATTATAAAAATTGGTCCAGCCGTCTTGAGTTATAAATGGTGTAACTAACACGACTTTGTTTTATATATATATGTATATATAGATATAATACTTTGGTCGGTCCTTAAACTGAAATAACGATGGAACTAGAAGGCGGAACTTTTTAGGAGTTAGGAGTTGTCTGTCTTTAGACTCATTTCAATTTTTGTCCACTACCCACGATATACACTAAAGTGTTAATTTTGAATAACTATAATAAAAAAAGCAAACATATACAAATAAAAAAAATCATAATATTTTATTATTTAAATTCCACTTTATTTATTGCTGGTAGTTCAATAATCAGCGGCTAGTTTCCATTACAACAGTTTATTGGCAATACTGATTTTCTTTACTTTTGTTATAATTGATGTGATAATAATGATTACAATAAAGCAACAAAAACTAAATTAATATAATATATAGGATCAATATGACAATTTTCTCACCAAAAATCGCCACTTTCAAAAGAATTTGCAAATTCATCATTAATTGGTGGTGCATCATCGATAACCTCGTAATTTGTTAAATCAAATTTGTCAGCTAAGAAAGTATCTGCAGGGTATGTGATAGCTTTATCTGTTGAGAAAAATTCATTTATTTTATATACAGGCTTAGAAGTCGTCTTAATTAAATTGTTATTAACAAAATCGTCATGTCTTTCTTTGCTATGTGTATCTTCTTTACTTATGATTCCTTCATCAGATTTTTTGTCAACTGTGCATTTTAAACTACTATTTGGTTTAAATTCAGGTTCAGGGCGACAGTAATTGCCCCAAAAGTACCATCCATGAGGACAGATAAAGATCTGAGGATATAAATTTCCATGTCTTGAAAGGCATACATAATAGTGGTTTGCGCTGCTGTCTAATGCGCCAGATTGACCAACCTTCGTGCAGTTTGGAACTGGTTTTTGACTACATTGACCGTTCTTCAATTTTATCTAGAAAACAATAATATAATAAGATATTGTCGTTTATGTATTATACTTTTATAGCTTATACTCTTTATATAAAAGCACAAAACATCTTTAGAAAAAACTTTAATCATATTACTTCTAGTTATTAATCGAGGTCATATTAATGAAAACATATTTAGAAATCTATTGAAAACGTTATTGAATTATGCGACTCTAAAAGTTACACAGACAAAAATTTAAAAATAGGTTTTGATGAGTTATACTGTTGGTAAAAAGCTTGTTTTTTAAGTTGTAATAAGCTTTCACTTCCTTCAAGTTAGTTAAGATTTACACATACAATTACAAAATATTAATATGCTATTGCTATAGTATTATGCCAAATGAATCAATACTTACAGAGCACTGAGCGGTGCTTGGGTCATATCCATAATGCCTTGGACACATTGCTGTTCTATGTTCTGCTGGTCTTCCATCAGGAAACGCATCAGGAGGTGAACATAGATGAAACTTTCTACAATCATATGCATCCGGGAAAATACCAACCTGGAAATGATAAATTCAATTAAAATTAGTACTGTATGCTGCAATATAATCTTAGAAGAACTGACATTTTCTGTTAATGTGAAAAAGTTTAAATTATTTATACCTATAGTTATGTACACATTTACTTGTATATTATATTTTTTTTTGAAAAACATATATATTGTAAAAATTCAATTAACTTTTAATTGAAACCATTAAATCAGACAAAGATAATGATGAATCGTATGGTGTATATTTTTATACTTTGTTACTTGTTTTTGAACAAAGCAATTTGTGTATGTACTTAACAACACAAGCATTAAAATAGGAATTTGAAAAATATTCCATATAAATAATAAAAATAAAATATTCAATGCATGAATGTAATAGGAAAATATCAATTGGTAGTTATTTTCAATAAATTTTATTGGTGCATTTGTTCTAAATAAAGTTCCATTCGCAAATCGTTTGGATTTTACATAACTACAGCAATATTTAATGCTTCACCTGATTTTTGCAAATTTTCAACGAACAAATAAATACTTGACGATTTTAGTTTTTTAAATAAATAACTAAATTTCACATAGTTATAGTTATAATTGTGATCTCCTAAAAGGTGTATGTGCGTACGCTCCTTATTACCATCATTCCGATATTCCACATCTTCCACACAATCGGTGAGAGATCAGGCAGGATTTTTTTCACAAGGAAATAGAGTAACTAAACTTGACTTATCCTGGGACTTAAACTTAGAATGGATGGATTTTTAACCACTAGACCAACGATGCAATGAGCAGTGGCCTTCCTTTTTTACTTAGCTTTATTTACTCCATATGTCTGTATTAACCATGACATCAAAACCACGATTATAGAATACATGCATATTTCCTACTAGTAACCCTATTTATTTGTATGTATTTCAACTATTATACATAATAAATTTTATAACATTGCCAACAGAAATCTTAAGAGTACGATAGATTTTTTAATATAAACTATTTCCACCTTCAACACCACCTCTTACGTTTTGATGAAAAAAAATATGGAATCAGTTCTCGAAGAATCCTGAAATGTCCATATCAAATTTTCAAATTACCATCGAAATCGGTTTCATCGCTTAACAATGTAAATGGAATCAGCAGAAAAAACAGATTACTTTCACATTTATGATCATAGAATGGATTTGTAATTTAAAAGTGTGTTTACAGTTAGTCTCTTACATCACGATTATTAATTTCGTAGTGCACTTATTCGCCTTGACATTTTGTTGGCGTCGCGATAGTCTGATGTACGCGCTCATCGTAAATGCTTTTGTAAACAATACTTATCTCAGATCAAGATTTATAATAAATAAAACTCATTGCATGTTTTAAAAATGTAATTCTTGTAGACGTTTTGATATTTACGCAACAAATTAGGTATAAGCTTTTTGTCCTGGTTTTGTCCATAATACTTTCTTAGATTTACGCGAATATTAAATAAAATAAAATAAAATAATTTAAATAAAACCTTCTTTTCGTATTTTTTTCACGGATTTATTTTGATTTTTGGTTCCCGACGTTTCGATTGCTTTACAGCAATCATGGTCACGGGAGAGACTAAGGTGTTAGATGTCTCAAAAGCATTATATAGTTTTATTATTTTGTGGGTAGGCTGTCTGTAACAACTATATAATGCTTTTGAGACATCTAACACCTTAGTCTCTTCCGTGACCATGATTGCTGTTAAGCAATCGAAACGTCGGGAACCAAAAATCAAAATAAATCCGCGACAAAATCCGAAAAAACTAGTTTTGTCCAGTTGCTTTTTTGACCAAAAAGGAGGTACTCTATTTGGCTATATTATTTTGTGTGTTCGAGAATGTATGTTGTGAAATGATTTTCATAACTCTTTTTCGATTATACTTTAAGCGTATACCACCACCACTGTACCACATAGAACTTCCAAAAAACACAATCCTGTAGGTGGAATAATTTTGTTCTTATGGGTTTCGAATTGGGTGTATCATTTTATTTGAAAAATATTTATTTATAGCGGCTCACCCTAGCTTCGCTCGGGTTTGCCACTAGACAAACAAATACTAATCTATCCCAAGAGAATTGTAAATTTTCCGGGATAAAAAGTAGCTTATGTGTAATTCCAGACTATAACCTATCTCTGTTCCAAATTTCATCCAGATCTGTTTAGTCGTTCTGGCGTGAAAGAGTAACTAACATCCATACTCACAAATGTTTCACATTTATAATATTAGTAAAGTTTCATTAAAATCCAATCAGTAGTTTTTGTGTACTAAGCTATATAAGTTACGATATTTTTTTATCTATTTTACGGGAACTATTTAATTTTCCGGGGTGAAAAGTATCTAAAATGTTGACCGGGGATATAAGGTAACACCATCAACAGTTTCGGAGATTAGCCCGTACAAACAGACAAACAGACAGAGAAACAAAAAATTAAAAAATAATCTGGATTTATTCTATCGCTCTTCTTACATTCCTCTGACTCGGTTTTTAGCATTATTTTTTTCTGTGTACAGACATTCGACCTCTACAGTTTTATTATAGTATAGATGAATTAGAAATCACTTTATAAATTAAACATCATTGAAAGTAAAGGTAAAGTGGAGTTTATTATTTTAAAATAATTTAAAGTGTACTTGTAAAAATGAATTATTTTATTATTATAGTAGTTCGATATTTGAGACTCCCGTTATTTCCAAGATACATATGTTTAAGGGCTACAACCCTTCACACCCGGATGTCGTCTAGTTTCTTTCTTTTTTTAAATTCTAATTCTTTGATTTTCTAATTTTATACCTAAAGATATACTGAAATTTGGTTAGATTTTTTTTTTGCGATTCAGTGACAAACGCGCAGACAGACCACCTGATCGAAAGCAGTACCTGTCGCCCATAACACCTGCGGTTCATGCACTTAGGTTTTAAGTAACAAAAATGCAGAACCACAGGTGCGTTGTCACTGTGAGGACTAAGATATTATGCCTCTTGCCTGTAATTGCGCTGGCTACCTTATCCTTCATACCGGAACACAACAATGCAATCATTGTTGCTTGGCGGCAGAAATAGATAAGGGGGTGGTACCCATCCAGTCGGACTCCTCAGGCTTGACAGAGTCCTACCACCGGTAGATAATATATATATATATATATATATATATATATATATATATATATATATATATATATATATATATATATATATATATATATTGTACGTACATGTTTATAAAATATAAGGATATAAATATGGCAGTGGTAGTCTTGCATTTTCACCGTCATTACCACTTTCTTTACGATTAAAGTAAACATTGTGACAATATCTTGCATATCTGAAAAGCAAGTTTTTAAAAAACATGTGAAGTCTGTCAACCTGCACTTGGCTGCGTGGTGGATGTTGATCTGATCCCTAGCATTGAGACGTTAAAAGGGTTGATTATTTAGAACTAGAGACTCACCCTCGCTTCGCTTGGGTTCATCCCTTGATTCTCCATACGAACTTTCATCCCCATTTTCACACCCTTAAGGAAAGATTTCCGGAATAATAAATCCTATGTCTTTTCCAGGATCTCAAACTATCTTCTTACCAAATTTCATCTAAATCGTTCAAGTAGTTTTTGAGTTTATGCGTTACAAACATACAAATCTTTCCTCTTTGTAATACTAGTGTAGATATAAAAAGCTCACCTGTTCACAAACATGGCTGTACTTTTGTGTGACGTCTTCACATTCTGGAACTGCATCGTTGGAACATTGACGTAAATGTGCGTTACAAGTCTGTCCGTTCGAGCATTGCTGAAGGGGAACCTGAAAGTATTCATATTAATATTATAAATGTAAAAGTTTGTTTATTTGTTTGTCCTTCTTTTACGTTTAAAGGGAGCGACATTTGAATATATAATGTATAGAAATATTGGAAGAGCTGAAATTATCTTGTTGCCACGTGTAGAGATGTTTTAATACAATTCATATGAAGGAAATTTCGATTGTTATAGTTTTCTGTATAAAAACAGATATTCTTCTGTTTATCTAGGGGCGAAGCTAGCAAAGCGTGGGTATAACACTTGTATTCAAAGGTTAGCTTTTTCATTATATGACGGAGTATCAAAATTTTATGCCTTTAGGTCCAGTTGTATGGTCTAGACTTTGATTAACTAGTTAGGACGATTAATTTTATATGTATGTTTTATTATATTTAAACGAATATAGGCTCAAAACTATATAGTGAGCATTACAGTTTATTAATAGCACAAAAAAAACCTTTGTTTTTACTGTAAATGACATTAGTTAACAATACTTGTATTTACAAGCCTATAAAATACTTCGATTTAATACAAATTGTAAATATTCCATAAGAAGAGGTTAGTTTTATATCGTAACTAGTAAAGCAACCTGATTTGCTTTGGCGTAAAATGATACATAAATAAACATATATTATGTACAATGTACAGTATACAAATCTATACTAATATTTTAAGCTGAAGAATTTCTTTGTTTGTTTGGTTGAACGCGCTAATCTCAGGAACTACTTATCCGATTTGAAAAATTCTTTTTGCATTGGATAGTTCGTTTATTAAGGAAGGCTATAGGCTATATATCATCCTAAAAAATGTACGGTTCCCGTGGGATAGATTTATTTTTGTCTAGGGACGAACCCGAAGTGAAGCGAGGGCGAGTCGCTAGTGTATTATATACTAGTGACTCACCCTCGCTTCGCTCTAGTTCATCTAGTTACGGGGTACGTTTTAACGGTTAGTATAGTATAGACTATATTACCTATATATGCATAGGTACAAAAGAAACAGTTCTGAACTTTTCGATTTTCCAGCTATTTTTTGGGGTTTTCCTTTTTTTATGCTTAAACCACCCCTGACACACCCTCAACAAAACAGAACAATTATTTTAATCGATCCAGCTGTTTTACAGTGTTAGCGAGACTAACGCAATAATAAGTAATAGTAATAACAAATATATATATATCAATTTTTTGTTTAGATCTCAAAATATCTGATGAATGATTGAGTAGTGAACAATGGTGGTAGTGAGTCTATCACTACCACCATTGTTCACTACTCAATCATTCATCGACTGAGAATCTGACTGCCTTAGTAGTCTATTGGCTAGCATGTATAGCGGCAGATTTGGAGGTCATCGATTCGATACACACATAATATGTTCATTTATTTCTATATATTTATCTTACTTTGACATTCATAATACAATAAACTTTTATTATATTATACCAACATAATTTATTATTACCAGACTTTATATGAGATCTGATATACCAGAAAACTATATACATAATTAAAAAAGTATCAAAGTGATACAAAAAATAAAATTTCATTAAAATTGATTCAGCCAAAAGTTCGATTTTACGATCCACAATAATTATTACATCATTTTAATTTACAGAATCATATTATTTTATATTAAAAAAGTAGTGTTTTTACCGACTTAACAACAGGAGGATGTGCTCGATACATAATTCGGGTGCATGTTTTGTGTGAACATTATTTGTTATCTGGCAGTTGCAAATCGATTTTCTCAATTAATGTAAATTATATAATATGTATGTTCCTTCATAAGCAAAACGAAATATAATAAAAGTTAGTGATTTAGAAGACGGTGTATTTAAAAAGTTATTATTTGTAGTGAAGTAAATATTTGTTTTGATTCTTTTACGAGTTTATTTTACGGAAAACTTTCAAAAGAACGTTTTTTGAACACCAAATATACTTGCAAATTTATGAAATTATTGAAGTTCAACGTTTTTGAAGCCATTAACAAGAAAATTGAATTGAATTGAATTGAAAGCTCAACAATTCAATTTTTATTTATAATTTAAATTAATATTGTTTTATCATTTTAATGAATCATTCATAAAGAACGTTTGTTTTAAAAATATGATAAAAATATAAACTTATTTACATTGAAAGTTTTGTCGTTTTGCTCTAATTCTTCCGTAATTATCACTAGAGATAATAAAGTGGATTGTTGAATGCTGTGGGTACAAGAGTAGTAAATTATTCGACTTTACCAACGATATGTTTTGGGTTTCACCACATTATGTGTATCTAAACAAACTAGTGTTCACCCCAAGGGCGATCCACCGTTACGGGTACAGTGGACATGCCCACAACCCTAATTGAGATCGATGACTGTTGTCACCTTAATTACATTATGCCTTAATTACATTAAAAAAAAAAAAAACTTTTTTAAAATATACTGGCGACTCGGGAGGTCAGTGTAGATGCTGCGGAGAGATTATTTTGTATTAAAAAACTAGGTACCTTTTTGGCTAATTGTAAGTGTATAATTAGCCAATATTCGGGTGTCCGTGACTGCAACCTTTTTTGAAGATTGGATCCGCGCTTGATTCGCCCATAGGTCGAAATTCAACCATTTACTGAATATAATATAAAACTGAATTGTTTATTACCTATCTATGTAAATAAAATAACCGTTTACACTTTTCTTCGTCAATATCTAAAAATAAATAAATAAGTATGTTGGGACATTAACGCACAGCACCATCTAATTTCATGGTAAGCAACGAGGCTTGTGTTATAGATACCAGATAGTTGATACACTACACATATATAACTTTAGATATATACATATTATAAATGTAAATACCCATGACTGGAGTACAAACATCCGTGCTCATCACAAATGAATGCTCCCAGCGGGATTTGAACCCGCGATCGCTAACACAACAAATATAGGGTTACTACATACTGAGCTAACGTGTCGTCGAACGTAACGTAATGTCGTGTAAAAATTAAAAGTAATTATTACATTAGGTGTCGATTTTTAACCGAATTCCAAAAAGGAGGAGGTTCTATGTTCAGCCATATAAAAAAATACCCCTAATATTAATCCGTGCCGAGGGATGCGTGGTCAGGGGGTAAGTAATCGGGGACTTTATTGCTCGAGGGATCACTTCGGTAGGGCAGCCATTGGATTTTTGCTTCAAAGCAAAAATCCTACGATGACCCATTTTCTAGTATATCACTAATTCACCAACAGTACGTATGCAGGTGTTATGCGTAAATGTATTTCCCCATATAAAACAAAAATACCAGTCTTAATCAAATGTACATGTTATAGTTTTTTAATCACATAGAGACAGTGTTGTATAAAATTTGTAGATAAAGAATTCAAAAAGCTTATTTCTGTACATTTCTAACGGAAAACCCCTATCGTGAAGACAATTTATTCATAAATGTAGAGTAAGTTATTCCACATACATTATCTTTATATCTTCGCATAGTAAATTAAGTGGCATTGTTCAAAACAAAAGCTGTGTTTTAGTTGAACTCTTACATGAAATTCAGGTTCAAAAATATGTTATTCACTTGTGCTGCCTTTTCTTAGAAACAAATATTTAAGTTTAAAAAATTCTTTTGGAATAACTCAAATTGGTCCGTTTTTTTTTGGATAAAATGGAAATAGCACGTATATTAATTCTTTATTTTATGTATAGATTATTTTTAGTTTTGTGGCTCTAATATTTTAATATATTTACGTGAATATTTGATATCTATACATATAATAAAATTCTAAGTCGAATCTGTACATTAAATATTTTTTGGAAAATCTTATTGAAATAGACATTATTATCGATACAGAGGCCGAATCTATAGTTTTTAGAAGTTTTATCTGTCTGTCTGACTGTGTGTCTGTCTGTAAGTCTGTCAGTCTGTCTGTCTGTCTGTCTGTCTGTCTGTCTGTCTGTCTGTCTGTCTGGGAACGCATCATGAGAAATATATCTAAATAATAATATATCTAAATAATTCCTAAAAGGTCTTCAGTAAATTAAAAATGACCCTGTATAAACGGTTTAAAAGATTATGAGAAAAGTGTACGAAAATTATATTACTATTCAAAGCCCTTAAGATCCCCATAAAGTACGGGACCAGATTTTACACGAAGTTGAGCCGTACTTGACCAGTAATTTATTTTAATTCCTTTTTACGCTTAGTCGTACTCGAGGAAATTGAACTTGAAACTAAGATTGATGAATTTTCGTAATGTGGTATTTAGTATATAAAAATTACATTAAACATACCTTTCTTTTTTTCTGTCTTTCTTTATTTATTTGTAACTAGCAACTCACGCTCGCTTCGCTCGCGTTCGTCCCTAGGTAGGTGCGTTTTCGCGGTTAACTATGTTTACACCTAAATAGTTACTTGCTACTCCTAAGATGTTAATTAAAATTATAAAGCGATTTACCCTCGCTTTGCTCGGGTGCGTATGCCGTACGCGGATTATGTTCAAAATTTCATGAGTTTTAATTTTTTTTCGCGGAACCCTAATTCTTTTTCTAAAATAAAAGTAGCCTTAGTTACTCTTTATAACATCAGCTATCTGCCAGTGAAAGTGCCATCAAAATCGGTCTAGCCGTTTCGGAGATTTTGAGATTTTCCGTTTCGGAACAAACAGACAGACAGATAGACAGACGGACAGATAAAAATTTTAAAATATGTTGTTTTCGTATATATACCGTGTATACATCCATATGCATTTAGTAAAAAGCGATTATTTTAATACTACAAACAGACACTCCAATTTTATTTATCTGTATAGATATGTATGTATTTAAAGTTATATAATGTGTAGTGTATCAACTATCTGGTATCCATAACACAACCCTCGTAGCTTACCATGGAACTAGGTGGTGCTGTGTGTTAATGTCCCAACATATTATTATTATTTCTATTTTGCTTTAAAATACGTTTGTAATTTCAATTACATCGCACATCAATCCGATAGGATTACAAAGGTTCGTCAGCCGCAACATGATCCCACAGAACGTTTTTCTTAAACAAATATCGTGAGTCCACAAAATCTTTTTATTAGTATTCGCTTAAACGCTTTTACCCGATTGTCGCGAAAGACGGCTAATGGTTTTTTTATGTACATTTTGACTTCAGCAAGTTTACACATACATACATACAAACAGACAGTAGCAACTTTGTAATATAAAGCTATATAAATATTATATTATCATAAAAGATAACTATTTTAATTGGTATGAGACTTCAAAATCATTTTAATAAAATACTTATAACTACGAATTATTTCCAACATGATTACCACTTGTTTTACGGTAAAGAAAAACATCGTGAGGAAACTTGCATGCCTGAGAGAACCTAGCAATTTTTCGAAAGACACGTGAAGTCCCCCTCGTTCTTGGCCAGCGTAGTGGACTATGGCCTGATCCCCCTCGTATTGAAGGGAGGCTCATTCCTAGCAGTGAGACGTTCTGAAGAAAAGCTGAATACATACAGTAAATCACAGGCATAATTGTATTAGAAACAGAAACGATTCTTTTTAATACCTTAAGCCATCCAACAGGTAATGGTATGCAAGTAACAGCGTGAGTACAATTCTGGCATGCCATGCCTGATTCTACACATACACCCTCGATGTCTAGCTCGCCTTCTCCCAGAGACCTGCCCAGTGGAACAGCAGCCATGCGGTTTCCTGTCACCACTCCACTAAGATCAAAGGAGTGCGAAAGCTGAAATAGAAACAATTACTAGAAACACATGGCTTATGGAGTCATGTCGCCTATACTGGTGACAGGAGAGCTGGTTCGTTTTTCGCCCAAAGAATCGGCATATTTGATGTCGATTCTTATATACTATGACCCGGATGTAGACAAAGGCACTTTTAAGCGCACAAAAGTGAGGTTAAGATAAATATCTAGTAACCTTTTTTTATTATCATACGAAAAATATGTAAGACATTATTTTTGTTTTTTTTTTTTATATATATGAATGTACATATATAGGTATGTACATGTCAGGGATAAGTATTAATTAAACTAGCGACTCACCCTCACACCTAAAACCTACCACCTAAACAATCTATAACCTTCCTCAAAACGGGCTATCTAATGCAAAAAGAATTTTTCAAATCGGATTAGTAGTTCCTGAGAACAGCTCGTTCAGACAAACAAACAAACTCTCCCTCTTTATAATATTAGTATAGATAAAGTACATTTCAAATTGGCTTTCTAATTATTAAACATATTAGAACTTGAATTAAAATGTACTTAGTGTAAATGCTAAATAATATATGGAATCTACTTTCTGAATACATCCAAAGGAAATTTAATTACTCTAGAGAACTGCATTCGCTTAACAAGTTAATAATCATGCTTATTACAGAAATGTGTTCATATATTATACTAGCGACTCACCCTCGCTCCGCTTGGGTTCGTCCCTTAATATGTTTTAACGGTTAGTATAGATTTTTCAGAGATGACATATTTTTTCGCAGTAAAACTTATCCTATATTACGTTGACTCTCGTAACCACTTATCATCACACCAATTTTCATTAAAATATGTCCAGTAGTTTTCTCGTGATGCGTTTCCAGATAGACAGACAGACAAAAAAAAAATCTAAAAACTATATATTCGATCTCTGTATCGATAATAATGTCTATTTTAATAAGATTTTCCAAAAAATATTTAATGTACAGATTCGGCTTAGTTTCAATTTTATTATATTGGTGGGTGGTAAATTCAGCTATACAGCATCCACTATCAAAAGAAATCTTAACTAAAATCATACGGATGACCAATAAATGGATAAGCCGTAAATGGATTATATAGGTGACCCATAATTTCATGGGTCCAGCAAACTTGAGAAGCTGGGAAATTGACTGCTCTTAACCACCATGCTTTAACAATGACGTCATTGTATGTGAGAGCTTAAGGAATGCTTATATATATATATATATATATATATATATATATATATATATATATATATATATATATATATATATATATATATATATATATATATACATACATACATATATATGAAAATGGCAAGCTAGAGTTAAATTTAAATTTCTACTTACGATGCAGTTGCAACACAAGAAAGAAATAAGAAGTACTTTTAGCCACATTTTTACACAAATGTTCTTCTCTGTACACAATATACTACTAAAACGCAAATAATTTTGGAGGCCAGTACTCTTTAACCCTCTTATCTCAAACTTTAAACATTGATAATTATATTAAAAATATATACATATAATTGTCTACTTATTTTTGTAACTGTATTTCCTATTCGTCACAGTAGTAATGGACATTACTAATAAGGCGAAAGATATAGAAATCTGGAGCAAACTGGAAGAGGCTTATGCACAATTATTATTATTATTATTATTTATATCCGTCAATTGCGAAATGTGTGTTTGTCTCTTTGTTGCATATACTTAGGTGATAAATGCGAAATTATGTTTGTTGAATGGTCTTTTTCTTTTTTTGTTAAGATATATATATATATATATATATATATATATATATATATATATATATATTTTATGAGATTCAGTGACAAACGAGCAGCCAGACCACATGATGGAAAGCAGTACCTGTCGCCCATAACACCTACGGTTCATGCACTTAGGTTTTAAGTAACAAAAATGCAGAACCACAGGTGCGTTGTCACTGTGAGGACTAAGATGATATGCCTCTCGCCTGTAATTGCGCTGGTTACCTTATCCTTCAAACCGGAACACAACAATGCAATCATTGTTGCTTGGCGGCAGAAATAGATAAGGGGGTGGTACCCATCCAGTCGGACTCCTCAGGCTTGACAGAGTCCTACCACCGGTAAGATGTTAAGATATATTATGAAGTTTATTGATTTTAGAGGATTTTACAGCAATAAATTATTAAAACAAACAATACGAACTGTAAGGCATAAGCCCTACAAGAGCAATAAGGTGAAAATTAACACGTTAGTTTTTATATTTCTATTAGCGATTAGTCTCTTTTTCTCTCATTCTCAACTTTTAGTATCTCCCGTGACCATGATTGCTGTAAAGCGTTCGAAACAACCAAAAATAAAAATAAATCCGCAAAAAATTCGGAAAGATAGTTGTACCTAAAATGTCAAATTTTCGCGTAAATCTAACAAAGGAATACATATAATTATATCATGACAGAGTGAACAGTCTGTTTGTCCACTCTAAAAGTACATTTTAAATTTTAAATATTGGTGAAAGAATTTTTTAAATAGAATGAATGGTTTTGGTGTTTACTTCCTACATTAAAACTTGTTAAATATATCTTTTTATAATATTAGTTTAGACAGTAATTGAAAAAACCTTTTTTTTTTTATGAGATTCAGTGACAAACGAGCAGATAGACCACCTGATGGAAAGTAGTACCTGTCGCCCATAACATCTACGGTTCATGCACTTAGGTTTTAAGTAACAAAAATGCAGAACCACAGGTGCGTTGTCACTGTGAGGACTAAGATGATATGCCTCTCGCCTGTAATTGCGCTGGCTACCTTATCCTTCAAACCGGAACACAACAATGCAATCATTGTTGCTTGGCGGCAGAAATAGATAAGGGGGTGGTACCCATCCAGTCGGACTCCTCAGGCTTGACAGAGTCCTACCACCGGTAAGAAACTGGCCAATGTCATAAAGTGGTCATGCATAGAACATTTTTGTTTTATTTGTAGGCATATATTTTCTACTAATTGAATAATGTTGTTTTAAAATTGTTAGAAAAATCTCTCATCCGTATAAGAGATTAGTCAAATAACTTTTTTGTATAAAAACGCTATTTAAAACGCCTTAGCGTTTAGTGAAGCAAAAATGTAAATAGGTGTTGCATTTAATTTCTTAAAGGGCTTTAATAATTATTAATTTTTAGCTTATTCTTAAAATTTATTTACAACCCATCTCTCGCTTTACTTGGTTTAAAAACCATATTAAAATTTATTGATATATCTTAAATAAAATTTCCTTTATCAATTTCACCCCAAAAATTATCTGTAAACAAAGTTACGAATATCAGTTTAGTATGTTATCTATACATATAATAAAAATTTTACTGAGTCGAATCTGTACACTAAATATTAATTGAAATAGTTATTATTATGGATACAGAGGCCCAATCCATAGTTTTTAGAATGTCTGTCTGTCCGTCTGTCTATCTGTGACCGCATCACGAAAAATCCACTGGACAGATCTTGATGAAATTTGGTATGATGATAGCTGGTTATCCGGGTCAACATATAGGATACTCTTAACTACAGGATAATATGTCATCTCTGAGCTAAGCGATAAAACGTAACTACGGATGAACCCGAGCGCAGCGAGGGTAAGTCTTTAGTTAAGAAATAAGTTAAACCTATTTGTATTCAGCCCTCTCGAGTAGAACCTAAAACAATTTTTAATCAAGCTAATTCACAAACTTCTCTTTTATTTTAGTTTAGATACAAGTAATCAAGTTCACAAATTTTACGGACAATATTTTTTCCCCTTATATTAATGATTTTTTCCATCAATCAATCAATCATGCCGAGATATTTTGATACTTTTTACGTTAAGAGGGTACAATGACTGCAAAATCACTTGATTTTTTTCTTGAATATGAGACCAAAATTAAACAAAATTAAATAAAAACTTTATAATTGATTAACATATTAATTCACATCTATACATATAATAAAATTCTTCATCAAATCTGTACATTAAATATTTATAGTCATTTTATAATTTTTTTCATAGTTTTTAGAATTTTAGTATTTCTGTCTGGGAACGGGAACATCACGAGAAAACCACTGGACAGATTTTGATGAAATTTGGTATGATGATAGCCGGTCATCCGGGTCAACACATACTCACCTATAAGAAATCTATACTAACCGTTAAGATGTATGTATACAAGCCCGACCGCAGCGAGGGTTATTCGCTAGTTATAAATGTATATAAAAAAAATTACCCGAACCAGGTACCTCCTGTTTTTTTAATTTGGTCAAAATTTAAGTAAAACGCTTTTCTCCTTACTTATTTAGGTAGATTTCAAAGATATCCATCATGTATGTTCACACGAAACCTCAAAACTCATGTATATTAAAAGCTACGGGAAAACTTTATTCAAAACATTTAACTTTCTGTAAACACATAAGCTACTAAGGCTTTATGTTTGCAGTACATATTTACGTGAAATATCTCGTTGACTTAATGTCTAGTTCTGTTCAACTCCAGAGGTCCTGAGTTCGAGTCGCAGGTCTAGTCAAGTTATATCTTCTCAGTAGCAGTAATAGAGTATAAATGTTATGTTAATAAAAACAACACAATATTCAGCCGTACGGAACTCTTGATGTGCGAGCCAAAATCATACTCACACATTTGAAAATATTACAACCATCAAATTATATATTAGTTATAACATAAAACCAAAAACTTTTTTTATAGTCTGAACGCAGGTGAACCGCGGGTTCTATTAGTAATTATTTAATTCAGTTCATTTGAAGAGAAGAGAAGAGAAGAGTAGTAGTAAGAGTACCTTAAGAGATAGATACTGTTGCAGAATTTTCTATTGGCCTTTTCAAGACCTACAATTTATTATACATTGTTTTTATGTATATCTTAAGATTTAGCCAGCGGAAGGTTTCTAAAAGGACGACTCGATAAAAACAGTTATTGTGATTTCATGTGGTAAAGAAAGATTTTCCTGAAGGTTTCCTAAATGTTGACCCGAGTAATAAGTCATCATTTAACCAAATTTCGTTAAAATCGATTCATTGATTTTTGCGTGAAACGCACATACACAAGAGACAAACTGACATACAGACAAACAGACAAAACAAAACTATTGTTTTGGGGTCTATATTGTATACAAAATACGTTACAGTCGTTGTTTTTAAAAAAAATTCATGAACAGATTTCGCCAAGTTATTGTTTTATTATTGTACAAATCTATCCCACGGGAACTGTACATTTTTCCGGGATAAAAAGTAGCCTATTTATTGTTAAAGTTTCAATAAAATCCAATCAGTAGTTTTTGTGTATTAAGCTATATAAATTACTATAGTTTTTTATCTATCCGTCGGGAACTCTTTAATTATTCGGGATGAAAAGTATCTAAGATGTTGACCGGAGATATAAGGTACCACCATGCAAAATTTTATTTAAATCGGTCTAGCAGATTCGGAAATTAGCCCGTACAAACAGACAAACAGACAGAGAAACAAAAAAAATGAAAAAAATCTGGATTTGTTCTAATGGTCTTCTTACATCCCCCTGACTCGGTCTTTAACTTTTTTTTTCGATGTACAGACATTCGACCTCAACAGTTTTATTATAGTAATATAGATATAGATATAGATATAGATTAATCATTTCTTTTATTTGACCGATTCACTTTTACAATAAAAAAGTTTGTTAGGTTAGGTTAGGCAATGCCAAAGGAACAAAAAAGTTTATATTTGTGAAACTCTTGAAGAGAATTGACCCGCTAGTTAACAAGGAGAAAGGTATTAGAGTTTAAGTTTCTGGTTTTTCCTTAAGTGAAACAAAAAGTTACTACGGAACAACCTTTTTCACTAGGTGTTCCTTACATTTGGTTTATTTAGGAGAAAATATAAATAAATATCTATACATATAATAAAATTCTGAGTCGAATCTGTACATTGAAAATTTTTTTGGAAAATGTTATTGAAATAGACATTATTATCGATATAGAGGCCGAATCTAAGTATTTAGAATTTTTGTCTGTCTGTCTGTTTGTCTGTCTGTCTGAGAACGCATCACAAGAAAACTACTGGACATATTCTGATGACATTTGGTATGATAATAGCTTCGATGACGATGCGTGTGTGCGTGCGTGTGTTTTTGTGGACCACGCCACACACAAGCCACATGTGGTTCTTAGAATTATTTTTTTATTATTTATAATTTAATGAAATAGATAAGAAAGTGTATACAATATGTAGTATGGAGAATGTACGATTTTTGTCAATTTTCAAAACAACACTTGTCCTAACATAACAGATTTGATGGAAGTTCCACTAAAAGCTTTTGTTACAGAACATCTTTAAAGGTCCGTAACTTTCAGCGAGTTAATAAACAATTTTGAAAGCGTCCTCGAACTCACTCGCTTTCACCCTTTCCGCCTCACTTACTACTAATCGTCATCCTTAAACATTGAAATATTTGAGCCTTATTTACTGTAGATATATGTATACTAATTTGTTGGTTTTGAGGCTCAGATTCGGACAGAACATTTTTTTCAAGGTACAAATTGGTGCCTAAGATCTTTATTGCCATTTAAAGCCAATTTAATTTTTAATGATATCTATATACACTCTATGACGCTTGCATTATCAAGACAAATCTAATGACATATAAATCATCGAAATCCGTTAAGATGTTTAGTAATTACGAGGGAACATGGGATCGGACATATGTATCGGACATACATACCCTCTTTTGGACATATGTACATACATACCTTCTTTTGGGCTTCGCTGCAGTCGGCTAAAAAAGAACCGTAATAGGTAGAAAGTTGAAATTTTCTCAGAGTATGTATTTTTATTGTCGTTATAACAACAAATAATATAAAACAAAGATGGCGAATTTCAAAAAGGCTGCCATGCAAATTAAAAACAAATCGATTATGATACGAAACATATGCGAGTCCAACTCGCAGTTGACCGATTTTTTTTATTTCCTTTAAGTTGCGAACATCATAAAGATATACATACGTATATCCTGTACATCAGGCTTCCCTGTAAACCCTGTAAGGGACCTTTTTCAAATTTGGAATTCTATTCACGCATATGGAATTTGTCACACGTAACTAAAGCCCATTCCTTAGTCTTAACTGGGTACCATGGGATCACATTCACATACCATCATCACAACGCGGAAATTGCTTGAAAAGGAATACCACAGATGTTATTTTCATATAAATTCATGTATTATTTAACGTTAGTATAGATTTCTTAGAGATGAGGTATTTTCTAACAGTAAAAAGTATCTTATATAATGTCCCGAATAACCAGCTATTTTTAATAGTTTTTACCATATTTAGTAAGTTACCTTGCTAAACTGTTTACAGATAGTATCGTCGTAGTTTTGTTCCACCAGATTTAGTATTTTTTCTCAGAAATGAGATATTTTTCCGCGGTAAAAAGTATTCTATATATTGACCCGGATAACCAGCTATCTTTGTATCAAATTTCATCAAAATCCCTCCATTGGTTTTTCTGTGATGCGGTAACAGACAGACAGATAGACGAAAATTCTAAAATGTATAGATTCGGTCTCTGTATCGATAGTAATGACTATTTCAATAAGATTTCCAAAAAATATTTAATGTACAGATTCGACTCGGTTAGAATTCTATTATATGTATAAATATAAATTATTGTATACATTTTTCCTTTTGCTAAATCATGTTTGAAATTGTGCATTGGCTTTAAAAAAACAAGAATGCCAGCTAACATTAAAATCTATTGAACAATTTTCATATACTAACAGAATTTTCATTCACCATTTCGTGGGAATTCTTTATTCGAGATAAAAACTCAGTCATGGAAATCTTTGCCAATTTTTTTACGAATCTTTGAATCACTTGAAATGATAAATTGGTAGACAATCAACTTTATATGTTATATGTTGGGATATTAACACACAGCACCATCTAGTTCCATGGTAAGTTACGAGGCCTGTAACACCATCTAGTTCCATCTAGTTAACCTAAAATATTTACCAGTTTGTATTCAGCCCTTTTTTCTAACGTCCCACTGATGGGCACGGGCCTCTCTCAATGCGAGATGTTGATGATGTTATCATGTTTTCTTTCACCCTAAGGCAAGTGGTAGTCATCTTTCAATTTCAATTTTCAAAAGCACTTGTAATGAGTCTAATTGAATAAAGTTTATTTCATTTCATTTCTTGAAAGCATATATGACAATATCAGAAGTGCGAGACTCGGGATTGGAACCCACTACACTGGTTTTCTAAGCGAGCAAGTTACCATTGGGCTACGACTGCCTTTATACTAATTTAGTATCGTTTAAACTTTAAACAACTGTAAATAATAAATATATTTTTCTGTGATGTTCAATATAGGAAAACATCACTTACGTAATATATTTAAACAAAAAACAAATCTATCCCACGGGAACCGTACATTTTTCCGGGATGATATATAGCCTATAGCCTTCCTCAGTTAACGGGCTATCTAATGCAAAAAGAATTTTTCAAATCGGATTAGTAGTTTCTGAGATTAGCGCGTTCAACCAAACAAACAAACAAAAAAACTCTTCAGCTTTATAATATTAGTATAGATTACAATATTATAATATTTTCAAACAGAATTCGGAATAAACTTATAAAAACTAAATGAGCAATACTTGGCTCTAACGATTTGGATAAATTTTTTTATATCTAGATAAGGTTTCGCTTTTTATGTATATCTACATATTAGATATGTAGGTGTCTTTTCTGAAAAATACAATTTTATATATGATTGAAGCTCGATCGCCCAGATATTTACAGTAAACGTCGAAGGTATACAAAATTAAAAATCTCCTCCTTTTTGAAAGTCAGTCAATTCATACATCACAATACAAATTCATCCTATTTCAATGCAACTATCTCTAAATTTCTTTTTTATGTAGAGATATTATATAGACCACTTAAACCAAAATTCTTATTATGTAAAACGGGATATTTTAGCACTTATGTTTGACAATATACCCGTGACCATGGCGCTTGTAACGGAGCCAAAATTTCGGGGTCTCTCAAAAGTAAGTACTAAACAATAAACATGGTAACACGACTTTGTGGTTTGACAACATGTTTGGCTCAGTTTGTAGTGTACCTACTTGCTGTGCCAGCGGTTGCGGGTTCGAGTCCCGCTGGGGGCATTCATTTGAGTGATGAGCACGAATGTTTGTACTCCAGTCATGGGTGTTTATATTTATAATATGTGTATATTTAAAATTATATATGTGTAGTATATCAACTATCTGGTATCCATAACACAAGCCTCGAAGCTTACCATGGAACTAGATGATGTTGTCTGTTAATGTCCCAACATATTAAAAAAAACCATTTTAAATCATAATAATATTGTCAGTGACCATGAAAGTTTTAAATAATATTAATTAAACTAAATTTTGCATACATCTTCATTATACAATGCAATCATACGCTGAGATGAGCTTTGAAATTTTCGTATTCTTTATAACGAAATCAATTTAAAATCGAGATAGTTTTGGCAGTGCAGGCTGCGACTCCGCCAAATATATTCTACGTGTTGCGGCATTGCAGATGCGGAATCATCTAATATACCTATTAAAAATGTTACCTTTAAACTTAAAAGACTACAACTAAAAAAACTGAAACACATAAATAAATATAACTAAAACTCAAAAAACGCGAAAAACGCGAAATTTTCTTCTGAGAAACCCTTTCCCATCAAAATGGAGAAACGATTTTTTTGTTTGGAATACTTTTAAGGTCATTCATAGGCAACTTTTTTTCCTATAACTAGGGTTTCTTGGGAAAAAATATTAGTTACAACACGCTAGTTAAGGATAGTATGATTTTGACATAGTTCTAACTTTAGACCATGAATGATAATAATGGTAAAGTAAGTAGATGAACATTAATAGTTTTTATATTTATTTTATTTAAACAAAACAGATTTATTTAGCTGAATCAATATAAAGATATACTTATTATTTCGTCTTACTTTTTCTACTTATTCTTACTATTTCGTCGTTTTTGTAAGCAGAAATTCTCATATTTGATCATTTAATACTATTAAATATGAAGGCAGTGGTAGCCCAGTGGTAACGCGCTCGCTTGGAACCGAGTGAAGCGGGTTCAAATCCCGGGTCTCGCACTTCTGATATTTTCATGTGCGTATCATTTCTAATACGATTACCACTTGCCGTACGGCGAATGAAAACATCGTGAGGAAACCTGTATGTCTGAGAGAACCTAGCAAGTTTTCGAAAGACATGTGAAGTCCGCCAACCCGCACTTGGCCAGCGTGGTGGACTATGGCCTGATCCCCCTCGTGAAGGGAGGCCCGTGCCCAGCAGTGGGACGTTAAAAAAAAGGGCTGAATACAAATATGAATTTTAACAAAAATGAATACATTTTAGGAATTACACCCTAAAGCCAAACCACAGGAGTTAGTCTTATCTAGAATAGTTTTAAAATCACTGCCCCAATGTGTCGCCAGACAGCGGTTACACAGCGTGGTTTCATACAAACTTGTAAGGCTCAGTTAGTTCACTGTAGTTAGTTTTACTGGTTTCTGTTTTATTTAAATTAGGTGTGAATATATTTAACTGTGAATTTTGAAGTTAAATTTGGGTTTGAATTGAATTTAATGAATAGAAAGCTTAGCTTTTTACCGACTTTAAATAAGAGGTGTTTACTTTAGTTTAATGTTTATGTTTCATTAATTATCATCATCTCTCAATAAATCGTTTTTAATGGCGTTTATAGTAAAAAAAAAACAATAAAATATTATAGTAATACAAATCACTTACCCTTTTACGCTCGCGTCCCTATAGGGTAAATGGTGTAGGAATATGTAGAAGGCAAACATTCAGAGAAAAATATCTTTTTTTGGGTTAATAAACTTCGCGAAACAACTCACCAAAGTTTCATCATAATCGGAATGGTTTAGGAATATATAGTTTTACTTATATAAATAGTATTTTGCAATTTTTAGTTAAAAAGTAATTATTACGGCTTCTATCTAATTTGTTAATTTTATAATCTCTATTAATCTTCGTAATCCGATCTTCAAGCCTTGTAAAGTATTTGAATTAGTTGAAATACGGTTGTGTATATAACATAGGCGGCAGCACAATTATGGTATCATGGATCTAGTCTGATGATGAAACCAAACGTTATATGAGTTCTTTAAGCCAGTCAACAACTTATTTCCGTGGCGAAATATTAGACATTATGACTTTAATGTTTTTTTGTTTGTGTAAGTTTGTGTCTATGTAGTTACATCATAGCTCCTGTTTTTAGCTACATACAGGTGGTTAATGGGACTTACTGGCTAGAAAAGTCAGTAATATCCACTAAAACTCAACAGAATCTGTTTAGTAATTACTTGGGAACATAGGATCGGACATACATACATACAGGTCAAACATATTACCGTCCTATGGGCATAACCGCAGTCGTGTAAAATATAAGCGTACAAAAAAAGTCAACGTATAAAATCATGTATAATGATTTAAATATATATATGTATATATATATATATATATATATATATATATATATATATATATATATATATATATATATATATATATATATATATATATATATTCTAATATGTATTCTAAACCAATAATGCAATGCGGCATACAGTATTATTACATTATCTAAGACAGGCTTATTAATGTTAGGAATTGAGGGAATCCAGTGCGGATATTACAAGTCGATCTGATAATTATGTACATTGATACTAATGATATATGTACTATGGTCTGTCTGTGTCATATAAAGACTTTGGACAAATTTCATCTTAAATGCCTCAGAAACATCATGAATATCAGATGGTCGGACCGTATTAGAAATACGAACGTTTTAAGGCGAGCCAAAGTTCTCGGTATAGAGGCCTACTTGATGAGACGCCAGCTAAGGTGGTGTGGTCATGTGTCAAGGATGCACGAGGACAGACTGGCGAAGCGCATCTTCTATTCTGAACTCCAGAATGGTAAACGGAAACGTGGTGGCCAGTTGTTACGTTACAAGGATGTTCAGAATAGACACTTTAAAAAATGTAAAATTGACCCCTTAGTATGGGAAAAGCAGGCACAAAATCGGCTCGAGTGGAGACGTCATGTGCATCGGCAAGTCAACGCCTTTGAAAAGGAAAGAAGGTCGCAATTAGATGCAAAACGTGACGACCTTAAAGCTAGAACACCTACAGCTATAATTTACAATTTCATTAATGGTGTTCTGACATGTCCGCTTTGTGCTCGGAGCTTTTCGGCCAAAGTTGGTTATGCTAGTCACATGAGAGCACATGAAAGAGCAGCACATCGAAGCTCTCGACAACCACCATAGAAAGCCATTGAATGCAGTCGCTGTGGCCGAAAACGGCTAGATAACATCATCATCATGGTCTGTGTACTTTGTATGAAATATTAAAATCGACATGTCTATGTCACCGTAAAATTATAAACACCGCTAGATTATAATCTATCTAGCGAGATTGTAAAATGTCGAAAGATTTTGTTTCGACACTTTACAATCTCGCGAGATAGATTACAATGTAGCGGCACTTACAATTTTACGGTGACATATACATATAATAAAATTCTGAGTCGAATATGAACATTATTTTTTTTTGGAAAATCAAAAAGTTATTATCGATACAGTAGCTGAATCTATAGTTTTTAGATTTTTTTGTCTGTCTGTCTGTCTGTGAATGCAACACGAGAAAACCACAGGACGATTTAACAGGATCAACATATAGGATACTTTTTAATGCGGGAAAATATCTTGTCTCTGAGAAATTTATACTAACTGTTAAAACCTAGGGACGAACCCGAGCGGAGCGACGCAAGGGTGAGTCGCTAGTGATAATATATACACATATGTATAAAGCTAAATGAAAATAATAAATAAAACCCGTTTTTTATGAACTCGGTAAAAAGGTAATTTGTGTGTGAATTAACTAATTCAAAGCTACGTTCAAACATAGAAAAGTTATTTTAACAATCACATCATCTGCTACTAATGTCTTTCATCGACCTTTCTAAATTAACTTTCAGGATAGAATTTTGTTCGTAGTAATTAAATGTAACAAGATTCGAGTTTCCAAACTGTTCATACTTTGGCAATTTTACCTTTTTTCAACTTTGTTCAACTGATCTGTATATCAGTAAATTATAACTTTACTAGCAACTAACCCTCGCTTCGCCCGGGTTCATCCCTAGGTACGTTTTACGGTTAGTATGAAATACAAATCTTTGAATTTCTCAGCTTTTCTGTATAAATATAATATGCACGTATTATACATATAAACCTTCCTCTTGAATCACTCTATCTATTAAAAAACCGCATCAAAATCCGTTGCGTAATTACATAGGGACAGGCAGTAAGTAGTAAGTACATAGGGACAGACAGACAGCGGGAAGCTACTTTGTTTTATACTATGTAGTGAAGTGAGCTTTTCGAAAGTATATTTTCACATATTTTACGATGTTCTTTGAAAAGTATGTAAGTAGTAGTAAGTAAGTTGTTTTTTTCCTCATCCGTTTTAATACTCAAGTACTGAAGAATATTGTTTTGAAATAAAACAAGTTAAATAATTACTTCCATAATACTTTGTTACATTTGCAAATATTTAACATTTTAAATAAATGAAATTTTTAGTCTTTTCGGTTCAAATGTTTTACAGTAAATATGGTCCTGGGCTTTCCCAGGCAAAATGGCACCAAAATACCTTGCAATATTTTAATAGTTTTTTATAATAATAATAATATATAAAATTGTTGTAATTTGAAACTATATATACGTATGTAATATATGTTAAATAAAATGTAAAATAACTTTTATGTATAAAAATATATATTTGTTATTAAAAGTTTTGTAATTATTTCTTATAAAAATGATATTTATTACTGTGGGATGAGTATATAATTTAAATAAAAGCTATATGACTAGTTGCCATGGTAACCGCTGTTATTGTCTGACAAATGATATATAATATTTTATTCTTTCCATATATGATATTCTATAAATATATGCTTGTAATATGCCTAATATGCCTTATTTTATTATTGATTTGTTTTAATTTAATTATGATATTTGCCAAAGAAGTTTTACTCAACCACGCGTAAAGGTTATACGCGCGCATTTTTTTAAACAATTCCTTATTTATAGTCAGTGTTTAAAAGTCATAGTATGAAGTTCATTAGGAGTATCATTTTAAAATCCATCTGAAATTTACATAGAGTACGTACGTATCTCCATCCCACAGGCGAGGTATAACATGGACCCTCATCAAAAACTCATTGATGGGGCCGACGAGTTTGTTTATCACCAGACCGTTACCACAGTGTAACAGTTGCTGTCACTACTACCGTTAGCTTCTCGATTTTTTTCTATGTCATAATTTATTAAAATGTAAACAGGCTTCCATACACAAGTTGACTTTAATCGATATTACTAATAGAAAGAGTAATGGGAATGATATCTCATAGCTATATTAGTTAGCGCTTAGATATATATTATTTACTCACCCATATTAGCAACTCACACTCGCTCCGCTCGGGTTCGTCCCTAGTAACGTTTTAAAGTTTAGTATAAATTTCTTATAGATGAGATATTTTCCCGCAGCAAAAAGTATTCTATATGTAGACCCGGATAATCAGCTATCATCAAGCCGAATTTCATCAAAATCTGTCCAGTAGTTTTCTCGTGATGTGTTCCGAGACAGACAGACAGACAGATGAAAATTCAAAAAACAATAGATTCCACCTCTGTATCGATTATAATGACTATTTCAATAAGATTTTCCAAAAAATATTTAATGTACAGTTTCGACTTAGAATTTTATTATATATATATTTAGCGATAACGATTGTAGAATACATTTAACTTACCCATCAGAACGTCTGCTCTATTTATCTACTCTGGGAAGAATAAAGCGTTTAGTTTCAAACAATATGCGTTTTTATTATAACTGCTATTGTAAATTTAAAACTTTGTATGTGTGTGTGTGTGTGCATGCGTGCTTTTTTTATGGTATTCAGTGATAAACGAGCAGACAGTCCACCTGATGGAAAGCGATACCTGTCGCCCATAACACCTACGGCTCATGCACTTAAGTTTTATGTAACAAAACTGCAGAACCGTCGGTACGTTATCACTGTGAGGACTAAGATGTTATGCCTCTTGCCTGTAATTGCGCTGGCTACCTTATCCTTCAAACCGGAACACAACAATGCAATCATTGTTGCTTGGCGGCAGGAATAGATAAGGGGGTGGTACCCATCCAGTCGGACTCCTCAGGCTTGACAGAGTCCTACCACCGGTAAACCGGTGTGTGCGTTTGTGCGTGCGTGCGTGCGTGTGTGTGCGTAAGTGAGTGTGGAATGGTCAGACGGATTTGGATAAAATTTGTTAGTTAGGTATCCAGAGATACATGATAGCAAAGCAATGGTAAGCTTATCTATGAAATAAATCTTTATAAGATAAAGATGGTTGTAAAGCTCGAGTGTTAGCGATAAATTCATAATTATTTAAACTTAATGCTCCCAGTTTAAAGAATATTTCAAGAAAAAAAATCTATAAAAATCGATAAATCGATTACAGGCACAATATTTTTTAAACATAGCCATTGAAATATACAATTTACATGTATATAAATTAAATATTAAAAAAAAATTGTTTTCATTTTTAGTTATGTACAAAGTACATAACTAAACATATGTTATTTACATAAATGGTAATGATTAAAGCTTGTATAAGCCGTACAATGCCGACCGCTAGTTAAGTCTCTATCAACGCTTGCGGTACGGGACGTGGGGTCGCAGTAATGAGCGGTGGAGTTATCGATACGACTAACTTTACAATTTGATTAAAATAAATGCTTAGTGCTAATGAATATATATGTATAGGCGGTGTAGTAGCTAACTTATACACATAGAGGTCCTGGGTTCGAGTCCCGAGTCAGGCCAAGTTTAGTTATAGAGTCTTTCTGCTTAGAAAGTCATAGGAACAGCCCGGGATTTGGTTTGGTTTGGCAGTGTTTAGCCCCCGTGCATCGGAGCGTACGTAAAACCGTTGGTTTTGCGATCTCTAATCAGTTGTGTTGAACCATCGTCCCATCAGAATTTGAGAGTGAAAAGAATATAAGCACTGGCGTATGTGCACTTGTGTACTATAATATCTCCTACGCAGTTGGCTAGTCTCAATGAGATTGACCACTGCCAAAATCGGTCAAGGGGAAATCTTGTGTATCGGGCTTCTATTACAAATATTCGATATGTTTGAGTGTGTGTCTCTTTGATAATGAAACTTGATGGATTTGGATGACATAAATATACTTTGACCTGGAATCAAAGTTACTGTTAAGCACCTAGGGACACAAATATAAAATACATAAATGAAAATGTTAGTTCATTAAATATATCTTTTGTAAGTTATTTAATTTTGCTCGAAACAAGTCAATCGACCAAGTCGAACTATATGGATGTATAAAGACAGACAGTAGGTGAGACAAGGAGATTTATCATTTTATATATATTAATTAAAATCATTATTTTATTATACTAAAATGTATAAAAATGGTATATATTACAAATAAATTATATTGAAACACTAAAATTAAAAAAAAAAATTAAAGGAAAAAAAATAGATTATGTGTCCTGAACGTAAGTCGCAGAGTGTACTATTATTTTCGGTCGATATTCTTTACAAGTTTTCGAAAGTCATATGGAGTCCGCCCCACACTTGGCCCGCGTGGTGCATTATGGTCTGATCCCCCTGGACGTTAAAAAGGGCTGAATACATACATACATACATAGATTCTATTACAGATAAGTACTGCTCAGTTCGCTTTACAGTTAGCTCTCTTTATATTCATATAATTCATAATGAATTCTGGTAAAATATATACGTAGTATTAAACGAAATAAATAAATGGTTAAGTAAATAGATAAATCTTTCATAGTAGGGGCGCCAAAAAAAGGGCGGAAGGTCAAATCGACAGGCGGGTCGCTAACGAGCGCGACGATTTATGTCCTCATTGGCAGCGGAATTAAATTGAAAACTGTTCTATCGCCATTTCGAGGTTAGCCTTGAAATTATCATGTTTTTAAGGAAAAAAATGTATACATTTTTAAGTTTATAGATTTTTTTTAAATAAAAAACAACCTATATTTATACACATCAATGTTATATATTAATAATTCTAATTTACTGTATATGTTGTATTTTATTTAGTACTAATGACTCAAAGTAGTGCCCCTAGATACCTGTTGTATTTATTTACCAAAGTTCTTTAAAAGACCAATTTTTTCCGATTTTATAATAAAACTAACGGCTCACCCTCGCTTCGCCCGGGTTCACCCCTCGGTGATTGTTTGAATTGGCGTAATTTTTTAATTTAAGAACCGACTGAATCAAAACAAATACTAATTGTTAAGTAAAGCTTACCACAATACATATACGTTAAGCGATTTCTAAGATTAACGCGCACAAACGTACAGACAAACAGACAAACCGACAAACAAACTAAAAATCATTGTTTTGGGCTCTAGTGCGTTAAAAAGATCCCCAATAATAGCTTTTCTCTAATATCTTCAATGTACAGACAGCGATCAGATACTTTTTTATTATTTGCATAGATATCATCATACCCGTAGCTTATTTTCGTAATATGTATACAACAAAATCTCGCTAGTCTAATCTTTCTAGAAAATCCCGCTTCCTATTAGTGAAAACCGTATAAAATCCATACAGTACTTTCTGCGATTAAGGAACAAACACAAACTCAGCGCGTCGTAATTTAACTTATAATATGTAGTATGCTCGAGTGCCATTTTAATATGGTTCATAATCACTTTGGGAGTAACTATGATATCTTTTCCTTCTTTTTTGGATTCGGTCTAAAATATTTTCATACGAAGAATGGAAAACTTTACTTTTTCATCTCTAGTTATTCATTGAAGTAAATAATGCTTAAAATGTAATATTACAAAACAATGTTTAAAAATTTAAAAATTTGGGCAAGCAAAAGATATATTAAAGCTTCGCTCGGGTACGTGCCTAGGTAATTATTTAAATTGAAATAACTTTTTTACTTATTTACTGATTGAAATGAAATAAATATTAAGTAAAGCTTACCACAATACATTCAAGCCGTTTCTGAGATTAGCGCGCACAAACGCACAGACAAAAATTCTAAAAATCATTGTTTTGGGTTCTATTACGATAACAAAAACCCCCAATAATGGTTTTTCTAAAATGTCTTCGATGTACAGACAGCGATCAGTTACACTTTTATTATATGTATAGATATAGATGGAACGAAACACGTTCAGAATTTAAAGGAGCTGTTCGTTTAATAGAACCATTTTTCACATTATGTTAAATAATATGAGCTTTAGTTCAGGGGTATATTTATAAATATTATAAAACGCTGTAGCTATACCGCTTGAACTTTTACTAACGTTTTGTAGTTTTATAATTAGTACTGTTTCATGAGTGACCGAAATTCGACCATAATTATAACTGAAAATTTAAGAGCAAAAATTTTATACTAGTGACTCACCCTCGCTCCACTCGGGTTCCTTTCTACTTACGTGCTAACGTTTAGTGTATATTTCTCAGAAATGAGATATTTTCTCACAGTGAAAAGTATCCTATATGTGGACCCGGATAACCAGCTATCATCATACTAAAATTTATCAAAATCCCTCCAGTGATTTTTCCGTGATGCGGTCACAGACAGACAGACAGACAGAAATTCTAAAAACTATAGATTCGGCCTCTGTATCGATAATAATGACTATTTTAGTAAGATTTTCGAAAAAAATATTTAATGTACAGATTCGACTCAGTTACAATTTTATTATACGAGTATGTATAGATGAATAGAAGTAACTTATTTTTCTTATTGATAACACAAGAACTTGTCAATAGCTACTAAACAAAAAAAATATACAAATTCGGCCATAAAACAGAGGAGAAAAAGGTACTGAACTGTTTTGTCTTTGCCTATTTATACATTAGTAAAATGTATATGTTAGTCCATCCTTGACGACACGTTTGGCTCAGTGTGTAGTGACCCTACTTGCTGTGCCAGCGGTCGCGGGTTCGAGTCCCGCTGGGGGCATGCATTTGTGTGATGAGCACGAATGTTTGTACTCCAGTCATGGGTGTTTATATTTATAATATGTATTTATTTAAAGTTATATATGTGTAGTGTATCAACTATCTGGTATCCATAACACAGGCCTCGTAGCTTACCATGGAACTAGATGGTGCTGTGTGTTAATGTCCCAACATCTTTATTTTATTTATTTTATCCTTCTTACACGCAATAACAGATCGAAATTATTATTTGTATATAATAAATAATTTATAGCTAAGGTAAATAAATCGCTTCCCATGGGATTTCTATATCTTGATATTATCCCACCAATGTGTGGTCGAAATAGTACGTTTCCTCTAGTAATCTCTAACAAATCTCCAACTGACAAGTTTTAGTGTTATCAGTAAGAAAAATAAGTCATTTCTATTCATCCATACATATAATAAAAATTCTTTACGATGCTTATGCCCGAGCGTAAAAAATTATCGACCATATTTTGCGTGGAATAATGCGAAAGAAAACCGCATGAAAACTCGAAAACACGCGTTTTCCTAGACATATGACTAATCTAGATCGATTTTTCGCCCCCGAAAACTCCCGCGTACCAAATTTCAGCGAAATCGTTAGAGCCGTTTCCGAGATCGCCGGTATATGTATATAAATAAATAAATATACAAGAATTTCTCGTTTAAAGGTATTAGATTTATGTCCACATGGAACTGTGGCAAGAACCAGCTGTGTCGATTCTTTGGGCAAAAACGAGTCAACTCTCTCACCATTAGAGGAAATAAGATGAGTTATGACTTTAAGAAGTTTTTGAGATGTTGGTAGATATTAGTTATACTGTTAAAGTTTACTTAAGAAGACGTAGGTTATATCAAGGCCAGGAGTAAAGCGAGGGCAAATCCCTATTATAGAATAAATTAACAGTATTAAGTCGGTAAGTACTTTAACCCTTAGATATGGCTTGTAGTTATCTGAAGGCGTGGGCGTGCTGGTTTTCTCTCAAATGATTATCAAGTTTTGATAATAGATATTATGGAAATCATTTAAATCTACTCTTTGTTCTTGTTTTGACGACACTTTGGCTCAGTTTGTAGTGATTCTACTTGCTGTGCTAGCGGTCGTAGGTTCGAATCCAGCTGTACGCATTTATTTGTGTTGATAAGCATAAATGATTATACTCCAGTCATGGGTGTTTATATTTATAATATTTATGTATTTAAAGTTATAAATGTGTAGTGTATCAACTATCTGGTATCCATAACACAGGCCTCGTAGCTTACCATGGAACTAGATGGTGCTATGTGTTAATGTCCCAACATATTTGTTCTAAAGCTATATTAAAACCTTGCCTTACACATAAATAAGCTTTACTTGCTTATAACAGAAGTTACAAGTTCTATGCTCAAATGGGTGACATCATATTTTTTATAATACTTTCCTAGATTTATGTGAATATTTAACATTTTAAATAAAACTATCTTTTCAGATATTTCGCGATTTTATTTTAATTTTTGGTTCCCGACATTTCGAATTCTTTACAGCAACCATGGCCACGAGAGATATTAAGGTTGTAGACGTCTCAAAAAAAATATATACTTTTATTGACTTAAAGATTACATACAAGCTAGTGGCAAGGGCCCCTGTACTAGGTGTAGGCCCGTATTACTGGGTACTGGGTACTGGGTATTACTGGGTCTCAAGGATAATTTTTGGGCAGATACCGTTTATAACAACTATAAAATAACTCTTGAGATGTCTATTTATTTTTATTTAGCCCGTGTAACGGTCAACTCATGTCATGCCAGAAAACCTATAAAACAATAAAATCCTTTTTATGAATATCTAAAACTAATTCAGTTCACAAAAAAAAAAAACATAAGACTGATAGACAAATAATCTTAAATATTGGGCTTTGTTTAGCGCAAACCAAAGGGAATAATCACTTTGAATATTATAAAATTTAAAAATATTTTTAAATTATATGTATTAGTATGTATATATATTTACTAGCGACATACCCTAGCTCCGCTCGGGTTCGTCCCTAGTTATTTTTTAATGTTTAGTACAGATTTCTCAGAAGTGAAATATTTTCCCGCAGTAAAAAGTATCTTATATTATGTTACTCAGATAACCAACTATCATCTATCATCATTTCAAATTTCATCAAAATCTGCCTAGTGGTTTTCTCCTGATGCGTTCACAGACAGACAGACACAACAGACAAAAAATTTAAAAACTGTAAATTCGGCTTCTGTATCGATAGCAATAACGATTTCAATAAGATTTTCCAAAAAATATATTTAATGTACAGATTCGACTCAGTTTCAGACTCAAAATTTTATTATATTTATAGATATAGTATACATGGATCTTTATTTATACTATAGTGTCAAAGGTTTTTTATGCTTGTCTCGTCTTATTTTGAGGCAATAAAAGATGTTATGTAATGGTTAGACAATATCTAGTAAATGCTTGCCTGAACATCAAAGCTAAGCCGCTTTTATGTAAGGGCACCGACGCGTGCCGTACTTACATTGGCACAACACGTTTGTTAAGTCTGTGAGGAATTTATATTTATATTATAACTAACTACTGCCTTTGGTTTTCCTCGAGTGTGTTTAGCTCAAAATTCACTAATTATGATTATCGTTTTGAGAGTTCAAGTTTATTTATAGTTCTATGTTAGATCAAGTTCGCTTCGCTCAGGTGAATTTTGTGTTTTTAATATTATACTAGCGACTCACCCTCGCATCGCTCGGGTTCGTCCCTAGGTTGATTCCCCATACAAACTTTTATTCCAATTTTCACCTCCTTAAGGGATGATTTCCGGGATAAACAGTATTTTATGTCTTTCCCAGGGTCTCAAACTATCTTCTCACCAAATTTCATCTAAATCGGTTCTGTAGATCTACAGATTACGCCATACAACCCCACAAACTCATAAACTTTACCTCTTTATTATTAGAGAATAAAAAATAGAACAGAATAAAAAATATATTAAATAAAAACTACACTCATAGTTTTTTTTATATTTATCGGTATTTTTATCAATAAGGATTCCCATTTTATTTGAAAAATCCATTAAATATTTTATAGGCAAGAATTGGGTAAGGAATCCTAAAAATGAAAACAAGTTTGTTCAAAAAGTTATTAAACTCAAATATTTTATGTTCCACCGGGACTATCTGGCGACCTATATGAATATTTTAGCAGCCAATCAGACGTAAAAACCAAATTTTTATTTTCATATTACTGTTTTTAAATTTTTATTGAGATTTGATAGTAAAAAAACAGCAACTTTTAAACTTTTAAAACAAGCTTTCTCTTGGGAAAGTTCGCTACATCGTAGACCTTATCTATGCCTTCGAGCTAAGATGAAGGTCAAGAATAAGCCCATTTCTAATTTAAAAAAAATGGTTTCAATAAGTTCTATACATTTCTTAATTAGATCTAACAAGGAGATAACAAATTAAAGTGACTTTTGTTTAATACTTTCTTAGATTTACGTGAATATTTGACATCCGTATAAATTTTTTAATATTATAAACGTAATACTCTTTCACGTCACAACGGCTGAACGGATCTGGATGAAATTAGGCACAGAGATAGATTATAGTCTGGAATAATATATAGGCTATTTTTTATCCCGGAAAAATATACAGTTCCCGAGGGATACATTTGTTCTTGTTTTCTAGAGGCAAATCCGAGCGAAGCGAGGGTGGGCCGCTAGTATTCTCTAATGCCTTAATCTCTCCGGTGACCATGATTGCTGTAAAGCATTCAAAACGTCGGCAACAAAAAATCAATATAAATTCGCGAAATAAAATCCGAAAGATAGTTTTATTTAGGTTTAGGTATAATAATCCGATAAATCCGAAAAGATAGTTTTATTTAGGTTTAGGTTGCTTCTTAAAACAAAATTAATTAATTAATTTGGTTTTAATTTTTTTTGTGGGACTCTATTTTTTTTATAAAAGTAGCCTAAGTTACTCCTTATTACGTCTCCTTATTCCCGTCAAAATCCGTTTAGCCATTTCAGAGATTAGCCGGAACAAACAGACTAACAGACAAAAATTGTAAAAAATGTTGTTTTGGTATATTATGTACCGTGTATACATACATATGCATTTAGTAAAAAGTGGTTATTTTAATATTACAAACAGACACGCCAATTTTATTTATCTGTATAGACAATTTTAGCCTATTTTAATTCGATGTTTGCCTTAATATGTAGTTTTACTTAAAAGCTGGGATACTTTTTACTCTATTTTTTATTGTTATTATTTACTGTGATAGTTTGTACTCTAGTCTATAATCTCATATTGTGTATTTTATGTACTTTTATATGTAAACTATTATAATGTATCTGTGTACTTCAACAAGAAGTAAAATTTTAACGTAATCGATTAACTTTAAAAAAAAAACCATTCATTTAATATATCATTTTTTTATTTGTCTTGTCAATGATACTAAATATAAACAATGACAATCGGTTAAAAATAGAGGAGAAAATGGTACAAAACTGTTTTGTCTTTGCCTATTTATACATAATATATAGATTATGTAGTTGGCTATCGAGGTTTTTTTTTTCGTAAATTTTATCTTTATTATATTTTTCTAACTAGCCTATCTATACTAATATTATAAAGAGATAAAGTTTGTGAGTTTGTGACGATGTAGGGGGTAATCTCTGGATCTACTGAACCGATTTAGATGAAATTTAGTAAGAAGATAGTTCGAGATCCTAGAAAGGACATAGGATACTTTTCATTCCGAAAATCATCCCTTAAAGGGGTGAAAATGGGGATGAAACTTTGTATTGGGAAGTAAGCTAGGGATGAACCCGAACGAAGCAAGGGTGAGTCGCTAGTATGTGATATATAACATATTCTATCTGTAGTAAATTTTATCCAATTCCATTCAGCCGTTTCAGCATAAATTATCAACAAACATACATACAAAACTCCCCATATATTAGTAAACTTTAAAGTAACTTTTAAGTATTTTGTACGTATGAGTATCATTTCGCAATTGGACAAAGTCAGGTGGGGTCTCTAGTGAAAAATAATTCGTAAGAAATAGATATGAAAGTGCGTGACGTGACCCGCGCAATCGCAAGGGAAATCAGCACCTGTGAGGGTCTAAGGTCTCAGCATGTTAACAAAAATGAATTTTTTACACACTACAATTTTACCAAAAATGAAATTACAATTTTTCTAAGCCGATTCTCGAAATGAAACCGTGTAAGTCGCGTACGAAATGGTTTTTGAAGGAATTACATTTGTTGGAGATCGTCTGGCGGAGACACTGTGCTGGAGTGTGTGGCTTGCTTTACAATAAGGATTTAACAACCTATTCACGCTTAGTTGCCTTAACCTTACCACGTTGAATTTACATTATTTAGGTAGAAGAATACATAGGTATCAAAATTATAAGATCATAATTTATAATGATTGAGCTAATATTAATATACATACATATTAGCTCGTTATGTATGTGTGTGATGAGCACGAATGTTTTTACTCCAGTCATGGGTGTTTATATTTATAATATGTATGTATTTAAAGTTATATAGGTATGTGTAGTGTATCAACTATCCGGTATCCATAAAACAAGCCTCGTAGCTTACCATGAAACTAGATGGTGCTGTGTGTTAATGTACCAACATATTTATATTTGTACATATATGTAGTTTTAATAACATAGAGAGGTACTTCTAGTTCGTCAAAAGTACTATAAATAACGCTATATGAAGAAGACAACAGAATGGTGAGTTATTTAATAACTGGTAAGAGTTAGCGAGATTCGTCTTAATGGGTGTATTAGAACATGCATGATTATTTCTAAATTTATATAACCATCCATGTTATGCATCCACCATGTTTATGCAACATTAAATTGGGTGTTTAAAATAGTATTAAATATCTTTATATATATATATATATGTTAGTCGAATACAATATACTATGTGGGTCTACCCTCTGCAATATTTAGACAGTGACTTACTATTTGGTTGATAGAAAATGTTGTAGTAGCTTTAATCTTACTCTTTTATACATATAATAAAATTCTAACTGAGTTGAATCTGTACATTAAATATTTTATTGGAAAATTTTATTGAAATAATCATTTTTATCGATACAGAGTTCGAATTTATAGTTTTTAAAATTATTGTCTGTCTGAATGTATCACGGATTTTGATGGGTATGATGATAACTGGTTATCCGGGTCAACATTTAGAATACTTTTTACTGCGGGAAAATATCTCATTTCTGAGAAAGCTATACTAAACCTTAAATGTACAATAAATTAACAGTTATTTTTAACAAAAAAAGGTACACCGATTTTGAAATAACTCAAAAATGTAGTTTGGATGGTTTTTTTTCAGATATTTCTAATCTTATTAATATTATAAATGTGAAAGTTTGGATAGATGTTTGGATGTTTGTTACACAATCATGCCAGAATGGTCGAACGGATCTGGATAAAATTTAGCACAGAGATAGATCAATTATAGTCTGGAATAGCACATATGCTACTTTTTATCCCGGAAAATGCACAGTTCCCGTGGCATATATATATATTTTTGTTTTTCTATAGGCGAACCCAAGCGAAGCGAGGGTGAGTCCCTAGTTTATTTATGAAAAAGGAATTATCAAAAACAACTAACGAGCGAAAAAGTCAAGTTAAAGTCGGCTATAAAGTCTCTTTATCGAACTCGGTCAAAATACAAAAGGCCGGACAAAGAGCTATCTTTAAAAAATAAGAAGTTAGTCATGTTACTGTCATATTTTATATATGTATGTAATATATAAAAGATTCATGCAAGATTCGTGGTCATTTGTTTTATTTCCTTGACAGGATAAGGCCTTGGACACCAGCCAATAAAATGACAATGTGAATTTTAAAAAAGAGGAATGTGGGAAAAATATGAGATTCAAAATTCTATTTTATGAAATTCCGGTGTATGTATGTGTGTTCTTAAATTTATCCCTCTAAAAGCTTAACAGATTTTGATGATTCTTTTTGCTCACTCACTTGGATAGTTCGTAGTATTTTGAATATTGATATACATAATCCTGACAGATGTCGCAATGGTCTCATCCCTGTATTGAAGGGTGCCCCGTGTCTAAGAGTAGGACGTCTAAAGGCTGTTGAAAGGAAAGCCAGTTAACAGAAGTGAAAAAATACTAAACTGTTTTGTCTTTACTTATTTGTATATAGATTATCATCTAGTTCCATGGTAAGCTACGAAGCTTGTGTTATGATAACCAGATAGTTGATACACTACACATATATAACTTTAAATACATATATATTATAAATATAAACACCCATGACTGGTGTACAAACATGGTGTACGTGTTTTACACAAATTATTGCCCCCAGCGGGACTCGAACCCGCGACCGATGGCACAGCAAGTGGGGTCACTACTGTTATCCCTTCATTAGAAGAGATTTGGCATATTTTGTACCTCAAAGCAAAAGAATAACTTTTCACAGTCCAACTTTGACACGACTTGAGAGAGAAAGAAGCAGGTCTAATGAATTTATGGGTCTCTAAAACACGGCAGAGTAACGGACTTCAAAACTCCCATAACTCTTTTGGACTAACACAGGAGTGAAACTCAGGACCTATTATATAGATCTAGTTCAGTAAACCAATAAATCAACGCTTAACCAGCTATCGATAACTGTTGCTTTCAGTCGATATAATAAAAATTGAAAATTTGAGGAAAACTTATATTATAAATAGAATTTACTTATCAATATAATAAGTAAGAAATTGGTCAAGTGCGAGTCGAATTCACACACGAAGGGTTCCGTACCATCGTACATGTACTTTTTATTAATATGACTTTTACTCTGTGTATGTAGTTATATTAACTTCGATGATCGATTATGAACGTTAAAAAACTGTTTCTTGTATTTTTATTTTTCATTTATCTTTATAATTTGTTATTATAGAAGTAATAGAAATACATATTCTGTAAAAATTTTAACTTTCTGTCTATTACGGACGGATGGACGGATAGCGGAGGCTTAGTAAAAAGGTTCCGTTGACACCCTTCGGGTACGGAACCCTAAAAAACTGATACCAAATTTTATTTATTGATAACACTAAAACTCCTCAATATCTACTAAACGAAAAACAAGAAAATCAGTTGACAAACAGACTAGAAAAAGTTACTGAACTATTTTGTCTTTGCCTATGTATATAAAGATTAGCGACTCACCCTTGCTTTGCTTGGATTCATCCCTAGTTACGTTTTAATATTATTTAGTATTAGACTTCTCAGAGATGAGATATTTTCCCACAGTAAAAAGTATCCTATATGTTGACCCGGATAACTAGCTATCATCATGCCAAATTTCATCAAAATCTGCCCAGTGGTTTTCTAGTGATGCGCTAACAGACAGACAGACAGACAAAAATTCTAAAAACTATAGTTTCAGCCTCTGTATCGATAATAATGTCTATTTCAATAAGATTTTCCAAAAAATATTTAATGTACAGATTTGGCTTAGTTACAATTTTATAGATTAATTTGATTTTCAATTTTTAATATTAATTTGTTAGTTGAATGAAATTTATTTCGATTGCTGCAGCTCATGGCTTCGTGCCAAGGGGATAAATATGTAAATCCAACAGCTCTGCATCAGACTGTGTAATCGTTTTTGCCGTTATTAAAATATTTTCCTTCAAAAATCCCTTTTTCGTTATCTTAAATGAAACCACGTTTTAACGGATTTAACGCCAGTATTTTTATACAGGTATACTTTTTTACGGCAAGTGATTTTGCCTGATCATGTGCTTTTCAAATATCGCTGTAGAGTTCAAACATAAATATATTATAAGGTAGTTAAGTACTTTTAAGTAATTTAAACTGTATACTTGCGTTAAAAAGTTAGACTTAGTTCGTTTTAACCGACTTTCAAAAGGAAGGAGGTTTAATGTTTGTATTTTTTATGTATATTCATCGATTTCTTAGAGATGGCTTGATTTGTTTTGTTAGTTTAAATTGTATTGTTAAAATTTCCTTTGACAAAGAGTGTACTCTTAGAGAAAATCAGAAAAAAAAAACATATAATTTCAAGTATATAAACCTCTGATTAGGTATCTATAGTAAATGAAAACTTATTTTAGTTATTTTTGCATTTGAGTGTCTGGAAGTCAATTTTCATTTTTTTAAATAATAATATGTATTTATAGATAAATCCTAATAAAGTAATGAATGTTAAACTGATTTTTTTGATCGTGCAATAATTCATGTCAAATATCAGAACAAAATACCATAATATGTTGACGACACGTTTCTGTCTCGCAGCGGTCTTGGATTCGGGTCTCTCTGGGAGCATTCATTTGTGTGATGAGCACGAATGTTTGTACTCCAGTCATGGGTGTTTATATTTATAATATGAATGTATTTAAAGTTATATAAGTGTAGTATATCAACTATCTGGTATCCATAACACAAGCCTCGTAGCTTACCATGGAACTACATGGTGCTGTGTGTTAATACCACAACATGATTTATTTATATGTTTCCATTCATAATATTAATGGTGTGATTGAATGAAAATGACATAACTTAAAAAAACTCGAAATATAAAAATAACCCTTTTATTACATACGTTTATTCATTTATTTTTATTACATTATTAGTATCTCGGTAAAGGAAATGTGAAAGCTACGTGCATCATTTAAAAATCTCGAGGGTACTTACGTTCAATTATAAAAGAGAAAACACAAGTGTTTTAGAAATTGAAAGAAGAAGATAGACATTATAAATATACAGACACACGGTGAAACATACAGTAAATCGAAAACTAAATTATTTGTATGATCAATACAAATTTCCTCTAGGGGTCGAAATCAAAATTTACTTATTTATCTTAAATATAGTGCGATTGTTTGCTCTTGCTGTATCAAATTTCCACTTCAACCTGTAATAAAATGAAATATTTATATAAAATCCAATTATAAAAGACTAGGGATTCTCTATATATAGACCAGATCCATAGATCCACGAGATTGATGACTTTTTCCGCTTGCGGGACTAGAATCCCTAAAAAAATATTGCGTCCAAATAATTTCAATATGGAATCAAATCTGTATCATATGTCACGTTCTTCTATACTTTTTTATTTATAACAAGTGAACTGTTTGTTGCTCAGTGTTTATCTATACATATAATAAAATTCTGAGTCGAATCTCTACATTGAATAGTTTTTGGAAAATCTTACTGAAATAGTCATTATAATCGATACAGAAGCCGAATCTATAGTTTTTGGAACTTTTGTCTGTCTGTCTGGGAAAGCATCACGAGAAAACTATTGGACAGATTTTGATGAAATTTGGTATGTCGATAGCTGCACAGATCATAGTATATAGTAATTGCTGTTTGTCCGGTTCAACATTAAGAATACTTTTTTACTGCGGGAAAATACCTCATCTCTGAGAAATCTACACTAACTTTAAAATATAGGGACGTTGCTAGTATACTTTAAATATATTTTAAGTATAAATTTGAAATATGTTTCTCATAGAAACTGCGTACCGCTTATGTGTTGAATTTAAAAAGAAATTCTCTTGTTTTAATAAACCACTGAAAGAAATTTCGTGTATATCGGAAAAGGTTCTAACGATTTTGATGAAATTTGTATTTAAATATGATTTTATTTTTTAAACTTATATATTATATAGGTGTCTTGTCTGAAGAAAAAAAATCAATTTTTGTATAATCCGGAAAAATGTCAGTCGCCCAGATGCTATTAATAATGTGACTTGAGCTTCATATCTTCTAAATGTTAATACTTTTAAGTCACAATCACCTTTCTATAAGCATAATAAAAATGGCAAGGACGAATCCTGCAGCTAAAATAATAAAAGCTGGTGCCGCACCACCCAACGCGAGCGCTTGAGGAGAACTACCTTCACATTTCACCACTTGAGGCCATGTGCGTAATTGTACAATATTAATTATTCCTTTTTCGCTAATGTGGGATAAACTGAAACAAAAATTTAATTATACTATATAATTTTTAAAGTCTGCCAACCCGCACTTGGCCAGCGTGGTGGACTATGGCCTGATTCCCCTCGTATTGAAGGGAGGCCCGTGCCCAGCAGTCGGACGTTAAAAAGGGCTGAATACTATACATATAATTTTTATTACTATTTTGATTGTACTAATTAAAAGCTTTTAATTCATGACTTTCTGTTTTTTACGTTCAAATAGCAACTCAGCCTCGCTTCGTTCGGGTTTGTCTCTAGACCCTTCCCTTTACTAATGTACAGCAGTTTGCCCGATTTCCTGACATTTAAGATTACTGCTCCGAGCCCTTGGGTAGTAGCATGATGATATATAGCCTATAGCCTTCCTCAATAAACGGGATATCTAATGCAAAAAGACTTTTTCAAATCGAATTTGTAGTACCTGGGATTAGTGCTTTATAAAAAAAATCCTCCTATAATATTAGTATAGATAATTTGAGCTTTTTCATGTTCGACTGTTAGGCTAAGATCCTCAAAACGTGCGTTCACCTTGTTGTGGTGGGAGGGCTCAGTAGTGCCCGATAATCTAGTCAGGCGCGAAGTCAGGAAACGCGAAGGGAGGTGGCCCACCTCGGTGGGTGGTGTGCTATGCAGGTTGCTCCTGGTACTTCTCTGATAGCAAAGTGGACCATTAGAGCAACCGCGTGGCTGTTGTGGTCTGCTTCAGCAGGCCTGCTGTCAGGGCGTCGTAGTTGAGTGCGTAAGCGATCCTGCGGCGCCCCATTAAGACGAGGGAAGTTCCGTTGGGTTTTAGTGGGTAGTACTGGCATTGCCGGTGAGTCCCACACCTATTGCCTAAATACGTTTCCCAACGTTAAAAAAAAGGATTAGGTTAAGGTTAAATTTAAAGTGCTCGGTTATTACTAACAAAATTATCAATAATTACTTATACCTGATTTATTGAATTCTAGTTTTTGAAAAACGTATAAAGTTTACCAACATACATTTTTTTTTTATCTTAAAATATTTGCAAAACTCACCCCCATATAAAAAATTCTCTAAACGCACTGCGTTTAGGTACAGCAGAATAGAGTAAAGTCTTTTCCATAGAAGCTAAAAAGCCTAACTCGCAAAGTTCGCTCTTTGTGAAAGTTTGAGATATTTTATCATAAGCTGCATGTAATTCAGCATGAAATACGTAACCTAGAAAAATTAGAAAACTAGAGTACATATAAATTTAAAAATACCATTTAATTACGTAACTGTAATTTACGGGGTACATCAAAACGATTCAAAGGATCCCAAACTCAAAGGTTTTACTAGTGGTAATTTAAGAGCTTCATTTCCCACGTATGTAAAACTCGGATATCAGTTTAACTCGATAGTATAAGATTATAAGTAATTTAGAAATATCTATTTAATTAACCATCAAATAATTTATTATCAGTTAAATATTACTATTAAATTAATTAATGGCTTAACTAAATTCACCATGACAATGCTGTATTGAATATACCTTATAACTGATATTTCTTATGTTACTATTATTGCATGGACATCAATAAACAAATCGACACGTATAATGCCATCTAGTGGTATTTGTTTTAACAAGTTTCTAATTTTTAAATGGAGGCTCCATTATATTAGCATTCTTGTTATGATTATATATATACTAGCGACTCACCCTTGCTTCCCTTCGGGTTTGTCCCTAGACAAAAACAAATCTATTCCATGGGAATCGTACATTTTTCTGGGATGATAATATAGCCCATAGCCTTCCCCAGTTAACGGGCTATCTAATGAAAAAAGATTTTTTCAAATCGGATTAATAGTTCTTGAGATTAGCATGTTCAACCAAACAAACAAACAAACTCTTCAGCTTTATAATATTATTAGTATAAATATATTTGTCATGACTTGATCGAGATTACTTTTCAGCGTTACGTATCATCCAACAGATTTATTGACTGCCCCCGGAGAAGCAGTTTCGAAGGTCCTGGATTCGACTTTTAAGTCGGGCCTAGTATAGATATTGGGCTTTTCAAAAAAAAACCTCAGTAACAGCTCGAAATTTGGAGGTACACAATGTTAATATCTTGTGCCTCGGAGAGCACATAAAGTCAGTCCTGTGCCTGAACTTTCACCGATCGTTTCGCAGTATACACCCACCGGATTTTAAGAGTGAAAGGAATAGACAGTACACTTGTATATGCGCTTGCGCACATACGCACAGCTTTAAAACTTGCACAATTGGTTAGTCTTAGTGAGATTAGCCACCGTGGCCGAAATCATTCAAGATGATGGTTATTATGATTAATTTAGTACTGATGATAGATGATAAAACAATTAGGTGTATTTTAAATAAATCTTTTCGGAGAGACTGAGAGTCTCTCCCGTGACCATAACAGTTGTAAAGCATCTGAAACATCGGGAACCAAAAATCAAAATAAATCCAAATCCGTGAAAAAATCCAAAAAGATAGTTATATTTAAAATGTCAAAAATTCGCATAAATCTAAGAAAGTTTTAATTAAGTATAATTTTAATCTATAATAATGGTGTCCGATACTCACCCCCTTTTTTAACTAAATCTATACCTTCATTTACATTTGCAACAATATTTATTCCTTTCTTCTGCATTATAATTAGTCGCCTCTTTAGCTCATCTTCAGCTTTTGTGCATTTTTTATTAAAATAATAATCTGGTAACTGAAATTACAATACAATAAAAAAATATTAAAAATGATAAAAAAAACTGTGACCAATATTGTTGACTTTGGAGTTAAGTTAAGATTTTTTAATAGTTAGAGTATGTTTGATCAATTCCAAAAAGCAAGAGGTACTTAATTAGGTCCTTGTTTCTTGTGTGTATTTTAGGCTATATATATTTCCAATATATTTCATCATTTCCCTACCCATTTCCCAAATTACTTGGGGTCGGAGCAGGACATCTTTTTTTACCACTCTCTCTTATTACTCGTCACCTCATAATTTACCCCTACTTATACATTTTCTGTCTCACACAATCTCTCTATCTCTTCTTCGGTCTTTCTCTTCTTCAACATTTATTTCCATCTTTCTTCTCATCACATGTCATTAAATTCCATTTAAAAAAAACACTGTTAAAATATTTATTTAAATTAATAGCTAATTGAGTAAGTTGTCTAGTAGCGTACATAAATACCTGTAACCATGAACGTGTGTATCCAATATCTTCAAACATTGGTTTAAGGGAACTGTCTAGGAGCTCCCATAGTGAATTAATTGTAGGAGGGGGGCCGTTAAGAAGCCAACTAACAACGCTACTGGTGTAATAGTTGTATATCATAAGGCAGGATAGACCAGTCACTAACGTTGTTAATTTCCGGGCTACAAAATTAACATATGAATTTTATAATATTATAATTTAAACTAACGACTTATTCTTCTCTCTAGTGTATTTGTATATACTAACCAAATCATTCGACGGGACGTTTGGCTTAGTTTGGATTTGAACCCGAGATCACTGGCACAGCAAGTAGGGTCACTACAAACTAAGCCAAACGTGTCGTCAAATAAAAATAGTACACTAAAAATACCTGATGATATACGCTTTAAATCTTCAAATTCTTCGAAAACTGTAATAACACATATAATATTAATGTTGCATGTATTTATTATGACCCAAAATTAGTTTCACGAAGTTCTACTATAAACCTTTCTATGGTAAGTAATGAATTCTGTATTTCAGAGAAAATATTGTAAAGCAAAAAGCAGATTTCAAAGAGCAATGGGATTTTTTTTAATGTATAGTAAGAGTGTCACCTCATTATAATCATATACATACGTCGTAGAAGTAGACGACTATGGTAATTTTACATTTATTAATAATCTATTCTAATATTATAAAGAGTCAGAGTTTGTCTGTCTGTTTGCTTGTTGTGAACGCGTTAATCTCAGGGACTCCTAATCCGATTTAAAAAAATCTTTTTGCACTAGATAACTCATTTTTTGAGGAAAAATTACTACCCAAGGGAGCGGAGCAGTAATATGATATATAAGAGCAGTAATGAATAGTCTATCTATTCCATACTAACCGTTAAAACGTACATAGGGACGAAACCAAGCGAAGCAAGGGTGAGCCGCTAGTTTAATAATAATTTCCTTTAAGGCTAATACAAAAATGTCGAATTGGCTTCCCGCCAATTCGGATTACACACCTTACATATCGACGTAATGAAAAATATAGCTAGAGCTATCTTTTAAATATTGACACTTTATTATGTAAGAGAAGAATAAACCGACAAACACTGTTTTTTATTTATAATATTAATTAGATATTGAACTTTTATTATACTTACATTGTTGACAAATCAAAGCTAAAACAGAGCAAACAGCAAAATCTGCAGATATCGGACGTTCTTCCACAACAGCAGACAACAAAAGTACAAGTCCACATAACGCCGAAATTAAGATCACACCCCACCATGAACCAAACGATAATGGACGAAGGAACTGGTTTTCAAACTTACCTATACCTTTAGTCGGGATTTTGTAAAAGTATCTTAAGCTATAGATAAAAGGAAAAAATAATGGTGTGAAGTTTTTTACATCAATATTTGATCAGGTGGAAGAAGCAGTAGTAATCTAGATTGCCACATGCAAACCACCTTGGATTTTTTTACCGATAAACTTATTTTTTGGACTTAGAATACTATATATTCAGGACATGATCTATACATGCGCTAAAAGTTTCATCTAAATCAGTCCAACATTTTACACAATTCAAATATACATAAACTTACGTACTATAATAATGTCCAATTTCAATTTATTTATCCATCTGCTTACTTCAGCTTATAAAATGATTATATTATTATTTTCGATGCAATATTAACTTAAAGGCAGACTTTTGACGATGTAAATAAATAAATAAATATGTTGGGACTTTAACACACATCACCATCTAGTTCCATGGTAAGCTATGAGGCTTGTATTATAGATACCAGATAGATGATACAACACACATATATTACTTTAAAAACATACACATTATAAATATAAACATCCATGAGTGGAGAGCAAACATTCGTGCTCATCACATAAATGAATTCCCCCAGCGGGACTCGAACCAGCGACCACTGGCACAGCAAATATAGTCACTACAAACTGAGCCAAACGTGTCGTCAAAAAAGTATGTATGAATGAATCATGTTATAAAACAACTTGATGAAAGCTTTGACTATATTCCTCTTTTATTTTCATTAGAGGGTCAACAAGATTAATAAAGTTTGGTAAAAGTTTTAATACTCACTCTACGTAAGTAACAGGTGGATGAAGTATATCATATCTGTCAAAGTGAGCTGGCAATAGCCTTAGCATTGGCCCTATGTCTGACTCACGGAAATATAGAGAGTTTGTAACAGCCTGAAAAATTATAACAAATTGTTTATTCATCTGAATTCTAGGTTTTTAGAATTTCTAGTTTATGACCTGTTTATATAATACTTATTCATTTAGTGATAAGAATTGTTTAAATGGGACTTCAAATTCCAGAATAATTCAAGTGTTTGTCATTCATCACTCATTTTTAACCTCCGACACATAAAAAGGGGTTTTATAAATTTAAAATGTGTATTCTGTATCTGTCTGTCTGTCTGTGGGATCGTAGCGTACAAACGGCTTAACCGATTTTAATTTTATTTGTGTTTCATTAGAAAGGCAATTTAATCGAGATTGTTCTTAATTATAAATCAAGAAAATTCATTCGACCGTTTGCTAGGCTATCAGTTGTTTTCTATACGGAACAACTTCCACAGATCTAATACATTCGAAACTTAGTGTCCGGTTACTTCAATGACATTGCAATGGTATGGTAACTTTGGCCTGAAGCTGCAGCGTCCTGCAACCTTGAATCTGCAAGTTACTCAACTCCTCATTAAAATATTGCAGAGGTATCCTGTTTAGGCTCATCGAAATTGCTTCAATGAATGTGTTATTGTGTTGGGGGTTTTTTTTTAATTTGTAATTTAATTTCTTGTTGTTGCTTCACGGCATTACACTTACGTTTTTATGTTTTTTAGTATAGTCACCCACCCATCGGTCTACCACAGTAATATTGTACCTAGGAAAAAACAAACTTATTGTAACATTTAAACACAACATATTGATGGTTCTAGTTAAAAAGCATCTTGAATCTGTTTTAGAACTTTTTAGTAACTTTTTGATACACAATTTTAAAAACTAATCAGTTAAAAAGTACTTGAGATTATATACTTCAGATTATGCACATCAGCTAACTCGTGCAGAATTTGAGCACTGGTTTGTTGGAGGATAGATACGCCTGGTCCAGGGATTCTGCCCAATATCATCTCCGGATAGAACACTTTTGGAATTGGTTGTATCTATATAAATAAAATATATGTTAAAATGTCAAAATATCTAAAGCTAAAGAGTTTCTTTTTGTATGAACGCACTAATCATTTTGACTCCGTTATCCATATAGTTTTCTGCATATGTTGAATGTTAATATTAAGCACATTATTTTAGTATAATCATGATATTTTAATGTTATATTTATGTATGTATTAAATTAAGTAATAACTATTTATGAATTTCAATCAGAGTAAACAGTGTCCGTTACACTGCATCATGATAATGATTGCTTATTATGGAGCATAGAGGGTCTTACTGACATTTATAAAATGAAAAAAAAAACAAAACTTTAATATCTAAATAGCCCGCAGGTAAAATCAGCGTGTGAGATCTGTACTACATGACAACACGTGAAAAAACGCCTTACAAAAGAGCAATACATTGGTCTACGTCACGTTGCTTAAAAATAACAAATTGGTGCTTCAAGCTTATCCAATTATCTTGAAAGTAACTAAAAATTAATATGTAAGTATATAAACTGAATATTACAAAAATAATCATAAATTAGATTACTTACCACTATGATCATTTTGAGAGCCATCTTTTGGAAATCCCATCTACGGTAGTATTTATATATTTTTGTCAAGTTCAAACCTGTTTAAAAGATCATTATGTTTAAAAAAATTGTTGCTGATTATTTGTATATTGTATGCTATTTTTTTTCTATACTAATGTTACAAAGAGGTAATGTTTGTGAGTTTGTAAGGAGTAATCTCTCTATCTACTGAACCGATTTAGAAGAGGTAAGAAGATAGTTTGAGCCCCTGGGAATCATCCCTTAAGGGGGGTAAAAATAGGGATGAAAGTTTGTATGGGGAATCAACCTAAAGACAAACACGAGCGAAGCGAGGGTGAGTCGCTAGTTTATAATAAAAAAGTTATTTATTAACTAACTCAACATAGTATAAAATCATTTCTGCTTTATATTGATATACGAAGAAGATAGAAATCTAGAACATTTATAGCCGATTTCCAAAAAGAAAGATACTCAATTTGGGTGTTTTTTATGTATGTATGTACGTCTTTGCCAATTGTAAACCGATGTTCATGTTATTAATTTAATTTATTATTTTAATTATAGTTTATATTTCAAGAGCAGTTATAAATAATTAATATATATATATATATATATATATATATATATATATATATATATATATATATTTGGAAATATTTTTGTACCTATATTGATAATAGTTATATTATTGATTATTCAATAAAGAAAAAAGCTAATTTTTAATAAATTCCGTAATTATTTATAAGTAATAACTAAGTTAAACGTTTTGTTAATAATAATTTTAGTCACACAAATTCTGTGTCACTTATAGCGTTTATAAGTGATATTAAGTTTATAAGTATACTCGTAAGTGCAATTTTTTAATATTACATTCGTTTATAAAGTTATATTTATATTTACTACTGAAACAAAACCCAAATTAAAAAATCTATTTTTGATTTTTGGTTCTCAATAAAAAAAAAACTGCGAAAAAATCCGAAAACGTAGTCTTATTTAAAATGTCAAATATTCACGTAAATCTAAGAATGTATATGTAGTAACTACTCATTACTAAAACAGAATTTTAAAAAGATTTAGTTAACCTGTTCTTATATTCCAATCTCCCATGCTCTGTATGACAAACTTGCCTTTACGAATTTTGCCAAAATTGAAGACCTCATAAATATTGTACGTAGAAAAATCTGCGAAATATTAACTTATAGTAAAAGATGTACAAATTCCATCCAAATTGGCCTGTACTTGTGCTTCAATACAGCAAAAGTTAGACACGTAGAGGGAAGGCCTTTGCCCAACAGTGGGATAATTTGGGCTAACTGTAACTGTATTTTATATTTGTATTAGCTTCATTACAAATAGATGACATATTATGTCAATATCAGAAACGTATATGACATTGAAACTTGGCCAAGAGGAATTTGAAAACGTAAAATATATTTTTGTTGCATCAAAATGTTTCTACTATAGTTCATAAAATAATAACTGATATCTATGCAATTTTGATTTAGATAAAATTATATTAAATAAATACTTGTAAATGGCCATTTTAATAAAAATTTCTGTTAGCAAAAGCTTCAGCACATTATTATAACACATTCAAAGAAGTTTGTCCGCCAACCCGCACTTGGCCAGCGTGGCGGACTATGGCCTGATCCCCCTCGTATTGAAGGGAGGCCCGTGCCCAGCAGTGGGACGTTAAAAAGGGCTGAATACAAAGAAATTTCTTCAACTCAAAAAGGCTGGGAAGGTTGTCATTTCAATTTCCTAGTCCATATTTAATATTTCAAATGCAAAAGTGTGGTATTGGTCTTCTTTTAACGCGGGTATTATACGGAATAACATGATTTTTTCCTAGATGTATATTGATTTGATTTACACACATGAAATGGATGCCATGGGAAGTTAAGACAATGTAGAGCAATGCTTGTATGAAGCGAGGGTGGCGAGGATCGATTAAATGTTAAGTACATTGATCCTACTGATCGGTGTACTTAACATTTTGATCGATTTCAAAAATGAGGAAGATAAATAAAACATATTTTGATGAATACGTTCACTTTAAAGATGTAATGTAAACAAGAAAAAAACCTTAAGAATTAAAATTATATTTATGACTAATTGATAAAAAAAGGCAAAGGGCGGATGACAACTGCCGCAATCCAGAGAAAAATATTTGAACTCCTTCAATAATACCTTTTGTTGTAGCCACTGCGATTTCGGCATCTATACTTAGGTTAAGGCTATGTAAGATCACAGCGCTTGAAACATGGATTTTTTCAAAATTGTCTGTATTTTCTAATCTTGTTGAGGCTTCTATATCTTTTATTGATGTATTAGACGTATTTTCTTCAATAATTAGCCATTTGTGATAAGTATCAAATAATTCTTCTGTCGAAACCTTGAATTGTATTTCAATTTTATTATATAGTTGGAATAATGATATTTTATAATAATTAGAACTCCATTGATTGTGATTCAGCTATTCTGTATGAATATTATCTATACTGTACTAATTACTTATCTAATCTGTACATGAAATATTTTTTAAAAAACATGACTGTACCGTATTATGTACACAATATAGACCATAAACAATAGTTATTAAAAATGTTGTCTGTTTGTCTATTTGTCTGTATGTCTGTTTGTGTGTGGGCGTTTCTCGCAAAAAGTAACGAATCGATTTTAACGAAATTTGGTGAAGTAAATAACTTATTACTCGGGTCAACATTTAGGATACTTTTATTTCAGGAATCGGGTTCAAACCCCGAGTTTCGTACCTTTGATATTCTCTTGTGCCAATTGTGCCGAACATTTTCAACGTGAATACCACTTAACATGTATTACGGTGAAGGAAAACATCGTGAGGAAACCTGCATGTCTAAGAGAACCTAACAAATTTACCAAGACATGTCGTCTGCCAACAGGTATTTAGGTAGCCTGGTGGACTATGGTCTAATCCCCCTTGTATTGAAGGAAGGCACATACCCAGCATTGGGACGTTAAAAAAGAGCTTTATATAACAGTCGCTAGGTAAAAGTAACTACTTAATTTAAATTAGGTATACCTACTTGCAGCATTATATTTTCGAATTGTGTACATTTTGGATCGATAAGTACACCGATCGGGGTAAAATAATGTTTCAAACAAGCCTTTAGTTCAACAGTTTGGTTTATACCAACTTCATCAATGTTTACGTTCGACACTTTTAGTTTTTTCATATAAGTTTGCTTCACAAATTTTGTACGCCCTGAAAATTTTATTTGTTATAAAAGTAAAATGTTACTATTACATATTTATACATATAATAAAATCGTAACTAAGCCGAATCTGTACATTTAATATTTTTTGGAAAATTTTATTGAAACAGACATTATTATCGTTACGGAGGCCGAATCTGTAGAGTTTGGATTTTTGGACGCGGATATTCATTTGTTTTGACTAGTAGTGACTAGTTGTGAATTGTTTGTAATACTGTGAATTATTATTATAAATTATGTAACTCATTATTTAAAAGAATAAATGTTGAGTTTCTCGTCGGATCTTCTCAGCAGAACTGCTTTCCGAGCCGGTGGTAGCTTCCACACAGACAGACATACTGTCAATTTTAAAGAATTAAGTAGATATACCAAAAATCTATACATATAATAAAATTTAACAAAGCCGAATCAGTATATAAAATATTTTTTGGAAAATCTTATTGAAATAGACATTATTATCGATACAGAGGCCGAATCTATAGTTTTTAGAATTTTTGTATGTCTATCTGTCTGTTACCGCATCACGGAAAGACCACTGAAGGAATTTTGATGAAATTTGGTATGCTGATAGCTGGCCATCCGGTTCAACATATAGGATACTTTTTACTGCGGAAAAAAAACCCATCTCTGAGAAATCTATACTAAACGTTAAAACGTAAGTAGGGACGAACCCGAGCGGAGCGAGGGTGAGTCGCTAGTACTAAATATAAGAATATATGCAAGGAATATCTCGAAGTTTTATTAGAAGTAGTAAGATATTATGTTAATACAACGGTCTTCGATCTGAACCTCACTCGATTTATTTATTAAGCAGTTAAATCGTTTGAGAAAAGAAAGACAAATTCTCACTTACTTACAATATTTGTTTCTTTTATTATTTAGAAAAGAGACGGCTACTAAAACTTGTATCAACAAAATACATGTTTATTTGAAAATTCTATTTGCTTATGTATATATGTATTTCATTATATATTAAGTTTACGTACATGAAGAAGCATCAACTACCTTTCAAAATAAGGTATTTCTTTACTATGTTGAAATTATAAGCTACTAGCGACTCACGCTCGCTTCGCTCGCGTTCGTCCCTAGGTACGTTTTCACGGTATATATATATATATTTTTATATGTTCATACATTAGTATAGAAAAATAAATAACTACTTTAAAAATAAGAAAAATATACATATATCCCTTACTTGAAAAATGATTCCCCATACAAATTTTCATTGCAGTTTTCACCCCTTTAAGAGACTATTCCCGGGATAAAAACTATCCTATATCTTTCCCAGGGTCTCAAACTATCTCCATACCAAATATTATCTAAATCGGTTCAGCGGATTAAGCGTGAAAAGGAGACAGATAGACAGACAGAGTTACTTTCGCATTTATAATATTAGTACCTATGGATAATTCAGTAGGTTCATTTTAAAATGTGACTAACCCAGATTTTACCAAAAAAAAATTTTTTTGATAGGCAACATTGAAATGAAAACACGATTATTCCATATTTGCATCCAAATTTTCTTTATAAGTAATAACTTTTAGATTTTTTCATGAAAACTAGATCATTAAAATGACTAACATTCGAAAGTACTTAAATTAAGTACTAAAATTAAATAAAACTATCTTTCGGTATTATTTCGCGGATTTATTTTGAGTTTTGGTTACCGACGTTGCGAATGCTTTACAGCAATCATGGTCACGGGAGAGACTAAGGTTTTAGACGTCCCAAAGGCGTTATATATACTTGTTACAAACAGTGCCTACCCACATAAATGATTTTCAATATTCAAAAATGGCACCAAAGTACCCTACAATACTTGAGATTTTAATTTTAAAATTTTTTTGAAAAAAATAATAAGATATAAGATAATTAAATGTAGTTATATTTAAAATGTCAAATATTCGCGTAAATCTAAGAAAGTATTACACTAAAATTAATTTAAGATATTTGCTTCCTACCTGTAAAGAAAACCACCAGAGTACACTTCAAACGTATAATAATTATTGATTTTCATATAAGGATTACAACACACTGTATATATCACTGCTTTATACTAGAATTTACACAACACTGTTTCAGCATAATTACACAGTAACTCTTCCTGAACAAGAATCAATCCCAATCATAGAAAGCACTCCTTATATATTAATTTTAATTTCCATCAACCCACCTTTTTAATAATTTTAATGTAACTTCAACTACTTCCGGCGTAATCTTTAAATCATAGTAATCAATTAATGTATTTAATTTATAAAAGCATACTTAAAATATAAAACATAATTTCATTGAAACTTTAGTTAATTACAAGAAATATAGGTAACTTTAAATATGTCTAACAATATTAGCACTAAAATTAATGAATCATAACACTCGGCCATCGACATGCGTGCTATCTCCGGAGCACGCAAATCTCACAACACTCGGCGTAAGGTATGTTTATGATTCTCTATTATAATTTCAAAACAATATTAATAATTACAGCATGTAATACAAGCAAAAAAAAAAATATCGTTATATATAAACATTAATATAAACCAGATTATACTACACTAGATTAAACTTAAATACTTTTATTTTTCAGTATCACTGTTCTCCGAGCTTGAGGAGCTGTATTCAGAACCAGAAGATTTGTCTAACTATTGCCTGAACATGAATCCAAGGCTGCATTTCATCTACTTAATGCGAAACGCTTTCATATCCCATGGTACTAAAACCGGGAGCATAGTTAGAGATTTTATATGGAACAATAAATAACTTCCCTTCATCTATCATTTTAAATAATATAACTAATACTATTGTTTTATTGCCACTTATTAATACCGCTAATAAATTCTGCATCGATTTAGTTAATCCTAATATTAACTTAGTTTAAATGGAATGAAATGAAATAAACTTAATTCAAATAGACTTGATTCAAAAGCATTTAATGTAAGCATCAGTGAAGTCTGTCCGTGAGGAATCTACCACCGGCTCAGAAGCCGGCAAGATACTCAACAGTTGCTCTTTTAAATATCGAAATTACATTTATTTTATTAATATATCATGTAGATAGCCCGCATACGAGTCAATAATACTCAATTCCACACATTTTCATCAGCAAGAAACTCTTGAACCGTGTAATATGCTTTGCCCAATAAAACATTTTTAATTTTATCCTTAAATTTTTGAAAAGATAAATCTAGGACATTTTGTGGAATCTTATTATATCTGCGTATACTCAGGCCCACGAAGGATTTATTCACCTTTTGGAGCCGAAGTCTAGGTTTAACAAGCTTATTTCTATTCCTAGTGTTTCTTGTGTGTCTATCTTTAGATTTTTGCGAACAAATAATATGTTAAACTGGCTTACACGGAGTCGTAAGATTGTACATAATAAAATATTATACATAATTGAGAATCATAAATAATAATAATATTTTAATTAAAAGTCATTGATAAATTTATATAATTAATGGGAGATAATTTGACTACTTTTAAATTAATATGGAATGTCTATTGATTTTGCTTTTAAATTATATTGATGTTAAAAAGTTAATATCTTAAAATTAAACTTATTTTCGAATTACTAATTTTGTAATAAATTCCAAAAAAAAAAAAAAAGTAAATCAAATAGTAAGACATTAATAATTCTCAAGTTATATTATTGCATTTAAAAATTCTGAAATACGGTTGTGCTATTTAATAAAAACTTCCGGCTGATTCATATAAAAAGCAAAAGATAACCGTTGGAGGGGAGTTTTTGGGGAAGACGTTCATTACGACAGACCAGATAAGTATTAGTTGTGAAAATAATACTAAATTTATGTTGGCAAACTTATTGATCAAAATAGTGTTGAACGTATGTGTAAATAGTGGAAAATAAAGCGCTTTCCTGTGATTAGTTAATAGTAGTGACATAAAGTAATCGTTAAAAGGACATTGAATTTTGTTGTATTAAAGGGAAATACGACAGTTGAAGTAACATTATAAAACGTTTAAAGTAAAAGAGTGATAAAATAAAGCTTATTATATTGATTTACTGTGTTCTTATTTTCCTCGTCTTGAAATTATAATGGTTATTAATACAATTGTTTAACAAATATATTACACAGTATAATTGCGAATCACGAGCTCTTAGATCATAAATAGCCCGTACTGCTCTTTTTTTTTTTTTTAGAATAAATACCGAATTAATTTGCGCGGCACTGCCCCAAAGAAGTATTCCGTACGATAAAATACTATGAAAATAACTAAAATATACAAGTCGGGCAGTGTTAATATCCGTTAAGCTTTTTTTTTTTTTAATTTTCCTAACTGCATTAATTATATAACTTAAATTAATTATATAACTTAAATTAATTATATAACTACCAAAGCCTCTAATGACGGGCAGATATTCATTATTTTTTTAAGGTCCAGCACATTAGCCATAGAATATTTTATGATACCAAAATTTATAAATGCACTCAAAAACTTGACATTAATTTAATTTAATATACCACACACCTTTTTAATTTTAATAAGTAAATATACTTTTCGCTTTAGATGCAATTTACCTACACACAATTACGTTGTTATGTCCTATTCTACTTACATTTCACAATAGGTTTTGTATAATTATTATATGTATGACCTAGTTCTTGATAATTAAGACACGTTAAGTTATTTTGTCCATTTGTATTACCTGGTAAAATGTTATGACCATTTCTAAAATCTCGTTTCATAAAGGTATTACTATATCTGGTTAAACTGTGGTGAAGCTAAATAATTTAACAAGTCTTCTGGTTCACTACATTTAAGAGCTTGAGGTCTATTACGTACAGAGTTATTAGTTATTCCGAAAATAATACAATCAACTGCCTTTCGTCCAGCAATATCATATCTACTTAATAATGAAAGTTTATCATAAAAATATTCTCAAGTTTTTACCTTTCGGGAATGCCTTTCTAATTTTAACTAACTTTTGAGCTTTGGTAAAGATTCATATAATTGAAAGAATAACTTAATTTCTATCTCATTCATAAATTACGGCACATTCGTTAACTTTCTTTAGACATCGCTCAACATTTTGTAATCTATTATCTTGATGAAATTCCGGAACTACATAGTAGAGTTCCTAGTCTTACTTGCATTATCTCGAAGCGCTGCTATAAATTTCTTCAGGTCTTCGGTTGTTAGGTAATCGGATAATCGTTTAATTTTAGCTGGTACTTTAGCATCACCAGAAGATGACCTCCTTTGACGTCGATTGGGCCTTTCTGGAGTAAAGCCCTCTGATCCATCTCCGTCACATGGGGCATAACTGAAGCACTTCCAATCGAGTCCAGTGATCCAACATAGACCACTCAATTCAGTGATCAAACATAGATCACTCATTCCAGTGATCAAACATAGACCACTCAATCCAGTGATCAAACATATACCACTCAATCCAGTGATCAAACATAGACCACTCAATCCAGTGATCAAACATAGACCACTCAATCCAGTGATCAAACATAGACCACTCAATCCAGTGGTAAAACATAGATCACTCATTCCAGTGATCAACCATAGACCACTCAATCCAGTGATCAAACATATACCACTCAATCCAGTGATCAAACATAGACCACTCAATCCAGTGATCAAACATAGACCACTCAATCCAGTGGTAAAACATAGATCACTCATTCCAGTGATCAACCATAGACCACTCAATCCAGTGATCAAACATATACCACTCAATCCAGTGATCAAACATAGACCACTCAATCCAGTGATCAAACATAGACCACTCAATCCAGTGGTAAAACATAGATCACTCATTCCAGTGATCAACCATAGACCACTCAATCCAGTGATCAAACATATACCACTCAATCCAGTGATCAAACATAGACCACTCAATCCAGTGATCAAACATAGACCACTCAATCCAGTGGTAAAACATAGATCACTCATTCCAGCGATCAGACATAGATCATTCATTCCAGCGATCAGACATAGATCACCATCCAGTGCTGCAAAACAGACCACTCAATTTTGCGATCAAACACAGATCATCCGTTCCAGCGATCTGCCATAGGTTACTCAATCCAGCCAGCAAACCCATCTATCAATCTAGCGGCCACCAGCCTAGAACTTTCGGTATTAAATATAAACCATGTATTAAAAAAAAAACCGATAAACAACACATTTCATAAGTTCTTAATCACCATCATCATCATACTAATATTCCATATGTGAAATATAATAAACTTTTCCAACCGTAACTACGTTTTAAGTTTTTAACCACCATCATCATCATACTAATATTCATTATGTGAAATATAATAAACGTTTCCAACCGTAACTACGTTTTAACGTTTAGCTCAGAGATGAGACATTTATCCGCAGTTAAAAGTTCAAATTCAACCAGCCAAGCTCAGCCTTAGAGCATGGAACAATACAATTTAATAACAATTCATTATAATAATTACAATAAATACAATATACCCAAAATTACATGTTACGACTTTATCCAAGACATAATCATTAATAGAATAATACGTCTTTTCTAATAAAAATTTCTTCAATCTTTGCTTAAATATATTAATTTCATTAACCTCCAGAATACATTTAAGTAAATGATTATCAGTACAGAAAATACTCTTCGAGAAAAGGTCGAGTCACACATCGAGGGTGGCGAAGTAAGGCCCTATGTCTTATACCATAACAATTTTCAAATAAATATAGATTATTTCTAACATAAATAATAGTCTCACAAATGCAGACACTTGGTAACGTCATTATATTGTAATTTCCAAATACATAGTTTGCATCTTTCTATTATTCACAAATTAAATATTGCTCGAATACATTTGCTTCGAATGCTAATTTATGTACCGAATTACCCCAAAAAAAAATAATAATACAACACCTTAAAAAAGGAGCAACATAAGCATGATACAGTTATTAAGGTTGAAACATTGACCGTTTTGGCCAACACGTGGAGTGCAAAAGAAAATTGTCGTAATTTTATGCTTACCTCCTCAATATGCTTTTTCCAATTTAAATTATTACCAATATTGAGACCTAATAATTTTGTTACATCCACCTGCTTTATTTCCTTACCCTCAAAATCGATATCCAAAGCATTTAACTTATTTTTCCTGTTTTTAAAGAACATTAAATTAGTTTTATCCAAATTGTTCATGAGCTCTAGAACATTTCCTGTAACACCATAGTGAAAAAGTTTATTTAATCAACATAATCAAAAGCCTCCGTTAAGTCCATAAATAAAGCATACACAGGAACTTTATCATTTAAATTAGTCACGACATAACTTAAGAAAGCTATAGACAGCCATATTTATACTTTTGTTTTTACGAAAACCAAATCGATCCTTTGTAAATAATTTATTCCTTTCAAAGAAATCATTCAATGCATTATAAATTATTTTCTCAAAAACCTTACTTAAAATAGGAACAAGCAAGTGTCCTACATATTGACCCGGACAACCAGCCATCATCATACCAAATTTCATCAAAATCTGTACAGTGGTCTTCCCGTGATGCGGTAATAGACAGACAGACAAAAAAATCCAAAAACTATAGATTTGGTTTCTGTATCGATAAAAAAAAATACTTCAATAAGATTTTCCAAAAAAAGAAATATTTAATTTACAGACTCGGATTAGCTACAATTTTATTACATGTATAGATGTATATCAATATAAAAAAAAATAAAATAAAAATTAAATGAATTAATAAATCAAATAATTGTGGGTATCATAATAAATACATGAATACAACTGGAACGAGTCTCACGTTATCGTGTCTATCGTAATCTACGTGTTACATTACCAGGGAGTAGCCCTGACCACACACAACACGTATTGTATTAAAAGACGTAACATAGTATCCTGTCATGTATACCTCACAATGATACTCACGTAAAAAATAAATAAAATAAAAATGCATCATTAACATAAATATACTCTGTAGTTCATTTTTCATAATAAAATAATTAAGTGCCACACAGTAGGTTATATATAGTAATTGGTTATAGACAGAAACGTGTTGGATGCTATCGGAGAGTAGCCCCGATCACGCACCGACACTTCCTGCACTATGTCCATATTATGCTATAATGTAGAAATACTACCAGGGAGTTGCCCTGACCAAGCATTCTCGCACATTAAAACACAATTTACGCATAACATCGTCAGAGAGTTGCCCTGACCAGACATTTTACGCAACTACCGTCCTGAATGACGCTTAAAAATTTCACGTGGGCGTAACTTATAAATTATAATTATTAAAAAAATATAAATTATATATATAAATTATTCTTCAATAAAATTAAAAATAGAACATAAAATAATTGTCAAATTCCTGTTTCCTTTTTTCTTGGGTTGTGTTCCCACTTCAGAGTGTAAAGAAAACCACCAGAGTACACTTCAAACGTATAATAATTATTGATTTTCATATAAGGATTACAACACACTGTATATATCACTGCTTTATACTAGAATTTACACAACACTGTTTCAGCATAATTACACAGTAACTCTTCCTGAACAAGAATCAATCCCAATCATAGAAAGCACTCCTTATATATTAATTTTAATTTCCATCAACCCACCTTTTTAATAATTTTAATGTAACTTCAACTACTTCCGGCGTAATCTTTAAATCATAGTAATCAATTAATGTATTTAATTTATAAAAGCATACTTAAAATATAAAACATAATTTCATTGAAACTTTAGTTAATTACAAGAAATATAGGTAACTTTAAATATGTCTAACAATATTAGCACTAAAATTAATGAATCATAACATACCTATAACAAACTTTCTCAGTTTTTGAAAAAAACACTCGAAGAGAAAAAACCAGCTCAGTAATTACATAAAGCCAAAAAACAATTTATTTACAAAATCAACAAATTATTTGGATATCAGATAAATAAAATTGAAGTGTCTGTTTGTAATGTCAAAATAACAGGTTTATACTAAATGCATATGGAATTATATACGGTTCTTATAAGAAAAACACAATTATTAAAAATTTTGTCTGTCTGTCTGTTTGTTCCATCTAATCTCCGAAACGACAAAGTCGCTAGCTATAGAATACAGATAAACTTATATACTTACAATTTCCATTTCCACATGTTAAAAAACAAAGATTCGTCGTAGCAATTCCTTTAAAATAATCTGCGGCAAAGTTTATGGATAGATCACTTATACCATAAATAATGGGAACTGCATACAAAAGATATAGAGCGATATACCATAACGTATTTATGGTGCCCATGGTTATAACTGCTACCTTCTATTTTATGACTCAATGTGGTTAGACTTTTATAGGGGAAATAATGAGCCATCAAATATTTAGAACCTCTGTTAAGTTGACGCTTTATTTTATGTCAGTATTAAAATGATTTTTTTGTTGTTTTATTAATGGAACTAGCGATTCATATTCGCTCTGCTTATGTTCGTCCGTACGTTTTAAGGTTAGTATAGATTTCTCAGAGATGATATATTTTCCCACAGTAAAAGTATTCTAAATGTTGACCTGGATAACCAGCTATCATACCAAATTTCATCAAAATCTGTCCAGTAGTTTTCTCGTGATGCGTTCCCAGACAAACAGATACACAGACAGGCAGACAAAAATTCTAAAACTATAGGTTTAGCCTCTGTATCGATATAATGACTATTACAATAAGATTTTCCAAAAAAATTATGTAGACATTCGACTCAGAATTTTATTATATGTATAGATGTATAGTTATAAGACGATTAGCTGTTAATGTAATGATTTTTGAGATATTATTCTCCTAACCTCTCTTAGGACCATTTTTTCTGTAAAGTATTCTTCGATACTCTCGGTTAAAAAAATCTAAATGTAACCGCAAAACAATCCAAAAAAAAAAAAAAAAGATTTATTTTAAATGTCACATATTTGCGTAAATCTTAAAAAAATATTTGATGTCATATTCCATGGCATAATACATTTTTTTTTATTTTGAACGATTGTAGAATGACATCTTGTCTAAACCCCAAGATTTAGTTTGGTCGAATAGAAATCCGTATTATAGTCAGAGCTTTGATGCTCGCAAAGGTGGCAGCGTGATTTTTTAATGTGAAACACTTTGAACTTCAGTGAATGGCTGTTTGCAGATGTATTAGCCACCACAAAAAAAAGAACGTATCCTGAAAAGCAAACAGGTATAATATCAACAGACCGACAAGGAATGACATGTTGAGCTATCTATACGTACTCGTATTATATAACGTACTAGCTTTGCCCGCAGCTTCACTCGCGTTGTAAGTGGGGTGAGAATCATACTCATAGCTGGCCTGTATATATCTTTAGGATCTAATTTATGTCTTTGCCAAATTTTACCGAAATCTGTTTAGCGGTGTAAGCGTGAAAATATAACAGATACAGTTACTTTCACTTATATTGTTAGTATGGATTATAACTGTGCCATTATGGAGTTCGATGAAAATCGAGCATCGTGTAATAGTCAATTTTGTGATCATAATATTTAGGAACAGCTTCGCATTTATGAATATTCGAAAAACCAACTTTTCTTATGTTGCTCTTATGTTGCTATAAATTTGGAACAGAGATAGATTATACTTGGCCCGACCCGGAACTCGAACTCAGCACCTCCGAACTTGCAGCCTCACATGCTAGCCACTAGACAATTAAAGCAGTTAGTTTTTTCAGTTAGTTGTTTTTTTATTTGTTTTAAGTTTTTTGTTTATTTAGGAAACAAAATTGTTTCCTAAAGAAGCAAAAACCTTGTTTGACCTTTTCTAATATACTGTAGTAATCCAAAACGTCTTTAAAGTTAAATAAATAGTTAAATATTTAAATCCCAAAAATATTTTTTAATAGAACAAATATCGTAATCTAGTTAATTAATTGGAAACTAGTGACTCACCTCGCTCCGCTCGGGTTCTTTTCCCGGTACATTTTATTGGTAAGTATGGAATAGTATGGAATAGTCGATCGCTTGCTCTGTGAAAAACAGTTTTTCCGGGATAAAAAACAACCTATGTGCTATTCCAGACAATAATCTATCTCTGTGCCAAACTTCATCCACTCAGCAGCTCATTCAGCCGTTCTGGCGTGATTGAGTAACAAATATCCAACCAAACTTTTCATTTACATAGTAGTAAGAAGTAGTAAGATAATTAATGGGATTATAATATCTATCTCTATCTATATACATATTATAAAATTCTAACTAAGCCGAATCTGTACCTTAAATATTTTTTGGAAAATCTTATTGAAATAGAATTATTATCGATGCAGAGTCCAAACCTATAGTTTTTAGAATTTTTGTCTGTCTGTCTGTCTGTCTGTTACCGCATCACAGAAAAACCACTGGAGGGATTTTGATGAAATTTGGTACAAAGATAGCTGGTTATCCGGGTCAATATACAGGATACTTTTTACCGCCGGAAAATATCTCATTTCTGAGAAAAAGTACAAAAACTACTTGAAAGGAAACCACAATGATGCTATCTGTTAGCAGTTTAGCAAAGTAACTTACTAAATATGGTAAAAACTATTAAAAATAGCTTATCTTAAAAATGAAATTATCAATAGCGATATTATATCCATTAAAATAGTTATTTTAATTAATATACATTTATGTGTTATTTAGATATTAAACAATAGATGTCGCCATGTGTTTTGAAAATACGTAATTTTAATCAAAAAAAAAATAATGTACAGATATGACCTTACTATGATTTTATTAGAATTACTACTAAATTACCCGCGGCCCCACCCGTGTTCAAATTTTCAATAAAATATACTTTTCGGCTTTATAAATTAGTAGCACATTAGTAATATTTTGTTGGCCGAAATAATTTTCAAATGAAAATATTTGTAAATTTTTATTGTTTAGTAAACAATGTTAATATTTTTTAATCTTTTAATGTAAAAATTGGGCAAATGCAAATCAAACTCGCGCATTATAGGTTTCGTATAGCAAAATACTGTCGTTTTTCTTACTTACGTGTTTTGTTAGGTTAATACTAAAATAAATACGAATAATATTTACGTTTCCACAATATCGACTCATTTTATCAACCGTAAAAATAAGTTCGATTCATATTATTTTGTAAAATTTTATGAAAAACAAATTTATGACTGTTAAACTGACAAAGCGGGTAACTAAAAATATTTCATATCTCAAAAACTATGAAAAAGTATTTTAGGAACTGTTATACCTCAACTTTTTCAGGACACCATTTCTTGGAAAGTAAAGGCTTAAAGAACACAATAAAATGCTTACGACTTTAATCATATTAGCCGAGCCATATGAAATAGTAAAAAGGATTTGCCTAGAATTATTTACTTATTACATTTTCTTTTGAAAATCGTTTTGGAAAATATTACTAACTAGCGCTAACCAATACCTGTTTCGCGACAAATTAACATTAAGAAAAGTTATCATTATGTAATTTAAATAATCAGCTACAAACGTATTAAATTAATCAATAGCTGTCTATTAGTAAAAAAATATTAAAATTAATTCCATAGTTTGAGAGTTTATCGTTCAAAACTAAACAAACTAATTTAACTAAACTAAATAAACAAATTATTTAACAATCATACGGTGCGCAATGAAATTGGTATATGTAAGAGTACACTAATGTGTAAAACCTAAGAATTTGGTTTTTGAACGCGGGCAGAGCCGCGGACAGTGCTAGTTATATTATACATATGTTTTGTATGATCCGAGTAATAAGTTATCACTACACAAAATTAAGTTAATATCGGTTCTGTACTTTTTGCGTGATTTCGCTAAGTTACTGTTTTATTATAATGTACAGGTTTAGCACCACAGGAAACCATTTACAATTCGGGACTTCCGCTTAAAGCTTTAATTCCCTAAATGGAAACAATAATGAAATCAATTCACGTATTATGATGTCGAAAGCAATTCAAATCGTTGTAATTGAAATATGATTTACCAGTCAGTTTGATGTTTGAATTGTTTTGATTTGAGGATATAATGATTCATATGAAATTTATACACAAGTTGTCTTTCATGATAGGATAATTGACATATTTCAGCTTAAGCAAAAAGCTTTTGTTGAATATTTTATAGATAACTACGCTTTAAGGTTAGTATAGATTTCTCAGAGATGAGATATTTTCCCGCGTAAAAAGTATCTTATATATGGCCCGGATAACTAATTATCATCATACTAAATTTCATCAAAATCTGTCCAGTGATTTTCTTGTGATGCGGTCGCAGACAGACAAACAAAAATTCTAAAAATCTATAGATTCGGCCTCAGTATCGATAATAATGTCTATTTCAATAAGATTTTCCAAAAAATATTGAATTTACAGATTCGATTTAGTTAGAATTTTATTATATGTATAGATATAGACAAGCTTCAACAAAAAAGATATAGATATAGACAAATTTCTGGAAGTCCTCTTGTTAGACCATGAGAATGGCCGAATTAGTTAGTACAAGCTGCATGTGGTTAATATATCCTGAAATTGATTAAGTTAAAGTAAATTGAATGTAAAATAACTATATATAAAGATTAACAAAGAAAATCTAATTCCAAGAGTTTTTTCGGCCTATTCTACTCAGGGGTAATGTATTCAAACTGGAAGTGAAATTGATAAAGTTCAGTAAACGAACCCAATCTTTTTATCTGTACTAATATTGTAAAGAGATAAAGTTTGTGGCTTTGTGATTTTGTGAAGTTTTAGGTACTTTCTGGATCTACTAAACCGATTTAAAGGAAATTTGGTAAGAAGATAGTTTGAGACTCTGGGAAAGACATAAGGTACTTTTTATTTCGGAGATCATCCCTTAAGGGGGTGAAAATGGGATGAAAGTTTGTATGGGGAATCAACCTAGGGACGAATCTGAGCGAAGCGAAGATGAGTCGCTACTGTTGAATAAAAGCATCGATTTTAAGGATAATTAAAAATCTAATGAATCAACGTAAGGTTTTTATGTTTATTACTGTGGCAAGTCCTTTTATATATGTATATTTCAGATTATGGTACTGTGCCAAATATCTTCACCAAGTCGGTTATTTTTTACAAGCTTTTACTTAACGAGTCAGTGATAAAATAAAATTTATAGTATAGTTTTTTGTTTATTACTAACATACTCATTTCAATTTTTTATTAAGCCTCGGAAATGATTAACCGAACAAGCAAAGCGAGCAAAGCGTCTCCGCTTCAACTCTGGCAAAATTTGCTTTCCTCTGTCAGTTTGTTGGTACTCCTCTACAAAACGTATTTCACAACCGATCTGGACGAAACTTGCTAGGTTTTATGACATTTTAGATTTTTTTTTGTCGTCGGGGATTTTTGATTCCACCAAAAAGGGGGAAAAAAGGTGATTTTAATTTGATGGAGATGAAGATAATGGTATAGTTCTCTATAAAATATAGGGTATAGGGATAATCTGAAATTTTCTTTGTTTTATAATTTTTATAAGTCAACTATATATTGAAAACTAACGACTTAACTTTGGTACGCTTGAGTGCGTCCTTAGGTACCTGACAGTACTCTACATATATGTATGTATATGTTACTCCAGGGTATACTGTACCACCTATAAGTATTGGATAAATATAAAAATTATTTATAAAATAAATATTATAAATATAATTTTAATCTATTTTATTATTTTCATGTGTTTTTAAAATGTTTTTTTTTTTTAATTGTAATTCTATTTTTTTAATCATTAATATAATCTGATCTTAATTGTATTGCTTGTTAATTCAATTATTTCTTTTTTTTTGATAAGAAAGTACCTAATCTATAATATATATTATGATTAGATTCATGAATATTATTATGTATGGAAATATGATGAAGCAACATGAAATAAAAGGTTTTTTTTATGTTATTATAGTCTACCCACACTAGCGCACTAAATATATCATCGAAATCCATCTATCTCTTTTAGCGTGAAAGAGTAAGAAACAACGAACATAAACTATTGTTTTCCTACTCCGATTACACTTAAACTAGTACCAACAATTAAATTATAATTAGAAATATTTCTTAGAAACAACTTTAATATTAAGACTTTAATACTAAGTCTAGATCATGAGTACACCTTGATTTTATTTTAAGCAGCATCTTCTTTAATACGTACAGTAAACATTCTTCTTGAATACATCACGTAAATAATATTGAGGACGGCAGGTTGATAAATGTAGCAGAAAATGATTTTAGGGTTGCCACAATATTATGAGTTATTTGTAGGTATGTGTAATTTATTCTTTATTGTAACATTTACCTACTGAATGTAAATTGGTGTATTTTTCTCAACTAGCGATTCACCTTCGCTTCGGTTTTGGCTCGTCCCTAAACAAAAACAAAACTATCCCACGGGAAACGTAAATTTTTCCGGGATAAAATGTAACCTATATGCTATTTGAGATTATAATCTATCTCTGTGTCAAATTTCATCTAGACGTGTTCAGCCATTTTGGTGTGAAAGAGTAATAAACATCCATCCACCCATCCTCACAAACTTTCGCGTATATAATATTACCATGGATAGTAAAAAACATCTCGATCCCTATCTCATATCTAGAATAGTATAGTTCTTACAGACAATAAAAAATATAAAAAAAAAATATATGATAAAAATCGTTTTCCAGGTACTAAAAAGTAAAAAAAATAACTAAACGGGGGTTTTCATTTAGATTAAATACCTACCTAATCAGATATTTTCGTAGTCGGTGTGCTTTAATTTGTATAGGCTGGCACCGACTTTTAGGTATCTATTCTGAATGAAAACCCCCGTTTAGTTATTATTTCCTTTTTAGTGCCTGGAAGTCGTTTTTTTTTAGTTTTTATTTATCCATTTTTAGTGGAGACGTAATAAGCAGGTAATTTGTAAGAAGAAAGTTTTTTAATAACATATTCGGTTAAGACATTTATTTGAAAATAATTTATTGTTCATTTTATGACCGATTTCGATAAAATTTAAAACCAACCACCTGGGAAGTATACCCTTTGAAACAAAAAAAGAATTTTCCAAATCAGTTCAGGCGTCTTTTAGTAATCGGTGAACATACATTAAAAAATGGAATCCGATGAATTGAGAACCTCCTCCTTTTTTAAGAAGTCGGTTGAAAATACAAAATAACCGCGACAAAACCAGAAAAAATAGTATTAATTAAAATGTCAAATGTTTGCGTAAATCTAAGAAAGAATTTAATTATGTATACAGATAAATAAAAGTAAATATTGAATAATAAATATTGATAAATATTGAAGTATTTTTGTAATGTAAAAATAACAGCTTTTTGCTAAATCCATGTGAAATAACATACCATGCTTATATAAAATTTTAGTCTGTCCGTGTGTTTGTTACGGCTAATATCTGAAACGCCTGGCCTATTTTTAATGTGACTTTCATTGGCGGATAGCTGATGTTGTAAGGAGTAACTTGGCTACTTTATTTTAGGAAAAGAATGAGGATTCCGCTAAAAAAAATTAAAACGTTTAGTACGTACTAGAGAGGTACATATGTCGCTAATAAACTAATAAAATTGAATAATATTACATGATAGAGATTTATTTTAGCTTTAGACATTATTTATTGCTGTAACTTCCTGAAAACACGTTTTGCTCAGTTTGTAATGAGCAATGCTATCGCGGTCGCGTGTTCGAGTCCCACTGGGAGCATTTATTTGTGTGATAAGCACGAATGTTTGTACTTCCAGTCATGGGTGTTTATATTTATAATATGTATGTATTTAAAGTTATATATGTGTAGCGTATTAAGTATTTGGTATCCATAACACAAACCTCGTAGCTTACCATGGAACTAGATGGTGCTATGTGCTAATGTTCCAACATATTTATTTATTCCTTAAACATCTCTTTTATATTCCTACCAGCTTACCCCTATTAGAATAAACATCTTCATGGCCAAAATCTTGTTGTATTTACTCCAAATATTTGTCACTTTGCCAAGATATAAATTTAATTCAATATATTATACTATTTCATATTTTTTTGTTTTTATTCTACCATTAATGTGTGTTATAAATAAGTTCATATAAATACTAGCGACTCACCCTCGCTTCGCTTCAGGTTCGTCCCTAGACAAAAACCAGGTCCCCACGGGCACCGTACATTTCTCTGGGATGATATAATTATAATTATTGAGGAAGGCTATAGGCCCATAGGGTATGGGCCTATAGCCTTCCTCAATAATTTTGTATATTTATTAAACATGGCAATAGATTTGCCTTAGATTTTAAATTTAAATGGATAAATATAATATTAGCAATACTAAATAAAATTATCGTTTCTTTTTGTAATCGTAGAAATTATAGTATTAGCAGCCTAAAATATTTATTTTTCAAGTGTTTAATTTATTCAAATTATTAAAATGTGTAAAACTGAAATTAACAGACACATTGTAAGGTAATCGTTGGCATTTTTGTATGTCTTACTAATTATTGTATAATATTTTCTATCGAGACCGTCTGTAGTTCGTCTATCCCGTGACCAGATTGCTGTAAAGCATTCTTTCGAATGCTTCTGGAACCAAAACTCTAAATAAACCCGCGAAAAAGTCCTTAAGGGTACTTTTATTCAGAATGACTGAACTTTCTTCCTTCTTCCTAAAAGGACAACAACAACTCATATACAAACAAAATTTTAATGATTATGATGATGATGATGATGATGATGATGAACTATAATTTGAGGTTAAAGAGTAGCTTTTTAAAATTTACAGACAGACATTTTAATTATATTTATAAATATAACAGATTAAAGGCTTTATTCACCTTTTAACAACCCTAGTCGCCATTATAAGGGAGTACGGCAAGAGGCAAGCTTTATGCAAGGACACGTTTCTTCCCTTTGCAAGCCACTTGAGGGCGTATCGCGTTCAGTAACCCTCTGTGGCATGCCATATTTACTATTACCACTCAACAACTTTGTCTCAGTGTGCATTAATCATTAGATAATGGAAATATGTAGTATACTAGCATTACTTGCGACTCTGCCTGCTTTGTTGATTTATGTGGATTTATGTGATACTAGATTAACTTGTATTCAGCCCTTTTTAACACCCCACTGCTGGGCGTGGGCCTCCCTTCAATAAGAGGGCGATCAGGTCACAGTTCGGCACGCTGGCCAAGTGCAGGTTGGCGGACTTAATTTCAAGTCTTTCGAAAACTTGCTAAGTCCTCTCTACATGCGGGTTTCCTCACGATGTTTTCCTTCACTGTAATATTTTAAATGATTACCGCTTGGTAATCATTTTAAATAAAACTATCTTTTCGGTTTATTTCGCGGATTTATTTTGATTTTTGGTTCCCGACGTTTCGAATGCTTAACAGCAATCATGGTCACGGGAGAGACTAAGGTTTTAGACATCTCAAAAGCGTTATATACTTGTTACAGACAGTTCTTGATAGTATACTATCAGAAACTATCTATAATAACACAAACTTTCTATAATAAACAAGAACAAATATCAATTAGTAGTAATCTTGTAATCAACAGCAATTATTTTACTTATGTGAATTTAGATTTTTTTGGCATGTTCTTCGACCACATGTTTCGTGTACAGGATCAAAGTTGTGTAAAGTATTGTAAATGTATTCCTACGATTATCTCTATTCTCTTTTTTTCTAACTCTTACACTCGTAGAGCAAAAGTCGTTCATTTTGTGAATTATGTAACTAAAACACAACATGCGTTAATTGTTCTTTGTCGATGAAATCATAGTAGTAACTTTTTGTTACCACTGTAGTATATTTCTGTTAACTCTACATCCGAATTCATGGATAACTGAACACGGAGTAAATCGTTTCCGAATAGTTTTCAAAATACCGTTTCATTGCTGTATACATTGTTGCGACACCAAAATAGGGTGACTAGAATTTTGTTTTAAATTGATTGAAAACGTACTGGTTTAAACTGTGAATAAAGCTTAACTATCTATACATATAATAAAATTTTAACTGAGTCGAATCTTTACATTAAATATTTTTTGGAAAATCTTGTTGAAATAATCATACAGAGGACGAATCTATAGTTTTTATAATTTTTGTCTATCTGGGAACGCATCACGGGAACATCATTGGACAGATTTTGATTAAATTTGGTATGCTAGCTGGTTATCAAAGTCAACATACAGGATACTTTTTACTGCGGACAAATATCTCATCTCTGAGAAATCTGTACGTTAAACTCTAAACGTTAAAACGTAACTAGGGACGAACCCGAATGAAGCGAGGGTGAGTAGCTGGTTATTAGCGAGCTGTTGGTGAGTGGCTACACCATGGACCTGGGGTCTCCTGGACTAAATATTATCTGTCTCCCGCCTTTGGTTTGCCTGCATTGGCCGTCCAGAGTGAAACGCAAGAGCCAAGTGTTCGAAAAGGCGGAAGTGCTCAATCTGCGTAATAACGGGGAAACCCGCTCACGAACCTTTAACCGACCACGCCGAGGCACTATACAGTTTTGTGGGGGCCTATCTAGTAGGAGGCGAATCACCGTCCGCAAAATATTTAATTTGAGATTGTTGACAAGGCGAACACCCATCTCATCCAATAGCCCAGTTTTTAGCCTATTTAGTTTACCATATTTTTCATAGTCCCTACCCATTATCCGGAGGCCATCTTTGGGCTATTCCCTATGGGTTACTCAGAGATGGATCCCGGCTGATGCGTCACATTAAGAGACCGTACGTTTTAAATAAAACTATCTTTTCGGATTATTTCGTTTTTATGTATAAAGAATAGCAATAGTGTTGCTTAACATTTTAACTTAAAATAATAGCAATCTCAATTAATATTCTAACTTTTATAAATTACATATAAAACAATAATATTTCTTATATAAATAATTCATATTTTAAATTTTCTTTTTGGTTACAGGAACATATAATAATAATAGCAACATTAAATAATATTATTAATTAATAAAATTTGAAAAAAATGTAATAAATATAATAATAACAGCAAAAATTAAATAAATAATATTGCCACATTTGATCATAATACTTATTAAAAAAAATAATGTTTAGAATTAAAAATCAACACATATTTTAAGGTAATATGGTGCCATTTTGAATTTTTGAAAACATTTTGTAAAATTGTTTGTAGGCACTGTCTGTAACAAGTATATAAAGCCTTTGAGATGTCTTAAACCTTAGTTTCCACCATGACCATGATTGCTGTAAGGCATTCAAAACGTCAGAAACCAAAAATCAAAATAAATCCGCGAAATAACCCGAAAAGATAGTTTTATTTGAAATGCCAAATATTCGCGTTAATCTAAGAAAGGGCCGCTACGTGTTGGACCTGCGTACCCACACAAGCATTCCAAAGGATCGGGCTCCTTCGAGTCCGTGAAATCCGAAGAGATACAAACATAATAGTAAAACCTTTTACTGTTTACCCAAAAAGAAAATATAATATACTAAGTGATAGGCAAACGTACAAGATTTGTTTGATTATTTGAGTTTTTTGCTACTGAAAGAGTGATTTTTTTCAGGTAACCTTAATTAGATGTGGGAAATTTTCTTTAGTAGTAGGTAGTAGAAGAAACGTAATCATTAAATAACTAGCGACTAACCCTTGTTCACTCGGGTTCGTCTAGGTATGTTTTAACGGTAAGTATAGAATATTACTGCTCCGCTCCATTGTATGGTAGCATGATGATAGTTAGCCTTCCTCAATAAACGGGCTATCTAATACAAAAAGAATTTTTCAAATCGAATAAGTAGTTGCTGAGATTAGCGCGTTCAAACAAACAAACAAACAAACTCTATAATATTAAGTATAGATAAATAACAGAAAATATAGAAAGTAGAAGTTCTATATTATAGAAAAATAGAGAAACAATTAGTCTACATGGTCACCCTTTAGTCGGTATGGTTATTTGAAATCGCATTCCGTATTTAATTGAATGAGTTTCGGCAGATCATCCCCATTCCGGTACAAGCAAAATATGTTTTTATTTTGATTCCTTTCTTTAATTCTTGCATTCTATTCCATAATAGGTCTCATTTGTATGCGCTTATCTTTAGAAATACTGACACAATTTAAACATACTCATATTAAATTTTATTGAAGATTAGTATAGATTTCTCAGAGATGATATATTTTAACGCATTAAAAAGTATCTTAGAGGTCCTAGATCCGGATAACCAGCTACCATCATACCTTTCATCAAAAACTGTCCTGTAATTTTCTTGTGACGCGTTCCCAGAAAAACGGACAGATAGACAGGCAGACAAAATTCTAAAAACTATATATCGATAATAATGACTATTTCACAGATTCGAATACAGTTAAAATTTCATTATATGTATAGAAGAGTTCTTAGAAGCAGAGCAATAGAGCTTAAATAAACAATGCAAGCGGAACTGTAGACGAAAGCTAACAGATGTTATTCTGGATACAATTTGTGGTAGGTACTTTATTGAAAATCTACATATAAACTAGCGCCAGACAAAAACAAATCTATCCAACGGGAACTATACATTTTTCCGGGATAAAAAGTAGCCTATTAGTTATTCTGATGTATGAATATTATTATTACAATGTTACATTAAAATCCAATAAGTAGTTTTGTGTACTGAGCTTTATAATACTGTAATAGTTTTATAACTATCCCACGGGAACTCTTTAATTATATGGGATGAAAAATATCTAAAATGTTGACCGGGGAATTAAGGTACCACCATGCAAAATTCATTTAAACAGACAAACAGACAGAAACAAAAAAAATAAAAAAAAACTGTATTTGTTCTATTTCTCTTCTTATATCCCCCTGACTTGGTTTTTAACTCGTTTTTTCGATGTACAGACATTCGGCCTTTACAGTCTTATTATATGTATAGATAAGCAAAGACAAAACTTTTAAGTAACTTTTTCTCAATCGATTGCTTTTTTTCATTTAGTAGCTAATGACTTTAATGTTATCAATAAAAAAAGTTTTGTAAATTTTACGTTCTTAAATTTTTAATAATGATTAATTATGGCTGAATTTCGAGTCTAATTTAGTGAGCTATAATTGAACCCACTGTCTAATAAGTCCATAGCTTAAAGACAGAGTCAATTCTTCTAAGACAAGGTGTAGTTTTTAAAAAATGTTTCACATTTATAAATAACCTAAAATTACCAAAATAAAAGTAGAACCTTTTAAACAAATTTCGTGCCTCGAATGCAAACGAACTTCTTAGTTAAACAGTGCTGGGACGTTAATTACCCCTTTTCGCTAGTTTGTTTAGTTACTGTAAAGAATTCATCTCGCTGAAGTTGTTCCCCAGTTAATTATAGTTGATAAAGAAAAAAATTGTATTTAGTGGTTCATAAGAAGCTTACTATCATAAAAATTCCACTGATAAATGACCTCTAATTTGTTAAGTTTTAGAACATTCCTAGATTTAAGATTTAATGTCTTAAGTAAGGAATATTTAACGTTTCTATATAACTAGCGACTCACCCTTACTTCGCTCGGGTTCATCCCTAGGTACGATTTAACGCTTAGTATAGAATAAATAATTAATCGATCCCTTGCTCTGTGAAAAAAAACAAATCTATCCTACGGGAAACGTAAATTTTTTTGGGATAAGAAGTATTCGCTATTCCAGACTATCTATCTCTGTGCCAAATTTCATGCAGATCCGTTCAGCCGTTCTGGCGTGATTGACTAACAAACATCCATCCAAACATAAATGTTAAGACATAAAATGACAAAATAAGTTTTGTATGAATTTATATATAAAGCTTTCGCGAAATGAACATAAGATGTGAATGTACATACCGGTATGTACATATGTGTTACATAAATGTTATTTCAATGATTATTTAGATGTACACCACAAATGTAAATCCCCTGTCGCAACTACAAACATTATTCAGTCTCGAATCCCAATTCCGGACTGAGCCTTGGGATTCAGTTACATTACTGTTGAATTGTTTAAGGAAAAAGTTTAAAGTCGAGTAGAGCCTTCGAATGACAACTATTTTTCGTGGGCTATATCCTAACCGTTACGTATTATATTCATCTTTTGCACATACATATATAAAAAAAATCTAACTGAGCCGAATATGTACATTAAATATTTTTTGGAAAATGTTATTGAAATAGACATAATTATCGATACAGAGGCCGAATGTATCGTTTTTTGAGTTTTTGTCTGTCTGTCTGTGACCGCAGCACGAAAAAACTACTGGAGGGATTTTGATGAAATTCGTTATAGTGTTAGCTGGTTATTCGGGTTAATATATAGGATACTTTTTAAAATGTAACTAGGGATGAACCCGAGCGGAGTGAGGGCGAGTCGCTGGTATTATATAATTATTATTAATAAAAAAAATTTAATTTTAACACGTAATCTTGAAATCTACTTGCAGGTAAATAGTTTTGTAGGTAGAAGAAGTTCTTTAGTTAGAAGAGTTAAGATGGTCTAAATCGTAAGTTTATATGAAAGTCTTACATTTTAATATCTCTTAGGGACATAAAAATGAGTTATTTTAGTAACACATAAATTAAATACGTAGTCGTGGGTAATACTAGTTAAAGATATATTATATATAGAAAAAAAAAAAACAACTCAACATATTTTTTAATTTTTCTGTATTGTTATATTTATAGATTAAAGCCATATTAGTATGACGACACGTTTGATTCAGTTCGTAGTGACCCTACTCACTGTGTCAGCGGTCGCGGGTTCGAGTCCCGCTGGGGGCATTAATTTGAGTGATGAGCACGAATGTTTATATTCCAGTCGTGGGTGTTTATATTTATAATATGTATATATTTAAAGTAATATATATATATATATATATATATATATATATATATATAGTGTATCAACTATCTGGTATTTATAACACAGGCCTCGTAGCTTACCATGGAACTAGATGGTGTTGTGTTGATGTTCCAATATATTAACATATATATTAAAGTCAATTTATTGTAAGTAAAGTCAGAAAACGCTAAAAGTTAACGTTAAATCAACTGTAAGGAACCTTTGGGGATGGCGTACATCAGATAAGCGCTCATATAAATTATTCTAGACCAAGTAATAACTTTGAGCCGAATAACTTGGGGAAATGAGGGCATAAAATGTTGCTATTTATCAAAACGTATTTAGAATTATAATATGTGAATTTATTATACACTACATAGCTTCTGCTTATGACTACACTTATGCTGTTACGACAATTATTTAACCCTTTTTAACGTACCCGCAGAGGGCGGGCCTCCCTCACATTGAACATTACGAGCGGAATCAGGCTTTAGTCCACCACATTAGCCTAGCGATGGTTGGCAGACTTTACAAGGTTTTAAAAAATGTAACACGTTGTTTTTCTTCGCCATCAAGCAGGTGTTAATCATGGTGATAATGGTTCACTTCTAACAATATCAAACATACGAGATTTGAACCCGTATCAATTGGTTTTCCAAGCAAGCGTGCTACCACTGGCCTACCGCTGCCTTAAACGACACTCGTATGATAAATTGCTTTAAAACCAAGCTAATAAGGCTACAGTGTGTGATAAAAATATACATTCTCGTACATCAATATACACTATAATTATGCCCTTTTTCTGGAGAAATTAAAACGTACATTAGTACTACGAATCTTTATACATATCTAATTAATTTATTATATTAATTTTATACATATTTAATTAATTTATTAAATTATTTAATAATTTATATATAATTCTTCTGTATGTGTGTATATCCCTGAAATCCTCCTAAGAATGGCTCCTCTGGATGGCTTAGATTCACAACTGTACTCGGTAGATGGCGCTGCAATTTTTTTTTATATATATACGACATACATTATATATTTTTAGAAGTAATATATGTATATGTGATTATTACTTTTATTTCTAGTATATTTGTTTCTTGCACTATATTGACTGACATTTTCCACATCCAGGGGTTGACTGAAAGAGATCTCTTTCAGAGATAAGTCCACCTTTGTTAACAAAGTTTTTTTTTGTATTACATTTAAAATGCAATAAAGAATATAATATATACGTTTAGAAAATTTATTTACATATATGTTTGGACAGCACTATGTCTGTCGAGTCCGCTAGATCCTTATAAATATGTACATGTAAAACCACAGGCTTAAATTAGTTTTACATTTCTTGAAATCTAATTAGCGTTCGTGACAAAATATGCCATCTCCAACCGTCATCAAGTTGTGTGGACCATGAAATTTTCTAAAGAAAAATCTTCTAACGTTAGGAACGATTCAGACTTTTGTTTGCTCCCGTTTAATTACTCGAGCTTTTTCAAGTTTTACAGTTAGATAAATAGAAAGTTTTTAAATAAAGCTCTTAAACACGTTGAAATTTTTAGTTTAGTAATTTAAGAGACTTATTTGGGTTCTAACTTTTGATATCCAAGTCTAAAATCGACATTTATCAGAACCAATTTTGTAACTCAGTAAACTCATACCGGTAATTTATAAAATAACATGTGAATGATTGACTGTGTAAAAAGGGGACGAAAAAAAAAAAATTAAAACCGACTTCCAGGCACTGAAAAGTAAAAAATAACTAAACGGGGGTTTTCATTTAGAATAGATACTTAATCAGATATTTTCGAAGTCGGTGTGCTTTGATTTGTATTGGCTGGCACCGATTTCGAAAAAATCTGATTAAGTATCTATTCTAAATGAAAACCCCCTTTTAGTTATTTTTTACTTTTCAGTGCCTGGAAGTCGGTTTTTTTTTTAAGTTTTTATTTTTCCATTTTTAGTATAGACGTATCATCAATACAAATGAATCAAGCCCAAACACCAGGTAATTGCTGTAATTCGTTGAGGAGTTCCCTCGACTATCTTTCGGGTCCATCATCAGATCGACTCCAGACCTTCATTAAATAGTAGTGCTTTAAAATACCAAATGAAAATGTTATCAAACGCACTAGTCACCGCTACAATTTTTGAAAGTTCCCCTCGATTTCTCTGGGATCCCATCATCAGATCCTGGTTTCCTTATCATGGTACCACTCTTGGGATATCTCCTTTCCAACAAAAAAAGAATTATCTAAATCGGTTCATAAACGACGAAAAAATCCGCGAACAAACATAAAAAAAAAAATATACGGTCGAATTGAGAACCTCCTCCTTTTTTTGGAAGTCGGTTAAAAAGGTGGCAAATTGACGTAGGGACATAGTTTTATACAGTCGCAGACATACATATGTACAATATGTTTTATATTAGTTGCGAACACTGCTCCTTTCTTATTGGGGTTCGCCGCAGTCATATATTTTCTGTTTAATACTGCATTATAATGTGTTGTTCTATATGGGTGTCGTAATGGAAATATTATAAATATTAATAAAAAACTTTTCTTTTTCAAATTAAACCTAAAATAATTTATATCACAAGCTTTCTGTATAGTAAATCTCATAGAGATTGCTTTTACAGTTTGTTTATGAAACTGGTTGATACTTATCTATACAGATAAATTAAATTGAAGTTTTTGTTTGTAATGTCGAAATTAAAGCCTTTTGCTAAATGCATATGAAATTATATATGGGTAAGAAAAAATCAATTTTTAAAAATCTTCTTTGTTTGCCTGTCTGTCCGTCCAAATAATTTTGATGGAACTGTCACTGGCAGATAGCAGATGTTATAAGGAGTAACTTAGGCTACTTTTATTTTAGAACTAGCGGCTCACCCTCGCTTCGATCGGGTTCGCCCCTAGATGATTTTTTAATTTGACATAACTTTTTTATTTAGGAACCGATTGAAATAAAACAAATACTAAATGTTAAGTGAAGCTTACCATAATACATTAGTGAAAACTGCACCCAAATCGGTTAAGCAGTTTCTAAGATTAGTGCATACAAACGCACATACAAACGGGCAAACCGACAAACAGACAAAAAAACTAAAAATCATTGTTTTGGGTTCTATTGCGTTCATAAAGAAGCCCAATGACAGTTTTGTCAAATATCTTCCATAAACACACAGCGATCAGTTACAATTTTATTATATGTATTTAGAAAAGACATAGACTTCCGCTCAAAAAATTAAAACTTTTCTTTAGACGTACCCGAGCGAAGCGAGGATAAGTCGCTAGTATGTATTAGAAGTATATATGTAATAAAATTTTATTTACATGTACTACGAGAACCTGGATATTGCAAACATGTCGTTTACAAGCATCTCACTGAGTAGCAAAGTTTAGTAGTAAGTTCTACATATCGAGTACTAGTAAGTCTTCAACCGAAGCAAAACAGTTCTGACTGCAGAGAGAGGCATTCGTGTTTCACAAACTTTACGTTGCGCAGTCACGATATTTTTCCACGATTGAGCTTAACATCAATTTTATTACTTTTAAATTAAATCTTTCTTTATAATTCCTTTGAGATATAACATTTTATGGTTAAAATGTCGATATTTATTGACTAGATCAATCATCAGCCATTTTTTCGTATAATTCGTACAATAACATTATATCTTAATGTAAAACAATTATGTTATGAAAAATAACTAGTACATTATTAGAATTGCTTGATTAAAAGTGAAGGCCTTTAGAAATAAATAATAATTTAATAAATATGTTCGGACTTTAACACACAGTACTATCTAGTTCCATGATAAGCTACGAGGCTTGTGTTATGGATACTAGATAGTTGATAAACTACACATATATAACTTTAAATACATACATATTATAAATATAGAGCCTTTAGAAAAGTATAAACACATTATTAATGTCCTATTTTTTATTAGTCTCTTGATGCACCAAAAGACAGAACTTAAGAATATATTAATAGAAACAAACATTATAAAGCGAAAATCTAACTTCCATAAAACAGCAGTTTCTTGGGAGCTAAAAACATGACTTACTTCATTACTGAACTTTTACTAGCGAGTAGAGAATTTGGTCAAAAATTATAATATAAACTAGCGACTCACCCTCGCTCCGCTCGAGTTCGTCCCTATTGTACATTTTGAAGGTTTGTATAGATTTTTCGGAAACTGAATATTTTCTCGAAATAAAAAGTATCCTATATGTAGACCCGGATAACCAGCTATCATCATACCAAATTTCATCAAAATCTGTCCAGTGGTTTTGTCATGATACGTTCCCGACTACGACTACGTTCTACGACTAAACTTCTGAGTCGAATTTATTATACATTAAATATTTTTTCAAAAATCTTATTGAAATAGTCTTATCTATCGATACAGAGGGCGGATCTATAGTTTTTAGTCTTTCTGTCTATCTGTCTCGATTTTGATGTGGTATGATGATAGCTGGTTATCCGGGTCAACATATAGGATACTTCTTACAGCGAGAAAATATCTTATTTCTGAGAAATCAAGTACAAGTTTAAAAATAAAATTCAAACTCCATTTTGAAATGAAAGTGAACGGTCATGGTTTTTTCGCAAAGTGAATCCAAACAACGCGAACGCTACAGAGGGAAATGCTGACATCGTTTGGGGCACCTTTTATAATATCCATATCTCTTATCGGCGACATAAATTGTGACCGAAATTATGAGATTTTTTCCTGACACAGGCTTTATTATTTCAAAATCAATAAGACATTTTAACGCTTGTATTTTTTGTTGAGTTGCCGCAATAAAATTTGAACATTTATGGATTTTATCTGTTTTTTTGGGAATCATTTTAGTTATTCGTGTTGCAACATTGTGTTATATTCTTGCAAATAATAATATTTATTTTAACTATTAAACACTTAGCAAAATGCAGAGAACGGAGAGAATAAAAGAGAATAGATCTGTGGTAATAATTAATTAGAGTTTTTTTTTATCCTGCAAATAAAATACTGTAAGTTCTTGTAAACTAATATACATATACATACGAGTATATACTGGGATGAAGAGTAAAAAAAACTTCTCTGTTACCTAAAAAAATACACCTACTTGTTCTTTTTCAGCAGCAACTTTTTTCAGCATATTATATTTTTTATTTGAAGTATTTGTCCAAATTAGTGTAGTTTATGCTACATTAATTTTAAATGTGCCATAAAATAATTCTTAAACATGTAATATGAAGGTAAAAGTTGAAAATATGAATTCTAAATAAAGGGTGATATCTATCTGAATAATTCACGAGAAAGATTACAAAAAAGGGGCGACAAAGGCACAGCACATTCCAAACGAATGTGAAACGCAAACTCGGGGCTTTAATAAATACGGTGATTTGACGCAATTTTCAGGAAATTTTCCAAATGCTATGTTTAAAATAATTAAGGTACATTGTTGTCATTATAGTTACCTAACGGGTACAGAATTTCCTTAACTACATTGTTTAAATTTGGGACGACAACGTTTATTTATTTTTTGTATTTTGACTTCAGAATTGTCTAACAGTTTACATGAATAAATTTCTAAAATGTAGATGGACGGACGGATAGACGGACATCGCGAAATTATAAATAATGATGACACGTTTGGCTCAGTTTGAAGTGACCTTAGTTGCTGTGCCAGCGGTCGCGGGTTCGAGTCCCACTGGGGGCATTCATTTGTGTGAAGAGCACGAGTGTCAGTATTCCAGTCATGGGTATTTATATTTATAATAGTACTGAAAAGTCATGTATATGGAATGTATCAACTATCTGGTATCCATAACACAAGCCTCGTCACTCACCAAGTTAATATTCCAATAGATTTATTTATTTATTATTTTTAAGGGTTCCGTTTTAGTCGTAGTGCTACGGAATCCTAATAATTAGCTCAGAAAGTTTTTATATTTTTTTGTTTTTTTTTAGGCAACAACTTATACCATTTATATTTTAGACATTCACATTTTTGCAAATTTTTTTATGTATGATTTTTTTTGTTATTATTTTTAATGCATGGTCATTTATTGTTTATTATTTTTTACTTTACTTTTTACACATTCATTAAGTATTTTATTTTTCATAGGATAAATACGTAGTAAAAGTTTCGGAACAGCTGTTCATACTGCACGTTGAGTTAGCCTATAAGTGTGGTGTGTCGTGTAAAAAATATTCCATATGGAATTATGTATAAAAGATAAAAAAACACTGTGTACTATATTGGCTTCCTATATATAATATATTATTTCTTGAATAGTCGTCATACTCTTTCGGATGACCAATTTCTATGAAATAGCCATTCTACGACAACATTTAAGATATTACAGTGAAAAAATATGTGTGGAAACACAAAGGTAGGCACTATTTCCTTAATCTTTCAGGGTTATTTAAAACGATCCCAGGAAGATCAAGGTAGGGACAAAGGTTTTATAATCTCATGGCTTCCAAGGCTCATTGTTGTAAAACCATAAACATCATAGTTTACAGCACCATAAGCTAGAATGTAGACCAAAGAAACACTGATATATTAGAGAAAAATTATTATTTAATAAAAAATGTACACTTACTTTAAAATCATTTTAAATACCCTTAGTTGTAATTTATTTTTTAATATAACTAATGTTCAAACAATATTTGATATTTAACTATAGTCATTATTAAAAATTTGAGGAAAATATTAATGAATTTTCATTTTTCAAAAAAAAAAAATTCTACACTTTTACATTATTTCGTTGTTTATTCGAGAATATACATATCAAATTGTTTTGTTGTCACATATCTATATAAAAAGCGGCCAAGTGCGAGTCGAACTCGCGCACGAAGAGTTCCGTACCATTATCTATAAAAACGGCAAAAAATCATGTCCGTTGTATGGGAGCCCTTAAATATTTGTTTTATTTTAATTTATTTTTTTATTTTTAAAGTGAATATATAACTAAATATTCTGTGAATATTTCAAGTGTCTACCTGTTGCCGTTATCAATATCGAGCAAAACGAGCAAAAAATCACGTTTGTTGTATAAGAGCCCCTTAAATAATTATTTTATTCTGTTTTAAGTACTTGTTGTTATAGCGGCAACAGAAATACATTGTCTGTGAAAATTGTAACTGTCTAACTATCACGGTTCATGAGATACAGCCTAGTGATAGATGGACAGACAGAAAGACGGACGGACAGCGAAGTCTTTGTAATAGGGTCCTGTTTTACCCTTTGGTACGGAACCCTAAAAAACTGTTGTCAAAATTTTTATTTATTAAACTAAAGCTCGTCAATAGCTACTAAAAACATATCGCTGGACGAATAGAGCAGAAAAAGTACTGAACTTTTTTGTTTTATTTATTTACATATAGATTAGGAATTACTTTTTATATGAATTTGTATCATTAGAAAAATTAATAAAAATCTTAATTATCTTTTTTATTATGTAAAATACTTAATTGACTATTAGAATGATTTGACAAATTATGCAATTTGTTCGAGCTTACCCATTGTTATTGTTTTTAAAGTAAGGCTGTATTTTTAATTTCATTGTTTCATTTCATGGACAAAATTTAAAAAATAAACCATTAAAGTTCAAATAGTAACACTAATCTTACTAGTTTATACTGATAAATAAAATTGAAGTGTCTGTTTGTAATTTCAAAATAACAGCTTTATACTAAATGCATATGGAATTATATACGGTACTTATAAGAAAAACACAATTTTAAAAATTTTGTCTGTCGGTCTGTCTATGTGTCTGTTTGTTCCGGCTAATCTCCGAAACGGCTGAACATATTTTATCGGGATTTTCACTGGCAGATAGCTGATATTATAAGGAGTACCTTAGGATACTTTTATTTTAGAAAGAATTGGGGCTTCGCTCAAAAAAAAAACATACCTAGGGACGAACCCTAGCGAAGCGAGGGTGAGTCGGTAGTCTTACTAATATTATAAATGTGAAAATTTAGATCTCTGGATGTTCGGATAGATGTTTGTTACTCAGGCCAGAACAACTGAACGGATCTGGATAAATTTGACACAGAGATAGATTATAGTCTGGAATAGCACATAAGCTTTTTATCCCAAAAAAATGTACAGTTCCCGTAAGATAGATTTATTTTTGTATTTCTACGATAAACCTTCTCTATATAAATTAATATCTGCGAAAGTTTGTGAGGATGTATGGATGTCTGGATGTGTAGATGTATGGACGTTTGTTACTCTTTCACGCAAAAACTACTGAAAGGATTTTAATGAAACTTTACAATAATATAACTCGTATATCAGAATAATACAGTGACTACTTTTTATCCCTGAAAAATGTACGGTTCCTGTGGGATAGATTTGTTTTTATTTTTCTAGAGGCGAACCCACGCGAAGCGAGGCTAAGCCGCTAGTTAAAAATAAACATTAATTATTAATATTTACAGTCGACAGTTATTTAAATTAGGCAGCGTAGTACGAGTTAGAAGACATTCATTTCTCAGTCAGCATCAATGTACTGGCGTGACATTGTAACCTACATCCGAAGAAAACGTTCGTGACATTCTTTGACAAGGAGCATGTCAAACTGAGTGATTTTTATGGAACAAAAAGTGGAATGAAGTGTGTTTTAGGATTTGGCATTTAGGGGTTTCATGGGGAAAGTAGCTTTTAAATAAGTGTAGGAACTCCGACTCGTATGCTTTTGTTAATACAAGTAGTGTTTAAATAAATAAATTCGGACTACTATTATGTAAGAAAAAGTTTGTATGTATGATCTTTTGTTACGACTATGATCTGGAGCAACATATAGATTACATACCTACAGACGGCGTTCGGAAATGCATTTACGCATACCATAGCATACATACAGGGAGTTATGTGTGACTCACCAGCTAGAAAAGCCAGTACTACCCAGTAAAACCCAACGGAACCTCCCCCATCTTAATGGGGCGTAATAATCACTTTAAATGTAATTATTCACGATGCCCCGACGGCTGGCCTGCGAAGGCAGACCATAACAAAGAAGTGGTTTCACCCACGGTGCCTTCAGGTAAAACAGGAGTACCAGAAGCAAACCATATGGCACACCGCCCACCAATATATCTATCTCTTGGCTTAACGCCCGGCTGAATTGCCGGACGCTGGTGTAGTTCATAGACACTAAGGGACTCGCCTGAATGATGCGAGGATAATTCACTAGTATTATATACATTAGTAAGTAATTTTTAAATATTAACATTTGGTAACTTTATCTTGACCTTAATTATTATTTTGTTGAGTACATATGTATATAGATATTGAATTTAAGATTTGTCGATTTGAAGAAAATGTTCTTTTGAATATGTAGCGTTCATTTATTTATTTATTTATTTGGAGAAGCACACTTACAACATACGTACACAGCATTTTTAAAATTAATAACAATATATCTTATATGCATGTCATTTACAAGTGTGTATAGCATTTCTACATTCAATAATTAACAGTACAAAAAATCATCATTTATATATTATATATCACCAAGTTATTTAGTACTTAATAGGTCGATAAAGCCTTTTTATAAAAGACTTCTATGACATTCTATTCACTAAATATATTTTTTCAATATTAACTGTTGTTCAACTTTGATATATATATATATATATATATATATATATATATATATATATATATATATATATATATATATATATAATGTAGTAATAAATAGTTTAGGACAACCCCCGCCTACGGGGGTGTTTTTCTTGTATCGAATAAACTCCGAAACTACTAGACCGAGTTTGATAAAATTTGGTAAGAAGATAGTTTGTGAACCTGGAAAGGACATAGGATTCGGAAGACATCACTTATAGGGGTGAAAATGGGTATGAAAGTTTGTATGGGAAATCGACTTAGGGACGAACCCGAGCGAAGCGACGGCGAGTCCCTAGTAAATGATATAAAAATAAGATTTTAGACATTTTATTGTTGAATTAATAACAGCCAGACAATACTTAGTATATCCGTATTAATATTATAAATGTAAAGGTTTGTGAGTATGTATGTTTGTTACTCTTTCACGCCAGAACGGCAGAAGGGATCTGGATGAAATTTGGCACAGAGGTAGATTATAGTCTGGAATAACACATACGTTTTCTACCCCGGAAAATGTACGGTTCCCGTGGGATAGGTTTGTTTTTTGTTTTCCTAGAGACGAACCCGAGTAAAGCGAGGATAAGCCGCTAGTACATATATAAATATACAAAGGAAACATCTGGAAAATTTGCAAACAAATATATTCAAAATGTTGAAAATTGAACTTCGCATCATTATAAAATTTTATTTTCGCTACAAAGTTGTTTAAGGGTGATAAAAAGGAAGGGTCTGGCGGTGCGACAAAAAATTGTACCCCGCTCGCTTTTCACAAAAAGCCAGTCCTCACATAAAGAGGGTGTACTTGTATGTTTGTGTAACTATAGTATAATATTTAGGCATATTTTTAAGTGTCTCGGTGGTTTAGTGATACATCTGCATTCAGAGCTCCTGAGTTCGAATCTCAGGTTAGACAGGTTTCTATACAATCAATTTCAAATTAAAACATATCTTATTTATCTATTTGTAAAATTCTGGTGTGTGTATTTAAAAAAAAAAATTCGCCTAACCTTTCTCACGGATTTTGATAATTTTTTTGTGTACTTATAATGCTGCTCGTTATATTTTAGAATACATTCAATAATCATTATATTTAAAAAAAAACTTAAATACACTAGAATGTTCTATTTGAAGATTTATTAATAAAGAAAATGTTGGGACGTTTACACACAGCACCATCTAGTTCCATGGTAATCAACAAGGCTTGTGTTATGGATACCAGACAGTTGATATGCTACACATATTTAACTTTAAATACACAAATATTATGTATGTAAACACCCCTGGCTGGGTTACAAACATTCGTGCTCATCACACAAATGAATGCCCCCAGCGGGTTTCGAACGCTCGACCACTGTCACAGCAAGTAGGGTCACTACAAACTGCGCCAAACCTGTCGTCATTCAAATCAAATCAAATCAAAATATACTTTATTCAAATAGACTTTTACAAGCACTTTTGAATCGTCAATTTTACATTTTAAATTTAAATTAAATGTCAGTGTAGTCAGTCCGTGAGGAAGCTACCACCGGCTCGGAAGGCAGTTCTACTGAGAAGAGCCGGTAGAGAAACTCAACAGTTGCTCTTTTAAAATAATAACTGTGTACAATATTGTAATACAATAATTATTATATATTTATCCTACGTGAGATCCAACCGGATATTAGTTCCACACATTGATATCTTCGAAGTATTCCGTGACTGTATAATAAGCTTTGTTCACTAATACATTTTTAATTTTAGATTTAAATTGTTTAAATGGCAAGCTCAAGATCGATTGTGGAACTCTATTATACATGCGTACACCTTGCCCCATAAACGATCTATTCACTTTTTGAAGGCGAAAGCTAGGCGATACCAGTTTTTCCTTATTTCTAGTGTTTATTTCGTGTATCACTGCGTTGTAAATAACAATGAATGTTTTGTCGGACAAACATAATATTACAATATATATATTGCGATGCAACTGTAAATATACCAATTTCCTTAAACAAATCTCGTAGGGTATCCCGAGCTCCGATAAAATAAATTAATGATAATTTATTTTAGTCAATTAGAAATTTCCGTAGTTTTAAAAATGCTACTGCTTCAATAACCTCATCAAATTTGAATTCATAAGTCATAACACTATCTAAGTTAAACATAATATTTAACATTCTGAGGTACAAGAGGCGAGATCATTAATTTAGGTCTAGTGCAAATTTGCTCTGACCCTCTAAAATAATTACCTACTGTCGACTCGCAAAAGCAACAAGATTTACTAGGCGGAACGATTGTTTGAACTGAAAACACAATTGTTTTCTAAAATAATGAGTCAACACTGAGGTTATAACTGGTTTGATTCCTACTGGATGTAAATATATTGAACTAGTGACTTGAATAACTTTTGAAAATAAGTTAAAACCTACAAAGCCATTTTTTTTCCATGAAGAAAATAAAATCAAAATGCAAAAATCACGTTGATCCATGCCCAATAAAGGAAAAAATAACAAACATGATTTCTTATTTCTAGTATTACTAGCGACGCCAACTCGATTTGCCCAAGCTTAACGACTTTATTACAGAACATCGACTGTTATTTGCTTTCTATAAATATTACATACTAGCGACTCACCCACGCTTCGCTCGGGTTTGTTCCTAACTTGCTTCCCCATACACATTTTCATCCACATTCGATATTGATACAGAGACCGAATCTATAGTTTTTAGAAATTTTGTCTGTTTTGGAACTTAACATGAGTAAACCACTAGACGGATTTTGATAAAATTTGGTATGCTGGTTACCCGGGTCAACATATAAGATACTTTTGTCTGCGAAAAAATATCTCATTTCTAAAAATCTATACTTACCGTTAAAACGTACCTAATCTGAAATAAAAATATAATAAGAAGATGTATAGGTAGGCATTATAAGTTCTTTAATTTTCCGTACCCAAAAGGCTATAACGGAGCCCTATAATTTTGTCATATCCGTCTGTCCGTTTGACACAAGCGTCTTACTCAAAAAGTATTCGGACAAAATTTGATTATAATAACATAGTTTTGATTCAAAAACATAAAATTCACATATATTACAAAAAAATAGATTATTCTCTTTAAATTTTTATAAGAAAAACATAATCTATGGTAAAGCAATTAAACTGGCACGTACAGACGTACATGTACATATGTAGCAATCTGCTTCTGAGGCTGAGCAAGTTTTTGTTATCAGTAACAAGTATAATGTTGTATTGACGTCGGGAACATGGCTTTGGGCTTCTGCCAGCTATTCTGTACTAGCGGCGATATATTAAACTATGGAATAGTTTAACCGAAATAGACTTTATTGTTGTATGGGAATATTAGGATTGTTATTTAAAGACGTAGATTTACGAACATCTCGTGGAATACAGATAGTGGAAATACTGTCTGCTTAGTAGCAAGTATCTATGTACATATATGTATACATGTATTCAGCCCTTTTTAATGTCCCACTGCTGGGCACGGGCTCTTCAATACGAGGGGGATCAGGCCATAGTCCACCACGCTGGCGGGCTTGGCGGACTTCACATGTTTTTCGAAACTTTGCTGGATTCTCTCAGACATGCAGCTTTCCTCACGACGTTTTCCTTCACCGTAAAGCAAGTGGTAATCATGTTGGAAATGATTCGCACTTGAAAATATCAGAGGTACGAGACCCTGGATTTGAATCCGCTTCACTCGGTTTCCCAAGCGAGTGCGTTACCACTGCGCTACCACTGTCTTATATGTATACGAATACATATGTATGTATATAATATGTAAAAGCGAAATACCTCTCGACGGTTAATTGTGAAATATCAAGCATAATTGCGAAGGTAAATTCCTCAACCCCTAAAACGGTGAGAAGTTTATATGAAAATCAATTTTTTTCAAAGATTGTGAGCAGAGCCGCGTGAAAATGATAGTTTGTTATATTAAAAGAAAGGACAAAATCAAGGTAGTGATAAAAGTGTGTAAAAGTTATGTACGAATCCGTAAGGAAAGGTAATATACTCGTTCTTACTTTATTAAGCAGGCCACCACCTTATTTTATTAAGGGCTACCGACTGACCCTTGCTTCACTTCGGTGTGCCTCTGGGTAATCGAACTGCCTTCACAACTTCATGGGTTTTCATTTTATGCATGGAAACCTAATTATTTTTCTTAAACAAAAATAGCCTAAGTTACTCCTTATATTATCAGTTATCTGCCAGTATAAGTCCCGTCAAAAAAGTTCCAGCCGTTCGGAGGTTCGGAACAAACAAACTGACAGACGAACAAAAAATTTTAAAAAATATCTTTTTCTTATAAGTATTGTACATTCTTTTACATGCATTTAGTAAAATGCTGTTATTTTGACATTACAAACAGATTCTTTGTATAGATGATGGCCGACAATGGCCAAAAGAAAAATGTTTCAAACAAAATTCAACATTATCTTTTCCCCCTTTAATACTGAATTTCCAATTTTTTTTTAATAGACGAACTCTAAACAACGGTTATGCCTCAAGCTTTAGTAGTTTTTGAATTTTGTGATTCATTAGTCCATCAGTAATTGTATATATATACTGATCCTGAACTGTTTTTTCTTAGCCTGTTTATATAGAGATATATTATAATGTATCATGAAACGCATTTACATCATTAAAACAATTAAAGGGATTCTCACAGATTTTATTTTTTTAAAGTTTAATTTTTTAAGTAAATAATTCGTTTTTACTATGCAATTGTAATCCCTCAACTGCCTGCCATGGCAGACCACAAATACCATGGGGTTGCTCCCATGGTCGATTCTGCTATGAGAAAATTACCAGGAGCAACCCAATACCACCATCATCTTAAATAGCAACTTAGACTTCCTACTCTCGTTAACCCTTAAAATAATCTTATTTACATTAAAATAATCTTTTTTTGTTATCAAACCTTATTTGTACGGGACCGCTCACAAAATTACACTTTATTTCGACCCAAAGGTTGACCCGTTTTACGGTATAGTGATATGGGTGGTGTTTTGAAACCTCGCTTGATGCAGGTATGAAAAATAAAAATATTATTAAGATTTTATTAAACACTAGCGACTCGCCCTCGGTCCGCTCGGGTTCGTCCCTTTTTACGTTTTAACGTTTAGTATAGATTTTTCATAGATGAAATATTTTTCCGCAGTAAAAAGTATCCTATATGTTGACCCGGATAACCAGCTATCATCATACTAAATTTTATCAAAATCCTTCCAGTGTTTTTTCCATGATGCGGTAACAGACAGACAGGCAAACAAAAATTCTAAAAACTATAGATTCGGCCTCTATGTCGATAAAAATGTCTATTTTAATGAGATTTTCCGAAAAATATTTAATGTACAGATTCGGCTTTGTTACAATTTTATTGTATGAATAGATTTTTGATATTAACATGTAATTTACTTTCTAGGTGAATAATTGACGGGGGAATGATTTTGCTATATGTTTAAATTTAGGCGTTTAAATGTCAAATACGCAGCCTATGTAAATTTGTATTATGTATGATGAATGAATGCCACAAGACTGTTAATTAGATGAAAGATAAACAAGTATGCTTCTGGAACCATAATGAAAAACTATAATATAAATAAATAACCTTTACCCAGAGGCAGATACAGAGTATTTGCGCTACTTATCTAGTCACGACATTTTTTTGTGTTGGTCGGGAATCGAACCCAAGATATATAGTAATGGTAATTAGCATATATATTATATTAGTTTTTTTTTAAATTTAATTTTAATTAAAACTCGTATTAACTTTAAAATTAAGTTTCTGAAATCTATTATCATATATTCACCGAAAATATACATTCCAATTGAAAAACTCCTCTATTTCTCAGATTGCTTGACCACGACGCTTTTATCCGAGTGTAAGAAATTATAGACCATATTCTGCGTAGAATAATGCAAAAGAAAACCGCATGAAAACACGCGTTTTCCCAGACATGAGACTAATCTAGATCAATTTTACGCCCCCGAAAGCCCCCATATACCAAATTTCAGCAAAATCGTTAGTGCCGTTTCCGAGATCGCTGGTATAAATAAATAAATAAAGATATAAATATACAAGAATTGCTTGTTAAAAGTTAAATATATAAGATAAGATTATATTCACAAAATGTCATAGAATACGAAATTATCCATATATAAACAAACTGTACCACCTTTAGTTGGTTAAAAGCATCTAAAACCAGTTGAAACCCTCACACTGTGGCTGTGGAATACAGGCTTAAAGGATTCAAGGAATGATTTACATTCTACTGAAAATAGTAATATTCTGTAATAACATCGAGGTAAGGCCAAAGAATAATAAAATAAAAGCTGTGTTTTATTAAACCTAGCATATACATATTTGAGGCTGGATTTTGAAATTATGTATCGAAAATACTCTTCTGTCTCATTTTTCATCTTTTTCTCTCTATAAAATTCTCACATATTATAATACCATGATAATATTATAAACGTGAACGTTTGTATGTTTGTTACTTTTTCACTTTGTAATTCAAAGTATATCAATAAAGTTCGGAATATGGGCTATTTATTATTGCCATAGTGAATATCTAATACTAGCAGAACCCGCGGCTTCGCTCACGCTAAAGCCTCAAAAAAACTCTTTGAGTTTATGCAAAAGGCATTTTTGAAATGGACTCAGTAGTTTATGAGCTTAAAATATCAGTTTTTCGTCAATGTATGGATGTCTGGCCGATTTGTTGACATTTATGATTACTTGGGTGATGTTCTCCTGACCGATTCAGGCCACGGCGGCCAATCTCATTGAGACTAGCCAACTGCGCAGGAGATATTATAGTGCACAAGTGTACGCGCAGACACAAGTGCACTCTCTATTCCTGTCACTCTCATACTCCAGTGGGACGACTACTCGACACGACCGGTGAGAGTTAAGGCGCAGGACCGACGGCTTTACGTGCTCTCCGAGGCACGGGGGTGAAACACCGCTAACTTCCCAACTCCGGGCTGTTACTGAGGCTTACTATACAGAAAGACTCAATAACTAAACTTGGCCCGACCCGGGACTCGAACCCAGGACCTCAGGATGTGCAGCCGTACATGCTAGCCACTACACCACCGAGGCAGTTACTTGGGTAATAGCAAGATGATTAATGGCCTTCCTCAATAAACGGGCTATCTAATGCAAAAATATTTTTCAAATCGGATTAGTAGTTTCTAAGATTAGCGCGTTCAAACAAACAAACTCTGCCTTTTTATAATATTAGTATAAATTGAAAATATACTTGATAATTTGAAGTTAACTACTGGTGTTATAAAATATTTTTTACCTAAAAGATACGCTAAGTTACTCTGAATATATGTATAATATATATGTATGTACCTACACTACGACTGCTTCATAATGGTCGAGTACCTACCTCGGCGAGGGAGCTTCGCTCAGCGGTTTTTTTTGTGAAAAATTACATTTTTCAGAAAAGACACTTATGTAGATAAATTAATTAAAAAGCAAAACTTTATCCAAATATGTATGAAATTCCATCCAAATCGAAATACACATTTTATATAGGCATACTAGCAACTTACCCTCGCTCCGCTCAGGTTCGTCGCTAATTACGTTTTAACATTTAGTTCAGAGATGAGATATTTTCCCGCAGTAATATGTATCCTATATGTTGACCCGGACAACCAGCTATTATCATACCAAATTTCATCAAAATCTGTCCAGTGGTTTTCCCGTGATGCGGTAACAGACAGACAGACAGACAGACAAAAATTCTAAAAACTATGAATTTGGCTTCTATATCGATAATTAAGCCTATTTCAATAAGATTTTCCAAAAAAATATTTAATGTACAGATTCAGCTTAGTTACAATTTCATTATATATATGTATAGATACAAGAATAACTCGTTTAACATAATAAGATTAGTAGAGGTTTCATTATCAAACTGCTCTTAATATATGGCGGATCGTTAAGGCGATTGTTTGGCAACGTTATGGTACTAGACATGTAGTACTATCACAGATTATATTATACCAGTTACTTACCCTTGCTTCGCTCGGGTGTATTCACATATGTCTTGTATATTATGATATATAGACAAGGCCATCTTTTGGCAAATTTTAGTATTAGCAATAGCATATGCATTATTCCGGGACTGTCTATGTACTAAATTTCGTCCTAATCCGTCTAGCCGTTTCTGAGTAAGGGAGTAACAGATACATAACATACATACGTGTAAACTTTTGCGTGTATACCAGTAGTATGATTGCTATACTGAGGAATTTTATAATAATGACATTACGGGATTTAAAGGCGTGAATTCGTAAGTTGCTAAATATCTTATTCCCGACGTTTTGACTGGGTTGCACCAGCCTCTTAGTTTGTCGCATTTAAATCCCGTAGTGTCATCTATACGGTACACAAACAAATTATATACGGTACTTATAAAAAAAAACACAATTTTTTTTGTCTATTTGTCTGTTTGTTTGTTCCGGCTAATCTCTGAAACGGCTGGACTGATTTTGACGGGGCTTTCACTGACATATAGCCGATGTTATAAGGAGTAACTTATGCTACTTTTATTTTAGAAAAAGAATTAGGATTCCGCTCAAAAAAAATGAAACGTATCTAGGGACGCATCTGAGCGAAGCGATGGTAAGTTGCTAGTTATTATATAATTATGGAATGCAAAAATTTAAAAAGACATAACTGAGGGATGTAAAAAAAATTAGATAAGCGTGTGGAGTATGATAGTATCTCTAGATAGGTCTTGAAAATCGAGATGGACGTTTTAAGTGACTTTTTAAATCAAGCCAACAGGTTGCTGAAATAAATCTATTAAATAGTTTAAAATTACTACTTTTTACCAAAATTGTTTTTAAAGAGATACGGTAGGTAGTTTCTGAGATATTGGATAATCTATATATCTATTTAAAAGGCAAAAATGATCGACTGGACTGGACTTTCCTTAGACATATTTCGTATTTTTCTTAGTTAGATCGCGAGCGAAGATGCAGGTTCTGCTAGTTATATATACATATGTCCAGCTACAAAAAATACTTTTATTGAAATACTATGATATATTATTTTTCAGATAAAATAAATATTGTAGATGGATAAATATTTTTTCTTACTTACATTTAATGTAATAATTATTGTTTAAATAATATAAATTTAATATTTTTGCTACGGAACCCTCGTCGCATCGTCTTCGTTGACTCGCAAGTCAGATTCGCATTTTTTAACAAATATATTATGTCTCAAAGGATATTAATATAAATTTTAAGACGCTCTCAGACTAACAGTCAAAAATTGTAAAATCTGTCACTTTTAGTATGCCTTTTATATATTTTCAAAATACTTTAAATATATTCTTACAAATTTTATTTAATCCATACATTATATAGATATATTATCGTAGTATTAATTTAACATGATATAAAAAAAGATTTTAACTTTGAGGATTTGAATCATGTCCTCCATTTAAAGAAGTTCGCTGACCAGCTATTGTTCGCAGTATAAATCCCACCAAAAAAACCTGATGTACCATAAAAAGGGACATTTTATGGTACATCAGGTTATTTTTGAAATTAATCTAACATAAACCATTAATAATAAATTAATCTACTTTAATATCTTCATCAAAAATTGATTTCATTACAAACATTACTATATTAAAGGAAAGGTATTAAAAGTAAACACAGACATACAGACTTTGATTTATTTCAGTGAATTACTGATTACATATTAATAATAACATATAATACCTTAACCTATTGATTCTAAAAAAATCATTTCCAATATCACCTTACCTAGTTATTAAATTTTCAATTAAACCATTAAAAAGTACCGATTAAGTTATTAGCTTAAAATAAAACATGAATATTAAATAGACAGTTACTTTGTAAAGTAACGATCTGCAACTTTTAATTAACGATATATCTAATATCCACGTTAACATTATGGGACGATTTGTCCGAAAATTGCAAAAATCTTTGGTTTTATTAATGGTTAACAAAATATCAATAAATAAAACAAATAAAACATTAAAAACGTAATATAAAATAAACTATATAATGAGAAACATCCTAAAAATGGTTTGAACGAGGATAATGCTACTGTAGACGAACAAAGACTTTGCCATCTCGCAATCTCATACGAGACCCCTTAATTTATTTACTAGAATATTTTTAAATAAACTCGTTACGTTTTTACTTTATCAACTACAGCTAATGCTCTGAATTGCAACTTTTATCATATAAGTTAACAAACAACTTTTGATTTTTGTTTTTAATTTATTACTAAAACTACTGATTACTCACTAAATTCCTAATTTTAAATCTATTCTCGACTAAGAAAGGACAGTTATAATGAGAAACTTATAAATGAAGATGAAAAAGACAAGATATATAATAGGTCGAGATGAGTAGATAGAGATAAGCTACGAGTATAATGGGGAAAAATGTTACGATGTTGAATTAAAAGGTGAAGAGGAAAGCCTAAGTCGAATGTGGGTTGAAACGTTATTGTCGGTTTTAGCAAATTCAGATATAAACGACAATGAGGAGCATCTAAATAATCGGGAAGTATTCACAGCCAGAATGATTTTCCATAGATCGTGTTTAGACATGGTAAGGAGGAAGGTAATTTAATTTTTAATTTTAGGTATTAATTTAATCTAAATAACTACAGTGCGTTAGTTTAAATTTTCTATTTTATCAAAATTAGGATTAAATGCATTCCCTTAAAGGGAATGCCATATTAATAGCACTACTCAAGATAATGCTGCTACTAGACTTCCTAATTAAAAGCGACACCTCCAAAGGGTCAGAGAAGCAGCTTTAATTAAAAAGAGTTTTAGCATATCAAATCCGATTATCTTAGATATATAATTTAGAAGAATTTTATTTTGGAAACTACGATAGTTCGTTTTAGTGAATAATTTTCGTGATAGGTAAAGTTACTTCGATTTAAATTTTGAATTAATACTAAGCTATTCAAGTGCTAGATTTAAAATTGTAGTCAATAGTTTTATTTATCTAAAATTTATATGACAGGAAAGGGGAGAATAAGTAGAAATGTAAATGATAGCATTCATACGAATGGGAGTCTAGTGGAGTTGATAACACAATGTACTTAAGAATAATGAGGAGCGATAGAAGATAAGAATCTAATAGTTTATAGAAGCATTACGAGATAATGGCACCGCGGAATGTACCAGTGTTATAAAAAATTACCCTAAATCAACTTATCTTTACGTTTTTTTTTCGAACGAGAATATGTTTGCATTTAATTCATGATAACCTTAATATTAATTTCACTGCCCTACATTTAACATTTCGTCATTTTAACATTCTCTACGAATCCTTTATTGCCAATACCTAATTTAATTCCTGATTAGCCTTATTTCTGTGATTCAGCAAATAGATGTTAAGTTGTGATGTGCGATTATACCCTATATTTTAATTATTATTTTTAATAGTACATTGTTTAAATATAAAGATTCATGAGCTCACTGAATCTTCACATTTAATATCGTATTTTATTAACTAAGCGTGATGGCAAAGCTTTTGTTCTGGGTCAGATAACGGGTTAAGGTGAATTAAAACTCACCAAAGTAGAAGAATTTGGTTCTACATACTTAGGTAAGTTTAGATTAGAATCCAGGGCGGAACCACGCAAGTTCTAAGAGGAAGTTGCTTTACTTTGCATCGAAGCGCCTGGATTCAGCATATTTTGTATCATTCCAACCATTTTGAAGACGCCATTCAACATAAATTGGAAACAACGCGAAGTTACGTCGTTTATTTGTTAATTTTTTTTTTTAATTCTTCCAACATTTACCTTCCCATTTTACTCTACCGATAGACTCCGAACGTTACTTTACTAGAAATACAAAATTTAACGTATTTACAATCATTTCTTTTATCTTTTAACAAAACATTCATAAATAACATACTTGATACGCGCACAGTCAAAATGTACATCCTTTATAGTATCCGTATTAAGAGGACTAGATTTTGGGGAACAAAAACCGTATATTGAAAACGTCGGTAAACGAATCTAAAGTTTTGGCGTAGTATATATCCAATGATGGACTGGTTTTTCTAAGAATCTAACAGTTCTTCATATTGTCTGGCAGTTGCTTTTGATCCACCTCCTGTCCTGGTAGTCTTACTTCAACCATACCGATGCTAGATCCAGACTAGTAACTAATTTTCGTGCCAAAACATTGTTTAGAACTTTTTGGTGATATTTTAATATTTTACTTAGATTATGATTACATGATGATGCATTTCCCTTTTTCGGCCCAAGGATTATTTTTCTTGTCAGGGGCGTGTATAAGAGGATCGTTTTTTTCATTTTCCTCAACGTATTCCCTCATCCTGAAACAAAATAAACTTACATTTAACATTTATTACGTATGGATAGATTCAAGGGTGTTGCAGGAAAATCTTGTATAAATTTTTTGCTCATAATTGTGATATCGTGTATTCATTATTGGCTATTTGGCAAATATATAACATTTTTTAACGCTTTAGAACTTTTTCAAAATAAAATTTAATAAGAAATACTTATTTACAAGAAACATTTAAATCAGCTCAATTTGTTAAAATAAAAACGGCGTGTAAAATGGCTGGAACGTTAGCTGCATTCCTTCGTCAAATTAGAATGTCAATTCTTTGGAAGAAAAACGATATAGCTCTAGTATTTTGTTCATTTGTATATTTATGGATGGATAATTCAGATATTATTATTTTTTTAAATATCTGTTTATTTCAACTAGTTTTTGTCAGCATCTCCTCTGGCGTGAAGAGAGCATTCATAAATAAAAAACTACGTGTTAATGCAAGAATCATGAATGTTGTTATACGGTATTATTTAATGTTTTCAAGTATTTCATTCCATAATTTTGTGATTTTTGAGACGTCTAAAGCCTTAGTCTCTCCCGTAATCATGTTTGCTGTAGATGCCGCCATTTTAAATGCATGTAGCATTTGAAATGTCGAGAGCCAAAATCTATACCTAAAATCGAATTGTAACTAAGCCGAATCTGTATATTAAATATTTTTTTTGGAAAATCTTATTGAAATAGACATTATTATCGGTACAGAGGCCGAATCTATAGTTTTTAGAAATTTTGTCTGTCTGTCAGTTACCGCATCACGAAAAAACCACTGAACAAGTTTAGATGAAATTTGGTATCGTGATAGCTTGGCAAGGTTATACGGGTCAACATATAGGATACTTTTTACTTCAGGAAAATATCTCATCTCTGAGCTAAACGTTAAAAAGTTACTACGGATAGACTCGAGTGGAGTGAGGGTGAGTTGCTAGTTATTGTATAAATTTTGTAGGTAGATACTGTCCGTAACAACTATTCATTGATTTTTGATTCGTCTAAAGCCTTAGTCTCTCCCGTGATTAAGTTCCGAAAATATAGTATCATTTTGATCAATCAGATGAGTTATTAAATAGGGAAGTAATAAACAAACAAACTCACTCACAAAGCTTCACATTTATAATATTAGGTTGACTTAATAAAACTCTAATTAAATTAATTTGATAACATTTTCTGAATATTAGTTATGAGATTAATAAACTCATAGTTAATTATTGTGGAGCTTTAGAAACCTTTGGAATATTTCGTTGAAATCTTGACATTTGATGATAAATTTCCAAATGCTTTAGATTTCGTTATTGTTATTGAAGATAACATTAAATTCTATTTAACTTCGCCTCTAATAACCTCTTAATATCTATAAATAATTTTCTTTAGCCAATCTAAATATTAGTTTAATCTGTTTCACATTTCACTCGGCTTTTAGATCTGTTTCAGTTTTATTTTATACTAGCGACTCACCTTCGCTCCGCTTGGGTTTGTCACTACGTTTTAAGGTTAATATAAATTTATTAGAGATGAGATATTTTCCCGCAATAAAAAGTATTCTATATGTTGACCCAGATAACCAGCTATCATTATATCAAATTTCATCAAAATCTGTTCAGTGGTTTTCTCGTGATGCGTTCCCAGACAAACAGACAGGCAAAAGTTTTAAAAACTATAAGTAATATGAATTATTTCAATGACATTTTCCAAAAAAATATTCAATGTACAGATTCGACTCAGTATTTTATTATACATATGTATAGACTAGAGGTGTACCTATACGTCGGCGAGCTCATTTTATATTTTGTACTAAGAGGTTTGCCCCGACTTTGGTGAGCTAATTTTACAATAGAGAAAAAAAAAAATATTTTCTGTAACTATACTACCCTCTTTCTTTATATCTTTAGGTGTTGAATTTTTAAAGATCCTTACTTTGGTACCTACATATATTCAATACAGAGCAGTGGCTTTGGTTTGGACGTTAATGAATCAGTACGGATAAAGAAGTTTATATATGACTAGCATTACCCGCGGCTTCGCTCACTAGTTGATTTATGTGTAACCGGAACATTTTACGAAGGATATCATCAAAAACATAATTCACTTTTTTATAAACTTAAGAAAGCCTTTATAAAACCCTAATTCGGTCTTCTCCCAAAATTCTTATTTAGCTGTCATCATAAGTTTGTATCTCTGAAACTACAGATTTGATTCCGAAAATTGTTTTACTAATATTTTTTACTTAAACTAAGTTATATTACCGCTAAGTGACTGATTTTTTATTTCGATAAAAATGTGTTTGCTATCAGAAATCATAATACTTAAATTAAAGTTGGAAAAAACTGGCTTTTGAATTGTTTTATCAGCGTGCCTAAACGTTTCGAAATAAAGCAATAAAGTGTATGGCAAAAAGATATCCAGAGAAGTACCTGAGCTAAGCTAAGTCTAAGCCTGAATGGACAGATGGTATTGTTTTATAAATAATGTTATTTAGAATAATAAAGCTCATTTCAGAAATAATTTTCAAAAGATATGTATATGCAGTGGTAGTTCAGTGGTAACGCGCTTGCTTGGAAACCGGATGAAGTAGGTTTAAATCCCGAGTCTCGTACCTCTGATATTTTTATGTGCGAATCATTTGTCATGATTCAATTATGATTACCACTTGTCTTACGATGAAGGACAACACCGCGAGGAAACCTACATGTCTGAGAGAACCTAGCAAGTTTCCGAAAGACATGAACAGTCCACCAACACGCACTTGGCCAACGTAGTGGACTATAGGTTGATCCGCCTCGTATTGGAGGGAGAAATATACCCATTAGTGAGACGTTAAAAACCTGAACACGTATGTGCAGGTATCCTATCTATTTCTCATGAGGTGACTGTGGTAATACCGATAGCAAAAAAATATTCAATGTAAATATTCGCTCAGTTACAATTTCATTATACACTACCTAGGCGACCGAGCTTCGCTCGGAGTTTTTGGTTAAGAGTACATTTTTTTCTTTAATTTGGCTTAAAGACAAAAAAAAAAACTAAAAACTTGAATAAATAAAAAAAAAAATATAAAAGCGAAATCTTTGTATCCGACCGGAATTCGAACACACCTGTGATAGTCAATCTACTTATGTGAAATTATTAACATATTTTGCGTAAAATAATGCTAAAGGAAATCGCATGAAAATTCGAAAATATGCGTTTTCCCAGACATAAGACTAATCTAGACCGATTTTTCGCCCCCGAGAACTCCCACATACCAAATTTCAGCGCAATCGTTAGAGCCTTTTTCGAGATCGCAGGTATAAATAAATAAATGAAGATTTAAATATACAAGAATTGCACGTTTAAATACATAAGATATATGTATGTAGATATTTTTAGGTAATCTGACAATGACCATTTTTGTGGGCATTTATAGTGGATTTGATTACTGCGGTATAATACGCGCTATCATTATCGCTACTGTCTTTATTGGCAGTCTATTCATCTACCCGTTTGTCCATATATTTTTAAAGGAAACTTATAAATATCTTCTTCTTAAACCGTATAAGATAACTAGTTAAAACAGTTGGTTGAAATTTTCCTAGCTAACATTTTCTCGTAACACAAAGATATACATACTCGATATTCTTCCTTTTTTAAAGTTAGTTAAAAATCTCTACCTTAGATAGAGAGTTTACTCGATATTCATGTTCTTTCTTTATAAATAATAATTTACTTAAGTTAACCGAAAATATAAACAGCATTCATAAATATTATCCGTCTATAGTGACTCACCCTCGTCGTTCGTCCCTGGGTACGTTTTAAGGGTTAGTATGGAATGAATAGACTTATATTAGTATATATATTATTTATGTACCTATACAATATGTATATATTATATACACATTGGTATGATGAGTTTCATATCCTTACTTGAGAAATGGTTGATTCCCTATACACATTTTTATCCACCTTTTCACCCCCTTAAGGGATGGTTATATCTATGATCTCTCTTATGTCCTTCCAGGAGTCACAAACTATCTTTATACCCATCTAAATCGGTTCAGCGGATTTTTAGTTTATCCATTACAAACAAATATACAAACATACAAATATACAAACATACAAAAAAAAACATTTTTTTCCCTTTATAATAGTGGTATAGATATAAAAAAGTCTTTCAAATCGATGCACGTTGTATCCATTACGAAGCCATTTGGAAAATTGTTTTTGCTAATCCAATTTTGTCATGAAGCCGAGTGTATTGAAACGACGCGACGATACTTTCATTGTATTTTACTTACAAATATGTCTGTATTATAAATGTTGTGGATTTGAATCCCGTGGAGAAAAAATATTTGGTTATAAGATGGTGAATTTCCCCTTTTATTTCTTATTTATACTAAAACGTTTTTTTTTACATCACTTGTTTCACTTTTTGGGGGTTTTAAATACTCCATGTCAATTACAGCTACTAAAATATTAAAAAAAGTACCTACTCGTGGTAAAAATTACTTAAAAGTAATTATTTCAATCGCACGGGATTATATTTTTCATTAAAAACAATCAAATTTCATATTACTATTAAAAATGAACAGGTTATGCTTTTAAGGATAGTCCTATACGAATAAAAAAATAAATCACAAACAAAGAATAAAAAAAATAAACTGAGAAAGCAGAGAAAATCTACAAGTAAATATAATAAATAAATAAATATGTTGGGACATTAACACACAGTACCATCTAGTACCATCGTAAGTTACGAGGACTGTGTTATAGATACCAGATAGTTGATACACTACACATATATAACTTTAAATACATACATATTGTAAATATAAACACCCAAGACTGAAGTACAAACATTCGTGCTTATCACACAAATGAATCCCCCTAGCGGGACTCAAATCCGCGACCGCTTGCACAGCAAGTAGGGTCACTACAAACTGAGCCAAACGTGTCAGAACTAACTATAAGGTTAATTATAAGTATATCACGATTTCTATTCAATTAGTTATGCCAATCAGGTAATAGGGAAGTAAAAAGTTACGAAACAAAAGAGAAAATGAAATTCAGTGTAAGGATCGAAAGGCTAAAACATCACAGTATACGGTATTGTTAAATTTTTTGTCTGCACAAAAAAAGGTACACCGACTTCAAAATTAATTAAAAGCCATGAATTTACCCTTAGAATTCCAATATATTTTTTAATCTATATGGGACCAATGAGATTTTACGTATTCATTGAAAAAAAAAATTAACATTGGTTCACAATTGACATTTGTATTGAGTAATAGTGACATACATCCAAAAATGAAGCCATTGGACTAATGACGTAAAATCAAAAGAGAAATCAAAAAAATATATAAATAGAACCATTTCTATGACATAGAGGTTATATGTATCGACTGTCTATGTGGTGTAGTAGCTAGCACGTGTGGCTGCAGGTTCGGATGTTTTGGGTTCGAGTCGGGCCAAATTTAGTTTTCTTATACTGTTACTGAGACTTTCTTTTAAGAAAATTTCAGTAATAGCCCGAAAGTAAAGTGGTGGTGTTTCACCCTTGTGCCTCGGACGGGCACAGGCTTCCCTTCAATATGAGGGAGATCAGACCTTCAATACGAGGGGGATTCACCACACTGGCCAAGTGCGAGTTGGTCGACTTCACACATCTTTCTAGAACTTGAACTAATTAGTTCTCCTTTCCTTCATCGTAAGACAAGTGATAATATCATTGAAAATGATTCACACAAAAAAAAACATCAGAGATGCGAGACCCGGGGATTGAACTCGAATCCTTTCGTTTTACAAGCTGACTACCACTGCGCTTCTACTAATTCATTATTATTATTATCATCATTAACATATCTAAAATTAATTCACTGCTCGGAGCTTAAAAGCTTTAATAGGTCATATTATATTTTATCACATAATCATGATATCCGTGTTTTGGTTATAAAGAGATAAGATTAGTATGTCAGCATCTGTCGCTTGTTTGTTTAACCTAAGCCCAGCTGTATAAACATCAATGCCATCGCCGGGCTGTAATCGATCAATATGCTTAATGAATCCTTTTATACGTTGATCTGATTGGTGATACATATTATCACTATTTTATGTATATACTAGCGTCTCCCCCTTGCTGCGCTCGAGTTCGTCTCTAATTACGTTTTAACGTTTAGTATAGATTTCTTAGAGATGTGATAATTTCCCACAGTAAAAAGTAGGTATTCTATATGTTGACCCGGATAACCAGCTATCATCATACCCAATTTCTTTTAAATCTTACAGTGGTTTTCTTGTGATGTATTCCCAGACAGACAAAAAATCAAAAACCTGACCATTCGGTCTCTGTATCGATAACAATTACTATTTCAATAAGATTTTCCCAAAAATATTTGATGTACAGATTCGACTCATATGTATGTATATATATATCAATATGTAAGTACTTTACAATCATGTCCATTTAATTTTAAGTAAAAATTATAGTTAAACTAAATATTTTTAAATAAATAGGCAAAGACAAAACAGTTCAAAATAAAACTATCTTTTCGGATTATGTATTTCGCGAATTTATTATGATTTTTGTTTCCCGACGTTTCGCGTAAATCTAAGAAAGTATTACAAAACAGTTCAGGAACTTTTTCTACCCTGTTTGCCAACCAGTTCTTTTTTGTTTAGTGGCTTTTGTAAGGTTTCGCTATTTTAATCTATACCAATATTATAAAGAGGTAAAGTTTGTAAGTTTGTGAGGTTGTAGGGGGTAATCTTTGGATCTACTGAACCGATTTAGATGAAATTTGGTAAGAAGATAGTTTGAGACCCTGGGAAGGACGTAGGATACATTTTATTGCGGGAATCATCCCTTAAAGGGGTGAAAATGGGAATGAAAGTGTGGGGGTTGTGCGTGCTGTCTGTGTGTTGTCGAGTTGGCGTATATATACGAGAAATTAATTAAAAGTCTATGTACAATTCACAGTCTTTATTGCACTATTTTTACACCCACAAAAGATAGAAGGAGAAAGAGCAAAGCGGATAGACAGTTCATATAGTTTACACGACAGAAAGAACGAAAGCACAAAGATAATAGAAGAAAAATACATTAAATTACGGAGCTTATAACGATTAGGTACGTAAGCTAGGAATGGCGAGCAAGCGAGTAGTACGTGTCTTTCGTCTAGCGTGCGGATTGCGACTGTCTGGAGTTACAACTTTTAACTTGATTAAAAGATTGTCAGCTGATGCGCGGGCGCCGCTAACGGTAAACACTGAGGTGCGCGGGAGGAAAGATCGGTGTTACGTCACCTCGACCATCTGTCCGTGAGGCTCAAATTCAAAATAGATATATATGCGTATTTTGTTTATTATTTATTTAATATTATTTATTTACTATTAGGTAGGTGTATGTGTGTAAGGTGTGTGAATTTATTTATATATTTTGTGTAAAAATTGTTATGTTTATGTATTTATGTTAAATATATAATGTTTTATAAATGTGAGTCAGCCACATCACTCCCCTCCAGAGACCGTTCACGGGCGAAAGTAGTCTGGAAATCTAACTTGACGACCGGATCGAGTAGTTTTTAAAATTGGAGTGATGATTACATTTTTATCATCGAAAGTTTTAGGTGTAACGTTTTTGTCTGACAGTATGTAGGCTGGTTTAATACGGTCTATCGATACTGTGACATCTTTACCTTTTATACGGATTTTAAAAACTTTCGAATCTCTTTCGATTACTTCATGCGGGCCAGTATATGCTGCTTGAAGTGCACCTCGAAGAGAATCTTCGCGTAAAAATACGTGTGAACATGATGAGAGGTCTTTGTATATAAAAATTTTATTATTATATGTGTGATGTCTAACAGGTACGGGTTGTAAGTGATTGGCAAATGATCTGATACGGGAAGAAAAATCTGTTACATCAGTTATACACTTGTCAATGCTCTGATCAAAGAAATCGCCTGGAAGACGTAAAGGTTCTCCATAAACGAGCTCTGCTGAGGAACACTGTAAGTCCTCCTTGAATGAACTACGTATTCCAAGGAGTATAAATGGTAGTGATTCCGACCATCTACAATCAGCATGGCACATTATTGCTGCTTTTAATTGTCGATGGAATCGCTCGACTAGACCATTGCACTGAGGATGGTAAGCAGTTGTTTTACGATGTCGGAAGCCAATAGACTTCGAAAGCTGCTGAAATAGCGTAGACTCAAACTGTCTACCACGATCAGTGACAATGTCTGTAGGGCAACCAAAACGTGCAACCCATCCGGATAAAAATGCTTTGGCTACAGACTCCGCCGTAATATCGGTAAGAGGTACAGCTTCGGCCCATCGTGTAAAACGATCGACGGCTGTTAAGCAGTACCGATACTCGGCAGATGGGGGTAATGGTCCGATGAGGTCTAGATGCACATATTTGAAACGCGCCTTCGGTATATCGTGCGTGCCCAGAGGAGACGACACGTGTCGATTCACCTTCGCGCGTTGGCAATCCAAACATGCCCTAGCCCACTCGCGACACTGCTTCCTCATCTGCGGCCATACATAGCGTTGTGCTACGAGTTTAGCACTAGCATTAGCGCCGGGATGGCTTAATGAATGCAGGCTATCAAAAACTTGTTTGCGTAATGATTGAGGTATGAAAGGCCTAGGTGTCGTTGTACTAACATCGCAGTACAGATAAGTGCGACTACCTGGGATTGTCATCCTCTCAATACGCAGAGAAGAATCTTCTTTTAGGTATTTATTAAGTTCGCTATCAGAGTTTTGAGCCTGAGCTAACACTTTGAAATCTACAGGGATCTGTAACTCTTCGATGCGTGATAATGTGTCTGCGACTACATTGTCTTTGCCAGAAATGTGACATATATCCGTAGAAAATTGAGATATGTAGTCGAGATATCTATATTGACGCGGTGAGCAATTATACTTACGCTCACTAAACGCATAGCATAAGGGTTTGTGGTCAGTATAAATAGTAAAGCTTGTTGTCTCTAGCCAATGTCTAAAGTATTTAATACTCTCGTAAATTGCTAGAAGTTCTCTGTCGTAAGGCGAGTATTTCCTTTGCGATGGGCTCAACTTACGAGAAAAGTAAGCTAAAGGTTGCCAGTTACCATCCTTTAACTGCTGCAAAACGCTACCAATGGCGAAATCTGAAGCGTCAGTTACAAGACTTAGTTTTGCGTTAGGATCAGGGTGTGCTAACATAGCTGCATTGCACAAACTGTCTTTACATTTTTCGAATGCTTTTAACGAATCTCCGCATATGTCTATAGTCTGAGAAGCTTTTACGGAACCGGTTAAGAGGGTATTTAAAGGGGCTTGGATATGAGCTGCTTGAGGTATAAACCTCCTATAGAAGTTTACCATTCCTAAAAATCTCCTAAGCTGCCTAGCCGTCTTAGGTACGGGGTAATTTTTTATTGCCTCTACTTTACTCTCCAAAGGCTTAGTGCCGGCCTGTGAAATATGGTAGCCTAGAAAAGTGACTTCTGTTACTCCAAATTGACACTTAGAGGTGTTTATTAAAATGCCATAGTCTCTTAACCTCGTGAAGAGTTGACGAAGATGGTCCTGATGTTGTGACTCATCCTTCGAAAATACTAATATGTCATCAAGATATGGGTAACAAAAATCTAAACCACGTGTCACTTCATCTATAAACCTTTGGAAGGTCTGAGCAGCGTTCCGTAGACCAAAAGTCATATATGGGAATTCGTAGAGTCCGAAGGGTGTAGTTATAGCGGTTTTCGGAATATCCTGCTCAAAAACTGGTAACTGGTTATATGCTTTAACTAAGTCAACCGTAGAAAATATTTTACATTCAGATAGACTATGAGCAAAGTCCTGGATATGCCTAATGGGATATTTGTCAGGAATTGTCCTAGCATTGAGCATCCTATAGTCACCGCAAGGACGCCAGCTGTTGTCCTTTTTGGGGGCTAGGTGAAGAGGTGAGGACCAGGAGCTTTCTGAAGGTCGAGCTGTGCCATTAGCTAACATGGCTTCAAACTCAGCCTTAGCTATCCTTAGCTTATCTGGAGCAAGACGTCTTGGTGAACAAGCTACTGGTGGGCCTGGTGTGGTGCGAATGTGGTGTGTAATGTTGTGTTTTATGATGCGTACTGGGCCAGCTGGTCGAGTGATCTCAGAAAATTCAGAAAGTATATGGTTGTATTTATTATCACAAGTCATGATCTTAACGCTAGACACTAAACTATCTACACTACTAGAAATCATGGCTACAGTACACAAATTAGTTGTATTATCTATTAAGCGTTTATTGCGAATATCTACAACTAAATTAAAATAAGATAAAAAATCTACGCCAATAATTGCTTTAGATACATCTGCAACTACAAAACGCCACATAAATTCTCTACGTAAGCCTAAATTTAAATTAAGTTGTACATAACCATAAGTGTTGATCGTAGTACCATTTGCCGCACACAACTGGTAATCCATTTTAGCACGTCGTTGCTGCATTGCGTTATGAGGAAAAACACTCACATCACTTCCTGTATCAATTAAAAATTGCACTTTTGAACTGCGATCTGTCACAAACAGGCGACCAGTATTAGAAGACGGAGGGCAATCGTCAGCCGCCATCACCGACTGCCCGTCTCGTTTCCCGACTTATAATCGCACGGTAATGTACATCTAGTCGCTTTATTGCCGAATTTGGAGTGATACCAGCATATTGGAAACTTCCTAAAGTTGGAATGTGATCTCTTTGAATTGGAATGACTGCGCTGACGTGGCCTTTGCCTATGCCTTGAACGCGCACGATCGAAGTTCTGGGTAGTCAGTTCACTCACTTGCTTCGTCAATGCCGTGATTTGACGAGCCATGACATCCATCACCGATTCTAACCTTGAAATCGATTCTACTGCCAATTGAGGCTGGCTAGGTGCTATATCATGTACCCTGTCCGCTAATTCGGCTAAATCTTGAAGAGCCATATTGGGTTGCGAAGCGATAATAGTCTGTAAATTATTTGGTAAACGACTAGTCCACACATCCATAATAAACTCGTCAGGCATATTCGGTCCTGCTAATTGTTGTAAGCGTCGCAAAAACTGAGAAGGTGTGCGATCTCCCAATTCCTCAGATTGTAATAATTGTTTCACCTTCTTTTGTCTCGATATAGAAACACGCTTAATAAGCTCTGATTTAAGCTTTTCGTACTTGTCAGTAGAGGGTGGATTTTCAATTATATCCTCGACCGTTGCAGAATATTGCCCGTCCAAATGCGCCAGAACGTAATAAAATTTTGTGTTGTCATCCGTTATCCGTGCTAAGTTAAATTGCGCTTCAATTTGTGCAAACCAAATCTTAGGTTTTTCAATCCAAAATGGCGGTACACGCACGCCGACACGAAATAACTCCGACGTCACATCTCGGTCCGTTGAAACACGCTCACATTTCTTAACACGTTGGCGAACACGTGGACTTCTCGCAGAGGGTCCAGATTCTGCCGTTGCACTGTCGTCACTGCTCATTTTAATGTTCAACTGGGGTCACCACTGTGGGGGTGTTGTGCGTGCTGTCTGTGTGTTGTCGAGTTGGCGTATATATACGAGAAATTAATTAAAAGTCTATGTACAATTCACAGTCTTTATTGCACTATTTTTACACCCACAAAAGATAGAAGGAGAAAGAGCAAAGCGGATAGACAGTTCATATAGTTTACACGACAGAAAGAACGAAAGCACAAAGATAATAGAAGAAAAATACATTAAATTACGGAGCTTATAACGATTAGGTACGTAAGCTAGGAATGGCGAGCAAGCGAGTAGTACGTGTCTTTCGTCTAGCGTGCGGATTGCGACTGTCTGGAGTTACAACTTTTAACTTGATTAAAAGATTGTCAGCTGATGCGCGGGCGCCGCTAACGGTAAACACTGAGGTGCGCGGGAGGAAAGATCGGTGTTACGTCACCTCGACCATCTGTCCGTGAGGCTCAAATTCAAAATAGATATATATGCGTATTTTGTTTATTATTTATTTAATATTATTTATTTACTATTAGGTAGGTGTATGTGTGTAAGGTGTGTGAATTTATTTATATATTTTGTGTAAAAATTGTTATGTTTATGTATTTATGTTAAATATATAATGTTTTATAAATGTGAGTCAGCCACAAAAGTTTATACTGGGAAGTAAGCTAGGGACAAACCCGAGCGAAGCGAGCGTGAGTCGCTTGTGTTTAACAGTTATTAATTGATTATATTGGCCACACTGACAAAGTGAACGCACAAATTATGATACCTTTATAAATCTGGCAGTTAAAAATGAAGAGATTGGTCAGGCAGAAAAAAAAAGAATAAAAAAACGTGTGTGTGTACTTATGTACGCACGTGAGAAGTTATACTACTGGTGTAACAGAACAAAAATAGCTAAAGATTTCATTCAGTATGTCACGGCTCTCCGTTTGTAAAAGGAATGCAGCTAACTTCATCGTGTCGCTTTCAGCTAACTTCATCACGTCACTATTTGGCTGTCAGTGTGCGTGCGGATCGTAAAAATTTTACTGTCATAATTTTTTCCAAACTTATCAAAGGAAATATAACTTCAATAATACAAATAAAATTAATAGAAGAAAAAAAGAAAAGAAAAGTGGTCGTCAGGGAGTTGACATGAGAATAAGTGTTTTCTAATAAATTGTAACTAAATCTAGTTAAAATGTATAAATTTTGAAACATATTGCTGGTTTTTCATGAGATTTACTACAACTTTTAACAAGGTTTAATGTTATCAATAAAAAATGGTTATATAGTAGGTGTACATAAGTTAACAAAATTAGGAACATAGTCATAAAAAATAGCCTGGATCAGATTTTTGGTGACAACCCCTGGGTCGTTTGTTAATATGTTTTAGGGTTTATAAAATATATTTCGTCTGGAAAATAAATGAGGTGTCCACCACATAGATCGGGATCTTAGACTATAAAATTACGATAGTGAATCTCACTCTAAGACCCCAGATTAGACGTTAAATTGTGACAAATGAACAGAAAAACACTTTTCCGTATTCAATATGAGTGAAGAAAAAAAATTGCAGAGTTAACTAGAATTAAGGAAAAAAGATCTGATTTTAATATTAATATTATTTTTTACTCTTATAATAAATATGTTTTATGGAATATATATTTTTTCGAAGTAGATAAATAAATTCATTTAATTATAATATTAACTGCTTTGTTTATATTTTTTAATAATTAATATATTATACGTTTTTCAAACACAAATCTACTAAGTAACTTGAAAGGAAGAAGTATAAAAAACTCATCGACAATTTTGTTTCCCGATAAGCCTAGAAATGATTATTCCTAAGAGCTCATATCCTGGAAATTTCCTTGTTTTATTACTAGCCCGCCCTCATTTCACTAAGGATTTGATCACGAAACATCGACATTATATAAAAATACTTAATATAAATAGGCAAAGGCAAAACGGTTCAGTACATTTTTCTCTCTTTTTGTCAATCGATTTTCTTTTTGTTTTGTTTTATAGTTATTGACGAGTTTTAGTTTTATCAATAAAACTAGCGACTCACCTTCGATCCGCTCGATTTCGTCCCTATTGTACGTTTTAACGGTTAGTATAGATTTTTCAGAAACGAGATATTTTCCCGCAGGAAAAAGTATCTTATATATTTTCCCGTAGTAAATTATCAATGTAAATTATAAGACATATATACATACCGAGTTTCATCAAAATATGTCTAGTGGTTTTCTTTTGATGCGTTCCCAAATAGACAGACAAAAATTCTGAAAACTATAAATTCGGCCACTGTATCGAAAATAATGTCTAATTTAATAAGATTTTCCAAAAATATTTAATGTAATTTATTGTTATATATATTTTAGTCTAAAATAGTATCATAATATAAGTAAATTTTACTGTCTGTTTTTCTCAAATTTTAAATAATGTTTATGATCGAATTTTAACCACAGGGCGAATGTAGTTTTATTTTAAGTGAATTAATTTTAAAAAAGTGAATTAATTTTAAAAAATTTTAAGTGAATTAAAAATATGTTTTTATTAATTTTGTACATATTTCGTAAATAACTTAAATAAGTTGGCCTTATAGAAACAAATATTTGAGCCAGTTCTGAAAATATTTGAATTCTACAAGCGATTGCTAATTTAACTTGGCTAAATTATGTTGGTAAGGTTAGGTAAAGTATGGTAAAGGCTGCCAATATTAATCCCAAGACATGCCTTGCTTCCTAAGACTCGAGCTTTCTGTTAAAATTAGATCGTATATGTCCATACCTTTACCGTACAAAGGTCCTTTGGAGCGATATTGACGTCATACAGTTACTTGATAAACGTATGTTTTTAATATCCTTTAACGTTTAGTACGTATAGATTTCTCAGAGATGAGATATTGTCCCACAGTAAAAAGTATTTTATATGTTGACCCGGATAACCAGCTATCATCATACCAAATATCATCAAAATCCCTCCATTGGTTTTCCCGTGATGCAGTCACAGACAGACAGACAGATAAAACTTCTAAAATATTCTAAAAAAATCCGCCTCTGTATCGATAATAATGTCTATTTCAATAAGATTTTCCAAAAAATATTTAATGTAAAGATTCGGCTTAGTTAAAATTTTATTATATGTTTTACCCGCGGGGTGTGGTTCAAGGGTAGCTTGTACCCAATTCCAGGATGAAATCTATATCCTTGTTAAATTTTATCAAAATCTGTTCCACTATTGATCATGAGAATGTAAACGATAGAACTACTTGTTTTACAATATTAGTATTATGTTATGATATGTTATTCTTGATAAATTGGCTTTTTAATTGTTTTTATTACTTCATATGCGAAGACCTTCGCAATTATAATTTTAATATATTTATTTGGGACCATCATACAGGAAATGTAAAATCCGTTAAAGAAAACTATAAATACATACGTACGTCTGTAAATACAAAAAAGAACAGTTAAATTAATAACCCTTTTATGAAATTGGTTAAATACTAGACACAAGTGTAATTTTTTTTAACTCGCAAATTCACTTATAATGAATAAATAACATTTCATATAACATTTTAAAACTGTTAAAGGAGTATCAGTTATAATGCAATATTTATGTATACGGCTTAGAAAATACTGAAACAATAAATTAATTTCACTAAGAGAGCAGACCTTTTGGGTTTGACATATCCCTGACCCGAACTACAACCCCTTAACCCAAAAGTCATAAGAATCATGATATGGGTCCCAAAAAAATTAAGGATGTAAAAGGGTGTACAAAAATAGAAGGGGCTAAATGGACCGTTGAGGCCTTTAGAACGTAAATGTGTTTGAATATCTCACATTTGTGAAAAAGAGCTGGTGGTTTTTACTGGAACACTAAAAAAGATAGGGAATGTTTTCTTCACTATAACTACTTTACTTCTATAATCTGAACTTAGATATAGAGTATAATAATAAAATTACTAAAGCAAAGGAAGCTTTTGAAAATTAAATTCATAAGTACAATATTTTAAATTGATTTATTCAGAACGGCTGGATTTATCTCAGTTGATAAACTGTTAAATTAATTGGACATTTTCACGTTTATTTTTGGTGATATTTTTAAAACTTCCATTTCTTATATAATTATTAAATCCCATGTACATGATTGGTTCTGTGTTTTTTAAGTTATTTTATAAAAAGACTAGCTAAAGATTGGCTCGTCCGTAGGTAAGTTTTAATTTTTTTGAGCGGAACCTTTATTCTTTTTCTAAAATAAAAATAGCCTAAATTACTCCTTATAATGTCAGCTATCTTCTAGTGAAAGTCACGTTAAAATTGATCTAACCGTTTCGGAGATTAGCTGGAACAAACAGACAGACAGACAAAAAATAATAATTGTATTTTTCTTATAAGAACCGTTATAACCTCCATATGCATTTAGTATAAAGCTGTTATTTTGACATTACAAACAGACACTTCAATTTTATTTATCTGTATACATTATTAAACTTTTGGACCTTCTTGTCTCTCTTCTCTTTTTCTTGATTTTTTTTACTAAAATATGACCATATCTTCATACATAATGAACCAAAGTACTTGTTTGGAAAATATTTTAACTAATACTAACTTCAAGGGATATCTATTTGGTTTACAATTAAATTAACGTGAACTAATTATGAGTAAGTGATAAGTAATTTTCAATTATAAACTAAAACGTTTGCAGTAATGATATAAAATTTTACGATATATGTACATACATATATATACACTTAGATATATATTTTGGATTTCTGTTCTCTGAAATATTTCATTGATAATTTACTACATCATAGATTGTTACGGAACTCGCACTTGGCTCATTTTGAAACTTTTATATTATGTATTTTAAAACTTAACCCAGAATATAATAAAAATAAATATATAATAACTTATTGCATCTGGCAGCAAGGATGGAACATGTTCGAGTATGTATTCCACTTCAAAATACTTGTATGTATATGTTATTATTATCTATACAGACATATTAAATTTAAAGGTCTGTTTGTTCCGGCTAATCTCTGAAACGGCTGGACCAATTTTAACGAGACTTTCACTGGCAGATAGCTGGTATTATAAGCAGTAACATAGGCTCCTTTATTTTGCCCGTTAAAAAAAAATAAAACGTTAAGTTGCTATATAGTAATTCAAATAATACGTATGCATAATGTTTCTTCGTGAACTCGTTTTTATCTTTTTAATTCGCTTTTTATGCAGACAGTTTCTTTTTAATTTTAATAAATAAATTTGTTTAATGAGCTCAATGAATAATTAATTAAGTTTAACTAAAATGATTATCTGCACTACATTATAAAGAGGAAAGATGTATTTTTGTATGTTTGTAACGAATAAACTGAAAAACTATTGGAACGATTTAGATGAAATTTGATAAGAAGATAGTTTGAGACCCTGGGAAGGACATAGGATATTGTTTATTTCGGAAATCATCCCTTAAGGGGGAAAATGGGGATGAAAGTATGTATGGGGAATCAACCTAGGGACGAACGCGAGCGAAACGATGATGAGTCGCTAGATTATTATGTTTTAACTTAATAAATAAAGTACGTATAACTATATAAGTATATAAATTCATTAATATACTATAGCCATCGTTTCATAATAGAACGCCATACGAATATTTCCATTAAGAGCAGGAAAACTAATATAATAACATATATTGATACGGATATTATTTCATAATTGTTTGTTTACAATGTCTATTGTGTAATATATATGTTATAGTGTATCTTTATTTACGCCTTTTGAATTGTATGTCTATCTGTATGACTCAACAATACCCGGTTAACATATAAATATGTTGGGACATTAACACATAACCCATCTATTTCCATGGTAACCTACGAGGCTTGTGTTATGTATACCAGATAGTTGATATGCTACACATAAAATATAACTTTAAATACATACATATTGTAAATATAAACACCCATGACTGGAGTTCAAAATGAATGCCTCCAGCGGGACTCGAACCCGCAACTACTGGCACAGCAAGAAGAGTCACTATAAACTGAGCCAAACGTTTCGTCGAACATATATTTATATTATCAATGAGGGAATTTTATACTTCAATAAGGAATACTTGTATTTAAATGTGTATTTTTTTCCCACTTTAAATCAATGGCTGTTAATCATTTCGTACTTACGAGTATAATATTCTACAAGAAGTGTCTAATTAAGAAAAGTGCAATTGTATATTTCTAGTACATAAATATGCTAAGTTTATTTTGAAAACTGTGTATTTTTGTTGCTCCTTTAGGCTCAAACGGCTGAACAGATTTGGATGAAATTTAGTGCACACATAGACTATGACCTAAAGTAACACATAGGCTACAGTTAGACATTTAGAGATGGACCTAATGTGCTAGACTCAAAAGCTACTTCTGACATAAACATAGCAAAAATTTCTTTCGAATGAGTTGAATAGATATGATTATAAGACAAACTGTACAGCTTTGTGAGTCCACTTATGTAAAATGCTGTATTAGTACATACTATAATAATTACATAAATAAATAATAATAAGCTTTCTAATATAAAGACTTAATAGAAAAAACGATTCGTAATTACCTGGTTACTGTAAGCTTTAAAAAATACGCGCGCAAAGCTTTAGAATAATGAATATAAAGCTTAAAAAAATACAAATCTCTTTATAATAATGTAAAATGAACGAATTAGAATTTTACTTTGCAATTGCGATCAAAAATTTCGTCATCTACAGGAAGTGTAGAAAACAGGAAGTACATATTTGCAAGCATAGTAAGTAATATGTCAGAAAATGCACCAATATTTATATTATGAGAAAAATATATCATCTAAGTTATTTTTTATTTTAATTACACATATTATTATTTTTTTGATAATCGGCTATGTTTAACACAATCTCGTAGCAAATCGTTTTCTGTTACAAAAAATCAAAATTTTAACCCAAATGAGTACGTTGATTTCGAAAAATAACTAATTTTATTAATTTTATGCGAAATTAGTATGTTATGTTAAAAGCTTTTGTTCTGAAATGAGTAAATGTGGCATTACAGCCACTCTACATGGCGGGTAAAATCAATAAAGTTTTCTTGTCAGACAGTGTGTGTATGCTTTATCTTTCACGCTACACACTTACTTTGTTAAAAAACATATTGTGAGAATTACATGGTAATTAAGTAATAAATATATAAAAATAACAGAAAATTAAAAAAAATACGAACATAAACACAGATTATTAAAGCAGTATAAAATAATGACATACACAAATTAATGAGGGAGTATTAAAAAAAAAGCTACAGAGATACCTCACAAAACGTTAAAAGTCGTCCGCTGATTCCATACATGATGTGAGGACCGACCAATGCACTACCACTCCCTAATTAAACACTTCACGGTGACGTCACGATGACGTCACAAATCTAGTAATAAATTACTCGGTACTCACGCTGCAATACTTTTCGATAACGGCCAGCGTTCCATGGAAGCTTGGTACTTCATGTTTTCGATCTGCTTTTTCAGTGCCTCCTTGTCCATGGTTGCAAGAACACTGGGATCCATAGCGCAGAATCTGTTGTATAAAACACACACACACAAGTTAATGGTGTACGAACTGGTGCGCATGTGTGCGTCAGCTACATATGTACAGTCGATGGCAGAATTGTTATATATTAAAATAATTTTAGCTTTCTTTGTTCTTTGATAAGTTATTTGCTTGATTTTATAAATTAATTTTGAGTTTTAGTATTTTAATAGTACAGATAACAAAATAAATGTAAATGACATATTATTTATATAAATTAGATGGGAACTATGAGCACTGGCTTCAAATAACTAATTTCTAATTTATATAATCCTTAATACTATTTTTATCAAGTTATTTTTAAATTAGTATTATTGTGCTATAATCAGTAATGTTTTAAAACATGTACGTATATGTTACTAGTCATTGAATAATAAAGAAAAAGAAATGCTAAAATTAATCTTGCGACTTATCCTGTCTTACTTATAATAATATTATATTTTAATATAATTTATACATGTAATAAAATTCTGAGTCGAATCTGTTCATTAAATATTTTTTATAAAATCTTGAAATAATCATTATTATCTATACAGAAGCCGAATTTATAGTTTTTAGAATTTTTATCTGTCTGTCTATCTGTCTGGGAACGCATCACAAGACAACCACTGAACAGATTTTGATTTGGTATGATGATAGATGGTTATTTTGGTCAATATATAGAATACTTTTTACTGCAGGAAAATATCTCATATCTGAGAAATCTATACTAAACTTTAAAACGTAAAGTATTAATAATAATATTTTTTATTGTACACCAAAGAACTATTCAAAAAACAGCAAAAGATGCACAGGAGGCGGCCTTATCGCTGGAAGCGATCTTTTCCAGGCAACCTTAACATGGAGTAGTAAGTTTTCATATATTATACAAATATTATATTCTAATATTATAGAGCTTTTGTCGCAGATGATACATAAGCTATCTCTCTCGATGCAAGGGGAGATTTTAAGGGTGTGTGTAAGTTCGATGCGCGCGCATGGTGTTACAGTTTCTATGACAACCCCTCCACGCATACACGGATAACTTGCGCAAATTTAGTTATGCTGCCATACAACGGAATTTAAACCCTATTCTTATATATCAAGGTTCATTCTCAATTGAAGTTATTTGTGTAAAATTAATGAATTAGACGTAATGCCCGGTAGTCGGCCGTGTTTTGTATCCCATTATTCTTCATCTCGTGCCAGAGGACCATCTGTCAAAATCTACTGAGCTTTTATAAACGTTATGGGGTTATAATAAAGGCTACATTCGCTTATTTTGCAGACGGTTATTATATCACTGAATATGCATCGAATGCGGAGACGAAAGCTGAATTCAGGCGCTTAAAAAATTTTCCCTTTTGTCTCATAGATGACGATTGTATTATATATGAAAGATGTGATGTGACCTTTTTGAAATAACTAAATGTCTTCATTAATTTCAATTACGGTATTAAGCCTTATATACATATAATTAGGACCTAATGTTGTTTAATGTAATTACATTTTCAATGTTATATATTAATTTTGTTCTTTCTTTATAATATATTAGACACTAGCGACTCATCCTGGCTTTGCTCGGGTTTGTCCTTAAGTTTTAACAGTTATTATGACATAGATAGACCATATATAGATTTACATAGGTATTGAAAAGTAGGTAATTACTTTAAAAAAAAAATCGTCCCCTGTTTGACCTGGATTGGTCACAACCGCCGAAATATTTATTATTTCTAACCAAAATTTTGAAGTATAATGAGGTTTTTGTCCTTAACTTGAGAAATAATTTGTTCCCAATACAAACTTTCAATAACTTTCAATTGGTTCAGCTGTTTGGCGTGAAAACGTAACAGTCAGACAGACAGAGTTACTTCCGCATTTATAATATTAGTATGGATTACAATTGGAATCAAATGTGAGTTTATTAGTAAGTTATATCTATACTCGTCAACGCTTAATAATGAGTACCTGGACGACCGAGCTTCGATCAGAGTTCTTTTTTGTTATATCGTATTTTGTAGATAAAAAAATCTAAAAACTTGAATAAATCCAACAAAAAAAAATAAACTTTGTATCCGACTGGGATACGAGCCCGAACACCTGTGAATGTCCATTTTACGCTTTGCCCGCTTGACCACGATGCTTATGCCCGAGCGTAAGAAATGCGTAAGTGGTGCGAATGAAAACCGCATGAAAACTTGAAAACATCCGTTTTCCCTGATATCAGCAAAATCGTTAGAACCGTTTCCGAGATCGCCGGTATAAATAAATAAATAAATATACAAGAATTGCTCGTTTTAATATATTAGATATATTAAAAGCACGCACGCACTATATACCCTATACATTATGTAAACTATCAATGTACCTACCTATATATGGTGTATTAGGTGATCCCGTGGGATAGCTGAATAACGACCATTATAAGAATTGGTTCCTAAGAATTTTTTACACAAGTATGCCGATGTAATAAGGAAAATGTAGAGTATATCAAGTATCCCACATTCTGTCTGACTGCGTAGAATTCATTAATAATTAATTACACTTGGCATTGAATTTGTTTTAGCTACTTTAATGTTTTCTGGACAGAGTTGAAATTAAAATATAGAACAAAAATATTATTCAAAGTTATCTTTAAAATCATACTTATAAATAAATATAAATTAATTTATTTTATGTTAAACTTAGTGCTTATATTTTTGATCCTAACTCCGCATACGTAGTAAGAATGTTGATAAAAAAACCCTTAGTACAGAGAGACTTAGAGAAGACGTCATTCTACAATTAAAAAAAAATATATGTCATACAATTATAATGTCATTTATATGTATTTTTATAATTTCTATTTTTTTTGTCTTAGCCTTTAGGATACAAAGTTTATACTATACAGGATACAATTTAGTAAAGCTATGTAAGAATAGATTTTTGTCCTTTGAAACGTGGTTCGTATGAACGAAGTCACGTGTATAGCGAGTCCTTATAACATATTTCAAACAAACGCACAACAAAAAAAAAACAATGGGTTTATAATTTAAATACTTAGCGTCTATTGAATTTATTATGGAGTCTGTTGCTATTCATCCGATAATATATATATATATATATATATATATATATATATATATATATATATATATATATATATATATATATATATATATATATATATATATATATATTTAAGTTTAAGATATGATATGAGATTTAATATGAGATTTAAGGATAAAAAAAATATTTTTAGGTGTAGCAAAGCAAAAAAAAAAAAATTAACTTTAACCTACCGAGCTGGAAACTTATTCTTTTGAGTCCCAATGATTTTTAATTTACAGATTTTTTTGTGTGTATAAAATAATTTTTAGTTGCAGGAGTTTTTGTATGCAAAAAAATAAATAACCTTAACCTACCGAGCTGAGCCGAACTACTTACATATACTACTTACTAATTTATTAGTCTATTCGTCCTTCCTTATAATTTATATATTTTATAAAGGACGAATAATAATTTTTTATTCGTCCTATTAAAAGACGAACAGATAGTCAGTATTATTATGTAAGCTATAAGCTGTTACTACTAGATACAGTTTGAAGGAAAACTGATAAAACACACGGTTACACGCGGTTAGTGATAAAAAGCCGCAAGTGTTTAATAATTTCAATAAAACTTTTGTTAAGTATTACAATATAACGTGCGAACATTATTATATTCATTACTTTTTACCCGCAGCTTCGCGCGCGTGATTAGCGGGTTCATGGGTATGACCGAATCAAGGATACAATCTACATTTGTATGTCATTGTCAAATTTTATCGAAGTTTGTTCTGCAGTTTAAGCGTGAAAATGTAACAAACAGAGACACTTTCACTTTTATAATATTAATACTAGCGACTCACTCTGGCTTCGTTCGGGTTCGTCCCTAGGTAGATTTTGATGCTTAGTATGAATATATAGACTATACAATAAATATATACGTTTTAATTCTTTTGGCTATCTGTCTGTCTGTTCGTTTCGGTTAATCTCCGAAACGGCTGGACTGATTTTGACGGGACTTTCACTGGCATATACCTTATGATATAAGAAGTAACTTTTGCAAGTTTTATTTTAAAAAAAGAATTAGGGTTCCGCTCGTATGGACGAGCTTTTTCTATAATAGACTTTTTCTATAATATTATGCATCCATATGCATTCGAACGTAGCGAGGGTAAGTTGTTAGTATTTTATAAAGGCAGCGCTACCGTTTAGTTGTTACTAATGGTAGTGATTCTCCTAATCACAATCTATCTGTATACTAAAATTCATCCAAATCCATTCAGCCGTTTGTAACACTCGAGCAAAACAAGAATCACAGGACACACTAGAGCCAAAAAAGAAATTGCTAATGAAATAAAAAACTTAAACCAGAAATTGGACTTCACTGACAGTACAATAAACGTTCGTAATAGCCACTTCAACCTCTTAATTAAGGGCGTGTCATTACAGAATGAGAGCGTTTCTATAAAGCTAATTGCCATTTACTAGAATTAATTCGCACATTCTACATAATAATACTATATATAGTACTACATACTATAAGGATTACATTTTGTTAGGATAAAAAATGAAAATCGGTCAAGTGCGAATCGAATTCGCAGACGAAAGGTTCCGTACAATCGTGCATGTACTTTTTATTAATATGACTTTTAGTCTATGTATGTTGTATATTAGCTTAATCGATTACGAACGTTGAAAAGATGTGTCTTGTATTTTTTTTTAACTATTTTTATTATTTGTTGTTATAGCAGTGATAGAAATACACACTCTGTAAAAATTTCAACTCTCTACCTATTACGGCTTATGAGATACAGCCCTCTGATAGACGAACGGACAGCGGAGGCTTAGTACGGGACCCTAAAAAATTATGTTACTAATATTCCGTAACAATATCGTTATTCTAAAGCTAACGAAAAAAATCACATGAAAAATTTGTTGTTTTTAACTATATATATATATATATATATATATATATATATATATATATATATATATATATATATATATCATTAGCATAATGAATTTAAATAATGAGACTTTTCTTTTATTTTTTCTTTCTTGTTTCTTTTTTCTTTTATCTGTTGTCCATTACATTTATATCACAATAGAGTAATCTTATTTTGGCTGTATTTGTCAATAACTTTGTGCTCAAACTGTATTTTTATCACGCTGTATGATTACCGAATAAATAAATAAATAAATAAATAAATAGTGGAGAAAAAGGTACTAAACTGTTTTGTCTTTGTCTATTCATATATTATATGTATATTTGACGGCACGTTTGACTCAGTTTGTAGTGACCCTACTTGCTGTGCCAACGGTCGCGGGTTCGAGTCCCGCCGGGGCATTCATTTGTGTGATGAGCACGAATGTTTGTACTCCAGTCATGGGTGTTTATATTTATATATGTATATATCTAAAGTTATATATGTGTAGTGTATCAACTATCTGGTATCCATAACACAGGCCTCGCAGCTTACCATGGAACTAGATGGTGTTGTGTGTTAATGTCCCAACATATTTATTTCTTTATTTATATTATGTAGATTAACGAGTATTAAGTACATATATCAGACTTGCATAAACACATAATAATATGTGAGTAAATTAAAATGGTTTAAAATCGGCTTCCTAAGGTTATTTCCTCACAAGGAAGAGTTTTTTTTTTGGATCCGAAGAAAACATATACATATTTAATAAATATTAAATTTCATTATACATTCTATGTACATTAAAAAGTGTTAGAACGTTACGCATGTTTGTTGTTTTTGCGTGTTTTCTTGTCCCACTTTCATACGTAAAATACAAATAAAAATATAACACTTACAGTGGTCTCGTGGGAATAAGTTTATTTTATTCATACTAATATTATAAAAACGAGGGGTCTATAGAACCCTGGTCCTTTCGCTTTTTCGTAGACGTTTGCTATATAGTCAATATAATTTTAAATATTATAAAAAGTTGATAGAGTTCAATTGAAAAGTTTACGATAAAATATATTTATTATGTATGAAATAAATATTGAAAAATTAAACACTGAATGATCTGGGATAATTAAGTTAATAACGAATAAAAATTTAAGAACTGTATAAATCTTATTTTATTAATAATATTTTTTTAATTTTAGAAATAAACATTAAAATTGTTTACTATAAAAATAAGTATAAATAAAAGCTAAAAAATGCCTATGAGTAGCCGTCGAGGCTTTCGCGGGAGAGTTGTGTACGACGATGTATATAGTTCATATACAGTTGTAACTATAGCAAGAAGTGTCGGAAAAAAGTCTTATTACACTTTTTTCGGTCTCGTGCCCATTCGCTCAGAGCGTGTCACGCGCGGTAAGGAACTTCATTCCAAAATATCCGTAATTGACTCTGTTTGTTGATAAAATTTGGCAAGGACAAACATGAAAACATAACATGTAAAAAAATGCAAGTCTGCGAGACTTAACGCAGTTTTTCTACCACAAAAAGTTTTGGGATCTAATGTAAAACCAAGTCAGTTAATTTATTCAGTACCTATATATGGAAGCATCTATTCAACAACTTTGCATTAAATTGTTACGTAATCAGTTAAATAACAACATTTTATAGAGATGTTATCTTTCTTTAGTAAATAGAACGACAGCTTAGTACTTAGCTTTAACCACAACGAAGTTATAGAAGGATCGAATATGTCTTGAATGGATTAAAGAAAAGGATATTACGGCTGTGCCCTTTTTTGCTCGATTTGGCAGGGGCACTACCGTGCCCCCAGATTAGTATGTTGAAAAAATCCCCACTTAAAAGTGGATTAATTTTATATAGATTATGTGAATATTTCTGTATAGATTTTGATCTGTTTATGGTAACTAATCTTTTATGATACTGTTAAAATGTTAGCTTTGGACTGCAGCTTGCCTTAGTTCTAATACATACGTATGTTTCTTATTTTAAATAATTATCCTGTAATAAAGTTAAAATTTAGACTGATAGTATAATTAAAATCTCATAATGTGGGAACGTTTTGCTCATTATTATTTAAAAAAATAATATTTAAATGAACCCTCTCAAATAGAACGGCCGTGAGAAAATTTAGTATGATTTAATCTCAATATGAGTACAGTTGGTATAACAAAAAACGATACAGACACATAATTAGTGTTTTTGACCGACATCAAAAAATGAGGATGTACTTAATTTGGCTCTTGATCTGTGTGTGAACTGACTTTCATTATATATTTTTTTTGTGAATAGATTAATGTTCTCCTGACCGATGATGATGATAGCGGCCAATCTCACTGATACTAGCCAGATACTTAGAAGATGTAGTGCACAAGTGTAGGCACAGACACAAGTGCATTTTGACATGACCGGTAAGAGTAAAAGCACAGGACCGGCGACTTTATGTGCTCATCAAGGCACGGGGATGTAACACCACTAACTTCCCCACTCTGAGAATATACAGAAATACTCAATAACTGAACTTGGTCCGACCCGAGACTCGAACCCAAGACCTCCGGATCTAGAGCCGTACATGCTAGCCACTAGATCATGGAGAGACAACATGAAAGGTGGTGCCATATTGATTTTATGATGATGATGGAACGACACTCGGCACTCTCGCAGGCCCAGGAGTGTAAAATCTGACTTCCCAACTTCTAATGTGATAACAACAACTTGGCCAGATCTAAGAATTGAATTCAGGACTTCTAGATATACAGCCTTTTATTCTAGTCATCACATTTTCATCCAGAGACAGTACCTTATATTGTATACATACATTAGGCACTTTTGTAAAAAATCTCACGCTACTTAGCGGTTAAACCTGTGCATTGTCGATGAAATGAGTGAATTTAATTAGTTAAAATACTTTTAATATTAAGTAAAATGTAAATATTATAAAAACCAAAAAGAATTAGCTTCAGAGTGACGCGTTGTAAAGGAAATCCTCTGAAGCATTTCAAATTGAACATAATTTTAAGCAGCGGACAGTACTCCAGTAACAAATTGAGTTACTCCCCCTGATCTTCGCTCCGAGGACTTTTGGAAAGTATATTATAAACAAGTGTTTTACCCTCGTTTTGCATGGGTGTAGCTCTAGGTTCGTTTTGCGGCTTTATACTTTACTAGCGGACTCACCCTTGCTTCGCTCGAGTTTGTCCCAAGGTACGTTTGGGATGGTTTATAGCCTATGGCTTTTGTTAATAAAGCAGCTATATAATGCAAAAATATTTTTTTAAATCCGATTAGTAGTTCCTGAGATTGGCGCGTTCAACCAAACAAACAAACAAACAAAATCTGCCTCTTTATAATATTAAGTATAGATAATAATTTAAAATATCATAACACAATATAAGCTACTATTTTTAATATAAGTAATAAAAAGCAGGAAGCATCGTACAATGTTACATAATTCCGAACAATTTAGTCAAAATAAGTCGCAAAGACGGTGTTAATTGGAAGTAATTGTATGCAACGGGCTGTACTCGAGTGACAAATTGAGTTTCATTTCCATCTCCGATCTTAGCCTCGTTCAATTAGTATCTATGAACATTTAAGATAATAATTGCTAACAGATTTCACTTTAATAGTGGACTGTAGGCTAAACAAGTATTTAGACGCAATATTATATAAAGCCTCCATCAGTCCAGGGTTCGAGCCCAGATTTAGGGTAAAAAGATTTGGGGTAAAAGAGTCGAAAAGATCCTTTATAGCAGTTATGAAACCAGCCGACTCTTAACAGGAATAAGTGTGAATGATACACTTAGACTGCGATATTTGTCACGTTTCTGTGAAATTAATTGTAGGTAATGATCGAAATTTGATTAATATAAAGATTTGTTATCTTTTCTTATTTATGAGCAGAGATAAATAAAAAAGTGACAGTGTTAAATTAATTCACTGCACTGCGAGATATTGATATTGTCTTTATACATAAACTAGCAGAACCCGTGGCTTCGCCTGCATTCAATCTACAAAAAAAACTCATTGGCTTTATGTTATATAGCGACTGATCGTCGTTCGTTTGTCCTTTTGTATTTATATAATTTTACAATAATATATGAAAGTCTGCCAGATTTTGTGACATTTATGATTACTGCTCCGCCACCTTGGGTAGTAGCACGATGACAAACGGGCTTCCTCAATAAACAGCCTATCTAATACAAAAAGAATTTTTCAACTCAGATTAGTAGTTCCTGAGATTAGTGCGTTCAAACAAACAAACTCTGCCGCTTTATAATATTGATATATATTTTTATTTTTAGAAAAAATCTCAATATCAAATAAAGATGTTTATTTTATCCCTAAACGTACACTATTTTGGTCGTATATTTTTACGTATCTATTACATAGATATTATTTAAATTTATTTTTGGGTCTGTTTGCACTTGAAGAAATATTTTTTACTAAGCTATATTGTAAATAGCAGTATGATGTAAGAATACAAGTATCGTATTATGTAAAGTCATAGCTTTTCTTTGTGTCTATAAATTTTAAGCTTGCTTGTTGATGCCAAAATTTCGATCTGTAAGAAATATAGCCATCATTAAACTGTAACGTTTTTAGTACTTTCTTATTTTGTCTATATTATAATACTAGTATTCGTCCAGTGATCGACATTCGAAATAATCATTACTGAAAATTTGAGGAAAATATATATGTTACAGTCAGAACTCTTTCGTGGTCATAACTACTTTTGACTGACAAAAATAGTTAAAAGTAGTTTTGATTGCAAGTCTTGGTCAATAGCAGTTTTTAAAAAAAACTTAAAATTATGGTATGGTGGTATTATTAGTATATATATACGCTGTGGTCACTGTGCTAACCTAACCTAGAAAGAAAGAAAGGGTTCTTCCGAGTAACCTTCAACGTACTTACCTCCTTAACTTTAATTTTAACTAACCTTAACAAAATTACTTTTGACCAACCTCTTTAGTCAAAAGTAGTTTAAACTAAAAATAGTTTTGACTGTAACATCTATAAATAGAATTTACCTACTTATTTATATAAAAAAAAAAAAACTAATTCCAAATTTTTTATTAATACACTAAAGCTCGATAATAGTTACAAAAAAATATAAAAAAAAGAAAATTGGTTGACTAACAGAGGAGAAAAAGGTACTGATACTATTTTATCTTTCCCTCTTTTTATATATAGATATCGAAATAAAATTTTTACTAACTATACAATGTAGTGGCAGTGTGTCTATTTAAAATATATATGTTGGAGTTCAATACTTCATCGCCATATTAAACTGTTTTCAATAAAATTTATTTATTTATATAAGAAATGTATCTATCTAAAAAATATTTTACAATTAAGATATAAACAGAGCCGCTTCTTGTGGACTTTACTGTCATTATTTTGTTTTTGTCTTCTGTATGTGTGTACAATAAAGAGATTTTATTATTATTATTATTTAAAATTACATTCTAATGAGGAAATTTTCAGTATATCATATAATACATTCTATATTGCTATTACCATAGATATATTGCTATTACCATAGATGAACTTAAGATTTTTTTGAAATGGATAATTTATTTCATTTTTCAATTTCAACAGAAAACCCTAAAATTAAATACAAAACCTCTCTAAGCGTTGATATATTTCTATCTACTAGTTAGTAGAATCAGTGCAAACTGCAATGTTACATTCTGGCACGTTTCCCAAAGGGTCAGCGCGCTTGTATTGATACAGAGCCTTTGAATCCACTTTGTAATTTAAAATCTATTCCATAATTTCCTTATGCTGGTACTAGAGTATCTTAGTTTTCTTCTACTATGAAGCAAAATTGAATTTTATTTCGCTAATTGGATAATAGGTGTTATGTTGTATTTTTTATTTAAACCCATATAAGGAGTATATTTTATGACATAAATGAAGTGTGTACACACTGTGTTATATATTTTATTCTTGGCATGTTAAAAAGTAATGTGAAATTTCCACTTATTTTAAGCGTTAAAAAAGATTTTCCAATTATTTCAAGCGAGGATTTTTAACCTAATTTTGGTACCTATATAGACTGCCTGGTTAGTCGAGCAGCTAGCATATATGGCATATTCGGAAGTCCTGAGTTCGAGTACCAGCTCGGAAAGTGTAGTTATTGGCTTTTTGGTAACAATTTATAGTTGAAATTTGGCAGTAATTCACGTGCCTTGAAGAGCACATTGATCTACTGGAACTGCTGCAGCGACAGGTGAGAGATTAGGACCAGAGTATGAGTGTACTTGTGTTGATATGCAAACTTCTCTGTACTTAATATATTCTTTATTACACTTTTTAGGGTTTCGGAAACCGGAATCCTTATTATATACTAGCGACTCACCCTCGCTTCGCTTCGGGTTCATCCGTAGACAGAAACAAATCTATTTCACGGGAACCGTACATTTTTCCGTGATGATATATAATAGCCTTTCTCAGTTAACGGACTATCTAATGCAAAAAGAATTTTTAAAATCAGATAAGTAGTTGCTAAGATTAGCGCGTTCAACCAAACAAACAAACTCTTCAGCTTTATAATATTAATATAGATAGTTACAAGTCAAGCAAGTAAAAGCGTGATAAAAAGTTATGAAAAATCGCTTCTCTAGTTGTTCTTAGTCAGGGTAATGTACATAACTCATACGCTTTGTTATGCCATAGACCAATCCTGCTCTTTTTGACTATTTCAACTTGAAACATTCAGAATTAATTAAAATTAATATATCCCGTTTAAGCTTTATATTATTCATATTCGCTTCAATAGAAGTTATATTATAAGTGAAAGCATAAATGATAGAGAGATACTTATAAAAGTTAATATGAAATATGAATGATCGTGTCTTCGTAGGGTCAAGTGCGCCCACTCGACATGATTCAATTAAAGCGACTACAAACACTTTGAACTTGGTACCTTTTAATTTTTCAAATCATATTATATTTATAGATGCTATTGGTATCGTTATATCTTCTATATATAATATTATTATACTAGCGACTCAACCTCGCTTCGCTCGGGTTCGTCCCTAGCTGTGTTTAATGGTTAGTATGGAATAGACTATACATATATATGTGTATATTGTACATACATAAAGGTATAGAAAAGTAGGTAAGTACTGTATAAAATAAAATAAAAATATCCCTTACTCATCACATTTATCAAAATGATTGATTCCCCATACAAACTTCCACCTCCCTTTTCACACCTTTAAAGTATGATTTCTGGGATAAAACTATACTATATCCTTCCCAGAAACTTAAACTATTTTCATACCAAATTTTATCTAAATCGGTTCAGCAATTAAGCTTGAAAAGGTAAAGACAGACAGACGACGCCAGTGTCATAGGCTATATAAAAATAGTTAAAAATTAAAATGGCTAATTTCACATGCTAATTTGTGGTAAATAGTCGACCTGGGGTAAAAATGGCTACTTTTACATAAGGACGGACCCGAACGAAACAAGAGTAAGTCGCTAATCTAGTAACTTTAAAATATTCATTCATTGGCTTATAGTTTCTAGAAAATTCAAATTTAATATTATTTCGGTTCAATGGTTCAACTTCTATGTTTTCTATGAGTTTGTTAAGTTAGAGAAGCCTTATAGGCAAAAAGGTAATGTAATTTAAAATAGAAATAGTTCTAGTATGGATCGCTGTTGAAATTGAAACATTTTATTACTGTATAAAAACTTTGAAAAAAAAAACCGACTTCCAGGCACTGAGAAGTAAAAAATAACTAAACGGGGGTTTTCATTTAGAATAGATACTTAATCAGATATTTTCGAAGTCGGTGTGCTTTGATTTGAATTGGCCAACACCGACTTGAATATATTCGGTCGAATCGAGAACCTCCTCCTTTTTTGGAAGTCGGTTAAAAATATATTTGAACAGCGTTATTAATGCTATGGAATGTTTGAAGCAATTAAAAACAATTTTAATTAGTTATTTTTGGTGTTTGATGTCAGTAATAAAACATTGTATTTAGCTATATGCTAATATCCTAACTGTACATGAATATTAAGGTATCTATATATTAATACGTGAAGCAAAAACTTTGTAACCATTTTTACGAAAATTGCGCGAACGGAGGAGTATGAAATTTCCCACACTTGTAGTTTATATAGAGAAGGAGTGCAGAATGCTATTTTTTTTTAAATATGCATAAAAATACATTAAATCAATAAAAAAAACATTACACCACTACCATGTATTTGACACACACACGCATATATACTCTTTTATTTATTGTTAAAGTCTGTGGTCAAATTGAGAATAGATTAATATTGTAATATACGCAAGACAATAAATATATAACTTAAAGAATTATAGTTGATTTTCAACCACGCGGCGATCACTAGTACCTATTATAAATCGCACACCTAGATAAAGAGTAGTACAACTCCAAATAATCCAAATTTGAGTTATAATATAGGAATCTGCGTTAAAAACTACATAAACTCCTGGTAATTTTTTCATGATTACTAATTTAACACGAAAAAATAATACTCTTTTGGAATTGTTGGTGTTTAATATATAGTTGGTTAGTTGGCGTTCCAAATAAATATCTTCAAGTGTTTGATATTGAGTTGGTTACAACTTATTTTATGACAAGCCATTGATCAAAACAATATCTTCGTAAAATTATATACAAGAACACATAAGATTATTTTTAATATATCAAATAGAAAAAGAGTAAAATGTTTTTTCTATTGCTGAAAAAAAGTGATAGAAATATTTCAATTTAAAAAATCACCTGGGGAAGAACCCGAGCGAAGCGAGGAGTAGTCGCTAGTCACTAATAGTAATGTAGAGATTGGGAATATATAGAGTTTATTTGGATTCAAGTTGATTAAAAGGTGTATTTCGTTTGCTTTTGGAGTCTAACTTCAATAGCGTAGCGTTTTATGACGTTGTTTCCAGACGTAATGGGATTAATGACTGATTCTACCTTTAGCTATCGTAAATATTTTGTTGCGTACAAAAGCTCTACATTCTACGTAAAAGTGTATAAAAGCTCTAAAAGTTCGTTTATTTCTGTATTATTTAAGTATTTCTGGATAGTTTTTATAATTTAATATGTGTGAGGTTAAAAAATGTCATCCAATACTTACTGATATCTTACATAATATAGTTTGAAAATATAATTTAAACTTCACAAGTTACTTTATAGAATCGATATATAAGAAATATTTGTATGGGCAAGTAGAGTCTTATAACCATAAAATAACTATCGTTCTATCATAGACTTGGCGACAAACATTATTTTTAGTAGTATACTAATGTCATATCTGTACATCAATACAAATTTTTATAAATGTAAAAGAAACTGTCTGTTAAATTCTCATGCTTTAACCGCTAAATAGATTTCGATAAATGTAGCAAGAACATAGACTGCATTCTAGGGATGGGCATAGGCTCCTTTGGTCAACGCCCCAGTTACTATACGAGCAAAGCCGCGGAATAAAACTAGTAATATATTGAAGACTATAGTTTTTAACTGATCTTATGAAGAAAGAGGTAATCAATGCGAGTGTAACTGTTTAATGTCAAATCAATTTTTAATGACTGATTGTACCACAGACATAAATCTAAATATGACAGTCATCATGCCAAATTTCATCAAAATCTGTCCAGTGGTATTCTTGTATTTCAATAAGATTTTCCAACAAATATTTAAAATACAGATTTGACTCGGAATTGTATTATAAATATAGATTAGTGTTCTTACCTTTTATTCCTACTCCAAATAAAAATTAAAATCCAGCTACTGCTGAGTGACTGCTATCTGAAACAATTCGTGTAATTTTATATTCTTAATCTTTGAAGCCTTGTGAAAATACAAGCAATGATACAATAAGAAAATTTGTTTTTTTAAACAGACCTATTTAATGTTTATAGTACTAACACTAGCGACTCACCCTTGCTCCGCTCGGGTTCGTCCCTACTTACGTTTTAATGTTTATTATACATTTATCAGAGATGAGCTATTTTTGCGCAGTAAAAAGTATCCTATAGGTTGACGCGAAAACCAGCTATTAACATACCAAATTTCATCAAAATCTGTCCAATGCTTTTGTCGTGATGCGTTCCCAGACAGACAGACAATAATTCTAAAAACTATAGATTCGGCCTCTATATCGATAATAATGACTATTTCAATACGATTTTCCAAAAAATATTTAATGTATACTTCTACTCAAGTAGAATTTTATTATATGTATAGATAAATTTCTTCGGTATGGTGTCGGGTTAGTCTGGCCCTTGGATCGTCGTCCAGACAAGTGGGTTGTCGTGTTGATGTAAAGAGCTGCCCATAAAATCTCTCGATCTCTTCCATAAGCTCAGGATTAGATGAAACGATCCTACCGTCGTCGGTTTTAAGCTTCACTAGCCGGCTTTGTCCAATAGACAGATCCCTCGCGAAAACTTTGGAGCCTTTGTTCCGCTCTATCGCATCTATAATACGCTCAGTATTATAGGTGCGAAAGTCACGTCTTAAGGACTCTGAAATCTGTCTATTAAGTTGCCGGTACTTGAACGCGTCATCCGATGACTGTAGGACCATTTCTCTCCTTTCCGCCATGAGCCCTATTCTATAGGGTCTATTTTTAGAATTCCTTCTTAAGTACTTAGACCCAACTGATTGGACAGCCTCTACGAACCCATCATTATAACAGTCCACATCGCTATCTAGGCATTCGAAGCGGTTCTTGAGCTCCAGCTGAAAGCTTTCGGGGTTTTGGATTTGGTGTGGTGCTGGTCGGAGCATGGACTTCATCAGTCGAGACCGTTCAAGCCTTACACTGATATTCAATATGCCTCTTACAAGTCGGTGATCGCTTCCGGTTTTGAACGCATTGATCACAGAGACATCACTGAATATTTGCTTCTTCGTTGACATGATGAAGTCTATCTCATTTTTAATTGCACCATCAGGGCTCATCCACGTCCACTTCCTGTGGTTTCGTTTCTTGAAAAAGGAGTTCATCATGAAGAGCCCCTCCTTTTCCATGAAACCCGCAAGTAGATATCCCCGCTGGTTTCGACATCCAAATCCAAATTGCCCCACTCTCAGCTCAACCCCTTCTCGTTTGCCTATTTTAGCATTGAAGTCTCCCATGACTATGGTAAAGTGGGTTTTGGAGCTATGCATGGCTCTACTAATGTCCTCATACATAGACTCCGCCTCCTCATCAGGATGTGTCGAGGTTGGGGCATACACTTGAACTACTTTTAAGGAATAACGTTTCGTTATTCGCAGAACAAGGTACGCCACCCTGGTCGACACGCTCCCGATAGTTACCACATTGTTCACGAGAGACTTGTGGACGATAAACCCAACACCGCCCTGGGACTGTTGGTCGCCCTCCCGGAAATAGAACAGGTTACCAGATTTGAGCGTTATCGAGTTCTCCCCCTTTCTTCGAACCTCCGATAACCCCACAATATCCCATCGTAACCTGCTCGATTCTTCCTCAAGTTCGGCAATCCTCTCGTCGGTCCGCAGTGTGCGCGTGTTTAGTGTTGCCAGGTCGAGTCGTCGTTTGTGGTAGCCAGATCTCATCCGGAGATTCTTCGCACCCCCTGCTCCACCGTTACCTAGGCCGCTACCATGACCAGGAATAGTGGAGCTGCCGGGTACTGGGGGCCGGTTTTGTTCGTTGGCCATTCATGGGGGGATTTGCCATAATCGCCACGCTTAGTCAAAGTCGCTGGAGCCCACTGGATGCGGATGGCACAAGACCGGTTGTCGTGGAAATCTCTGGGGGAGGCCTATGTCCAGCAGTGGACGTGTTTGGGCTGAGACGATAGATAAATAAATAAATAAATATTAAAGCCAGTACTACCTAATAAAACCTAACGGAACCTGGGGGAGGTCTTAATGGGTCGTCATATGAAAGTATACTTAAATCTCTCATAAGATTCTCATAAGATTGATTGGAGGAGTGCGTTAGACAAGAAGTTTCATATCGAGACATACAAAGAATAATATTGTAACTCAGTATTGAGATAATTTAATAAAAATAGAATTAAATGTTTCATATATTAAATGTTTACGTTTTATAATACCGAGTTACAACGATGTTCTTTTCAGATCAATACACTGTATCACAACGGCGATTCACACGATTGTCTATTATTTTGCGTCAAAACAAGGCTAAGTGATACATATCGTTGTTGAAGGAGGGAGATCTAACACAAAATGAAAAGTGTAGAGGAAATTCTTGTCTGTTTATTTGTTTGTTCTTGTTGAATTTACCGGTGGTAGGACTCTGTCAAGCCTGAGGAGTCCGACTGGATGGGTACCACCCTCTTATCTATTTCTGCCGCCAAGCAACAATGATTGCATTGTTGTGTTCCGGTATGAAGGATAAGGTAGCCAGCGCAATTACAGGCAAGAGGCATATCATCTTAGTCCTCACAGTGACAACGCACCTGTGGTTCTGCATTTTTGTTACTTAAAACCTAAGTTCATGAACCGTAGGTGTTATGGGCGACAGGTGCTGATTTCCATCAGGTGGTTTGTCTGCTCGTTTGTCACTGAATGTCATAAAAAAAAAATTAAAAATAATTTTGTTATGAAAGTATTTATTCGCGATTTATTTTGATTTTGATTTCATATGAGATTAAAGGGGTTTGAAATAACATCTGTCGTAGTTATTAAACAATCTATAGACGATGTCTACCCACAAAATTATACAATAACTAAAAAAAACCGTAATGGCACCTTACAATTATTAAATGTATTTTTTTATAATATTGTCTAATAATACTTTTATTTCAGGCTCAGTTTGTTGTGACCCTACTTGCTCTGCCAGCAGAAGCGGGTTCGAATTCTGCTGGGTATGTATGTATTTAAAGTTATATATGTATAGTGTATCAACTATCTGGTATCCATAACACAATCCTCGTAGCTTACCATGGAACTAGATGGTGCTGTGTGTTAATGTCCCAAAAACAAACCTTTTTATATACTCTAACATGATTTTAATGCTCTAACTCATAGGCAGACATTTGTCTTCCTGCAAAAGATCCTATTTTATAATCAAGAATGTACAAGTATTTACTTTAGCCAGGCCTCGAACCCACGACCTCCGGCATATAACAGATACTCCAACCACTATGAAATCGGGTTACTATCAGTTAGCATTTCGCGTGATAAGTTTGCATGTCTATTGTTGCACAGACCAGGTTATTGTGCATTGAAGCATTATATTCATCTAAATGTTATCTAATGACGCTTCTTATAAGATGCTATTACTACTGCAACATGAAAATGAATAAATTACATAGAAAATTATAGTATAAAAAAACAAGGTTAACATTTCTTACTTCAAATGTACGTTGCATTGTATTTAAGAATAGCGACTCACCCTCGCTTCGCTTCGGGTTCGTCCCTAGACAAAAACAAATCTATCCCACGGGAACCGTACATTTTTCCGGGATGATATATAGCCTATAGCCTTCATCAGTTAACGGGCTATCCAATGCAAAAAGAATTTTTCAAATCGGATTAGTAGTTTCGAATATTAGCGCGTTCAACCAAACAAACAAACAAACAAACAAACTCTTCAGCTTTATAATATTAGTATAGATAGAACTTCCGTGTCTATGAATAAATTACTTATTAAATTATTATTAATATTATAGATTTTAACCGACTACTAAGAAAGTTTATGTTTTTTTTTTTCAATAATATGGAGATAGTGATGGGTCTCAAGAGTGGTATAGATAAAGGTATGCTTCTTTACTTTACACTTTGCAGCAATAGACTAAAAATAACAATTCTACATTACATTAAATTAAATTACTACATTATATTAAATCAAAAAAAAATCCGTTACTTTCTTTTTCCTTAAGTTTATTTTTTGTTTACACTGGTCCGAAGCCAAAAGACAAGGTGACCAAATTACTTAATTTGAGAAAAACATAATAATCATAATCAAAATACATAAATAAAATTATAACTGATCGCTGTCTGTACATGGAAAATATTTGAGAAAAACTATTATTACGGGTCTTTATTAACGCAATATAACCCAAAAAAAAACAATTTTTAGAATCTTTGTCTGTTTGTCAGTGCATTGCGCGCTAATCTCAAAAACGGCTTAACGGATTTGAGTGCGGTTTTCACTAATGTATTATGGTAAGCTTCAGTCAACATTTTTTTTATTTCTATTGGTTTATAAATAAAAAAGTTATGTCAATTCAAAGAATCATCCAGGGACGAACCCGAACAAAGCGAGGGTCAGTCGCTAGTATATGAATATATGAAATGATACATAATATATGAAATAGACTAACTGCTTTCAATTTTTATAGCTCCTAAACAAAAAAAAAAGAAAATTGACAAACAGAAGAAAAAAGTACTGAAGTGTTTTGTTTTTGCCGATAAGAAAATAATTATGAATTCCCTAAAAATAACTAATTTGTTAGATTTACGCGAATATTTGCTATTAAATAAAACTATCTTTTCGGATTTTTTCGCGGATTTATTTTGATTATGTTTCCCGACGTTTCGAATGCTTTGCAGCAATCATGGTCACGGGAGAGACACTCGACGACGATAGACAAGAACCAAAAATCAAAATAAATACGTGAAAAGACAGTTTTATTTAAAATATTTTGATAGAAGTAAAAATCTCAACAAAACCGCGAAAAAAACTGTAAATATAGTTTTATTTATTTAAAATTTTCTTTTAAAACTACCGCTTTGTATTACGTACAAGAAACGACAAATGCCCTAACGGCTTAATTGAGTGAATCAGTATTAATACCTTTCCTTGAGTTAATAAACGTAATCTAGTTAGTGACGCCAGAGCTTACTTTTGTAGAGTTAAAATATAAGTTAGATATCACAATGTTTTTTAATCAGCAGCCAATGGGCAAAAGTCTTAATATTAATCTATACTAATATTATAAAGCTGAAGAGTTTGTTTGTTTGTTTGGTAGAACGCGCTAATCTCAGGAACTACTAATCCGATTTAAGAAATTCTTTTTGCATTAGATAGCCCGTTAACTAAGGAAGGCTATAGGCTATATCATCCCGGAAAAATGTACGGTTCCCGTGTTCTGTCAAATCACCCTCGCTTTGCTTCGGGTTAGCCTCTAGACAAAAACAAATTTATCCCACGGGAACTATACATTTTTTCGAGATAAAAAATAGACTATGTGTTATTTCTGAATATAATCTATCTCAGTATAAAATTTCATCCAGATCCGTTTAGCCGTTCTGGCGCGATTGTGTAACAAACATCCATCCAAACATATAAACTTTTACAATTATAATATTAGTAAGATTCACCCAAATCTAGTTTTATTTCTATCTTATTTTTGTTCTTTCTTCTCTGCAATATTTGGTTATTCGCATTACGTCAACTATCTATTAACACATATTATTTTTATTTGCTGTCTGTTCGTTGGTCACATCATTTGAGTACGGCTGGACCAATTTGGCTAATCATTTTTTGATTTGATGTTTTTGAAAAAAACTAATTGAAAATGTTTCCCAAAATTATTGGGAAAATCAGAAAAAAAACTCTTGCTATTTTTCTATAGGTTTTTTTATATAAACTCAAAGTTTACAAACGAATTTATGAAAATTTGCCAAGCACAAAGTCTATCGACTCAGGTAGTATTATTTAATACGTATGTGTATGTATGTATTATGTATACATTATATAAAAATATAAACAATGTCTATTTCAATACCACTCCTACATACATACATACTTAATTAAAATAATTGAGTAAAATTCTTAAAAAAGTGTATGGTACAGTGGCGTTTTGCCTTTTTTACTGTATTTATAGTGCAGGTTCGATCAAAGTATAAGACAAAATAAAAGAATTCTTTTAATATGTTAATATTATATAATATCCTTTGTGTTTCTCGTATAAACGGACATGTGACCTTTGTCTAAGAAATACTGCTTTAATTAAATTTAGAGACAGTCTATTTATTCTAGTATATTTACGTAAAAAATCCATGAATTTAAAGAATAACATTAGTTTTTATATTAATAATAGGTACTCTAATATAACAAATAACGTGTATATCATAATTGGGGTATAAAAAATTATTTTTTATAATGCCAAGAAGTTTGAGTATTGATTAGGAAATATTCAATATCTTTTATAACATACAAGTGACTTACCCTCGCTTCGCTCAGGTTCGTCCCTAAGTACGTTTTAACGGTGATTATGGAATAGATAGATAGGATGTACATATATTACATATATTATTTTTTTCCAACTTAAACTAAGACGCATTATTGTAATTCATAGTGATTTCCATACGAAATAAATAGTTTTGAACTTTTTGATTTTCCAACTGTTCTTATTGGTTTTCCCTATTTTACTCAAACCACCTCTGATACACCCCCACAAAACAAAAAAAGAATTATTCAAATCGGTCCAGCTGTTTTTGAGTTTTAGCGAGACTAACGAACGGCAATTGATTTTAAATTAAATCATAATCACAATAACTGATGAATAATATTGAACCTAATACAAGCGCAAGAGATGGAAGGGATGAAACACTCTATTTCTGTACTACAATACCCTACTTTTTAGAAAAAAAAAAATGTAGAGACTAACAGATATTATATTTTATATAGATATAATTTAAAAAGCTTACATAAATCCTTAGAATCACTTAAATTTCCACGTACAAAACACACAAACCTAAATACACGTACAATTTGATGCTACAAACGTAACAGAGTACTAACTAATTTAATTACATCTAATTATATTAGAATAAGCCTCTACACATACTTGCTCACACTTGCACTATGAAAAAGACACTATAAACAAATTTTGTTCTTGACTGTATACACTACATGTTCATCACAAGTATAGTCTATGGAAAATAACTAGATATAGAGTCAAGGACAAAATTCATTTTTTTTTTTAATTTTTTTTTATTACCAGTGATATAAGCAACCGATCTTGAGTGCCACTCGTACTGTAATACGAGCCTAGTATGGTTTCCACGCTCCATTTGAGTGAGAATATGTTATGCATATACCAGCCAACAATATTTAATTGGCAACTCGATATATTAATTAGGATGCTAATTACATTCTTTCTTAGAAATTCAGATATAATTAATTATTCTTGACCTAATTTGTGAAGAAGCAATTGTTTTAGGAAAATGTTTGAGATATTCATGAGGAATTTTAATTAATTTTTTAATGAAGTGTTTTATTACTAGTGTATTAGAGTTTACATTAACTTAGATAACATTTGCAGAAATTAAGATGTAAATAAATTATAATATACAGTTGTATGGTGTTTATTCAATATACAAGCGACTCACCCTCGCTTCGCTCGGGTTTGCCTCTAGGTACCTACGTTTTAACAGTTAGTATGAATAAATAGTAGATCGCTTGCTATGTTAATAAAATAAAAAAACAAAAATAAATCTATCCCACGGTAACCGTACATTTTTCCGGGATAAAACGTAACCTATGTGCTATTCCAGACTATAATCTATCTCCGTGCCAAACATTCAGATCTGTTCAATCGTTCTGGCGTGATTGAGTAACAAACATCCATCCAAATTTTCGTATTTATAATATTTATATTATTATGGAATGAATCCCAGTATGGATTGTATTAAAGAATTTTAATTTTAATGACTTGAGTAGTTAAAGCGATTATAGCTCATATACAAAAACATTTTACATTTATATACTTTTTATGTGTGTTCGATTGTAACTCTTTCACGCTAAAACGGCTTAACGAATTTGGATAAAATTTAGTTCACAGATAGATCATAACCTGGATCGTGGAGTAACATATAAACTACTGTCAGTCACATAGGGATGGACTCGAGCGAAGCAAAGGTATTTCACTAGTATTGTAATAATAATTAAGGATGTTACATAACGCCGTCCACAAGGGCCCTGCACACTAACACGCGGCACACACTAGAACCGTCTACACACGAGTGCATATTGACCGTTTAATATCTATGAGTATGAGTAAGGCAAAACGAACGTCTCCAGTTGTTAACGACTTTTACTTATTTAAAATAATAACCTATTTCTAAACCTTTGTAATAGAAATATAAAATAAATAAATAATAGTTTAACAATAAAATTAAAATTAAAATTAGCAAATATTGTAAGGAACTTTGGCGGCATTTTTGTATTTTTGATAACGTTTTGTAATTTTGTGGGTAGGTATTGTCTTTAACTATATAATGAGATTTGAGAGGCTTAGTCTCTCCCGTGACCATGACTGCAGAAAAGCAATCGAAACTTCGGGAACGAAAATCAAAAGAAATCCGGGAACAAATCCGAAAAAAAGTTTTATTCAAAGTAAAAATAGTTTTAGTTATGTTTTAAATTTTAGTATATATTTCTCAAAGACGAAATATTTTCCCACACGACGAGATATTTAATATTTATAGCACTAATACTAGCGACTAACTTCACCCCGCTCGGGTTCATCCCTACTTACGTTTTAATGTTTAGTATAGATTTATCAGAGATGTGCTACTTTCCCGCAGTTAAAAGTATCCTCTATGTTGTCTCGAATAATCAGCTATCATCGTACCAAATTTAATCAAAATCTGTTCAGCGATTTTCTTGTGATGCGGTCAAAGACAGAAAGACAGACAATAATTCTAAATACTATAGATTAGGCCTCTGTACCGATAACAATTTCTATTTCAATAAGATTTTCCAAAAAATATTTAATGTGTAGATATTTTATAGGATAGATAGAAAGAAGATACTCGTACATAAATAAATATTTGGTTGACAGACTTTGAAAAGTAGTTAATTTTTTTCTCAAATCTAAAAAAACCTCTCTTTACATATCCTTTGATCTGAACATCATTATTCTTGGAGTATTGCCTTTTATTAAAATTATCTATCAAAATAATAAATACCTATGTATTAAATCAACATATGAAGTATGTAAATTAGATTGAATGTAGTGGAAACAAACCCAATCCACCATAGCGGTGGTCGCTGCAACACAAATGTATAATTTATATGGTGTCTGTAGCAGTACAGGTGCAAAATTGTATAAATTTTCCATAATATCAGCTGTTCTACTTCTGCACACGCAATGCGATAATTTGTATAGTGAAGTGAAAAAAGCTATTATTAAAATAGTTGGGCATTAGTTTAGTGTATGTATGTATTCAACCCTTTTTAACATCCCACTGCTGGGCACAGGCCTCCCTTATATACGAGGGTGATAGTTTAGTGTATATTTGCTATATTTAAGATAGTTGTTTATTGAATAAAGTATGAATTTTGCGATTTCATTGAACCCCAGAAATCTAAACAATTAATATTCAGGCATTATTAACAGTCTTCTGTCTTCTTGGCCGGTTTCGGTCACGATGACCAAGTTCATTGAGACTAGCCACATAGGAGATATTTTAAGTCCTATCACCAAAACCCAAAAGATGAATCATTTCCATGTTGATTCATTTGACATAGATTTATAGTCTGAAATAGCACATAGATTACTTTTTATCCCGAAAAAATGTACGATTCCAGTGTGATAGATTTGTTTTTGTTTTTCACTAGGGATGAACCCGTACGAAGGTAAGGTCAGTTGCTAGTCTATACATATAATAAAATTCTAAGTTGAATCTGTACCTTAAATATTTTTTGGAAAATCTTATTGAAATAGACTTTATTTTCGATACAGAGACCGAATCTATGGTTTTTAGAATTTTTGTCTGTCCGTCTGTCTGTCTGTTACCGCATCACAGAAAGACCACTGGAGGGATTTTAATGAAATTTGGTTTGATGATAGCTGGATATCCGGGTCAACATATAGAATACTTTTTACCGCGGGAGACTATCTCATTCCCACGGGAATACACGTTATAACACAACCCAAAAAATATTTATGATCAGAATTTCTTGAAACTTGGTATTAATGCTCTTCAATACAATTAAATAAATACGTGTTTAGCGTTTTTGAAATTCTTCCTATAAAGAGATAAAATAAGGGATAAAAATTTGTATGAAACGTACATTTTTTAAGTTTTTTTGTTGTACTTACTTATTAAATGGTTACTTATAAAATGGAGCTTTTAATAATTAATAGAATATCGCATTAAATCAATAAGTAATGTAACATGACACGGTTCCATGTGACGTCTCGTCCCTATTGTGTTGTACCCTTGTCGTAGTTGGCAGTTGAACAATTATTGTCAGGCCAATTGTGTTTATAGGGGTGTATCTTGTAATGAATTATTCCTTGTTATCCTCAAAATATTATAAACGCAAGAATTTGTGAGGATAGATAGATGGATGGATGTTTGTTACTCTTTCACGCAAAAACTACTGAACGGATTTTAATGAAACATTACAGTAATATAGCGTATAGATCAGGGTGATGTACCGAGTAGATGTAGAGAGGGTGGCCCACCTTGGTGGACGATGTGTCATGTGGGTTGCTCCTGGTACTCTTCTAATAGCAAAGAGGACAACCCCATGGTTGTTATGGTCTGCTTCGGCGGATCTGCCATCGGGGCGTCGTAAGTAATCTTGCAACGCCCCATTAAAATGCAGGAAACTCCGTTGGGTTTTAGTGGGTAGTACTGGTTTTACCGGTGAGTCCCACATAACCACCTGTATGTATGCAGGTGGTATACCTAAATGCATTTGGCAACGTAAAAAAAGACCCAATTCAATGAGCATACATGTTAATTCAAAATTCAGTCCGCCAACTCGCACTTGGCACGTGGTGGACTATGGCCCGATCCCCCTCGTACAGAATGAAGGGAGGCCCGTGCTCCGTAGTGGGACGTCAAGAAGCCCTGAATACATATAAAATTATGAAGATGTATATCAATTTCTACAACTAAGCTAGTAAAGTTTCTTAAAACCCCTTTTAAAGTGGCAATCTCAACTGTCTAACTATCAAACCGACCATTACAGCTAAAGCCTCTAACTAACGATGCAGTTAGACGTCCCGACATAAAAATCTCTTTAAGGAAGTAAGTACTGGTCTAAATGTGTCTTAAACTTGGAAAACAATAGTCTGTAAGAGTTAAAGCATTTTTATGGTAGTTACCTAACCTCGGTTTACTCAATATTTTTGATTCTCTTAGTTACGTATTTTAAAATTGTACAATATTTAACCTATGTATTTATTGCAAGGCAAGCAGTTAATGATAAAATGTAGAAAGACTGTGAAAAAAGACTAAGACTGGCTTATGTAGCTGGCTTACGTGTGTGTCAAAATTGTGAACTCTTGAGCTTTAAGACATTGTGGCTGTAATACTGTCTCCTGGATTCAGTAACTAGCACGAATGCCTGCAAATCCAAAGATTATGGGCTCGAGTATCGGATCGGCAAAGTATAGTTACTGGGCTTTCTGTTAAAGAGTTCTCAGTAATAGTCCACAATTAAGAAGGATTCACTTCAAGCCTTAGCACGTAAAAACATCAGTTCTGCACCTGGTATCTCATCGGTCTTGATGCAAACTTAGGCTAAGACAAGATTTTATTTTACGATATCTATACATATAATAAAATTGTAACTAAGCCGAATCTGAACATTAAATATTTTTTGGAAAATTTTATTGAAATAGACTTTATCATCGATACAGAGGCCGAAACTATAATTGTTAGAATTTTTGTCTTTCTGCCTATCTATCTGTCTGTCTGTGACTGCATCACGGAAAAACCCTTGGAGGGATTTTGATGAAATTGGGTATGGTGAAGCTAATTATCCGGGTCAACTTATAGGATAGTTTTTACTGCGGGAAAATATCTCGTCTCTGAAAAATCCATACTAAACGTTAAAACGTAAGTAGGGACGATCTTGATCAGAGCGAGGGTGAATCGCTAATATATAATAAAAAGTACAAAATTAAAAAAAAATGTGGGAATGACGTATGATTTTATGGCATAATGATTAAATATGTAGTTTTAACCTTTTTTTTAAGTTAGCAATCTAGAGTTGTCATTTTATTGACGTAGTTAATGCAGCAGTTAAAAACTAATAGAGGGCAATATAGAAAAAAGCGCGAAGATATTGTAAAATCACAAAAAAGAATGTTACAAAAAATAAAAATAACGGTATCTACCATTAAGTTTTTTTCCATATCTTTCAACACTTTTTACGTATTCACATTAAAAAAAAAGGAAATATTAAAAACAAAAAAATGCAAACTGTTTTATTAAGGAAAAACAAAAAAAAAGCAAATACGTATAGTTAATTATACATATATAAAAATTCTGTTATTTAAGTTGCAAGTAATGAAAACTTATTTATTTATTCATTATTTATTTATCTTTCAACATCTTCGGCTTTTATAATGAATGCTTATTTATTTTCACCTTAACCAGTTTGAATTTGAAGTGTACAAAATACATTTCATTTGTTAAAAAATTTGAAGGAAATGCATTTTTGATTAGTTTATCATGCTTAGGAAATTTAGATGTCACAGTCATCATTCTAGTAAGTTATAATCTATACTAATATTATAAAGAGGTAAAATTTGTGAGTTTGTGAGTTTGTGACGTTGTAGAGGGTAAACTCTGGATCTACTGAACCAATTTAGATGAAAGGTAAGAAGAAAGTTTAAGACCCTGGGAAGGACATAGAAGACTTTTCATCTCGGAAATCATCCCTGAAGGGGGTGAAAATGGGGATGAAAGTTTGTATAGAGAATGAAGCTAATCTAATAAAATCTCATGTCACGGTGTTTGTGGTCGCACTTCTCAGAAACGGCTTGACCGATTTTTTTTTTTTTTTGTATATTTGGTAGGTATATGAATAGGTCGTAAAGTATTTTTCACCCTCCTACCCCCCACTACTTCCAATTTTCTAATCGAAATCGAAATATTTTTTTTGTATTGTTGCATGAACAATATTACATAAATACATATAATTGCAGTATAACATAAAGCCAAACAGTTTTTTTTTGTAGATTGGATGCGCCCGTAGCCGCGGGTTCTACTAGTATACAAAATAATATGTATTAAGTTTATATTTTTTTTACTATTTCTAATAATATTTTTAATAATTCTGCAAAATTGAAAAAAGAAATTTCATTTTTCATGCAAATTTCGATTCACAGCCCTGAAATAAATTCAGCTTGTAGAAAACGTTAGTTTCTATAGCGTCATAACACCATTCATAACTATTTATGGACTGACTTACTTTTATTAGTAAGGTAGTATTGCATACTTAATAATGACTCATTGAATAATAATATTAGGTCAATGTAATTAAATATTTCTTCTACTGTTCGCCAAGTGGTTGAAATTCAACCATAATCATTGAAAATTTGAGGAAAACAGTATAAATAGAATTAAGCTAAACAGAGCTTTTTCCATTTCTTTTAAAGATAACACTAAAGCTCGTCAACGGCTACTAAACAAAAAAAAAATAGGTTGACAAACAGAGGAGAAAAAAAACACTGAACTGTTTTGTTTTTGCCTATTTCTATGTATATATGTATGTATGATGTATGTAGATAAAACGGCTGTGACTTATACCTCTAATGTTCTAATGTGCTAATCATTTTCAACATGATTACCCCTCGTCTTACGGTGGAGGAAACCATGGTGAGAAAAACTGTATGTCTAAGAGTACTTAACTATTTTTCGAAAGACATGTGAAGTCCGTCAAGCCGTACTTGGCTAACGTGGTAAACCTCTCACGTTCCTAATTGCGAAGAAGGCCTGTGAACGGCAGTGGGCACGTTAAAAAAAGTCTTAATGATAAAAGATTATACTTAAGTTCACTTGCAAGGCTTAATTAATTAAAGCCATTTATTTTAAATAAATCTTAAATACTTATAATTACTTATTAATATTACAATTGCAAAACTTTGGATGGATGTTTGTTACTCAATCACGCAAGAACAACTGAACGGATCTGGATGAAATTTGGTACAGACATAGATTTATAGTCTGAAATAGCACATAGATTACTTTTTATCCCGAAAAAATGTACGATTCCAGTGTGATAGATTTGTTTTTGTTTTTCACTAGGGATGAACCCGTACGAAGGTAAGGTGAGTTGCTAGTCTATACATATAACAAAATTCTAACTGAGTCGAATCTGTACTTTAAATATTTTTTGCAAAATCTTATTGAAATATACTTTATTTTCGATACAGAGACCGAATCTATGGTTTTTAGAATTTTTGTCTGTCCGTCTGTCTGTCTATTACCGCATCACAGAAAAACCACTGGAGGGATTTTGATGAAATTTGGTTTGATGATAGCTGAATATCCGGGTCAACATATAGAATACTTTTTACCGCGGGAGATTATCTCATTCCCACGGGAGTACACGTTATAACACAACCCAAAAAATATTTATGATCAGAATTTCTTGAAACTTGGTATTAATGCTCTTCAATACAATTAAATAAATACGTGTTTTAGCGTTTTTGAAATTCTTCCTATAAAGAGATAAAATAAGGGATAAAAATTTGTATGAAACGTACATTTTTTAAGTTTTTTTGTTGTACTTACTTATTAAATGGTTACTTATAAAATGGAGCTTTTAATAATTAATAGAATATCGCATTAAATCAATAAGTAATGTAACATGACACGGTTCCATGTGACGTCTCGTCCCTATTGTGTTGTACCCTTGTCGTAGTTGGCAGTTGAACAATTATTGTCAGGCCAATTGTGTTTATAGGGGTGTATCTTGTGATGAATTATTCCTTGTTATCCTCAAATATTATAAACGCAAAAGTTTGTGGGGATAGACAGATGGATGGATGTTTGTTACTCTTTCACGCAAAAACTACTGAACGAATTTTAATGAAACATTAGAGTAATATAGCGTATAGATTAGGGTGATGTACCGATTAGATGTAGAGAGAGGTGACCCACCTTGGTGGACGATGTGTCATGTGGGTTGCTCCTGGTACTCTTCTAATAGCAAAGAGGACAACCCCATGGTTGTTATGGTCTGCTTCGGCGGATCTGCCATCGGGGCGTCGTGAGTAATCTTGCGACGCCCCATTAAAATGCAGGAAATTCCGTTGGGTTTTAGTGGGTAGTACTGGTTTTACCGGTGAGTCCCACATAACCACCTGTATGTATGCAGGTGGTATGCCTAAATGCATTTGGCAACGTAAAAAAAGACCAAATTCAATGAGTATACAGTTAATTTAAAATTCAGTCCGCCAACTCGCACTTGGCCAGCGTGGTGGACTATGGCCCGATCCCCCTCGTACAGAAGGGAGGGAGGCCCGTGCTCACTAGTGGGACGTCAAGAAGCCCTGAATACATATAAAATTATGAAGATGTATATCAATTTCTACAACTAAGCTAGTAAAGTTTCTTAAAACCCCTTTTAAAGTGGCAATCTCAACTGTCTAACTATCAAACCGACCATTACAGCTAAAGCCTCTAACTAACGATGCAGTTAGACGTCCCGACATAAAAATCTCTTTAAGGAAGTAAGTACTGGTCTAAATGTGTCTTAAACTTGGAAAACAATAGTCTGTAAGAGTTAAAGCATTTTTATGGTAGTTACCTAACCTCAGTTTACTCAATATTTTTGATTCTCTTAGTTACGTATTTTAAAATTGTACAATTAACTTATGTAATTATCGCAAGGCAAGCAGTTAATGATAAAATATAGTAAGACTGTGAAGAAAGACTAAAACTGGCTTATGTAGCTGGCTTACGTGCTTGTCAAAATTGTGAATAGGGCTATTGAGCTTTAAGACATAATGGTTTTAATACTGTCTCCTGGGTTCAGTAACTAGCACGAATGCCTGCAAATCCAAAGATTATGGGCTCGAGTACCGGGTCGGCAAAGTATAGTTACTGGGCTTTCTGTTAGGGAGTTCTCAGTAATAGTCCACAATTAAGAAGGATTCACTTCAAGCCTTAGCACGTAAAAGCATCAGTTCTGCACCTGGTATCTCATCGGTCGTATCCAATTGTCGTCCTGACTTGTCCACCTGACTTTATCAGTGCAAAGTATAGAGAGTGCACTTGTCTGCATATACATTATACATAGTTGTGCACTATAACATCTCCTATGCAATTCGTTAGTCGTAGTAAACGTTAGTCTAGTACTAAAGATTATGAGGAAATTCATTACTCACTTCGTCTTTTGTAGCTTTCGTGCTTATAAACGAGCTTTAATACGTTGAAAGCTAAACTATCACTGCTTAATTTAGTTAACAAATGACTTTCCTGTATAATTTTCATATTTATAATAGTTTTACATATAGGTTATATTATAATGTGTTTTTTTTTGTCGGGTATTTGAATTTTTTTCCACAGTAAAAAGTACCTTACTAACCAAAAATCACGTAAATTTTGCACTCCATTCCGGTGTGAAAAAAGGACGAACAAACAGACAAGAAAACAATTCACGTCATTTTTTTGTATGGATTTTTATATGTCAGACTCGCGAGTGAAAAATAGTAATCTTTACGTTTACGATACGTTTGGTTGACCCTACTGGGTCACTACAAGTGTAAGTATACTGTGCCAGCGGTCGCAGATTCGAGTTGGGGGCATCATTTGTGTGATGAGCATAATCTACTAAAAATAAATAAATATATTAGGACATTAACACACATCTAGTTCATAGTAAGCTACGAGATTTATGTTATGGATACCAGATAGTTAATACACTACACATATATAACTTTAAATACATACATATTATAAATATAAACACCCATAAGTAGAGTACGAACTTTCGTGCTCATCACACAAATTAATCTCCCCAGCGGGACTTCAACCTGCGACCGCTGGTACAGCAAGTAGAGTCACTACAGCTCAGTTTGTAGTGACTCTACTTGCTGTGTACAAACGTGACGTCGAAAGTTCAGATTAAATTTTATTAAAAAAAAAAATTAGTAATTCAGTTTGATTACTTTAAAAATTCGCTCGTAGAATAGTGATAGAATTGGTCCCTAAAGGTCGATGTACGTGATTGCACACGTTTGTACTGCTCGGGACTCACTTACATTTAAAGAAAGATGAATGCTCGCTATTCATTCTAGTTTGAGTTTTTTCTTAGACATTTTAGGTTTTGGGATGGTTTTTTATTAGTTTGAAAAGATCAATGTCATAATCTTGATGCAAACTTAGTTAATCTCATTGTGTAGTAGCTATTACAATCCTTGGGGCTAAGACAAGATTTAATTCTACGATATCTATCTATACATATAATAAACTTGTAACTAAGCCGAATCTGTACATTAAATATTTTTTGGAAAATTTTATTGAAATAGACTTTATTATCGATACAGAGGCCGAAACTATAATTTCTAGAATTTTTGTCTTTCTGCCTATCTATCTGACTGTCTGTGACTACGTCACGGAAAAACCCTCGGAGGGATTTTGATGAAATTGGGTATGGTGAAGCTAATTATCCGGGTCAACTTATAGGATACTTTTTACTGTGGGAAAATATCTCGTCTCTGAAAAATCCATACTAAACGTTAAAACGTAAGTAGGGACTTGATCAGAGCGAGGGTGAGTCGCTAGTATATAATAAAAAGTACAAAATTAAAAAAAAAATGTGGGAATGACGTATGATTTTATGGCATAATGATTAAATATGTAGTTTTAACCTTTTTTAAAGTTAGCAATCTAGAGTTGTCTTTTTATTGACGTAGTTAATGCAGCAGTTAAAAACTAATAGAAGGCAATATAGAAAAAAGCGCGAAGATATTGTAAAGGCACAAAAAAGAATGTTATAAAAAATAAAAATAACGGTATCTACCATTCAGTTTTTTTCCCATATCTTTCAACACTTTTTACGTATTCACATTAAAAATAAAAGAAAATATTAAAAACAAAAAAATGCAAACAGTTTTATTAAAAATAAAACAAAAAAAAAAGCAAATACATATAGTTAATTATACATATATAAAAATTCTGTTATTTAAGTTGCAAGAAATAAAAACTTATTTATTTATTTATTATTTATCTTTCAACATCTTCGGCTTTTATAATGAATGCTTATTTATTTTCACCTTAACCAGTTTGAATTTGAAGTGTACAAAATACATTTCATTTGTTAAAAAATTTGAAGGAAATGCATTTTTTGATTAGTTTATCATGCTTAGGAAATTTAGATGTCACAGTCATCATTCTAGTAAGTTATAATCTATACTAATATTATAAAGAGGTAAAATTTGTGAGTTTGTGAGTTTGTGACGTTGTAGAGGGTAAACTCTGGATCTACTGAACCAATTTAGATGAAAGGTAAGAAGAAAGTTTAAGACCCTGGGAAGGACATAGAAGACTTTTCATCTCGGAAATCATCCCTGAAGGGGGTGAAAATGGGGATGAAATTTTGTATAGAGAATGAAGCTAATCTAATAAAATCTCATGTCACGGTGTTTGTGGTCGCACTTCTCAGAAACGGCTTGACCGATTTATGTTTTTTTTTTGTATATTTGGTAGGTATATGAATAGGTCGTAAAGTATTTTTCACCCTCCTACCCCCCACTACTTCCAATTTTCTAATCGAAATCGAAATATTTTTTTTGTATTGTTGCATGAACAATATTACATAAATACATATAATTGCAGTATAACATAAAGCCAAACAGTTTTTTTTTTGTAGATTGGATGCGCCCGTAGCCACGGGTTCTACTAGTATACAAAATAATATGTATTAAGTTTATATTTTTTTTACTATTTCTAATAATATTTTTAATAATTCTGCAAAATTGAAAAAAGAAATTTCATTTTTCATGCAAATTTCGATTCACAGCCCTGAAATAAATTCAGCTTGTAGAAAACGTTAGTTTCTATAGCGTCATAACACCATTCATAACTATTTATGGACTGACTTACTTTTATTAGTAAGGTAGTATTGCATACTTAATAATGACTCGAATAATAATATTAGGTCAATGTAATTAAATATTTCTTCTACTGTTCGCCAAGTGGTTGAAATTCAACCATAATCATTGAAAATTTGAGGAAAACAGTATAAATAGAATTAAGCTAAACAGAGCTTTTTCCATTTCTTTTAAAGATAACACTAAAGCTCGTCAACGGCTACTAAACAAAAAAAAAATAGGTTGACAAACAGAGGAGAAAAAAAACACTGAACTGTTTTGTTTTTGCCTATTTCTATGTATATATGTATGTATGATGTATGTAGATAAAACGGCTGTGACTTAGTTGTCAAAAAGATGTCTAATAAAAAAAATGGGTCTTTTCACTGTTGTTTTATGGTAGTTTTTGGTTATTGATATTTCGGATGCTTCACACTGAACAGTTAACAGCAACCACGGTCATGGAAAGACTAAGGTTTTTGAGGTCTCAAAAGATATATTATAGACGGTATCTACTCACAAAAAATAATAAAAATTATTTGTAAGAAAATAGAAATGCTTCCGTTAATTATATGAATATATCTCCAAGTCATAATATTATATCTCCAAGTTCTTGCAATTTTTATGAAAAGTGAGTGAAGAAAAAGAAATTGAATCTTTTATTCTTAACTAGCGACTCACTATTGCTTCGCTCGGGTTCGTCCATAGCTTGCTTCCCCATATAAACTTTCATCTCCATTTCCCTTAAGGGATGATTTTCGGGATGAAAACTATTTCACTCACTCACTTTTCATATCATGAGATTTAAAAAAATAACTTATTTTACTATAAAAATTTTTTTCTTCCAATTTTCTTCAATACAAAAATAAAAAACCGAAAAAAAAGAATTATCCAATTTGGTGCAGTCGATCGGAAGTTATGCGCGTACATACATTTCGGTGATTCATTTTTATAAAGATATCCTCAGTGAGTGAAGAAGAAAAATATATTATTCTTAAAAAAAAATTCATTCATCCACTCTGACAATCCCTGTAAACAAAGCTCGCAATAACATGATAACGCCAGTAATTGCTTACCAAAATTAGACAAATGTTGTAATTTCGCAGCTTTGTAGTGATAAATACGACGGGTAATTATCTCTGTTTAGCGGTTTAATTAATTAAATTGCTTTCTAAATATATTGCTTCTAGAATAATAGCACATTGTTATGTGAAATTTATCTAGATAATGTTATTGGGTACCTGCTTGTAATTGATTTTATTAACCGGCTTCTTAAAAGGTTCAATCGTAGTGTATGTTGGTTTATATGTATGTTTGTATGTATGTAAAGGCAGTGGTAGCCCAGTGGTAGCGTGCTCGCTTCGGAAACCGAGTGAAGCGCGTTCAAATCTCGGGTCTCGCACCTCTGATATTTTCATGTGCGAATCATTCCCAACATGATTACCACTTGTCTTAACGGTGAAGGAAACCTGCATGTCTGAGAGAACCTAGCAAGTTTTCAAAAGACATGTGAAGTCCGCCACCCCCAGCCAGCCTGATTCCCCTCGTACTGAAGGGAGGCCCGTGTCCAGCAGTGGGACGTTAAAAAGGGCTGAATACATGTAAAGCGATATCTCTGGCAATTGTAAAACAGTTTTTATTATTTAAAAAAAAATAAAAAATAAGTGTATTCTAATATTCTTATATGAACTAGAAAAGACCCACTTCATAAACAAGTTTACTACACACTTTAGGAATATGCTTATAAAAGTGACTCTAAAGTACGTGTATTGTTGAATTCAAAATCAAATATTTTGTGAAAATTTGCTTTTTTTAGAAAAAGTCATCTATTTAGACAAACTTAAAAAGCAAAACCTTATCTTAATACAAAATTTGATCCAAATTGTTAGAGCTTTTTCCGATATACACGAAATAAATATATATACAAGTAATACAAAACGATAAAATACAAAAAAATATATAAAATTTTCATTTTGAAATATAAGACTCAAGTTGAGTTTAAAACGAGTGGATAAGACGCCTTTGAGTTCATACTTTGAAGCAATGGCCACTGAATGAACATCTATTGCAATAACTGCGATATTGGCTGACGGTCTGTCAAAGATTAATCTCAAACAGATGATTACTTAAATTTATTCATTTTATTAAAAAAAAAAACTGAATTTTCCAAACGTTTTTAAATGCTTTACAGCAGTTATGGTCAAAGAAAATAAAATATGTGTAGATCCCCCGCGTAAATCTAAGAACGTACTTCCTATATTTAGCATTATATATGTTACCAATTTTTTTATTTTTTTATATTTAGTTTCATTTGCTTTTAGCGTTCCGTAATCAAAGATAAACACCGAAGAATGGATTATTTAGCCCTTTTTAATGTCCTACTGGACATTTTCAATGTCAAGGGAAGAAGGTCAAAAGTCCACTACGCTGGCCAAGTGAACGTTAACGAACTTCAGGGCAACGTCAGGGCTCAACTATGCAGATTTCCTTATGATGATTTCTTTCACCATAGGACTAGGGATAATCACGTTGAAACTAATTAAATTGTAATGTACAGATGGTGAACATATTGGGTATCCAGAAAACATATACAGGGTGAATTTTTCAAGTGGGCGTGCATGGCTAAATCCAAAACTATGAGGAATAGCGAAAAGTACTCAAAGGAGTCTCGGGTCCGATTTTCATGAAAACTAAAACTGCATCATTGGATTTTTGAAAAATCAATTTTCCTAGCCAGGAATCGAACCTGTTGATTTTGAAAAAAAAAACACATACTGTATAATTACACGATTCGATAGTGTTGCTAATAAGGAACACGCTCTGGGAAGTCATGAGTGAAAGTCATGAATTTTTACTGCAGGAAATTATCTCATCCTCATGGGAAAACACGTTATAGTATATATAGTCTTTCTATTCCATACTAACCGTTAAAACGTACTTAGAGACAAACCCGGGCGAAGCGAGGGTGAGTCGCTAGTATTTCATAAACCAAAGAATAATTCAACATCTATTTTACAACTAATCTTTATAATCTCCAGCCCAAAATCTATAGAGATCACAAGTATTATTGGATTTCAGTCTACGATATTCCTTTTGGCGTACGGTTTTGCTCTTATTTGCCTTGTTTGGCCTTTGCAGAGGCTAGGTTAAATTAAAACTGCCTTTATTTTTTTACTTAGGCTCGGAAAATGCAGTGAAGAAATTTTAATTAATAAGAGAGTGGTTTAAAATTATAGTGGATGGATCTTTTTTTAATTCACTCGTTCATTGAAGAGTTGTTATCCTGAAAGAAACTAGTTTTTGGGGTTTGCAAGAAACAGGCTTAGAAAAAATGTTATTGTTTAAACGTATTTAAAGATATGTAAAAAATTTCGCTCTAAAAACAATAGTCCGATTATAGAAATCAAAGTGACAGTGTTTATCAGTTAGTTAACTATTTTACGATGAACAGGTTTAGATGCAATTTGGTAAGGGCATAGATTGTTTATGGGAACGGACAAGACCTACCTCTTTCAGTAGAAAAAAAAACTAAAATAGTACAACATAATTAAAAAAAAATAAAGTTCAATGAATTGTTATGTTATTCCATTACATAACTTAATTCAAGTCATAGATAATTAAGTTCACAGAAAATTACTCTAATATAAATGAAAAATATATTTGCTCGCATAATATGTTGGGACATGAATACACAGCACCATCTAGTTCCATGATAACCTACGAGATTTGTGTTATGGATACCGGATAGTTGATACACTACACATATATAATATTAAATACGTACATATTATAAATATAAACACCCATGACTGAAGTAAAAACATTCGTGCTCATCACACAAATGAATGACCCCAGCGGGACTCAAACACGTGGCCGATGGCATAGCAAGTAGGGTCACTACAAACTGAGCCAAACGTGTCATCATAAAGAATTTAAGAAAAATTGTATTTCAGCTAATTTTGTCAAAGCAACGAAACAAATTCAGACTTTTCAGCCATTAACTAGCCAAAATACTGACAAATTGTACTGAAGAGATCTAAAATCTAGTTTTTTTAAGTTTCTAGCCGCTAGAACGGGGTCAGTGCAATTAGGACTTTATCCTACGCAGCCTCTAGGCATAGAAGCGACATGTGGAAGTAATGATGGCAGGTTTTATGGTTTGAGGGGTTAATAGTGCTTGAAAAATACCTGTCTAGGTCAAGAAATATGAACAAAGTTTGTTTTGTAAACAAAGAAAAACAAAATTTCTATAGGAATTTAAAGTTGTATCTTACTGTTGAGACGTAAGGTTTAAATTATTTCAAGGAAAAAAGTGGCTTACTCATGCTTTTTCTAATTGGAATCCCTTTATGTTAATCATATTGAATTCTGTCGACCGACTGTTTATAGTAACCCTACTTGTTGTGCCAGCGGTCGCGGATTCGAGTCCCACTGGGACATTCATTTGTATGATGAGCACTAATGTTTGTATTCCAATTATGGGTATTCATATTTATAATTGTATTTAAAGTGATATATGTGTAGTGTATCAACTATCTGGTATCCATAACACAAGCCTCGTAGCTTACCATGGAACTCAATGGTGCTATGTGTCAATGTCCCAACATATTTATTATTATTTATTTTTATGTACTTAGCGCCGCCTTTTGGCAAATTTTATTATCAATAGTAGGTACGTCCAGGTAATAATCTATTTGTGTATTGAATTTCATCCAAATTTATTAAGCCGTTTCAGTATAAAAGAATAATACATATAATTATAAAATAATACAATAAATACGATAGACTAATCAGTAATTAATTTAGATTAGTACGAATATACATATGTATGGCATCTGGACGAAGTCGGGGTATATCGCTAGTCAGAAAGAAATTTACATGTGTACAAAAGCTTTATATTTCCAATTTATTTTGAAATAAATTCAAAAAAGTCACGTTACTTGATAGCATTGCGTCTAAAAAGTACAAACAATGTTGAAAAATTGCTCGGTGATATGAAAAATTGGTTTCGCAAATTCATTTACATTTATATTACTGAGAGTATCTCCAATTTTGTCTTTATGAAATAAAGCGAAATATTTTGTACTAAAGTCCCGGTAATAAGTTAAATCTTTTAAAAATCGGGTAAAAATTATCCTACTAATATTGTAAACGTGAGAGTTTATGAGTATGGATGGATGTTTATTACTCTTTCACGCAAAAACTACTAAACAGATTTTGATGAAACTTTACAGTAATATAGCTTATATATGTATAAGAGAAGCACAGGCTATATTTTTAAAGGTATAGTATAACATTATTGAACTACGTGTACGGAGCCGTGGGAAAACGCTAGTCAAAAAAATACCGCCACACGTACCTACACTTATCAAACATAATATTTTTCTAAGAAACTAATTTTTTTTCTTTACTCCTCTAATTGAATATCATGAAGGGTCTTTGATAAAAACTTGCCTGGAGGCTGCCAGAATACCAAAGATAAAAAATAGTATATTTATGATTTAAAATATTAACTAGTATATAAAATAAATAAATAAATAAATAGTCATATTTATTTATCTATCCTAATATTAATATTATAAAACTGAAGAGTGTGTTTGTTTGGTTGAACGCGCTAATCTCAGGAACTACTGATCCGATTTGAAAAATTCTTTTTGCATCTGATAGCCCGTTAACTGAGGAAGGCTTTAGGCTATATATCATTCCGGAAAAGTGTACAGGTCCCGTGGGATAGATTTGTTTTTGTCTAGGGACGAACCCGAAGCGAAGCGAGGGTGAGTCGCTAGTACATATAATAAAATTTTGAGTCGAATCTGTATATTAAATATTTTTTGGAAAATCTTACTGAAATAGTCATTATTATCGATACAGAGGCCAATAGTATTAGTAGTATAAATGTAATAAAAACAAAATTATATTCCCTTTGAAGTCTTATATTAAAATGTACGTGAAACATACAATTTTTTAAAACTTAAAACTTCTAAAATAGACTAAACACTGTTATTGACTTTATTTCTTTTTTTGCTCTTGCTTTTTCTTGGTAGCAGACAATGTTCTACTTAGTGCTTCACGAGCTATCGCATCATCCCGCTCTTCTAGAACTTCATTTAATTCTGGATTCCACTGTGCATCTGTAAATATTCATTAAACTTAATAAAATATTATGTCTTTGCTTATCCAATGTTAACTGGAAATAGAAAGCCAGTTCAAAGAATCATTAAGGGTTGGAACTTCTACTTTTTAAATTTTCAATTAATAAAAACTTATAACGAAATTTTTATTATACATTCAAAAAATCATATAGCCAAAATGAGGTCATCCCTTTCTTTGATCTCGATCAAAAGACACTAACAAAATCGATAAATCTATAGGTACATATAATAAAATTCTAAGTGAGTCAAATTTGTATATTAAGTCTTTTTTGGAAAATCTGATGGAAATAGTCATTATTATCGATACAGAATCCGAATCTATAGTTTGTAGATTTTTTGTCTGTCTGTCTGTCTGTCTAGAAATGCATCCAGAGAAAACCACTGGACAGATTTTGATGGGTATGATGATAACTAGTTATCTGGGTCAACATATAAGATACTTTTTACTGCGGGATAATATTTCATCTCTGAGAAATCTGTACTAAACATTAAAACGTAATAAGGGACGAATCCAAGCGGAGCGAGCGTGAGTCACTAGTTATAAAATAAATTTAAATAACATAATTATACATTGATAGATACCAATTCTAACAGATACAAAGTAAAAACTAAATACAAAAGTAGATAAGATGAGTAAAGTGTGACCATTTCACTTGAATAGTCACGTTTCTCAACTCGGGCACTGCTTGAAATAGTTGTTAGTGCATGTTAAGGGTAGGGTCAATCTACCCATTTTTACACATTATGATAAATACTTTGAAAAACAGCCTAGTATAATAGAGTACACATCTTTATGTTGGTCGTGGGTTCGAGTTCCACTTCAGAAATACGTTTATATTGAGTTTGGTCTGGGCAACAGTCCATGAGCTTTGCTATGACAATCCATTGGACGGCCTAATTGAGAGTTACTTATTATGTTTAACTCTTCAATCAGCAGGTAGCAGGTGTTTAAAAAAACTTTATTAAAATATATAAATACTATTGTTCCTTCAAGATTTAGACATTAACAATATTGTTTTAAAACAAGAAAATATGTTGGATGCCAAAAAAGTTATATTAAGTCGCAATTCAATACTAAATTTTTAATACGTAATGAAGTAAATTTATGTTAATAATGAATGCTTAAATTTTGCTATGATAATATTATATAGTACAGATACACTTAGGCACACACCAACAAATAGTTTCTCCAAAAGACGACATCTCTCTTTTTGTCGTCCAAGCACGTACAGTTCGTTATACTCTTGCAATTCTTTCATACGTACTAGGGCCACCTTTATTCGATCTTGACGATGCATTTCGGCTGTTTCAGCCATCTCAGGAGTGATAATAACCCTAAAAATATAAAATCAGCAAAAATTATTATAATCTAACCGATCACTTTTAACTGTAAATAAATATGTTGTGAAATTAACACACATCACCATCTAGTTCCTTGGTAAGCTACGACGCTTGTGTTATGGATACCAGATAGTTGATACACTACACATATATAACTTTAAATACATACATATTATAGATATAGACATCTATAAATGGAGTACAAACATTCGTTGCTCATCACACAAATGAATGCCCCCAGCGAGGCTCGAACCCGCAACCGCTGGCACAGCAAGTAGGGTCACTACAAACTGAGCCAAACGTGTCGTCACAATTTAAAGACCTTAACAGTGTCTGGTGTGTTTTTCACTGAAATTATTTTCAGCATCCTAAGTTTCCGGGCTTATCCCATACCTATACCGAACTTATAAAAACAACACTTGTTAGTAATTATGTACTGAAATCTTAGTAGTAGACTTTCATTAAGTGAATAGCAGAACCCACACACTAAATTCGCCGTACAGTGCTTAAAAATGCAAACATTTAAAACAACAACCGTGGATTTAAAAACTTTCATATACAAAATGTCTAATATTCTAATAATCTGACAAGGAAATAACCAACAAAATAGCATAAACAACCATAAACTTTCCCATAACAAAGAAAAAGAGTATTTTTATTTCAATAGTTTCATTTCTAGTTGAGCCATGAGCGTCTAAAGTATATTTAACAATCCCTATAAAGCTTGTTTTATAGAAAGAAGAAAATATGGAATTTATAAAACTTTTTTTTACCTTTGATTTTCATCGACGTCTTTAGTACAAAGCGGTATAAAATATAAAGGTATAAATTTATCTCTCAACTGTTCTGGCATTGTTAGATACTTGGCTTCTTCTTCACTCTCTACTGACATTTCAAGAACTAAAAAATGTGATAAAATATTTAACGAACACTATGTTATATATGCATAATTTTAGTTTAAAGCACTCGAAAATTATAATACGAAGAAAACTATGTATGTTTATAATATATTAAATCTAAGGTATAAAAATCTCGTGTCACGGTGTTTGTGGTCGCACTCCTTCGAAACGGCTCGACCGATTTTAATGTTTTTTTTTGTATGTTGGGTAGGTATGAGAATAGGTCGTAAAGTATTTTTCACCCTCCTAGATTTATAGCGACGAACCCTAGCTAAGCGAGGGCGAGTCACTGTTAACACGTTCATGCGAACATATCAATATCGTAGCTCTATGCGATATGGCACATCATTTTTTCATACAAACTGAACCGACGTCTAATGACGTTGTGCAAATAGCTGATAATATTAGTATTTGAATATATTGCGCTGACGTCTTAAGACGTCTTAAGACGAAATATGTATTTTGAACACATTCAGACTTATTACAATGAACATTCAGACACATTCAGACTTATTACAAAATACATTGATATAATATATACAACGTAATAAGATAATCAAAATACTTACGTTTTGCGTTAATATTTCACGCGAACACAGAATCGGCACACGCACTACCCCCGCGATGCGCACAAGTTGACAGATGTATGAAACTTCTTAGGCGAAACGACGTACAGTGACGTTGTGCGCTAACAAAATGGGTACATAGTGCCAGGACGGAGTGCCATAAAAGAAGGCAAAAAAAATCGGTGCGGTGTAGCACTACAATTTTGAGAATTCGATATATTGTGGCACAGCAACCCAACTTTTAAACATTAGTATGGCCAGACACCGTACTATTACGTTGTGCTCAATAAATCGAGTTTTTGCTGAACGCAATAGTACGTTGTGCCATATCATATCTACCAATATGTGACGTATGTATACGTTGCTCGCATGAACGTGTTAACATACAAAAAATGAAAAAATAAAAGTCAAAGAGTTTTGTTTGAAGATTGAATGCGGGCGTGGCCACGGGTTCTGCTAGTATTACATAAAAAATTAAATAAAAACATTTACATTTCACATGTTTTATGGTACCCGAGTAAAAACACGTAATTTATCTAAGTGTGCATATATAGTGATCTATTGCAAAGCAAAGTTGAGATCAACTAAAATAATAGGCACGAGTGTTTTTCGATTTATGTCGAGTAAAACTCGTAGGTAATTTAGGATACTTACTGCCACTTTCAGTAGCCGGCGTAGGACCCTGCTGAAGAGGAAGCGGCTGTTCTTCTATAACATTTTAAATTAAAAATAAAAATCTTTATTATTATATATATTGTTTGTATTCAGCCCTTTTTAACGTCCCACTGCTGGGCACTGCATGGCACTCTTCAATCAGGGGATCAGGCCATAGTCCACCACGCTGGCCAAGTGCTGGTTGGCAAACTGCACATGTCTTTCAAAAACTTGTAAGGTTCTCTCAGACATGTAGATTTCCCCAAGATGTTTTCCTTCGCCGTAAGACAAGTGGTAATCATGTTGGAAATGATTTACCTACACATGAAAATATCCTAAGTGCGAGACCCGAGATTTGAACCCGCTTCACTCGGTTTCCCAGGCGAGCGCGTTACCACTGGGCTACCACTGCTTTATATATTATAAATCAGAATTTTAATTTTACTATCATCCTCATTACTACCACAGTATAAAAATTCATACAGTACCACGGAATGTCAAATCGCCCATTGATTTTAATGGAAATACTGTCAAATGCAAGGGATGTCATCTCGCGTAAAGTTACAGTTATCCATCAACACTACAGCCCTTTCCCGAGTGTCATATAAAAGTACGTATCAGTAAGTAGTATAAATCAGTATCGCGTTACAGACCTCGAACGGCTGTCCTGTTTAGAATCCTTTGTTAGACGACTGAATAGTAGACTATGCTACTACGATAAATGTGAAAATTAATTACCTGACTACGGCGGAAGAAAAGGAGGGCTATGATTTTGACTGGTATGTATGTATTTTTGTTTCCATACTAACTCAACATATATGTATATATCTACATTAATATATGTATAAAGCTGAAGAGTTCTTTGAAAGCACCAATTTTTGGATCTACTGGTCCAATTTGAAAAAATCATTTTGCGTTTTATAGCTTATTTATAAAGGTTATAGGGTGGATAAAATAAATAAATATAAATCTGTTTGGACATGGACATTGACAACACAGCACAAACTAGTTCCATGGTAAGTTACGAGGATTGTGTTATGGATACCAGATAGTTGATACACTACACATATACAATTTTAAATACATACATATTATAAATATAAACACCTATAACTGGAGTACAAACTTTCGTACTCATCATACAAATGAATGTCCCCAGCGGGACTCGAACCCGCAAATGCTGGCACAGCAAGTAGGGTCACTACAAACTGAGCTATAATTGTCGTCATATATAATGGTAGAAGGGTATATGTCTTACCTCACACTATGACCTATGAGAGGTAATTAAGAGAAATTAAACAACGCGGGTGGAATCACGAAAAAATGCTTGTCATTAATATATAGCTGTTGGAAAGGGACATAGATAACTTTTTATTCTATAATTTATTATGTTTATCCATTACCAACACTTTACTTGGCAATAAAATTTATGTGCGTTGTCGTCGCTTTGTGGAAAATCGCGCTACATATTTTCATATATTTACTTCCCCAGTTGTCACAATGAAACCCATTAAGTGATTTTTGCGACATAAAATGTATATAATTAATGTTTATATAGGCAGTAGTGATGTAATGAATGTTCAATTTTTCACATTCGCGAATGCGAATGCGAATATTCGTCTCCAATATTCGCGAATACGAATGCGAATGGTGACTTTCAAACAAAGCTCGCCTAATATGTTAAACACACAGGTTTGACATTTCATGTCGGCCATATTTAAACCGAACATAGCCGAGCCGATACAGTTTGAATGAATGAAGTTAGTCACATAAAGTTCGCTCGAAAAGATTTTTTGTGGTTTGAGGTTAGTTGGATATTATTGCACATGTCAAATTTAACTAATACCTAGTCAAATTGACAAAATAATATAAAACATGAGTAAAGCACAGTTTTATTATCATTCCATATGCGTTCATTCCTTATATAATTAATTATGTAACGCGCTCGCTTGGGAAACCGAGTGAAGCGGGTTCAAATCCCGGGTCTCGCACCTGTGATATTTTCATGTGCGAATCATTTCTAACTTGATTACCACTTGCCTTACGGTGAAGGAAAACATCGTGAGGAAACCTGCATGTCTGAGAAAACTTAGCAAGTTTTCGAAAGACATGTAAAGTCCGCCAATCCGCACTTGGCCAGCATGGTGGACTATGACCTAATTCCCCTCGTATTGAAGGGATGCCCGTGCCCAGCAGTGAGACGTGAAAAAGGGCTGAATACATTATCAAAAGCATTCACCAAGCATTCGCATCGTTTCTTGTTATTCACACACACAAATGCGAATGTGAATGTCAAAAAAATATGCGAATATTCGCGAATGCGAATGCTCATTTGAATATTCGTTACATCACTAATAGGCAGTAGTAACCCAGTGATAATGTGTTTGCCTGGAGCCAAGTGAAACATACGAGTATACAAATCCTGGGACTCACACATCGGATATTTTTATGTTCAAATCATTTTTAATATGATTAGTAGTATTTGTCTTACAGCGTAGGAAAATATTGTGACAAAATCTGAATGTTTGAGAGAAACTAGCAAGTTTTGGAAAGACATATGAGGTCCGCCAACACGCACTTGGCCAGTGTGGTGGAGTGTGGTCTGATCCCCCTGAAAAAAATACCTGGAGCAAATTTTTGCTAACAGCCCCCTGAGTCGTGTTTTATGATTAAAAATATATATTTTACCTAGAAAAAGAATGAGAGGTCGACCACACATAAAATAGGGATCTGAGAGTAGGCTCAGCAGTGGGATATTAAAAAGAGCTGAATACATAGGCCTGATAGCTGACAACTATAATAATATATTATTATTTGAATGTATACTTTTACAATATTTATAGCTCGTATCAATAGAAGAAATGATACTGAAAGTCATGCAGATTGTGGTTAGAAGCAGAAGCGAGCAAGAGCGAGTTGCTAGGATAATATTATGTAATACGATTTTTTCTTTTATTTCCACATGTTCCTACGTACGTTTGTTTGTTTAATCTAATTTTAGATGGATTTTGAAATTTTCATAATGTTAGAGTTTATGTTACAAGATTATTTAAAGATGCTTTTTTAATGACCATATAGAATTTAGTTATACTACATGACCTAGTACTTGATTATCGCTCCTACTCTCTAACTAGCGCTCACATTTCAATATTTTATTTTTAATTATGACAGATATCTTTGTCACTGATAGTGGCCAACTAAGAAATAAGATTTAAAAAAAAAAACGACATATCTAAGTAAACTCTCGAAGCCTTACTCTTATCTTCTCCCATTATTTCTTCAGCACATATCTCCTAAAAATTAATGATAATTTTATTATATACTGTATTTTAAACAATACAATGATTATAAACTAATAAATATATACTACACTAGCTATCGACTACGGCCTTGTCTGTCTGTTTTATTGTATACATGAGTGTGACATTAATAATTTGAAGTTTTGCGATATTTGAGTACGTGAACTTCTGAAATATTTCAGTAGTTACGTACTTATTTGGCCAACTGGCGCAAATGAAAAGATCTATATATTATATAAAAATCAATCGTCATTCGTTAGTCTCACTAAAACTCAAAAAACGGTTGGACTGATTTGAATAATTCTTTTTTAGTTTTGTTGAGGGTGTATCAAGGGTGGTTTAAGTATAAATAAAAATAGAGAAAACCTCAAAATAAGCTGGAAAATCGAAAAATTCAGAACTGTTTATTTTGTACTTATAAATATATAATATCTAGCCTATCTATTCCATACTAACCGTTAAAACGTACCTGGGGATGAACTCGAGCAAAGCGAGGGTCAGTCGCTAGTATTTAGATATTTTTTAATTTGGATAGTCCTTTTTAATACCTATTACTTTCTAGAGTCATTAAAATTCGTCTTGCCGTTCTTGAGAAATATACTATTAAAAAGGCAAGTATTCTTTTTAAAGATTATAGGCAAAAGATCTTTAATTACTAAAAAGGCATACCGACTTTTACACTACTCAAAAAATAATTATTATTGGATTCTTAGGAGATGGGGGAGAATATTTGGTAGTGGTATATTATGTTCTTTACCATTTTTACTCTTTATTTATTAAAAAAAATAATTAAAAAAAATCTATTGAATATTGACATAATTTCTTTTTAAGTCAATGAAAAAATGTTCATCATTTGATTAGCGTTATGTTTAAAAAATATTAAAGTATCACTTTGATGCTACAAGTAACAAAAATGTTAGAAATGTACAGACAGAATTTTAGAAATGTACAGACAGAAAAAAGAGATTTTTGGTAATGAAAGGTCTATGCAAATATAGATTTTTTTATCTCTAAATAAAGATGAAGACACAGACGTACAATTATGATATTATTTATGTCAATGAATCTAAAACTTTTTACCTCTCCTATTGTTTGAGAACTTTCGGAAGGTGGCGGAGGAAGTGTTTCAAGGAACTCGGCCCTGAATTCTTTTCTGAAAAATATATATCATTAAAGAACTTCCTTATTAGATGCTCAACAGTAAACATTAATATAAAATGAGTGTCTTTATGCAGATTTTCTCATCCCGTACAACTTACTGAGTCGATCATGAAATGATTTTGGATGGACTTAACTTCTGCAGAAATCTTAAACGGTGCGTCGGCGTAATGTTAAGAGCTTAAGCGAAACACTGTAAGTAATTAGTATAAAAAAATTGGGACACAGATATAAGTAATCAGAAAATTTTAGAAAAAAACTTAACAATACCAATCTAATCTTATACTTTTGTAAACATGTTAGAAGGTTTTCACCTTTTTTTTTATGAGATTCAATGACAAACGAGCAGACAGACCACCTGATGGAAAGCAGTACCTGTCGCCCATAACACCTACGGTTCATGCACTTAGGTTTTAAGTAACAATTATGCAAACCACAGGTGCGTTGTCACTGTGAGGACTAAGATAATATGCCTCTTGCCTGTAATTGCGCTGGCTACCTTACCCTTCAAACCGGAACACAATAATGCAATCATTGTTGCTTGGCGGCAGAAATAGATAAGGGGGTGGTACCCATCCAGTCGGACTCCTCAGGCTTGACAGAGTCCTACCTTATTTGAGCTCCTCGCAAATTCCGTCCTGGGTCATTGGCATCCCAATTTTTTATAGCAAGTGCAAATTCTACGTCTCTTCTATCATCTCGCTTAGCAGTAAGTCCATCTCCAGATACGGAGCATTCTAGTTCAGTATAAGCATCTCCTGGTTGTGGTTGATATGATGACGTTGGAATCGTTTTGTCTTTGTCCTTTGCCGAACCACCCTGTTATTAAATAATAAAAAGCTGTTACTGGAAACAATTGGATGCTCAACTGGATGATCATTTGATGCAATTGAATATTCTATAAATTTTTATTTAGTATTGATGTGATTTAAGCATAGATTATATATCATACAATTTCTAGAAATATATTTTTAGATTCCAAATTTAAAATTGCTACAATACTAAGTTATACTTTTCCTTGCACATGACGATAAACATATGGCTGTAACATATTTCAACTCATTTCATCGAATTAGTTAACTCAAATAGTCTGCAGGCAGATTATGATTATGATGAAACTATACCAGACATGAACATACGGAACAATCATTAGAAAAAAAGAGCCAATTTAAACAAAGGAATTAAGGAATGTTAATAATTATATCTATTATGTATTTATTAAATTACTATTAATAATAAATAACTTAATTGTCATATTGATAATAAATAATTCAATAATGGGTTCAAAATTATCCTAAAAGTATTTTTTTAAATTTGGTATTTTCTTAGATGTTGAGTTTTTTTTGAAAATGTAAAGACCATCCTGACGTATAATTAATGTATACATATTCATTAATAAGAATCATAGAAATTGATTAAAATTGGCGTAGATTTCGTCTAATACACAAAAAAAAAACGCAACACACTATAAACATCCTTTTTTTTTTAAATCAGTCAAAAATCTTAACACGTTTTAGTTACCTTTTCTTTTATCGGTTTCTTCACGGGCACTTCAACCTTGTTATAGTCTTGGGTATTGCGGACCTCGTCAACTCTATTCCACTGGGCTAGCGTCAAAGGCCATCCATTTGGTGCTATTACTCTAGTTAAATATATTACAGAATAAATTTTCAATTCAATTCAATTATCTTGTTGATGGCTTCAAAGCGTGCCAGTTGAGCACAGATTACTTCGACAATGTCATGTAGAATAGAAAAGACACGAAGGAGATTGGTCGATAAAATAAGATCATTAAAACTATATTAAATTATAATGTGTAAAAGGGAGTAAATTGTACTTCTTACTAATATTATAAATGTGAAAGTTTAGATGTTTGGATGTTTGTTACGTTATCACGCCAGAACGGTAGAACAGATACGGATGAAATTTGGTACAGATATATATTATAGTTTGGAATAGCACAAAAGCTACTTTTAATCCCGGAAAAATGTACGGTTCCCGTGGGATAGAATTGTTTCTTGATTTAATAAACCTTGGATAATAAATTTCATTGATGCAGTGGACCTATGGCTGTCATTGCACTATTTGGTGGAGATAATCTCAAGGTTATCCGTATATTTACTTGACTTTAGCAAATAAACATAACGGAAAGGGCTAATTAGGGCAAATTAGATTATTGTTACAACTATTTAAATTGTCTTTATCATAGTATTTGTATATTTTTTTCTTTAAAATGATATGGAGCTCTTAATGTATAATTAATTTAAACTATTAATAAAATATTGAGTTTTAAAACTAATTACCAGACTAAAGATAAAATCGCACTCTAAAAAGTATGATAAAATAAAAATGTCTGAAAGTCTAATTTACCAACTCTTTATTCAATTAATATTATCTGTCATCTAAGTAGAGAACTTATGTACGTCAACGTAATATATAGATCATAGTTATGTTAAGATGATAGTTGCGGTCACACGTCTCACTATCCTGTGGCAAGATGGCATGCTTCATTTTATCACTATAAGATTTTCAGTACTTTATACGTATGTAATTATTTTAAACTAGAGTTCGCTGTGTGTTTAAAATTCAACGACAATCGTTATTAAAAATAAGAGGAAAACATATTTGAACAAAATTTACCTATCTATATAAAAAAAAATTACTGTTTCCAAAATATTTTATCGAAGCGTCTCTGCTTCAAATCTGGCATTTGCTCCTCTCTCTCAGTAGTAGTCTGCTGGTACTACTCTACAAGTTGTATTTTACAAACGATCTGGACGAAACTTGGTATACAGGTTTTACGACTTTATAGTTTATTTTGTCGTCGGGTATTTTTGGGGTTACTTCCTCCAAAAACAGGCAAGAAGGGGGCTATTGGATATCTCCGCCTTATGAGATCCGATTTTGATGGTTCTTTTTTTATTTGAAAGGTAGTTTAGGTTGGTCTCGTAAAAAATTGGTGAAGATCTGATGAGGATCTTCGGCGTGATGAACGGAGTAGCTCCTCATAAATGCAATTTATGATCGCAAAGTCTATTGTTCGCAGAACTACTAGTTGATAATACTACAGTTCAATAGCTTCTAGACAAAAAACAAGTAAATCGGTGGACAAATAGAGGAGAAAAAGGTAAAGGTTTTGTCTCTGGCTATTTATATGTAGATTATCTCCAAATGTAACACTTATACCCTTGGCGCAATAAATTTAACTTGACGTATATTTAACTACCTTCCATACTTTATGATGCGCAATGCGCTGAGTGCAGACCTTGTTCGAGACCGTAAAGACCGTCACATGTGTTAAATTAAGACCTTTTATAAAAACGTATATCACTTTAATTTTTTTTTACTTTGTTTACTTAAATCTTTTTTAATCAATATTTAAGGTCAATACCTTACCTTGCTTCGCTCAAGAAGTTATTTGCAATAACGTTACTTGAGTACAATTTCATTTACTAAGGAAATTATTTAACTTTTAACCAAAATATACACCGCCTACAAATTTGCTTTAAAATCATACAACCGAATTCTCTTTAACCGAATATCTCTTTTTTTTTTAAGTTAATAAAAATATGTCTTTCGACGAGTATAACATTGTGGCGTAAAAGTGTCTAAAACTAACAAAGAAACTCATAATATTTATAATGCTAGTAAGGATTGAAACTTTGCTGAGTTTTATAAGTTAAATTTAGACTTAGATATTATATTTGTATATCTATATTGTATTGTAACAAAATATCTCGATTTTAACAACTCTTACATTTATTCTAATACTAGCGACTCACCCTCGCTTCGCTTCGGGTTCGCCTCTAAACAAAAACAAATCTATCCTACGGGAACCGTACATTTTTTTTGAGATGACATATAGCCTTCCACAGTTCACGGGCTATCTAATGGAAAAGAATTTTTAAATCGGATTAGTAGTTTCTGAGATTAGCGCGTTCAATCAAACAAACAAACAAACTCTTCAGCTTTATAATATTAGTACAGGTTAGTATTGATATTAGTTTAGATTAAGCGGCATTTATTTCAAATATAACCGACGTCAATATTTTTAAATATCACCATCATTATAGATAAAAAAAATACTCACTCAATACAATACTGTTTAGGTTCCACTTGCTCGACTTTGACTTCTTTGATCTATACACAAAAATAACAATTATAAAATACTATAATTAACATTCCCTAATACTTGCAGGCTTCCCATCATGTATTGGGAATCCCAAAATACATAAATTTTATTTTAGATAAAAACAAATATCTAGACACGCAATTCTAACATTTGCAGCATGTTGCAATGCGAAAGTTTATTTCGTGACTAGTTCGCTAACATTACGCAAAACATTTTAAATTAACTATGAGAAAAAAAAAGACATCACTTTCTCCTTTAGATTTAAAACATCGATTTTGGAAATGGTATTTTAGGCTTTTTTTTAGACTTTTCTCTGTTACAAACAGTAAGATCGATGAAACTTCCCATCAGCATAGGGAAGCACAGATACTTTTTTTCCCACATTTTCTTACTTAGTCCTGATCATAGATTATAGTATTATATATATTTGCCTTAGTAGTTGATCTGTTCTTGCCTCCAGCGGTTGATTGTTTTTGCTTTGTAACTTTTAGTGATCGGGCGCTTGAAAATAATGATTCTCGAACATTCTGTAAAATAAAATTACTTAGTTTAAAATAAAATTATAATAAGCATTTCATTAATAGTAAGCCCAAAAATCTATTACCGATGCCAAATTGGCTTGCGACATTGACCGTTTTTTTCCTAAGACAGTGGGAATCAAAATTGTAGGTTCTAATTGTATGTATGGCCAATACAGTTCGCCAACACCTGAACACCTTCTTATTTCTTCTACTTCTCCATCTTTAGATATAGATTTGAGTATGGCTACCATTTCCAACTAAAAAAATTATGAATATTAAGATTTCATTGTACTAATATCATGAAAATATCTTGAACTTTCCCGTGACCATGATTGCTGTAAAACAATCGAAACGTCGAGAACCAAAAATCAAAATAAATCCGCGAAAAAATCCGAAAAGATAGTTTTATTTAAATAAAATAAGTTTTTTTTAAATCTCATGATATGAAAAGTGAATGAGTGAAATAGATTTTATTCCGGAAATCATCCCTTAAGGGGGTAAGAATGGGGATGAAAGTTTTTATGGGGAAGCAAGCAAGGGACGAACCCGAGTGAAGCGAGGGTGAGTCGCTAGTATTATTATATGTATAGATTTATGTGTATAATAAAGGTATTTTGCTCCGGAAAAAGTTGAATTCGTAATATTAAACTAAGTTAATATAAAGCTAATATTATACCTCAGGTGAGGTAGCTGCAGCCCTAAAACTGACAGCCTCATGTTTGGTCACCAATAATTGTATTCCACCAAGGATATTTCTTCTATTTGGTATAAAGATTTCATCGATATGAAGTTTATTTGCTGTTACCAACGGAAGCTCTTTGCAAAACTCTTCATTGTCACATACGTGGAAGGTATTTGCGATTGACGAAAGAACAGTCAATTGCCAATGGCCTTCAGAGTTAACGCCAGATGGGTTATTTAAAGTTCCATGTCCCATCACTGTATATCTAAAATATATGTTGAACAGGTGTTAGGTTTATGTACTTGTAAATAGTAGTTTCAAATAACTTTCATATTTACGAATTTTGTGCTAATTTACTGCCTTTCAATACGAGACGAAGGCAGATCAAATGTAAATATGAAAAATTTCAGAGGAGAAAAAAATATGATTTTTACCCATGTTCATTAGGCGCAAAACTAAAAGTTATATGCGCATTATAAGCTTGAGGCATTTGTTCGCCTGTATCATTATTATATACAGCCACAGTACTATATGGGATAGAACTTTGAACATCTAAATGTACTTTAACTGGCATGTGGCAGTTAAAAACTCCTTGAAAATATGGGATCCACTTGCATTTTGGTGTTATAGGGCATATTCCTGAATGTTGTTGAATACCATACACACCGCTAAGAGCTGATGCTACAGAATATGCATGTTTTGCTCCAGGATACATTCCAAAGAATTCATTCATCAATGCTGACAAAGCCTCCAAATTGCCAAAAGAATTTTCCATTATCTAAATTGAAATTTAATAATTTTATTAACATTTGTCTGCGTTTTAATTAGTGTAAAATTTACATGGAAAATAGAGGTGCTAATCTAAAAAATATAATCTACATTAATTTTAATATATATATCGCTTGGGAAACCGAGTGAAGCGGGTTTAAATCTGGGTCTCGCACCTCTGATAATTTCATGTACGAATTATTTCCAACGTGATTACTACTTGTCTTACGTTTAAGAAAAAACATCTGAGAGAACCTAGCAAGTTTTCGAAAGATAAGTGCAGTCCGCCAACCCACACTTGGCCAGTGTGGTCGACTTTTGCCTGATCCCCCTCGTATGGAAGAGAGGCCCGTGGCAGCAGTGGGATATTAAAAAGGGCTGAATACATATGTATGAATGTTAGGTATTAAATCATTTTCGTATAGATGCAATAATAACATTTATTCATGTTGTATTTCTTCAATTCATACATTATTTTTTATATCTAAGAAGAATGATAATTCATTGGCAAGATTAGTAGTGAGTATATAATACATAATAATTACCCTACCACTTTTGAAACTTCGGGCGTAATCACGACATGGTTAGATAAACACTTTCTGGCCCAAGTCCCTCTCCAATGCGCTTGAATGAGGGTAGCGGCTTCATGTTTCCTAATAATTTTCTCTCTTTCCTCCTTCAATAGACCGCAAGGTAGTTCTTCAGTAGCTAACTCACAGACTTGAGATGCGATCGGTGGCTTCGGTGATGTCAATAATTGATCCATTACTGATTGACTTATCAGTGGCTTTTCTTCTGCAATCTGCACGTAGAAATACAATTTTTTTTTATGACATTCAGTGACAAACGAGCAGACAGACCACCTGATGGAAAGCAGCACCTGTCGCCCATAGCACCTTCGGTCATGAACCGAAGGTGCTATGGGCGACAGGTGCTGCCGGAACACAACAATGCAATCATTGTTGCTTGGCGGCAGAAATAGATAAGGGGGTGGTACCCATCCAGTCGGACTCCTCAGGCTTGACAGAGCCCTACCACCGGTGAAACAAAATAACGTTATCGAAGCAGCATATTTATAAGTTATAATAAAACAGTATCATTGTTCCTGTATATGTTTGTTAGTAATGAAGCATTCTAATATATGAAAGTAAAAATTTAAATTTTATAATATCATAATTTTATCCACATAGGCATTTTATTGCTTGCTTGCCTTTCTAAAGAATTAATGTTAATATTTTTTGGGCTCTTACTATGTTATTGATGTTATTGTATATATTTTAAAATTAATTATTAAACTTAGTGATTTCTTTAATTATTTAAATAAATCAAGACTTTAAATAGCTCATGAATCAATCACCCAACTAGCCAGTCAGCTTATTGAAGACTGACACAGGTTACAGATAAATCCTAAGACATGTCCGTTTAATCACGAAAGTTCTAGGTAAACTACATATATAATGAGCAAGTATACTTGTTGTTCCTCCATAAGCTCCTCACAATACTCATGTTCTTCAACTTCCGGCATCACGCAGTCGCATGGATCAGATAAGATAATATCTCTTAGAGATTTAGTGGGTAAAGGTTTTGGTGGAAAACCAAAATCAGGATCACATAAGTGTTTTCTTAAAACAACGCAAACAGTACGGAATTCGGTTGGCAGGAGCCGTTTAATTAACAAAGATTGCAAAGCTTGTCTGAACATCCAATGTAATAAAGTTTTATTATAGCCAACTATTTCTGAATTCCATTCCAAGTCTGGCTGATAGGATCTATGAAAATATTTTTATGTTTATTCTAAGAATAATTTTGTTTTATAAGTTATTTTAAAGAAATTAAAGTACAAATATTGATTATATTGATGAGTGGAGATCATGTTTAAAATATAATAGGGCCCAAAATAAAAATAATGATTTTACATATTTGAAGAAAAAATATATAATATATCCATTATTTGTATAACAAAAAGTACTAAAATATTAACGCGTACTTGTAAAATTCTAATTCGGTTCCAGAAACGTTCGTTGATGATCTATTCACTCTTATCCAATTTGAGAAGGCTGTACCAAGATTTGATAGAAACTTAGTCGCCCAAGGACATTCCTTGACAGCGGCACATTGGATTAAGTCGCGAGTTCCTAGCAATAGCGACGATTCACTTAACAGCATTGCGTACCAGTTCATACGAGAATGTACCCAAAGTCTAAAAATTTCAGTTTATATTATTCGCTTTTTTAGTGATTAGATGTATTACTTTAAATAAAACTATCTTTAAATATTTTTTCGCGTATATATTACAATAAATATATAATATACTAGCGAACCACCCTTGCTTCACTCGGGTTCGTCCCTGCTTACGTTTTAATATTTAGTATTTATATATAGATTTCTTAGACATGAGATATTTTCCCGCAGTAAAAAGTATCTTATATGTTGACCCGGATAAACAGCTATTATCATATAAAATTTCATCAAAATCCTTCTAGGGGTTTTTTCGTGATGTGATCGCAAACAGACAGACAGACAGACTAGATTCGGCCTCTGTATCGATAATAATGACTAATTCAATAAGATTTTCTAAAATATATATATAAAATAATTTCATATATAAAATAACACGTAATATTAACCTGCAAACATGCCTGCCTGGTCGTAGTTTAATTTCAACAGATTCATAGCCGCCAGTTTGAATAAACGCTTTGGCCTTTGGTATATTACAATCAATAAACCACTCAAAAACTTCCAACAACAAATATGCCGGTTCAATTTGGTCTATAATTGGCACTCCACAGTTGAAAAGTACGTTGGGATTTAACATACTAAGAGATATTCTCAGAATATTCTCATCAGGCCCATCTATTTGGAGGTAAAGTGGTCCAGATTTTGGTGCCAATATATCTAATGCTCTGTTTGGCGGTGCCTTTGTGATTCTCACTGGGGGTGCGGTAGCTACTGATGTAAATTGGTACATTGATGGATAAAAGAGGATTGCTGTGTGCTTTATAAGTTTTTGTATCTAAAACATAAGAAATAATTATATGACTTTAATTATTTTTTAACTAGCAATTCACCCTCGTTTCGGGTTCGTTCCTAGACAAAAATAAATCTATCGCACGGGAATCGCTCATTTTTTCGGGATGATATATAGCGTATAGTCTTCCTCAATAAAGCAGCTATCTAAAGTAAAAATATTTTTTCAAATCGGATTAGTAATTCCTGAGATTAGCGCGTTCAACCATACAAACAAACTCTGTTTCTTTATAATATTAGTTTAGATTGTAATTATTAATATTTGTTTATTGAAATATAGAATAATTATAAACTTAAGCTGAAATATCATGCGTCTGATAAGATTGTAACTTATTTCATACAAATACAAAATAAATCATCCTCGAACTTGAAGATTTTGGCTTCCTCGTCAGATCATCTCGATGGCATCAACTTATTGTAATATCTATATTATTATTATCCGGTATAAATATATTTAAACAAGTTACAAATCAAAACGACATTTAGATGTAGTTTTAAATCGAGTTCAAAGATTTGAATACAGTAATAAGATGTAATTATAGTAAGTCCAACCATAATACCACGCGGACATGACTTATAGCTTATATCTATTTGTTTTATATTTATAGTTGAATCAATTCAAAATAATTTTTTTTGTGAATGGCTTCAAAGATTTTCATCATCAATTGTATTTAAAACAATATGTGACGTTATCCTTTCCAAACAACTTTATTTGTGATAAACAAAAAATTTACAAGTATATAACAGTGCCATTTACCGGGTTCTATTATTGTCAAGAACCATTAACAATTATAGAAAGAAGGAGAAAAGTATATAGAGTTGAGAGGCGCATACACACCCGTGTGTATTTTAACAATTAATTTCCCGGAAAATGGCGTTAAGTCAATATTTTTTTAATTTATTCAAAAACTCTAATTTCTGGAAAGTTACTCGGACATGAGAAATATTATAATCGAATTTTATCATTTATTGAAGAAAATTATAATACGCTGACAACTCCTTCAAAGTGAAGCTATTATATATAAGTAACCTATACATGAAAGTCCGCAGAAAAAGCTTTATTTTTAGCTTTAAAGCTATATTAAAGTATATAATCCTAACCGTGTCATATTTTATCCACTCGCGTAGTTCCTCCTTTGTTTGTGGACCCGTAGTGGAGTTGCCGGTGTTGGACCGGTTGATATCTTTAGGCCCTTTTTTAGTCTGTTAAATATAAGATTATTTAAAAAAAAAAATCTAATACATTTTATGGGTAATTAGTCAAAAACTCTAAAATAACTACAACTTGATAGAGAGCTTCCTTGAAGAATAAAAATCATTAAGTTTTTATCAAAGGTAAATAGTTTTCTATCTGAAAGTTCAATTTTAAATATCTAAAAATTATAATAATTTCATTAACATATAACGCAAATAATATACAGATTAATATCAGTTACTTCTAAGTCTTTAGTATACCATAAGAGCACTGGTATACTATAGACTTAGCATAAAGACTACCATTATATATATGTATTCAGCCCTTTTTTAACGTCCCATAGCTGGACACGGGCCTCCCTTTAATGCGAGGATCAGACCATAGTTCACTACGCTGGCCAAGTGTCGTGTCGGACTTCACATGTCTTTCGAAAACTTGCTAGGACCTTGCTTTCCTCAGACATGCAGATTTCCCCACGATGTTTTCCTTCACCATAGGACAAGTAGTAATGATGTTGGAAATGATTCGCACATAAAAATATTAGAGGTGCGAGATCTGGGATTTGAACCCGCTTCACTCGGTTTCCAAGCGAGGGTGCTACCACTATATACTTTAATATATGTACGTATATTGTAATAGCTAAAATTCATATCTCACCACAGGATTAGTTCTGTCATGTTCTTCTCTAAATTGATGTGTGATCTGTGAAATGTAAAATATTATATATACATGTATTTCGTTTAATTCAATAGAGCCTTAATCTGAGGTTCATATTGTATTAAGTTTAACATTAGGTGCGTGTAATTTGGAGCATTATTATTTGTGACCCAATTTTTGAAATAAAGGATTTATAGCTACTAGCATTCGCCTAATAGTTGAAGTTAAAATATAATCATTAATACATATAATAAAACTGTAGAGGTCGAATGTCCAAACATAGAAAAAAAATGCTAAAAACCAAGTCAGGAGAATGTAAGAAGAGAAATAGAAAAAATCCAGTTTTTTTTTTTTCACTTTTTTCGTTTCTATGTATGTCTAAACAGACATACATAGAAAGTCCGTTTGTACGGGCTAATCTACGAAACTATTGTACCGATTTAAATAAAATTTTGCATGGTGGTTCCCTATATCCCCCGTTCCCGTGGAATAGATTTGTTTTTGTTTATCTAAAGGCAAACCCGAGCGAAGCGACGGTTAGCCGCTAGTTATGTAATATTTGAGGAAAACATACATATATGTATAAATAGAATTAACTAATATAAAATAAAACTAACAGTTTGCAATTTTTTTACTGATAACATTAAAATCGTTAACAGCTATTAAACAACAAAAAAAGAAAATCAGTTGACAAACAGAAGAGGAAAAGTTACTGAACTGTTTTATCTTTGCCTATTTAATTTAATAATATATAAACTATTAAAGTTCAATATTATTGTTAATTAATGAAATCGTTAATTGACGACACGTTTGGCTCAGTATGTAGTTTTTTTTTTAATGCGATTCAGTGACAAACAAGCAGCCAGACCACCTGATGTAAAGCAGTACCTGTCGCCCATAACACCTACGGTTCATGCACTTAGGTTTTAAGTAACAAAAATGCAGAACCACAGGTGCGTTGTCACTGTGAGGACTAATATGATATGCCTCTTGCCTGTAATTACGCTGGCTACCTTATCCTTCAAACCGGAACACAACAATGCAATCATTGTTGCTTGGCGGCAGAAATAGATAAGGGGGTGGTACCCATCCAGTCGAACTCCTCAAAAAAAAAAAACCCTACTTGCTGTGCTAACGGTTGCGAGTTCGAGTTCCGCTCGGGGCATTCATTTGTGTGATGAGCACGAATGTTTGTACTCCAGTCATGGGTGTTTATATTCACAATATGTATGTTCCAGTATTTTTATCATTAATTTACCTTAGGAACGATAAAATGACCAAAAAATTTTAGTTTTAATAAGATGGCTCATTTTAAGAATTTTCCACCTCGTTGTCTTTGAAGGCCGATTTTAACCAAAGTAGCCCCATTAAGTACTACTTTTTTTAATGATTGTCAAAGCTAAGAGTCTGGCGCATTTTAAAGTCTACTTAGGAACCATAAAGTCACCTGTTTCGATTTTTTATTTAAAGTTGAAAATTTAAGTCATAATTGCCCGAACGTAAATTTTTCACTTAAGACCAATATTTTCATAACTTTCATCACAGTTACGAAGCTGATTATTTTATTCATAAAACAACTTATGAAAATTCAATTGCAAAAAACAAATCTCGATAAAGTCTTCCATTTTTTTTACAATTTTTAAGTTAGTAGGTCGAAAATTTTCAAAAATTCAGAAAAAAATTCATAACTTCTAAACTATGAAAAGTCGCGTAACATACATGGGGGTGATTCGGATACCCTACGATACAAGGGACCTAAATTTTATTTTTGGACGTCAACGTCCCGACCACCTGTATAATATGTGTCATGTATCAACTATCTGTATCTAAAACACAGGTCTAGTCTCGTAGCTTACCATGCAACTAGGTGGTGTTCCGTCTTAATGTCCAAACACATTTATTATTGTTTATTTATTTATTAATTATAGTAATGTATATATTTTACCGATTCTGTACTCTGTACATCCAACAGATGGGGAGAGTAGGACAATTTCAAAAGACCGTTTACTTTTAAGAATCTTGTTCTTGGACAGTCGTAAGCTTCGTAAAGTCCGTGGTGACGAGCCCAGTCGACCCACCGGAAAGTTTTCCATAGCGGAACATCTGGGGACAAATAAATAATACAATCTATTGATATAAAAATGAATTCTATTAATACAATAAAAGTGTAACTGATCGCTGTCTGTACATGGAAGATATTTGAGAAAAACTATTATTGGGGTTATTAACGCAATAGAACCCAAAACAACGATTTTTAGAATTTTTATCTGTTTGTCTGTACGTTTGTGCGTAACCTCAGAAACGGTTTATAAGGAAATAATCTCCCCATAATCGGTTTCCGCTACAACAAGCCATATGCGTATATTATATAGTATAATGTAAAAGAGTTTAATATAATATGCTCGTATAGTAGGTATACTGTAAAAAGGTGCGAGCTTATACAATTGAACTCTTTATTCTTTTTCTCTGTGTGAGATTCTGTGAGGCACAGAATGTCGCATGGCTATAATTACAACTATTATAACTCCAGGCAGCTACTAAAAATTTCAAACAGAAAAATTCCATTACTGTTAGTTGCCTGACCCGAGGCTGAAACCCAGGACCCCTATCTAAGATCTACAGACGTACCATGTTAGCCATAAGTCTAACGACGCAGTAAAAATCCGAAGTAACCGAAAATATTTAGACAAAGAATAATAACCTGGTTCTGGCAACGGTTTCCTCAAGGGAAGATCTCTGGCCATCATTACAATTAAATCCATCTCATGTCCAGGAGTTATACCTGGGAGAGTGTAAGGCTGGAGATTTTTCGTGTCTTCAATTAGAACCGACGTCATCGACCTGCGCTGTTTTAATAATACTTAAATGTAAATAAATACTATTTATAGATGCTAAAGTATGTATATGTCTACGTGTGTATATATGTATGTATGCTATGATAGCATCCGTGCGAATTTCCGGGAAATCAATTGTTAAAATACACACCGGTGTGTATTCGCCTCTCAATGGGTTAATAATAGTTAATTCATATCTTTTTTGGAAAAAAACACCCTCTGTAATAACCATACTATAATAACTCTTTTGAGAAGACAAAACCTTAATTTCCCCGTGACCGCGATTGTTGTAATAATTTCAAAACGTCGGGAACCTAAAATGAAAATAAATCCGCGAAAAAAATATAACAAAGAGGTGGATTTAAAATGTGAAATATTCACGTATATCTCAGAAATTTATAAAATAAATAAAATTTAATAAAAAAAATAAACTGTAAAATAGATTGGAGGCGCCGGGTATCGATCCCGGTACCTCTCGCATGCTAAGCGAGCGCTCTACCATCTGAGCTACGCCCCCTTCGTACTTCAATTCGAAGTAACAAATAGCTTGATAATTTAAAAAGTAATTACTATGCGTAATACATTTTATGTACGTGAGGACAATGCCTTTCACTTGATGGAATTTTAAAAGTAATACCTAAGGCGTGACTCGACTATACACTTCAAGCCATTCTTATTATTAATACAAATGTAAAAAATGGTCTATTTAAAAGGTTTCAAGAAAATTTCTCGTAAAATTGCATATTATATTATTTTAATAGTAAATAGCAACATCTTTTGTCAGATTCCAACAATTTTGGAAGCTGGATTTCAAAAAAAATCGAAGTTCGAGTTGAATTCGCACACGAAGGGTTCTGTACCATAGTACATGTACTTTTTATCAATATGACTTTTACTCTAAGTATAGTATATTATTTTCGATGATCGATTACTAACGTTAAAAAAAAAATTCTGGTATTTTTGTTTTTTATTTATACTTATTCTTATTATTTGTTGTTATAGCGGCAATAGAAATACATACTCTGTGAAAATTTCAACTCTCTACCTATCACAGTTCATGAGTTACAGCCCTCTGACAGACGCTTGGCATCCTCGGGCACGGAACCCTAAAAAGTAGAAATTCTAATAATAAAATTACTCTGACAAGTGTAATTTCTTTAGTACTTGGCTTCTTCGTGCTTCTAGACTTTACTGTGCTGGTAAGAGTGTCATCATCGTCATCCCAAGAGAAAACTGCAACCTCTGAAGTTATCAGCTCCCATAGTTCTTCAGGATCTTAGAATAAAAGAAGATAATAAAAAGAGAAGAAGAAATAAATAGTATAGATAAGTAAAGAACCCTAAAGAACTTTAATTCACAATATGCATGTACATATATAAGTGAACTGGGGGAAAAAAATTTTGAGTTAAAAATATGTTAAATAAATGTGTTGGGACATTAACACACAACACCATCTAGTTTCATGGTAAGCTACTAGTCTTGTGTTATGGATACCAGATAGTTGATACACTAAACATATATAACTTTAAATACATACGTATTATAAATATAAACACCCATGACTGGAGTACAAACATTCGTGATCATCACACAAATGGATGCCTCCAGCGGGACTCAAATCTGCGACTGCTGGCACAGTAAGTTTACCATACTTATTACTACTACTACAAACTGAGCCAAACGTGTCGTCAAAATATATAAATATCGAAGATATTACTATTATATTAATTTAAATATTCCCTTGAAAGCGAAGAGACATCCTTATTTTGTTTTACACCAGTCAAAAATTGACTTGTTAGAAGGAAAAGTTAATAAAAAATCAATCGTCATCTTTCAAAATGGATTTACCAGCAACCATAATCATTTTTAAGTATTAAATCTAGGTCTAAGGATACGTTTCTTTAACTCTATATAAGGATAAATTTCTTAGATTCTTTAATACGACATAACCAAATTTGTAGTTACTGAACTTACTCGTGCTAAGTACGAATCACGTTAATGTCAGAGATATATGATTCATTTAAAGCTAAGTTAAAGTGACTAAATCTGCCTTGATTCTAGTACGTTCCTATGGGTTTAGAAACGCATGGAGGACAAACAGACAAATAAAAAATCTTTTTTTTTTTTAAGCGAAGAATCTTTCTTTATGGAGGACAATTCACTAAAGTTTCATCACAATGGATGAATGATTAAAGAATGTATCGTATATAAGTATCGGTTTCGACACCCTTCGGTGTTCATGGGTTTTTTCTTACTTGGGACAAAAATTTACATTAGCCGTACTAATTTGTCTACTGTAACTTTTTATTTTTGTGTCAAGCGAGGATCCCTTAAATATCGAGTGAGTTACAAAATAATAAGTCAGTATAAGAGAAAATGGAAAAAGAAGTAAATATATATATATATATTTATATTTTTTTCTAAGTTCTATGTTCGAGTTTGAATATGACAAAAAAATACCATACATCTTTAAATACATGTACAATACCCTTCCTTGGCAGTCGGGTAAAAACTAATTGAACATCAAAAATTTTAACGATGGCAAAAATTTATACAATTTAATAACGTATGAAAAAAATTGAAAATAACATAAAATTAACTGTAATTCAAAATTTTCTGTATCTACCTACATTTTGTTTTGAAACTACATTAATTAATTTACTAACCCCTTGTATTATAAATCAAGTTCAAACCCCCGGTCAAAGCATGCAATATATCAAATTCCGACATCAATTCGTCTTCGTAATCACTGTCTTCCTCATTCATATCAGGTGCGGCTAACTTTAACAGCGCCTGTTAAATTTTCATTAGCAATTAAACATTCACGAGCTAACAAAGTCTTATTATAGCAGGCGCGAACCAATTCTAATGGAAACGATTTAATATTTTGAATAGTAATTAGTTCATTTAGAGTTGTATTTTATACTAAATTAAACAGCTTATTTCATCTAAAAATAGAACAAATTATAATGTTCAGTTTAACTAGTTTTTACCCACAACTCTGTTCACACAATTTGTTGGTAAAAAGTAGCTTATATGATAATTATACTCTTTATCCGTCGGAACAAGCAAAAATGACAAACAAACGCACATTATTTATGCTGTTTATGTATTCAGCCCTTTTTAACGTCCCACTGCTGGGTACAGGCCTCCCTTAGCCTAAACTTGCTAGGTACTCTCAGACATGCAGGTTTCCTCACGATGTTTTCCTTCACCATTAAGACAAGTGGTAATCATGTTGGAAATGATTCGCACATGAAAATATCAGAGGTGCGAGACCCGGTATTTAAACCCGCTTCACTCGGTTTCCCAAGCGAGCGCGTTACCACTGGGCTACCACTGATGCAATCTATGTACATATATAATATTATCTTATATGTGTATCAAAAGCATTGCACTTATACTAGGTCTCATTAGCAAACCTAGTGGCATAGCTCTTTGAAATACCTTAGTAAATACTTATATGGTACTACAATTATAGTAACTTCAAAATGCCAATAAGGCACGAAACCACTACACCACGACGGTTTATTAATGTTAGAAATAAAAACACATCTATTGCGTTATTTCGAGTCAATCGGACGTGATATTCTGTAAATGTAATGCCATTAGCAACGAATCCTTTGCGCCATTTAACTCTGATATATTATGACTATCACTAAATTGGTTGGAAAACTGTGATTTATAAAATTATATACTAAAGAATATTCTTGTTTCAAACGAAATTAATACTTTTAACAAAAGGTTTTTCTAAATATTAAACCGTGAAGAGAACAACGAACTTTGTGCTTCTTTAGTATAATTAATTACAATAGTTTATGTTATATTTTATGTTTTCTTCTTCATCTATACATCTATACAGATAAATAAAATTGGAGTGACTGTTTGTAATATTAAAATAACCGCTTTTTCTAAATGCATATGGATGTATAAACGGTACATATACCAAAACAAAAATTTTTACAATTTTGTCTGTCTGTTTGTTCCGGCTAGTCTCCGTAACAGCTGGACCGATTTTGACAGGACTTTTACTGGCAGATAGCTGCTGTTATAAGGAGTAACTTAGGCTACTTTTATTTTAGAAAAAGAATCAGGGTTCCGCGAAAAAAAATTAAAACCCATGAAATTGTGAACAAAGTTCGCGTACGGCGTACGCAATAACGTACGTGCAACGTAAATCACTATATAATTTAAATGAATATTTTAGAAGTAGCAAGCTACTATTTATGTATAAACATAGCTAACCGTAAAAACCTAGGGACGAACGCGAGCGAAGCGAGCGTGAGTCGCTAGTAATCATAATAAAAAGATTGGAAAAAAGACATCGCGAAACATACTCACAAATATAAGTTCTAAATTACTAATTTTTATTAAATTTATTAATTTTATTGGATAGATTTAAAGAAGAGATGGGTATACCTAAACAGATACCTTCTCTTTTTGCCATTTAAATCTTGAAAAGATGCGTGAATCTAATGTTCTATATAATTACCACTTGTTTTTACGGTTAAGAAAAACAATGTGATGAAAGAGGGAATGCCCACGATACCCATAACATGTGGGTTAATAATTCTGAGAGAACCACTATCCCACATTTGGGCATCGTGGACTGTGGTTTAATCCCACTCACATTGGAGTAAAAGTTAAAACCTGTAGGTACGCAGTTCGACGATTGTTATTGACAAATTTTTAAAATTATACTTCTCTTGGCACGTTTAGAAAAAAATATGAGCGACAACGACAACAAAAAAGCGACATGATGAAGTTAGCTGCGTTCCTTTTGCAAACAAAGGATGAAATCTTTAGCAATATTTTTTTTGTTCTGTTACGCCAAAGAAGTATAACTTTTTACGTGTGTACATAAGTACACATACATACGTGTTTTTGCTTAATTATTAAACACATTAAAAACACTTATGTATATATATTACACTATTTATATCAGGATCATAAACTCGCTTTTGCCCAAGTAAATGAATTATTAGACAGAATTGATTCGAATTGTGTATATCTATATACTAATAGGTAAAGTAAAAACTTTGTACCCCTTTTTACGAAAATTACGCGGACGGAGGAGTATGAAATTTCCCACACTTATAGTTTATATCATAGATGACAAATAAAATAGATGAATTAGCTCCAGTTTATATAGAGAAGGAGTGTAGAATGCTAATATTTTTTTAAAATTATGCATAAAAAATACATTAAATCAAAAAAAAACTTTGCACACACTACCATGTATTTGACACACACACGCATATATACTCTTTCGTTTATTGTTAAAGTCTGTGGTCAAATTGAGAATAGATTAATATTGTAATATACGCAAGGCAATAAATATATAACTTAATGAATTATAGTTGATTTTCAACCACGCGGCGATCACTAGTATAAAATAAATTTGACACAGTTTTGCAAATCATTAAAAACGCGTGTATTAACCTAATTTTTTAACATCTAAATATTAATAAATTAAATATCGCTTAATCTTGAAGCAATTATCCATACAAATTATATATTCTTCATATGAAAACCTTGCTTAAGTATTATTTAACAGGTTATTAATGATCATGTTTGACATCTTTTAAGAAGAAAAAAAAAAGAGTATGGCCAATGTAGAGCAGAAAAAAGGTCTTTCCTGACTTGTAGACTAGTACGAAGTGCCAGCCAATACAAATCAAAGCACACCGACTTCGAAAATATCTGATTAAGTATCTATTCTAAATGAATACCCCCGTTTAGTTATTTTTTACTTTTCAGTGCCTGGAAGTCGGTTTTTTTTTTTAAGTTTTTATTTTTTTCATGGCAAGTCAAGGGGCAATCATGTTAGAAATCATTCGTACATGAAAATATCAGAGATGCGAGACCCGGGATTTGAACCTGCTTCACTTGGTTTTCCAAGCGAGTGCGTTAACCACTGGGCTACCACTGCCTTTAGTAGCATATTGTAAAAAATGTAATACTCCTGTACCTAATATTCTAAATATAAAAGAAACCTAAGAACACATCTAAGTGAAGCAAGGATAAGTCGCTAAAGTAATATAGCGGTAAATAATATTTTATAGGGATTTTTAAAGTACGACAATGATCTTTGTTTACAATTAAGGGAATTGGTTTTAGTCGGTTACTAGCAATAAATCTTGGTAACTGGCTGCGGTGTTAAGGAATTTATACTGTGAAAGTATAGATAATAATGCCTAAGGCTTCGAACACACTTGCAAAACATCACCATATTATTTTTCTTAAGAAAATGACATTATAACTTCATGTAATCAAAAATAAAATTTACATTTTAATTATTATGAATTAAAACTTAATAGGCTTTTTAAAATTTTATTTCAAGAAATCGCTAGTGCATTATTGGCCTTATCGTTATTTTAAGCGATCGTTACGTATATAACGTAACAAGTACTTGTGCAAGTGAACCCCAATTCCTTGACGCTTATAATTTTATGATAGAGCAAAGATTTGGAATTTATAAACCGCTGAATGGTTTTCTTGCGACACCTCATCACGACTCTTGAAATTCTTTCTGGTATTTTGCAACCCATACAAATAGGTAATAACGAATAATAAAATTTAACGATGTTGAGTTGGGAATTGGTTTTGCCCAATTGGAGCTTTAGATGGTGTTAAAAATGGTTGTTAGTTAATATGAAATGAAAGGAATGAAAAATTAATTTTGTATTATATTATATGCTTACATTGCATATTATGTATATAGTACTTGGGCGACCTAAGTATAAAGATATGACTTACCTAAGTGGTATTCATCAGTTTAAACAAATTGTTTTGATCTAACCAACCTTACATATTAATAATGGCCAGAGGTGCACCACATTTGATGTGACAGCTGGAGTTTGCTTAACTCCTGGCTTAGCTGGAGTTTGACTTAGCAGAGGGGAGAAAGGAAGTAGTGGAGAATCAGTGGCGTCCACTGGAACTTGGTCACTGACCCACACACAGCGCCATGCTCCGAGATAGAACAGTCTAACCAGATAGCAACCTAAAAATATAGGGATTTCTTTATTTAACTAGATAGCTTTGTCTACGTACCTTTGAGATGTTTAAAACCTTAGTCTCTCCCGTGACCATGATTGCTGTAAAGCATTCGAAACATCGGGAACCAAAAATCTAAATAAATCCGCGAAATAATCCGAAAAGATAGTTTTATTTAATACGTAGAACTGTTTTTTTGAAGATATGTATAGGAAAAAAATCAGATTATCGTTGCTCATAATCTATTTATTTTAGGAAAATCGTTGCTTATATAAACTTAACATAAATATGTTATACAACAAATATTTGATAGTAACTTTATATATCAAAAGTGACCTTCGCATTGCTTAGAATTAGTGAATTTATTACAAAACCGTCTAATTTTTTTAAATTCTTACAAATATCATATGCATTCATTGTACACGAGCGACTCACTCTCGCTTCGCTTCAGGTTCGTCTCTAGATAAAAACAAATCTATCCCACGGGAACCGTACAATATTCCGGGGTTATATATAGCCTATAGCCTTCCTTAGTTAACGGGCTATCTAATGCAAAAAGAATTTTTCAAATCGAATTAGTATTCCCTGAGATTAGCGCGTTCAACCAAACAAACAAACAAACAAACTCTTCAGCTTTATAATATTAAAGTATAGATAAGCTTTTCGAAAGAAATTCTTTGTATAATAGCTAAAACCGTATCAAAAGACTTAAAAGAATTGAACGCATAAATAGGGACAGTATTACTTATGTACGTACTTTATTTTAATTATTATTTTATCTATATATATTTACTCTGTTTGTCAACTGGTTTCCTTTTTAGTGTAATCAATAAAAAAATATTTTTTATATATTATGGTCGTATTTCAACCACGTGGCGGATACTAGTATTCATATTATCTATACGTATAATAAAATTATAACTAAGCGAATCTGTACATTAAATATTTTTTGGAATCTTACTGAAATAGACATTATTATCGATACAGAGGTTGAATCTATAGTTATTAGAATTTTTGTCTGTCTGTCTGTCTGTTACCGCATCACGGAGAAACCACTGGAGGGATTTTGATGAAATTTGGTATGGTCATAGCTGGTTATCCGGGTCAACATATAGGATACTTTTTACTGCGGGAAAATATCTCATTTCTGAGAAATCGATACTTAACGTCAAAACGTAAGTAAACCCCTAGTTACCCTAGACCCTAGTTACTTAATAATATTAATAGTTCAAAGAAACAATAGTGCAGAAAAAATCTTGACATTTCTGAAAACAGTCAAAACCTCGTTGGGCATGTACTCGTATCTTTTTTTTTCTCACAACACCTGTTCTAAGTAGAAACCGAAAGTATGAGGTCAAAATATTATACAAAAATATAATGACATTAAGTAACAAAATGTTTGCGTGGGATTTTCTCAAAGCTTCCGGAAGTGGTAGTTTTTTACTACCTATCTTAAAAAAATCTAGGCATTTTAAATTAATTACATCAATTGTAACAAGTGGTTAAGTTATGTTTACCGTTTTCATTGCGTGTTATTATAGACTAGCGGCTCACCCACGCTGTTTAGGTTCGCCACTAGATGATTCTTTGAATTAACATAACTTTTTTATTTAAGAACCGATTGAAATGAAACAAATACTAAATGTTAAGTGAAGCCTACCACAATACATAAGTGAAAACCAAAAAAAAAAAAAAAATATTCGCGTAAATCTAAGAAAGTATTATAAAGTACATATGTATATTAACACTATATGTACAGAGAATAAGTCTACAGTTGATCACTTTTAACTTTTAAAGTTCTCGATTATGATTTTATTGACTATAGATTACTTCGAAAATGTCATGTAGGTTATTATTTCTTACCATTCTTCGACAAAGTAGGCCGATGTTGTGGCCCACCGCCAGATTTTAATCCGGGTGAGTAGATATGGTATTTAGATCTCCAGCCTTCAGGACCCATATTGAAAATAAAATTCTCCCATTGATGTTCAATCTTTTGGTTGAAAAATGTAAATTATATTAATCATTGTTTTTTTTTATCAAATAACTTTTTCATCAAAAATAATAATTGATGATTTATGAAATGTTAAAATTCATTTTGAGTCAATTGAACTATAACTAATTATGTGTTGTTATACATTTTACTTTCAGTTGAAAAGTGTAAAAATATCTTTTATATACAGTTTTCGTTCAAATTTTACCTTCTTTTAAATATAAAAGACCAAAATCAGAAATACGACTGATGGTAAAAAATGTGTAAAATATTTTTTTTAACAACCAGCAATACATTTTATAAGAGAAGATAACATGTTGACTACTCCAGTCTAGTTTACAGACAAATTGCCATTTAAATAAAGGTCCCAGGCGGGAATCAAACCCGTGTCCATAGAAGGCTGTTAGGTAAAATTTTGACTACAATACTAACCACTAAGCTATCTACTCGTTCTAGTATATAACATATAGAAAGAACTCGTCTGCAAAACGATGATCTTAGCAAAACTTGGGCGTGACTCAATTGTATATCCATAATGGACATTTTCCCGCCTCCATTGTCCTGTAAATGTAAAGAATATTTAGATAAAAGTCATAAGTTTAATAAAAGCTTTTGTTTGAAAACTTTCACTAAGCTCATAGTTAAAGGTAGTGGTAACTTAATGGTAACGCGCTTGCTGACAATTTCATGTGTCATGAATCATGTTTAACATGATTATCGTTTTAAACCTGCAAATCTGAGAGAACCTAACAATTTTTTAAAAGACATGAACTTGAAAAGTCCGCTACTTGACCAGCTCGGAACTATACCATATTCCAGCCCAGCAGTTGCCCAGCAAAGACAGCAATGGAATGTTAGATAGAGCTGAATGAAAAACTAATACTCGTAACTGGCGTACTGTTATTCCAAAATAAAATAAAAATCCGCAGTAAATGGGGGTATCTAAAAAAATGTTTTTTTTTTTTATGGAATTTTGTTTGAGAAGAAGTACTTTCCTACTTTGAAATCGGTTAATTATCATATAAACAATGAGTTTGCCCAAATAAAATACATTTGTTTAACTTAAAATATAAACTATTTCCATATCAAATTAAATTCAAAAGAAATAACAATCACATACACTAACCCAACTCTCATATTTATATAAATACTAGCGACTCACTCTCGCTCCGCTTAGGTTCGTCCATACGTTAAATCGTAACGTTACAAGATTTCTCAGAGATGAGATATTTTCTTGCAGTAAAAAGTATCCTATATGTTGACCCGGATAACCAGCTATCATCATACCAAATTTCATCAAAATCTGTTCAGTGGTTTTCTCGTAATAGAGTCAGAGGCTGACAGACAGACAAACAAAAACTCTAAAAACTATACATTCGGTCTCCGTATCGATAATGATGACTATTTCAATAAGATTTTCCAAAATGTTATGTACAGATTGGACTCAGTTTTATTATATGTATAGATCAGTTCATATTTTAACATTTCCTAACAAATATTTTTAGATTAAAGCTTCTTATATTGAAATTTATTTCAAGATGTTTCCAATTTTAAAACCAAACAGGGCTGTATCAGTGGTGTAGAGAACTTACAAGTATCTTATGAATACGAAATATGCTGTGGAACGGAAAAATAAGCATAAAAATGTCTGTCTGGAGCATAGCAGACATCATAATATTTTTCTTTCCATTTCGGTTCAGCGGTAGTTTCTTTGAATTTTCTTACCTTCACTCGTTATTATAACCCAACTAGCGACTCACCCTAATTTCTCTCGGGTTCGTCCCGTTGGATATAGTAACATGGGTATAGTTTTTTTTTTTTTTTAAGTATTAAAACCCTTCGTGGACTTTAAGGAACATACAAAAAAAATAGCCGAATTGGTCCAGCCATTCTTGAGTTATGCGCTTACCAACATTCATTTTTATTTATATAGATTATAGTACAGGTTATATGAGTGTTTAGTCTATTAGACAGCCTAGTAGCAATGTATTTGTATATGTTAATAACCTTCTATTAATGGTATATCATATGCTGCTTTCGTATATGTTCTAAACTAGTAAATCACCCTCGCTTCGCTTGGGTTCGTCAATAGGAAAACAAAAACAAATCTATCCCATGGAGACTGTACATTTTTCCGGGATAAAAAGTAGATTATGTGTTATACTGATATATAAGCTATATTATTATAAAAATAACTGCCTCGGTGGTGTAGTGGCTAGCATATACGGCTGCAAATCCTGAGGTCCTGGGTTCGAGTCCCGGGTCGGGCCAAGTTTAGTTATTGAGTCTTTCTGTATAGTAAGCCTCAGTAACAGCCCGGAGTTGGGAAGTTGGCGGTGTTTCACCCCCGTGCCTCGGAGAGCACGTAAAGCCGTCGGTCCTGCGCCTTAACTCTCACCGGTCGTGTCGAGTAGTCGTCCCACCGGAGTATGAGAGTGACAGGAATAGAGAGTGCACTTGTGTCTGCGCATACACTTGTGCACTATAATATCTCCTGCGCAGTTGGCTAGTCTCAATGAGATTGGCCGCCGTGGCCGGAATCGGTCAGGAGAACATCATTATTATAAAGTTTCATTAAAATCCATTCAGTAGTTTTTGTGTGAAAGTGTAACAAACATCCATACATCTATACATCGACACATCCAGACATCTATACAATATACATCCTCACAAACTTTTTATAATATTCGTAGGATATATACAAAAACAGAAAATCAATAAATAAAATACTTGCACTTGTATCTATAGGATATAGTAGGTACTAGCTACTCACCCTCGTTTCGCTTCGGGGTCGTCCCTAGACATTAACAAATCTATCCCACGAGAACCATACATATTTCTGGGATGATTTATAGCCTATAGCCTTCCTCAGTTGGCGGGCTATCCAATGCAAAAAGAATTATTCAAATCGGATTAATAGTTCCTGACATAAGCGCGTTCAACCAAACAAACAAACAAACTCTTGGGCTTTATAATAAAAAAAAGTAAAAGTAATTTTGAATGATAATATATATATATATATATATATATATATATATATATATATATATATATATATATATATATATATATATATATATATATATATATATATATATATTTGGTAACATATTTAATTTTTGGTTTTAATCAACATTAAGAAGTACCTCAAAAATCACAACTTCTGCATCCCATCTGCTTAAAGCCAGTTTTTCAGCACGTACCCAGCTGTGAAGATATCGTCTCGCAGATCTTGGTAAAGGCTGAGTTTGTTCATCTACCCACACGAAGTCAGCCAATGACTTCGAAGCTTTACTCATAAAGTGGCTCCCTCTAAATGCTGCGGGCCCCTAGTGTTGATAATTGTAGTTATTGTGATGAAAATATATTTTAAATATGTTGGGATATATTTATATAGGATGAGTTTTATTGCATGTTACTTAATACTTTCTTAAATTTACCTCGAATTTAAATTTACTCTCGAATGTACCTATAATAAAATTGTAACCAAGCCGAATCTCTGCATTAAGTATTTTTGGAAAATCTTATTGAAATAGACATTATTATCGATACAGAAGCCGAAACTATAGTTTTTCGAATTTTTGTCTGTCTGTCTGTCTGTTTGTTACCGCATCACGAGAAAACCACTGGAGGGATGTTGATGAAATTTGGTATGGTGATAGCTGGTTGGTTACAAGAGTCAACATATCTCATCAATCTCAATATCTCATCTCTGAGAATACGTTAAAACGTAAGTAGGGACGAACCCGAGCGGAACGAGGGTGAGTCGCTAGTTTTAAATAAAACTACATATCTTTTCGGATTATTTTGCGATTTTAGTATTTAGATTTTTGGTTTCCGACGTTTCGAATGCTAAAAAATATAGTCCTCATTTATAATTATAGTTTCAGATTTAAGAATAAAGTAACTTAGGTTTATTTCTTTAAATTATAACTTTCAACTCAACAAGTTTTTGCTTTTCACATGTACTTAAGATCATAGAAAAGTATTTACATAGGTATAAATACCCCTTCTCTGTTTGTCATCCGTTTTCTTTTTGTTTTTTACTATTGACGAGCTTTAGTGTTATCAATAAAATTTTGTAAATAGTTAGTTTTTTTTATATAGTAAGATAAATTCTATTCATATACATAATATGTTTTCCTCAAATTTTTAATAATGATATAGTCGAATTTTAATCACTGAGTGAACACTAGGTTTTTAACCGATGAAAAAAAGAAAGTTGTTTCAATTCGACACGTAGATTCTTTTAATTAGCAAATATCTTATGACAAGGCCAAAAAAGTAACAAGTAAAAGTGCTTTAACAAACTCATAATTACCATTCCCCAGCAGTCCGGTGACAGCTCATTATCCCTAAATTCCCTAAAAGGACACTCCGTGGGATCAATCGGATGTACAACCACACTCTGCCTTCTTACATCGCTTTTTTTCGCCATATTTTAATAATATTTTAGATCTTATCCAAATATTACTGTCAAATGACGTATATGTTATTTTAAGTGATGTTTTTTTTTCATTAATATTAAATGTAATTTATATACAGCCTTTTTTTAAATCATATTTTTATGTTAACTTCGACATTTTATTAATTTTAATATGTATTTTTTATTTCTGTAATAAGTAATCCAGTATATTAGAAGTCTTGGTGGAAATTTTCCAAGAATAAAGTTTAATGTAACACATCGTCTGAGATCCATAAGTAAACATTGGTACATGCTTAAAATAGCCACGGGCTTAAGCTAAGGTTATTTTTCAACTAGTGTAGCTTTAGACGAAGATGAAGGTTAGTTAGAGGTGAACAGATATATGTAGTTTTATCCTGGAGATGCAAACTTGCAAGCTGCCTTGTATTCAGTCCTTTTTCCTCCCTTCAACACAAGGGGGATCAGGTCATAGTCCACCACGCTGGCCAAGTACGGTTTGGCGGACTTCACATGGCATTCGAAAACTTGCAAAGTTCTCTCAGACATGCAGATTTTCTCACTATGTTTCCCTTCACCGTAAAGCCAATGGTAATCATCTTGGAAATGATTCGTACATGAAAATATCAGAGGTGCGAGACTCAGGATTTGAACCCGCTTCACTCGGTTTCTCAAGCGAGCCCGTTACCACTGGGCTACCATTACCTTCCCGCTGCATTTCGGATTTATTATTACTACAGCACTTATTACTAATCAATTGACTACGTAATGTAACAGCAATTATAATTAAATTTCACTATAATTCATATTATTCACCCTGTTCTGCTTCAAAACAATATTTATATTGAAAAAGTATTAAAAATCGATAAAGATAACAAGGTAGGCAAATTACTTATCTCTAAGATAAGATCTCTTCAAGCCATCCTATACTAGTGAATTTAATGTTTAAAATATTCTAAAGTAGAAAAAAATTGTTCGTTAATTTTGTTTGTAGATGGTTATTCTTGGAATTATTCAATCGATTATTTGTATTATCGATATTTTTTTTAATCGCAAAAAGTTATATTGCTATTTATAAAAAAAATGTTTATAGATTTAGACTTGCGATTAAATGTAAGATAATGACGTAAGTTATTTTAAGTAAAAAAAATATATTAAAATAGTTGTTTATTACTGTTTTTTTTTCAGTCAGACTGAAGAATTACATGTAATTCAATTCTTAAGTTCAATGACTTCTAGGAGTGCCGTTTGGGCAACATTTACTTTACCAATGTCGCGTGGAGAAGCCACATTTTATATAGAATGACCGGTAAAGTAAAAAATATAGAAAAAAAAACCACTAAATCTGATTGCATGTTTAAACGGAACAATTCGTTCTAAAATCAGGACCTACACAAGACAACACAACACAAAAACTATAAGAGAAAAATAAAATGAAAATTAATAATTGTTAAAACTAATAGTTACATATTTTACATATATCTACAATTTACTTAATTCTATTACTTTTAATGTATGTATACACAGTTACATGTATGGACGGAGTCCACTAAAATAACAGTCAAAGTCAAAAATAGTAGCGTGATTTGCTGTGTAAGCTACTATTCTAGATTTTGCCATACAAATTGATTACTTTCTATAAAAAATAAGTTAATTTAATATATAATTTAAAAACAATACTATATTCTTTTGTATTTTTAAGCATTAGTTATCTTCCCTTTAAAAGAGAGATTGCTTTTTTTTCATTTAGTATAATAAAATGCCCGAAGCCATTTTTATTACCCGACTGCCAAGGAAGGGTATTGGTTTTCACACGTATATACATAAAAGATATGTGTGTATATGTATGTAATATTCTTTATTACCTCATTTCCCAGATTTCAAAAAGGTATATCATGATTATCCTAACTATAAAAAATTATACAATGACAAAAACATTTTTTTCGAGTTCTTACTAAACCTTACTAATATTATAATGCGAAAGTAAGAATTTGTCTATCTGCTTGTCTGTTAAGCTATTACGCCTAAACCACTAAAGCAATTTTGATGAAATTTGGTACAGAGATAGATTAGCTAGAGTTTGGGAGAAGGGTATAGGCTATATAAAACTGATTACCTTAGGCCAGCGACTTCGTCCGCGTAGATATATCAGTTTTATATATCTTATTTACTGAAATTTATTTACTTATCACTCATTATATAAATTTGTATAATGTTTTAAAACACTAGCGACTCACCCTTACTCCGCTCGGGTTTGTCCCTACTTACGTTTCAACGTTTAGTATAGAATTGTCAGAGATGAGATATTTCCCCCCAGTAAAAAGCATCCTATATGTTGACGCGAATAACTAGCTATCATCATTCCAAATTTCATCAAAATCCCTTTAGTGCATTTTCCGTGAAGCGTAACAGGCAGACAGACGGACAGATAGACAAAAATCCTAAAAACTATAGATTCAGCCCATGTATCGATAATAATGTCTATTTCAATAAGATTTTCCAAAAAAATATTTAATGTACAGATTCGGCTTACAATTTTATTATACATATGTGTAGATTATTATTTGTCTTCATGTTTAGTTCTTTGACACTCTGTATTGTAAGGTTGCACTTTTATATTTGAACGTTTTAATGGAAAATAATATATTTAATTAATTTTTAATAATTTATGTATGTATATGGCATGTAATTATATGATGTTGGCCGATAAGAATGTATTTAAAAAAAATAAAAAAGAACGCGGATATTCTTTTGTTTTCCCCGCGCTTGACAGAGGGGCAGATCTGGATACCATCCTATAGTGACTAGCCATAGATTGTTTGTAATACATATGTAAATTGATTGTTGTAAATTATGTAACTCATTATTTAAAAGATTATCTGTAGAGTTTCTTGCCGGACAAACGTACTGACGATTATAAAAGTACTAAATATAAGAATGCTACAGTATCTCGAAGTTTTATTGGTCACTTCTTTTAGTTTATACCTATCATTCCTTAGTTTCAGGCTGCTGAGTAATCAATCAATACTTAAATATTTCCTTTAAATTTAATTACGATTGCATATATTTTAATTAAATTTTATTAAGAAATAATTTGTCTCTACCGTTAACCGCACCCTGTAGCTATTAGTTTGAATTTCTATTTTTTAGATTCATTAAGCAAGATATAGCAATATAATCGCAAAGTATTAGGAAAGATTTAATAATAATAATACAAGTAATTTTGCTTTTTTTTTAATGCCACTTAAAATAGTGATGTTTCGTATACGAAGTTTATAACAAGAAGGTTTTTACAATTTATTATTGGAGAGAAACAAAAACAAATCTATCCTACGGGAACTGTAAATTTTTCCGGGATAAAAAATAGTGTATGTTCTAATGCATACTACAGCCTATCTCTCTGCCGAATTTCATTCAGATCCGTTCAGCCGTTCTGACGTGATTGAGTAACAAATATTCATCCAAACATCTGAACATTCACATTTATAATATTAGTATGATTAACAATATTAGTAAGAAGTAAGATAATGATCATACATAAAAATATTCACACATACACACATATATATCACTTATTATAAAACAGAGCTCCCCGCCGTCTATCTGTCTGAACGCGATAAACTCAAAAACTAAAAAACGGATTTTCATACGGTTTTCACCAAAAGACGGAGTGATTCATGAAGAAGATTTAAGTATATAACTCTGAAATATGACGACTTGTAACGATTGTTGAGGGTTGTTGAAAAAATCATGCTAACATGCCGATGCTGCGTAAACTAATAGAGTTAAAACTCACAAAAACAATGTATTGTATTGTAAGTATTCCCCTTAAAAAAATTCTATTTAACTGTACCAACACTATATGTATGAACCTAGGGACGCACTCGAGTAAAGCAAGGGTAAGTCATTAGCAAGTTATTTTATGTATTCTAGTTGTAGAACTTTGGAACTAAAATCTATACAGATAAATAAAATTGTGTAAATGAGTGTCTGTTTGAAATAATAAAATAATCGCTTTTTACTAAATGCATATAGATGTATACACGGTACATATACCAAAACAACATTTTTTACAATTTTTGTCTGTCTGTCTGCCTTTCTGTTTGTTCCGGCTAATCTCCGAAACGGCTGGACCGATTTTGACGGGATTTTCACTGGCAGATAGCTGATGTTATAGGGAGTAACTTAGGCTACTTTTATTTTAGAAAAAGAATTAGGGTTCCGCGAAAAAAATTAAAAACCCATGAAATTGTGAACAAAATCCGCATATGGCATACGCACCCAAGCGAAGCGAGGGTAAATCGCTATATAATTTAAATGAATATCTTAGGAGTAGCAAGCTACTATTTATGTATAAACATAGCTAACCACGAAAACGTACCGGTACGTACGTACCGTACGGACGAACGCGAGCGAAGCGAGCGTGAGTCGCTAGTATAATTTAATTTCAGCGGTGCCCACCCCTATTAGTGGCTACAGCATAGTTTTTGTTCAAGTAATTACAATCGTACATTCGAGCATCATATATTGTAAATGTTCTTCGATGGTGCAATGAACATTTTTTATTATTTATTAATTGTTGAAGGATAGAAATCTAAAATAATAATTACATTTTAAATATACAACAATTTTAAAGTACTTTAAAAGTATTTTAAAAGAAACTTTTTTCAGATTTATTCGAGTTGACTCAATTGATTCAATTTTTAACGTTTTGAATGCTTTACAGCAATCATAGTCACGGGAGAAACTATGACTGCTGTCTCTCCCGTGACCATGATTACTGTAAAGCATTCGAAACATCGGGAACCAAAAATCAAAATAAACCCTCAAAAAAACTGAAAAGATAGTTTTATTTAAAATTTCAAATATTCGTGTAAATCTAAGAAAGTATCAAGGGGAGGGAGTTCAAATCTCCGGTCTCGTATTTCTGATACGCTCATTTGCAAATGATTTTCGACATGCTTGCCATTTGCCTTGAATTGAAGGAAAAGAGGACATTGAGGAGAACTGCATAACTGAGAGAACTTAGCCCGAAAGACATGTGAAATCCGCAAACTCGCACTTGGCCTTTAATTTATGTTTATAAATATAATAATGGCAACACTAAATATAAATTACAAATTAATAAAGTTTTCTATAAAAAAATGTATTAATTATAATACTAACAGCGTAAATTAAATAAATAATATTTCATATTCAATTATAAAACAAAGTACCTGGGCGAACGAGCTTCTCTCGGAGTTCTTTTTTGTTATATCGTATTTTTTAGATAAATAAACTAAAAACTTGAATAAATACAAAAAGAAAAGTAAAACAACTTTGTATTCCAACTGGGATTCGATCCCGGACATATGTATGTATGTGTTGTTTAACTTCTGCGTTGCCCGCTTGACCACGATGCTTAAAACCGAGTGCAAGAAATTATCGACCATATTCTGCGTGGAATAATGCAAAAAGAAAACTGCATGAAAACTCGAAAACATGCGTTTTCCCAGACATGAGAATAATCTAGATCGATTTTTCGCCCCCGAATGCCCTCACATACTAAATTTCAGCGAAATCGTTAGAGCCGTTTCCGAGATCTCTTATATAAATAAATAAAGAAATAAAGGTATAAATATACAAGAATTGCTCGTTTAAAAATATAAGATTAAAATTAAAATATAAAAAAGTTTTAAAATTAAAATTAATAAATATTATAAGGTATTTTGCTACCATATTTTTATTTTTTAACTAATTTTATTATTTTGTGGGTAGGCTGTCTGTAACAACTATATAATGCCTTTGAGACATCTAACACCTTAGTCTCTTCCGTGATCATGATTGCTGTAAAGCAATCGAAACGTCGGGAACCAAAAATCAAAATAAATCGCGAAAAAATCCGAAAAGATAGTTTTTATTTAAAATCTCTTCCCTTGATTTCCTAAGCAAGCGCATAGCTACTACCTATTATCTTGTTTTATCTTATAGAAATATATAGATTTAAGTCACGTTTGTTCGTAAAAGTTAAGATTGGATTCAGTCTAACGTCAGTTCAAAGTTCGTCGTCACGGGAGAGCTGTTGTCACGCTCTTTTTCATGCAAAGCTGTTAAATTATAAAACTTGTAGAATCTAAAAGTAATTTCCTTATATTGAAATCTTATAAAACGTGACTTACGATACTTTGTTACGTACGAAAACGTTCCATAAAAATAACTGGTCCGGTAACATTTACTTTTGAAATTTTATTGTAATTAACCAGTGTTAGTTCAATAGTTATGCGCTCGCTTGGGGAACCGAGTGAAGTGGGTTTAATTCCCGGATCTCAAGCTCTGATATTCAACTTGATTACCACTTACATTACGGAGAAAACTGCATAATTAAGAGAAACTAGCAAATTTTCGAAAGACATGTGAAGTTACCAAGCCCAACTTGGCCAACGTGGTGGACTGTGGCCTGATCCCCCTCGTATTGAAGAAGGTCCACGACACCATTGGGACATTAAAAGGGTTGAATCTATACTAATATTATAAAGCTGAAGAGTTTGTTTGTTTGTTTGTTTATAGGCTATATATTATCCCGGAAAAATGTACGGTTCCCGTGGGATAGATTTGTTTTTGTCTAGGGACAAACACGAAGCGAAGCGAGGATGAGTCGCTAGTACATTATAATTTCGTCGTTTAAACATACTTTTGAGAAGAGCGATTTAAATATTCGTTTACTTGACTACTTTATAAGTTGTTTTAGTTTTATGCATACTTTCAATCCATATTACAATTTAGTTTAAAATATTTGAAAATACATTAAAAAATAATATCATGTTAATTATTGTTTTATAGAATTATACAAGTATACTTTAATGGTATAAGGTGAAAGTTGTGTGTTGCAAGACAAATAAATCGATTGTATAATAAATTATTAATTTTAATTTTTGACAAACACAACCCTCGATACACATTTCCAATTCTCACTGTTTTTTTTTTAATTGAAAAGTAAAAAAAAAACTCAAAATCATGCTAAAACAAAAAAAAAATAATAAATATGTTGGGACAATAACACACAGCACCATATAGTTCCATGGTAAGATACGAGGCCTGTGTTATGGATACCAGATAGTTGATACACTACACATATATAACTTTAAATACATAAACATTATAAATATAAACACCCATGACTGGAGTACAAACATTCGTGCTCATCACACAAATGAATGCCACCAGCGGGACTCGAACCCGCGACCGCTGGCACAGCAAGTAGGGTCACTACAAACTGAGCCCAACGCGTCGTCAAAAATTGTTTCAAGACATACATATTTATTACTTTAAATGTGATCAAGTCCGCTATTTATTCTATTTACGTAAATAACTTAACAAAAACTAGCCAAAACAAGTCCATTTAAAACAAATTGTAAGCAGTGATTACACCTTCTTGAAAACAACTTCAGTTGAGCTTTAACTTAATCCTTAATGAGTCGCTTAATGCGGAACAAAGAGTTTGAGTTTGAATTGTTTTAGAACAACAATTTTTTTACCAACCCTTTTACTTAACAGTAAAGCAAATCTACATAATATATGTATTATATTATAATAATAGCGATTTAATTTACGTTTTAATTTTTTGAGTAGAGCCCTAATTCTTTTTCTATGCTAATATTATTAACAAGTAAAGTTTGTGAGTTTGTAATGTTGTAGGGTGTAATCTCTGGAACTACTGAGCCGATTTAGATGAAATTTAGTAAAAAGATAGTTTGAGACCCTGGGAAGGACATAGGATACATTTTATCCTGGAAATCATCTCTTTAGGGTGTGAAAATGGTGATGAAAGTATGCATTGGGAAGCAAGCTAGGGACGAACCCGAGCGAAGCGAGGGTAAGTCGCTAGTTTGAAATAAAAGTAGTTACTAAGTTATTCCTTATAAGATCAGTTCTTTGCCAGTGAAAGTCTCGTCAAAATCGGTCCAGCTGATTCGGAGATTAGCCGGAACAAACAGACAGACAGACAGTGACGTATGTAATTTTATATGTATTTAGTAAAAAGCTGTTATTTTGACATTACAAACAGACATTTCAATTTAATTTATCTGTATAGATAATGGGATTTATGAAATATAATTAATTCTTGACGAAAAGGCGTACATTGACCGTCAGGGTTAGATTTTTTTAATTAAATGAGTATATAATTACACCTTATTATTAAAACAAAAGAATTATAATAAATAGTGTTCGTTCAGTGACCGCAATTAGACCATAATCATGATATAAAAACTGTTTCCAAAAAAAAAAAAAGAATAAGCCTAAAGCTCGTCAATGGTTAGTAAATAAAAATCGATTGAAAAACAGGGGAGAAACAGATACTAAATGAATATTTTGCCTATACATATTTAGATTAGTTTACAATTAGATGATATCACGTAACATACCTACAATAATACAAAGATACCTAATAAAAAGAATTGAGTTCGTTCGTTTGTTGAGAAATAATATTGAAGTAATATATCCTCTATAGTCTAAACATATAACAAAAATCTAACTGAGTCAAATCTGTACATTAAATATTTTTCGGAAAATCTTATTGAAATAATCAATATTATCGATACAGAGGCCGAATTTATAATCTTTAGATTTTTTGTCTGTCTGTCTCGGACGCATCATGAAAAAACTACTTAACAGATTTTGATGAAATTCGGTATGCTGGTTATCCGAGTCAACATATAGAATACTTTTTACTGTGGAAAAATATTTCATCTCTAATCTATACTAAGCGTTAAAAAGTAACTAGGGACGAACCCGAGCGGAGCTAGAGTGAGTCGCTAGTATACATTTGAGCCAAATTTTTTCCACTCCACTTTGTTGCATTATAAAATCAAGACACAAGTACTAAAAATAGATAGAGGACAGAAATAGTAGTATATCACCAAAATTTTCCTTATCTATAAAGATAAATAAAATTGAAGTGTCTGTTTGTAATGTCAAAGTAACAACTTTTTACTAAATGCATATGAAAGTATATACGGTACATATAAGGAAAACACAATTTTGAAATTTTTTGTCTGTCTGTCTGTCTGTTTGTTCCGGCTAATCTCAGAAACGGCTGGACCGATTTTCACGGGACTTTCACTTGCAAATAGCTGATGTTATAAGAAATAACTTAGGCTACTTTTATTTTAGAAAACGAATGAGGGTTCCGCTTAAAAAAATGAAAACGTACCGAGGGACGAACCCGATCGAAGCGAGGGTGAGTCGCTAGTAAAAAAATATAGATGACGTGCCTTATACATGGCTATCCATTTTACCGGTGGTAGGACTCTGTCAAGCCTGAGGAGTCCGACTGGATGGGTACCACCCCCTTATCTATTTCTGCCGCCAAGCAACAATGATTGCATTGTTGTGTTCCGGTACGAAGGATAAGGTAGCCAGCGTAATTACAGGCAAGAGGCATATCATTTTAGTCCTCACAGTGACAATGCACCTGTGGTTCTGCATTTTTGTTACTTAAAACCTAAGTGCATGAACCGTAGGTGTTATGGGCGACAGGTGCTGCTTTCCATCAAGTGGTCTGTCTGCTCGTTTGTCACTGAACGTCATTAAAAAAAAACCATTTTAAAATGTAGGGCAATATGAAGGGAATTGATTAAATAAATACCTTTAGCGTGAGTCACGTATATGAATGATACCAGCCTAGATTATTCTTCTTTTAATTTATGTAGACCGAGTTTATGGTCACAAGATTGAAATTAATTAAAATAATTTTTTAGAATTCTATTAAAAAAATATTACTTACCTCGAATTACTGATGATAAAAAAGCCATTATTTAAGTGTAGAATAGCTCCTTATATGTGACATAATATACATTTCTCTATAAATATCGACTGAAATAAGTTTATAAGTAATGTTATATAATAACTAGCGGCTCACCCTCGGTTCGTTTGGGTTCGCCTCTAGGAAAACTAAAACATACCTATCCCACGGAAACCGTAGATTTTTCTGTGCGTTATTCTGATGTATGAGCTATATTATTGTAAAGTTTCATTCAAATTCATTCAGTAGTTTTTCTGTGAAAGAGTAACATACATCCATACATCTATACATCCAGGCATCTAGATATCCATACATCCTCACAAACTTTCGCATTTATAATATTAATAGGATATACAAAGACGTTTTTTTTTAAATTTCATAAAAAAAATCATCTTCAATTTCTTTTTATATATATAATAAGGATTCCTAAGTAACCGACCAAATTTTAACAACGTACCATGCGAGCCTAAAACCGTAAAACCTTGAGAAGAAACTAGTGAGCAACAGAACAATAATAACTTAATCATTCCAAGGCCTATTAAATATATCTAAAACATCTTGTATCTAGTAGAGTGACACAAACCAAACTGTCCACTTCCATCATTTTAGACATTATAAAATAAATCTACAAAACGTAAAGGCTGTGTACAAAGCAAAGATAACAAGAGCAATCTACCATCAACGTTTATCTGTCTGTCCGTGACAAGATTTTTTGTGCGAACGACCTCATGCTTTTGTTTGGTATAAATATCAGATGGAAACCGCCCACAAAAGAGTTTAAAATTGAAATCTTTTGCTTTCTTATTATCAGATCCTGATGAAAATAGAACCAAGCTTTGATTAAAATACTCTGCATTGCGGTTACTTTTATGCTTCTCTTACGAGATAAAGTAAAATGGCTAAAATGAAGGAAATACAACTAAAACTTCATAATAGCTAGCTTGTTTGATGCTTTTGTGGCAAAAGGGTCACAGGCTCGATACTTATTGAATTCAGATGATAAAGATATTTTAAAATTCATAAGGTTCCTCATGGGTTAGCTTATGATATAGCGACATCGCATATTAATTAGTCCTGAGTTCGATTTCTAGGTTAGGTCAGAGAAATATTGAGTTTTCTGTATTTAAAGCAGTCTAGAATGGTTGTGTGGTTGGTACGTATAGGTTCGAGTCTCTGGCCGGGGTAAAACAGTAACTGGATTTTCTGTGACGAAATACTTAAATATTTGCCAGATATATACATCTTATCTCAAAGTGATTAACGCCGTATCTGAAACGTCTACATTCTTAATTCTATTACTAGCGACTCACCCTCGCTTATCTCGGGTTCGTCCTTAGTGACAAAACAAAAACAAATTTATCCCACGGAACTGTACATTTTTCCGGGATAAAAAGTAAAGCCTATATGCTATTCAAGACCATAATCTATCTCTGTGCTAAATTTCATCTAGATCTGTTCATTCGTTCTGGTATGATTTATAATATTAGTAGGATGGAATAATATATTAAACAGGTCAAACCAAATCTCTAACCTTCAAGTAAGTATAAAGATACAATGCTCTTATACTAGATGTTAATGGACATAAAAACCCAATAATAGATTGGTATTTTTCTGATCGACGGCTTTCACGGCAAACTGGTGTATGACGGTTCAACTTCCTGTCTTGTTAATGTCGATCCGTATTGTTAATAATAATTTAATTGAGCACAGTTTGTTGGTCTACTAGCTAAGCTATATGACTGAAGATACAAAGGTCCTCAGTTTGAATTCCAGGATGGACAAAAAGGTTTCCCGTCAAGAAAATCTTAAGAGTCTGGATTTGGGAAATTTATCATATAACATTTCCATTCCAATAATACTTATGTATAGTGGATACACTCTTCTGTTGAACTGTCTGTTTATATATTTAATGGGATATGTGCAGGATCTTATGCACCGTATAAAGATTTGTTACAGAAAATCGCTTAGTAGTGTGAGCCAGTAAGTTATACAGGCGATTACATTATATTATCGTGTTCCCTTCAGAAAACCAGATGACAAATAAGTTCAAATCTCAGAGATTTACAAATTCGAACAATTTTCAACTTGATAACGACAAGGCGATACAGTTAAGGAAAAACATCGTTAAAATCCTAAGAGAAGTTAACTAGTTCTTAAAAAATATGTGAATTCTACTAACCCAGCATTTGACCAGCCCATGCCCAACAGTGGGACGTTTTGAATCATTATTAGTTATTATTGAAGTAAAACTTCTTTATGCACGCTTGACTTGGGGGGTATGCTGGTGATAATGCGTTACGAAAAAATGTACGTACGTTGGTAACCGTTTTTATTGTCTGACAAATGATATATAATATTATATTCTTTCCTTAAATAAAATTCTATAAATATATGATTGTAATATGCCTAATATGCGTTATTTTTAGTATCTCACCTATCCTAATTTTTTTAAAACATAAATTGAATTTCATAAAGAGTAACGATAACCTACAGAAGTTTTACTTCTTGCGCGTGTACACATTCATACACGCACTCTTTAATTTTTTTATTATTATATATACATTTCAAATACAACAAAACCAGAAGCAGAAGTTAGAGTTAAAATACACTAATTAAATATTCTAGTTCATAGTAGGTATAGTCAATAGTGAGCTATTACTGCGTGGGCACAAACGACCGTAGTTTTTGACCAGAAAATTAATTATATCACATGAATCGATAAAAAAATTAAAATTGATTATTCTACACCACAAGGCCTCATGACATAATACAAATAGTTTTTGTGGTTATATCATTCTATTTCTATATCAAAAGAACGCGTTTGACAAACATTTGTAACAAAATTAAACTTGAAATATTTCAATTGTAATTTCAACTATTGGGACTGTTGAGAATGAATCTTTCTATTAATATCTCAGACGAAAATTGGAGAAGATATTGTGTAACAAAAATATAAGAAATATAGACAATTTTATTTACTCCTTCTTTTTAAAGTCGTTAAAAAAATCAATCAATAGATTCATTGTTTAACTGATTAAATACCAATCCCTTTAAAAATTCCATCTGAACATAATAAGTTTTTAAAAATGAGATACATATATGTATATTTTTACTCCTTTATTTAAGTTTATGGTTGCTAAGTTATACGCTTTTTAAAATATCTAATATTAATGTAAATTAGACAAGTAGACATAATTAACTATGATAACTTATTCTGTGATTTTTACATAGAAGTTTAAAATTCACAGAACATTTAAACTTAATATCATCAAAACCGAAATCGCCTTATACCTCTAAAAACAAAGAGAGACAGACCAACAGCAAAATAACGGTATATCTATATAGTTTTGCACTAATAATGTCAGCATACATACACATACATACATACAATATATGTGCATGTTATATATAAGAATAATTGCACATGCAATAAGTACAAAATGCATCAAGATATAATAATTGTTCCAATGCGACGTTTGCAGCAACCGTTTTATTAAGGTCAGTTGCAAAATGAACGAAGTCTGGTGAAAGTAGTTCTGGCCGACCAGACATTGAGGCCTTCACGCCCCCTCTCTGTTATACATAAATGTTATGATTGAGATGGATTTGTATGAGGGGGCGCGGATCCGGTTAATTTGGTTGGCTTTTGTAAAGTAAAGGTATGTAGTTCTCAGCAATTGTATTAGAAGTGTTCGAGGAATTTGATCTGTTTTCAAAGAGATCAATATGTTTTGTGAATTTTATATATATCTATACATAATATAATAAAATTCTGAGTCAAAATCTGTTCATTAAATATTTTTTTGGAAAATCTTATTGAAATAGTCATTATCATCGATACAGAGGCCGAATATATACTTTTTAGAATTTCTGTCTGTCTGTCTGTCTGTGACAGCATCACGGAGAAATCACTAGAGCGATATCGATGAAATTTGGTATGATGATAGCTGGTTATCCGGATCAACATATAAGATACTTTATACTGCGGAAAAATATCTCATCTCTGAGAAATATATACTAAACGTTAAAACGTAAGTAGGGACGAGCCCGAGCGGAGCGAGCGTAAGAAAGTAGTAATATATAAATAGGCAAAGACAAAAAACTTCAGTACCTTTTTCTCATCTATTTGTCAACCGATTCTCTTTTTTTGTTTAGCAGCTATTGACGAACTTTAGTTTTGTCAATAAAAAAAAGATTGTGGCCCAATTTCGACCACAGCGACAAAAAATGTACGCACCGAATGAGCGCTCATTTGAACATTTAAGCGCGCTTTTATTTTATTTTTGTGAAAACACCTTTAAGCATTGTATTTAAAGTTCAATTTACATTGTTTTATATTTATTTCAACTAGAATAATTATTATCTAAACACAATTGCTGACAGTTGTAAGAGAACTTTTGCATGGGATTGTGTATTACTTTTTTAATCGAAGAGTGGCGAACAATAATTATTGTATATTGTGTTTTTAGACATAGTTAAGGGATCGAAAAAAAAAACCATGTGTTATGTGTGTGTATGTTTGATATCTTTCACGTTAAAAAATGTAGTACACATCTATATTTAATGATATGATAATATATATTATGAACTAGAGTAAAACAGAGGCTATTTTAGGAATTCAAAGACTTATTTGGGCGAAGCGAAGGTAATTCAATAGTCAAACTTTTCTTATAAATGCGAAAGTTTATGTATGTGTCTCCACGCTAAAATAGCTGGTCGGATTTGAATAAAATTTAGTTAACTATAGAATATGACCTATTTTGATGTTGAGAAATGCATTTACGCATACCACAACGCAGGATCACTTACGCACTCAAACACGAAGCCTCGCCGGCAGGTTTACCGATGCAGATCACAACGAACAAAGAGTTGCTCCAACAGTACAATCTGCTATCAAAAAAGTACCTGGAGCAACCCGCATGGCACACCACCCACCAAGGTGGACGGAGGTGGGCAGTGCGTTGGACGCTAATGAGCCCCCCTACCATGACAAGGTACACACATTGAACGGGATCAGAAAAGTACCTGGAACAACCCACTTGGTACACTGTTCACTGTAACCAACCAAGTAACCCATGGAATACTGAAAGTGTAAGGCACCTTTTTTTTTTTTTTTTTTTTTTTTTTTTTTTTTATAGTTGGGGAATGCATTTACGCATACCACCTATCCCCCAGGTGGTTATGTGGGGCTCACCGGCTAGAAGAGCCGGTACTACCCACTAAACCCCAACTTTCCCCTCCCCTCCGCCTTAGTGGGACGCCGCGGGATCGCTTACGCATAACTACCGCGACGCCCCGGCGGCAGGCCTGACGGCCACCAAACCAATAGGGCTGCTCCACAGTCCACTCTGCTGAACCAGAGAAGTACCCGGAGCAGCCCCATTAAACCACGCCGCCCACCGAAGTGGGCACCGTTCAATCGGCTGCAGAGGACAGGGAGAGCGGCAACGACACACCGACACTCCTCTTCCCCTGCAGCCCCACCGCGTCTGCCATCTAAGACGGTGGCAGCCCCGTCAAGGCCGCGGGGGGCAGGGAGAACGGCGCACCGAAATACCGGCACTCCTCTCCCACCGCGGCCTTCCCCTCTACCGGTTACGAGCCTGCCCTCCCACACAGTCCCGCAACCGGTCCCCGCCCTCCGGTCGCAAGACCGCCGAAGCGGCCCCGCTCCCGGTGGCCGCAACTCCGCTCAACGGAGAGCGGCCCCGTCTGAGTAGCGCCCTTCACCGCGGTTGACGGCCCGCGGTTAGGGCACCACCCTGCTGTTGGTCCGCGCCGGATTTCTCCGGTACCACCCGCTGCAGACTAAGCGGGTGGCGTTCCCCCATCCGCCACCTGGGGACGCGCCCGGTAGGAGTCAGCTCTCCCCTGGAAGTGTAAGGCACCTAGGGACACACCTGTAGGGATAAGTAGTAAAATATAAATAAGAAAATTTGTTCAAGATGTATCCTTTACGCCAAATAATAAAAGGAAATGACAAAGAGATTTTTATTATAACCAATGATTCATAATTCGATCTTATATTTCTGATGGTTTTATGAATGATATGCGCTTTCCTTCTTATTGATCACTAATTTATGCTCCGCTGGTAATATTGTCGATACAAAGTGACCTCTATTTGTATTCCTTTTTTTGATTACACCAAATATAAATTATTTCAATTAATTTCACTCAAATCTGTTGATATTTAGGTATGACAAGCGAAAATATTTTTTCCTTGTATGGATCGAACCTGTAGCCTATTGTAATGTAGACTGTAGCCTAATTGTATGCTTTTGAGACATCTAAAACCTTAGTCTGCCCCAAGATCATGATTGTTGTAAAGTATTCGAAACGTCATTAACCAAATATTGAAATAAATACGCGAAATAATGCGAAAAGATTTTTTTTTTCAATATGGCAGGCGTTGAATAAGGATTTAAAAGTAAGAAAAAAAACAATAAATTTATTTTCTATTATATATATACATTTAAATTAAAAATTATAGTTTCTAATATTTAAACTTAATTCAGATAACATCTGTTTAAGAGTTACATCACTGTCTTGCAACTAGTAATTAAGCACATCCTATTGTACAATGTAGTGACAACATTATAAATTCTAATGTAAAATTTTGTTAGTTAAAGCAGCCAAGTATTTCTACATTCGTAATTAATTTTGATGTTAAAAGGAATCTTTAGAGTGCTCAAAACCGTAGAAAGTAAAGGTTAAAGTGTTGATTCTTGATGGCGTGTATTTTTAAATAATGGTGTTTATGTGGGACTCATTGGGCAGAGAAGTCAGTACTACCCACTAAAACCTATCAGAACCTTAGACCCGAGAAGAAGAGATAGCCCTTAAGATGAGGTATCTTAATGAGGCGTCGCAAAATCACTGACGCCCTTAATCACGATGCCCCGACGGCAGGTCTGTCGAAACAGACGACACAACCAAAGGGTTGCTCCCACTATCTACTCTGCTATCAGAGTAAGTACCAGGAGCACCCGCATGGCACAGCACTTACCGAGATGAGCCGCCTCCCCGTTCGTTTCTTGGCTTCGCACCCACCACCCCCCAACCACGACAAAGTGAACGCACATCTGTTCTCTAACCCTTATTAATCAAAAAGAACGAAAACACTATCAAAAGCGACTGCATCGCGTACTTAAACTAAGGAATTATAAACCTACATGGAGACCTCCAAAAAAATAGCAAAGTCAAAAATAGTAGCGTGATTTTGCTGTTTATGCTAATATTCTTGATTCGGACATACATATCGTTTACTTTTTTAAAGAATAAAGGAAATTTTAATCTTATATAGGTATTGGTCGAATTTTTCAATTTTTAAGAATAAAAAAAAAACCAATTATAATAATCTATACATATAATAGAAGTTGAATCGGTACATTAGATATTTTTTTGGAAAATCTTATTGAAATAGCCATTATTATCCATGAAGAAGCCGAATCTATAGTTTTTAGAATTTTTGTCTGTCTTTCTGTTTGGAAACGTATCACAAGAAACCCACTGATAGATTTTTATGAAATTTGGTATGATGATAGCTGGTTATCCGGGTCAACATATAGGATTTACTGTGTATCTCATCTCTGAGAAATCTATACTAAACGTTAAATCGTAAGTAAGGACGAATTCGAGCGGAGCGAGGGTGAGTCGCTAGTGAATAATACAAATAATACTATATCCTTTTGTATTTTTTAAGCATCAGTTCTCTTCTTTTTAAAAGCCCTATAGTATAATATTAGCTTAATTAATATTTTTTTCTTTATTATAATGAAGTGTTTTACATATTGTTGTTAAACAACACATTTACCCATCACAGTAATGAGTACACTTATTTCTTAGTCTAAGAGAGAAAATATTTACCCAAATAGAGTATTTTATGTTTGGAGGCAGTTTTAAAGGTAGTAAATACTACATATTCATCATATTCACGAGTGTATACTGGTCAGGTTACACCAAATTCGTTTAATTGTAAGTCGAGCCTCGGTTTTACAGTGTAACCACACTTTAAAGTTACGTAGCCATTTATTTATATATAGCGGATGTAATTTAGACTAACGGAAGTCAAAGATGACGGACTTTGAAATTTTATACTTGCTGTATGCATTTCCCTTATAACAAGTTATTGAAAGTTGTATTATAAGCGAAAGAAGGAAATGATTTAAGAATGTAGACTTTCCAGATTTTTCCTCTAAACCAGCTTATGGCTTAGCAACCTGACACAGACCTTAGGTCTTTGATAAGATGTTATCCTACAATTTTAAAGAGTAAAAATTTGAAAAATATATACATAAATATGACGATTGAATTTATCATTTACTAGGCTCACCCTCGCTTAGCTCGGGTTCATCCCTAGGTTGCTTCCCCATACAAATTTTCACCCCCATTTTCACTCCCTTAAGGGATGATTTTCTAGATAAAAACTATCCTCTGTCTTTCCCAGGGTCTCAAACTATCTTATTACGAAATTTCATCTAAATCAGTTCAGTAGTTTTTAAGCCTATTCGATACAAACAAACAAACAAAAAAACAAATTTATCCTCTTTATAATATTAGAATAGATTTACAATTTTTAAAAATCTATCCATCCATTCTGTTACTAGAATGTTTATTTGTACTTTTAGCGCGAGCGAAGCCGCGGGTTCTGCTAGTATGTACATAAAATTAAAGATAATCCCATAAAATTAATCCCATTAAAAAAACTATAATTTTGAAACGAACAACAAATAGGAATCGAGCTCAACATATAAAAATCAGCATATAAAACATCATGTTAATTCTTTGCTCTATTGCTATATCAATAAGGATTTTGTTACTCATACATCACACCAAAAATGCGTATGCGCAGTCAATCATTTTAAAATGATTTTCCATATTTGTTAACAACTGAATCTAATACGCCGATAAATAAAAAGTAATATCGATATTTCTATATTTAGACGAATTCGAAGGCAAACGGTTAGCTTACAATATTCGCTCGGACTGGCCTCAAATCAACCGGTTTTATAATGTCGTATTAGTAGTCGCCACTTAACAGATGTTTAGTTATTCGCTAAATAACACAAAACCTTCTAGTTTGTTAATATTTTAATAAATATCTATACATATATAATTTTCCAGATTTTTATAGGATTGCAAAAGAAAAGTGTTTTAGACTTTACGGTTTTTTTTTTAATATTTTTTTTCTTTTATTTTATGGGAAAAGTATACCAACAGTATACATATATACATATGCTGCATTTAATAGTAAAAATGAAATTGTTTAAATTCAAATTCATTATATTTATATTTAGCATTAAATTTTTACAATGTTTGCTGATTATAATCCTTCCACCACCACCAGATCGGAAAGAAAAAATCTTAGGTAATCAATTAAGACTAAAAAAGAACTGGCGAAATATATATATATATATATATATATATATATATATATATATATATATATATATATATATATATATATATATACGTTGAGAGCTACAACTATGATTTGGATGTATATGTGTATCCATACAAATACACTTTATACTTATAGTGAGTCCATTTAGGGTTTATCGTTCATGAAGCCAAGAAACACACTGGAGGGTGGCTCACTTCGGTGGGTGGAGTACCATGCAGGCTACTCCTGGTACTTCTCTGATAGCAGAGTGGGAGCAACCCCATGGTTATTGTGTTCTGCTTTGATATGCCTATCGTTGGGGCATCGTAGTTAAATCCATAAGCGATCCTGCGACGCTCCATTAAAACTTTGGGTTTAGTGGGTAGTGCTGGTTACTCTAGCCAGCGAGTCACATTACCCGTATGTATTATACGTAAGTGAATATCCCAACATTAAAAAAAAATTGTAATTTAACTTTAATATTTTTTATAATTTTAATAAACGACGCTGCCCACAATTGTATTAATATAGACGTCAATACCAACTTTTTTATATTTTTTTCAAACAACGACACATTTGGCTCAGTTTGTAGTGAACCTATTAGCTGTGCCAGTGGTCACGGGTTTGAGTCTCGCTGGGAGCATGCATTTGTGTGATTAGCACGAATGTTTATACTCTAGTCATGGGTGTTTATATTTGTAATGTGTATGTATTTATAGTTATATATGTGTAGTGTATCAACTATCTAGTATCCATAACACCAGCCTCGTAGCTTACCATGGAACTAGATGGTGCTGTGTGTTAATGTCCCAACATATTTATTTATTTATTTATTTCATGGTCTTTTGAAAATATTTTTTGTTTATCAACAATATTGGGCCAATAACTGATCATGGTTGCGGAAGAAGTTACTCTTTGTCTTACTTACATAACACAAAAATTAATGCAGTCATACTTATAGGTCATGGGAATGAAGAATACGATTATTAATGGCGTCGCCTGTATTTACTTCTTACTCATGGTATCTAAACTATCGCTGTCTTTGTTCCATATTTTTCTGGATGTTCTGTTTGTTTGTTCGTTACTGTGTTTATTCAGGAAACACATAGTCTAATGTATGAGTGTATGATTATGTTTTTACAAGAAAATACAATCTATCTAAATTTAAATATGTTAATATGGTAGTAAACTTATATTATAAAGTAATAATTTTGGATTTCTGATTTTGACTTATTCATTAAAAAATATATATAAATCGGTTCTCAAACAACGAAAACTTCTTAACATATAAAATATACACCTGAGTTTAATATCTCCTCCATTTTTACACTAGGCTGAAACCAAATCGCTTCCGTTTATAACTGACGAGCAAAGTCTGGAGTCGTGCTATCGTTTTCGTATATGTCAATCCACTTTCACTTTCAGTATGATTAAATGTTTCGTAATGTCAATTGCTTGAAGTTAAATGCAATTATTACAAGTGACTTGATAGAAATATTTCACTTTATTCATTTTGTTTTCTTTCCCATACTAGAGTATGGTAAAAATACCATGACTTGGTAAAATATCATGACATACTCCTTATTGGGTGGGTACTAGATAGTTCACTATAATCTATAATATATAATTAAGTGAAGACAAAGCAGTTCAGTATTTTTTTCTCCCCTGTTTTTCAACCGATTTTCTTTTGAAGTTATACTTCTTTTGGTACGCTTGGGAAAAATTATGAGAGCAAAATCTTTACGATGCGCGCGCACGCCGATAGCCAAAAAGCGACATGATGAAGTTAGCTGCATTCCTTTTACAAACAGAGAGTTGTGATGTATGGAAAGAAATCTTTAGCTATTTTTGTTCTGTTTCACCAAAGAAATAACTATAACCACACGTTTTTTATTTTTATTTAGTAACTATTGAAGAGCTTTAGTGATATTATTAAAAACTTTTGAAAACTGTTTTTTTTTATATACATAGAAAGATAAATTCTATTCATATATGTTTTCCACAAATTTTTAACAAAAATCATGATCAAATTTCGAGTACTAAGCGAACTAGTAGTTTTAATTTCGACCAGACGGTTCTTGATAATTAAAATTTCAGTAATGTCTTGAGTTAATATCAATGATTTAAGAATACATAAATATCATTATGACCTACATGGTGTCGCCTCGTATATAAACGTAACCCACTGCTACTGTGCATTACGTAACATATCATATAAATACAAGTTATCGTTTGTAGTTCTGTACATCGATACAGAATTTCTCATGTCATTTAAAGGTATTGAAAACTTAAATTAATTTAGTAGTTCCAGAGATTATCGCTATTTTCATACATACAAATAAAAAAACTCTAATTTCAAAGTAATACGTATAAGGTCAGATTTTACTTACTACTACCACTTTGAATATTTGATATCTATATATACATTTAATAATATTCTAATGGAGTCAAATCTGCACATTCAACATTTTTTGGAAAATCTTACTGAAATAGTCATTATTATGGATACAGAGGTTGAATGTATGGTTTTTAGAATTGTTGTCTGTCTGTCTGTCTGGGAACGCATCACTAGGAAAATACTGGACAGATTTTGATGTTTGGTATGATGATAGCCGGTTATCTGAGTCAACATAAAGGATACTTTTACTACGGATAAATATCTCATTTCTGAGAAATTTGTACCAAACGTAGAAACGTGGTTTTAAATAAAATTATTAGTTATGGGTTCACAAAAAATGCTATGCAAAACCACGGAAAGGTCCGAAAAAGATGTTTTATATAAAAGAGACATATGTATTAATATATAATTATTGGTCAAATTTCCTCGACATCTTCTAGTTCAATATTTTCGTTCAAGCTTTAGTCTTTTTTTATATTGGAACATTAACGCACAGCATCATCTAGTTCCATGGTAAGCTAAGATGCTTGTGTTATGGATACCAGATAGTTGATACACTACACATATATAACTTTAAATACATACACAACACAAATATAAGTACCCATGACTGGAATAAAAACATTCGTGCTCATCGCACAAGTGAATGCCTCCAGCGGGACTCGAACCCGCGACTGGTGGTTGGTTTATAATAGATGATTAATAATACATGGTTTTTTCATAAATTAGTAAGCTTATTAAATATTTTAAATACCAATTGTCATAAAACAAAAATGAGGAAGTCAACTCAGTGTAGTGACTGACAGAGCGAGGCTTACAACCCTCTCGATCGCACACACACGGCGACATTCATGCGGGGTGAAAGGAAACATGCGTAAAAATCTTAAGTTTAACAAAATCTTGACGAATTTAATGCATTGAATAGTCTTGATATTTTACCCCATTGTTATAATAACATTTATTTATAAAAAAAAATTACAATATTTTTCTTAGATATCTTATTTATGTAAATATTAATTTAATAAAAAAAAATCGATTTAAAAAAAACTATGAAAATAAAATAATATATAAAAGGGCAATGAACTCATAATATACATTAGTATAAGATATGCCTTTGACAGAAGCCGTTTAAGTTTTAAGAGATGGATTATTAAAATGAGTTATTTAACATTCGCAAAGTGTAAGCGGTTTTAATATCAGTTTGAAGTATTCAAACATTTTCTAGCTACAGCGAATAAAGTTTAAAGTTCTCGAGATATATAACTTGAAGGACTTATAAGTTTTAAATTAATTTTAGTCACTTGAGGTTTATGTAATTCGGAATTTACGAAGATAATATTGCTTCATACAATATAGTAACTGAAAATTTTTGATATTATTAAAATATATATTTTTATAATTCACATGTTTATTTTTCATTTAAATGAATAAAAATAAGAAAAATAGAATATTCATATTCATTAAATATATACACTAAATGCAATCGTAAAAGCAAAAATAATTACAACTACTCACTAGAAGTCGCTTATAACACAATGGTATTACTATATAAAAAAAAATATTATATTCTTTTGTTATAAATTCGTATACGAAAAATCACTTTCATTTTTATAATATTAGCATTCATAGTAAAGTATCAAGACAGTTAGGTCCGGTGCGCACGCGCACACCTTTAGAATCGGTAAATCGGGCCGCACTTTCGGTCCAGTCCACAACCGTCTCTCTAACGTGACAGACGATAGGACAGACATGTTATATATAGATTTAAGTTATTATATATGAAGTGAACTGTTCTCTCGTGTTCTGTGTAGTACTTTTTGTGTTTGTGGAGTTTTTTGTGTTTTGAGGATATAAATATGGTGAGAGCTTTTCCTTTAAAGTTAATCGAATATTTTATTTTTATATTTTTTATAAATAAGGGCTAATTTTATATATTTCATACTATCAGTAAATACTTCTTTCTACGAATAAATATTTAAAAATATACTATAATATTTTATACAAAATAAAAAAGTTCCATTTTTTAAAACTCTTGGCCTTTTAAAAATGCCAGCATAAACTATTGTTTTTAAAATGGCATAACGCATTAAAAAATCAAATGATTAATCATTTTTGTTTTAAAGACATTAGTGATAATTAAGAAATAGTGAAATATGAATAAATAATGAGGCCTTGAGTGCTTTTATTGTTATTTAATTATATTACAAATTAAAAGAAGGTGAAATCAATTAAACTTTCTGTCATTATCATTAAATCATTATTAAATATTTAAATAAAATTTTGATGTTAAAAAAATTTTATAACTTTGATTTCACCAAAACAAAAAAGTAAGTGTAGAGTCGATAAAGCTCTATGTCGCGCGTTGAAGTCTTTTCCTCATGTATAGGTTAGATTAAACTTATTATAATTATTATTTCATAGGAATATTAAAAATTCGAAATCTTTTATTTACGTAGCAACTAGCGTACAATGGTTTAAGCATAGTTTCACTAAGAGAAAGTGCCGTAGAAATCGCGAGAACGTCTTTATGCTAATTCATTCCGTATCGTGTGTGCATAACGACTGTTTTTGCTTGAACCAACAGAGAAAAGTGAGCACTAATGTATTGTTATTGTTTTAATCTAACCTTTTGAGTTTATTTTTAATAGTGAGTTTGTAGTAAAAGTTTGAAAATACGTTGATTTAATACTAATAAGACCTAAGTTCTATATTTAGCTGTTCATTTTACATCTACAATGTAATCTTGATTTTGATATAGGCACTACATCTGAATAACGTTATTCATACATAATTAGGTGTTGGACCTATGTAAGAAATAAAAGTAGTATATAAATATAATATCTATTTTGAAAATTTAATGCCCTATAAGAGAGATTATTTTTAAATCAAAGACATTAATTTAATACTACTTTCAGTATAGTATATTTAAAAATAAGAAATAACGTTTATGTATAAAAAAATAATGGTTAGCGGGCAATATTTATTATAATAATGTTTTTATCATTTCACAATTTAAATATATACTACCAGACAACCTTGAAATATTTCTCGATGATTTTTTTTCTTTTATTATATTATTTACTACAACTAGCTTAGCGTCGTTCCGTGACAAAGATCAAGTGAATATAATTTGTTTGAGTTATATGATACCAGGAACTTCAACAAGCAAAATAGAGCTTAAGCAATAAATTTTGAATCTTTTAAATTTTTTTTATGTATTGTGAAAGAATATTAGGTAGAGACCACCTATTGTGTACCACAAAATAAAGCAATAAAAATTCTATGACTTATTATAATACTCAGAATCGTAACCAATATATAATATAGATTATAGTAGGTAGCTACGCAGTGATATATAAGTATAATTCAAGGATATGAACTCTACATTACAGTTTGCAGCTTTCAGACCTTTGAATTTTACGTATTTTTATAAGTGTTCTATAATAATCACATTATATTTTAGATAAATATCTAAATTTATAAAAAAAAACTATTATATTACGGACTCTATAACGGTATATTTAAACAAGTTTTACATTACTTTTCTTGCGCTCTAGATCAGTATAATTAATGATACAACATGCTGCTCTCCGATTTCCACGATTTTAGGCGTGGCGCACACTAGTGATTTAAAAGTCAAAATTTAAATCATTAGTGCACATCATGTATAAGCTTTACAATAATGCAAAATATTTCTTAAATTTTCAATAATGATTATGGTCTAATATTGATCACTGTGCGTACACCAGTTTCTTTTTGTTTTAAATCTACATGTTTTAGGCTATCACATTAATTCTAGATCTTATTTATGATATATAGTTAATGCGTTATTTATTAGACTCTACATACGTTTTCCGATTCCGATTATGAGGTACTTAAGTATACTAATTGCATTATATCAATTAACTAATTAAATTACTAGAAATAGCCTTACAATTATGATATTTGGACGTACTCTTTAGATGCAGACCTTAACCGATATACATTTCATTAACTCTATGTTTGGTTTACGAAATTGCATCCGTTATTTCATACATATAATATGTACTTAATTATTCCTAAGTATTTATCCCACATTTGTTCAAAGGGCTCTCATATTATTTATATATAATAATAGTGAATAGGTTCCTATGTGATATTTTAATATAAAAACTTATTCTTACTGTATTTATATTTGGAATTGACGTAATTATTATAGGCAAAAGAATTATCAAAATCGGTTCAGTCGTTTTAGAGTTTATCAATTGCAAACAAGATTTCACTTTTATAATATTAGTATAGATAAATATATAAACCCATCAACCATGACATTTTATTAATCACCAAGACACGACCTTGATGCATTGTATCATATCTTTTGATGTAGGTATACCAAAAAAATACATTAAAAATATAAATAAATAAAGTAACAACTATATAATACCAAAAGTAAAAACATAGTTCATAATACTTTCTTAGATTTACGCGAATATTTGACATTTTAAATAAATCTATCTTTTCGGATTATTTCCCGGATTCATTTTGATTTTTGGTTCCCGACGTTTTGAAAGCTTTACAGCAATAATGATCACGGGAGAAACTAAGGTTTTAGATATCTCAAAGGCGTTATATACATGTTACAGATAGTGCCTACCAACAATTTTACAAAAATGATTTTAAAATTCAAAAATATTGTAAGGTACTCTGCGAAGGTGCCATTTTTGAATTTTAAAATCAAAAAAAAAAAACGGGAAAAAAATTAGAAAAGATAGTTTTATTTAAAATAAACTTACTGTGTAACTTACGGTACTGGTACTTCGGTACTTAGAGTAAGATCCATAGATCGTACTAAGACTTATGACAAAGTTTTAATTTTAGCAAACGAAACGTTTTATAGTCTTGTCAAACGCTTAGCTTACTTTAGAAAACTATACTTTGCTTAGTAAAGATAGAGCAGTTATTATTCGCACTTCGGTATGTAAACCGTATGTAATTCGGTATGTAACTTTACAGTTCACTTGGCGAAGATGACTATGGCTTAAACTTACGATTTTGAATCTCACCCTTAGGTTTGAATTTATGTACAATCACGTTAATTGAAAGCTCCGTTCATATTTGAATGGAAAAAACAACACTTTCAGTTTTAAAATATTAAATAATAGTAAATAAACCTCTTAAAATATTCTCTTTTAAGAGAACTCATATTAATAATTCGATCGATCGTTTGAATAAAAAAAAATATTTATGTCAATGTAAGGAAAAATCCAGCGACAAACTAAAATAACCAGATTTCCTTCTTGAATCTTTCGTGTTGATTTTATATGTTTATGTATTATAATAAAATATTAGTTATTTAGACATTAGTGATCTTATCTAACATCTAACATATAAAATTATAAAGAGGCAGAGATTATTTGTTTGTTTTTTTATTTGTTTGTACGTGCCAATCTTAGGAACTAGTAATCCGTTTTGAAAAATTCTTTTTGCATTAGATAGCGCGTTTACTGAGGAAGGTTATAGGCTATACTAGCGACTCACCCTCGCTTCGCTCGGGCTCTTCCCTAGGTTTTAATTTTTTCGAGCGAAATCCTAATTTTTTTTCTAAAATAAAAGTAGTCTAAATTACTCCTTATAATATCATCTGTCTGCTAGTGAATGTCCCGTTAAAATAGGTCCAGCCGTTTCGGAAATTAGCCGGATCAAACAGACAGACAGACAAAAATTAAAAAAAATATATTTTTCTTATAAGTACCGTATATAATGCATATAGTATAAAGCTGTTATTTTGACATTACAAACATACACTTTTACTTATTTATCTGTATAGATATCATCATGCTTCTACCCAAGGGAGCGGAGCAGTAATACTATATATATTCTATCTATTCCATACGAACCCTTAAAACGTACCTAGGGACATATCCAAACAAAGCGAGTGTAAGCCAGTAGTCTAACATAAAATAAAAAAGGGTACGACATTTTAACATTAGATACTATAAAACTTTATAATTTTTTAAAGATGTATGTAAAACAGCAGTCGAGTCGAATAATTATCTTAGATTCGTACACAGATTTCGTCAAATGTATGTATGTGAAAGAATGTGCATAATATAGTGTTTTTTAAAAAGTCCAAAAAGATCCGGGTTCTAAATTATTTTCTATAAAAAATATATTGAAAGTGCTATATTTTTTTTTTGTTATAATATATACTATTTTTTTAATATTATAAAGTAATTTAAAATTAAAATAGTTATAATTAATTAATTAACTAAATAACTTTTGAAACTAAAGGTATGAGGGAGTAAGTTTTATATATTTTTTTACATGTATAATAATGTTAATAAATACGAAATAAAAATAATCTCACTTCTGAAGGGTTTCTGAAAGAAATCTCTTAAAAAAATAAGTTATCCTTTGTCAACATTCTGTTAAGTACTTTATTTTATGTAACATATTATGTTCGAAAAATAATGTAGAAATGAATATTTATAGTATTTACGCCAAAGTTTATTCTTAAAGTACTTACTTTGGCATATACTTATTATGAAGCTGAAAATATATATTTGCAGTTACTGAACTAATTTTAGCAAAATTTAGTTGAAAATGTTGTATTTTATTAGAAATTTTAATTATTTTTAATACATTGTTTTAATTTTATTATTTTATAGCGAATGATGTGTTCTATAAATGATAAAAGAATAAAACAGATGGAACGCACAGAAGGCAGCAGATAAAATCTGAAGTGATACTATAATTTGGATATGTATAACATAATTGCTACTACTGCTCCCACAATTAGAAGCAAAATGAAGAAAATATTAATGTCCTATTGTATGTTACAAGTAAATTAAATTTCATGCACAAAATTTCACAAACAAGTCTTTAAAATAACTAGAGTTAGGCCTAGTTGTTGAAATTAGGCCATGATTATTATTGAAAATCTATTCATATAATAAAATTCTGAGTCGAATCTGTACATTAAATATTTTTTTGGAAAATATTATTGAAATAGTCATTATTATTGATCATGAGGCCGAATCTATAGTTTTAGAATTTTGTCTGTCTGTCTTTCTGTCTGTTACCGCATCATGAGGAAACTACTGGACAGATTTTGATGAAATTTGGTATGATGATAGCAGGTTATCCGGGTCAACATATAAGATACTTTTTACTGCGGGAAAATATCTAATTAGGACAAAAACAGCCAAAAAAACTATACATTCGGCCTCTGTATTGATAATAATGACTATTTCAATCAGATTTCCAAAAAAAAATATGTACAAATTCGACACAGAATATGTAAAAATCGACAATAACATTTAGTTAAATTTAGTACGTAATATGTAAATTCTATTACTTTTAATTTAAAGTTTAAAATTAACTATACATCTCTAAGATAAGTCATTTTAACATGTTGACATTAATATAGGGCTTAACTGTAACAGTTACTGCATATTGAAATAGTTAACTAAGTACCACCGTTAGGCTCCTGTTCATATCTGATGCGATCAACGGTACTTGCTTTCAATTTAACCCAACACTAGCTTTTCTCGCGATTTCACATCTAATTTTAAAATTATCTTGTTTTTTCTCTTCATATTATTAAAAAAATAGTAATTTTTACTTTGTTTTCTTAAAAGGTAGCACCTCGTCTTCTCATATCTCCCACACATAAAAATCTAAGTCAAATATTTTTATTCATTAATTATTATTAGTACTTAAAATTGGTCATTGCTCCATTAGAATACACTTAATACTAAGTAAGTATTTGGCGCTTTTTCACGTCCCCTTACTGGAATTGGACTCTCCTTCCATCTGAGGAGGATCAGGCTATAGTCCACCACGCAAGTCAAATGTGAGTTGGCTCAGACGTACAGGTTTTTTCACGATGTCTTCTTTCACCGTAAGGCATACTTACGACATTTTAAAATTGTATAATATTACTATTATTTAATAGGAAAAATAAAATATTGGTTTCTTACGATTGATATAATTTAGCGCTATTATATAGCTTTCGAAAACAGGGTCATTATTTCAATCGATTTTAGCAATTCCATTTAGTATCTCGGTTCAGACGCTTGCATGTAAGCAATTACTACCTATAATTATAATAATTATTATTGCAAAGTTTAAAATTAAACTCGTTATATAACTTGTTATATAATATTTTTACGTATTAATATTAAATTGTTGGCGTGAAAGTGTGGTTTTTAGTATGTTTATTTGTCCCACAATAACGCAGTAATCATTTCGTATCAAATTATAATGGGTAATTACTTTAATTTAAATGCTTATATGACAATACTTCAGGTTCCGTACCCGAAGGGTACCAAAGGAGCCTTATTTATATACCTCTTTGTCCGTCCGTCTGTCTGTCGGAGGGCTGTATCTCATCGTAATAGGTAGTTTAAAGTTTCACAAAATATGTATTTCTATTGCCGCTATAACAAAAATATAAGCAACATTTTTTTAACGTTTGTAATCGCATACTACATACATAGAGTAAAAGTTATATTAATAAAAAGTACATGTACGATGATACAGAACCCTTCGTGTGCGAATTCGACTCGCACTTAACCGATTTTTTATGTCCATCGCTTCGTAATAAATTGTCAAAAACATAAATGACATGACAACATAATAATATGAAACAATTTTGATATAAAGTAAAATATATAAATATTGACTCACCCTCGCTTCGGTTTCGTCCCTAGTTTTCGCAGCGCATGCCAAATAATGACTATTATAGGCAAATTTTAGACTGTTGATAGGTGAAAGATTTTTTACATTGGTCTAGTAGTTTTTTAGCTTAATCCATTATAAACAAACATACAAAAATAATTTTTTTCTCTTTATTATATTAAATATAAATGTAAGAAGATATGTCTATATGTAAGCATTGTTACATCGTCAATTCAAATACTCAATGAGCAAGTCATTTTCGAAGTAGAAAGCCTATTTAGTGTTTAACTGGCCTTGGTTCACTTCAAAATGTTATGTCATGAAGCTTTGAAAAGAATTCGTATAATAGAGTTATTTCTTAATACTATGTAGAAATTATAAACGATGCTTGGTCAAGCACACCCTATTAGTACAGGTAAATGGATATTTTATGTATATTATACTGAGTTTATGATAAAATTATATATATATATATATATATATATATATATATATATATATATATATATATATATATATATATATATATATATATATATATATATATATATATATATATATAGCGACTCAGCCTTGCTCCGCTCGGTTCGTACCTGGTTATGCTTTAACGTTTAACGTTTAGTATAAACTCAGATATGAGATATTTTTCCGCAGTATAAAGTATCCTATATGTTGACCCGATAACCAGCTATCATTATACCAAATTTTATCAAAATCTGTCCAGTGGTTAGAAAAACAAGATAGTTTGAGACCAAGTAAAGGGGATATAATAGTTTTTATTCCGGAATCCATCCTTTAAGGGGATGAAAATGGGAATGAAAATTTGCATAGGAAAGCAACCTAGGGACAACACGAACGAAGCGAGGGTGAGTCACTAGTGTCACAAATAAATAAAAAAATATCGTAATCGTATAAAACAAACGCTATATATATGTTAGGCTAATACAGCCCCATAAATGTACATAATGTATAAAGAAACGTATTACGTGAAGGTTTCCACACCTTTGTCTAAGCTGTGATGTAAAATAAGCAAAAAGATATTTCCTTTAGAAAACGTCACATAATACATTACTTAAGATAATAACCGTGTTCTAACATTACTGTATGAGAAAATATACATTTTATGCCTTTTCTTTATGAAAAAGATGAAAGATATATATTTTGCATGTATACAACATCACAGCTTGTATGAGTCTGACTGTGTCATATTTATTTAAGAAGAGATGAAGAAACGTTTATTTTTTTTACACATTAAACATCCCTAAAAAACCTTTTGTTTTATTAGGGCTTCATGAAACACGCAAAACATATAGACATCAAAACAAATTTAACGGACAATTTATATTAGTCGCGAGCGGAGATCGAATCTAAGTATTTTTCGGAAGACCTGTGAAATCCGCTAACCCACATTAATTGCTCAGCGTAGTGGACTTTGGCCTGATCCCTATTACATTGAAGAGAAGCCCATTACTAATTCTACAAGATAAATCTCTTCCAGTTAACCCATGTTTAAGGGAAATAGAGTTAAATTATTCTTTTTGTAGACAGTAAAGGCAAAGGCAATACTAAAGCTAGTTACAAGCAAACTTCATAATTTTATTCCCTTATAACATCTGTGCGATTTGATTGGAGAGCAGCCGCCCGAATGATCTGATTACATTCATTGTGTTTCGGCAAAAGACAGACTATTTTTCCGGTTGCATAATTTTGCTTATTATATTATACTAGCAGTACACGCGGCTTCGCTCGTGTTGAATTATATGATCGCTACAAACTTCACAAGATCATCCCTTGGGCAAATCTGAAGTTTACCTGGAAATTTCGTCATAATCGCTCCAGCCGTTCTGGAGTTCATAAGAAACATACATACATCGATTTTTATAAATATAAGAGAAATTTTAGTCTATGACAGTGCTATTATGTGATTTTAGAACTTTATTTCTTATTAGTTTTTTTTTTTTTATTTCTTTCGTTTGTATACGTAATAACCGTGTAATGTATATTTTATTATTTAGTCTTAAATAAGAAACTGGTAAGCTAAAAGTAGCTTTCAAATAGTGTTGTTCACTCAATTATATAAACAAACAGATTCTACCTCTTTATCTATACATATAATAAAATTCTAACTGAGTCGAATCTGTACCTTAAATATTTTTTGGAAAATCTTATTGAAATAGACTTTATTATCGATACAGAGACCGAATCTATAGTTTTTAGAATTTTTGTCTGTCTGTCTGTCTGTCTGTCTGTTGCCGCATCACAGAAAAACCACTGCAGGGATTTTGATGAAATTTGGTATGATGATAGCTGGATATCCAGGTCAACATATAGGATACTTTTACCGCGGGAGATTATTTCATTCCCACGGGAATACACGTTATAACACAACCCAAAAAAATATTAATGATCAGAATTTCTTGAAACTTGGTATTAATGCTCTTCAATACAATTAAATAAATAAGAGTTTTAGCGTTTTTTGAAATTCATTGGGATGAATTAATTAAGGAGATACAATAAGGTATGAAAATTTGTATGAAACCTACCTTTTTAAAGTTTTTTTGCTGTAGTTTTAGCGCGAGCGAAGCCGGGGGTTTTGCTAGTAATATAATATAATCAAAAAATATTATATCGCAGATAAAATGTAAGAAAACACTTATAATAACTATAGTTCTATTAAACGTACTATAAACGATCGAATTAAATTTTATTACAAACATGTATGCATTTGTAAAATATGTCAAGTATATAATAAAGTATAGGCGCATAATTAAAATACCTTCATACTTTAGACGTGTTATTGCATATTATGAGTTTATACGCCATCTGGTGTAGTGGTAGCTTATTTTGCTGGACATAATGATTATGAAGGAAGTACGTCGATCTATACAGATATATAAAATTGAAATGTCTGTTTGTAATGTCAAAATAACAACTTTTTACTAAATGCATATGAAATTATGCACGGTACTATAAGAAAAACATTTTTTTTTAATTTTTGTCTGTTTGTCCAGCTGTCCGTCTTTCTGTATGTCTGTCTTTCTGTTTATCTGTATGTCGGTCATAAAACACAAAAATCAAAATTTTTCAATTATCAGAACCAACTTTTCCAAATATATTTCCTAATAACCTTATTCTGACTAAAACAGATATTTTAAAATGTTAGCTCATTCAGACCGCCTGTTCTTAAGTGACACGCTTACATTAAATTTTTTTTTCAACAAGAAGAAAATTAATTAAATTAAAATTAGTGTACAAATTTATGTTTGCTTGCTTGACTTGTATATCAAGTATATATATAATCAAGTATTTAACAAAAAGGTCTAAGTACAGGAGGCATATGTTTTTTGACACTAAACAGACTCTATAAACATTGTTATTTTATTTGCATTCTCACTCATAAAATTATGTATCATCTGCATTCGACATACCTAGTAGACCGTGACATTTGAATTATATGCAATAATCAATAATAAAGTAATAGACTAAATTATTATATGATTTTATCTATATGTTAGATTATTATACGAAAACTCATGCTTAAATAACAAAATCATTAAATAAAACAGTAGTAACCTATTCAATGCCAAAAAGTCAAAAATGGGTTCGCATCTTTGAGATACGCGTATATCTAAACTAATATTATAAAGAAACAGAGTTTGTTTGTTCGTTTAAACGCGCTAATCTCAGGAAGTACTAATCCGGTTTAAAAATATTTTTTTTTGCATTAGATTGCCTGTTTATTGAGGCTATATGTAATCCCGAAAAATGTACAGTTCCCGTGGGATAGATTTGTTTTTGTCTAGAGACGAACACGAAGCGAAGCGAGGGTGAGTCGCTAGTCTAAGATAAGAAAGGGAAAATATTTAACTATTAATAATGCATGAACTAGCACTTTGCCTTTTACTTGGGCTTAATAAGTTTATTACTTTATCACACTAATTTTAATAAAACCCTTTTATTGTTCAGTACCCAAAATAATTCCAGTTAGTACATTAATTTTAAGCTTGGCAAAGAAAAACATAAGTTGTATGAAATAATGTTTAAAACAATAAGGAAGTTTCGCCTAACGACTCTATTATAGTCGATTACGATGTGGTTTCGAAAGTTAAACTTAACGATCGATGAAATGCTTTGAGATTTCTATACAAAAACAACGCTATTTTAATTACTTAATTTAAAACAACATTAATTTAGTGATAAATCAACGTTTTTTTGACATTAACACACAGCACCATCTAGTTCCATGGTAAGTTACGAGGCTTGTGTTATAAATATCAGATAATTGATACACTACACATATATAACTTTAAATAAATACATATTATAAATATAAACACCCCTGACTGGAGTAAAAGCATTCCTGCTCATCACACAAATGAATACTCCCAGTAAGACTCGAATCCACGACCGCTGGTACAGCAATAAGCTACAAACTGAGCCAAATGTATCGTCTAATAGAAGAAATTAATTAGTTTATTTATAAGGAGTTTAATTTCTATCAACTTTGATAGAGAAAAAAATAAAATTCTACTCAAATATTATTATTGAGACAGGCGAAAGAATTGATGAAGTTTAAAATATCGATATTTTATTTAAAACAAAATATATGTATGAACTGGTTGTATGCACTAAAAAGTCATGGCCGCGAATCTATTAAAAGAGCAGAAATCGTAAGGTTTTTCTTTACCTTATTTCGTGACTGAGCTCAATATTTTTTATACTTCTGCAATAGAAGCATGCTCTACATACTATATTTGTATTTTGTTTGTGAAAAAATTTCATTTTTTAATATCGACTTTGTTGCGTGGAATAAATTAAATTTTTTTACTAGATTACAATTTGTTAAACACTTGAATTAATAAAAGTACGACAACGTAAATATTAATTTGTCTCTTTGTTATGATGTAACGGGAAAACCTATCGACACGATTTTTTGATCGACACTTGATGTTGTGGAAAATGACATGACCTTTTTTTTAAAAAAATGAATCTATAGTAAAAAAAAGATTTAAAGAACTTGCATGGTTTGTGTTATAAATAATATTCCTAAAAAGATTTAATCAAAATATTTTTAATCTATGAAAATTGTGTATATATGTAAAATAGCAGTCCGTCTGTTGTAACTCGCAAGCGATGTCGAAAGCGCACAAGGCCGAGCTGTAAGGACGAACGTGCTTACTTAAATATTTTGAGAAAATACAATTTTATATACTGTAATGAATTGAGTTTAAAATAATGAAAACTTTCAAGTTCTTTTATTACAACGAAATATATATATATAAAGATTACATACCGGAGTTAGTCTAGTATAACTAATGCAAACTCGACAGTCTCATTAGTCTGGTAACTAACGTATAAACGTTACGGCTTTGAATCATATATTTTTGAGTTCAATTCAAATACAATGGGTAATTTAGATTTTCTTTCACGAAATTTTTGCCCATGTCTTGAAGAAAAAATATAAGTTTAGTTCATCTCTTTTATCACCTTGCATGAATGAATTGAGCTTGTACCTGCGTTAAAGCAATAAAATTTCAAGCGTTCATTTGTACTATATTTTTTTCTGTATAGTTTCTATACTAGAATTTGGTAATGGCTATATCATTATAATTAATTTAAACTCAATATTATGTAATACTTTTTCATATTTATGTGGTTTTTTTAAGTCTTTTCTGCTGACGCTACGAATGCTTTAGATCAAACATGGTCACGCGATTTGGGTTTTAAACGGCTTTGAAGTCATAATTATTATATACAAAATTATACATTGAGTAATTTAAAAGAGAAATGCTTTGGTCTAGAGTGTAGAATTTTAATAATAAATTCGCAATCTAATAGTTTATACATATAATAAAATTGTAACTAAGTCGAATCTGTACATTAAATATTTTTGGAAAATCTTATTGAAATAGACATTATTATCGATACAGAGGCCGAATCTAGAGTTTTTTGAATTTTTGTCTGTCTGTCTGTGACCGCATCACGAGAAAACCACTCGACAGATTTTGATGAAATTTGGTATGATGATAGCTGGTTATCCGGGTCAACATATAGGATACTTTTTACTGTGAGAAAATACATCATCTCTGAGAAATCTATACTAAACGTCAAAACGTACGTAAAACGTTTCACATAAAATGTCAATCGTATATATTAAACACTCATATAAAATAAATGCATACTAAAATCTTTTGATTTATGTACATAATATATATATTAATATATATATATATATATTATATATACATAATATATATATATATTAATATATATATTATGTACATAAATCAAAAGATTTTAGTAATATTGACACTAAAGTTGTATTATACAAAAAACTATAACTAGTATTTGAAAACATAAACAACGTCTTAGTTAACTTACTTTCTTATGCACATGTTAATTCTGTATTGTATGTGGGGCATAAAAAATTGTGAGACGTATCCGTGAAGAACTTTCATATACTTTCTTTTCACGGTACACTTTGGCTTCATTGTGAAACACAGCGCGTGCGGGGGTCGAATATTTAATATTTTTTAACTACCCATTTCTATTTTTAAAAGTTTCATAAATAAAATCTATACATATAATAAAATTGTAATTGGTCGCTGTCTGTAAATGAAAGATATTTCAGAAAAACTATTGGGGATCTTTATTAACGCAATAGAACCCAAAACAATGATTTTTAGTTTTTTCTATCTGTTTGTCGGTTTGCCTGTTTGTCTGCGCGTTTGTGCGTGCTAATCGTAGAAACGGCTTAACCGATTTGGATGCAGTTTTCACTAATGTATTGTGGTAAGCTTCACTTAACATTTAATATTTGTTTTATATCAATCGGTTTTTAAATAAAGAAGTTATGTCTATTTAAAGAATCATCTAGGAGAGAGAAGAAGCGAGGGTGAGCCGCTAGTTTCTTATAATTTTGCCATTTATCTAATTTCAGCTAATAATTTGACACTTCATAAAGTATACTTGCAAATAATCTATACAAATAAATAAATTTGAAGTGTCTGTTTGTAATATCAAGATAACAGCTTTTTACCAAATTCATAAAAAAGTGTATACTAATAAGAAAAAACGTTTTTTTAAATTTTTGTCTGTCCGTTTGTCTATTTGTTCCGAATAATCTCCGAAACGGCTTGTCCGATTTTGACAGGACTTTAACTGGCAGATAGCTGATGTTATAAGGAGTAATTATTTTTATTTTCGAAAAAGAATTAGGCCTCCTAATTATAATGTTTCTAGGGACGCCGGCAAAGCGCGTAGTGCTGCGTAGTTCTTTGTCTTAGTTAGACAAGTAGAATATTCGACTTAAATATCTAATTTACTAATAATATCTAATTTACTAAAAATATCTCATCTCTGAGAAATCTACTTTAAATGTTAAAAGATAATTAGGGACGAACCCGAACGGAGTGAGGATGAGTCGCTAGGCTTCAAAAATATTAAAAACTAATTTTGCTCTTTTAAGGCTTTTCCGTCTCTACAAATTGGCTATTTGACAATTCTAACGATAAAATATTTAATCTGTTGGAGACAGTAGCTTATGGGTCCACAATAATTATACAATATGTTTTTTGCATTAAAATAAATTGTAAATATTTCATTTTTGAAAAATAAATTTGAGTTTTTTTATCTGTGGATTACAAATACTGAAACGCTGGCGGCCATGTTTGTGCAGCGTGTGACGTCACCTTTCACATAACAAAACATCGTGTGTTTTATCGTTTGCACTTTGCTGAGAAGATCACTCTAAAATATTTTAATTAGTGCTTGTGAGAAGTTTTACGAAATGGAGCCGGGTTACACAAAAGCTGATAGTGCAAATTTACCAAAAATAGATTCATTTATGGTTGCAAATTTTTTTGCATGTAATCCTGACTTTTGCTCAGCCGAGTTTCGGAATGTAAAAACTTCCGTGTAAGTACCGAAATGAACAAAGTAATTATGTATAATTTATTGGTAAAAGTTAATGTGTATAGTTCTTAAGTCAAGTAGTAAAAATTTTATAAAATAATTTTAAATTACTTAAAGGTTATGTTGATAATTTTAGATCTTCGCGACAGTCGTATGGTTATTCACCATAAAAATAATACTTTTAAAATTAATAATAAATAATGTCATAAAAAGAATTGTTTTTATGACATGTTTTATGTACAAAATACTGGATTAAGTTTAATTTATTTTCAGTAAATCAGAGGCTAAATTGATTGCTTTTAAATACTTACATCGAAGTGATCTTCACAAAAAAAAATTGCAGATTTATCAGATGTAAAATTGAACTCTCAGCGTGCTAATTGTAACCACTGCTTTCGACGTTTAGGACATTTAGGGACGTGTATAAACAATTTGTCAGGATATTTAATTGTAGAACTTTTACACAGGTACGGCACACGTCTTGTAGCTTGTCATTTTCATAAAAAATATTTATATTCTAAATATATATATATATATATATATATATATATTAACTTATATGAGCTTGCCAATGAAAAAGCTGCAAACTTTTAGCTTAAAATATGTTTAAGAGTTGGAGCATCGTAGCATGGAAAATATATAACATGTTATATTCTCCATGCATCGTAGTTAGCTTTACTTAGTTTATTAAGATATGACGTCACAGCCAGGAATGTCACGTGATGTGCTGTTTTCGCGCGACTTTCAAATTACTGAAAGATTAATATATTTTTTTCCGAATAAATAACGCTTTTTTCAGAAAAAAATAATTGTAAGAGGTATAAAATGAACCTACGTATGTTTTAAAATATCTTTCCGAAAACTGTCAAATAGCCAATTACAGGATATTTAATGAGAAAATTATTAAAGACAGGGAGGATTATGGGGAAATATTAATTAGTCGATCGATTTTAGCTGATCTCATGTAGTATTTAATTTTTTTTTTTAAATTAAAAGACAATACAAAATATTAGATATTTTTTTTAACTCTTAGCAGTATATTTTTTAATATGGTATGGATTTTATTTCCTGTTACATTACTCGTATAATAACAGATTAATCTAGTTTTCATAAATACCTGTTTTATTTACGACGTATATTTTAATTTATTTTAATAGTTCAAGAATGACTAAGTAACTTGTTTCGACTTTTCAACGCCTATCTTATTAATACTGTTAACGTGGAAGATTGTGATGATGGATGTTTGTTGCTCTTTCACGCAAAAACTGCTGAACGGATTTTGATAAAGCTTTTAGTATAACTTATACGAAATACAAACAATACTTGTTAAAAATTTAAGTAAAATATTTATTGATACAATTTACCTATCTATATTTAAAATATCTAGTTTCAAAATTGTTTTATTGAAATCTATATCAAAACTCGTCAATGGCTAGCTACTAAACGAAAAAGTGAAGTAGTGGTAACTAATGCACTTGCTTGGGAAGTCCGAGTGAATCGGGTTCAAATCCCGGGTCTCGCACGTAGACTATGGCCTGATCCCCTTCGTACTGAAGGGAAGCCCGTGCCCAGCAGTGGGATATTAAAAAGGGTTGAATACAAACTAAAAAAGGGAAAGAATTGACAAAATAGAGGAGAAAAACGTTCTTGGTTTAAATATATTTAAATTTTATTATGTAAATGTATGAGTGACATAATACTTAATTGTTTTTCAAAAGAGATACCGACGCTTGACCATGTAACATTTCTAATGCGTTGACCTTTAGTTTAAGTTTGACAATCTTATCATTGCTATGTTACTGTCAACTTATAATTTTATTTTTTAAATGAATGGCTATATGTGTTGCTAAGCGCAAAACTCAATAATGTATAGACCAATTCAGCAATTTCTTTTTCAAATATTCATTGAAGTCCGTGAACTGTTTTTATGAAGAGAAAAATTCCAAAAAAATCACGGTAGACGTAGAAACGTTACACGTATTTTATAGAACAAGGTCTGACAGGTATTTATATTATTTAATATTGTTGTGCCAGCGGTCGCGGGTTCGAGCCCCGTTGGGCATTTGTGCGATGAGCACGAATGTTTGTACTTCAGTCATGGATGTTTATATTTATAATATGTATGTATTTAAAGTTATATATGTGTAGTGTATCAACTATTTGGTATCCCATGTGTTATCACAAGCCTCGTAGCTTACCATGGAACTAGATGGTGCTGTATTTTAACGTCCCAACATATTAAAATACACAAGTTATATTTATAAGTTGGCAAATAATCGTAAAAAAAATTGGTAAATTCGAATAATTTTCTTGTTTCATACTTTTTAGAGTGTAATTTTATCTTCAATCAGGTTTAAGTTTTAAAACTTATATTTTAAACCACTGGGTGAGCTAGTACTTTGAATCTCTTTCACATCTGAATGACAAAAAAAAATCGAGAATTCCCAATTGAGAATCTCTTTTCCTTCGAATAAATTGAGTATACCGATGTCTATTCCAATTTGGTTTAGACGAATCCGGCGAAGACAAGTCTCCAGAGATATAGCGTGAATATTAACTCGTATTCAAAATATAAAAAAATAACACCCTCGCTTCACGGGGTTCGTCCCTAGTTACGTTTTAACAGTTAGTATGGAATAGATAGACTATATATTATATATTATTTATTTCCTTCCTTGTGTAGTACTATGATGATATATAGCATATAGCCTTCCTCAATAAACGGCCTGTCTAATGCAAAAAGAATGTTTAAAAACGTATTTATTTTTTTGTATCGTATTCTGAATTAGTGCTTGACTACGTTCCACCTGATGGTAAGTGCTAGCGCAGTCGTAGATGGTAAGTCGCACTAATAATATATTAATAGTGCATCAGATTAGCGCGTTCAAACAAAAAAAGAGACAAACAAACAAACTCTGCTGTTTTATAATATTAGTATAGATTTCTTTTATTTATTCATTTACTCCCAATTTTCCTCGCATTTTTGCTCGCGTTGCTAACAAAAGTTCATCTTGACAGGATATAAAATATTCCCATTAAATAGTTTCAGGATAAAGAAGTAAGAAATTTACACTTTTTTGAAAAAAAAACTATGATTTGATATTAATCCTATTCATTTATCAACACAAACCCTGCTAGTACCTTAAATATAAGCCAAATATTTAAAGTTCCTAAGTAAGCTTTTTTTTACTTATTTCTATATTAGTTTTTTGCTCGCGGATTTGCTCGCATAATAAGCGGGGTGAGGATTGAGGGTAGCCTATACCCAATCCTAGAATGCAATCTATGTGCTTGCCAAATTTTATCAAAATCTGTTCAGCGGTTTAAGCGTGAGAATGACAGACAGAGTTACTTTTACTTAATTTAATTGCTTTTGTAAGAGCAATACTAAAAAAGAAAGTTATATACTGAACAATAAATTTATATTTTGTTAGCGACTCACCCTTGCTCCGCTTGGGTTCGTCCCATTTAAGGTTACCATAGATTTCTCAGAGATGAAATATTTTCTCGCAATAAAAAGTAACCTATATGTTGAGCGGGATAACCAGCTACCATCATACCAAATTTCAACAAAATATGTCTAGTGGTTCCCCGTGCTGCGTTCCCAGACAGACAGACAGACATAAATTGTAAAAACTATAGATTCGGCCTCTGTATCGATAATAATGGTTATTTCTATTAGATTTTTCAAAAAATATTTAATATACAGATTCGACTCAGTTAGAATTTTATTATATTTATAGATATGAAACAATGATGATGTCACGTACAAATAATTGTAAAACTAAAATAACCAACAACACACGTAATTTATATCTAGATCTTAAATAACGATCATTACGTTACCAACATAACAAAAGACAAAAGACACTAATTTTATTAAGAGATAGAGCGGTCCACAATAAATGGCGGATGTTTATCACAAGCGTGAGAATTTTGTAAATAGACTGTTTTAGATAAATCTTCTACATCTTGAACGATTTAACGTTACTATATTATGATGTTAATTCAGTTTATGTTTTTACTAGCAGTACCCGTGGCTTTGCCCGCGTTCAAACTTCCGATCGCTACCAAATTTCACAGGATCACCTGCTAGGCTATTCTGAAGATTGCCTGAAAATATCATCAAAATCGCATTAGCCGTTTTGGAGTCCATAGAATATATATACAAACAGACATTGATTTTTATATTATTGATATGTATATATTTAATCCAGACCAGTAAGCCCAGCAGTAACACGCTTGATTGGAATACCAATTGAAGTGGGTTCAAATCTCGGCTCGGTTTGATTTTTTGTAAAATATTTCCAACATACTCACCACTTAGTAATACTGTGAAGGAAAATATCGTGAGAAGAACAATTGTGAAAAAATATGACATAAATTTTTGCCTTTTTAGCATTTTACAAAAAAAAAAACATACCACAAAAGAAAATAAACTCAGTAGGCAAAGACACACACATAGTCATAAAGGTAACTATCTATCAATAAACATTTCTAGAAGCTATCGTAGCTTACATAATTGTAAAGACACTAGCAGTACCCGCGGCTACGCAATCTACAAAAAAAACTTTTTGACTTTACATTATACTAACAACTCACTCTTGCTTCGCTCGGGTTCAACCCTAGCTTGCTTCCCATTACAAACTTGCATCCCCATTTTCACCCTGTTAAGGAATGATTTCCGGGATTAAACTATTCTATGTCCTTCCCAACGTTTCAAACTATCTTCTTACCAAATTTCATCTAAATCGGCTTAGTGGATCCAGAGATTACCTACAAACTTACAACCTTTACCTCTTTATAATATTAGTATAGACAATATTAATACTTATAGTATTTATATATTTTAGTATTTACATAATATTGTTCATACAAAAATACTAAAATTACGATTAAAAAATGGGGGGTGGGGGTAGGAGGGTGAAAAATACTTACGACCTCTTCTCATACCTACCAAATATTAAAAAAAATATGTTAAGATCGGTCCAGTCGTATCGAAGGAGTGCGGCCACAAACACTGTGACAGAAGATATTTATGTATTCGATAAGAACATATTACGCTACTGAAGAAACCTGATATAAATAATGAAGCTTAAATGTCATGAGAAATTCGAGAACCTTGCCAATTAAGAGTGTCAAAGGCATCGTTTGCTTGATTTTAGGTAATCTGTGAAGATCTCTTATCCCTTATTCATTAGAAAGCTTACTCTACATAGAGTCAATTTACAAGAGGTGTAGCAAAATTAATACTATTGTTATTTTTATCAACTTTTTATATGTTACGCAATGAATATGTAAATACAGATAGTTGTGTGCCTTTGTTCCTCTGTTTGTCAGCCGATTTTCTTTTTTGTTTATATTTAGTAGCTATCGATGAACTTTAGTGTTATCAAAAAGAAAAAGATTTTGGAGAAAGTGATTTTTTTATATAGATAGGAAATTATATTCATATATGTTTTCTTAGTTTATACATATAATAAAATTGTAACTAAGCCGAATCTGTACATTAAATATTGTTTGTAAAATCTTATTGAAATATACGTTATTGTCGATACAGAGGCCAAATCTATAGTTTTTTGAACTTTTATCTGTGTGTCTGCCTGTCTGTCTCTCAGCGCATAATGGAAAACCACTTTTTACTGCGAGAAAATATCTTATCTTTGAGAAATCTATATTAGACACTAAAACTTAAGTAAGGACGAACCCGAGCGGAGCGAAAATGAGTCGCCAGTTCTGTATAAATATTGAAATAGAGTCAACATTATTTCCATATAAATAAAGGGTAAGAACTTTATCCTGAGACAAAATTTAAAAGTTTGTACCTCCTTTACTTAAGTCGGTTAGTACATTTAATACTCGATCATTTGGACATCGTACAATAAAGGCTAGCGTACATTGCCACACAAATTGCACACCCTAAACAGTAAGTAGAATTGAGCAAGTCATTACACCATCGAAATTTATTCATTAAACTCGTATTCTAAGGGCATTACGATTCAAAATCATATATCAATGAATCAATACAATTGTTTTGACATCTATTGCTATGTAGAGTAAGGTACAAAATCAGTTTTTATTGCATTACGTAGTACTGTCAAATCTGTCTTAATTAATTATAGATGTTGTGATTCTTATGTATATTGGTTTGGTTGATATTAAATATTTAATTAAATAAGTTATATTTACACCAAAATATCTGTACTAATTAAAAAAAATGTTTTATTAATAACTGGAAAATATCTTGTTTTAATATAAAAGTTTTTTGTGCTTTGAAAAACTGGTGAAAATTTATAATTCGATTTTTTCCCTCTCTTTTTCTTTTCTTGAGACATAATACGTATACATATAATATAATACATATATCTTATATGTAATGAAATAGAGTAAAAAATGTCATGTTTTCAGTGGTACAGTATGAAATAGGCATTTCATATACATACATATATATTATGTATAAGAATGAACGATATTTTCGAGCTACGGTGAATACCTCAAAAATTTTGTTCATTCAACATACATTCTTGTACATAATATAAATTACATATTATACATTTTGCTTTTACTATAGATTTGACTAAGAAAGATTTGATGAACCTATACAGATAAATAAAATTGAAGTGTCAAAATAACAGTTATGTCAAAATAACAGCTTTTTACTAAATACATATAAAATTATATACGATACTTATAAAAAACACTCAATTTTTTATTTTTTGTCTGTCTGTCTATTTGTTCCGGCTATCTCCGAAACAGCTGAACCAATTTTAACGGGACTTTCACTAGCAAATAGCTGATGTTATGAGGAGTAACTTAGGCTACTTTTATTTTAGAAAAAGAATTAGGGTTTTACTAAAAAAAACGTACCTAGGGACGCACCCAAGCGAAGGGAGGACAAGTCGCTAGTCAATTATAATAATGTAACTAAAATTAAAATAACTTGTAGTTATCATTAAAGATATGCTGATGCTATTAGAGATGTTGTTTAGGGAAAATACTTTTTGAACTTATTTATGCCTTAATTGATAACGAGATTATAAAAACATTAATAAAACTACATTTTATCAATTGCCAAATCAATTAGAAATATTCTTTTATGTACTTTTAAACTAAAAAAGAGAAAGAAATTATATAAAATTCAGATACGATAAGTGTCTACTACTTCATACGTGTCATACCTAGTGGTGATATGTCGCAATCAACTAGCTTAATCAGTCGTTTGATTTGCAGCCTAGCTTTTTAATTAAACGGTGCCATTTAATTAAAAAGCCGAAATAATATCCAGCCAATGCGTCTAATACAATATTTAATGAACGGGCTAGCAGATACTCAGGCAATTCATAGAATAGCGTAATCGTATGACGAAAATATATGAAATGTTTAATATTGAGAATTCTTTATTCATGTACCATAATTAAATGAAGGTTTTACTCACTTTTAAGCAATTTACTTTAGATTACAGCAAGGCTTATTCGCAAAAAAGGGTAGGTTAGGTTAGAACAGTGATCACAGCGCACGAGCCGAGTGAGTGAAGCGAGCGTGCTGCGGCAGCAGCCGACGAGTGCCATAAACGACTAGAACTTTTAAAAAAAAATGCTTTCCAATCAAATGAATTTAATTTCAATGACTTGGCTAGGCAAGTCATTAATCGATATTGAACCAAGTTTGCCTAGCTATAAAATTAAATGCCGGTATGTCATTTAACCGCTAACTAAACGGCGGCGTTCTATGAAAAGGCTAGGCCGTTAATCAAAGGCCTGATTAAACTAGTTGGCTGCAACATATATAGTGTAACTTTTTTATTTACACTTGTTCTTTACGTGTATTACTTATATAACATATATAACGTCTTTTGTGATATCACTCCTTTGTTCAAAATAACATAGATAACTATTTCAATGACATAATTAATATATTTACTCTAAACAGAAATGTAAATTGTGTCCAAATGGCACTTCTGGAAGCCACTAAACAAAAGAATTGAAATGAACTTAACAGGAATCGAACCACCAATTTAAAGCTATAGGTGCTGTAGGTACCACACGTCCATCTTCTTATCTCAGGTTTAAACTTCAAATTATGTTAGCAGAAAATACTTTAGAAATTCAGATAAACCTCAATACGAATATGTAAATATAATTGCTTGGTGGGTCTTAACCTTGTTTTAACCAAGCGTCTAAATTTCATGGAGTATTTTTAAGCGACTCACAGTAGCTTACTACTGTGAGTACATTATATTATATATACTGTGTGTACATAATATTTCTCAAGAATATAAGAATAATTATGTTAATTGTTCCTTCATCAATTTGTTCTCACCCTTTTGGTTTGCTTTTAACGTAGTCGGTACTTTTTTTCTGGCAACTTACTTTTTTTTATTTGTTTTGGAACTATTGACGAGTTTAAGTGTATCTATACTAATATTATAAAGAGGAAAGATTTGTATTTTTATATGTTTGTAACGAATAAACTCAAAAAGTACTGGAGCGATTTAGATGAAATTTGGTAAAAAAATTGTTTGATACCCTGGAAAGGCCATAAAATATTTTTTATTCCGGAAATCATCCCATAACGGGGTGAAAATGGGGATGAAAGTTTGTATGAGGATAAACCTAGGGACGAACCCGAGCGAAGCGAAAGTAAGTCGCTAGTAGATAGATAAAGTCGAAACAGTTTAGTATTATATTATATATTTATAGATTTTCAATATTAATTATGATAGAATTCTGACCACTGAGCGAACAATAAATTTAAATTAGTTGTTTATTGTATAATTTTCTTGTGGTTTAGTTACAGAAAGATGTATCTTAACCTTATTCTTTTTTTTAATTATAAAAAATATGGTATAAAAAATAAACATTGCCAAAATGTCATATTTATTAGGTTTTTGTGTCACTTTCACATCAGATATGTCATAATTTAATCCAAAAAGAGCAAATTTACAAAAATATGCAAATTAAGTGATTTAAAAATGTATAAAGGCCTATCGAAATAACGTGTAATTAGCACTATACACAGGATTGTGAAAGATGTCAACGTACTCTAAGATGACCCACTGACCGCTTCTAACGCTTGAGTCGCTTCAAGGACGTTTACTTAATGGCGTTTTATTTTTCCTTTTAAATACTAATATTTGTGTAATTTAAGTGAATTATAAATAATTAGTTAGTAATACATAACTATAATTACCTACATGTAATTGGCTATGATTTTCACAATTTCCATTTATCTTATTTGTTAACTAGCGACTTAGCCTTGCTTCGCTCGAGTGCGTCCGTCGATTTAATTTTTTTGAGCGGAATCGTTATAGTTACTCCTTATAATATCAGCGATCTGCTAGTAAAAATTCTGTCAATAACAATACAGCCGTTTCGGAGATTATCCGGAACAACCAAACAGACAGACAGACAGAGAGGCAGACATACAGATAGGCAGACATACAGACAGACAAAAATTTTAAAAAATTGTGTTTTTCTTATATGTACCATATATACTTTCATACCTATGCATTTAGTAAAAAGCTGTTTTTTTGTCATTCCAAACAGACACTTCAATTTTATTTATTTATTTATTTATACTTTATTGTACACCACAATCATAACGTAAATAAAGTTAACAAAGAAAAAAAAAATCAAAAGAAAAACAAAAGTGTGTACAAAAGGCGGTCTTATCGCTAATTAGCGATTTCTTCCAGACAACCTTTGGGTAAGGAAATATGGAAGACTATTCAGGGTGGATGGTGTAAAAATTATATACAATACATACCACAATACAACCTAATACTTAGAAATACTACACATATATCTATATATAATATATATCTATAAATTATACTAATACATATTTAAATTTAAATAATTAAGTCGACTTCTCAATTGGAGAGATGATCTAGATAATAATTTTTAACAGATTTTTTAAATATTTTTAAAGATTTGGAGCGTTTAATATGAATAGGCAAACTATTCCACAGTTTCGTTGCTTGTACAGAGTAGGAGTACTCGAAGAATTTACTTGTGTGTTATTTATATGTATAGATTAAAACTATAAATACGAACTAATTTTTACACTGTGGCTCCTCTTATGTAGACTCTGTACATATAATATTTGCGTTGTCTATTTGTTTTAACGGGCTAATCTGTAAAATATTATCTACCTTTAAAATAAGAATAAAAAAACAAAATATTGAGCAAAGTTATGGGCTATTTAAAATACCTTTCTGGGGTAACTAAAAATCCTCAAAAGAGAAGCAATTATTAACAATATAATTCACGTAGGCGAAACCGCGAGCTACCACTAGTACTTACATAAAATTTAAATTTATCTTTCTATACGAGTATATCGAAATTTATCTGATCAAAGTGTTGACTGAATCGCATATTGTATCCAATAATATAGAAACACGTACATCGTACCCTTTTCTTCCGAAGGGAAAAACATAAAAAACTTGTACACATGTCCATTCTGATCCTTTTTAACAATACGATCACGAGACGGTAACGATACGATTATTTTAATGGAACATAATTTTGAGCTATAATTTAGAAGAATCCTATTAAATTGATTTTCACTTAAGGTAAATGTGACTTAATTAGCGTAGAATCTAAAAATTAGAATAATTAGATGTACTTGACCGTAACCGTATATATGTACGTCTTTTATATCATTATCTTTCTACCATTTCTTCTGTTAGATAAATATAGTCTAGTGTCAACAGTCTGGTATGCTATTTAGAGTGTTATTTGAATAAAGTACCTACCACAATAAGTTATCTTTAAAATAATCGGTAAAAATGTATACTTATATAAAAAAATTACATTCTTAGGAATGATTTTTTTTGGTATGAGAGCATAATTAACCATAATTAAGCTTCTAGTTTATAGAAATAAAAAAAACCACACCACTTATATGTTCTTTGATAAAATAAAATAAATAAAAATAATACATAATAATTAATAAATATGTAGTATAATATCGTAACATATAAAGTGTTTTAACGTAACCCTTAAAAATGAGACTTTATGGAGGTCCCAGAGCAACGACCTGTAACTTAACCTTTTTTAATATTTCTGGATAGATTTATTAAAATTAAATTATGTTTTTCTTATTATTTTTATAGCTTTCATCAAAAGCTTATTTTAAATTAAGCTAGTGTGAAGAAGGTTTATTTCTGCATTGAAAACTTTTATACTTGACTTATACTTGACTTTTATACTTGTTATTTTGATCGACTTCGAAATTATAACTACATAATGTACACTTAAATTTAACCTCGCATTAAAAAAAACTATACTTATATAGATATTATACAATATTTTTTAAAATATTCTTGATAATTCTAATTGCGCTTGCATCTACAGCTGTAGAAGATATACTACAGCTTTACAATTTGAAAATATTTAATTTGAGTTGAACAAAAAATTAAAAAATAAATCGATGGAAAGAGTTTTATTTAGAATTTAAAGATATTTTAATCAAAGGTATTTAAACGAATTACTTTCAACGTATTTCAACGCGAGTGGATCATCTTACGAAACCGGAGAAAATAGTGATCTAGCTGTAATAACATTACTTAGCTATGTACATGCATTGCACATCACATTCTCGTCGCATTTAATATTTAGACCCTCGATTCGCAAGTATCGCGGTAGTGTACTCATACGCCACTGCAGTTCTCTAACGTCATATATAAAGGCTGGGTTCACATTATTAAATATTTAGTATTTCATATTGTTTAACACCAGCTTTCAACGACACATTTGGCTCAGTTTGTTGTGATCCTACTTGCTGTGTAACGGTCGCGGGTTCATTCATTTTGTGTGATGAGCACGAATGTTTGTAATCCAGTCATGGGTGTTTATATTTATTTATGTGCGTAGTGCAAGTTATATATGTGTAATGTATCAACTATCTGGTATCCATAACACAAGCCTCATGGCTTACCATGGAACTGGATGGTGCTGTGTGTTAATGTCTCAATATATTTAATTTTATATTTTAATACTAGATACTTATCCTTACTCTGCTCAGGTCAAGTATAGTTCCAGGTCATGGACTATTTGAGAACTAAATATCATCCAAATCCATCCAGCCATTTCAGCGTAAAGGGGCTACAAATATACACATATTATGTATGTAAAAACATACTTACAAATCCCATTTATAATATTAGTCTAAATATTCTAATACTAACTCACTGACTTAGAAACAGCATATAGATAAAATTAGTGAAAAAATAAAATGTAAGTAAAGTTAGCACTAAGAATTGTCTCCTGAGAGGGTTAAATAAGGATGAAAGTTTGTATAGAAGTTTGTCACTTTTGAAGTTAGAAATGGGGAAATTTATGTTTAAGCTCCTGCTCATATTACCGATGGGAAATCATCTAGAGCTAGATCTAGATCTAGATGGGAATGCATTTTAAAACAAAGTAAAAAATGTATTACAAGTTACATTACAAACGAGTATATTATTCAAAATTGTTATTACAGTAGTGAACTATTACAATAAAGTCGCAAAAAAAAAAAGCGAAAATATAGTTTTATCGAGGGTGAGTCGCTAGTGCATTAAATACTTTTTTGGAAAATTTAATTAAATCTATAATCGATAAAGAAGCCGAATCTAGTGTTTAAAATTTTTTTGTCTGTCTTTCTGTCTATCTGGAAACGCATCACGAGAAAACCACTAGACGGATTTTGATGAAATTTGGTATGTTGATAACTAGTTATTCGGGTCAACATATAGAATACTTTCTACTTCGGGAACATATTTCATCTCTGAGAAATCTATACTAACCGCTGAAATGTATCTTGGGACGAACTCGAGCGGAGCGAGGGTGAGTCGCTAGTATTAAAATATAAATATAATATATAATAGTATTAAAATAAATATTCACGTTTCATTTGAACTTTACCCTAAGGGCTTATATAACAGCGCATACATTGTTTTAAAAAGGTTTAAAACTTTGTCTGAAAATACAAGAGGAAAATTATTTGTAGCTTTCATTTCATTTGATCCATTAATATACATTTTTAATACATTTTTAATTGGCGAGGGTGAGTCACTATTATATAATATAGTCTACATCTACACTAATATTATAAAAAGGAAAGATTTTTTTTTTGTATGTTTGTAACGAATAAACTCAAAAACTACAGGACCGATTTAGATGAAATTTGTTAAGAAGATAGTTTGAGACCCTTAAAAGGGCAAAGGATATTATTTTATTCTGGAAATCATCCCTTAAAGGGGTTAAAATGGGGATGAAATTTAGTATAGGGAATGGACGGGTCCGAGCAAAGCGAGTGTAAGTCGCTGCTAGTGTAAGATAAAATTCTTTGTGTGGTAAAACTTACAGAGGCCTTATAAGAGCTTATTTCGGTTTCATTAACGTAATATATAACAAAATGATATGCATGTTTACTAAAATCTACGATAATAATTAAAACTAGACATAGTAGTGTGCATTTGCCTAATACAGACAATCGCGAGTGTAACAATGTCATATCATACATATTAATATAAGGCTAAGTTCGCACTGTATTTAGTTCTGCATATTACAAGCGGTTAGATGTTCTACGGTTCTACAATGATGATAAATTGATATAATTATATACTTATATATAAGATGAAGACAATAGAGAACAAAATATTTCTATTTACGTGTGTATATGTGATAGAAGTTTGACAAAGTATATTGAAGGCTGCTCATCACTATTGATTTTTCAAATTGAAATGTTAACAATCAATAAATAAATATTAATAAGTACCTTAACTTTGGTGCCATTTTTGTATTATTTTGAATTCATTTTATTATTTTGTGGGTTGGCTGTCTGTAACAACTATATAATGCCTTTGAGACGTCTTAAACCTTAGTCTTTCCAGTGATCACGATTGTTGTAACGCATTCGAAACGTCGGGAACCAAAAATCAAAATAAATCCACAAAAAATCCGAAAAGATATGTATATTAATTATAATTACAATTTATACAAAAAAATAATTAAACCACAAGTAAATGCCACAATTAACTATTAATTAAGCAAAACTGCTGATAAATATGTCGTTCTCATATTTTTCTAAAGGGAAAATCAACTTTTCTAATGGAACTGAGTTATCTTAAGTTATTATTGAATACAAAAATACTTAAGCAAAACCGCTGGCAATAATTTGTATGAGTCATACAATATTACTAACATACTTGTATATATGTAGATTGTAGATGAACTGATAGCCTTGCAAAAAACAGAATTCCTACATCTCCTCTCACTATTGTTTCAAGCGGAAGCTGTTGTTTTTAGTTTTAACCGACTTCAAAATAAAGGATCACAAATGAGCTTTTTTTAAAGATTTTTTTTATCGTAAATTCTGTATATATCTATCTATACATACAAAAAATTCTGAGTCGAATCTGTTCGATACAAAGGCAGAATCTATGGTTTTTAGATTTTTTGTCTGTCTGTTTGTCTGTGACCGCATCACTGAAGAAGTACTGGAGAGATGTTGATGAAATTTGGTATGATGATAGTTGGTTATCCGGCTCAATATATAGGATACTTTTTACTGCGGAAAAATATCTCATCTCCGAGAAATCTATACTAAACGTTAAAAAGTTACTTGTATATATTTCGAGAATAATTCTATTAAATTTTGATGAGTTCAGATATTTTAACATTGTTTATCTTTATGTACTAATTTTCAGGAGAAAGGCTATGCACCAACAATTATATCAATTTTACCACGAGGCAAATGACCTCTAAATATTTTTAAGTAAACGGTTTGTCAAATAAAATATGAATTAAATACTAACATAAACATTCGTACAAGTTTTACGGCATTTTTTATTAATGACTGTTGTAATGTACATTGAAGGGCAGATAATACTTCTTTATAATGCTTTATATTTGAAACTTCTCTATCGAATACATAATACTTATTTATCAATTTAAATCATTTGTTATAATCTCAATATATATCTCATCAATCTCGGAAAGCTCCAGTCCAATTCGAAAAGTTTATGTATTTGTTTATTGAGGAAAGCTATGATATAATACTAAAATCCTTAGAGGTATAGAAATAACTTATAGGCATAGCAGGAAGCTACGGCAAAAATCTAGTTTAATACTAAAGATAAGCAAAGCATAAGAGATAATTATATATATTTTTTGAATAAATAAATAAATATATATATATATATATATATATATATATATATATATATATATATATATATATATATATATATATATATATATATATATATAATTTCTCTAAATTAAAATCTATCTTTATTTTACAGGTAAGCAGATTTTTTACACCGATCATAGTAAGTTACACAAGTTTTCATATTTGAGATTACTGGCCTATAGAAAAAAAGCACGAGGACTACCGACAGAAGGGAAAACTTAAAACTATACACAAACAGTTGTTATTTTTGGATATTAAAATTTAAATTAAAATTTGTAAATTGAAACTGTTTACATTTATCTGGTTTTGACATCTATCGGCTCTGAGTGTTAGCGTTAACACGTCACGTGACCATGTCGATGACGACTTACTCCCCATCCAAACCTGCCTATAGTAGTTTTTACTTCAAAATGTGGTTGCATATCTTTCTTTCTTTCAAGCTTTTAGTTTCGTGATTTTTTTACAATCACACTATAATCATATACGAAAGTTTGTATGTGTGTATATTTGTTACTCATTCAATTTTAAACAGGTGAACGGAATTCAATGAAATTTAGTATACACACATACTATGGAGTAACACATGTTATTGATAGTATTAAAATAGGTAAAAGTGTGGCGATACCTGTATAACATTAAAAAAAAGGCTCCAACATGAGACACTCGAACAAAGCTAGGATATATCGCTAGTATTTCTATTAAATAAATATATAGAAATCATAATCGAAATAAAAAGTAATATATATATTGTGATGTATTCATTAATATCTAAATGGATTTGCCTTCAACATCGACTTCAAAAAATATTTGATTAGGTACCTATTACCAACGAGAACCCCTATATATTTGACTGTTTAGTGCAATACTAAAAATCAGTTTATATTTTCTGCTGTTGATATGTAAAACGTTATTACAATGTAAAATAACTTATTTCACTATATATTCAATTAACTATATCTGTGCAAATTCAAATCAAAACGTAGCTATGTGAAGGGAGGATAAACAAACAGACGTGTTTAAAGACATTTATAATATTAGTTAAGTTAAAGTTATATTGGGCAAAGGGGTGGTGGGTACAATCTTCTGTGTAGTTCATGAAAATTCTGCTATTTTAAGTGGGCTTAAAGAAGCTGGTTCACAAATGTTTAATTAAACCTTTAATCATACTTTAGGTTTTTGCCTCTAATTAACGCGGATTTGTTAATTCGTTAATTTATTTGCTCTAGCTATTGCACGTGGTTCACTTATAAAGCGTGCCACTAAAAGTCTTCACTATTTTATAAAAGTTTTGTCTGGGAATCTATATAATTAACAACTTAAAACCTAGCTTTAGCTAAGAAAACCTAAGTTTTCATTATTATTTGGGTAAAAATAGCATCCGAATATCATGAACTTACAGATTGACAGATTGAATACTAGTTATATGTAAATATATATTGATATTAGGCAACTGGCTAACTAAATGGCTGTTTCGAAATGATAAACGGAAACTTTAATTTTATTTATAGTTATAATTTTACTGGATTTATTATATAATAACCTTATTTCTAATAAGTGTCGGTCAAACGTTTTACGTTTCCTACACTGTATATACATATATAGATAGACACGTATGTGTATATAAAGAGGAATGACATTGCGTCATATGATTGATAGCATTGCCTAACATGACACAAGTCGTAGATTCTATTTCTGAACGTGATAGTAAAACAAAAGACCTAGTAATACAAGTGAAAGTAAAATTAATTATTACAAGGTTTATATAGGGTTCAATTTTAGACAACTTCTTGACCTGATTTGCTTAGTTCCTGAACCATAAGTATATATTCGTCCTTGGATCATCACTTTCAAAGTTATTACCTAGATGAGAGACAAACAAACATAAATAATCCCTTTGATATATTAGTATACTAGCGACTCACGCTCGCTTCGCTCGCGTTCGTCCCTATAATGTATTATAGAATAAACTATATATATATATATATATATATATATATATATATATATATATATATATATATATATATATATACACACACATATATATAGATATAGAAAAGTAAGTACCTACTTTAAAAATTAAAAAAATATATATGTATATCCCTTACTTGACACATGATTCCCCTTTCACCCTTTTAAGGGATGATTTCTGGGATAAAAACTATCCTATGTTCTTCCCAGTGTCTCAAACTATCTCCATACTAAATATCATCTAAATCGGTTCAGCGGATTAAGCGTGAAAGGGAGACAGACAGACAGACAGAATTACTTTCGTATTTATAATATTAGTATGAATTAAAAATTATCGTTCAATTTTTATTTCGAGTAACGTTTTTAATGCTGCAACAAATTTTTGTTTACATCATATTTTGTATCGATAAATCTCGTGGGCAGTAAACTGGTTACTCGACCACCTACAAGTGGGTCGTTTGACCATTTCCGCATCTGCTATCGATTCGCCGAATTAGTTCATGCATATAAAAACCTGCAGACTTGTTTAGACAAAACAATCTACACTTTAAATAATGAATGTAGATTAAAATTAATTCTTAGAATGACATTTTACTCGTAAGAGTATAAAATTGTCTTCTCCATCCTACGTGACTTTAGTGAAGTAGTCTGTGCTCAACTGGCACGCTTTAAAGCCATTAATTAACAAAAAAATTATATTGAATTGACACCCTTTTTTACTATTTTCTATATATTTAAATATTTATATTTACTTACTTAAGTAATATATATCATACAAATATAATGATACATTTTCTTTAATAATAATAATAATTAATATTTCGTCTGTGGATGCCTTTATTGAGTTGATTAATGTCAGGGGTGTCAGATGTGGGCATGCGGAGGTCGAATATAAAGCGCTAACAGACCATAATTTATTTTTTGCGTGTACCCTAAATGAAAACGAAGGCTTTTAGCTTTGTTAATTATATTGTATACACAAAATAAATATGCTGTATCGGAAATGATAAAATTTAGTGTATGAAAATAGCAAAATTTATAAATGTAATAGAGCAATATACTTTAGAAAAACTTTAAGCAGTAATTTTGAGTCCAAACTTATTATTTTTATTTTATTTTACAACCTCATATATTATTTTTCTATTATAATTAAATATATTTTATTTATCACGTGGAAACGTCGTACAAGAGTGCAAATATCAAAGGTTAAATGAAACTAATTTAGTCAATGCCTAACGACGTTTCACCTTTTGACCTCAGTCTTTTATACAAATAAAGTTATTTATCTTATCTAACATCTTGACTTAAATATGTAAAGAATGCTTCATTTTATAGAAAAAAGGTAGTCTTCAGACGAATTGAACTGAAATTTTAGAAACTATAAAGCCTAGATATTTAGAAGTAGGTATATCTGCTAGATGTAGATCTTAAAAATATTTATCCTAAAAAAAATGAAGTTCCTTTTAAAGACAGGTTAAATAGGTTAAACTGAAAGAATATTAATGATATTGTTTAGTTATTATCTTCTTGCTATTACCCCAACAGCGAATCTCACTGAATTTTGCTCTTCTGTCAGGACTATGGACTGATCCCTACCTCAAAAGTACAATATTGAGAGTGCTGAATTATTATTGTTGTATATTATATAGTGTCTTTAAAGCTATATTTGTTAAAGTTGCCTGCAAAAAGTAGCCACCGTCCCTACTTGACGCAATGCCTTGAGTAAATGTCAACAAGACTGTCAGTCGCCAAACCAGTTGTATAACCTGTGTTTACGTCAATCGTCATTTACATGATTTATTTTTTATATATTTAACTGCCTATCATAAAATGGGCTTAATTTTGTGTAGGCGTTACTGCGTTTGATTTTTGTTTAATAGTTATGGACGAGCTTTAGAAGCTTTAGAGCCATCAATAAAAAAAAATGGTAACAAAATCTGGAATCTTTTCTCTAAAAGTTGAAATCATTTTTATATACGATATTTATATCTTACTAATATTACAATTAATGTGAAAGTTTAGATGGATGTTTGTAACTCAATCACACCAAAACGGCTGAACGGATCTGGATGAAATTTGGTAAAGAGATAGATTATAGTCTGGAATAGCACATAGAATACTTTTTATCCTGGAAAATGTACAGTTCCTGTGAAATAAATTGGTTTTTGTTTTTCGAATCGAGGCGAATCCGATCGAAGCGAAGGTGAGCTGCTACTTCATATATATTTACCTCAAATTGTCCATAGTATTTATGGTCGACTTCACCTACTGGCTGAACAGTAGTTTACTTAATGATACACAGTGTATTATGTCAGATAAGTAAACATATCGTAAACACACATTTAATAAAATTATAAACTTCAATTAACCTAAATAACCCTTAAGTCAAAGTGCCGTTACATAACAAATAGAACCTATAAACGACTTTTACTTTTATAAAAAGGTTAAACTGGTCAGTCGACTTGTTAAGTAACAGTACTAAATGTTATAAATTAAAGTGTTACAATGTACATTTAACTAATTATCACAGTTTTGTCAATATTAATTTTCGCTTAGAAAATCTTCATATTAAAAAAAATAATGAAACTATTACATACTAGCGGTACCCGCGACTTCGCCTACGTTTAAACTTCCGATGTACACATCAGTTTTTCAATGATGTATGGAAATCTGCCCGATTTGCCTTATGCCTATTTATTATTACTGCTCCGCTCCCTTGGATAGTAGTGTGATGATATATAGTTATCTAATGCAATTTAATTTTTCAAATCGGATTAGTAGTTTCCAAACAAACTCTATGTATAGATTTACATAAATATATCTATATATAAATATAATATATACACAAAAAAGCATATATAAAGAAGATAATACATATAGCTACTGAAACTATGTTGTGAAAGATAGACAAATATACAGACATCAGTGCAGTAGCTCATTGGTAACACGCTGGCTCAAAAAATCTTCTGAAACGAGTTCAATTCAGGGCTTCTCATTTTCATATGGGAATCTTTAACAAGATTATTACTTTCTTATATGGTGAAGAGAAACGTTTTGACGATACCTGCATGTCAGACAGAATTTAATTAGCCCTTCAAAACGCGTGAAGTTGACCGGTGTGGTTGACTTTTTTTTTTATACGATTCAGTGAGAAACGAGCAGACAGACCACCTGATGGAAAGCAGTACCTGTCGCCCATAACACCTAGGGTTCATGCACTTAGGTTTTAAGTAACAAAAATGCAGAACCACAGGTGCGTTGTCACTGTGAAGACTAAGATGATATGCCTCTTGCCTGTAATTGCGCTGGCTACCTGACTGTGGACTTCGCATTGTGGGAATAATCGTACAGCAATCGGACGTTAAAAAGGGCTGAATTATATATTAAAATAATAATTTTATGTTAAACAACAATATTATTGAGCCCATAATACGAAGAAATTATAAAGTTTTAAAAAAATATGTTATAAAGTCTCATGTGTTAAAATTTCATCAAATTATTTAGGATATTGCAAAGCTTTGCATAAAATATGATGTATCACATAACAGTACTCTCCTTCTAGAATAGTCGGGTAAAAGCAATACTGGCCTTTCAAACAATGCATTTTTTTTAATAATCCTATTTCCTATTAATGTTACTAATATTTTAAGTTCGAAAGTTTGTGAGGATGTATGGATGTCTGAATTTCTTGATGTATGGAAGTTTGTTACTCTTTCATGCAAAAACTACTGAATGGATTTTAATGAAAATTTACAATAATATAGATTATACATCAGAATAACACATAAGACATTTTATCCCGGGGAAAATGTTCGCTTCCCGTGGGATAGATTTTTTTTTCTAGGGGCGAACCCGAACTAAGCGAGGGTGAGCCGCTACTACAATAATAAACTTATGATGTAAAATATTTTGTATTATTTATTTGTAAATATAGTGTATGTAACATTTAGCACGCTTGTGACATACGAGCACACGCTACATTATGTAAAGGGGGCAAGTGAACAAAAAAAACGGCATTGGCAAATAATTGAGAAATTGCAAACAAAACAAAACGTATGAATAGCAACAATTTTTTAATATTTAGAAATATTTTATACTAGTGACTCACCCTCGCTTCGCTCGGATTTGTCCCTAGGTTGATTCTCCAAACAAACTTTCATTACCATTTTCACCCTCTTAAAGGATGATTTCCGGAAAAAATATCCTATGTCCTTCCCAGGGTCTCAAACTATCTTGTAACCAAATTTCATCTAAATCGTTTCCGTAATTTTTGAGTTTATTCATTACAAACATACAAAAATACAATCTTTCCTCTTTATAATATTAGTGTAGACTACCGACTTAGTTTTGCTTTGCCCGAGTCTGTTCGTGGATGCCTAACAGTAGCCTACGTATTCCCCAGACATCCCTTTTCATATTTTTTTACAATAAAATTTTTTCTGTCTACAAACAGGTTTTAGGGCGACTCATTGAATAAAATAACTAATACTATCTACTAAAACACTCTTCAAGGATTAGTATTATCTTCTCCCTTTTAATAGAGTGTGGAATCCCCCAGTTTTATATTGTCTTTATCTGGTTCAAAAATTAAATTCTAGTCCATTTATTCATGGAACTGGTTTATAAATAGAACCTGAGAAAAATTAGCAATAAATATCCATATTTTACCACATTTTTAAAGTAAGCAAAATAAAATATATACTATTTTTTTTTTATGGTATTCAATGATAAACGAGCAGACAGTCCACCCGATGGAAAGCGATACCTGTCGCCCATAATACCTACGGTTCATGCACTTAAGTTTTATGTAACAAAACTGCAGAACCGCCGGTACGTTATCACTGTGAGGACTAAGATGATATGCCTCTTGCCTGTATTTGCGCTGGCTACCTTATCCTTCAAACCGGAACACAACAATGCAATCATTGTTGCTTGGCGGCAGAAATAGATAAGGGGGTGGTACCCATCCAGTCGGACTCCTCAGGCTTGACAGAGTCCTACCACCGGTAACTAATCTAAGCACTAGAAATACTAGATTCTAAAAACAACCTTATATCTTAAAACGCCTTACGTTTACTAAACATGAAAAAAAAAATTCGTAACCAAAGCTATTACACTTAAGTACCATATAAAAACACATTTTCAGCGTTTACACACCATATTTCATGGCTGTAAGTTCCAGATGCTCCTAAATTTTCAGGACACGTCGCTAACATAAATCAGAAAAGCTCGTTATAGTTAATGCAAATTCTGTTTCTATTTTAAACCTTCAAAAATCGATTCTCACGTATTTTAATTATGAAAATGGCTTGCTTTTTAGAAGTATAGTTGAGTACTGTCTTATTCAGACTTTATTTGCAGCTTCAATCCCGACATATTCATATTCAATCCCGTACAAAATATAAATAGTTTAAATTAACAGTTTTAAGTATAGGATATATAATAGTTTACAGCATGAAAAAGGGAAAAGCCTGGCCTCAATATTTACTGTTTGAGAGGATAAGCTCAATATTAACTCTTTGAGACGATAAGAAATCAGTTCTTTGTTACTCTTGATTTAGTGAAACTAGTTATTGTATATTTTATGAACTTTTTATTAAGAGTAGCCCAGTGGTTAAAATTCAACCATTATTTGTATTTTATAAGTACTGAACTGCTTTGTCTTTATCTATCTTTGTATAAAAAAATTGTTTACAATTTTTTTTTAATGATAATAAAGCTCGTTAATGACTACTAAGCAAAAAAAGCAAATCGGTTGACAAACAGAGAACAAAAAAATACTGAACTGTTTTGTCTTTGCCCATTAATATACATATAGATATGAACATACCATATCAGGTTTAATTATTTAAATAATTTATAAAAATTCCGTTTTTAAGCTATTATTTTAGCATGATTTGAATAGCCAAATCGTAAAACTTTTGCCAAATTCGAGTCCGGAAGGCCCCTTTCCAATCCTCCCTTCCTTTCCCTCCCTTTCCTGAAAGGCCGGCAACGCATCTGCAAGCACTGCTGGGCACGGGCCTCCCTTCAATACGAGGGGAATCAGGCCATAGTCCACCACGCTGGCCAAGTGCGGATTAGCGGACTTCACATGTCTTTGGAAAACTTGCTAGGTTTTCTCAGACATGCAGGTTTCCTCACGATGTTTTCCTTCATCGTAACGATAATCATGTTAGAAATGATTCGCACATGAAATATCAGAGGTACGAGACCCGGAATTTGAACCCGCTTCACTCGGTTTCCCAAGCGAGCGCGTTACCACTGGGCTACCACTGCTTATCTAAAATAATAAATGACATGATTTATGAAAGAACTTTTTATACATTGTCATGGTTTTCATTTTCACTTTTTTTGTAACTTTGTTCCGAACTCAATGTTCTATACAATATATTTTTTTCGTTTCTTCCTTTGTATACGATAAGCATAGAAGTGCTCTATTATAATATTATAAACGAAATTAATATTTTTCAAAGAGCAACTGCTAAGTTTCTCATCGGCTGTTCTCAGTAGAACTGCCTTTCATATTCGGTAGCTTAATCACGGGCTCATATAAAACTAACGAATCACCCTCGCTTTGCTTGGGTTCGTCCCTTACTTGCTTCAAAATACAAACTCACATCCCGATTTTCACCCCTTTATGGGATGATTTCGGGGATAAAAAGTATTTTATATCCTTTTCAGGGTCTCAAACTATCTTCTTACCAAATTTCATCTAAATCGGTTTAGTAGATCCAGAGATTACCCCCTACAACGTCACAAACTCACAAACTTTACCTTTTTATATATAATATATAGTGTAGATAAAATACTGAAAATCAATTAAAATATAAAAAATTACAATTCCAATATTCCCTTCATATACGTTTGCGGGGTCCTCAGATTTTTCATGTTATATTTTCAGGTATGCTACTTAAAAACCCCGCGTAAGAATTGAATGAGGGACAATCAAGGAAGTAGAGCCATTCACTATATTTCACTATACTTATTGCTATATCAGCTTCTATCTTGCACCACTAATGGTCTGCGTGTTGGAATCCCTCACGCTCTAATTCCGACAATTGTACTACATGTCAATTTCTAAAGAAATATTTGAAATGCGTGCGAATTATGCGATTATCTCCATACTTTGTTACTCAGAAGAAAAACGCGATGCTGATTGATTTTTTAGATAGAGATGTAAACACGCGGTGCGATTATTATCTAAATAGGTGTTTTAGTACCGATATTACCTTACTAATGTGTATATTAAATGTGAAAACAAGTTTTTTATTTGTTTGTTACCTTTCGACTAATTTTTAACTTAATGTATCATACAATTCAATGTATATGCTATACGAAACGTTTGACTCAGTATGTAGTGATCCTACTTGCTGTGCCAGCGGGGCATTCATTTTTGTGATAAACACGAATATTTGTACTCCAGTCATGGGTGTTTATATTTATAATATATATGTATGTATTTAAAGTTTATATATGTATAGTGTATCAACTATTTGGTATCTATGACACATGCGTAGTAGCTTACCATGGAACTAGATGGTGCTGTGTGTTAATGTCCCAACATAGATATTTATTAATATTATGTGTATATGTATGTTAGTTTTTCACGTGGAAACGGCTGAACAGATTTAGTTGAAACATCTAGAGATACGTGATATTGAGAGAGAGAGAGAGAGTGAACAATAAGATTGAAATACTAAAGCGTATTGTATTTCTGTACTTGTTTAATATATTTTGAAAATACAATTAAAATACAAAATTTTAATACTAATTTCATTAGACCATCGTGAACGGAACTCCATTACTCTTTCCCGTCACAGCAAAATTAGATCCGCTAAACTGTCAAAACTTTTAACGTATTTGTTCCGAATATTGTAGAAAGGCTCTGTAAATTATTTAAAGTTCGTAACTTCCGCATCGCTGCTACCTTTTAGATACACAGTAGTCATCAGTATGCCCCTTTTATTTAACTTTTGATGTATGCATGTTATATGAATAAATAGCGACTCACACTTGCTTTACTCGAAGATGTCCCTAGATGCCTAAAAGTAGCCTATGTGCTACTCCAAGTTGTGGTCTGTCTGTGAACTAAATTTCATCCTAATCCGTCCAGCCTTTTTAGTGCTAAGGAGTAACAAATATAAATAATATCACATGGAGTTCCTCAAGGTTCAATCCTAGGACCACTACTATTCTTAATATATATCAATAATATACATGAAATTGGCCTTACGGGTGATATTACCCTATATGCAGACGACACTAGTTTATTTTACTCCGGCCACTCAATATCTTCAATAATAGAGCAAGCGCAACGTGATTTAGATATTTTACATATTTGGCTGCAAAGTAATTTACTGACTATAAATACATCTAAAACAAAATATATCATATTCACTGCGAAAAACAAAAAAATTGGTACTTATAAACCTCTGTCGATTAATAGTGAATTTATCAAGAGAAAAAAACCGAAAAGTACCTCGGACTAATACTTGATAACCACCTTACGTGGAAACCACACATAGACAAGATATGTAAGAAGATTAGATCCCTATCGGGCATGCTCCGTGGTATAGTTAAGTGCATCCCAAAAAATGTACGTTATATAATCTACAATTCTTTGGTTAAATCACATCTAAATTATCTCATAGAAGTATGGGGGACAGCGGCTAAAACAAATCTACATCGGTTACAAATAGCTCAAAACAAGCTTGTCAAAACGCTATTCCACTATCATTATCTAACATCGACCAAAAAGATTTACAATGAAACGAAAATTATGAATGTCACTCAGCTCTATAAATTTAACACTTGTGTACTCATTTGGAAAATCTTAGCAAAAGACACTAATTCACAAATTACATTTACAAAAAATAATGAGTTTCAAAAAAGAGTAACAAGACAAGCAAATAATATCTCTTTAAGAACGCCTAGAACTACTTACGGTAAAAAAAATATAATGTACGAGGGAGCGAAATTATACAATGAATTGCCTAAATGTATCAAGGAATCAAAAACTTTTACAATCTTTAAAAAATGTTTAAAAAAATATATTTTAAGTGAAAAAAAATAAACAAATAACATTGCTTTAATAAATAAGTAATAATTAAAAAAATATATTTTAAGTGAAAAAAATAAATAAATAACATTGCTTTAATAAATAAGTAATAATTAAAAAGTGATAGCTTAATATCAAAAAACCTAAATAAATTCAAACTATTCAACGAAAAAAAACAAATACTAGGTATAAGGAAAGTAACTGTTTACAAATAAAAAAACGAAACTAAAAACTAAAAAAAAAAAAACAAAACTTAAAACATATATATAATTTTTTATAATGCATATTTTAAATCATTCTCCATACTACTGTACTGTGGAACTAGCCTTATCTTACTTATTGTTAAAACACTTAATACTACCCTCTTAATTTTTAATATATTGGTATAATGTGTTTAAGTTTATACTCGTAAAATTAAAGCAAAATATTATGTTTCTTATGATATAAGTGTATGTGTGATGTGTATGTATAATGATAAGTAGATAACTCAATAGTGCATAAGTTATGTAGTGATTTGTCCGACGACACGATGTTTGTTATATATATGTTTAATTTCTCTGTAAGTGAATTTTAATTCTTTTGAGAAATAAATGTCTTAAACCATAAATATACACACATTCGCATTTTACTAGTAGTCCAATTACAATTCCTTTTAATTATTATTGTCTCAGGATAATAATTATTGACCGAGCGATCGAAGCGTCTCTGTTTCAAGTCTGGGAAAATTTGCTTTCCTCTGTTAGTTTGTTTGTACTGCTCTACAGGTCGTATTTTACACTCGGCATAGAGATTTTACGACTTTATAAATTTTTTTTGTCGTCGGGGATTTTTGATTAGGGGGATACTTCCTGCAAAAAAGAGCAAAAAGTAGGTTACTGGACATCTCCATCGTATGAGATCTGATTTCGATGGTTCTTTTTTTATTTGTAAGGTTAACTCTAGGTTGGTAGCTTCTCAAAATGCAGTTCGCAGAACAACTAGTACTTATACATGATAAGTTTCAAAAATCGTAAGCATAATACTATATGACTAATTGCAGTTACATATTTGTCTTTTTTTTACCCGCAGATCCACTCGCGTAGTATCTACATAGGAAAGACTATCTCTATTACAAAAGTTACCTAAATAAGTTGAGCCGCTACAACGTGAAGAAGTAACAATGAAACTCACTAACTCATAAAATTTCATATTTTTTACACCCAATTAAGTAATTGTACATTTTCTGATCACGGAAACTGAAGTTTTAATGAAAAATGATCCAAATTTAATCAAATTCAGACGTAATTTGTATAATTTACGTAAACTCTACAAAGTTGCAAGCCCAACTAAAATAGACCCATTAGATGGCCTATGCATAGTTTATACTGGCAGGTAGGTTAATTGCAAATTATCTTGATACAGCGCAGTAGTGCCTTTTGGCAAACGTGAGTTTTGATAGGGATGTGATAATTATGCCAATATATCGATATACTGAAGTCATTTTTTGTACCTCTGTATTTCATTTATTATGTACTAGCAGAATCCGCGGCTTCGCTCGCGCTAAAACTACAAAAAAAAAACTCTAAAAATGTAGGTTTCACACAAACTTTCATCCTCTATTTACTTTATGGATTATTTAATGTAGTCAAAATAAAATAATCAAAGGCAAAAGTAGCCTATGTCACTCTCCAGCCCTCCAACTATCTCCACAAAAAAAAAATCACGCCAAACCGTCACTCTGTTTCTACATGAAAGAAGGACAAACAAACAAACAAACAAACACACTCTCGCATTTATAATATAATTATGGTTATGAAAATCAAAAATTTAATCGATAAGCTAACGAAAAAATAAAAAAAACATAAATTTTTATTTTCCAATTAGAACACTATTTTGGCGATATAATCTACTGCGATACAGGTATTTGACTTGTTATCGAGTCACCGAACCAAATCACCTATCCTGTTATATAAGATGTAACCTATTGTGGGTTCAATGAGATTTTCTTTCCAAAATTGGTGGCTCAAATATTATATCACTAAGTGGTCACCCATCGAGTATATGATGGTAAGTAACACAGTTGCTTAACTAAATATTCTATTAAAATCAAAGTCAAGATATACTGTCACTATATATCATCATTAATCAATATTCATCATTTATTGCATTTAATTCGATCAGTAAATTATGTTAAATACAAATTAAAACAATTTAACCTTTTCATTATGCCCCGGACCTTGATTCTTTAATATTTAATCAACATGCGAGCCATATTTGTAACATAAAAATTTGATTGATATACGTTTTATTACTATTTAACCTATGACCGGTTTTTAAAAAAGGTCGTGAACTTAAATTAGTGTTAGGTTGAGGTAGGGAAATTTGGGTTTCTTGTGTATATCGCGACATCTTTACTTATTTTTTGATATACAATAATATTTTTGATAACATCGATAATAATTTGACTCTTATCATTACTACTTAGTATAAAACAAAGTCGCTTTCCACTGTCTGTCTGTCCCTATGTATGCTTAGATCTTTAAAACTACGCAATAGATTTTGATGCGGTTTTTTTAATAGATAGAATGATTTAAGAGGAAGGTTTATATGTATAATACATACATATATACATATATAGTACAGAAAAGCCGAGAAAATCATAGATTTGTATTTCATACTAACCGTCAAAATGTGCTTAGGGACGAACCGAGGGAAACGAAACGAAGCGAGGGTGAGTCGCTATTGTAATATAAGAAACATTATTTAGTTAAACCCTTTTACTTCTAACTTACGTTGAGTTGTAATCTATATATATGTATATAAAAATCAATTGCCGTTCGTTAGTTTCACTAGAACTCAAAAACGGTTCTACCAATTCGATTTTTTTTTTGTTTTGTGGGGGGGGGGGGGCGTGTCAGGGGTGGTTTAAGTATAAAAAAATTAGGAAAAACCAAAAAAACAGCTGGAAAATCCAAGTGATTCCAAACTCCTCTTCTGATTATTTCCTTTTAATATACACTCTACTACTAAAGCGGATCGATCTTCTGCCAAGTACATATTTACCTTGGGTTTCTCAATGATTCTTAGTGAACAGGTTTCTCTGTTATATAAACTATTATTTAACTGTAATAAAATTATATCATCCGTTTGTTATTTTTTGCATAAAGTAATGAAGTTTGAAACACGATATTGTGCATTTTTAAAGGTCAATAACATAAATAAATATAATACAAATACGAAAATAGTGAAGCTATATGAAAGAGGTTTAGAAAATATTTTAATAAAAAATGATGTTATTCAACTTAGGCAGTGGTAGCTCAGTGGCAACGCGGTCGCTTGGGAATTCGAGTGAAGCGGGTTCAAATCCCGAATCTCGCACCTCTGATATTTTCATGTGCGAATCATTTCTACGTGATTACCACTTGCCTTACGGTGAAGGAAAACATCGTGAGTAAACCTGTATGTCTGAGAGAATCTAGCAAGTTTTCGAAAGACATGTGAAGTCCGCCAATCCGCACTTGGCCAGCGTGGTGGACTATGACCTGATCCCCCTCGTATTGAAAGGAGGCCCGTGCCCAGCAGTGGGACGTTAAAAAAAAGGCTGAATAGGTTATTCAACTTAGGTGGTAACGGTCTATTTTTATAGAAAGATCCAGATTACAAAAAAAGTTGGCCATTATAGGACACCCGGCAGATGTGAAACATCTATGTTAATTTTAGAATTCATAATTAATAAACACCTATAAATTAGAGTTTCATTTATAAATAAATTTATTTTTCTTGTTATTTTAATTATAATTATATTTAAAGAATATATAATTCATAAATAGAATAGAAAATATGTAAGTATTCTTAATAGACACTGTCTTTCAATGAACCGTGTATAGAATACCAGCACGCACAAACAAGGGAGTTGAGAGCGGTGGCGTACAAGGGGCATGCCGTTTGCCGTCACGGCATACGAGTCGATTTTGCTGTTAAAGCTCGCCAATAGATGTTTTACATCAAAATTATGAGGGATTAGGACATATGGAATTATAGTTTGCCACGCGGGCTAAATGGGGATTAGAGGACTTCACATGTCACATAGAAGGAAAACTAGTTTGGTTGTCTTAGATATACAGATTTTCAGATAATGATTTTCTTCACAGCAAGCAAGCGACAGTGAGAGCAAGTGGTAATTTGAGCCCACTACCCTTGGTTTTCTAAGCGAAAACGTAACCACTTGGCAACCACTGACAAAAAAAAAGATTTTTAAATAAGGCTATCTCTTCGGATTTTTTTCTCGGATTTATTTTGATTTTTGTTTCCCGACGTTTCGAATACTTTACAGCAATCATGGTCATGGGAGAAACTCCCATATTTAAACTGTCAAATATTCGCGTTAAGAAAGTATTTAAAAAAAAGAAAAAATCAGACTACATATTATTGTTTAGTAAAGGAAGGACGAACACATTTTTATATTAATAATAGATTGCTAAGTACATACAAAATCATTGGACTTTGTCTGCTTATATATCACTTCTAATGGCATTCGACCATGCTTTGGCCTCAACTTGTATTGGTGTTTCTATCACGGACACTCATATAATAGGTTCGATGAACGATCACATCGTGTTTATTGTTTAATTTATTATTTTATATATCAATAACATATTTTATCGATTATTTAACATAAACTGAGACAACTTAAAACTATAATTAGTGGTTTTAAAATTTAAAACAAAATATGGCTCATTGGTTTTGACAGCAGTGTTTTGTTTTTTAATACATAATTTGTTGTTGGTACTTAGTGTTTGAATGTGTATTTTTAAAATGGTTTTTTTTTATTTATTTTTTTTAGATAACTATTCTTCGATGATCCTAAAGTGAATATCTTGTTTTTCCTAAGCCCCATTCCTCATGCATAAAACATTGGTCGAAAATAGTATTATAAAATATTATTTAAAAATCAAGCATTAGATCATTTATCAAGTTTTAAATTTTATTTTTTTAAAATCACATATGTATTTAATCCTATTTTTAACTCACTATATTTATTATTTATGTATTGTATTTACATAGATAATAGGATAAAGTGATGGGCAATACAAGCTTTTTTATCACGAATTTTTCTTTTTAAATCGACTAAGCATGAAGTTAAAAAATTCAAACTTATACATTTTTTTTACTTTTTCATAGTTTTATATCGATACATCGATATATTTATATTTAGATAACCTCATCACTAGTCTCAGATTTCGGCTAGAGATGTCCAAAAAAGGCTCATTAGAAATTTATCAGTTTACGACCTAATATTTGTGCTGCATTCGACAGTTTGTGTGAATTTTTAACTTGAAAAGTGGAAAGCTTTGTAACTTTATTTGGATTGAAACTACAAATACTATGACCTGCCCTCGTTTCAGTGATAATCTAATTTAATCTCGCACTTTTAAAACTTCGATATTTCCATACTCGACTGCCTCGGTGGTGTAGTGGCTAGCATGTACGGCTGCACATCCTGAGGTCCTGGGTTCGAGTCTCGTGTTGGGCCAAGTTTAGTTATTGAGTCTTTCTGTATAGTAAGCCTCAGTAACAGCCCGGAGTTGGGAAGTTGGCGGTGTTTCAACCCCGTGCTTCGGAGAGCACGTAAAGCCGTCGGGCCTGCGCCTTAACTCTCACCGGTCGTGTCGAGTAGTCGTCCCACCAGAGTATGAGAGTGACAGGAATAGAGAGTGCACTTGTGTCTGCGCGTACAGTTGTGCACTATAATATCTCCTGCGCAGTGGCTAGTCTCAATGAGATTGGCCGCCATGGCCGGAATCGGTCAGGAGGACATTATTATTATTATTACTTCTATACTATGATAAAATACAATTAAAATAAATAAATATGTTGGGACATTAACACACAGCACCATCTAGTTCCATGGTAAGCTACGAGACATGTGTTATGGACACCAGATAGTTGATACACTACACATATATAACTTTAAATACATACATATTGTAAATATAAACACCCATGACTGGAGTAAAAACATTCGTGTTCATCACACATATGCCCCTAGTAGGACCCGAGCCCGCGACCACTGGCACAGCAAGTATGGTCACTACAAACTGAGCCAAACGTGTCGTCAAATATTAATATTATATAAAATTATGTTATTTATCAGTGGAAGAGTACGTATGTTTGTCACCTTTAAACGTTGTAAAGTAAAAACACTATAACTTATTGTTCATGAGTATAAGCCATAGAAGAAAAACTACGTGTAAATATATACATATACATATATTTGCACGTAGCATTAAACAGCGATAACTAATATCTGATTTATCGATTTAGTGTTATATTATTTACAATTACAATTAAACATAGTGTAATGCTTAATGATGTGTAATTAAAAATAGTTTTGTATACTAGAAAACAATTTAAATATGCATTTACGCTCTGTATATTTTATAGTCTGTAATGGCTATTACTCATCTTGTCATTTCTTATTTTTACCATATTTTAAATCACAAAGACTCCTTGGTTGAGTGGTTATAGTCCCTACAGCGAAGATCAGAGGCTCGAGTCCCGTTGGAAACAAAAATTTCTATTAACTACAATATTTGTTATTAGCATGATGTAAATATGTTAGTGTGTTCTGTACAGGTTTCACAGACCGTCTCAGAACGATGTTGAACCCTAATTTACCGTACCAAGTAGGACAGGTAGGGTAAGATGAGTGTACACTGTACGTGAATATTTAACGTTTTTATTTTATTTAACGTATTTATTTATTTAAAGCTCTGTAGAAACAAACCTTTTGACCTCTATCTTTAAAAATGACAGAACCAACATAAACAATTTATAATATAAGTTTTTTAGATTTCAGAACTGGTAATTTATGAATGTGTTAAATAACTTATGTAAATTTAGAATCAACTCATGTCATGTTATTTTTTTAAGTATTTATACATCTATACTAATATTATAATGAGAAATGATTTTTTTGTTTGTTTGTACCAAAGAAGCTCCAAAACTGCTTGATCGATTTAGATGAGGTAGAAACATAGTTTGAGATGCTAGAAAGGATATAGGGTAGTTTTTGTCCCGGAAATCATCTCTTAAGGAGGTGAAAATGAGGATGAAAGTTTATATAGGGAATCTACCTAGATACGAACCCGAGCGAAGCGAGTTTGAGTCGCTAGTTTAAGTATAAAGTAATAATAAATTTATTATATCTGGTATACATTTGTTATCTACTAGATATGTACATTAATTATCTGTTATTATTTGTCGGTGCGATCGCAATATTCCCGCCAAAAATAAGACAATGAATAAAAATATTAATAAACAATCGACAGTTTTATTTATTCTATATATGTATAGTACTATCCCAATACGATATTTCGAATATATTAGTTTAGCTTTTTCGGTGGAAAATAGTTACAAACTGTACATAATACTCACTACCACTTATAGTATTCGCATTAATAAGCTAGTGTAACTAATATTATGTAAACTAGTGTTCGTCCAGAGGTCGAAATTCGACCAAAATGATTATTAAAAATTGGAAGAAAACATATATTTTTCCAATACTTTTGAAGTTATAGTTCTTTTGCCACGTTTAAAAAAATATGAGAGTAAAATTTTAATGATGCGCGCGCACACCGACAGCCAAATAGTCACATGATGATTAAGCTGCATTCCTTTTACAAACAGAGAATTGTGACATACGGGATGAAATCTTTAGCTATTTTTGTTCTGTAACAACCAAAGAAGTATAACTTCTTACGTGTGTACATAAATACACACATACGTTTTTTTCTACCCTTTTACATCATACTTACTAAAAAAAAAGAAGACAAGCAGAAGCGAATAAGGCATTGAACTGTTTTGTCTTTGCCTATTTATATACATAATATGTATCCGTAAGAAAATGCGGAAATAATAAAAAGAATTAACGGTGTGACGTAAATATTTTATACCAACTTCAAATAGGAGTAATACGTCTGTATGTTTTTAATGTGTGTGTTACGCGATATCTTAGCAATTGTAAATTGGTTGGTATTCATAACATGATTAGATTGCTAAGAACGGTCCTTTATTTTCTAAAATAAGTTAAACCCCTTAAAATGGTTATCGTTAAAAATTTTGGAATTAGTATAATTTATTCAGTTAAAATCTTACTCTGTTGACTACACGTTTGGCGCAGTTTATAGTGACCCTAGTTGCGGTGCCAACGGGTTCGATTCCCGCTGGGGACATTCATTTGTGTGTTGAGCACGAATGTTTGTACTCCAGTTATGGGTATTTATATTTATAATATGTATGTATTTAAAGTTATAAATGTATAGTGTATCACCATCTGGTATCCATAACACAAGCCTCATAGTTTACCATGGAACTAGATGGTGCGGTGTGCTGCGGTGCTGCCCCAACATATTTATTTATTTTATTTTTTATATCATACATCTGAAAGCTATTCTATCTGTTGCTTTCTCACGTTTAAACTGCTGAACAGATTTTGATAAAAATTGACAAGAATATAGGTTGTATCTTAAGGGGTTGATTTCCTGGATAAAAACTATCCTATATGCTTCCCAGGCTCTCAAACTATCTCCATACTAAATATTATCTAAATCGGTTTAGCGGATTAGACGTGAAAACGTAATAGACAGACAGACCAAGTTACTTTCGCATTTATATAATAGTATGGACTATTATTTATTATTAGGCGGTACTGATACTCCTTAGCTACTGTAACTTATTGCTGATCAAATTATAACATGTCATGATCATGACAGTATTGATTGATCGTGGCTATAATATTTCATTTTTGACGTTTAAGCTCATAATCTCTTAAAATGTTTATTATTAAGTACACTTATCTCATCTTTGGTATCGAAAATTTTACTAAATTATAAATTACTACACAATTTCGTGGGGTTTAATTTTTTGCGCGGAACCCTAAAACTTTTTCTAAAATAAAAGTAACTTAAGTCACTCTTTAAAACATCAAGTATCTGCCAGTGATATACCCCTCAAAATTGGGCCAGCTGTTTTATAATTTAGCCGGAACAGACAGACAGACAAACAGACACACAAAAATTTTAAAAAATATTTTTTTTATTATATTGTATATATATACGTTCATATGCATTTAGTAAGCTGTTATTTTGACATTACAAACAGACACTACAATTTTATTTATTTAAAATAATAGTAATATTACTGATGTTATTTATAATGCATATTACTCGTAGATATTGATTTCATAACATTTACTTCACTTTACGCTATGTCCAGTAAAAAGGTCTAATGTATCGGTACTAAATGACCTTATCTAAGCTTTGACGCAGAACAAGTGGTGTCAGAAGCAATAAAGATATTTAATTAAAAAAAAAAATAGAATACTTATATATTTTTCTACCAATAGTTATTAGTATTTTGTTTATAAAATTCACCTTATTTTATTAAAGTTAAACTTGGAAACATTTCATTGATAAGTTGTATAGTTGAAAATCAAAGAACAAATTCATTTACTCTAAATTACATTATGGTATAGGTATCTGAACTTGTTTGGTTGGAAACTAAAAAAAAAACTAGATCTCAACGACAGCACCATCTATAAAATATGCTAAGAATCATCTACGTGACATATAGAAAGCTCATCAAAATCGGTCAAGCCATTTACAATAATTGCGAGAAAACGCACAACAGAATTTTATCTATAAAGGTGGGATATTTTTAAAATACCAACCATTGTTTTATAATAAAACAATATAAATAATAGCATAAATCAACTAAATACAAGTTACTCTATGCTGTGGCCTTTTCCTTTCATTCGTCCTTGCGCATGCGTGATACAGTAATGTTAACTGGACGGTAAGCTACAATAAGCCACTTTAGTTTTCAGTTTTATAATTTACCATTTCCCACAGTGGTAGGGTTATTAGATTTATCTACTAAGGCTTTGATCGTAAGTTCTATTCCTGAGTACAGTTAATAATTGATATCTTGTGAATATTATAACAATATACGTAATATGACACAATAATTTAGCACACTTTAGAGTTTACAACATAATCCCAGTCCATATCAATTTTTTGGAAGAACATTGAGTTTTTCCATGTTTTTCTAAGTATAATTCATAATAATATAAGTGAAAAACTATTTAAAACTTCTTGAAAATGTTTATTTAAAAGTAAATTTTATAATTGACTAGCGACTCATCCTCGCTTTACTCGGGTTCGTCCCTAGGTTGCTTCCCCATACAAACTTTAAATCCCATTTTCACCCCCTGAAATGATGGTTTTCGGGATAAAACTATCTTATGTCCTTTCTAAGGGTCCTTTCTAAGGTCTTAAACTATCTTCTTACCAATATCGACTCAGTAGTTTCGGAGCCTATTCGATACAAACAAACAAAAAAACAAATTTTTCCTTTCTATAATATTAGATATAGTAAGCTTGATAAAATATATCAACAATATATATTATGAACTCTAACTTTATGTGGGTTTCACAAACTGCGATCGACCTTGCACATGCGTGTTCCAACAACATTAGCTTTGAACGCTGTAATACAAAACAATAATTATTTACTTACAAAATACATGAATATAAGTAATTCACGTCAGAGCTATACCTATTTTAGAACTTTAATCAATATATGAAAATATTTAACATTTATCGCTTCAATCGTTCTGTGAAATCTATAATATCCCCTTTACACATTAATATAAAAATTTTATAGGCTATTAAAGAAATACAACAATGCAAAATGACATTAAAATCCGTCCAGCCATTTTTTGCTATGTACTGCAATAACCAGATGAGGTAGAAAATATGTGTGTCTATATTGATTTTTGCAAGAATCAAATCTTGTACCTACGAACTAGTTTAGACCATCCTTTAGAACTGTGTTATCAAAAATTTATAAAAATACGTAAAAACGTATTATTTAACGTTTAGTATAGATTTCTCATAGATGAGATATTTTCCCGCAGTAAAAAGTATCCTATAAGTTAACCCAGATAACCAGCTATCATCATACCAACATCAAAATCACAGACAGACGGACAAAAATTCTAAAAACTATAGATTCTGCCTTTGTATCGATAATAATGGCGATTTCAATAAGATATTCCAAAAAATATTTAATTTACTGATTTGACTCAGAATTTTATTATATGTGTAGAATACAATGACTTATTGACCTCTAAATTCTTAAAGCCTCGTTCTTAATCATTACATAGTGGCACTGACCTCAATGCGTAATTTGTGATTTTCATGAATTTCTGTTACTATTGTCTTGTCAAACTAAAAATGTAAACATGGCAAAAATACTCGGTTTTATATTAAAAACCTTGCATATTATAAATATGCTGTTGTAAAACAGTGCTAGCCTAATACTTTCTTAGATTTACGCGAATATTTAACATCTATACAGATAATTAAAATTGGAGTGTCTGTTTGTAATATTCAAATAACCGCTTTTTACTAAATGCATATGGATGTATACACGGATGTTATAAGAAGTAACTTAGGCTACTTTTATTTAGAAAAAAAATAGGGTCCCATGAAAAAAAAAAAAACAAAAAAATAGAATAAAAAAAAGTTTGAAGAAGCAACCTAGGGGCGAACCCGAGCGAAGCGAGGGTGAGTCGCCTGCTTAGAATAAAATAAAACTAGATGAACTAAAGAAAGAGACAAAAATAATATTATTTTAGTAAAAAAAATCTAATCAGGCGGCTATTAGTGTCGCTTAGTGTTTCATTAAGCAACTATGAAAAGGTTGAAGATTTTAATCTTGAGAACAATCAAAGAACAAAGTAAGTGTAGACCTGATACATATATTTGAAGATAAAATTGGAAGAAATACATACAACTATTACAAAAATAAAAAAAAATAAAAATTTGCGCATTTGGTTAAAAGATCATTTTATAGCAAGACTCAAAGCAATTATAAAACATATACTACATATGTTTCCAACTGCACAATACTATGCTTACGTCATTTAGTTTCCATCTGCTTATATTCCATATTATGTTCTATATTCTAATTTTATATAAAAGGAATGATAACTTAATAAAGAAAAACTAAAAACCTTTAAAAAATACAAAATGTCTTATGAAAAACCATTTCTGTATTATAAATTAATAATCTATGAGAAATTATGAACCTTTGCATTCGCTTTAATTACTTTTTTTTTTGTGGCCGCCACCCCATTGTGGCGATTTTAAATTAAAAATGCCGCGGGACTTGTCCTTATTTCTAGATACAGAAAACAGGTCGCGCAATTAATTATAACTAGCTTTGGGTATCGTGAACTAAAAGCCCAACGTTTATGTTAACATATGATAAACTAGTAGCACACCCTCGCTTCGCTCGGGTTCGCCTCTAGAAAAACAAAAATAAATCTATCGGTTGTACATTTTTCCGGGATAAAAAGTAGTCTATGTGCTATGTTAGACTGTAATCTATCTCTTTGCCAAATTTCATCCAGATCCCTTCAGCCGTTCTAACGTGATTGAGTAACAAACATCCAAACATCTAAACTTTCACATTTGTAATATTAGCAAGCTTGATATGGGTCATTGATAAAAAAGCTCGTCCTGTATGAAGCGAAACCATAAGTTTTTGGGCTAGCTGAAGTAGTAGTAACGACTCCTTTTAAGAACCCTATTACTCCTACATTTTCCTTCTATTCGTGTGTCTGTCTTAATATAATTCAGTATCTATTAAACAAAAATTACATATTTTAAATTTTTACCTAATATTATCTACACATGTTTTATAGTATATATAAGACAGATTTATCAAAAAACAATAAATAAAACCTCGTGTTTAGCCCTTTTTAATTAATATCTTACTGGGCACGGCCTTTAATGCGAGGGGGATCAGGCTATAGTCCACCACGCTGGCCAAATGCAAGTTGCTGCTTCACGTGTCTTTCGAAAACTTGCAAGGTTCTCAAATATACAGGTTTTCTCACGATGTTTTCCTTCGCCATAGAACAAGTGGTAATCATATTGGAAATGATTCGCACATGAAAATATCAGAGGTGCCTGGGACTCGAACCAGCTTTTTATTTCCCAAGCAAGCACGTTACAACTAAGCTACCGTTACCTTCATTATTCGGTATTCAACTTTATTTCAACGGAATAAAAGTGTATTTGAGAGTCGCAGGTTAAACTAGTTCATACATTTTAATACGACATTGACATAACAAGTAAGTCCCTTAACGATGGTCTTTATTGTTATCGTATACAAATCCCTAATTTTATTGGGCTATAAAACTAAAATTTGCATTCCACCGGCAAGTGTTTAGCGAAACAAGCTAATGCTAATCGTTTACAAGTTTGTCATAAAACTTAACGATATACCGACAGCATCATAAATTATATTTATTATATATTTTGTGAACTATACCTAATCATTATCACCATCCAACACTTATTTTACAAAGAAGATAGACAGAAAATGTTGTGATTGTAGACTCTTCTCTTTCTGCTGTTATCTAAATTATTGATTGGATCGAAAAGACCGATTCATATGTTTCATTTATTATTTAAATTGGTAATTTTTGTAAATAACTATCGTCATAATAATATTTACGTTATAGTCAAGAAGTTAAATAAAAAGAAAATAGTAGAGTTCAGTCACTATCCTCTCTCTCCTTCTATCTCTCTCTCTCTTATTAATTATTAAGAAATATATTTTGAATATTTATTTTTTTGCGTAAAGTACATTTGAATTCGGATTACAGCTGCTACTACCAGTTCAAGTTGCTCTTTGGAATTCATCGGAAATTAGAATGAATATTAGAAATTAGCTAACTTTAAGCATAAAATCGATATTCCGTAACAAGTATAATTAGTTTGTTTCATTATATGTAACAATCATAATTTAACAGTGTTATGTAAAGGTTGACCAAAATACTAACGATCGTCTTAGGTCATAGGTTCGATATTAGATCGTATTTATTTTGGTTACGTTGATAATTTATATATATGTATATATACCAATGCGTATTTAGGTAATTGTGAAAATGTTATAGTATCCGACTGATTCAACATTCACAAGTGCCCTATCACATATACGTACATACATACATACATATATAAATGAAATTGAACAATTTTCCGAAAAATTCGAAGTTTTCTGAATATTTCGTTCAAAATTTCATGTACCAGAGCACCACAAAGACCAGTAAACGTTGAAAGCGAGTACCAAAGCAAACAACTAGAGTGGCTTCAACTTCTGCATAGGAGTACGCGTTTACCTTTAAAATTGTACATTTGTACCTTTCTGTAAAAAGCTCTACTTGAGCTTTTATATTGAAGCTCTATTTAGCTTTATGAAGTTTTCTCGTTATTGGCATTACAGTAACGTTTCGTGAACTTTTTATTAAATGTAGTCACTTGCTTTCAGTCGCTGAGTCGAGTGAGTTAAATTTTTATAATTTTTTTACTTTTTACAGAATTATTCAATGACAAATGTTAAAAACATTATTTTGAGTTACCGTTAGTTTTTATACTTCTATCTATCTATACTAATATTGTAAAGAGGCAGAGTTTGTTTGTTTGAACAAGCTAATCTCAGGAACTATTAATTCGATTTAAAAAATTCTTTTTGCATTAGATATCCCGTTTACTGAGGAAGGTTATAGGTTATATATACTACTCAAGGGAGCGAAGCAGTAATATAATATATAGTGTATCTATTCTGTACTAACCGTAAAAACTTACTCATACCTATTAACGAATCCGAGCGAAGCAAGGATTAGTCGCTAGTGATTTTATAATAATTTTATAATTATAAAATGATACTTTAGCAAATAATTCGAACACCATTTTTTATTCGATAAACTTTTTTTTATAAAAAAAATGTTATTAAACAAAATTACATAACATTGTACGGATCTCTCTCTTTTCACATATAGATGGCCTAATTTCTAATATTAAATATATATTTTATATATAAGGAAAATATAAATTAGATTTTCAGATACATAATGAAGTATATAAACATTCAATTTCATATTCTAAAAGGAAAAACCATAAAAAGTATTAAGAATGACGTTTGTAGAGCTAACTTATAAGAACTGACTATTTTCTTCAGCTTCCGAATGAATTCTTACACTAAGTGAGTTATTCTATAGATCTCTAATACCAGTTATAGCTGTAATATGAATAAAACTAAATTTTATAGGTTATTTGAAATTTTATTATCACATTTTATTACCTCTTAAAAGCAAAAGGTTTAAAGCGAAATTGATATTCATAGAAAGACATTTCATTGACTTCATCTACGGTTTAAAATTATAGGTTCAGTTTGCATTTAAAACTGCATATATTGATGCCTCGTTAATATAATGGTTGGTATATATGTTTGCAAATCCCGAGGCCAGAGGTTCGAGTCTCGAGTCAGGCCGAATATAGTTATTGAGTCTTTCTCGCAATAAAAAATCCGTAAAAGCGAAGAGTCTACTTTTACTTATGCTTATATTATCACGAGTAACAATATATATCACCATTATAAATAAAATTTTGAGTGGGATTCGAACCGCCACTCCATTTTGAAGATAATATTATTCTACGTTAGCGGTCATCGTCATTTATAGTTCAAAAATATTATTTGCATCATTTTCTATTTAGACTTCAAAAGAAAATCAGTTTGGCTGTATGTTACTTTGTATAACTACACGATACTTTCGTAAATTCTAACTCGATTTTAAATTCCGTGTAGTTTTTTTTTAGTATATGCATATAATTTATTATATATAATTGTTTAAAGTAACTACCTATATTTTTAATCTCTTTTGAAAGAAACAAAACAAATTTCTACAAACGATATCCGTTATAAAATATTAAAAATATATGAAAAAGGCTTATTCCGAAGCCTATTGATAAATATGTAAGTACTATTGTTTACGTATATTGGCTGTAAATCAAATGCGGGTAAAGGCATAGTTTCAGGCATGAATAATGCAGAAGGGATATTAGACCCCGCCTTCCAGGTGATATTAATTTTATCCTCCAAAATAATACATAGGTTTAATAGATATAGCTTATATAACGAGTTTTAAGTTGAATTGACTAACATTTATGTTATAGTAACAGAACCCGCGGCTTCGCTCGCGCTAAAACTAAAAAAAAAAACTTTAAAAAGGTAGCTTTCATACAAACTTTCATCTTCTATTTTAACCTCTTATGGGATGAATTTCAAAAAATGCTAAAATGCGTAATTATTTAATAGTATTGGAGAATATTAAGTACCAAGTTTCAAGTAATTCTGATCATAGATATTGTTTTGGGTTGTATTATAACGCGTTTTCCTGTGGGAATGAGATCTTACGTGGTAAAAAGTAGTCTATCGTTCGGTTTCGAGGTGAAAGAAGGACAAACAAACAAACAAATATACTTTCACAATTATAATAGTAATATGGACTAGTGACTTGCCCTACTTCGCTCGGGTGTGTCCCTAAGCTTGAATGGTTCAGGAATGCATAAAAGACAAACGTCCAAAGATTATTTTTTTTGAGCCAGAAACCTTTACAGAATAACTCAACAAAGTTTCATCACAAGCAGATCAATGCCTTAGAAACGCGTAGAGGACAAACATACAATTTTTTTATATAGACAGATAAAGAGTTTTTAAAGTACAATATCGAAAATTCCCTATGATTCTTTAAGATGCAAATCTATACTAATATTATATAGGGGCAAATTTTGTTTGTTTGAACTCGCTAATCTCAGGAATTACTAATCCGATTTGGAAAATTCTGTAGGCATTAAATAGCCCGTTTGTTGAGGAAGGCTATTGTTTTTATAACTTAAATATTACTTATAACAATTAAACTTGCATTTACGTATTCCGTTAAGTTTAGTTCTTTTTTTTTGCCAAAACCATATTTACTTTGACAAGTAATTATGGAATTCTGGCATCCTCATAGGAAAAAGGAAAGAATGTTGTCTGTCTGCCTTTTTAATGGGATTTTTTGTTATTTAGACAGTTAAATTATAATATTTAAGTCAATAAAACACATGTTGACTAATATAACATAATCACTCTTACGTTTATTTTAGTTTTTTTATGGAAAATTTTTGATTATTAAGTATCTATGTAAATCCTTTTCAAAATTTATTTCGTCGTTTAATCTTGTACTGTGTAAATCAAAATAGATATCTTAACACATGAGATCATTATGTAGCAGATGCTATTTGCATTTCGTGACCTCTCATTAAGAACAGCTTCCTTTATTCGGATCTATGTTTTAATTTACCCATGATGTCTTTGGTCTAATCGTGTGTTTATTCATCTATACATATAATAAAACTGTAAAGGTCAAATGTCTGTATATAAAAAAAAATTGCTTAAAACTGAGTCAGGGGTATGTAAGGAGAGAAATAGTGTAAATCCAGATTTTTTTCAATTTTTTTGTTTCTCTGTCCGTTTGTCTGTTTGTACAGATTAATTTCCGAAACTGTTAGACCAATTTGAATGAAATTTTGCATGATAAGGATATAGGATACTTTTTATCCCGGAAATCATCCCTTAAGGTGGTGAAAATGAGGATGAAAATTTGAATGGGCAATCAACCTAGGGACGAACTTGAGCGAAGCGACGGAGAGTTGCTAGTATTTTATAGTGTTTTTTGTTCTTTCTCAAGATAGTATAAAGGCCAAAAAGTGTTATAAATTACTTTTTTTATTTAAATGCCTCATTGATCTGCGGGCTAGCATATACAAGTGCTAATCCGGAGGTTTTGGGTTTGAGACTCGTGTTGGGTTAAGTATGACTATATCGGGTTCCAGAAATTAGTAACCGCCCAAAGTTGTGCATTTGTACTTACACAAACTTTTAAGCTCTATGACTCATAATTAGTTTCAATGAGATTGGGGCATTATTATTATTAATATAACTTTTTTACTTTCTACCTTACATAATGTTTTGAATTTCTGAGGGATTCTCAAACTCTCTTACTTAGTTCTAGTGAAACATTTCTCCTTAAAATTCCTTCTCACTCCTCCTGTTTCCTTCCAAACTCCTTTTTCAGTAAAAGCTACATGTTTATAGAATACTCTTACTTTAGATGTCTGGGGGGCAATTAAAATCATATTACTTATTTCTTTATCAGATTTACATTTATGTATGTAAATATTTATATAAGTATTTATGCATGTATATATATAGGTACATATTTATGTATTTAGGATATGTATTTAATATTTATGTGTAGCAAATTCATCATTTCATATAATTACTCCTTAATTACTCCTAGGTTGCCTGTAAGAGTGGCCGCCTCCTGTGCATCACTTATTTGTTTATTCCTTATTTTTTGTACTTCTTTTATATACAATAAAGTATCCATCTATCTACAATATATGGATGTCGTAAAAAACATCTTAAAAATAATAAAAAACTTGTTTCTAATTAAATAAAATAAACATAAGAAAAATTCTAAAAAAGTGTGCAAAATAACAACAGAGTTCAAATACCCTATACCTGGTGGTCAATGACCATAAGAGAATAAATATGAATATGTATTCCTTATAAATGTTAAAGTTTGTGGAGATAAAATGTAAAATACTTATTTATTTTAGACATAATTAATGGTATCATTTTTATTGTTCTAGTTGCCACCAAGATTATTGCGGTGGACGGTCACCGTTCTTTTCATAATCGCCGTCCTTGCTCCCACCTCAGATTCAACGAGTAAGTATTATATATAATAAGTTTAACCTTAATTATAAGTTTCTTTATAACAAAATTAAAATCTTACTAGTGACGTACCCTCGCTTTGCTTTGATCTAATCTTAGAATACTTTAAAAATCTACACTAATATTATGAAGAGGTAAAGTTTGTGAATTTGTGAGGTTATAAGGAGTAATCTCTGGATCTACTGAAACGATTTAGATCAAATTTGGTAAGAAGTAGTTTGAGACCCTGAAAAAGACATAGAGTACTTTTTTTCCCGGAAACCATCCCTTAAGGGGGTGAAAATGGGGATGAAAGTTTGTATAGGGAATCAACATAGGGAAGAAACCGAGCGAGGGTAAGTCGCTAGTAATTTTTTTTGCAAGTAACGTCATCTTTTGGCTAATTTTATCACTACTGTATGTTACCCTACATAACAGTCTCTATTTGCGTACTAAATTTCATCTAAATCTATCCAGTTGCTTCATCTTGTAGTAATAACAAACATATACAAACTAAAGCATTTATAATTTTTAGACATTAGAGTACTAGTGATGATGGAATCTAGATTATACATGATCAAATTCAAAATCTAAATAGTTTAACTTAAATAAACTCAGTTATTTTAACATTTATTAAGGTTAGTTAGATTAGTTATACTTATTTTTATATTTAAAATACATTTTTATCTCAGAATAAGCTTTATCATCTAACAACATGTATAATTCAATAATATAGTACAAGTATGAATAAAATCAATGGCAGAACCTTGTTTCGACGAGATTCAAACAAATTCTCTTGGGCATTTCGCATTGTCAATTAAGTCTCTACCTTTTATCGTTAAAGCCGTTAAATATTATATTATGAAGATTTAAAATATCTTTTGTCTTTGAAATTGTATTGGGTAAGCAAATATTAAGTTGAAATAAAAATATAAGTAAAACTATTTATACATTTTCCTAAAAATATAGGGTAAATGGAGTAAATAAATAAATATGTGTTGGGACATTAACACACAGCACCATCTAGTTCCATGGTAAACTACGAGACCTGTGTTATGGATACCGGATAGTTGATACACTACATATATAAAACTTTGAATACATACATATTATAAATATGAAGGAGTTTCGAAAATATTACTTGAGTTCGCTCTACAGTAGAGCTGTAATTTTAAGCATTGGATTTGAAAGGATGAATCTATACTAATATTATAGAGAGTAAAATTTGAGAGTTTGTGAGTTTGTAAGGTTGTAGGAGGTAATCTCTGGATCTACTGAACCCATTTAGATGAAATTTGGTACAAAGATAGTTTGAGGCCCTGGAAAGGATAGGATAATTTTTATCCCAGAAATCATCCCTTAATCGGGTGAAAATGGGGCTGAAAATTTGTTTGAGAAATCAACCTAGGGACGAATCCGAGCGAAGCGAGGGTGAATCGCTTGTTATAAATAGGAAGGAGTTTCGTAAATATTATTTCAGTTTACTCTACAGTATAGCTGTAATATTAAGCATTGGATTTGAGAGAATGAATATTAAATAAATATTTTAAATTGTTTTCACCAGAGACTTGAGGTTACTGTTTTCCAATCCGTTCTAAGTAATAAATTTCCTATATTTTGAATTCAAAGCCTCATGGAAACAACGTTGGGTATTTCTTGAAACTATTAATGTAAAGAAAAATAAATTTTAAAATGAGGTGTTTAGGTTTATTTTTATTTGTTGATAGAGAAGAAACATGATGGCACCTTGGAGCCGATACATTCCTCGCTACCTGTACCTCATGACGGGTTTATATTGCGCTTAAAATATTAAATTGATAGAATGTTATTTATTTAAAATGCGTATTTAATATTAAAATTAATTATGATGTCATCCTAACAAGTATTATATGTGTAAAATAATATAAATAAATGCGTAGATATACATATATTCGAAAAAGTTAGTTTTTTTTATGTAGATAGGTAAATTCTTTCATATATATTACCTTATTTTTTTATATAATGATTATGGTTGAATTTCGCCCTTTGGGCGAACACTAGCAATTGTAGATGCAAAAAAATGTAAGTGTTTGGGTGAAATTTGGAATGGAGATACCATATACTGAATTAAACAAAGGTTATAATCAATGTAAATATCAAAAAATATAGTACACTATTAAATATTACATCATAACTTTATAAAAAAGACAGAGCTGTTATGTTTTACTCTATTTTTCAGGCGTAAGAAGAAGAATACGGAAGCCCAGCAAAGTTTCCACCTCATCTTCAACCAGCGTAGCAAGGACTACAGACCAGGTTATATCCGCTAGCGTGAACAGGCCAAAGATCCGTGGTCGCCCTACAATTGCAAGCAGGAAGTCTTCTGCGGCAATTGACAATTCTGTTGGGACTGATGATCATAAAAACAAAGATGGCTATAAAGTAAGAATATTTGAAAATGACTTAGTTGTTTCATACAAATTAAGTATCTATACTAATCCATATTAATATTATAAATGTGAAGATTTGTGAGGATGGATGGATGTTTGTCACTCTTTCACGCCATAACGGCTGAGCGGATCTGGATAAAATTTGGCACAGAGATAGATTGTAGTTGATATAGTACATAGGTTTTTTCTGAAAAAAAAAAATTACTGTTCTCGTGGGATAATTTTATTTTTATTTTTCACTAAGAATGGTAATATCACAACGTTTATGAGAATAAATGGATGGATGTTTGTTACTCTTTAACTCAAAAACTACTAAACGGATTTTGATGAAACTTTATCGTAATACAGCTTATACATCAGAGTAACATATAGTTTATAATTTTTAAATATATATTAGTACATAATTGACCTACGCGTATGGAGCCGAGGGGAAATGCTAGCAAATAACGTTACACTTCATCTCTCTGTAGAAAATTCACTCTACGAATGAATTCTTAAGCAGTTTGGCAAAATATATATAAAATTCATGGCAGTAGAAAGTTCCGTGAGGTAATAAATAAAATTGAATGTCTTTAACTTCGTGATTTTTCTGATATGACTTTAATACGTTTTTATGATCTAGGTATTTTGAATAATATTATCTTGTAATTAAATCTTTTTACTACTTATTTTATTATTATATTTTAGAATATTAAAAAGTTTGTCTGTTTGTTGAAGAAAATATATGAAACTACACTACTAAACTAAGTATAGGCAACATATTATGTAGGTTATTTCTATTGAATAACATACGCGAGAAGTCGCAGGCTTAAACTAATGTTAGATAGAGATAGAGAGATGATTATTTTATATCATTATTTCTCACTCTAGCTGTGTTTAAAATTATTTCACGTTCATCATTCAATTACATAATGCTTTTTCTTCTTTATTTTTAATAATTTAAATTATAATTAATTTTATATAATTAATAAATTATATAATATTTAAATTATAATTGCTAATTATCAACACCTAAAAATGAAATTGTTAATTTTCGTAAAAAAATATACACTCTGGTAGTTCCTAAGATATGATCAAACAAGCGGATGGACCGAATACATTTTAACGGTTAGTATGGAATAGATAAACAGCTATATATCTATACTAATATTATAAAACTGAAGAGTTTGTTTGTTTGTTTGTTTGGTTGAACGCGCTAATCTCAGGAACTACTAATCCGATTTCAAAATTTCTTTTTACATTAGATAGCCCGTTAACCGAGGAAGGCTATAGGCTATATATCATCCCGGAAAAATGTACGGTTCTCGTGGGATAGATTTGTTTTTGTCTAGGGACAAACCTGAAGCGAAGCGAGGGTGAGTCGCTAGTTACATAATATATAGCTTATAGCCTTCCTCAATAAACGGACTATCTAATACTAAAATAATTTTTAAATCGGATTAGCAGTTCCTGAGATTAACGCGTACAAGCAAACAAACTCTGCCTCTTTATAATATTAGTACCTATAAACTATAGTTGGTATTGAAATATTAAAAATATATCCCATTTATGAAAGTGTTTCCGTCGTAATGCTAATTGGTTTAGTTTATTACAACACCGTGTATGTATGAAACAAGGTCGACGGATGTAACTGAATGGTATTGACAACAGATTAATTATATATATCCCTTTTCCTTTGATAATCTATATTAGGAAATGACCATCTGGCACTGTGAAAGCGTTTCTAATAACGCAAGTGAAGGTCGCGTATTCAATTATTCTTTAGAACAATTTTAGGTATATTAAGAGCTACGTATAATAATTATCGATAGACATACACAATGTTGTAGTCAAAATTTTTAAATTTATGTGATTCTAATTCGTGATAAAGTAGTTTCTTTAAATTTTTCAAATTTATTTTCTTATATACTTATAAAGAAAGAAATAAATCGGTCAAGTGCGATTCAAATTCGCACATGAAGGGTTCCGTACCATCGTCTTCTATTTGTTAATAGGACTTTTACTCTATGTATGTAATATATTAACTTCGATGATCGATTACGAATATTAGAAAAAGTGTTTCTTGTATTTTTATTTCTTTTATTTTTTGTTATAGCGGCAATAGAAATACATACTCTGTGAAAATTTTAACTCTACCTATTACGGTTCATGAGATACAGCCCTCTGACAGACGGACAAACTGCAGAGGCTTAGCAATAGGGTTCCGTTAGAACCCTTCGAGTTGGAAACCCTAAAAATGATGTAATAAATAACGAAAAAGGCGACTAAATTAAGTAACCTAGTTTTATCTTAATGATTAACATTTGATAAAACGAAAATGTTAGTTTGAACCGCAACAATATAGTAGGGGAGCCCAAGAGGGGATTTTGGGATTTACTCAAGCGCGGCAAATTAACATAAGGAATTCCCCCTTGGACTCTGTTGAGTACCTCCTTAATCTGAAGATTTAAAGTATTTTTAACTTATCAAAATATTTTTAACACCTACTGGTTAATTTCTAAGAAATTAATTGTTAACTGGCACACCGGTGTGTCCACGCCTCTCGACAGGTAAAAATTTTCATCGACTGCTCTAGACGCGGGACTTTATACAAAGGACTTATATATGGTGGAGGTACTCAACAGAGTGCAAAGTATCCCCTTTAAGTTAATCTGCCGCGCTTGAGTAAACAAAAATCCCCTCTTAGGCTCCAGTACTATTATTAATAAAATCGATTTAATTACTTATTTTATTATAAAGCTTGTTATTCATACATTAATGTTAATGTTCATTTTTATAACTAACATTCATTTCATTAAAATATGCATTTAGAAAGGTATTTCCCTTGCCCAAATCAGGAAATGGTAGTGCTAAATTGAAAACCTTCAATATTTGACAATATACAATGTCAAGCAAAACCAGACCTTATTATATTGTGTTAAGAGCTTAAAAGCTTGACATATAGTGGCTCTAGAGTTCAAGATAAGTTGGTCGTGTTAAAACGCGGATGTCAACTTTTCGATCGCAAAGCAGTTAGCCTTCAGAATATGTACGAAACGTGTGTTACAAAGGCATACTACTAGGTGGAGTTAAGTTTCCTTGCGGTTGAAGCTAGGTCAATAGCATAAATGTAAGGACATAAGATTCTATTTTACATATGTTCTTGATTTAATTCTGTATCCGAAGTATTCTTAGACTTGCTTGGCTATTTTTTATACAATATATACAATTTATATGGTTTTAAATAATATGTATAATGATAACTGCTTAGTTCCATACATTTTCATAATTGCATACAAGTATGTATGGTACAGGTATTTAATTAGACGAAAAAAACATGTACGTATGTCGTATACGTTACAAATACATAAATATACAAACGTACATACATTTCTATGTTAAAACATATATATATAATAAAAGTGTGACTGTTCACTGTCTGTACATGGAAGATATTTGAGAAAAACTATTATTCGGGATCTTTTTAACGTAATAGAACCCTAAACAATGTTTTTTTTAAAATCTTATATGTATGTGCGTTTGTGCGCGGTAATCTCAGAAACGGCTTAACCGATTTAGGTGCGGTTTTCAATAATATATTGAAGTAAGCTTTATATAATATTTAGTATTTGTTTTATTTCAATCGGTTTACGAATAAAAAAGTTATGTGAATTTAAAAAATCACCTAGGGACGAACTCGAGCGAAGCGAGGGTGAATTGCTAGTATTTAAATTAATGCATTATATATGCGTCTAATGCGGACTAAATGAGCGATTGTGAACACTATACTCTTAAAAGACGTATAAAGCAAGCAGAATAATAACTAATTTAAATTCAGCTTGATTTAAAACCTGCTTTCATTCCATACATCACCTAATTAACATTTAGCTATTCATAACATGAATTACTTTTAATTTGAATAATATGGAAATATAAAGAGAATTTAGAAAATAGTATGAACATCCAACGTAAGTTGATAATAATCCTTATATTAAAATATGAAAGTATGTTTTTTTTTCGTCAAGACTGAATTGATCTATATATATGTATAATAAAATCGAAAATCTTATTGAAATCTCATTATGATTGAATACAGAGGCCAAATGTATAGTTTTTAGAATTTTCATTTGTTTGTCTGTCTGTTTGTGATCGTATCACGAGAAAACCACTGGACAGATTTTGATGAAATTTGGTATGATAATAGCTGGTTATCCGGGTCAACATATAGGATACTTTTTGCTGTGGGAAAGTATCTCATCTCTGAGAAATATATACTAAACGTTAAAACGTAACTGGGGACGAACCCGATATTATTTCTTAGTCTGAGATATAATTAGACAAAGACAAAACAGTCCGGTACTTTCTCTTCTTTACCAGTAGTCATGTCAACCGATTTTCTTGATTTTTTTGTTTCTATTGACAAGCTTTAGTGTTATCAAAAAAAATTGGTTGATACTCAACTACTACACGAACACTAGTATTTAAAAATCCTCTCATTAAAACCAATTTTTATTTCACAGATCGTCTGCTACTATACAAATTGGTCCCAATACCGTACTAAAATCGGTAAATTCATGCCAGAAGATATCCAGCCCGATCTATGCACCCACATCATCTTTGCTTTTGGATGGATGAAAAAAGGAAAGCTCAGCTCTTTTGAATCAAACGATGAAACTAAGGATGGAAAAACTGGATTATACGACAGAATCAATGTGTTGAAAAAGGCCAACCCTAAACTGAAGACCTTATTAGCTATTGGTAAGTAAAAATCATAATTTTATTAAACGTAACATAAGGTAGTGGTAGTCCAGTGGTAACGCACTCGCTTGGGAAACCGAGTGAAGCGGGTTCAAATCCCAGGTCTCGCACCTCTGATATATTCATATGCGAATCATTTCCAACACGATTACCACTTAACGGGGAAGGAAAACATCGCGAAGGAACCTGCATGTCTGAGAGAACCTAGCCAGTTTTCAAAAGACATGTAAAGTCCGCCAACCTGCACTTGGCTTGGATCCCCCTCGTATTGAAGTGCCCGTACCCGTAGGATGTTAAATAAGGTTGAATACATACATACATATTAACTTTGAATAATCGCAAAACATTTTTGCCATTATATAATAAATATTATAATTAGTCCAATTGACAACTTGGATAAAGTATAATTGGACTTCTTTATTTCATTTATATGCTAAAACTGTCTTACTATTAGAATGTTAGTGAAAGAGCCCATAGTTTAATTTTATTATGTCATATAGAGCAAACACTCAACAAATTTCTATTCTATAACGTATTATAGAAAGTAGAAATCATATTTAGCTATTACAAACGAAATAGAAAACTATTAAACAAAATTACAGTCGATATCTATTTTTAAATCATACTATATAGGTTTTGTAGATAGCTATTGTTGCTAAATACGCGCTTTAATAGCTTTATTGTGCAAAAACGATATGAACTCATTATAGAGAGGTGTTTTGAAATCACAGGCAGACGTTTTTAATTGTATAAAGATAATTGGTAGATATTAATTGGGTTTTTATTAAATTAAGAAATAATATGGCATTGGTAGCCCAGTGGTAACGAGCTCGCTTGGGAAACCGAGTGAAGCGGGTTTAAATCCCGGATCTCGCACCTTTGATATTTTCATCCTGCATGTCTTAAAGAACCTAGCAAGTTTTCGAAAGACGTGAAGTCCGCCAACCCCTACTTGGCCAGCGTGGTGGACTATGGCCTGATCCCCCTCGTATTGAAGGGAGGCCCGTTCCCAGCAGTGGGACGTTAAATAAGGCTTAATACAAGAAATAATAAATACCGCTGTGTAATAATGAAATGTACACAGAACGCGATTTACGATACCGTTTTCACAATCGATTTCCTTAAGGTTACTTAACACATAATAGATGTAGTACGTTAGCCACAAACGAGGCTCTGTAACTTACGCTAGTGATGTCCAAATATAAATATCGATAAAATATTACATGCATATATTCATTTATAATTTTATCTACTATCTATAATTTTAATACCGTTGGTAGGACTCTGTCAAGCCTGAGGAGTCCGACTGGTTGGGTACCACCCCCTTATCTATTTCTGCCGCCAAGCAACAATGATCGCATTGTTGTGTTCCGGTATGAAGGATAAGGTAGCCAGCGCAATTACAGGCAAGAGGCATATCGTCTTAGTCCTCACAGTGACAACGCACCTGTGGTTCTGCATTTTTGTTACTTAAAACCTAAGTGCATGAACCGTAGGTGTTATGGGTGACAGATACTGCTTTCCATCAGGTGCTCTGTCTGCTCATTTGTCACTGAGTCTCATAAAAAAAAATATCTATTATTCTTTGAAATTACGATTTACATTTTTTTGAACTGCGGACTATGGTTGGCGTTATCTCTTTTCACAATTTGAGTTCCACCCATTCCTAACCATACATAAAGTTTGCATGAAAAATAGTACTTTATTCGCAAATTTTTCTTGAAAAATAGTATCATTTATACTTTCGGAAGTATAATGTCTTTTAGCGATTTGAAATTTTTATTTTTTAAGATTTTGATAGGAAAAAGTATCGGGAAACGTCGGGTCGCTTATAAAGCAACCAGAAGTCGCTGTCAAAAGTATGAGAACCTCATGTGTCTCATCTATATTAATATAATAAAACTGAAGAGTTTGTTTGTTTGTTTGGTTGAACGTGCTAATCTCAGGAGAATTTGAGAATTTTTTTTGCATTAGATAGCCCAGCATAAAATGTACGGTTTCCGTGGGCTAGATTTGTTTTTGCCTAGGGACGAATCCAAAGCGAAGCGAGGGTGAGTCCCTAGTTATTAATATAAACATAGTATTAAAATTATTTTCATGTAAAATAATATTGCTACTGTACATAAAGTAAAAACTGTAGCTTAAAGGTAATTTAGAAAACTTTCGAAATATAAACAGTGTTATTTTATTTTATACAAGTTCTTGATATTTTAGTCACGTAATATGACTTAAATAGGGCCGTTAGGTAACACTTGTCCCCAGTCGAAGTTGTAACATTGTATTGCCGACAATCCTGAGTGACCTAAGGCCTAATGACTTAACGTATGTTTTCAATTGATTCAATTTAAAAAGTGTTACTAAAATATTTTCATGTGAGAATATGATTATTTATGCTTTCCATTGGTTTACGAGATATGTAAAAAGAATGTATTAAATATACCATCGAAATGTCAATATAGTCGTAAAAAAATCGGTTTACTTTTAAGTCTATACGTCAAATAGTAAAATTCTAATAGAGTCAAATTTGACAATTAAATATTTTTTTGGAAAATCTTATTGAAATAAACATTATTATCGATACACAAGCCGAATCTATAGTTTGTAGAACTGTTGTCGGTCTGTCGGTCTGTCTCTCTGTATAAGAAAGCATCACGAGAAAACCACTGGACAAATTTTGATGAAATTTAGTTTGATGATAGCTGGTTATCCGGATCAACATATAGGATACTTTTTACTGCGGGAAAATATCTCATCTCTGAGAAATCTATACTAACCGTTAAAACGTAACTAGGGACGAAACCGGGCGGAGCGCGGGTGACTCCTAGTATATTATATAACTTATTGAATGTTACATTATACTTCTTATAGTTAATAGGATATATTTATTGTTTATAAATAAAAAATGCTTTACACGTAAAATAAAAAAAAAAGTAGTCAGGAGGACTACAGACATAAGTGAAAACTTACATCTATAAACAAACAGTTGCTATTTTTGGAAATTCAAATTAAATGTTAGATCTTAAATTAAAATTTATAAATTAAAACTGTTTACTTTTATCTGGTTTCGACATCTATCGGCACTCTGAGTGTTAGCGTTAACACGTTACGTGACCATATCGATGACGACTTTCATGAATTTACTCCCCATCCAAACCTGCCTATAGAAGTTTACTTTAAAAATATTTTTCAATAAACTTCGATATTATAATCGATAGTCCCGAAGTAATATTGGACATTTTAGTAAAATAAGCGGATAAAGCCAGGAGTTAAAAATAGTATTTTTTTTAATATAAATATAAATAACGTAGCTATAAAAAGGCGGATCTTGCATAAAATCACATATTAAAAAAAATTACTGTAGATAAATATTACGTGTCAGTTGGTAATAATTTATACTATCTATCAAAATGAAGCAAAGGCTTAATTGCATTATTTTCTAAGACGAAGGTTTCCTTTTCCGGTTTATTATGTGTTCATATGGCGGTGATTTTACTTTTGCTTTTTTATATATTTTTGTAAGGAAATTATGTAAAACTGACATTGTTATAGTAAACTAGTGACTCACCCTCACTTTACTCAGACTCAGGTCTTTTGCATCTATAATATTGCGCCCTCACTTTGCTTGATCATCTATACTTAATATTATAAAGAGGCAAGGTTTGTTTATTTATTTGAACGCGCTTAACTCAGGAACTACTAATCCGATCTAAAGAAATTCTTTTTGTATTGGATAACTTGTTTATTGAGGAAGGCTATAGATATATATCATCATACTACTGCCCAAGGGAGCGGAACAGTAATCATAAATATCACCCAATCGCTCAGACTTGTATTACAGACAGATTATTGTAAAACTGATGTTTATAAACAAATTTAACGCGGGTAAAACCGCGGGATACAGCTAGTTTAATTATAAAATCTGAACTTTTTTTAGTTTTTATATATGATATATTAAAATATTTACAGAAAATATCTCTAAATGATAATGGAAATCGTAACGTAAGACAGACGCGAATAGCAACTTTATTTATACAATTTATTGATAAATATAGTATATCAGAGTTTGATTTACATATATGTATGTACATATTATATACATTGTCTGTATGGCATTTATTTTTGTTTAAATAAAAATAACTAAATAAAAATATCTGTCTGCCCATATAGTTAAATACAGGATACACTAAAATACTATATTTATAATAAACTAGCGATTCACCCTCGCTTCGCTCGTGTTCGTCCCTAGCTTGATACCCCATAAAAACTTTAATCTCCATTTTCATCCCCTTAATTGATGATTTCTGAGATAAAAAGTATCCTATGTCCTTCCCAGGGTCTCAAACTATCTTCTTACAAAATTTTATCTAAATCGATTCAGCGGCTTAGGCGTAAAAATGTCACAGACAGACAGAGTTAGAGATTTATAATATTAGTATGGATATATTTATATTATTAGTAAAAGTAACCGTATAATAAATAATATGCAAAACGCTTTGATATGATAAGTACACTTCAACAAAGGCGTTGCACAACATGTCGTTAACATGTGACAGGGCTTATATAAAATTACATAGGTACTTTCTAATGCACAGTCCGTGACACTTCCTTTGTCAATGTCTGGTATTACTAGGACGTTATAATTCTATCCCTTTATACAGACATCAGACATCCGTAATAAAAACTTTTTATGGGACTATTATATTGCGAGAGTTTATTTAAAGCTAGCAGAACCCGCGGCTTCGCTCGCGATCAAACTACGAAAAATACGAAATTTCATGTAAATATGTCCAAGGAATAAAAAGTTTCATACAAACTTTTATCCCCTATTTCACCCCTTTGGGGGTTGAATTTTGAAAAATCCTTCCTTAGTAGATGCCTTCGTCATATGAGGAATACGTGTGAGAAATTTCAATTTTCTAGCCTTAAAGGTTTGGCCTGTGCGTTGATACATCAGTCAATCATTTTTGCCTTTTATATATATATGTATGTAGATAAAACAATGTTTTCGGATTATTTAGCGGATTTATTTAGATTTACGATTTCCGAGGTTTCGAATGTTTTACAGCAACCATGATCACGGGAGAGACTCTCTATTCGAATTTCTCCGATCTATTCGAAATTCGAAAAGATAATTTTATTTAAAATGTCAAATATTCGCGTAAATGTATGAAAATATTATGCCAAACTTTATGTTTGTGTGTATGTGTGTTCTTCTTCAATCTTAAACGGCTGAACCGATTTGGATGAAATAAAGACACAGGTAAACTACGACTAGAGGAATACAAAAGCTACTGTTAGGTTTCTAGGGAAGCACATACGCGAAGCAAGAGTAAAAAATCAAGGCAAAACAGTCTTGTTTAAAATTGCTGTATGTAAAATGTAAAAATATAATATTTTTAAAACAACTATTCAAACTAAAACTTATTTCAGTAACATATACATATACAATATTAATTATGTGAATATAAAATTAAAAAAATTAAAGATAACGCATATTATTTCATAATATATCGATAAAAAATGAGAACGTCATAATCAACCGTCCCATCACTAGCTCGTGTGAACAGAACTACGCTCTCACGGCATAAAGTGCACGATATTTTCACCTATTTTCTCGGGCCGACAAAAACCACAGGAGCGCAACAAAGGCTTCTATGTAATCGACATATCGTTCTCGTTTTTGCACTTCACTATTAGGCTTCAACAATAGTATTTTAATTATCCTTCGTGTGATGTAAAATGAATTTACTTATGCTCTACTTATCTAGTCAGTATGCAAATGCCTATGACTTCCTTCTATACATATATATGTATATGTAGAAACATCATGTCAGTTTATCCATCTGTCCTTATTCTCGAAAACAATTTGATTATTTTTAATAAAACATTTTTTTTTGTTGCAATACTTAAGTGACTTTGAATAGTCTGATCAGGATGATATTTAGAACTTTTTCTTTGTATATAACTATGTATTGTATATATAATATTGATCATGTATTTATGTATGTATGTTATAACATATTGCGTTTTTTTTTGTTTTTTTTTTGTTTATCAATAAAATGTTGCGAATAAAGAATTTGCTTATAGCTATAAAAATAACAACATTCTAAAGAATTTAGTTAATTTATAAAAAAAAAGTAAACGAATTTTTTATACCTTAAGCTAATAACTAAGTACGATCAAGTTAAAGTGCTCGTTAAATACTGGCATACTTAAATATTAACATTACCATTGCTTCTAAAGAAACTTTATCTCAAAAACTCCTTATAATTTTATAATCTGTAATTTTTATTATTTTTTTAAGTAAATCTTGCTTAATTATTATAGCACTAATTTCATGAAAAGTACCCATTGTTACAACTAAAATAGTCTATGATTCTCTTCTATAAAGGACAACGTACTACATTCACTATTTTATAACAATCAATAGTTAAATTGCATATATATAATATTATGTTATGTAGATGCATTCAGCTCTTTTTAACGTCCCACTGCTGGGCACGGGCCTCCCTTCAATATGAGGGGGATCAGACCATAGTCCACCACGCTGGCCAAGTGCGGGTTGGTCGACTACAAATGTCTTTTGAAAACTTTCTAGGTTCTCTCAGACATGCAGGTTTCCTCACGATGTTTTCTTTCACCGTAAGGCAAGTGGCAATCATGTTAGAAATGATTCGCACATGAAAATATCAGAGGTGCGAGACCCGGGATTTGAACCCGCTTCACTCAGTTTCCCAAGCGAGCGCGTTACCACTGGACTGCCACTGCCTTCTATATTATGTTATACTTCATAATTATTTTATATTATCTAATAATTTATTTTATTATCAGGTGGCTGGTCTTTTGGAACCCAAAAGTTCAAAGAAATGTCCGCAACGAGATACTCCAGGCAGACCTTTATCTACTCAGCCATTCCTTACCTAAGGGATCGTAACTTCGACGGTTTGGATGTGGATTGGGAGTATCCCAAGGGTGGAGATGACAAGAAAAACTTCGTTTTACTGTTGAAAGGTAAGATTATATGAATTTTAACTACTAGTTTGTACTTTATAAATACCTCTGCCGATAGTTAAATAAATATTGTAAAAGTTGATAGTTTAAATATATTTATCGTTCTAGCTTCTTTAGATGCTGATGCATCTTTTCTGACTTAACTCACAAATAACATTATACTGGCACCTTATGTTCACAAAATCTTTATGATTTTTAGGCTTTAACCGTCCTAAATGATTTCTCTTTGTATTTGTTGGAAACCATGTGAAAATCTGTACAGTAGTTTCTAAAATTAGCCCAGCACGGGAGAGAAATTAATTAATACTTTCTTAGATTTACGCGAATGTTTGACATTTTAAATAAAACTATCTATTCGGATTTTTTCGCGGATTTATTTTGATTTTTGGTTCCTGACGTGTCGCGACGTTTTAAATGATTTACAAGAATCACCAGTCTCTTCCGTGACCATGATTGCTGTAAAGCATTCGAAACGTCGGGAACTAAAAATCAAAATAAATCCGCGAAAAATGCGAAAAAAGAGTTTCATCCAAAAATTAATTAACATTTTTTTGTAAAAAAAAAAACAATATATATACATTAATTTATTATTCCGAAAATATTATGCATTCATTAAAAAATATGACGCAAAAATGACTAGAACTCAGTTACACGACATTAGAAAGTATTCGCGTGAATCAACAGATATTACCGGGTTATTTTACCAACTAAATTGTTTGGAAAGTTAAAAATAAATTTCATTTTAATGATTCAAATATATTATTAGAATACTAAAGTTAAGTATATTTAAGTGTCGATTTTTCTTTTCGTAAATATGTTTTTGAATGAATATGGATGTTTATGAATAAACATATCTATATGTAGATTTTGGCCAATAAAAGCTGAGGTGAGCTGGTGTAGATAATTAAAATTATATAATAATTAATAATAATGTAGTATAGTAATAATAGTATCGATTAAAGTGTCCACAAAAGGCGTTGTTTCGAAATTTTAACTTAATTCCACAAACATTATTTCCTTGCCTTACCTCTTTAACTCTTCAAGAAGTAGCTATTTTAAACACCTGAAGATTAGTAAGAATATTGCAACTTTCTTCAGATAATAATGAAACAGTACAACAAACAACCCAGAACTTATTCATCACTTGGGTTATTTTACTGGGTACAACCAGAAATATCAAATTTGATAAAACAAAGTAAAAATAATAATAAGAAACTTTTATTCATAAATAGATTGAACAGATCATAGTAATTATACTTTCTTAGATCTACGCGAATATTTTAAACAACATTTCATATAAAATTATCTTTTTGGTATTTTGCGTGGATTTATTTCAAATTTTGGCTCCCGACGTTTCGAATGTTTTACAGAAAGCGTGGTCACAGGAGAATACTATCTATTACTCGGTTACCAATGATTATGATATAAAATATTTACAAACATACATACGGGCACACAGTATAATATACAATATTGTAGAGCTATGGAATATTTTTCATCTTTTCCTGAAGCAAATTTTGCTTATATTCCATTTCATCACTATAAATATTTTACAATATTTTTATACATGTCATCATTGACAATATCTGCAAAATATTACATATATGTTCATAAAAATAGTATTGAAGTAACTTTGTATTTGTCGTTGAAAGTAAAAATATTTTCAGTACATATTTCTTATGAATTTAAGTGTCAGTTTGTCTAACGCCCTTGAAGTGACAATGCAATGAGTTTTATTAAAATTTACTGTTTTTTTACCATTTCTTATAATTTATGTAAGTAATTTTGTTATTGGTTGTTATAACTTATATAGAAATCTATACAGATAAATAAAATTGGAGTGTCTGTTTGTAATATTAAAATAATCGCTTTTTACTAAATGCATATGAATGTATACACGGTACGAATACCAAAACAACATTTTTTACAATTTTTGTTTGTCTGTCTGTCTGTCTGTCTGTTTGTTCTGGTTAATCTCTAAAATGGCTGGACCGATTTTGATGGGACTTTCACTGGCAGATAGCTGATCTAATAAGGAGTAACTTAGGCTATTTTTATTTTAGAAAAAAAAAATAGGGTCCCACGAAAAAAAATTAAACACCAATTTAATTAATTGATTTTGTTTTGAGAAGCAACCTAGGGACGAACCCCAGCGAAGCGAGGGTGAGTCGATACTATAAAATAAAATATGTTGGGACATCTACATACAGTACCATCTAGTTCCATGGTAAGCTACGAGGCTTGTGTTATGGATACCAGATAGTTGATACACTGCACATATATAACTTTAAATACATACACATTACAAATATAAACACCCATGACTGAAGTACAAACATTCGTGCTCATCACACAAATGGGTGCCTCCAACGGGACTCGAACTTGTGAACGCTGGCACAGCAAGTAGGGTTACTACAAACTGAGCCAAACGTGTCGTTGAACTGATTAAACATGAATCATACGTAATACTGTAATGTTAAAACAAAAATCCTCAAATACAATGCAGTTGTTGCAATGAAATCATAAAGCATGAAACTGTAAAGCGGGATCATAGAGTATGTACATAGGTTTCTACAATAATATATATTGTGTTACTGCCATAGCTCAAACTATAGTACATTCCGAAAAATTTCCAGAAAATCTAAAATTTGTCATGTTTTTAAATTAAATAATATAAAAATTTAAACTAACTACCAAATATGATTATAAGACTTTATAATAACTGAGTGCTTCAAGCGGTTTAAGTAGAAAAAATTGAACTTACCATAGAGAATATAAAGATTTAAGATTTTCTACGAAAATTTTAAAATCTGTCATAATTCGTGGTTTTACTGTAACGTACATAAGCAAACTCGACGCACGTTTCGTATCTCAACCAAACTTCCTCAGGAAGTCAGCTCTATGAGATGCAAGTAGCATTATACGTAGAGTAAAGGTATTTGCAGCGTAATCTTCTAGCACTGTTTATAAAGATAGAAATATTAGAAATCCAACCATATTTTAGGCAACCCATCCAATATATTATATTAATTAATAGGTAGTAATTACTTCTCATCCAGTAAGGGTTTAAGACTTGTGTGGTATCTTAGACTAAAAATTTAAAAAAAATCAACTTAATTCTTTCTTAGATTTACGCGAATATTTGACATCTACTAATAACTCACCCTCGCCCGGCTCGGGTTCGTCCCTAGGGACGTTTTAACGATTAGTATAGGTTTCTCAGCTGAAATATTTTCCCACAGTAAAAAGTATCCTATATGATGACCCGAATAACCAGCTATCATCATACAAAATTTGATCGAAATCTGTCCGGTGGTTTTCTCATAATGAGATCCCAGACAGACAGACAGACAGAAAAAAATTCTAAAAATTATAGATTCACCTACTGTATCGATAATAATGACTATTTCAATAAGATTTTCCAAAAAATATTTAATGTACAGATTCGTTCTCAGAATTTTATTATATGTGTAGATAAATTTAATTGATTATACAATAAATAAGTGAAAGTTTAGGAATAAAGAATTTAATTACAAAGTTAATTAATTAATTAATGAGTCATTTCTCCCTTTCCGCATTTACAATGCAAAGTGAATGGCCTCTCGATTTCGTTTCCAGCTGCGTTCAAAATGACAAGCACACTTGCATAACATTTGAACTAACAATTAACACTACACATCACATTTTTATCATTAGTACTAGCAACTTACTCGCTTCACTCGGGTACACCCTAGGTACGTTTAACTTTTTTGATCGAAACCCTAATTATTTTTCTAAAATAAAAGTAGCTTAAGTTACTCCTAATAATATCAGCAATCTGACAATGAAAGTCCTGTTAAAATCAGTTCAGCCGTTTCGTAGATTAGCTGGAACAAACAGACGAAATATTGTATTTTTCTTAAAAGTACCGTATTTAATTTCATATGTATTTAGTAAAAAGCGTTTATATCGACACGATAAACAGACACGTCGATTTTATTTACCTGTACAGATATAGTGGCTGTACGAGTATAAATATACTAGTGTAATTATTAAAAAAGCGATTAAAATAATACTAAATTGGTTGTGTTTTTTTGTGTTGTAAATCGATTTTCATAATTTATATTAATGTACAGGTTATATTTCAGTAATATATACATACCAGCGACTCAGCCTCGCTTCGCTCGGGTTCGTCCCTAGCTCGCTTCCCAATACAAATTTTCATCCTCATTTTCTAAGTTCCTGCGCAATTTTCTTAATTTTTTTTAATGTATGAATCTTCTCCTGGCAATAACAAACACAACAAAAAAAGAATTAATGAAATCGGTCCAGCCGTTCGCGCGTGATGGCGCGACCAAGGGAAATAGGGGTTCATTTTTATATTTATAAATAAATTTAAAAAAAGCTCCATCTCTAAAGGTTCAATATTAATCTTTAAGTGAGTGACTTTAAGACGACTTTGGAGTCGGTGTACTATTTCTGTTAAAAATATTTCACTAAAAACAGTATAATTTCTTTGGTATGGCCTTTTATAGAACAAACACTGTTGTCGATTTTTACTTAAACGTGTTAATTTTAATTTAATCTGATTAAACATACAACAAAATAAAGGACAAAATAAAGGATCCTGTAGTATAGACTAAGTAGCTTATTATTTAATGTAAATGTACTTTCCATAAACTTTAAAGGGAGTAATTTGTAAAGTTTGTCGCACTTCTCAGTAAAACTAAAGTTATAAACCAGAGAACTGACAACACTGACTTTTAGTTAAAAACTTTAAATGACCATCCGAAAGAGCTTGTTAAAGTTTATTTAATATACTAAAATACGTTTAAAAATTTAATTTTAGCAAATTCTTTCTTCAAATATTATAAATTTGTGTTTTTGTTTTTATTATAAGTAGGTACATATACGCATATCACTTGCACATTTGTTTATGTAGAGGCTTACTGGTGAGACCAAGGAGACCTTTGCTCTTTATGGGGTTTCGCAGGATCACTTATGAAATAAAACCATTCTGCATTCCTATATTTGACATTTTTACATATATTGTAGTATAGAGTACTTATTTTAGTACCTCGATGATCAAGTTTCGCTCAGCGTTTTTCGAAAAAGATATAAAAAATGTGTTTTTTTAGAAAAGACACCTATATAGGTAAACATATTAAGCAAAACTTTATCTATATATATATATATATATATATATATATATATATATATATAATAGCGTTACCTAATAACTCGTCATTGTTACTTCTACACATTAGCAGACAAACAAAAAAGTACAATAAATATAACCACATTGTATAAAACTAAGTCGCTTCCCGCAGTCTGTCACTATATATGCTTAGATCTTTAAAGCTACGCAACGGATTTTGATGCAATTTTTTTTAATAGATAGAGTGATTCAAAAGGAAAGTTTATGTATAATACATGCATATCATAATATAATATAAAAATATTCACTTATCGAGTATCAAGCTTCACTGGTATTGGTAAATAACTAGGCCAAGTGCGGTTAATAGAGTTAGGAAATACGTAGATAGGGTTACTTTGCTGCGACATTATTATTAATTGAGTTTGTGATTGAATTATCCTTTAATCTAGAATATGCGTCTCAAGCTACCGTAGCTACTTGAGTATTTTAACTAATTTAACATCTATTTGTGGAATAAAATCAGCCAGCCAGCCTGGGCACGAGCCTCTCTTCAATACGAGGGGTATCAGGTCATAGTCCACCATGCTAGCCAAGTGTGGCTTGGCTAAATTCACATGTCTTTCGAAAACTTGTTAGGTTCTCTCAGTTTCACGATGTTTTCCTACACCGTAAGACACGTGGTGATCTTGTTGGAAATGGTTCGCACCAAAAAATTTCAGATGTGCGATGATTTGAACACGCTTCACTCGGTTTCCCATGCAAACGCTTTAAATCTATATTATATTCCAATTAATTATTCTAGTTGATATTTCTCACTCTAAAACATCTTTTATTAGATTGTAAACACTTTTAAAAGCAATGCTTGGAAGTTAATTTTGTGCAAAACTTTGGTAATATGAAATATGAATATAAATACAACTAGCAGAACCCGTGGCATCGCGCACGCTAAAACTACGAACAAAAACTCTTTGGCTTTATGCAAAATGCATTTTTTAAATGGGCTCACTATTTTCTGAGCTTAAACCACTTAAACATAGCTATTATAAATATCAGTTCCTCAATAATGTATGGAAGTCTGCCCGATTAATTGACATTTATATAGCCTTTATCAATAAACGGGCTATCTAATGCAAAAAGAATTTTTCAAATCGGAATATTAGTTACTGAGATTAGCGCGTTCAAATAAGCAAACTCTGACTCTTTATAATATTAAATATAGATAATGTTCGATTGTATGTAATATTCCAAACTCTATTTCCTATCTAAACACAATTTTACGGAGTATTGAGGGTCTAAACGCTCGAGCCCACACCTGTCACAGACACAACCAGTGATGTTACAATATCGCTAGCAAACCAAAATATATCGATATAAGTTCTATTCTTAATTTTACTTTGTTAAGATTTTAAATATTTTAATTATAAAAATAAAACCATTAAAAAAATTATAGTTATACTAAAATATCGATGAATAAAAAATCATTATATCGATTTCGGAAAAAAAGTAATAAAGGTATAATTTACTTACTGATTTTTTTTTCACACCATAACAGATTGGCAACAAGGTTTTTAATAAGATAGTTTAATGTAAGAGGGATTTATGTTTTTTTTTTTACTTCAAAGCACGTCTAAACAAAGGAAGGATACGTCAGTAGGATCGTAATAATTTTGCATTACTGATTGAATGAGAATATTTTTATTAAGCTACACACAGACAGACAGACAGAAATTCTAAAAACTATAGATTCGGGCTCTGTATCGATAATAATGAATATTTCGATAAGATTTTCCAAAAAAAAATTTATGTACAGTTTCAACTCAGTTAGAATTTTGTTATAAGTAAAGATTACATTCAACATACAAACTTACAAACTTGACTTCTTTAGATTGAATAATGAATAAATAATTAAAATTTCTTAGTACGATAATATTGTGAAGTTATATGACAATATCAATTTTTACAAACACTAGTAATTACGTTTCCACATTAGGCTCGTGTAACTCGCAATACTTAGTTTTATTCTACTGAATAGTTTAAGTAAACAAAAATCTATACATATAATAAAATTCTAAGTAAGTGGAATCTGTACATTAAATTTTGTTTGGAAAACCTTTGAATTAGACATTATTATCGATACAGAGGCCGAATCTATAGTTTTTAGAATTTTTGTCTGTCTGTTTGCCTGCCTGTGACCACATCACAGGAAAACCACTAAAGGGATTTTGATGAAATTTGGTATGATAATAGCTGGCTATCCGGGTCAAGATAAAGGATACTTTTTACTGCGGGAAAATATCTCATCTCTAAGAAATCTATACTAAACGTTAAAACGTAAGTAGGGACGAATGAATAGGCTATCTATAATAATATAAATCTATAGTAATAATATAAGATTAGTATTATGTCATATCAGACCTAAACCTACACGGTGAAGTGAAAGTCCCACCTTATACGGCCTGTTACATGCATAGGTAAAGGTCGATGCACATTATGTATCTAACTTAGCATTTCTATTACATAACTTAGAATATAATATTAAAAAAATATTTTGTATTATCAATTTAAATTTTATTTAAATTTAATTGTTCTTTAATATAATATATAATATACTATATATGTAATATACTATAATAATATATAATGTTCTCCTGACCAATTTCATCCACGGCGGCCAATCTCACTGAAAGTAACCAGATGCGCAGGAGATATTATAGTACAGCGCATGTACGCACAGACACAAGTGCACTCTCTATTTCTTTTACTCTCAAAGTCCGATGGAACGATCCTTGATGACCGTTGAGAGTCAAGGCGCAGGATTAACGGCTTTACGTGCTCTCCATGACACGGCGATGATACATCGCCAACTTCCCTACTCCGGGCTGTTACTGAAAATTCTTTAACAGAAATACTCAAGAACTGATCTTGGTCCAACCTGGGATTCAAACCTAGAACCTTCGGATCGACCGTACATTCTAGTCACTATACCAACGAAGCAGTTACTGTTTAAGAGCACTATAATCTTCAAAAGTCGTGTCTTCAGGTACTTTAAAGGCTGGCAATGTAATGGCAACTTTTTTTATGTAGCAGATATCTATTAGTGATGAATAATGATAGCCACTTACCATCAAGCAGATCGGTTGCTCGTTTACCTCTTTTACTAAAAAAATAAAAATTATAATTGATTAGTAAATTTTTCTCTAAACAACGTTTCAGTAAGTTAAATTGATTCATAAGTTATTTTTTAATTGTTAAATTACGTTAACAGACGTGTTAGTTGAACACGATTATATAATTAGCCTTTCAGATACCGGACGTTAATGTGTGAATTCATATCAAAATTACAATAATTACAGTACTTAAAAGTATATTTTAAGAACTTTATCTATCATATATAATATCTATCTTTCATATTTAATTGCTTAAAAATATAGCCGTTAGCTTTTATGATTAATAATTATGTGACTATAGCTTTAAGTCCTGCGTATGGCCAAACCTCCAAAGCCAAAATCTATTAGGAATCCCAGATTTGGGAAGTTGACGGTAACACCCTATTTCAAAGAACGTAAAGCCGTCAGTTTTACATAACTGATTTCTTTCCAATCGTTTTTGATAGTTTTCATTGATTATCTTTTATGATGAGTAAGAGAATAGAAATAGTACTCGTGCTTGTACATAAATTGTGCACTGTCATAGCTTTCATGCAAATACTCTAAGTGTCTCTTATCTCCGTAGTGAAGTGTCTATTAGAAAAACATAGATCTTCTTATGTACATACAATATGTTATGTATATTATGTAATAAATAACTTTTTCATTAATTTATCTCGAATATTCTAATAATGGAGATAACGAAACAATAAAAAGAAGCGTAAAAAGCAAATTTATTTTGTTACACTTGTAAAGTTCTTATTCAAATTTCTTCTGACTATCATATACCGAAATTACATAATACCTAACCCTAGCTCAATCGGATACTAATATTTTTTTGAAAAGTGCAATCAAAATTTTAAAAGGGGAAAAACAAACACTCAAATAAGAACATAAAGTAATTTAAAAGTTATAATACATGATGTGAGTTATAAGTTTGTTTCATTAGATGCAACATCAAAGGTCATCACGTAAAGTGACCCCGTGTGTTGGCATACAGTGCACGTTTATTATCGGCACGATGTCTACCATACTAGACACTTGGCGAAAGAATTTTAATACTAAAGATAGGGTATCATCAGACGTCTATGATAACGTTGCGTTTTTAATTTAATACTAATTATTCTAACAAATTATAATAATCATAAGCGTCTGATTAACCTTCATCCCTAATATATCTAGGTTCTTACCGAAGCTTCACTCGGGTGCGTCCCTAAGTACTCGAATTTATATATATATATATGCTATTGATATAATTTGCATTTCAATTTGTTTTGCACATCGTCTAGCAAATAACGTCTGATTGACCCCTTAGGTGCATTAAATCGTTTCGTAATAAAGCGTGATAGCCTCAGCATACAAGTACATAATCTTTCACTCTAGCTCCGCTCGAGTTCGCCCCTAGGTATAAATGGGGTAGGGGTAGAAGGGTTAAAAATACTTTATGACCTATTCTCATATCTGCCAAGTATACAAAAAAATCATTAAAATCGGTTAAGCCGTTTCGGAGGAGTGCGACCACAAACACCGTGACACGAGATATATAAAAGTTTAGAAAATACAAAATGTATACAATCTTTTGTTAATTACATCAATTTTACTTTGCAAATCATTTTAAACAATCTAGTTTTCATGTACAATGGTTTTTTTTCAGTGTTATTACTTATTAATTATAGATTTATAAAATCTACATCTATATATAAATAGGCACAGACAAAACAGTTAACAGTACCTTTTTAGGGTTCCCTATCCAAAGGATAAAACGGAACCTTATTACTAAGACTCCGCTCTCCGCCTGGCTGTCTGTCCGTAAACATATATTATATATATATTAGACATATAGTTATATAGTTAGACAGTTGAAATTTTCACAGATGATGTATTTCTGTTGCTGCTATAACAAAAAATACTAAAATACAGAATAAAAAATATTTAAATGGGGCTTCCATACAACAGATATGATTTTTTTGCCATTTTTGTAGATAATGGTACGGAACCCTTCGTACGCGAGTCCGACACGCACTTGGCCGGTTTTTCTCCTCTGTTTGCAAGCAATTTTCTTTTTTTTAGTAGCTATTGACGAGCTTTAGTTTTATCATTAAAATAAATTTTGGAAACATCTTTTTATATACACAGATAAATTCTATTCATACATGTTTTCCTTGATTTTTAAAAATGATTATGGTCAAATTTCAATACTAAAATATAGGGAACACTATGAATTTCACAATGATTGATAAATCGGTTTAAACGTCTGAACGAGCCCTAAGACCTATTAAGTCCTTTCGTAACAAACCGTGATGGGCAAGCTGAGTATCAGATTTCATGTCTTCATATATCATTGTATGAGGCCTTGCGAAATTATGACAAGTATGGAGTGTGATTTATTCTTATACTAGCTACTGCTCTAGCTTTGCCTGTATTTTTGTCTTAATTACTAATTATGAAATAAAACTTTCTTAAATTTACGCGAATATTTGACATTTAAAATATACAAAACTATCGTCTCGGTTTTTTTCGCGGATTATTAGCTCCATCTGGCGAAAAAATTAAAAAAAAAATATAGTTCTATTAATTTAAAATTCTAATTGTGAATTTTGTGTCTAAGGACAATGTAGTATTCAGAATGAAAGCTATTGTTGCTACCTGATTTTAACTTATTCTTTAAAAACTTATGGAATTTCGACTAAGGAATTTCAGATTCGAATATTTTCATTTTACTACGTTTATATTACTAACGACGTACTCTCGTTTCGCTCGAGTGCGTCCTAATTATAGCCGATAAAGAAACTCAACGGTCATTTTTTCCAACTTTAATTAAAGTTATTATGATTACTACTAAAAGGCAGTGGTAGCCCAGTGGTAACACGCTCGCTTCGAACACCGAGTAAAGCGGGTTTAAATCCCGGATCTCGCACCTCTGATATTTTCATCTGCGAATCATTTCTAACATGATTACCACTTGCCTTACGGTGATGGAAAACATTGTGAGGAAACCTGCATGTCTGAGTGAATCTAGCAAGTTTTCGAAAGACATGTGAAGTCCGCCAACCCGCACTTGGCCAGCGTGGTGGACTATGGCCCGTGCCTATGGCAGTGGGACGTTAAAAAAAAGCTGAATACACATTATGATTACTGACAGTCAACATTTTTATTGGAATAAAAAATAGCCTATAACACTCGGCGGTAGTATAGCTTCCTATAAATGAAAGAATTTTCAGGATCGGATCCGTAATACCAAAGATTACTCCATATATACAAACTTGAAAACTTTACCACATTATAATATAACTGTAGACATAGGTAATAAATAAACAGAAGACAAAATTTTGTACTAATATTATAAATGTAAAAGTTTAGATGTTAGGATGTTTGTTACTCAATCACGCCAGAACGGATCAACGGATCTGGATGAAATTTCGCACAAAGATAGATTATAGTCTGGAATAGCGCTTTTTATTCCAAAAAAACGTAAGGTTCCCGTGGGATAGATTTGTTTTTGTTTTTTAAAAGCGAACCTGATCGAAGCGAGTGCCATAGATCTTAACCCGTATATTAAGTAGCAGGCTTGAAATTGTAAAGCATTCAAATTAAAAAATAGTTGAAATATAAAACTGCTATGTTTTTTATGTAACAGTAACATCAATATAAATTCAACAAAAAATATAATTAGAAAAATCTCTACATCAATATACATATATGCAGGACAAATGAAATATTTGTTTTACTGTTACCTTTTATGTATAAGAAAACCTTTTATGGTTTATGTATAGAGGTGATAAAAATAACTACTCATATAGCATCTGCTTATAAGTCATTTGTATAAACGACCGCATTTTTATAATATTTACGTACTAGCTTATTAATATTCTTTACTAGCGATTCGCCCTCGCTTCGTTCGTCCCTAGTTACGTTTTAACGGTTAGTATGGAATAGATAGACTGTATATTATATTACTGCTCCTTTTCTTCCTTGAGTAGTAGCATGATAATATATAATCTATAGCCTTCCTCAATAAACGGGCTATCTAATGCAAAAAGAGTTTTTCAAATCGGATCAGTAATTCCTGAGATTAGCGCATTCAAACAAACAAACAAAAAAACAAGCCCTGCCTCTTTACAATGTTAGTATAGATTTATACTATATATGTACGTTAGTACTAAAACTTATCGCTTTTGATTCACTTAGGCCATGAGAATTGTATTGTATTCAGTCCTTTTTAACATCCCACTGCTGGGCTCGGGCCTCCCTTCAATACGAGAGGATTCAGGCTATAGTCCACCACGCTGACCAAGTGCGCGTTGGCGGACTTCACATGTCTTTCGAAAACTTGTTAGGTCCTCTCAGACATGCAGGTTTCCTCACGATGTTTTCCTTCACCGTAAGGCAAGTGTATAGCTGTAGCTATAAGAAGGTAGCTTTAAATATTTAAGACTTTACTGATTTCCACTTACATATTCTATTTATAAATCCACTTAGCTTCTAAAGTTTATAATGTACTAAGCTTGAGATTTTTCAATAAAACAACTATTATATGTGATAAGATATTTTCAAATCGCCATGACAGTTTTAGATATTAGCCCTTTTAAATAAACAAAAAAAAATATCTTCAGTATAGATTATAGATCTTTTATAATTATTTTCTGCTGAAATTTCATAATAATTGTATTAAAATTTTATCGGTTGAAAAATAGACAAAGATACATGAATCTGTACATAGTATAAAACAAAGTTGCTTCCGCTGTTTGTACGCTTAGATCTTTTAAACTACACAACAGATTTTAATACAATATTCAGCAATAGATAGAGTGGTTCAAGAGAAAGGCTTATATGTACATATAATACATGTATATTAAACGTATCTAGAGACAAACCCGAGCAAACAAGGGTTAATCGCTATTAAACAATATTCTTAATTTGAATCTCATTTGATAATATTATTATTGTTATGAACAAACATATCTGCATATTATATTATTACTTATATTATATATAAATTTTAATTGGCATTCCGTAGCAAATATCTTTTACGTTCGTCTACGTTTGAGATAAAATAACTACTAATTGCTTTCCGTAAGCTTTGCGGAAGCTAGTTAAGGAACTTATTATTTGATTTTATATGCATTATTATTAAAGCTCATTTACACTTCAAAATTTTCAAATTATATATAACTAGCGACTCGCTTCGCTTCGGGTTCGTCCCTAGACAAAAACAATTCTATCCCACGGGAACCGTACCTTTTTTCCAAGATGGTATATAGCCTATAGCCTTCCTCAGTTAACGGGCTATCTAATGCAAAAATAATTTTTCAAATCGGATTAGTAGTTCCTGAGATTAGCGCGTTCAAACAAACAAACTCTTCAGCTTTATAATATTAGTATAGATTTAAGCTATATATATTTAATTTCATCAATCTCCTCATTCCCTCTGGAAATAAGTCTTATTGTTTTATTTCCGACTAGCAGAACCCGCAGCTTCGCTCGCGATCAAACTACGAAAAATGCGAAATTTCATGCAAATATGTCTAAGAAATAAAAAGATTCATACAAACTTTTATCCCCTATTTCACCCCCTTCGGGGTTGAATTTTGAAAAATCCTTCCTTAGTGGATACGTACGTGATAAGAGGAATACGTGTGCGAAATTTTAAGTTTTTAGCCCTAAGGGTGTGGCCTGTGCGTTTATTTAAAACTTTCATTCCCTATTTTACCCTCTTAAGGGTGGATAGATTTGTTTTAATATTTCTATAATATTTATTATTTTGTGACACAGATTTAGCTTGTTGATTTTGATGAAATTTTCAAGAAATTTTTAGATAAGCCTAACGTAATCCTGAGAAGTTTGGTAGCGATCGAATAAAAAGAAAGGTTTATAGTCATTTGAACGCAGGCGAAGCCGCGGGCTACGCTAGTAATTAATATTATGTAAGAGCGCTAATTGGACTCTATCTCCACAAACATTGGCTTATCAAAAAAGACCTTTATATTTTATTTTTAATAAATTCGTGACAAATTAGCGTAGTTAATGGCGTCAGATGGCGTAAAAAATAAGCAATTATCCTTTGTAAGCAAAATAATTGAATACTCCTAATTAAATTCAGAAGTTTATTCAAGTAAGGTGCGTAAGCTTTAATAAAAGCTTGCTAATAATGGAGTAAGCAAATACTGACTAAATTGAGCCGTTTATTTTTTGTTAAGTAAATATTTATGGCTAATAAAGCTCTTTGGGGTTGATTCATATATTATCATCGACCCACCCTTATTAAAGATATGTAAAATCTGCCAACTCTTAGTTGCCCAGCGTGGTAGACCATGGCTTGTTCCCCCTCGTATTGAAGGTACCTGCCATTGGGACGTTAAAAAGTACTGAATGCATACAAGTAATACTGAGTTAATTAGATGTTTGAATTATTTGCTGCAATGTAATTAGCATTCGTAATACTCAAAGGAGTTACTTCACGAGTTAGATTTGACGTACACAAACTAACGACGTACTTTAAGTTTCTGGTTAATTTGTCTGTCTTAACTAGTATGCTCGTATCTTACTAGAATCTCTATTGAATAAGACGTACATGTAAATAAATTTTGCATCTTTTTGCTAATGACTTTGATTTTGACGACACGTTTGGCTCAGTTTGTAGTGAACCTACTTGCTGTGCCAACGGTTGCAAGTTTGAATTTCGCTGGAGGCATAGATTTGTGTGATGAGAATGAATACTTGTACTCCAATCATGGGTGTTTATATTTATAATATGTCTGTATTTGAAGTTATATAGGTATGTGTAGTGTATCAACTATCTGGTATCTTTAACACAGACCTCGTTACTTCCCAGGAACTAGATGGTGCTGTGTTAATATTCCAATTTATTTATTTATTTAATAAGACGTTAGCATTAATTACTGATGTTTGCTAGGGAAATAAGAATATATATATATATATATATATATATATATATATATATATATATATATATATATATATAGACTAATTCAGTTTAAGTATAGATATATGTATGTATATAGTTATTGATCCCAGTTTTCAATCATTGTGCGTCGGAAAAGATCAAATTAAGTACAAATGTAAGAAAGCAAATTAGCTTTCCAATAAAAGCCTTTATATTTATCCTTACATACATTTTTTTGTTCAAAATTTGTCAACAAAAGTATGTATATTCGTTCATTCAATTGCGAGTTTCAGTTCAATACGCCGTCACATTTAATCAAATTCATTAAAGAAATAGGGTTACCAAAATCAATAGTACCTTACCTTTCCTAACTAGATTTGTCAAACTGAAATGTATTTGGGACTTAGAAGTGGCAAATTGTTCCTTATCGATATTTACTTATCCCTTTAGAACATAGTAATAGAGTCATATAGAGAGGTATGACAACCCGCACTTGGCCAGCGTGGTGGGCTACGGCCTGATCCCGCTCGTATTGAAGGGAGGCCCACCCCCAGCAGTGGGACGCTGAAAAAAGCCCGACTGCATAAAAAGCGAACTAAAAAGAAGGGAAAACACACGCAGCTATTCATAAGCTCCCAGTGCTTTGCATTGCTTTTTATGGACTATTTTAACAAAAAACATAAATATGAAAATTGCGAAGAAAAGGACTTGTGAAAGTCTATTCGAATTAAGTATATTAAATTTACTACTAAAACGTATTTTACACTGTTATATCAACTAGTTATTGTCCGCAACTTCGCTTGCAGTAATTAGGTCGATAATAATATAAGTTATATATATGTAAGTTATCCATATATCTTTCAAATATAGAGATCCGCTACAGCGTGATAAATATACAAACACGCTTACTCATAGATTTGCACATTTATTGTGTTAGTGAGACATTATTTAATTTCAAGAGCCCTAATAGAGGTCTCAAGGCCGTGAACGCTAAAGAACTTTAAGGTCTGCATGGTCCATTACACTAGTGTTTTATACTAAACTTGTCATTTTCTATACATTTCTACATATTATAATAAAATTGTAACTAAGCTGAATCTGTACATTAAATATTTTTTGAAAAATATTATTGAAATAGATATTATTATCGGTATCGGCCGAATCTATAGTTTTTAGAATTTTTGTCTGTCTGTCTGTCTATCTATCTGTCTATCTGTGACCGCATCATGAAAAAACCACTAGAGCAATTTTGATGAAATTTGATATGATGGGGTACTTTTTACTGCGGGAAAATATCTCATCTCTTAGAAATCTATACTAAGTGCTAAAACGTAAGTAGGAACAAACCCGAGCAAATATAACTTAAATAAGGGATTCCTTACATTTAACTATTAAAGAAAGTATTTACTTTAGTTATATGCACTCTATATTAAAAGTATGGTGTTTATTTATTCTATTTTTTTATACATACATATAAGAGTTTAACAAAAACCATGGGCGCTTTTTTCTTGCCTCTTTTGTTTTTTTTTTTTTATTTTGTTTTTTTTTTGTTGTAAATACAATACAACAAAAAAGAACTCCGAGCGAAGCTCGGTCTCCCAGGTACTACAGTATTAATATAACAAACATTATTTACTTTCGGCTCAATCGAGCAAAAGGAGAAAGATCCACTGTATATAGTTTGTAAAATGTATCATCAATCAAATGTAAATTACAGTTATGACGTTACGTCATTAAAAAGATTAAAAATCTTCCGAATATTCAATCTCACCGAATAGTAAGGTTACTTCAATCAGAAATCAATTTTTTAGAAAGCAAAGACAATCCCTCGTATCCCCTCTCAAGCTAACGAGAAAAAAACGACGTTAAATCACTTTACTGGCAAAGTTTTCAAAGCTTTGATGAAATTTTTGTGATTTATTAACAACAATTAGATGCGAAAATAATAAATGTGAAAATAAACACCCATATGAATATTACAAATGTGAAAGTGTGTTTGTTTGCTTGTTTGTTTATTTGTTTGTCCTACTTTAACATCGAAATAGAGCGATAGATTGGCATGATATTTTTGTGTGGAGATAGTTGAAGGGCTGGAGAGTGACATGGCTACTTTTTATCGCAGGAGATCATTTCATTTCCATGGGAAAACACGTAAAACTTGGCATTAATGCTCTTCAATATAATTAAATAAATACATGTTTTGGTATTCTTCAAAATTCATCCCATAAGGGGGTAAAATGGGGGATGAAAGTTTGTATGAAACCTACCTTTTTAGACTTCTTTTGTAGTCTTAGCGCAGGCGAAGCCGCGGGTTCTGCTAGTGTTTTTTTTTTGTATTATTATTACTCGGAAACGGCTCTAATGATTTCGCTGAAATTTGATATGTGGGGTTTTCGGTGGAGAAAATCGATCTAGATCAGTCTTATGTCTGGAAAACGCGTGTTTTCGAGTTTCCATGCGGATTTCTTTCGCATAATTCCATGCAAAATATGGTGGCTAATTTCGCACACTCGGGCATAATTATCGTGGTCATGGCACAAGATTGACAATAATAGGTGTCCGGGTTCGAATCCCGGTCGGATACAAAGTTTTTACTTTTGTTTTTTTTTTGTGTATTTATTCAAGTTTTTAGTTTAAAAAAAAATTGTACTTTTAGCCAAAAACTCCGAGTGAAGCTCGATCGCCCAGGTACTAGAAGCTTAATGTGTAGATTATAGAATATTTTTTGATGTAATTGAATAAAAAAGTTTTTTTAGTACAGAGAAATAATAAATGACTATTATTATTTTTACTAAAATGCATTAATTTCAAGAGTACATGAAAAGATATTCCATACCTACGAATGGATTCTCCGTTGATTTATATGTAATATTTTATTTATGAACCGATTGAAATAAAACAATTACTACATTAATACTAAATGTTAAGTAAAGCTTACCACATTACATTAGTCAAAACCACACCCAAATCGGTTAAGCCATTTCTGAGATTAGCGCACACAAACGCACAGACAAACAGAAAAAAAATTTAAAAATCATTGTTTTGGATTCTATTTAATAAAGACCCCCAATAATAGTTTTTTCTTAAATATCTTTCATATACAGACAGCGATCAGTTAATCTTTTATTATATGTAATTTTATTATATGTATAAAAAAAACAAACAGCATTATATTTCAAACAGTACAATATATCCCTTCAACCTCAGTTCCACTATCTAGAAATTAAAAAGTTTTCATACATTTTCTATACATAATAAATCATATCTTACTATATCCTGTTTTATATAAAAAAAGACTTAGTCTTAAAAGAGTATAAAAACTGTAGTAATAAATACCACTTAAAACAATTTCGCTTTTACGAGACGGTGGCTTTTATGGGTTTATAGCGGTTTGGGAAACTTCCTATAGCGGGTAGTAATGGGGAATTTGACAAAGCAACGATGAAATAGTATTCCATACATATAATAAAACTGTAACTAAGCCGAATCTGCACATTAAATATTTTTTCGACAATTTTATTGATGTAGAGTAAGGATAGAACAAGAATTATTGTCTGTCTATCTGTCTGTCTGTCCGTCTGTCCGTCTGTCCGTTTGTCTGTCTGTCTGTCTGCCTATCTGTGACCGCATCACGAGAAAACCACTGAGTATGATGATAGCTGGTATATGATAGCTGGTTATATAGGTTACTTTTTACTCCAAAATATCTCATCTCTGAGGTCTCTATACCAAACTTTAAAACGTAAGCGGAGTGCGGGTGAGTCGATAGTGCTTTTGTCTGTAGTATATACATAATATGAAAACATTGATTTTATTCTTGTATCTTCACTATGTAAAGGCATAATAATAGTTTACTTTAAACGTCATTTTAATAAGTAATTTAAATAATTAGATATTAACATCCAACTAATATTTTAAACTCGAAAACTTTTCAGGATGGATGGATGATTGTTACTCTTTCACGCAAAAACGAATGAACAGATTTTGATAAAACTTTACAGTAATATAGCTTATTCATCAAAGTAACATATTAGGCTATCATTTTTAAAGGTATAGTAAATTATTATTGAATTACCCTTGCGCAGACGCATGCTAGTAGGTATTTTTATAATAGTAACTCATACTACATTATATATATGTATATGTGGATGTCTATAAATGTTTGTTGCCTCGCTGAAACGGCTGGACCAATTTGGATGAAATTTAGTACTCAGGTAGGCTATGATCTGAGGTAATACATAGGCTAATATTAATAAGTTAGGGACGCACCCAAGTGAAGCCAGAATATATTGGTAGTTTATTATTATTTTCCAAAAGTAATAAGATTTAGTGAAAAATAATTAATTAAAGTATACTGGAAATGGAAACTAACATTTTCAATGAAAAAGTCACCTTTACCCATATTTGAGCTAAGAATTGTGAATGTGAAATATAAATTTTTAAAGAATCCACATAACGTAGGTAGTTTTATTTATGTAATGATATTTGCTTTTGTCCCGTATGTAGTGTGTTCAAGCTGTAGAAGTAACAAACTTGTTAGCATTTATTTTTCTTTTTTTGTTTTATATTTTAGTGGCAGCTCTAAGGTTTTAGTAACACACCATTATCTCAATTCACATCTAAGGATTAATGGTATCCTATGATATTCGTGAAACATAAGCATTTAATACAAAAAAACGTCGATCTATACAAATATATTATTACACTAGCGACTCACCCTCGCTTCGCTTCGGGTTCGTCCCTAGACAAAAACAAATCTATCCCACGGGACCCGTACACTTTTCCGGGATGATATTTAGCCTAAAGCCTTCCTCAGTTAACAGGCTATCAAATGCAAAAAGAATTTCGGATCAAATCGGATCAGTAGTTTCTGAGATTAGCGTGTTCAACCAAACAAACAAACAAACTCTTTAGCTTTATAATATTAGTATAGATTTAAAAATTAAAGAGCGACGCCAGGACAGATCATTAGTTTAACTACACATAATATATTTAATAGTAACCACTAATTAGTTTAGAAGCCATAAAGTAAGCTTTTTTCCGGCTGTAATATAACATAATCACCAATATAAGATAATAACAGATATTGCAAAAAAACAGTAAGAACTTGTTATTTTTCATACAAGGATAACGATTACGCAATACCGAATGCCTCGTATTTTAATTGTTTTTTTTTAAACTTAACCACCTAAAAATTTAAAAGTAACAAGTTTTTTTTAATTACCTACATATTTATTAGAAGCAAAGTTATGTGTTCTTATTTATTTAACTGAATGGCTTCAATGTTTTGCTTGCGAAATATTTATGAACAATATAGATATCTATATTACATATTTATTTACTTATTTATTACCCGATTGCGCGACGCAAAGGAGGGTAGTGTGTTTATTTATAAACTCTCGACTCATGCTCGCTCCGCTTGGGTTCGTCCTAAGGTACGTTTTAATGGTTAGTATAGATTTCTCAAAGATGAGATATTTTTCCGCAATAAAAAGTAATTTATAAGTTGACCCGTATAACCAGCTATCATCATACCAAATTTCATCAAAAACTGTCGAGTGGCTTTCTCGTGATATGTTCTCAAAAAAAACAGATAGACAAAAATTCTAAAACTATAAATAATGACTATTTCAATAAGACTTTCTAAAAGATATTTGCTGTGCAGATTCGACTCAGAATATTATTATAATATGTAGTTATATAGATATAGTGTTAAAACATGCTAAGTAACAAATCCAAGCGAAGCGAGAATGAGTCGTTAGTCAAACATATAACAGCTCTTTCTATTAATTTAAAAACGGTATTAAGAAACCCAAAAAAGCTTATAAAAATTGTATACATAATATAACAAATTAATAATAGTTTTATGATTCATCCTAGCCTTGACATTTACTAAAGATGTGTTTTAAGAGTTTCTTACTTATAATCATGACCTCATAATTTTCTCGATTGTTTCCTTACAATGCACAAACGGTCACATTAACTTTTTTTTACTATTGTATAAATAAAGGCATGTATGAGAAAAGATTTCCATATATGTATATTGTATTTGATTTTTCTGTAATTTCACTTATAATTAAGAATATATTGTTGAATAATTGTGAAAGCTCGTATGTCTGTATGTACGTTGATTTTGATAATTTTTTGTAAACAGATACTATAGATTCGACCTCTGTGTCGATAATTAACTAGTCGGAAAGTCTAAGTCGGAAAGTCTTCTTGAAACTATTTCAAGAAGACTTTCCAAAAAATCTTTAATATACAGATTCGACTCAGAATTTTGTTGTATTTTTAGAGGCATCAAAATAAAGAAATTTGAGGCAATAATTAATCTCGAAATGAAAATGTACATATTTACAATTAATAATTGATGAATATTGAAGTTTTATTATAACAGCCTCTTAATCTACGCTCCGATAAAATGAATATTTCTAAGAACTCTTCTCAGAAATCTTCATTTTAACTTAAGTAACTTTAATAATATATATTAGAAATTTCCAAAAAATTAATAATATATTAAGCACTAAACACTCCTGCTTTTATTGAGTATAGCTATTCTGTATAAATTTTATCTAACTTTACAGCTGAATCCACAAATTAAGTACATTGTGTGAGGTTCGATCGTAAATTCTGCTATCGAGTTTCATTAAAGTTCTTACAGTATAGTACCTACTACAGACTCAAAAAAATACCAAATCAATTAACACTTTACCTATTACGAAAACTCATGTTATATTAATCTATTACTAATATTATAAAAAAATAGCCTAATTCTATATCCATAGGAAACACATACTATATTAAAATTTTGAATCTTTCCTTCCAAGATTCAAGATTTAACTTCATATATTTAAAGAAAAGTGCGATGCTAAGTGCGAATCGGAGTCACACACGAAGGGTTCCGTCCATTATCTATAGAAACAGCAAAAATATGTCTGTTGTATGGAAGCCCCCCTTAAATATTTGTTTTATTTTAATTTAAATATTAACTTTTTAAATGAATATATAACTAAATATTCTGTGAATATTTCAAGCGTCGTTGCCGTTATCAATATCTAGCAAAAACGGGCAAAAAAATCACGTTTATTGTATGGGAGCTCCCTTAAATATTTATTTTATTCTGTTTTTTAGTATTTGTTGTTATAGCGGTAACAGAAATACATCATCTATGAAAATTTCAACTGTCTAAGACAGCGAAGTCTTAGTAATAGGGTCCCGTTTTACCCTTTGGGTACGGAACCCTAAAAAACTGCATTTTATTAATTAGTAAGAAATAAATATAATAAATAATTCATATAAGTATCTATATATGTACTCCGTGATTCTTAGTTACCATTAGTTTCTTTGAATTGTAAATAATTACCAGAATTTATCATCCGTTCACTTCATCCATCCGTTCACTCTAAAGCCTTCAAGTTGTGAGAAATACTTTGAAAGTACTAGGTCAAACATTTTTAAAATTCTTGTTGAATCTTAGGCTCAAATCATAAAACCCAGCCTTTTATACATTTCAGTAATTAAATCAAGATCTCATTATCAGAAAGTCGAGTAATAATAATCAATATTTTCTTAAATTTTTGGTTTGTTCATTTGTTCATAAAGAAATACTTTTTTTATTAACACTGTACGATACAGCCTACTTTTAATTATTACATACTTAATAAAATAAATTATTATATCACTTGCTTAATTTATATAGTTACATCACTATAACAAGTAAAGAAAAGAAACTTACAATACAAAAATATAAGTTCTTAAAGTGGCTAAATACATAATCTTTTGAGACATTGTAGGCTTTGTTTGGAAAAAGATATTAAAAGAAATTGAGGGCGAAACTGTAACGTCTGAAACTTTGGATAAATAATACTATCGATTATAGCAAATATGTTTTAGAAATCGTTTTATCAAATAAATTAATATGGCTGATATTAAACATTTGAAGTCTTCTCATAAGGCAAGTTATGAAATAAATTATTTTAATTTCAAATATGGATATTTAAGTTAAAATCTACAAGATGAAGAAAAATAAAAGATTAAATATTTATTGTTCAAAGAAAATATTTATGGAACGAGACGATAAAGTTTTGTAAGCAGCCAAATAATCCCTCAGGATATTTTGTTTGCGGTAAGATTTTAAATGGACGAGCGAAAACTGGAATGTCTTAAACTTTTGAATCTCAACTTGTGAAATAAATCATTAATCCCAGAAATAGGCTGCGAAAAATTATATAAGTTTTTCTACGTATTACACTAAATTTATTTTTATTTATATTTTATAATACTGGCTGAATACTATTGGGCATTGGAAAAAAAATTTTCCCGCCATTTTACTTAATTATAAGTAACTTTTACAAAATGGCGTTTGTAAACAGTGTTTGAAGCGATTAAATACATTGAGGCAATTAAATATGGATTGTATTGATTTGAAAATAATATATATTGACTAAAACGTGTGAAATATTGCTATTTATAATGAATTATTCGGCGTTTTAACGTATCTGCGAAGTAAGGTAATATAAAATAGGTATAATATTTTTTTTATTCATAATATCAATTTTATATAGGTATTTAAACATAACAAAAAAATCCTAACGTTTTATACTATTTCAATGTGGCAACCTAGGCATTTAGCTGTACGGTCGATGTCCTTGCTACACATAGAGCCCTTTCTAAAATACCTCTGTTCAAATGTTCCGTTGTTAAACTGCAGTTATTTTCGCATTACCTCCAAAAGTTTACTTGATAAATACATTACATCTAATATCCTCTCACCCGTCATCGAAAGCTGATTTTAAATAACAGATTAGTATGGCCCATACATAAAGGTAAGATAAGTTTAAAAAGTATTTGTAACACTCAGACTAATATAGAAGTCAAAAATAGTAGCGTAATTTGATGTTTATGCTATTACTAGCGACTGACCCTTGCTTCGCTTGGGTACGTTTTAACGGTTAGTATGAAATACAAATCTTTAAATTTCTTGGCTTTTATGTACTATAATATGCATGTATTATACATAATAATAAGTGCATGAACTGTAGGTGTTATGGGCGACAGGTACTGCTTTCCATCAGGTGGTGTGTCTGCTCGTTTGTCACTGAATCTTATAAAAAAAAAACCTTCCTCTTGAATTACTCTATTAAAAACCGCATCAAAATCCTTTGCGTAGTTTCAAAGATATAAGTATACATAGGGACAAACAACGGGAAGTGATTTTGTTTTATACTATGTATTGATTCTCGATTTTGCCATACAAATCGTTTATTTTAATGAATGAGGAAAATTTTATATGTGTATATTAAATTAATATATAATTTTTGAGAATAAAATATGAATAATAAAAATAACACTATTTTTTTCGTATTTTAAAGCAATATTTCTTGCCCCTTGAAAGAGATAGCATTTTTTTTAACCATAATAAAATCTGTTGGCTATTTACAATATACATACAATTTGTCATTTGTATACTATTTTAAAACATTATTTAGCTTCATATTTAATTCTATGATACTCCGTCTATAATATTATATATTAATTAGTCTGAGTTGTAACATAAGAAAAAAAAAACTGTTTGATATAATAAATGTCCCCATTATAGAGCTTATATAATATGACGAAAATTGACGAAGTCCTGTTTATTGGCGTCCTCCACTAAGCCAACCCCCTAACCAATATATAAGGATTTACCAAGCTTAGTATTTTATTAGGTTTTTGCTTTTAAAACTTGTAAGGGAAACCTCTTTTATATTCTAAATTTCATGGTAACCTGGCGACACGTTTGGCTTAGTTTGTAGTGACCCTACTTGCTGTGCTAGCGGTCGCGGGTTCAAGTCCCGCTGGGGGCATTTATTTGTGTGATGAGCACGAATGTTTGTACAGTCATGGGTGTTTATATTTATAATATGTTAAAGTTATACATGTGTAGTGTATCAACTATCTGGTATCCATAACACAAGCCTCGTAGCTTACTATGTAACTAGATGGTGCTGTGTGTTGTTGTCCTAACATTTATATATATATATTTAGTAACCATAACCATTACGCTAGGTTATTTAAAATACTGAGTAGTTAAAATTAAACGCTAAGGTATTATAAATAGTGTTCGTCGCGTAGTCGAAATTCGAAGATAATCATTACTGAAAATTTGAGTAATACAGTAATTCGAGTATGTATATGAATAGAATTCACCTATCTATATAAAAACTAACTGTCTCCAAAATATCTTTATTAAGAACACTAAATCTCGTGAATAACTATTAAAAAAAATGAAAACCGGTTGACAAACAGAGGAGTCAAAGGTATTGAACTGTTTTGCCTTAGCCTATTTATATTATAGATATTACAATGAATCTACATCTGTGTAATGAAATTCATACTAACTGTATTTTTATACAAAAAAAGTGGTTAAAGCAGTTTTTTTTTTTTTTGGAAAATTTATCCCCTATATATTAAATAGTTGATGAAAGTTCTTAATTTTTAACGACTTCGACACAAGTTTAATATATGGGTCGTAGCCTCTGAATATTTAAATAGAAGAAGTGATAGGATACATTGTTTTAAACCCTGAATCACTAATATCTGTTTAATCATACATGTTTTATGTAATTTTATATTCAGTAACAGTTTCGACTCGAAAATTATGGGTATCGGACATTGTCAAAAATTAGAAATGTCAAAATGACAGCAAATGTCTAAGTAACGTATAGGAAAGTTGTAAGTTTAAATCCCCGTAACTACTGTCCCATTTACTATCTTATATATATATAATATTCAGACTCCTCATCATCTTATTTAAAAAAATAACCCATTCCTCCAAACCGCGTCCCATATGTTAAACTACATCCAAAGCTTCGAAAAAGCTACTTGCCTGTAAAGCTTTAACTTCAATATAACCTTATTAATATATCAGCTTCGTAGATCGCAAATTGGTACATAGGTATTTCGTATATCTGCTTGCCAAGTCGTACTCATTGACCTTAATAGTCATTGGCACTAACAAGATACTGCCTTGTTATAATCTAGATTAAAATATTTTTGGAAGGTTTTACATTTTAGAATAGGCTATTTACCAAAAATTAAAAATACAGATTAGGATTATCAAGTAGCTAATTCAGAAAATTATATTAAAATAAAGTATTATCTATACATATAATAAAAGTCTAAGTCGAATCTGTACATTAAATTTTTTTGGAAAATCATTTTGAAATAGTCATTATTATTGATACAGAGGCCGAATCTATAGTTTTTAGAATTATTGTCACTAAACAGATTTCGATGAAATTTGGTATTATGATGGACGTATTAAATAAAAGATGTGAATATTATAATATATAAGTTTTTTTTTATTATAATTTGATTTTAGAGTAATATCCGCAATTTACTTTACCACAAACGTCCCGTGCCCAAAAAATTATAAAACAGCTTGTTATCCCACGGATAGGATAAAAGTAGACTACAGCTGCATTTAAATATTAATTCTTGCAGTCAAAATCATCAAAGCTCGTCTAAAAAAATGCGCTTTCATCGACTTGATCAATGAATATACAATATTAACTTAGTATAAAGTGTCTATTTTAAAACTACATACACTACTTTTAATAAAATTATCTATATATTTACATGAAAATTAATAAACATTTTCTTTGTCAACAGAACTTCGTGAAGCTTTCGAAGCTGAAGCTCAAGAGGTGAAAAAACCACGTCTTCTCCTCACTGCAGCCGTGCCTGTGGGCCCTGACAATATAAAGAGTGGATACGACGTACCCGCAGTTGCTAGGTAAATATAATATAAAATAAATAGAGTAGTCATGTAGAAAAACATGATAAGAGTACCTAATTTTTAACTTTGAGTTAATACTCATATAAGAGTAAGAAGTATTTCTTCTCAAACATCTACTTTAATAAACCTAAGTATAGTTAGCACTATACTTTAAAATTAGACCACTATTTATTTTGTGTTTAAGCCGTATCTTTAGTTTTATTGTAAGAAAATATTGCATAAACATTTCTTAAAAAAAGGAAAGAAATTACATATATACTTAATTATATATAAAAAACATATATACACTTAATTATTACTATACAAGTCATGTCCACGTGGAATAGTGGCAAGAATGCTAGCCGCATTCCCCCGCTGAATAGCAATGCCGATTCTTTGGGCGGAAAATGAGCCAGCTCTCCTGTCAACAGTAGAGATAAGACGAGATGTTGTGTCTTTTAAGAGGATTGTGAAGCTAAATAAAAAAGTAAATTTCCATACAAAAAGCGATAACATTTTCCCCCCATTAACATAGTCTAATTTTCATAATTTTTGGAAATGTGGTAGATATAATGAAAAACTAGGTCCGTACGTTTTTATTTTAAAGAAATATTGCGTATGATAGATGTTATTAGCATCTAAATATCTGTATTTTTGACATAAAAACTTCCTGGAGGGTTTTTATTTTTTTATAATTAAACTAAACTGAATTACTAAAAAAGGAAAACGTACAGACCTAGATTAAGTTGTACTGAATCTAATGAGACCAAAATTGTCTCATTTTGTAAATGTTTAGGGGGATGAAAACGTTATCGCCCGAAACAATATTTTAACCACGATATGTAGGTAATTGTCTCTAAGATTTGCAACTCTCTCTATCGCACCATAAGGGTTGGCAAAGTGAGCGGTATGAAACAGATAGCATTTTCTTAAAAACCTACTCGCGCCGTGTATCGGCACTTCAAAATCCTCTTAAGAAGTGCTTCTTTTTACTAGTATTATAAAATTGAAGAGATTGTGTTTCTATGGTATTTAGGAACTGCCAGTAGAATTTGAAAAATTGTTACAATTTATTACTTATTTATCACGTATTAAGTTATATGTAAAACTATTAGTAATGTAAGAATTATAGAAAAATAAACTTCGCGTGCAAAGTCATAAGCAAAAGCTAGTATCAAATACGAATGCGAATACTTCGAATACTTTCTCATTCAACTCACAAACGTATTGAAATGAAACATTCTTTACTCTGCAGACTTAGATCTAATAAGACAACGTCTCTGTCTAATGTTCGACGTGAATTTGAAGTGAATGGCAGAGTGCTATAATAAAATTCCTTACATTACTAATAGTTTTATATAAAAGTATATAATAGCAGAGTTGAATTATTGCTAAATTGTATTATGTACATAATATGTATTAGCTGTAACCTGCAGTTTTGCCAGCGTTTTATGCACAATTGCTTTCTTCTACAGGTCGTAGTAATCCATACTTCCATACTTTAATTTTATAAATATGAAAAGTAACTCTGTCTGTCTGTCTGTCTCCTTATCACGCTTAATCTGCTGAACCGATTTAGATGATATTTGGTATGGAGATAGTTGAGACCCTGGGAAGGACATAATAGTTTTTATCCCGGAAATCATCCCTTAAGGGGGTGAAAAGGGCGATGAAAGTTTGTATAGGGAATCATGTGTCAAGTAAGGGATATACATATGTATTTTTTAAATTTTTAAAGTAGGTACTTACTTTATATACCTACGTATGTACATATATATAGTTTATTCTATACTAATCGTGAAAACGTACCTAGGGACTAACGCGAGCGAAACGAGCGTGAGTCGCTAGTATATGTATACATATACATACAGTCAAATATTCATCTGTAAATCACTATATATTATAAAACAAAGTCCCACCGCCGCGTCTGTCTGTCTGAATGTCATAAAGTTAAAAGTTACCAAATGAATTTTCATTCGGTTTTCATCAATGAACGGAGTAATTTATATTTAATGAGGAAGGTTTAGATATATAATTCATTAAAGGTTTTGTGAAATTGTGATTGTTGAAGATATCGGGAAAATTCATGCCGTCTGGGAGCTTTACTGGCATAGGCGGCGTAAACTAATAGGGTTATTTATATGAAAACAATGTATTACTTTATTATTTATTATCTACTAAACTGTAGGAAGTAATGTACTTAGGAAGGCATCCGAGTAAAGCAACGGTAAGTCACTAGTAATCTCTAAAATGCAATAAAGCATTTTTAAATCAGACTGATAGTTAAGATATATGTATCTACTTGTTTGAACAAACTAACGAAAAACAAACAATCTTGTCAACTTTATAACAATAGTATAGATTATTAACATGAATATTGAATATGATATATCGAAAATGACTCCTACTGGTGACATGGTATTTGAAATTCACAAAGGTTAACCACAAAAGGCGTTAGCTTACGTTTATGAGTATTTTCAATGTACATATATAATTTATTAAATATTATAATATGAGTTAACATGAACCAAACCTAAATGTAAATTAGTAAAATAGACTGTACGCATTTTATTCTAACTTGCTTATAAACTACTGTCCATACAGGGGTATTATAAAATTGTTTTGACATGTTTGGCTCAGTTTGTACTGACCCTACTTGCTGCGCCAGCGATCGCGGTTTCGAGTCCCGCTGGGGGCATTCATTTGTGTGATGAGCACGAATGTTTGTACTCCAGTCATGGGTGTTTATATTTATAATATATATTTATTTAAAGTTGTATATGTGTAGTGTATCAACTATCTGGTATCCATAACACAAGCCTCGTAGCTTACCATGGAACTAGATGGTGCAGCGTGTTACTGTCCCAACGTATTTTTTATTGATAACACTAAAATTCGTCAATAGCTACTAAACAAAAAAAAAGAAAATCAATTGACAACGGATGAGAAAAGGTACTGAGCTGTTGTGCCTTTGCCTATTGATATATAACAAGATATATAGCCCTATAGGTGCAGATTTTATAATCACTTATGTATTTTCTCATACTTATAAAGTAAGTTAATAGTAGGTTTTTTAGATCATATTATGTATTTAGTAGTATTACTAGCGACTCACCCTCGCTCCGCTCGGGTTCGTCCCTGCTTACGTTTTAATGTTTAATATAGATTTCTCAGAGATGAAATATTTTCCCACAGTAAAAAGTATCCTATATCATCATACCCATCAAAATCCCTCTAGTGGTTTTTCTAAAAACTAAAGATTCGGTCTCTGTATCGACAATAAAGTCTATTTCAATAAGATTTTCCAAAAAAACATTTATTGTACAGATTCGGCTTAGATACAATTTTATTATACGTATAGATGTAACTATATAAAATCCACTCCGCAATGGAATCAAACCCATAATCACCTACCAACTATATATGTATGTAAATTTCACAGCTACCTCGACTTCATCAATGTCATGGCATACGATTTCCATGGCAAATGGGAGAGAGAAACCGGCCACAACGCACCTTTATACTCGCCATCTTCAGATTCTGAGTGGAGGAAACAGTTGTCAGTAGACCACGCTGCCCACTTGTGGGTGAAACTTGGAGCACCTAAGGAGAAACTGATTATTGGTATGATATAATATACATTTTAAATATATTTTTTATATATTTTAAATATTTTTTTGCGTTATATAATTTAGGTTTTTGCTTATTATTGAATCATGCCAAATAAAATAAAACTATTTTTTTTTTAATTTTTGAAGCGGTTTAATGTTAGTTTTCATTTTTAACATCGAAAACATGGTCACGGGACTACGGTATTTGACGTCTGAAAAGGATGACAAAAGCCAAACTAAAACCGTGAAAAATCTTAATTGATAGATTTATTTCAGTTGTTAAATGTTTGCATAAATCTAAGAAAACATTGTACTTAATCTAATTGGGACTCTTTAATTCTTAAAGCATCCGCATGAAAAGTCAAGAAAAGTGGGTTCAAATTCACGTCTCGAACCTCTAAGATTTTTATAAAAGGATAATTTTCAACATGATTACCACTTGTCAGTACGATAAAGGAAAACGTCGTAAACAAACCTGCTGAACTGAGAGCACTTAATTAGTTTTCAAAAGACTTGTAAAGTCCAGTAATCCATATTTGGCCAGAATAATGAACTATGACCTCTTCCCCTTTAAATTGATTAGAGGATCATGCCTAGGGGCATAGGAATTGTGGGATAGTAAAAAGATATAAATACAAAAGTTAGTGTGTATACTTGTTAATATATTTGCAACGCTTCCACACTGAAACTGTCTGTCTGTTTGAGAACGCGTTACGAGAAAACCACTAGACGTATTTGGATAAAATGTAGTACACATATCTACTTTCCTCTATTTGACCTGGTCTTAACACATAGACTAATGTTAGTAATAAAATTGGCCAAAAGGTGACGTTGTTAGTATATTATTAATACAAAAGGCACCTAGGGACGCACCCGAGTGAAATAATTTGTCATCCAGGATCTTAAGAGATACTTATGAATACATTGTCCACAGGTATGCCTACCTACGGCCGGACATTTACTCTGTCGAATATGAACAACTTCAAAGTGAATTCCCCGGCCAGTGGGGGAGGGAAAGCGGGCGAGTACACAAAGGAAAGCGGCTTTCTCGCGTATTACGAGGTGATTTTAATTAAAAATTATTACTACGATTATTTGGAGATCCGTTTATAGGTTCTAGAGATGGGGTTTGTGGGATATAATGTTTTTGGGTAACATGAGAAAGGCTGGACCGATTGAAAAAAATATGGACTAAAGAATGCCTGTAATATAATATTTCTTATATTTCTATGTATATTTTCACTTAGTAAACTGTGAAATGACATGAAGCAACAAAAATATTGTATTTAAAAAAAAATAAACATGGACTTTTTCTTTCAATTGGTCAATCAAGGTTCTGCTCGGTATACAATAGGATTTATATTAAATTATTCTTAATTAATTAGAATGCAATTAACATATAGAAAGTCACAAGCAAATTATGTAAACGGGATATCCACCGACTTCAGGTGATTACAGGCTTTCTCATGGGAAACTTAGTAACTGACAAGATCTTTCATTTCAAGGTTAAAAACCAGATAAAGGGCCTTACTTTTTCTTATTTGCAATTTACAGCTTACTTAATGAGTAATAAAATTTATGGTACGTTTTATATATGCCTTAAATCCTGATGGAGGCAATTTGCCTCGACCGTAAATACTGGCTTTAAAATAAAATAAGTAGACTCCAACAAAATAAACATTTTTGTTGGGCTGTTATCTTGTTATTCAGTGGAATTAATACGCAAACAATTAGATCAATAATAAGATTATTAATTATTTTTTTCGTAACTGATTTTTTTTATTTATATAGTTAAAAAAAATGCTTGTTATTATTTTTTTATTATGATAACACGTTTGGCTCAGTTTGTAGTGACTATACTTGCTGTGTCCACGGTCGCGTGTTCGAGTCCCGCTGGTGGCATTCATTTGTGTGATGAGCGCGAATATTTGTACTCCAGTATTGGGTATTTATATTGATGATATGCATGTATTTGAAGCTATATAAGTGTAGTGTATCAACTAACTATCCATAACACAAGCCTCGTAGCTTACCATGGAACTAGATGGTGCTGTGTGTTGATGTCCCAACATATTAATTATTTATTTATTTTTATAAACGAGTACCTAACCCGAATAACTTTCTGTCTACATTTCAATAAGCTTTATTATATTTGAGCTCATACAAAAATGAAATTTTCCTGATTCCGGGTTTTTTTTATATATAGATAAAACATATTAATGATACTCGTCCAATCCGCCATTAAAAAGGTCATATTTTTATCAAATTGATGATAGAATATACTGAAGAAACATTAAAAATAATATTTTTTAATCATAATATCCTTAATAATTTGAAGTCGATTAATAAACCAGTCATGGCTATAATCTACTATTTTAGTTTTTTAATCATCACTTCACAGGTACCCATAATAGGTTAGGTATATAAAAAACATATGATTCACTGACTGACTCAAAACTATAAATATTTTAAGACATTAACACACTATCTTCATCTAGTTTTATGGTAAGCTACGAGGCTTGTGTTATGGATACCAGATAGTTTATACACTATACATATATAACTTTAAATACATACATATTATAAATATAAACACCCATGACTGGAGTACAAACATTCGTGCTCATTACACAAATAAATGCCCCTAGCGGGACTCGAACCTGCGACAGCTGGCACAGCAAGTAGGGTCACTACAAACTGAGCAAACGTGTTGTCAAACTATCAAAACTAGAATCATGTTAGGTCAGATTATATAAAATGTAAGACAAAAATGTTTTTTTGCTAATGTACATTTATTAAAGTTAAAAATTTCATACTCGTTTGAACTTTTCATGAAATTCAGTTCCTAGTGTCGGTAAACGGGAATGAAGTCTTTAAAACAGCTACTACATTAAATTTTAATTTACTTCTGTTATCTTATTCTAGTTTTTTGTTTGAAAGAAAGCATATTTTTTGGATATCAAGTTATTAAAATATGGTGATAATGATATCTAAATAATTTCAAAATATAGAAAAATATCTTATTCTTTCTAAATCTAAATATCTATTACAATTCTTTTATAAATATAAAATTTCGTGTATCTTAGAAACGGCTCTAACGATTTGGATAAAATTTTGTGTTTAGATAAGTTTGCTTTTCAAGTTTATCTATACTTGTGTCTTTTTTGAAAAGACGCAATTTTTTTTATAGAAACTCGATCACCCAGATACTAGTATTTAAGTATATTAGTTATTTCAATTATGATTTTGTATTACAGGTATGTGAAATGCTAAAGAACGGTGGAGCTTATGTATGGGACGACGAAATGAAAGTGCCATACGCTATCAGCGGAGACCAGTGGGTAGGATTCGACGACGAGAAGTCCATCCGAAATAAGATGAGGTAAGATATAACTACACATATATGATCTAGATTAATATATTGGTTACTCATGGATGGCGGCAGGATATTTCAATTTTATTTAACGCTTAAAAAACACTTTTCTTCATCCAAACCGTATAGATTCAATCACTTCTTCTGGATACGTTGCTCAGTTTTATAATTGTATAATGTTCCAGATATTATTCTTTAAATCCCAATATTTGCAAAGAGAATTATAATAATCCGGCTCGAAGGACCATATGCGCGTATAGAGGGGTTTTACTGGGATTTATAAATTAAAAATTTTGTTGACTGAACAGCACGCAGTCTTGTGATTTATTGGCAGAATTTTAAAATCACCGTCTGTGCTACGAAATGACAATATATGACAGGACCCTTGATATAAAAAAGAGCAATACATTGGTCTATATTATTTTGCTTAAAATAAACTTAAAAATAGATTAATTAAATTGTGCTTCAATAGGGGTGCACCTACTTCTTCACACTAAAATACTAACTAATCTTAAAATGATTAACTTTAGAATTTTTATTAATATGTTATTTATCTTTCCTTTGAAGATATCTAAGTTTAAACAGGGATTTTACTCATGTAATTTTAATTCCTTATCTTTTTCTATACATTTTCCTTCATGACAAGGGGGTGCAAGTGCATCCCCTGTGATTCCAATAAATATGCGCATTTTGCACTCATTTTTTAACCTAAGCTATTTAAAAAACCTAATTTAGTACGTCCGATTCGTCCTAGATTTACTTTATGCGTTATCTTTTTCAAATAAAACAGCTTAATTATACCTCTTAAATTCATTTAATTGTATGTAACGAAAAAAAAATAATAAATCACTTGTATAAATCATTCTCGATTGTAATCATTTCGACAATCGTTAATTCGTTAACTTGACCTATCGATATAATTGCTCGTGTCATGGCCGTTTGCTTACTTCCGTAATTAAATATATATTTTTTTTTTGTAAATGTGAAACGTGGGTTCGATTTATAGAAAAAAAAATAATCTTCGACAATAAAATATTTTTTTATATTATTTTAATGGCATAATTTAATATTTACAAATTTCCCATAGGAATCCCTTTTTAGGGATTTATAATCACAATACTTTTATAAATGTGAAAGGTTGTATGTTTAATATTCCTTCACGATAAAACAGCTGAACGAATTTGTATGAAATTTAGTACACAGATATGACCTGGGGTTTTAAATACAAACTGGAGTTGTAATAGTTTTTACTACTTACAATAACTTATAATGTTTATTTTGATAAATTTTGTGATCGTCAATATCGACTGACGGCTCACCCTCGCTTCGCTCTGGTTTCGCCTCTAGGAAAACAAAAACAAACCTATCCCACGGGAACAGTACATTTTTCCAGGATAAAAAGTAGCTTATATATTATTCCAGACTATAAACTATCTCTGTGCCAAATTTCATCCAGATCCGTTCAGCCGTTCTGGCGTGAAAGAGTAACAAACATCCATACATCCATACTCACAAACTTTCACATTTATAATATTAGTATATATTAATATCAATATCGTACATCTTTTTATACAAATATTATATTTGTTTAGATGGATCAAAGACAACGGCTTCGGCGGAGCGATGGTCTGGACCGTAGACATGGATGACTTCACTGGAGACGTTTGCGGCGGAAATGTCAAATACCCGCTCATTGGCGCTATGAGGTTAGTTTTAGTTTTATTTAAGAACTGATATTCTTAGTTTGTTCTATTTGATTAGTTGAATATAATGACCGTCTCGATGGTAGCTAGGTTAGTATTAGCGGCTACAGATCCGAAGGTCACGGGTTCGAGCCGGATCAGACCAAATATAGTAATACGGTTTTTTTTGTTAAGAAATTCTAAGTAACATCCCACAAGTGGGAAGTTGACGGTATTATACCCCCGTGTGTCGGAGAGTCCTAAAAATAATATGGATAATATTATTCATAAAAACTATGCATGCCGTCTATTCGTTTGGAAAGTTTGTTTTACTCCTATTATTTTTATTTACAGTACTTTTTTTTATTTACTTATGAATTAAAAAACTTAAATTTAAGTATTTTCATTAATTTAAAATCTTATTTTAGCAACTATACAATAAAACTAAATAATTATTTAGCCTTTTTAACGTTTTACTACTGACACGAGCCTCCCCTCGATGTGAGAGGGATCATAATATAAAAAATTTAATCCCTCTTCGTATACAAATACCGAAACTAAGCGAATGATGTTACAATAAAACAACATTCCCTCACGAATGTCGTTGAGAACATTTTATCCTAATCTCAGAGTGAGAACAACGAAATGGTTCGTAAACATTACGTCTTGAAGTTAATGGACTGTTCAAATCAAAATTTACTTTTATCGCGTGAATTTCCTTTAACAGATTTCACTTTTGAAACATAAATCTAATGTCTTTTTTATGGTTTATGGATTACTAGTTCTTAAACGCAGTTTTGTTTGTATTTTATATATGTATATGTATGTACATTGTACAAACATACATCTTAAATTTAATAATTAATATATATAATAATAATAACTTAAGAAATCTGACATCATCCGAAAAAGCTCAAATTATGGTTAATCTTCTATATAAATAAAAACGAATGTCCGTATGTTTGTTCTCTATCCTTTCTTATACCATCGACTGTGATGAAACTCTGGTGGATTATTCTGTATACGACTGCAAAGGTTTCTGGTACCAAAAAAAGATTTTTTTTGGACGTTTGTCTTCTATGTGTTCCTAAACCATTTAAACTTATAAGGTTAAGTCATTAGTTAATGATATTATTTAAAAAATCTTTACAAGCAAACGCACAATAATTTACTAAAGTTTCATCGTATATGGATAGATATTTAAGCAAAACTTATAAATAGACATCATATATTAATTTTTAACGTATGTAATATGTATACACAAATTAGAACAATATTCATTACAATACTAACACATAACAAAAAAGATGCGAATGCTACATTAAAATTTTCTCTTGTATAAGCTAAAGTTCGATTCCCACGATACTAAAAATTTAGATTTCATAATCATTAACAATGTTAGTTAATTAAACAAAATTGGAAGTTACGATCAAGGAGTATAGTCATACTCTAGAGGAAAGAGCTCATGAACAAAAATATAATTAATAAAAATTTACTACGAAATGTAGAAAACGTTTATGTATTTCTGGGTTAAAAGATATTTAAGGAAATTTTTGTTGAACATTTTATTTAGTAAACCTACGTATAAATAAAAAAAAACTTTTAAACTTAAATCTGTAGCATGGAATCTATTTAAAAAAATATACCTAGGCATACTAGCGAATCACCCTCGCTCCGCTCGGGTTCGTCCCTAGTTACGTTTTAACGTTTAGTATAGATTTCTCAGAGATAAGATATTTTCCAGCAGTAAAAAGTATCCTATATATTGACCCGAATAACCAACTATCATCATACCAAATTTCATCAAAATCTGTCTAGTGGTTTTCTCGTGATGCAGTCACAGGCAAACAGTCAAAAATTCTGAATAGGTTCGGCCTCTGTATCGATAATAATGATTATTTCAATCAGTTTTTCAAATAAATATATAATGTACAGATTTGACTCAGAATTTTATTATAATTACTAGCGACTCACCCTAGCTTCGCCCGGGTTCGTCCCTAGGTGGTTTTTTAAATAGACATAACTTTTTTATTTATAAAACGATTGAAATAAAACAAATACTAAATGTTAAGTAAAGCTTACCAAAATACATTAGTGAAAAACGCATCCACATTGATTAATCGCAACGCACAGACAAATAGACAAACATTCAAAACGATTTTTTTGGGTACTGTTGCGTTAATAAATACTCCTAATAATAATACTTCTTAAATATCTTCCATGTACAGACAGCACTTAGTCACACTTACTATATGTACATATAGATGTTCTTTCCAACAACATTCGTCGTGCGATCGTGATTTATAATATGGTACATTGAACAAAAACATTTTTGAAATACCATCACATATGAGATAAATTAATATTATCGGAATGATGTATTAACTAGTTCTAGTAACTCAGTAAAATTTTTCTTTTTCCAAATAGTACTTTACTTTGAGTTCCTTGAATAGTTGAAATCAATAAGTAGCATTGAGAGCATTGAAAACAATAAAAAATACATTTTAAACACAGGCAAATCCGCGAACTTTAGCTGCTATGTCATAATTACATTATCATGATTTTTTTATAATATATTACTTTTAACTAGCTTTATCTATTCAACAAGTTTAATAAGTTTCTGACCTGCGACACTAGATGGCGCTGATCGTTTCTAAAACGCGCTATCGAGACGTTCTAGCAAAATCATATATACAGAGTACAGACTCTCGACAGTAATTTACCAATTAGTAACCGTGAGCATATGGTGAAATTTTTGATAAGCAGTCCCTGTATACTATACGGTACTGTTTTATGTTTATTATGTGGTGTTATATAATATATAGATTATGCATAATACATATATACATATGTTTAATCTCACTTCAGTATCCCAATAATATTAACTAGCCGTTCACCCTTGCTTCGTTCGGGTTCGTCTCTAGACAAACAAAAACAAACCTATCCCACAGGAACTGTACATTCTTCCGGGAAAAGTAGCCTATTGTTTATTCTGATGTACTCGTATGAACTATATTACTGTAAAGTTTCATTAAAATCCAATCAGTAATTTTTGTGAATTAGGCTGTATAAATTACTACAGTTTTTTAACTATCCCACACGAACTCTTTAATTTTTCAGGATAAAAAGTATCTAAATAGATAAAGGGGATAAAAGATTAGCCCGTACAAACAGAGAAACAAAAAGTTAAAAAAAAACTGGATTTGTTCTATTTCTCTTCTTACATCCCCTGACTCGGTTTTAGTATAGATATATTGTATAAAAATTCTTATTTACACAATATGCCTTATATGTTTAAGTATATTATACTTTTAAAAGTGTTTTTTCTGTTTTGGTTTATTTCCGTACGTATACTTATAAAAGTGCTTTTTAAAATGGTTTGTTTTATGGCTGAGAAATAATATCTATCATATAGTTTTATATCAATCTAAATCCGCGAAATTAAACTTTAATTAATTTACCAGGGAAGAACTTCGTGGTATATCTCGTGGTAAGGACGCCAAGGATATCGACTGGGCGGAAGTCGCCGGCACCGTGGTCATTGAAGAGACTGAAAAGCCTGAACCAATCAAAATCAGCTTAGCTGACGTTTTGAGCAAAGTGAAGAAACCTACAAAGACTTTAATCATCAAGAACAATAATGCCTTAGCCGCGGACAAAACAAGTAAGTTTTATACCTAAAAAGTTATATTGATTACAAAAACACTATTACACTACACTACACACTAAATACACTAAATATTTGTTTTAGGTTTATAGGTTTTTTTTTTTTTAATTTTATGAATCAGCCTTGAGACTGAAATTATTAACTAGCGACTCACCCTCGCTTCGCTTCTGGTTCGTCTTTAGACAGAAACAAATCTATCCCACGGGAACCGTATATTTTTCCGGGATGATATATAAGCCTATAGCCTTCCTCAGTTAACGGGCTATCTAATCAAAAAGAATTTTTCAAATTGGATTAGTAGTTCCTGAGATTAGTGCGTTCAACCAAACAAACAAACATTTACCTATAAATAGGTCATCTATGCTAACATTATAAAGAGGAAAGATTTTTTTGTTTGTTTGTTTGTACCAAATAAGCTCCGAAACTCCGAACTGGACCGATTTAAATGAAATTTGGTAAGAAGATAGTTTGAGACCCTGGAAAGGACATAAGATATTTATCCTGGAAATCATCCCTTAAGAAGGTAAAAATGGGGAATCAACCGAGGGATGAACCCGAGAAGAGAGAGTAAATCGCTAATTTACCATAATCCTTTATTAGTTTTCATTAATACACGTACGTATATCAAGCGACAGCTTGCAATAACTTTCACTAACTCTTTCTAAGCCAATTGCCGTCTGCACACGTGTTAGTTTTATTTTCAACGTCTACATTTGTTTTCAGTACTTTCTAACTTAAACAAGTGTTATTATATTATGATGTGTGAAATTATGGGTATATAATTTTTTAATCGGCGCTTTCCAAATGCTTTCATACAAATAAAGTTAAATACATAAATCTTTGTTCAATGTGGGAATATTTAAATTCAAATATCATATTAAAATGTATGAAACAGAGACTTAAATAATTAATTTATGTGCCTATTGCATATATTTTGATTTTAAAAATAAAAAAGAACATTTAAAAATCCAACTGAACTTAGTAAAAATGAAATAATAATTATAGTTATACTAAAACGTCATTACATAAACATATTTATTAGTAACTCAATTCAATCCATAGTAACATTATAAATTCCAAAGTAACCCTGTCTGTCTGTCATCTTTTCACGCTTATCCGATTTAGATGTGATATAACGATAGTTTGAGACACTGGGTAGGATATAGAATAGTTTTTATCTCGGAAATCATCCTTTACGGGATTTCTCAAGTCAGGAATATAAAACTCATCACACCTATGTACTTACATATATATAGTAGGTACATATATTCCATACTAAGAGCCAAAAGGTACCTAAGGACGTGAGTAAGAGAGAGTGAGTAAGGGTGAGTTGCTAGTAACGTTATAAAACAATTGATATTAAGCAAAAATAAGCGGAACTCTACGAGTACATGACTGTTATACTAAATACCTGCTATGAAGTCTCCTTTCATAAATTTACATCTTACACGCCCTAAAAACAAGAGAGCTGTGTACATGACACTAAAAGCCACCAATCTTAAAAGGAGTACCACAAGGGTCATTTTTAGGTACTCTGTGTTTCCCTCCCACCTACAAAGACTTCGAACAGCGAAAACCCGCGACATAGTTACTAAAAGTTTCAGGCATCGAGTGCTTTTACGCTCAAGCTTTTAACAGCCAGAATATCTAGATACATGAAATAGGCGATAGTGCTTCATTTCGTGTTACGACAAAAGGGTCGCAGGGGTCTAAACTATTTGGCCGACTTTGACATCTTTTATGAGGCTCGTGATTTAGACTTACGATTTTTATAACGTTAAGCGACAATCTTTAGAAATGTGCGCAAGCTTTACATTTTCAGAGAGTGAAAGTTCTACATTCTATATACAAGTAAGCTTTGTATAAGCTTTACTTAGTAATAATTAACAAATAATAGTTTTAAATACTTAGTATTAAATTTTGATTATACTTAATATCGGACTATTACTATAAATACGAAAGTTGGTATGTATATGTATGTGTGTATCTTAGTTACTGAATACACATCGAAACGACTGAACGGATTTGGATAAAACTTTGAATACCGATCGAATATGATCTGAACTAATAAAAAAGGGAAGCACCCGAATGAAGCTACGGTAATGTGCTAGTTGCATAAAAAAATATTAAAAAAATATATTTGATATTAAGAAGAAAGATAATCTTTAAAAAATATTGCAACCAAAAAATTTTGCTAAAGAAAAGTCCAATATAACGATAGGTCGATCAAATACCGTTCGCAGTGATGGATTGATTTTATCAAGCAACCATTTTTATTGTCATCAGAAATATGACTGATCTTTTTTAATATAAAACTGAAAAAGCCTTAAAAGTTCATTAAATATTATTATTAATATATAATTTAAATTATGTGTTGTAATGTGAAAGTTTTTTGTTTTCTTTGTGTAAGCAGAACCCGCGGCTTCGCGCGCGTTTAAATTACGAAAAAACAAACTATTTTTTCCCTTCCTTTACAATAATGTATGGACATCTGTCCAAATTTTTGATATTTATGTTTATTGCTCCGCGCTTCCTTAATAAACGGGCCATCTAATACAAAAATATTTTTTCAAATCGGATTAGTAGTTCCTGAGATTAGCGCGTTCAAACAATCGAACAAACAAACAAACTAGGCCTAACTTTACAATATTAGCGTAGATAAAGTACGTAACTAAACTAAAAATAAGTCAGACACATTTAATGAGATTTTGCTTTCTGATACATTAGTCAAAATAATTAAGATAAATATATTCAATTATATGGTCGAAACCTTAGTACTTTAAGCCAAAAAACATTTAGCACAAACTTCATAATAACGGAATCTCAGATTTTTATCATTCAAAATTCAATTTATATTATTCATCTATACATATAATAAAATTCTAACTAAGCCGAATCTGTACATTAAATATTTTTGGAAAATCTTATTGAAATAGATATTATTATCGATACAGAGGCCGATTCTATAGATTTCAGAAGTTTTGTCTGTCTGTTACCGCATCATGGGAAAACCACTGAAGGGATTTTGATGAAATTTGGTATTATGATAGCTGGTTATCCGGATCAACATATAGTAGAATACATCTTACTGAGGAAAAATATCTCAACTCTGAGAAATCTATACTAAACCTTAAAACGTAACGTAACGAACCCGAGCGGAGCAAGGGTGAGTCGCTAGTTCACTTTAATTTGCAAAGATAAATAAAATCTAATCGCCATTCACACTCAGCAAAGTGGAACGGAGTTATTAAGTCGGCCACACGATCGAATGCCTTTAGCCTTTTATAAGAAACCTTTTCTAATGAGGCTTAGAGCTCGTAACAATGGTGATTGTTAGTTTCTTTTAACGTTTTGATATCTCGAGCATTATCAGTATTTATTACGAACTTCAAATTGTTTTTACGTTGAATGAGGTTATAGCTTTAAACTAGATTTTACTTGTGGGTTTACTCGGATTTGTCAGTGAAAAAGGAAATGGTTTACAAAAAAAGAATATAAGTTACTAAAAGGTTTATAAAGAGAAGAATATAATTAGGTTGCGAACGTAATTGCTTAACAGTAGCCTAAGTATTACTCGAGGTCATACCCTAGCTGTGTAACAAGTTTCATCCAAATCGGTCTAGCCGTTACAGCGAGAAGAAGCAACAAACATCCTCCTCGAAGGAGGCCAGTGGGATAAAACAGGGTTAAATACGACTACGAACATACTCACAAACAAACTTTAGCATTTATAATAGTAATCCGATATATAATTATTTATTATATTTTTGGTACTCCAATTGTGATGTTTGTTCGTATTATACTACTAGCGACTCACCCTCGCTTCGCTTCGGGTTCGTCCCTAGACAAAAACAAATCTATCCCACGGGAACCGTACATTTTTTCGTGATGATATATAGCCTATAGCCTTCCTCAGTTATAGGGCTATCTAATGCAAAAAGAATTTTTCAAATCGGATTAGTGGTTTCTGAGATTAGCGCGTTCAACCAAACAAAGAAACAAACAAACAAACAAACAAACAAACAAACTCTTCAGCTTTATAATATTAGTATAGATTGCCTACACTCACGATTGTGTCTCTAATTGGACCATAAACACTATAAGTAGACATCGCTTTTGTATGGAACGAAGAATGTGAGTGGTTTTACTTGGCCGGATTATTTATAATTAACAAATGACTCAAAGAATTACTATTTCGCTCCTATTACGAGTATATTCAAAACAACTAAATCTGACTTCCAAAAAGGAAGTGGCACTTTACTAAGAAGCGTGGGCAAGCCTCCCACAAGGTGGACCGACTTGGTCAAGGTCACTGGAGCCTACTGGATGCGGATGGCATAAGACCGGTTGTCGTGGAGTTTTTTTTTTTGGAGGCGTATGTATGTCCAGCAGTGGACGTGTTTGGGCTGAGACTACGTCTTTTCTAAGAGTGCATGCTTTTGTGTTTGCATGTTAGGCGATATCTTCGCCAATCTTAATGATTCTTTTGTTAATTAATAAATCATACGTCAAAAATGGCCCCATATAAATAGCATAAACAATGAAAGGTTTTAAAGTGATTTTGATATGGATATATTAACTTAGTTAAAACAAATCAATATTTTCAAATCGGATTAGTAGTTCCTGAAATTAGCGCGTTCAACCAAACAAACAAACTCTTCAGCTTTATAATATTAGTATAGATATCACACAAAGGCACATAGATTGTAAATTTTTACCTTTCGTCTATCCGCATTAATTCTGATACCTTAAATGAGGGGGTGTTTTAATGTTCCTTTAGGATTACAATCGTAATGTCGTTTTGATCTTAAATCCTCTTAACTTAATCGTTTTAGACTTTCAAGTGTCTTTTTCTACTTACTCAGTATTAATTGATATAATTGTTAAAAAAATATTACAATTTTAATTAACTAATCCTTAAGTGCCAGCTTTAGATGAAATAAAATGCTAATTGTTATCTATACAGATAAATTATATTGAAGTGCCTGTTTGTAATGTCAAAATAACAGCTTTTGACTATATGTATATGGAAGTAGATACGGTACTTAAGATAAAAATACATATTTTTTGTCTGTCTGTTTGAGCCGGCTAATCTCCGAAACGGCTGAACCGATATTGACGGCACTTTCACTGGCAGATAGTTAATGTTATAAGGAGTAAACTTAGGCTACTTTTATTTCAGAAAAAAGATTAGAGTTCCGCGTAAAAAATTAAAACCCATGAAAGGTAGTTTTTGCCCGAGGCTTCGCTCGTGTAATAATCAGGGCGGAGTTTAAGGATATGTCCGATTCAAGGATGTAATCTATATTCTTGCCAAATTTCATCGAAATCTGTTGAGCGGTTTAAGCTTGATAATGTAACAGAGTTACTTTAGTGATTAGCGATGTAAATATGTCCATATTTTATTACATTACAGTTCCACAAAATATCCTTTTAATAACCTACTAAGCATTCGTTTTGAAATTGTACATTACTTTCTACTTTCTACTTGATCATGCAAAATCAAAAAGTATTTTTTTTTATTTTCGACGAAATATATAAATTAAATTGTATTGTATTCAGCCTTTTTTAATGTCCCACTGCTAGGCACGGGCCTCCCTTTAATACGAGGGGAATCAGGCCATAGTCCACCACGCTGGCCAAGTGCGGGTTTCGAAAACTTGCTAGGTTCTCTCAGACATGCAGGTTTCCTCACGATGTTTTCCTTCACCGTAAGGCAAGTGGTAATCATGTTAGAAATGATTCGCACATGATAATATCAGAGGTGTGAGACCCGGGATTTGAACCCGCTTCACTCGGTTTCCCAAGCGAGCGAGTTACCACTGGGCTACCACTGCCAAATCAAATTATTGATTGCAAAATATTTTACACATATTAAATTGTCATTAGTACAGTTGCTTAACACTAACAGCCTTGCATTCACGTTTCAATAATTTCTCTATTGTAGAGTCAGCAACAGTGTCCTTGTTTAAAGTATATTTTAATATTATATGCTATCTTAGCTTAGAATCGTAATATTATGGGAATAGATAAGATGTATAATGAACAAACTAGAAAACCTTGGATAGCTTTAACTTTGCTCATGGAGTGAAGGTATTCAATAGAAAATATATATTTTTTTCGCGACATAAGAGAACAATAATCATATTTATAAGTATGGGCGAACTAGCTTTGCTTGGCGTTTTTTTTTATTGTGATATTGTGCTTTTTCGGAAAAATTTAGAAGACAGCAATATATAATATTGTAGATCATTGATCATTTTATATTATAAGATATGTATATAATATTTTTAAAATGAAACCTGTGGTACATTGAAGTTTTTATTTCAAAGAATTTCTCTATATAGAAACGATTAAAAATGAAAAGCATTTAAATATTTTGTCTGTCGATCAATAAACAAAAATATGATTTTATAGTTGGTTCGTTCCTAGGGTGGACCCTTATCACTTAGGGGTGTGAAAAATAGTTTACGTCCTATTCTCAGGCCTACTGAATATATACACAAAATTTCATAAGAATCGGTGAAGCCGTTTCGGAGAAGTTCTGTTACAAACACTGTGACACGAGAATTTTATATATTAGATATAACTAAGCGATATTTTTATAAGAAATATATAATCGTTTTCGATTGTTTATTTCATAAAACTTGTAAATTTCATATTCTTACATAAAGACAAATTATTTTTTTTACTATATACATATTATACTAAAGTTTTTATGTAATTTTCCGTTAATTTCAGAACGTGATCCTCAAATTCTCTGCTATTTGACATCCTGGTCGTCCAAAAGGCCGAGCTCTGGACGTTTCACGCCAGAAAACGTAGATCCAACACTCTGTACCCATGTAATTTACGCTTTTGCTACTCTAAAAGATCATAAACTTGCGGAGGGAGATGAAAAGGATGCTGATATGTATGAGAAAGTCGTCGCTTTGAGAGAGAAGAACCCGAATTTGAAGGTGAGTTTACAAAACAATAACATTTTTTATTAATACAGGTTAATTAAATTATTATACTTAATACTTTCTTAGGTTTACGCGAATATTAGACATTTAAATAAAACTATCTTTTCGGATTTTTTCGCGGATTTATTTTGATTTTTGTTTCCCGACGTTTCGATTTCTTTACAGCAATCATGGTCACGGGAGAGACTAAGGTGTCAGATGTCTCAAAAGTATTATATAGTCGTTACAGACAGCCTACCCACAATTAACAAAAGTGAATTCAAAATATTGAAAATTGGCATCAAAGTACCTTACAATATTTGTTAATTTTAATTTTAAACATTTTATAATTTTAATTTTATACTTGAAATAAGGAGTATTATTTATATAATTTTAGCTATTATCATCTTACTGTGTAGATCAAAATAACAGTACTTCAAATTAATATTTTACATTTGTAAATGTAATTCTTGATTAATTTTAATTTTATAAAGTAGATATAGAACAATAATGTGGCTTAAATAATTAATATTTTATCTACCTTTATGTTTATAAATATAATAATGGTAACACTAAAAATATAGATTATTAAACAATAATGCAATAATAAGTTTTCTAAAAAATTGAAATGATAATAGCTAAAATTATATAAATAATACTCCTTATTTCAAGTATAAAATTAAAATTATAAAATGTTTAAAATTAAAATTAACAAATATTGTAAGGTACTTTGATGCCAATTTTCAATATTTTGAATTCATTTTTGTTAATTGTGGGTAGGCTGTCTGTAACAACTATATAATACTTTTGAGACATCTGACACCTTAGTCTCTCCCGTGACCATGATTGCTGTAAAGCAATCGAAACGTCGGGAAACAAAAATCAAAATAAATCCGCGAAAAAATCCGAAAAGATAGTTTTATTTAAATATTATACTTAGCAATTTGAAATTTAGTTGAAACAAAGTCTTCCTACATTATTGTTATCAAATCTATTGAAAAATTATTTCATCGATACAATACACATTATCAAACTTAAAAGCGGAACCCGCGAAACTAAAACTTTAACAATTAATAACTATTTAGTTTGCAACAAAATTAAAACTTATTATATACTTATACACTACATAATAACATTATATAAAAAAGTATATTTTTTATCTTTATCATTTTAAAGGGTCAATGATGCAATTATTCATTATAAGACTAGCGACTCTAAGAATAGATAACCTTACTCAATAAACGTGCTATCTAAAGCAAAAAGAATTTTTCAAATCGGATTAGTAGTTCCTGAGATTAGCACAAACAAACAAACAAACTAGCTTTATAATATTAGTATAGATAATAATAATCAATTCAAAAACATTGTTCTTTTATAATCACTTTTTTCTATACAGAAACTTTAATAGTGCATTTCAATACAAACACAATTGGCATTACTCACAATAGGTTTAATCAAACCTAGTATAAAACAATCGCGTGGATTTAAAATAGAAACATTTTAATTAAACGGCTTCTACACTGACGTTGCTAGCTTTCTAACTTGTTTACCGTTCAAACAATTCCCATGATATAACTATGCCCACTTGCTTTGCTCGAGCATTTGTACGTTTATTCGAAATGTAGCATAAGATATACCTACGAAATGTTTCCTGTACAGTGAAACTGTGGAAGTTAAAAAAACGTATGTGGCAAAGTTTGATATATATCTATGTAGAGATATCTGCACAGTTAACATAAACAGGTAAACCCGAGCATGTAGTTAAAGATAGCTGTACAGGTACTAGCTATACAGGCTTCTGTGCAGTTTCACCGTACAGGGAGAACTACGCAGGTACATATACCCGAGTATGTGTAGCTTTATAGATTCTATATAAAATCAAACGCCTGTCAATCTATACTAATATTATAAAGAGGCATAGTTTGTTTGTTTGTTTATGTGTTTGCTTCATTATTTGTTTGTTTGTTTGAACATGCTAATCTCAGGAACTACTAATCCGATTTAAAAAATTCTTTTTGCATTAGATAGCCCGTTTATTGAGGAAGGCTATAGGCTGTATATTACATAATATATACTGTATCTATTCCATACTAACCGTTAAAATATACCTAGTGACAAACCCTAGCGAAACCAGGGTAATAGCTTATATTTACACTACAACAAAGCCTAACTCATCATTTAGTGAATGTGTGCATTTGCACTAATATGATTTTGAAAACTTTTTCAGTAAAGAAAAGACATTTTAGACAAAATTAGTGATTTTTATAATAAACATGTAATTTTATTCGTATACCTACCCATTATTAATTTGGTTCGCGTTGTTATTTTAAGTTTTTATTATTTTGTAAACTTCAGACATCAAGTACTTTAGCTTTATTAAAAGACTGAAACATGCGTTTAATATTTACATTTTATCTGAACGTTAATAACTTTGCGTATAATTTTAATTAGATAGTACAAAGAAAAGAAGTTTTTATCAAGCAAATATTTTGAATCTTTTATTTTTAAAAGGAAAATCTTGATAAACTTAAGCATGAAAAGAATATTCTTATTTGAGAAAAAACAGTAAACATAACCGCTATTCGCAAGAGGTACAGATGTTAAGACTACTCCAAGCTATTGTCTAGTTAACAATACTCGTAACTCGCCTTGAAGACGTTTCAAGTGCCAATCTGCCAGAGACGGAATCCTATTATGGTGTTTGTCTCGAGAGGCAATATTATGTTTGTTCCAATATTATCTATAAACTGTGAAAGTTGTGTATTTTTTATTTATAAATACTTTATTCTAGTTATACTTGTTTGGCGCTTATGAAAAAACTATGAGAGTGATTTTTTTACGATGCGACAGATTTAGACTGTAGTATGAAGTTAGTAGTTATTGGCTACAGTGTGAAGTTGGTCATTTGTTCGTTAGATGTCTATATTCAAGATATTTGGAGGTATTTATATATGCACAACACGTGTTTTATATCGATAAAAATAAAAATTATTACAAGGTTTTATTTAGTTTCACCTATCTGTAATCAAATCTTGCAAGTTAAATTTGACCCACTTCCTAGTGTCCAATTGAGCTGAAATTTGGTGCACGCTTTTGGTTTTTGTGACAATATATAATATGGCGGACGTTGCAAAATGGCGTTTTATCATTTCAATAGTGATCCTTATGATATGGGCATCAAATAAAAGAGTTTGATAAGCTAAGTAAAGTGACCTGTGACGTCATTGTAAATTCAATATGGCAGACTATATGCACCCTCATGACATGGGTATTAAATGAAAGAGTTTGCTGAGAAGAATACAAATAAAATAAAATAAGAAAAAGAATTAAATAAATAAAAAGAGCTTTTATTAAAACGCTCTAAAAAAACAAAGAAGTATAACTTCTTACGTGCATACTTAAGTACAAACACACGTACACACACACACACACACACACACATGCTCAATAATATATGTAATATATATTATCATATTATATATTATCTTATTATTAAAAATGAAACGTTGTTCATTCATTGGTAAGCGCATTTTTCAATGCAGTTGGATCGATTTGGTTATTTTCTGGAAAGAATATTTCTAATAGCTCAAATAAGTATTTTAGAAACAAAAAATTAAATATTTGGCAATAAAACTGGGGTATCCGGAAAAAACTTTCTGTATAAACAAACAAAATTGTAACTTGATTAACTAAAGAAAAACTAAGCGGAACTTTTACTGTCGGATTTGACGTTTTTTAGGTTATTTTTCTTTTTTTAAAATAGCTATTTAAAAAAAACTGCAAGAGTGCTATTTACTATCATAACCATTATAACATTTTACTGCAAAATATAAATGTACCCTTAAATAAGATTTAAGCACTTTATCAATGAATAACTTTTATATAACACCTTATCTCTATATAGAGTCCCCAATACGTATGTTTTACGAGCACCTCCATGAACACTAATAAAAACTAAAATAAAACGAAAGACCTTTAAGTTACTATAAAATTTTCGCAAAAGGCGAACGGAATTTTGATTCTTTTTCGTAGAGCTCATATACAGTGTGATCTTATTTTAATATTTAAAAAAAAATATTGTCTATATTAACACTTTCTTGTAAATATTAATTCAAGCGTATGTTAATAGTTCAATCAAATTCGTTAATTTGGTTAGATATTCAGTTAATATTATACCGTTTTATGTTACAATTTCTAATGAACATGCTATATCAGCGCAATTGTGATATAAATAATAAAAACTTAACAAGAACATTAAAATTATATGTTAATCGTAGATATGTATGTATGTGTATATAAGTAATTCGAAATATTATTGCGATGAATGTGTTCTAACATCGGAATATTAACTCTTCTATATCTTCATAATTGAGGGTAGTTTAAAAAAAAACTTAAACAAATAAACCACCCTTAGCAATACTTTCTTTAAACTGTGGGTTATAAGTAAACATTAAATTTTTAGATTCTCCTCGCAATCGGTGGTTGGGCGTTCGGTTCCACCCCCTTCAAAGAACTGACGTCCAACGTGTTCCGCATGAATCAGTTTGTGTACGAAGCGATCGAGTTCCTGAGGGACTATCAATTCAACGGTCTGGATATAGATTGGGAATACCCTAGGTGAGTTAACGTTTTCACTGAGTTTATTTGGCTTTGTGGCCATTTACATAATATATTGTAAGGACTATAGCTTTTTTTAAATTAATGGTATTTTTTTCCTGTTTAGAGCTTTGTTCTTAAGTATGGAATGTATGGAATTTGTATGTAAATTGAAATTGCGCATGAAAGTAGCATCAAATGCTATGAATCATATTACAATAAAATTTAATATTCTTCCAAAGTTATATCTTTGGCACTTTGTACTCTGTATTAGTTGAACAGAAGGTTTGATATTTGTATAAGTTAAGATCTTTTTTTGATAAACTTTAGTTATCATGTATAATATAAATTCACGGTAATATTATAAAGATGATTCTTTAGTATGTTTATTACTTCTTCATCCTATAACATTCGAATGGATTAGATGAAAATTCGGAATGGGAATTTTTAAATTATTTCGAACTACCCTACCTACTGAATCAGCCATGGACATAAAGTTTTTAAAAAAGTGTACCATATGCATTATTATACAACCTAAGTACTTTGACAATAAGCCCTTTTACATACAAAGAACCGTCGTAAAATTCTAACAGGTTTTTTCCATCTTATAAAACTTAGATGTGAAATCTCACTTAGCTTTGCCTGAATATGTAAGGTGTTGCTATTATGATACCATTACGGGCTATAAACAGTTTTTTCAACGTTCCCTTTAAGACGCTATATTCTTTTTTACGGTGACGCGTTCATTTTTTTTCACATTTTCTTTGTTGTTGGGAGAATTGTTTTGCTATGGTTATACCATTCACTGTCTACTTAGATGGAAAACATAGGTTATGTTCTCGTTCAAAACAGATTTTAACAAAAAAAAGACTTAAAAAAGTATTTTTTCCTCCATAATCTTTACTTTTTATTTAAACTTTTACATCAAATGTTTTTTTTATAATTCCTTTCTTTCCTTCAAGGCCTTTAAAAGTGATTAAAATTTATAAAGCCATAGATAAGAGTAAGCTTAGACAGAGCTTTTGGCTGGCAGTTCAATGCCTAAATATATAATTTATTAGAATTAATACACGAGACCACTCTTGACGAATACAAAAAAATATTACATAATCCATAAGAAAACGTACATAATCGAATCAAGCACCATCTTTTTTGAAATATATCAAAAATATATAAATAATGAGTGGTTATGTTGGGATATTAACACACCACCATCTAGTTCCAATGTAAAGTACGAGGCCTGTGTTATAGATACCAGATAGTTGATACACTACACATATATAACTTAAAAATACATTATAAATATAAACACCCATGACTAGAGTACAAACATTTGTGCTTATCACACAAATGAATTCCCCAAGTGGGACTCGAACCCACCACCGCTGGCACAGCGAATCACTACAAACTGAACCAAACGTATCGTCAAATCACATTGATACATATGTACATATGTCTATAACAGAGGAGCGGACGACCGAGCAGCTTTCGTCTCACTTCTCAAAGAACTCCGCCTAGCCTTTGAAGGTGAAGCCAAGACATCTGGTCAACCACGTCTTCTCCTCTCAGCCGCTGTACCAGCATCTTTCGAAGCGATCGCCGCCGGATATGATGTACCGGAGATATCTAAATATTTGGTAAGTTCTTTTATTTATTATCATCAACTTAGACCTCCTGTTAATTTCTACATTTCCAACATCGTACCGTATGTCTCAAAATATATTTATTCTTACCACATGTATACACACAGGCGAAAAAGCCAATACTACCCACTAAAACCCAACAGAACCACCTCGTCTTAATGGGGCGTCGCAGGATCGCTTACACACTCAACCTGATAGCAGATCTGCTGAAGCAGACCATACAACCAAGGGGTTGCTCCCACAGTCCACTCTGCTGTCAGAGAAGGACCAGGAACAACCTGCATAGTATACCACCCACCGAAGTGGTCCACCTCCATGTGTCTTGGCTTCTCGCCCGGCTGCATTGCCGAATGCTAATGGACCAGGAGAAATCGGTTAAAAGTAGATTGTACTAAAAAAAAACTGGCAGTATTTTATTTTAATTTTAGAACTGAATGATGTTGTTTATTTGGTTATAATGATTTGTTTTTTAGTTAATATCAATAACTGTCGTAAGTTTTTTTTTAATTTAAATTCAAAATATATATAACCTTATATTCTTAGTTATTCAATATACGCGTAATATTAAATATATATATGTATCTTATTAGACTTACTTTTTAAGATGTATGTATGTATTTTACAATCTATATTAGACAGTAAATTAATTATACTGACAAAATAGCATATTTTCAGGATTACATCAACGTAATGACGTACGACTTCCACGGCCAATGGGAGCGTCAGGTCGGACACAACAGCCCTCTCTTCCCCCTAGAGAGCGCTACGAGCTATCAGAAGAAGCTCACCGTGGTAAGTAAACGTAGCTTATATTTAGATAGTATTGCAGATATCTTATTCTCGCTCGTATATAGGATCCGGGGATATCAATAAAAACGTTTAAAACATGCTAATAACTATTTATTCTCTTTAAATTATAAAACATAATGTTCACGCGTAATGTCGTGTCGCCATTACGTCATAACATCTTTCTTTTCTTTTATTCATATTTTTCATTCCATTTCATTTCACGCATACTCATCTTGCAAATCCCACACGTATTATATCACGTTTCATAACTTAATTATAAAACTTTGAATTTTCAATACTTTCTATAAATAGTATAGTTATTTTTAAATATAGTATTTATTATAGATATAAACCTTCTTAAAGAAATTCTCTAAATGATAGTGAAAACCGTATCAAAAACGGTTTGCGTACTTTTAAGAGCTTACCGCGCAAATAGACATACACAACGCTATGTATGCTCTTTGTTTTATACTATTTGAAGGTTCTCTCATTTATTAAAACTAGTTTGAAACTTGGATAAAATGTTAATTATTGGGATGAAATTCCCTAATACTAGCTACTTACCCTCGGTTTGCTCGAATGTGTCCTTTGGTGAGTTTTGTATTTATAACAATTTATACACCTGACGCAACCTTTTGGTAAATGTTATTACTAAAATTACCCCATCTGTTACCCCAGGACGTATTCTGCGTACTAAATTTCATACAAAGCCGTGTTTCAGCGAAGTGAAGGATTAACAAACACGTGTACACTGTGTACACAATATACAAAATTTCACATTTATTACAGTGCTGCGATTATTATGAGTTTACTACGGTTTATTAATAGTAGCTTATTTTATCTATACTAATATAATATTCTAAAGAGGCAGAGTTTGTTTGTTTGTTTTTTTGTTTGAACGCGCTAATCTCAGAAACTATTTACTTATCCGATTTAAAAAAAAATTGCATTAGATACCCTGTTTATTGAGGAAGGCTATAGCCTATATATCATTATGCTACTACCCAAACAAATCAGGCAGACTTCCATATATTTTTACTAATAGTATATAGCTAGAGTTTTTTTTTTTTTGAGTTTTAGCGCAAGCAAAGCCGCGGGTTGTGCTAGTTAGTGATAATTATGATAGAAACTAAAATATCATACAGCTGTCACTATCAAAACTAATGGTGGTTCTTCTCAGAGTACTGCGCGGCGTATAAGTTAAAAACAACTCCATACTTTTAATAGTTCAGACGAAGTTCTCATCAGTTTTCTTACTTCTTAGCTCACTTCGTCGCTGGGAAAGTAACTTTATGAATTGTTTACTAAACGTTTTTAATATCGAGTCGTAAATATTAGTGTAGTTGCAATAAATATTTCTTCTAAGAAGTTTTATGTACTAGCTTGTGCCACCGGTTTTACTTGTGTATCTGATACTGAGCTATCTTTATTAGTATTCTGCCCTTTTTAACGTCTCAATGCTAGGGACGGGCTTCCCTACAATATGAGGGGGATCAGGCCCATAGTCCAACACGCTGGCCGAGTGCGGGTGGAGTTCACATGTCTTTCCAAAACTTGCTAGGTTCTCTCAGACATGCAGGTTTCCTCAAGATGTTTTCCTTCACCGTTAATTAGTAAATTAGTTGTAGCCTGTGGCTTTCTTTTTATTTATTATATTGTGGCTATTTCTTTGTGACTGACTTCAAAAATGTCGTATATTCATTTATATACGACCAATATATATATACGGTCGTATATACAATTCGATTGTATGTTTTGAGTGTATGTAATAATTATGTATTAATTTTCTATATAAGGAAAGACTAGCGACTTACCCACACCTCGCTCGAGTACTTATCGAGATTATCTGTTTATTTAAATTTCATCAAAATCTATCCAGCCGTCTTCGCGAGAAGAAATACAGAACATACTCCCTTTCCCGTTTGAATTAGTACTATGATATCTGAATAATACATAATTTAAGTACATTTTTATACTTTCAGTTAACTTTCTATGTAAAACTTTCAGTCTTTTGTCGATACAGAGTTATTTTCCATAGTTTTTTCTCGAAGTTCCGATACCCGTTATATGACTTATCGGTTACAAACAACTTTGTAAACTTTCAACAAAGCTCTACACAATAGGTTCAAGCTGCGTTTGAAACTATCGCTTATTTCTTCTTGGTATTAAGTACTGAAATATATACATAAATAGACAAAGAGAAAACAGTTCAGTACCTTTTTCTCCTCTGTTTGTCGACCGATTATTTTATTTTTATTTAGTAGCTATTGACGAGCTTAAGTGTGGTCAATATTTTTTTTTTAGAATCAGCTACGTTTTTCTTTATATAAATAGATAAATTCTATTCTTATATGTTTTCCTATGCAACAATGATTGTTATTTTCGAGTTTCCACAAAAATAAATGCTAAATAATGCTATTGCGAATCCAATTCAAACTTGGCTGTTTTATTAATTGTGTTTAATTTAAAAGTCGTATGATCTTAACAAGTTTCACTAAGTTTTTGATCTCAGTTCAATTCAATTTATTGTTAATGGCTTCAAAGCGTGCCAGTTGAGTACAGAATTTTAGATCTCTACTAGCGACTCACCCTCACTCCGCGCGGGTTCGTCCCTTTACGTTTTAACGTTTAGTATAGATTTCTCAGATATGAGATATTTTCCCCGCAGTAAAAAGTATCCTATATGTTGGACCGGATAACCAGCTATCAAACTCATCAAAAACTGTCCAGTATGGCTGTGTTCTCAGACAGACAGACAGACAGAGAGACAAAAATTCTAATAATTGTAGATTCGGCCTCTGTATCGATAATAATGACTATTTTAATAAAAATTTCCAAAAAATATATAATGTACAGATTCGACTCAGTTAGGATTTTATTAGGTATATATGTATATGTGTAAATGAAGATATAACAGACCATCAAAAGCATATCTCACACGAGGTCGGCTTTTAATTTTAATATAAATAAATATATATATATATATGGACTCTAAAACGTTAAAGTTTAATTAAAAAGTTATTTAAAACATATATTTCTGTAAGTTCATGGCTTTCGTTGAATAATTAATGAGTTGAATAATTTACGGCTGCGAAATTAATTTTCTACTGTATTTTCTTTGGTTTGGTTATAAATAAAATTACAATTTATCATTTTTCAATGGCCACCAAGAGGTTATAGAGTTCTATGATATACATACAGACATATAAATATGTATACATATATATTTATATATTCAAGATATGCGTTTGCCCCGAACTGGCCTCGAACTTACGACCTCATGTAGTTATATTTATTTAAAATTAAAAACGATTAAGATGCTTCTTTTATTGCATTCACTTGTTAATTACTTAACTAAGTAAATAAATCTTGTAAGGCAATTTTTCCTTACTTCAAATTGCAAAGTCCATTTAAAATTTAAAATTTTAAAATAAACTACGTATATGAAAATATAATAATTTGATATCATCGACCTGATTTGATAAGGAAGCCAGAAAGAACAACTTAGAACTCTTCAATGGCATCTAGTAAAACTTTAATCAATTTAAGCTCCAATTTCAATCATTATGATGAAACCTATCCTACTAATATTATAAACGCGAAAGTTTTCAAGAATGTATGGATATATGTTTGTTGCTCTTTCACGCCAGAATGGCTGAACGGATCTGGATGAAATTTGACACAGATATAGATTATAGTCTGGAATAACACATAGGCCACTTTTTATACCGGAAAAATGTACGGTTCCCGTAGGATAGGCTTGTTTTTGTTTTACTAGCCGCGAACTCGAGCAAAACGAGAGTGAGTCGCTAGTACATTATAATCATCTATAGGTATAGATAACTAAAATTTAAGTGTTTATTTGTAAAGTCAAAATATCAGCTTCTTACGAAATTAATATGAAATTATATGCAATACTTATGAGAAAAACACAATTATAAATTTTTTTGTCTGTCTATTTGTTCCGGCTAATCTCCGAAACGGCTAGACTGATTTTGATTGGACTTTCACTGGCAGATAGCTGATATTATAAGGAGTAACTTAGGCTACTTTTATTTCAAATAAAGAATAAGGCTCAAAAAATAATAAAAGGAAGTGAATATAACCTAATATTGATCCACTATTATGCCTATTTGTTCACTTGTGTGTAAAAAGCATGTTTTCTTTTCAGGACTATTCAGCTCGCGAGTGGGTACGTCAAGGTGCTCCCAAAGAGAAGTTAATGATCGGAATGCCGACGTACGGACGCTCCTTCACTCTTATCAATGAAACTCAGTTTGATATTGGAGCTCCTGCTTCTGGTGGTGGTAAGTGTAAAGCAAATAATAATAATATTATATATATATATATATATATATATATATATATATATATATATATATATATGTTCTATTATATGTATGTTCTTGTTCGTATATCTGCTCGCATTTTCGGCACGTTTGGCTCAGTTTGTAGTGACCCTACTTTCTGCGCCAGTGGTCGCGGGTTCGAGTCCCGCTGGAGGCATTCATTTGTGTGATGAGCACGAATGTTTGTACTGTAGTTATAGGTGTTTATATTTATAATATTTATGTATTAAAAGTTGTATATGTGTAGTGTAGCAACTATCTGGTATCCATAACACAAGCCTCGTAGCTGACCATGGAACTAGATAGTGCTGTGTGTTAATGTCCAAACATATTTATATTTATTTATATATTTAACGTTCTCTTAAATTTTTACAAAAATAAAAAACGACTACGTAAAAATCGAACTTAAAAGATGAGAATAACTCGACGAAGAAACATAGTATTATGCAGGCGCAGACATACAAGTTTTATATTAACTGCAAGTATTGTTTATCTTGCCTTCTTTGGGTTTCCCTGCAGTGGGGTAACAAGATACAGTTACAATTCAGTTTTATATTTATAATTTATTTTAATTATGTAAATTATTAGTCATGTTATTGCAAAGTTTTATAACTAGTGGCGGTGGTAGATCCTTTACTGGGCTCGTAACTAAATGGGTGTCCGAGCATATTGCATTTCTACACTGCAAAGTTTTAAGCCATAACTACGAACTGTTGTTAAAATAACTGGAAAATTGCCGGGTTAAGTTGAACTACAATATATAATGAACTGCATAATGTTTTCATTTAGCCTATATTTTGTTTGGGATTGGGCCCATTATTATGATATATGTACAATATACATAGAATAAATGGAATAAACTAATTGGTTTTTACTCGAATCTATACTAATATTATATGTTTGTTTGTTTGAACGCTCTAATCTCAGGAATTACTAATGCGATTTGAAAAATTCTTTTTGATTAGATAGCCCATTTATTGAGAAAGGCTATATATCCTATAATAAATAATATTTAGTTTATCTGTTCCATACTAACCGTTAAAACGTACGTAGGAACGAAACCCGAGCGAAACGAGGGTGAGTCGCTGGTACTTCAAAAAGTCAATATAAAATATTATTAAATGAGGGGTTCTTGTGTGTACTTAATGAGCGATGATTTAATATATGTATATACATTTATTTCGTGTTTCCCGAAAACGGCTCTAAAGATTTGTATCAAATGTATTTAGATACGGTTTTGTTTTTTTTAAGTTGCTCGATATAGGTGTCTTTTCCAAAAAAAAAACGATTTTTATATCTTTTCCGAAAAGCACTATTTTACAAAAAAAAAATGCCTATGTCGCCTAGGTTTATTATATACATCAAGGCAAACATTACATAGCTAGTCAGTCATCCCATAAAAAAAACATCTATCTGTGTACTTAAATTTCATCCAAACATTTTGATTGGTTTCACAGTAATGGAATAACAAACACACGCACATGCATACAAATTTTTAAATTTATTATGTAGAATGTTAGTTAGATATTATGAAATCTGACATTCTAAGGTAAAAGTAAATACTACAACAGAAACAAAATATAAAATTGTATATTGCGATTTTCAATTGAATATTTCAAACTTCAGTTATCGTGCCGTGGGTACCATTTATTTGAATTTTTGATACATACATTCGGCAGCGGGCAACATATGGCGCCTAAAGCGAAAATGAATAGAGATACTGCGATAGTTTTCTCCAAAAATGTTATAAATCTGTGCCACAGAGAATGAAATTCTCTTTTCTTTGTATATTTGTAGATTTTCTTAAAAGAGTTTCTATATTGTTTTCTTTTTCTTTTGATTAATTTATTGAACTATTCATCTTATGTATACTAGCGACTCACCCTCGCTCCGCTCGATGAAATGAGATATTTTCCCGCAGTAAAAATTGTCTTACATGTTGACTCAGATACTAGCTATCGTCATACAAAATTCCATCAAATTCTATCCAATGGGTTTTTCGTGATGCAATCCCAGACACACAAACAAACAAAAAATCCAAAAACTGTAGATTCGGCCTCTTTATCGATAATGATGACTATTTCAATAAGATTTTCCAAAAAATATTTAATGTATAGATTCAACTCAGAATTTTATTATATGTATAGATATGGTTTTATAATAAACATTAAACCATGTTTTTATATAGCATTTTATATTAAAAAGAAGCTCAAGGATAGTGTAACATACGTTGTTTTGCTGAAAGTAAAAAATATATTGGTTCAGTCAGTGGTTTATTAAGTTTATTTTTATATGCAACACGCGCAACCGTTGGTACAGCAAGTAGGGTCACTACAAACTGAGCCAAACATGTCGTCAAATCAATTTTTTTATAACACCTTTAAATTTTAATTTTAAATATGTTGAGACATTAACACACACATATATATGTAAGATATATCTCAATATCACTTCTAAATCTAAAACAAAAAACACTTGTTAAATAAACCTATTCTCTTAAAAACGTAATGTTAAATTATTAGTAATATGCAAAATTATTAAAATCTGTATAATATAAATAGGCAAATACCAAAGAATTCGGTACCTTATTCTTCTCTATTTATCAAACGATCTTTTATATTTTTGTTTAGTTATCGTTATCAATAAAAAGATTTTAGAAACATTTTTATATAATAAATAAATAAATATGTTAGGACATTAACACACAGCACCATCTAGTTCCATGGTAAGCTACGAGGCCTGTGTTATGGATACCAGATAGTTGATACACTAACATACATAACTCTAAATACATACATATTATAAAATTCTTATAACTTACTTTCCAGGTAAAGCCGGTCGCTTCACGAACGAGGCGGGCTTCATGTCGTATTATGAAATATGCGATTTCCTTCGCGAAGACAACACTACACTAGTATGGGATAACGAACAGATGGTGCCCTTCGCCTACAGAGATGACCAGTGGGTCGGCTTCGATGATGAAAGATCTTTGAAAACTAAGGTAATTATAATGTCCATATATATGTAAATATTCAAGTCAAATAAGACTTGTGGCTTCGTAGAACACTTTCTTCAATACATAGTGTAAAACAAAGTCGCTCCCCGCTGTCTGTCCCTATAAATGCTTAGATCTTTAAAACTACGCAACGGATTTTGATGCGGGTTTTTTAATAGATAGAGTGATTAAAGATTAAGGTTTATATGTATAATACGTGCATATTATACTACAGAAAAGCCGAGAAATTCAAAGATTTGTGCTTATAACCCGAGCGAAGCGAGGGTGAGTCGCTAGCTAAATAATAAAAATAACATTAATTTATTCACATATTTTCACAAAATTACATAATATTTACAAGATACGCAAACTTATAAAATCTATACATATAATAAAATTCTAACTGGGTCGAATCTGTACATTAAATATTTTTTGGAAAATCTTATTGAAATAGACTTTATTATCGATACAAAGGCCGAATCTATAGTTTTTAGGATTTTTGTCCGTCTGTCTGTCTGTCTGTCTGTTACCGCATCACAAAAAAACCACTGAAGGGATTTTGATGAAATTTGGTATGATGATAGCTCGATATCCGGGTCAACATATAGGATACTTTTTATCGCGGGAGATTATCTCATTCCTACGGGAGTACACGTTATAACACAACCAAAAAAATATTTATGATCAGAATTTCTTGAAACTTGGTATTAATGCTCTTCCAAGACAATTAAATAAATACGTGTTTTAGCATTTTGTGAAATTCATCCTATAAGGAGATAAAATATGGGATGAACATTTATATGAAACCTAGTTTTTTTTTTGTAGTTTTAGCGCGAGCGAAGCCACGGGTTTTGCTAGTAAGTCTATATAATGGCATAGCAAAAAAATTCCTTCCTATACCTTGGTGCTAGATGGCGCTGATCGTTTCTAAAACGCGCTATCGTTACGTTCTAGGAAAACCATATAGAATCTCTACACGTAATTGTATGAGATTTTCGCTATCGCCTTGTGGCTCATATATTTTTCAAATGCAGTACCTATGTATGTACATATGGTACTGTGTCATTGTTAACCATCTATACATATAATAAAATTGTAACTTAGCTGAATCTGTACCTTAAATATTTTTTGGAAAATCGTTTTGAAATAGACATTATTATTCATACAGAAGCCAAATCTATAGTTTTTAGATTTTTCGTCTGTCTATCTGTCTGTCTGTCTGTTACCGCATCACGGGAAAACCACTGGACAAATTTTGATGACATTTGGTATGATGATAGCTGGTTATCCGGGTCAACATATAGGCTACTTTTTACCGCGGGAAAATATCTCATTTTTGAGAAAAAATACAAAAACTAGTTGGAACAAAACCAAATGATAATATCTGTAAACAGTTTAACAAGGTAACTTACTAAATATGGTAAAAACTATTAAAAATAGCTTATTTTGAAAATCAAATTATCAATAGTGCTATTTTATCCATTAAAATATTTATTTTAATTAATATATACTTATGTGTTATTTAGATATTCGACAATAGATGTCGCCATGTGTTTTTAAAATACATAGTTTTAATCCTCAAAAAATGAATGTACAGATATGACCTTTCTATGACTTTATTAGAATTACTACTAAATTACCCGCGGCTCCGCCCGTTTACGTATTCAAATTTTCAATAAAACAAACATTTGGCTTTATAAATTAGTTATATTTTGTTGGCCGAAACAATTTTCAAATGAAAATATTTATAAATTTTTATTTAAACCAAAAATCAAAATGAATCCGCGAAAATTCCGAAAATATAATTTTATTTAAAATTGCCTTATAGAATTATTGGTTAATGGTGTTAACAACTATATTCAGATGACATGGCTCAAAGAGGAAGGCTTCGGTGGTATCATGGTGTGGTCAGTCGACATGGATGACTTCCGCGGCTCGTGCGGCGCCGGCAAGTTCCCGCTGCTGGCCGCCATGCGCCGCGAGCTCGCCGACTACCGCGTGCGCCTCGAGTACGACGGACCCTACGAGACCTACATGCCTAATGGACAGTACACCACTAAGAATCGTGAGTACTTGTTTTTGTTATGGTTGCTTATATTGGTAATCCATGGTCATGTTGGTTCTTTGCTTAGCTGAGCAAACTGGCTCTACCAATCGTATTTGCCTAACAGACAGTACGCTAAGGATTGTGAGTATTTGCATTAGTTGCAATTGTTGGTATTTTGCACCAGTTGGTCATATTGGTCAAATGGAAGCTACGAATCGCATGTGCCTAACAAACAGTACGCTACTAAGGATAGTGAGTATTTGTATTAGATGGTCATGTTGGTACTTTGCAATAGCTGGTCATGTTCTCGCTGCTGGTCGCCATGTGTAAGCTGGGTGAATACCGCGGCTGGAATATGATGGGCCGTTAAGTACCTGAGGAGTAGTATAGTACATTATTTTAGTCGTCAAATAAACCCTACCACTCCTGTGATTGGTCATCTTAGTATTTTGCACTAAATGGTCAAACGGGCTTATTTTAACGAACTCTATATCAAATGGAAATAGTACACGTGCCATGACTGTTTGTTTGTATTTTACATTTACTGTTCAAACAGGCCCTATGCCCTATATATTGTATCTGTCTAATTAAGAGTACACTACTAAGTATCGTATAAGTTTTTATTTGTATTTTGTCCTACAAATTAATAAAAAAATAAAATGCTACCGTTTCGAAAAATGGCCCTAAAGGATTAAATCTAGTATCTAAATAAGTATTTACAATAAATGAAACACATATATACTTAATTATATACACAAAACAAATATACACTGTATTATTACTATACATGTCATGTCCGCGTGGAATTGTGGAAAGATTGCTAGCCGCATTACTTCGCTGCATAACAATGCTGATCTTTTGGGCGAGTCAGCTCTCATATGTATACACATACATACATATTATATAAACATCGATGTTTCCTATTGACTCCATAATGGCGGTAGCGATTTTGATGAAATTTTAGGCAATTTTCAAATTAACCCGTGACTCAGCTTTGCTGGCGTTTTTTCGAGAAAGACATCTATAAAGATAAACTTAATAAGCAAAACTTTAACTATAAAACTTAATCCAAATCGTTAGAGCCCTTCCTGAAATAAATTTAAATATACATTGCTACCATAATTGCTCATTTAATATTAAAAGAATACACTAGCGTCTCACCCTCGCTTCGCACGGGTACCTCCCTAGGTACGTTTTAACGGTTAGTATGGAATAGATAGTCGATACCTTGTTCTGTTCTCAAAAACAAATCTATACCACGGGAACAGTACATTTTTCCAGGATAAAATGTAACCTATGTACTATTCCAGACTATAATCTATCTCTATACATAAACATCCAGATCCATTCAGTCGTTGTCGCGGGAAAGAGTAACAAACATCCATCTAAATGTTCTCATAATGGGATACTGAAATTTAACATATCGCCGCCCCCGGAGAATAAAATGATTACTGATATTACCATAGTTTTAGTGTTATCCCATATTTGAAGTCTACGGTGCCTAATACATCTACCCAATTTTTTTCGTGAATTTCCAGCCATTATTCAAAAGGTTACAGAATAATGCAATAATATTCGTCACTTTTTCAAACATACCAGGCTTCTTGAAAAAAAAATATTATATGAAGTTAGTGAAACAGTTTCTTCATTAAAGATACGACAAAAACTTTTGCAATAATATTCTCAGAATACAAATCGGCGAAATAATTGTGAGAGCTATTATCATTTTGTTCTCGTAAAAATCCGCTTAGGCTCGGCGACTAACATGTTCTTAGTAAATTAACTATTAATGACTGAGCAAAGACATAGCTTGCTATTCTTTTCTGTCATTAGAGCATTATTATTGTTTAACAGTAATGCAATATTCACAATCTCTTGAAAGTAACGAGAATAAAATGCTAAGTGTAACTTTTTAAATTCTAAATATCTTTAGTTCGGATAACCTTAGTATAACATATTTTAAAACATTATAAAGTTTAAAAATTAGCTATCGTTGAGCCTCTTTTTTATATCTCTACACTTATTGCTTAGCAAGTTAAAGTCAAAAATCGGTTTTTTATTTTTCCTGAAAAATCGTGTTTTTGCAGTTATCATTTTGTTCTCCGGGGGCGGCATTATGTATATACATAATCTATATATTATATAACACCACATAATAATCATAAAACAGTACCGTATAGTATACAGGGACTGCTTATCAAAAATTTTACCACTTGTCAACGGTGAATTGATAAATTACTGTCGAGAGTCCGTATATATGATTTTGCTAGAACGTTTCGATAGCGCGTTTTAGAAACGATCAGCGCCATCTAGTGTCGCAGGTCAGAAACTTATTAAACTTGTTGAATAGAGAAAGCTAGTTAAAAGTAATATATTATAAAAAAAATCATGATAATGTAATTATGACATAGCAGCTAAAGTTCGCGGATTTGCCTGTGTTTAAAATGTATTTTTTATTTTATTGTTTTCAATGCTCTCAATGCTACTTATTGATTTAACTATTCAAGGAACTCAAAGTAAAGTACTATTTTGAAAAAGAAAAATTTTACTGAGTTACTAGAACTAGTTAATACATCATTCCGATAATATTAATTTATCTCATATGTGATGTTATTTCAAAAATGTTTTTGTTCACTGTACCATATTATAAATCATGATCGCACGACGAATGTTGTTGGAAATAACATCTATATGTACATATAGTAAGTGTGACTGATTGCTGTCTGTACATGGAAGATATTTAAGAAATACTATTATTAGGAGTATTTATTAACGCAATAGTACCCAAAAAAATTGTTTAGAATGTTTGTCTATTTGTCTGTGCGTTTATGCGCGCTAATCTCAGTAACGGATTAATCGATTTGGGTGCGGTTTTTACTAATGTATTGTGGTAAGCTTCACTTAACATTTAGTATTTGTTTTATTTCAATCGTTTCATAAATAAAAAAGTTATGTCTATTTAAAATATTTACGCAAAACTATTTTAAGCTACCTAGTATTTTAGGCACAAACGCGATACTAAAATTAATTTCTCAAATGCACGAATACCACCTATTAAATTCAAACACGCAAATTGCCGACCGAACTAACTGCCCTAAATATCCAACATAAAAGCATTTTAAATAAAACTATCTTTTCGGATTTTTTCGCGGATTTATTTTGATTATTGGTTCCCGACGTTTTGATTGCTTTACAGCAATCATAGTGACGGGAAAGACTAAGGTGTTAGATGTCTCAAACGTATTATTTAAAATGTCAAATGTTCGCGGAAAGTATTATATGTACAGGGTGGTTGGAACGTTGACGCCCAAAAATAAAATTTAGGTCCTTCATAGGATAGATATTCGAATCACCCCCATGTATGTTATCGACTTTTCATTGTTTAGAAGTTATAATTTTTTTCTGAAGTTTTGAGAATTTTCGAACTGACCAACTTAAAAATTTTCAAAAAAAAAAAGAAGACATTGTTAAGATTTGTTTTTTGCAATTGAATCTTTATTAGTACTTTTATGGATAAAATAATCATGTATAATAATGTACATGTAATCATGTACAATAATGTTTGTACCCCAGTCATGGGTGTATATATTTACAATATGTATGTATTTGAAGTTATATTTATGTAGTGTATCAACTATCTGGTATCCATAACACCAGCCTCGTAGCTTACCATAGAACGAGATGGCGCTGTGTGTTAATGCCCTAATGTATTATTTTTGATGGCAACAAATATATAAGCAAAATCATCTAATTTCAGCTAATGAAGTGACATGCGAAGAGGAAGACGGCCACATCTCCTACCACCCAGACAAAGCCGATTGCACCATGTACTACATGTGTGAGGGTGAAAGGAAACACCATATGCCCTGTCCCCAGAACCTGGTCTTCAACCCCAATGAGAACGTCTGTGACTGGCCGGAAAATGTCGAGGGTTGTGCTCATCATACCCAGGCACCAGCCAGGAGATAGGACTGAGGTATTGCAGAACTTTCAATAGCTATACAGTATACGCCACATATCTCTTAGTATTGGACTCGATTTGTAGTGTAGATAGTAATTACTTTATCTATTGTAAAATTGTCTCGTAGTGTTTTGGAATAATGAGATTCTTGTAAAAAGTCTATTTGATTATTTTGCTGCGTTTTTTTTGGACTTTACTTCGTTTTTGAATCGTTTTGACATATTAACTTTAAAGTGGCTTTCAGTTAAATGTAGAATTAGAAGATAGTCGAGATGAAAACATTGATGTATTTATATTGGCTCATATTTAAAAAAAAAAAAAACTATGTATTTTCAACATTGCTTCGATCTCTAAATAAGCCATGAAGTTTTGCAGATTATACTCGTATACTTATCGCCCTGTTAGCGAAACTTATGCCTAAACTCAGGTAACAACTTTTGTTAAACTATCTAGACTCGACATTACAAATTTATAATGGTTGTATTGCTTTACTTCAAAGTAAAACTAACTTTTTATAGTTTGATTACGCTGTGTTTAAAATCATAATTGGATTTATATAGATATGTGGCATGTAACTATTACAGATTGCACTAAATCGATTATTTGAAAATAATCGAGTAAATCGAATCGATTATTTGAAAATAATCGAGAAAGTCGATTCGATTATTTTAAAATAACCGAATCGTTCGATATAGATATTTCACTTAGCGTTTCCGAAACAATATGTAATAGTGGCTAATATTACTGCTAACAACGGAATTAACCCTTAATATTCCGATCCACCTTTAGTCTAAATCAACCCACATCGATATTTATTGGTCCAATCGATCAGATGTAAGGGTTCGTGTGATATAATGTAAATTTCTTTTTATATTATTCAATTATTTTAATTATAAACGCCGTGAAACGTGAATAAGTTGATGAGTCGATTGAAGTTGAAATTTTCAAATGTGATAAGTTAATTAAAATATTAAATATGATATTCGATATAAAATATGAAAAGTTTTATACAAAGTACTAGTTCCTTCAATATAAGAGGAAACCAAGTGATGCGGGTTCAAATCCCGAGTCTCGCACTTCTAGTATTTTCATGTGTGAATCATTTTTAACTACACTACCATTTGTTTTACGGTGAAGGAATGATCTTCCTTGTATTGAAGGGAGGCATGTGCCCAGCAGTGGGATGTTGACAAGGGCTAAACGCACATACATTATAAAATTTCCAGCTATTCAAAAAGATATTACCTCAGTCCTAAGCAGAACTGTCAAAGGAACACATGTACGTTGTGTTTTTTCGTCGAGTCATCAACTTATTCACGCATAATATGATAGTTAGACAAGTATATTATAAATAATTTGTAATTTATTTTCGAAGGAGAGCATAAATATTTCTACTGACTCTTATTGTACTGCCATTCTTAAAAATTGTGTTAGATGTAGTGTTGTCTAATTATCATTAGGCTGTTAGTTTTCCCAAAGGTACACAATCGCGTTATTTGTGTATATAACATGTAGTTTAATGTTTATTTAAATAACAATTTATTAAATAACAATTTATTAAATTATATTTCTTTATACATATATTCACGTAATAAATTAAATTTCAAATCGATATTTTTTTTAAATAATTTAAGTACTGTTCATAATATTTTTGCTTTTTAATTGTATACTAATGTTCTTAATTGTATAAATGGTAACAATACTTTTCTGAGAAGAAAAGCCCGGAATAATAAGGCTTTCTCAGAGTCTGCAAAGAATCCAACGAGATTGTTTTATTTAAAAAGCCAGGAACAACTAGTATTCCAAGGTCTGTCTCTTATACAGATTATCTATATATCATTTAAATGTAATATTTTCGTACATGTGCGTGAAATAAAAAAAAGAAATTAAAAAATGTAATAAAAGGTCAATAAAATTAATTAAATAAACAAATTTTCTTTCAAAAGCAATACCATGTTCGTCGATTATTGTGTACCTTTGTGATAGTATTTACTAGATGTAACTTTAGATCCAACCATCTACAATTAATACTCAAATCAGCAACTCCACTGCCTTCACTCTATTTCACATTCCACACGAGAAATAGTTTGACAGACAAATTGACAAGATCATAGTTTTATATCTTTATATTATTTTAAGTAGTAAAATAGATGTAAGTTTTTGTAAATATTGTATCTAGATACAAAGAGATGTAATGTAAGAGTATTATTAAAAAGTTTTATAAAATTATTGTTTTTTTTTTTTCAATTTATTTATCTATGTTTATCCGGTTATCCAGGTCAACAACATATAGGTTACTTTTTACTGCGGGAAAATATCTCATCTCTGAGCTAAACGTTAAATCATAACTAAGGACAAACAAAGGAGTCGCTAGTGTTTAGTTATTATTTGAAAGCCTTATGTTGTCACCTCAGTCAAGTCCTAACTTTAGACATTGAGTTATTTATAATGTACGTAATAATTATGAATAATATGCAATAGGTAGGTATCTAGTACCACCAAAAAATTTTAAGTGTATAAAGCAAAAAATTGGTTCTTAAAATAAGTACTGCTTATAAACTTCGAATACTTCTGTTTTTTTTTTAATCGAATTAGATATACCAATAAATAGAGTCGATCGAACGCCAGTCAATATTTTAATTAAAAAATGTATCCCAGTGAAGGGATTGGCCTTTTCTTTAAATAAGGTTTGATTGAAATAATATAGTCTCTACATATAATAAAATTGTAACTAAACCGAATTAGTACATTAAATATTTTTTGGAAAATCTTATTGGAATAGACATTATTATCGATACAGAGGACGAATATATAGTTTTTAGAATTTTTGTCTTTCTGTCTGCCTGTCTATCTGTAACCGCATCACGAGAAATCCACTAGACAGATTTTGATGAAATTTGGTATGATGACAGCTGGGTATCCGGGTCAACATTTGGGATTTTTTTACTGCGGGTAAATATTTCATCTATAAGAAATCTATACTAACCTTAAAACTCAGGGACGAACCCGAGCACAGCAAGGGTGAGTCGTTAGTACTTCATAACAATCGAAACTTTCAAAATACAGTCAAAGCCTATAAAAATATACTACATAGTTTTTAAAATCTACATACTATACAGTTCCTTTATCATAAACTGAACGTTTACGCTAACATCCTGTTCCGTACTCATGTTCTAGGAAACATTTGTAAAACTTCGAAAGTCTTGTCGTTTGCGGGGAAGAAACAAACTTATGAATAACAATACAAAATAAAAGCGCGATAGCGACGCGATTTTGCTTGTTGATTGCACTTTCTTTTAGGGACTTCCCCGAAGCTTTGTTTTGATAAGAGCTTACTTGTTTTGGGTTTATGTTACTTTTTCTGAGTTTTTAACATGAGAAGCTCTTATCACTTATGTGATATACATAACGTATATTTGGATATAATAATATGTTAGAATATTAATACACAGCTCCATCTACTTCCATAGTAAGCTACGAGGCTTGTGTTATGGATATCAGATAGTTAATATAATATGTATTTAAAATTATATAATGCTAACATATTATAAATATAAACACCCATGACTGGAGTACAAACGTTAGTGCTCATCACACAAATGGATGCTTCCAGCAGGACTCGAACCCGCGACTGCTGGCACAGCAAGTGGGGTCACTACAAAAGTTACGTTAATGAAAAGGAGTTTTCTAATTTTTTTTCACTGTATGTATGGGTATTTATGAAATCGAAAATTCGAATGAACCCGAAAATAAAAAAAAAATCGGTCAAGCCCGAGTCGAATTCGCACACAGTAGGTATATTAACTTCAATGATCGATTACGAACGTTTAAAATTTTTTTATTGTATTTTTTTTATTTTGATTATTACAGTAAATGATACCAACGTCCAGTTATTTTTTACCTTTTTGTTTTTCATTTTTGGTCGGTTTATTGTTTTCATTATACAGTCACTAACACAATTAAGGAGAATCTAATAACAAAAAAACACTCCGGACTGTTACTGAGGCTTACTAAACAGAAAGACCCAAGAACTAAACTTGGCCCGACCCGGGACTCAAACCCAGGACCTCTGGATCATCAATCGCTATGCTATAAATAACCACTAAATCCTAAATAATTTTAGGAAGATAATAATTCAAACATTATATATGATAATATTAATTTTACAGTACCATTTGTACATACATAGGTACTGCATTTCAAAAATATATACACGCCAGAAGGCGGATAGGGGAATTATCATACACTTACGTGTCGAGACTTTATATAGTTTTCCTAGAACGTAACGATAGCGCGTTTTAGAAACGATCAGCGCCATCTAGTACCAAGGAATACAAACTTATTTTTTTGCTATCCTTCCATTATATAGACTTATGTCAAATGGATAAAGCAAAGTGAATTAAAAAAAATCTTCCATCTGATCTGTGTGTTAATATCCTAACATAGTCAATATAATATGTATTTAAAGTTATATAATGCAAATATATTATAAATATAAACACCCATGACTGGAGTACAATCATTCGTGCTCATTACACAAATGAATGCCCCCAGCGGGACTCGAACCCGCGACTGCTGGCACAGCAAGTAGGGTCACTACAAACGTTACGTTAATGAAAAGGAGTTTTCTAATTTTTTTCACTATATGCATGGGTATTTATGAAATCGAAAATTCGAATGAACTCGAGAATAGAAAATTAAAAAAAAAACGGTCAAGTCCGAGTCGAATTTGCTCACGAAGTGTTCCGTACATATTCTGATACTTGGAGTAGATATAGGTATTGACTTCAATGATCGATTACGAACGTTAAATTTTTTTTTTATTTTAATTGTTACAATAAATGAGCCCCCATCCACCCCAACGTCCAGTTATTTTTTACTTTTTAGTATTTTATTTTTGGTCGGTTTATTTTTTTTACTATACAACCGCTAATAGAATTAAGGAGAATCTAATAACAAAAAAACACTCCGGACTGTTACTGAGGCTTACTAAACAGAAAGACCCAATAACTAAACTCGGCCCGACCCGGGACTCAAACCCAGGACCTCTCTCACCAGTCGCTATGCTATATGCTAGCCACTAAGCCCTAAATAATTTTAGAAAGATAATAATTCAAACATGATATATAATAATTACACAGTACCATATGTACAAACATAGGTACCGCATTTCAAAAATATATTATACGCCAAAAGGCGGTTGGCGGACTTCGCATTCATTTACGCGTCGAGACTCTATATAGTTTTCCTAGAACGTAACGATAGCGCGTTTCAGAAACGATCAGCGCCATCTAGTACCAAGGTATACAAACTTATTTTTTTGCTATCCTTCCATTATATAGACTTATGTCAAATGGGTAAAGCAAAGTGAATTAAAAAAAAATCTTCCATCTGATCTGTTCTTCTTTATACATAAAAATGAAGGGCTAAATGTGAAGTAATCTCAAAACTCGACAACAGCTGGACCAATTCGGCTAACATTTTTTTTTAAAACATGCGCTGAGGTCCGAGGAAGGTTCTTTAATGAAATAGAAAAATTGGAATATTTCACAGGAAAACCTAGAAATTACATTTTTAGTTTTCCTAGCCTACTTTATATGAAGACAACCTTAAAATTAATATACCTAAACTACTTGAATGCATTTGTAGATTTGACATTTTCCCTTTTTTTTTTCTTTTCTTTAGTGGCTTAGAATTGTGTTAACAGTCGCAATACATTCTGCTAGTATCACGTATTGTGACGAAAACACGAAGGAGTTTGAGCGAATCACCTCTTTTTACAAAATACAGTTTGATTTTGTCAGTTTTTTCAGTTATTCTTGATTGTTTTTAAATCTTCGCTTTTCAATCGACAAACAAGATCCCCTATTTATTTTGTGTGTGCTCCCATTTACGTCATCTATAAGACGCGGACGGAGTCCGAGACAGTAATTTTACTTTATAAAATTTTCTTCAACCAAAGTCGGGATACAGAGGTAGTTTATATTACAAAGGATTACATTCATTGGTATATAACGATATGAATGTAGCGATAGCAAACAAAACAGAACTAAACAATGTGCCCTAATGGAATCAGACTATGCGGCTTTATGTTGGATAAGTTTCAAATCTATTTTGAATATTATTTCCTTGCAATAAGCACTATTTTTGTTTGAACGTGGCATAGCTAAGAATATTTTAAGTTAAAAATATATTTCGAATAAGGTAACTTCAAATTCAATGTTAGTTGAATAACATCTTGGCTAATAGTCACATATCACAAAGAGTAGGATGTTTATAGAAATTTGTATTCGAAGAAATGGTAAGTAATAAGTATATGTTCTTTATAATTTACTAGCGACTCACCCTCGCTTCGCTCGGGTTCGTCTCTATGTTGCTTCTCAAAACAAAATTAATTAATTAATTTGATTTTAATTTTTTTTCGTGGGACTCTATTTTTTTTAAATAAAAGTAGCTTAAGTTACTCCTTATAGCATCAGCTATTTGCCAGTGAAAATCTTGTCAAAATCGGTCCAGCCATTTCAGAGATCCGCTGGCATATACATATATACATACATATATACATACTGAGACAAACGTATCATCTGCATGGAAAATCTAGAATAGAAGCTTAAACAGCGAATCACGCTACTATTTTTGACTTTGACATTTATTTTGACGGACTCCGTCTGTATAATTATTTAGTGTGAAGTGTAAAACTAATCCCTGTCATTACATAGTGTAATTTCTAATTATAATATTATTATAGACAACTTAAGATTATGTTAGTTATTATTTAAAACATTATTTTCTTCTTCCAATGAATAGTTTTCAAAAGTTTTCACCACTCGACAATAGATGGCGCGGTACGTTTTTAAAACGCGCTGTTGAAATGTTATAGCTAAATCATATTCAATCTTGACGTATAAAGTTAAACTTATTTGCTTATTGGTCATGCTTTATAATTTTTGTGATGTATATTATAGCACTAATATAAACAAAAGAATTTTATGTACCTTAATTGTTTTTTCAATTTTCACTACTGGGCACGGGCCTCCCTTCAATACGAGGGGGATCAGGCATAGTCCACTACGCTTGACAAGTGCGGGGCGGACTTCACATGTCTTTCGAAAACTTGCTAGGTTCTCTCAGATATACAGGACAAACAGACATACAGATTTTTTCCTTCACCGTAATTAATAGTTTTAATAGCCCAATAAATACGTATATATATAACCGTTTTTACTTTACAATTTTTAATAAACTTCGTTAAATGCAATTGACGGGTTGTTAATAACCTACAAAGCAATACAATGGCACAACCCACGAATCGATTTTTTAACGCCAATATCAAGAAACTTAAGTAATTTCAAATGTCGTCAGAAACGAATGGCCCTGGTTTATTTTGTTAACACCTTGATCGATCGGTGCAATGATTCGATAAATTTGATAGCTTATCGCTTTGGCAGAGCTTTCTTATATTATACTAGAATTTGCTGTGGTTTTTCTTATTCATTAATATTTTAATATTCATGTGCTTTGTCTGTCTGTAACTGTAACCATATGCCTTGATGACCCAGCTTCGCTCGGTATATAAATAAACTTAAAAACAAATCCTTATCTAATTTTTTTAAGTTTCCAAGATACACGAAATTAAAAAAAACCTGTCCGCATTCCTAAAGATAGAGTCAATATAAAAAATGATGTGATATTATGCTAAATACATTAAATATGCTCTTTAATAAACGTAAATTGCGAGAATTTTACTTCAGAAATCATAAAAAATTTAAGATTAGATCTCAAAAGTGTCAATAACAGCATTCAAGCGGTCCGTTTGTACGAGAATGTTACATGGAATATTACTCGAGGTTTCATTAAAAATATTATTTCCAAACTTTTCTTGTTTCTCTATAGAGCAAAGGGAAAGACATCAATTTTTGCTCTCACAAAAGGTATAAAGTTAATGATGTGAACTTTTTTAATTTAACAGAGTTGTAAAGTATGAAAATATCAGGACATAATATTGATAAGTGAGTTTGTTAGTAATTATCGTCCTCTTTAAATTTCTATAAAGAAATGACCAAGATTTTTACTTTCAGCATTGTCTCTCAATCAGTCTAAGCTTCCTTTAAAGAAAGATTTAAAAAGAAATGGAATAGGCACATTAAAATTTCTCTAAAATATCTGTAGTAAAAACACAAGCAATTAAATATTTATAAATGTTTTACGTACATATTTCCTTAATGCAGGACAAAGAATATTGCAAATTTTTCTTGTTTCTAGTATATAATATAACAATAAGTAAGACTGAATACAGTTGTACGTTTGTATGGCCGCCTTGACCGTGATCAGCGATGCACTGAGATACGCAATAGGCGTTGAATTACAAACAGAAAGCTTATACTGTTTAAACTTGTTCTCTGAGATTTCAATGTCCAATTTTTTTCAACATGATTACGAGATGATGAAGAAAAACATCGCGAGGATTCCAATTTTCATCTGAGAGAACCTAACAAGTTTTCAAAACATATGTAAAGTAGATACTTGGCAAGCGTCGTGGGCTATGGCCCACCAAGGGCAGTGGCTGCGCAAAAGCAAACTGGATTTAATAAAAGTTAAAGAAAAAATTACATTATTCTACTAAAGTTAAAAAAAAAACTTATTTACTATCATCCTGGCATACCAATCTGATGTCTAATTTATGGTTCCCGATGATAAAGCCTGATTGTTCTTCTTTCCTATTTTTCTTCTTTTGACAAAGGTAGAAAAAATAAAGATAAAAGTAGTTCCTTCCTACCGGAAGGCGAAGCGTGGGCAGGCCTCCCACAAGGTGGACGGACGACTTGGTCAAAGTCGCTGGAGCCCACTGGATGCGGATGGCAGAAGACCGGTTGTCGTGGAAATCTCTGAGGGAGGCCTATGTCCAGCAGTGGACGTGTTTGGGCTGAGAGGAAGGAAGGAAGGAAAAGTAGTTCCTTTATAGGTCCTTTTAGTGTTTGCTCTATAATTAAATTCAAGTCCCCGACATGATCGCTATCACACACAAGAAAAAGATGAAGATAAGTTTGTAGCGGTAAGTTTCGTGACTAATACGCTAATATAAATAACTAACATGGTATGTAAGGCAGCTGTATAAATTATATTTCAATATATGTTTTTCGCTTCCAAGATAAACATAAATAACAACATGTATTCAGCCCTTTTTAACGTCCCACTGCTGGGCTCAGGCCTCCCTTCAGTACGAGGGGAATCAGGCCATAATCCCCCACGCTGACCAAGTGCGGGTTTGCGGACTTCACATGTCTTTTGAAAACTTGCTAGGTTCTCTCAGACACGCAGGTTTCCTCACGATGTTTTCTTTCACCGTTAAGACAAGCGGTAATCATGGTGGAAATGATTCGCACATAAAAATATCAGAGGTCCGAGGCCTGGAATTTGAACTTGCTTCACTCGGTTTCCTAAGCGAGAGCATTACCACTGGGCTACCATTGCCTTTATAAATAACGATAAAGTAAACCAAATTATCGAAGATGTAAATAAAATCAAAAAAAAAAACCTTAAAAAAACCTTTTGTAAACACAAAAAAATATATTCGCTTAAAACATAATTTAATCCAAAACTCAAACAAACAAATCCTACAATTCTACCTTCACATTCAATCAAAACTATATGTTTTATGTTCTTTGTTCTGTGCCTTATAGGCATGCCATTTGGGCATATTTGACTTTGCTAATGAAATCAAAACAAACTTATATAGAACTAGCAACCCACCTTCGCTCCGCCCGGGTTCGTCCCTAGTTACGTTTTAACGTTTAGCTCAGAGATGAGATATTTTACTGCAGTAAAAAGTATCCTATAATATGTTGACCCGGATAACCAGTTATCATCATACCAAATTTCATCAAAATCTGTCCAGTGGTTTTTCCGTTATGCGGTAATAGACAGACAAAAATTCTAAATTCTATAGATTCGACCTCTGTATCGATAACAATGTCTATTTCAATAGGAATTTCCAAAAAAATATTTAATGTACAGATTCGGCTAAGTTACAATTTTATTATATGTATAGATTAATCTGTATTTAACTGTCAAAGTCATTAGATTCAAGACGTCATTATACTCTCACCCCATTCCGCCGTCTAAGAACGTACATACAATGCGTTAGGAACTAATCACGGCTGTTAGCACAGAAGCATCGCTAATGCCGCTACTTTGAGCTACATTTATAAGGCTGATTACACACGAAAACCATAAAAGCACAGTGAATTAATAATAAAATCTTCTGTGAAGTACAACTGTTCAGCTATAGTAATATTATGTTATTATTTACTAATAATACATTTGTTCCTTCCTTAATAATCCCTAGTTTTGAAGTTATACTTCTTTTGGAACGTTTGGAAAAAAATATGAGAGTAAAACTTTTACGATGCGCGCGCACACCGACAGCAAAAAAACGAAATAATGAAGTTAGCTGAAAGCGACACGATGAAGTTAGCTGCATTCCTTTAACAAACAGAGAATACAATACACGAGATGAAATCTTTAGCTACAGCAGTGGGACGTTAAAAAGAGCTGAATACAAGTTTGTAGACAGCTTACAGTAAAATACAGTAGTTGACACACTGGCCTAATGCCATAACTGCATTGTCTTAGACTTAGAGCGCATATTCAATAGAGAATTATATATTCTGAGATGTGTATTTGATTTATATGTTATCTATAAATATAAATATACATCCGTTTTTATATTATCTGGTTTGCAGGTTTGAAGAAAACTAACGACTTATCCAAGTTTCGCTCCAGTACCTCCCTAGGTATGCGGATTTTGTTTACAATTTTATAGGTTTTATTTTTTTTTTAAAACCCTGATTCTTTTTTAAAATAAAACGAGCCTAAGTAACTCCATCTGCCAGTGAAAGTCCCGTCAAAATTGGTCCAGCCGTTTCGTAGATTAGCCGGAACAAACAGATTCAAATTCTTTTTCTCTTATAATGACCTACCGTATATAATTTCATATGCCTTTAGTAAAAAGCTGTTATTTTGACATTAAAACCTGACATTTATTATACACTAGCATAACCCGCGGCTTCGCTCGCGCTAAAACTACAACAAAACAACTTTAAAAAGGTAGGTTTCACACAAATTTTCATCTCTTATTTTATCTCCTTATGGGTTGAATTTCAAAAAACGCTAAAACACGTATTTATTTAATTGTATTGAAGAGCATTAATACCAAGTTTCAAGAAATTCTGATCATAAATATTTTTTGGGCTGTGTTATAACGTATATTCCCGTGGGAATGAGATAATCTTCCGCGGTAAAAAGTATCCTATATGTTGACCCGGATATCCAGCTATCATCATACCAAATTTCATTAAAATCCCTCTAGTGGTTTTTCTGTGATGCGGTAACAGACAGACAGACAGACAGACAGACAGACAAAAAATCTAAAAACTATAGATTTGGCCTCTTTATCGATAATAATGTCTATTTCAATAAGATTTTCCAAAAAATATTTAAGGTACAGATTCGACTTAGTTAGAATTTTATTATATGTATAGATTTTATTTATTTACATATATGATAATATTCTACAATTAACAAAACAACAAAATAATTGAATTATAAATTATAACAATACTAGGGCCTTATCGTCGCTTCACTCGGGCGTGTCCGTCCCTAGGTGCTAAATAATAAACTCTGTACAAGTTACAAGTTATAGTCTGTGTACTAAATTTTATCGAAATCAGTCCAGCCCTTTCAGCGTGAAAAAAAAAACATTCACGTACAAACTTTTTCATATATAATATTAGTACTATATTGAGTAACTAGCGACTCACCCTAACTTCGCTCGAGTTCGTCCTTCATCTTCTTCATGTTTTCCCGCAGACTAAGACAGATATTTTCCCGAAGTAAAAAGTATCCTATATGTTAATCCGAATAACCAGTCATTATCATATAAAAATTTCATCAAAATCTGTCTAATGGTTTTCCTGTAGTTTCCGTTCTCAGACAAAAGAACAGACGAAAAATCTAAAAACTATAAATTTTCCAAAAAATATTTAATGTACAGATTCGACTCTATTTGAATTTTATTATATGTATAGATTAGTTACAATATGTCATTTCTTATGTTATTTCCATACATTTTTCAGTTATTTTGTTTACCACTGTTTCGAAAGCCGCTGTTTTTTATTTCATTTTCGGCCCGCCTTTGTATACGATAAGTATTAGATTTTGAAAATATTTGAGGTCAGAGCAAAACGAGGGCGACCGTGTAATCATTCGCAATTAGAGCTTTTCATTTGAAATCGGTCATGTATAAAAAGAATAATGAATTTGATTCGACTGAGTCAATCGTAAAAGAATAAAAAAGCTATTGCTTTATTATTTATAATTGAACTACGAGTAGTATTATGTTTTGTTAAAAATATTGTAACAGATCACGCTAGAACTATATTATCTATATGTATATCTACATATATATCTATACATATAATAAAATTGTAACCGAGTCGAATCTGTACATTAAATATTTTTTGGAAAATCTTATGGAAATAGTCATTATTATCGATACAGAGGCCGAATCTATAGTTTTTAGATTTATTGTCTGTCTGTCTGTCTGTCTGTTACCGCATCACAAGGTTATCCACTGGATAGATTTTAATGAAATTTGGTATGATGATAGCTGGTTATCCGGGACAGCATATAGGATACTTTTTACTGCGAGAAAATATTTCATCTTTGAGAAATCTATACTAAACGTTAAACGTAGCTCTTATAAATAGTTTGAAGTTATTTTGTTTTTTGTTTCATTCTGCATGAATATTTTAAAGGCAGTGCTAGCCCAGAAGTAAAGCCCTCGCTTGAGAATCTGAGTGATGCGGGTTCAAATTCCGGGTCTATATATCTCGAACCTATGATATTTTCACGTGCTAATCATTTCCAACATAATTACCAGTTGTCTTACAGTTAATGGAAATATTACGAGAAAACCTACATATCTAAGAGAACCTAACATACCTCAATCCTGAGAAGGTGTAGAAACTTCCAGAACCAGTTTTTCGAGAACAAATATTAAATGAAGTATAAAAGGTTAAGAATATAAGAATGTAAAAATGCAGAATTTAATTATTTCCTTATGACACATCTAATATCGAAAAAAGAAACAAATAAGCTATTTAATATGGTGGTATGATTATAATGTCCTGATTCTGAATCCTAACCGATTTCAGCCACAGAGGCTTATCTCACTGAAACTGGTCATTTGCGCGGAAGATATTATAGTGTACTAGCGGTTCACCCTTGCACCACTCGGATTCACCCTTAGAAAAACAAAAACAAATCTACCCTCGGGAACGGTATATTTTTCCGTGATAAAAAGTAGCCTATGTGTTATTTTAGACTTTAATCTATCTCTGTGCCAAATTTCATCCAGATCCGTGCAGCCGTTCTAGTGTGAAAAAATAACAAACATCCATACTCATAAACTTTCACATTTATAATATTTATACAAATAAATGTACGCCAAAACCAACGTGCACTCTCTATTCCTTTTCACTCTCAAAGTCCGATGGGACGAAACTTCGACACGACCGGTGAAAGAAGCTAGGCACGTTGAAACACCGCTAACTTCGCAACTCCGAGCAGTATCTGAGAATTTCTTAAAAAAACTCAATAACTAAACTTGGCCCGACCCCGGACTAGAACCCAGGACCTCGGAATTCGCGGCCGTACATGCTAGCCACTAGACCGAGACAGTTTAAAATAGAAGTACATAATCGATGTATTTCATTTCAATCGGTAAATTAGTTGCCAAATTTTTCTATGTTTCTAAAATGATTAAATGATGAAGAATGATTTTTCTATGTTTCTATAATGATATCTTGTCTATCTGTATGTAGGTTATAGGTAAATAATACAATCAAGTGAAACCACGACAGGAGCTATTGTATATTTTCCAACTCTATTTAGCTTTCAGTTGAGGTAAAATCACGTTGTTCAATATATACTGATTTTGTATACAAGTTTCCTGTCGACATGACAGCCTGATTGAAAATAGTTTGAATTGCTAATATATGTATGGTTGTTTTACTTTACTATAGTAATAGTATAGTATAGTTATTTAGTATTACTATCTTAAATAACTATACTTATTGTATCATTTACCACTTGCTTTATTTATAACTAGCGACTCATCCCATGCTTCGCTCAAATTCGTCCCTAGGTACGTTATAACGGTTAGTGTGTAATAAATAGACTATCCATATTAATATTAAAAATGTGAAAGTGTGTTGTTTGTTTGCTTGTTTTTTTTTCTTTTTTCACGTCGAAACAGAGTGACGTAGGCTGATTTTTTGTGTGATATAGTAGGTGGGCTGGAGAGTGACATAGGATACTTTTTACTGCGAGAAATTATCTCATTCCCATCGTTTGTAATGTCAAAACAACAGCTTTTTACTAAATTCATATAAAATTATATACGGTACTTATAAGAAAAACACAACTTTTGAACTGTCTGTTTGTTCCGGTTAATCTCAAAAACGACTGGACTGATTTCAATGAGACTATCTCTGGCAGATAGCTGATGTTACTATTAAAGATAGTGGTGTGATTGTTAAAGGAGTCTCTTAGGATAATATTTTAGAAAAAGAATTTCGGTTTCGTCCAAAAAAATTAATACGTACCTAGGGACGTACCCAAGCGAAGCGAGAGTAAATCGCTAGTTAAAAACATAACAGTTCCTTGTTCTCATATTGATATTTAATTTAATTTATCATATCTAAAATATTGAAATATGATTGCCACCCAACACGCACAGTCCAAAACAAAAAAGCAATCGCATCAAGTAATCGAAAGGACAGCTATACATAATGTAAATGCTATAAAAAAGTGATCACAAACTAATGACTTCTAACCGGACTTCTATGGAAGAATCAGTTATATTATACCCTTTCAGTTTTTGTATTAGATAAATTAGAATTACTAGTTCTACCGTGTTTGTCTAACTTCTAGTATGTACAGTGCCTGTTGTGAGGTTCTAGATTCTATTCTCGAGTCAGGATAAAAAATATTCGGGTTTTTCATCAAAATCTATCTAATCTATCCCGCTGTAAATAAAATAATTGGTTTAGCCAAGTATTTATTATTTCAATATAAAAGCGATTTTTTTAAATAAAACTATCTTTTCGGATTTTTTTCGCGGATTTATTTACATTTGTACATGTGTGATACATCTTAGTCTCTCCCGTGACCATGATTGCTGTAAAGCAATCGAAACGTAGGGAAACAAAAATCAAAATAAATCCGCGAAAAAAATCCGAAAAGATAGTTTTATTTAAATGTCTAATATTCGCGTAAATCTAAGAAAGTACGATTTTTTTAATTTTAAGTGTTAATGTAAAAAAGAGAATAAAAGTAATTTGTATTATTTCTTAAGAAAATATTTTTTAATAAATAATTTTGTAGTATCAGATTAATTTTTGATGTCTTCCCGACCGATTTCGGGCATAATGGCCATTCTAGTAGTGTACAAGTGTGCACGAGACACAAGTGCTCTCTCTATTCCTGTCACTCTTATACTCCGGTGGGACGACTACACGACACGACCGGTGAGAGTTAAGGCGCAGGACCGACGGCTTTATGTGCTCTCCGAGACACGAGGGTGAAACACCACAAACTTTCCAACTCCGGGCTGTTACTGAGGCTTACTAAACAGAAAGACTCAATAACCAAACTTGACCTGACCCGAGATTCGAACTAAGAGTCTCTGGAAGTGCAACCGTTCATACTAGCCATTACACCACTGAGGCAATTTGTTGTATCAGATTACCGTTCTACTTTACTAGGTACGTACGTTCACTCTTCCAGTGGAATCTGAAAAGAGAAATAATGTATTTAACTTTCACGCCTATCTTCTTTAAATTTTAAGATATCTAAGTTTTATGTAAGTTCCTCTATATTATAAGAAGATACACTAACATATTTAATTTAAATAATTTAATCCATTCAAGTTGTTAGGAATAAGCAAGTGGTTTGTCGAGTATCATCTGATACGCTGTTGTTCGAGTGCAGTCGCATGTAGCGCTTGTGAATTATGCAGTGTTCTGTAAACCTGTGTCTTAAGGAAATTATTTATTTATAAGTAAATAATTATAAGAAAAATATATCGAAAGCAAAGAGTAGTACAGTTAAATATTATGTTTGTCTATCTGCATGTCCATTTCAGTCTCATAAACCCAACGTAAGACAGAAAAAAATTCTTTACACAGTTGATGTAGATCATATATCATTTAAGTATGAAAGTTCTGATACTTTATTATCCCTAATTATTACCATGATTTGTTTTTTGACTTTGACTCAAATAACATAACTATTTTTCTAATACATATTTTAGGTAGGTTTTTTGTTATCTATTTATCGAGACGAACACTATTGCCAGTATTCGAAAATCGACAGTAATCATTATTGAAAATTTTAAATAGAAAATTAAATAGAATTTACCTAACAAGTATCAAGACGACACGTTTTACTCAGTTTGTAGTGATCCTACTTGCTGTACAAGCGGACGCGGGTTCGAGTTCCGCTGGGGACATTCATTTGTGTGATGACAATGCATGTTTGTACTCCAGTCATGGGTGTTTATATTTGTAATGTATATGTATTTATTTATATATTAGGAAGTGGTAGCCCAGTGGTAACGCGCTCGCTTGGGAAACCAAGTGAAGCGGGTTCAAATCCCGGGTCTCGCACCTCTGATATTTTCATGTTCGAATCATTTCTAACATGATTACCACTTGCCTTACGGTGAAGGAAAACATCGTGAGGAAACCTGCATGTCTGACAGAACCTAGCAAGTTTTCGAAAGACATGTGAAGTCCGCCAACCCGCACTTGGCCAGCGTGGTGGATTATGGCCTGATCCCCCTCGTACTGAAGGGAGGCCCGTGCCCAGCAGTGGGACGTTAAAAAGGGCTGAATACATACAATAAAATACATATGTATTTAAAGTTATATATGTGTAGTGTGTATAAATTATAAATTATTTTTTTAATACTATGTTATAGGATGTTATCTTGGTGAATGAAGGCTTATTATTATTATTATTATTATATGTAGTGTATCAACTATCTGGTATCCATAACACAGGCCTCGTAGCTTACCATGGAACCAGATGGAGCTGTGTTTTAATATCCCAACATATTTATTTATTTATTATATAAAAACGTTTCTAAAATCTTTTTATTGATAACGATAACTAAAACTCGTCGATAATTACTTAACAAAAATATAAAAGATCGTTTGATAAATAGAGAAGAATAAGGTACCGAATTCTTTGGTATTTTCCTATTTATATTATACAGATTTTAATAATTTTGCATATTACTATTAAGAGAATTTACAAAGGTTTATTTACAAAGTGTTTTTTGTTTTAGATTTAGAAGTGAGATTGAGATATATCTTATACTAGCGACTCATCCTCGCTTCGCTTTGGGTTCATCCCTAGACAAAAATAAATGTATCCAACGGGAACCGTACATTTTTCCGGGATAATATATAGCCTATAGCCTTTCTCAGTTAACGGGCTATTTAATGCAAAAATAATATTTGAAATCGGATTAGTAGTTTCTGAGATTAGCGCGTTCAACCAAACAAACAAACAAACTCTTCAGCTTTATAATATTAGTATAGATATATAAAACAAATTCATGTTATTTACACCAGTTATAACTCGAGAACGGCTGGACCAATTTTTATGATATTTGATTTTTTGAATTTCTCTTAGTCCAGAATAGGATAATAAGTATTAAAACATAAGACAAATTAAAAAAAAAAAAAGTTTATATGGCTAACGCTGGCAAATAACTATTTTAAATATCTATGTAAAACGTACCTAGCGACAAGTTCGAGCGAAGCGAGGGTGAGCCGCTAGTTTTTACTATTTTAGAATAACTCAATAATTTAATTAAATATTTCTTAATTTTTTTTTTGAAATTTACAATAATAGGAGCTAATCTTTGCTTAACTCCGCTTTTCTATTTCAAGAGACTAAAATTATATTTTATATAATACTATCGACTTACCCTCGATCCGCTCAGGTCTCTGGGTAGGTTTTAATTAGATAAAGGTTTAGGAGACAGACATATAATATTATGGAATTTTTGTAGGCCCTTTTATACATATAATTTTCTAATATCTACATTATTTTGATGTATCGTTTATGGTTCAACTTAAGGACTCAACAGAACCAGTTGAAAGTTGAATGAAAGATATTCCAAAAGTAAAAGGTATCCTAAATGTGGACCCTGTTATAAGTTATCACTACAGAAAATTTAGCAGAAATTGGTTCAGTACTTTTTACGTGAAATGCACACATACATAGACAAAATACAGACAAACAGATAAAATTTTCAAAAACTATTGCTTAATGATATATATTCTGTATAAAATACGTAACAGTATAACTTGGTCAGTTGTTCTTTAAAAAAAATCGCTTTGTTACTATTTTATTATAATGAACATATGTATAGATTTAAAGCTTATATTATATTCTTATATAAATAGATGTAATCAAAATACTTATAAGTACATATATCATTCTTTACAAAATGTAGGTCAACTTCAATTAATACCATGAAGAATTACATAAAAATCTTTAACATCGATTAAAAACTAAGTGTTCAAGGAAACGGAAGAGTCCGAGTCCGTAACGCTCCACCAAGTTCACGGAAACAACGACAGTGCGCACGCGCCTTTATAAATAAAGTCGGTTCTCTACTGAAATAGCTAGTTATATTAGATAACTAGCTTTGTCCGTTGCTATGTCTGCTTAGTTTACTTATGTATAATCGTCTATAGGCTGTAGGATATAACGTCCCTCAATAATTAAGCCATAAAATACAAATAATATTTTAACGCGAGATTATGCTTTAGAACAAACAGATGAACTGTGTGTTGAACATAGCACATAGAAAGATATTTAATCATCAGAGATGACTAAATCTTCCAATACAAACAAAACAATCAATCAATCAGCCTATCGCCGTCCACTGCTGAACGAAGGCCTCCCCCAATGAGCGCCAACCATCCCGGTCCTGGGCAGCCCGCATCCATCCACTGCCAGCCACCTTTCTTAGGTCATCTGTCCATCGTGCTGCAGGGCGTCCTACACTACGCTTGCCTAAACATGGTCTCCACTCTAACACGTTTCGGCTCCATCGACCATCGGTACGTCTGGAGACATGACCGGCCCACTTCCACTTCAGCGAGCTTATTCTGCGCGCGATGTCGGTTACTTTAGTTCTATGGCGAATGACTTCATTCCGAATTCTGTCCGCCAGAGAAACTCCAAGCATCGCACGTTCCATTGCTCGCTGAGCGACCTTGAATTTGTAGACCAGCCCTACGGTGAGTGTCCACGTTTCGGCTCCGTATGTCATTACGGGTAAGACGCATTGGTTAAATACCCTGGTCTTAAGAGATTGTGGGATAGATGACTCTAGGATATGACGAAGCTTCCCAAAAGCCGCCCATCCCAAGCGTATTCTTCGGTTGGCTTCCTTCTCAAAGTTGCGCCGGCCGAGTTGTATGGTTTGGCCAAGATATATGAATTCCTGCACAACTTCAACAACAACGCCATTCACGATCAATGGTCTCGGGGATACATAACAATTCGATATGATTTTAGTCTTGTCGAGATTCATCCCGAGACCCACCCGTCTTGAAGAATCGCTTAGGCTGTTTAGCATTTCTTCCAAATCCTGCAGAGTCTCTGCCATGATGACTATGTCATCGGCAAATCGCAGGTGTGTCACAAACAAAACAACAAGATTTCTAAAAATGATTTGAAACGTCGGGAACCCAAAAATCTCTACATATAATAAAACTGTAGAGGTCGAATGTATGTATATAGAAAAATGCTAAAAATCAAGTGAGGGGGTTTTAAGAAGAGAAATAGAAAAATCCAGATTTTTTTTTCAAATTTTTTGTTTGTCTGTCTGCTTGTCTGTTGGTCTGTTTGTACGAGCTAATCTCGGAAACTGTAGGACCGATTTATATGAAATTTTGCATGGTAGTACCTTATTATATCCCCGGTCAACATCTTACTTTTCATCCCAGAAAAGTAAAGAGTTCCCGTGGGATAGATTTGTTTTTGTCTGTCTAAAATATAGTTTTAATTAAAAAACAAAAAAAAAAAAATACAAAAAATATGCTTAGTTTCAAATAAAGAAAGAACTTTCAAACAATATAGGTACCCACTTGTCGCGTCGTTTAAACAATTAACGGATGTAGAGGTGGGTGATGTTGAATGAAAAACATTCCTTAAATATAAAATCCAACAAAAGAAAAGAAAAATTAACCTACCCGACAATTAATGTTGTTCTGTCTTTTTAAATATTAAATAATATTTATATATATGTTTGTATAAGTATATATTTTTATAAGTAATATATGTATATGTGATTATTATTTTTATTTCTAGTATATTTATTTCTTGCACTATATTGACCGCTGACATCTTCTTCCACATCCAGGGGTTGACTGGAAGAGATATCATTCAGAGATAAGACCACCTTTGTTAACTAAGTTTATTGTTTATTTTTTTCTGTATTATATTCAAAGCGCAATAAGGAAAATAAATAATAAAATTTATTAAAAAGTGGCCTACTGACAAGTGACCAAAAAACTTTGGCCCACTTGTCAGTAACAATACCTACACCTTATATCTTTGCTAGTAATTATAAACTTAAACAAAATAAATATTATTTATTTTGATTGAAAATTAATTAAATTTAATTCCATTAAAAATAAGTTTGTAATCTTTGTATTCATATAAAAGTTCTAAAAAATCGCTTTCAGTTTTTCTTAAATTTCCTGATTTCTGCTCTAAAAGTATTATACAGACTATTATGCATATTTGATGTCTTGATGCACTTAAGAGAGAAGAAGGTTGAACCTATTTATGTATTATATAAAACTATTATAATATTAAAAATAATGTTTTAACGCTTTAAGTTCACTTCTAATATCCCTGCCCATCCACTGGTGTACTGCCCCCATCTGCGCTTGCACCGACGCAGCTATCAGTCAGTTCTTTAGGTCATTTCTTAGCGATCGCGCGTTTTATAGTTTTTTGCTAAGTTTTATTCTGAACTTACGTCTTACGATCATTAGAAAAAATTGTGAATTTATCGAAGCAGCAATCGTTTTTATTTGTGACTCGTATTAGAAGTGATTTTTGATTTTTAAGTGTTGTGCTCTATTAAATTATAGTAAAAAAGAAAATAATAGTAAATTTTTATTATTTTCTAAAGTAAAAAATTTTCATTTGCAAATCTGTGTTTCGATATCGACATGGTGTGAAAGGAATGCAAGTGTATTGGAGGTAAATGAATATTTCATTATAACTTTCATATAGCTGTTTTGCGATAATGACTTTACGTAATTATTAATTAAATCGTTTGATTTATTCTTCAGTGTCACATCATGAACAAATGCTTTCGAATTTCTTTACAAATATGCTAGTACAATATAACACTGTAATGGATAAAAGAATATACATAACCAAACTCATATTTTAAATGTGCGAGCATGTTTGTTGGTTTGTCCTCATTTCATGTCAAGACAGGATAGTAACAAGGATTTAGAATATTTTTGTGTAGAGATTAGACTTTTTAGGACTCAAAATGGTTTTCTATCCCGGTAACGTCCGTTAGATATTAATATTATATCTTGCAAAATGTACATAGTCAATAATAAAATATAAAATATCATGATCGTTTTACGAGGAAAGTCAGAATTTAGAATTCTTAAGACTATAAGATATATATATATATATATATATATATATATATATATATATATATATATATATATATATATATATATATATATATATATATATATTATTGTATAATTTTGTGGACGGAAAATAGTCTATAATAACCATAACTTTTGAAACATCAAAAATCTTGATCTCTCTCATGACCATGCTTCATGTAAGAAAAAATAAATTATAAATTTCACTGGTTAAAAATTTTAATTTCACTGGTGGTAGGACTCTGTCAAGCCTGAGGAGTCCGACTGAATGGGTACCACCCCCTTATCTATTTCTGCCGCCAAGCAACAATGATTGCATTGTTGTGTTCCGGTACGAAGGATAAGGTAGCCAGCGCAATTACAGGCAAGAGGCATATCATCTTAGTCCTCACAGTGACAACGCACCGGTGGTTCTGCATTTTTGTTACTTAAAACCTAAGTGCATGAACCAGTAAAATAGGTGTTATGGGCGACAGGTACTGCTTTCCATCAGGTGGTCTGTCTGCTCGTTTGTCACTGAATCACATAAAAAAAATATTAAAAAAATAAAACGTCTAAAATATATCAAATACCAACATAAAATTAAAAAAAAAAATTATTTTCACGTAATTTACGTTTCTAAGGCGTACGCTAGTGTATTATAGAGTATACCTAAGTAAAGGCTCTACAAATATTCACTTTATTTTGCTCCCAAACATAGAGCCACAATGTTTATGTATACACTTATATAGTGGCATAACCCGTAAACCGCAACCTATATAATATACTATTATGGCTCTCGTTTGAAAACAATTCATCACTCATCACCACTAATTGCCATTGAAAAGGTGTTAGATTATAAACGTTGAAAACTAGGTCGTGTTAATTTTTTCTATACCTATCTATCAACAAGATTGCACGTCTTGGGAATTATGTTATCGCTTCAGGCTACTTTAACGTACTATTGTAATTTATAATTTTACTTAGAAAGAAGGAAAAAAATAATTCTAGTCCCGCTGAGTTTCTTTCACCAGTTCTCTCTTATCTGAGCCTTTTTCTTTTTAAACTGGCGGTCATGACGTTCAGTAAAAAATGTAATAATTTAATGCTGTATAAAATGTTTTAAATTAAAATTTGAATTTACACTACGAGTACATGCCACTTTCGTTGGTATGTAGAGGAGAGACTTAGAGGATAATTAAAATCGATTATTAATAACATCGATTAATGAATCGATACTTAAAATTACTAACAAAAAGCTGGTAAAAAGCAACTTAAGCTATTTATATCTACGAGAACAAAGTCGTGATGATGGCGACAACTAAGATATAATGTAAAGTAATTGTTATTATTTACTTGACAAGCAAACACAAATCTATCTCGCGGGAACCGTACATTTTTCCGGGATAAAAGTAGCTTATTTGTTATTTTGATGTATGAACCATATTATTGTAAAGTTTTATTAAAATCCAATCAGTAGTTTTTGTGTACTAAGCTGTTTAAGTTACTATAGTGTTTTAACTATCCCACGGGAACTTTTTAAGTTTCCAAAAGTATGTTCGATGTTGACCCAGGGATATAACAGTCCAACAGTTTCGGAGATTAGCCCGTACAAGCAAACAGATAAACAGACAGACAAACAAAAATTTAAAAAAATCTGAATTTGTTCTATTTCTCTTCTTACATTCCTCTGACTCGATTTTTAGCATTTTTTTTCTATGTACAGACATTTGACCTCTACAGTTTTATTATATGTATAGACTAGCGATTTACTCTGGCTTCGCTTGGTTTCGTCTCTAGGAGCCTTAAATAGTATAATATATTACTTCGAGTCATAGCCTATCCGTGTACTACATTTTATCTAAATCCGTTAAGCCATTTTCATCCCATTCAGCCGTAAAGATGACAAACATAATACACTTTAAACAAACTTTCACATATATAATAATATTCTGACACATTTATACTTATATTAAAAAAGTGCATTATAACTACAATATGGTTTCTAATACATATATCTTTTACTAAGATTTTCTTAACGGAAAACTCAATGACAACTCTGAGACCGACACAGGACTTGAACCTAGAACTTCTGATATATAGCCGTATAAGTTAACCACTACACCAGAGGCAGTAAAAACAAACAACCCATAACAGCTTTCCACGGATCAGCGAGGTTAATACATTTTCAAATAAATGACCATGACGCATTCAGCCTATTAATTTAATTTGTTAATTAAAAACATTGTTTCAATCCAATTTATGACAAATCGTATAATGGACAAAAGAGCGATTAATCCTCTAAAATCTATTGAAGGCCACATGGTGTATGGCTCATACTGTTGAATCCTGTACGAAGTGAGTGAACAAGTTCGATTTCCGCGAGTGGACATTTACACTAGTGAGTAGTTTAATAAGTACGTACAAAATATTTTTCATACGTTTATGCTAAGTTATTGAGTCACCAGTGTTCTGTAATAATTAGTAGCATTATATTACTTGGAACGTTTGTGTTTTAGACTATGTATATACTATGTAGACTATGTATATATATATATATATATATATACATAGTCCAGCGTGGTGGACTATGGCCTGTTTCCCCTCGTACTGAAGGGAGGCCCGTGCCCAGCAGTGGGACGTTAAAAAGGGCTGAATACATATATATATATATATATATATATATATATATATATATATATATATATATATATATATATATATATACGGTCGAATTGAGAACCTCCTCCTTTTATTGGAAGTCGGTTAATAAAGAGGAAGGATTTGATTGTTTGTTTGTTTGTTTGCTCCGAATATGCTCCGAAACTAATGAACCGGTTAAGATGAAATTTGGTAAGAAGATAGTTTGAGACCCTGGTAAGGATATAGGATAGTTTTTATCCCGGAAATCATTTCTTAAGGGAGTGAAAATAGGAATAAAATTTTGTATAAGCGAGGGTAAGTCGCTAGTATCGCATAAAATCACGTGATATACCTGAATAAATAGACCAATTATACCTCTATCTTCTCTTTCGCAGTAAGTAAGAAATTAATGTGATGTTTTTGCGTAGATATAGATATTACTAGCGACTCGCTCTCGCTTTGCTTTGGATTCGCTAGACAAAAACAAATTATCCCATATCGGAAACAGTATATTTTTCCAGAATAAACAGTAACCTATATGCTATTCTAAACTATAACCTATCTGTGTGCCAAATTTGATCCACATCCGTTCAGCCGTTCTGGTGTGATTGAGTAACAAACATCCATCCATCGTCACAAACTTTCACATTCATAATATAAGTAGGAACTAGGATAGGATTAGTAGGATCGGGTGAAAGGAGATATATTATTTTTATCATTGTTATCTAAAATATTTAATTCTCGTAGGAAATTGCAATACTACAAGATAATACTAAAAATTACCCACGATGTGCGTTGGGTCTAAGTGTAGGTGGGCCTCTAGTAAACCAACAAATTCACTTGCATATGTATGCAGTATGCACATATGTACATACATATATGCATAATATTAGAAACATAACTTAATAATATTATTAATTACTATCTATTATAAAAAAAAAACTATTTTTTTAGACCTTAATAATTCCCGTGACCATAATTGCTGTATAGCATTCGAAACGTTAGAAACCAAAAATCAAAATAAATCCGCGAAATAATCCGAAAAGATAGTTTTATTTAAAATGTCAAATATTCGCGTAAATCTAAAAAAAATACTATCTACTTTTTAAGTAAGAACTATAATCGGCATCAAAATGATTTAAAAATGAATATTTCGCGTAGAGGTGGATTTTTCATGTTTGTTTAAGACCTTGAAACCTATGTTATTCGTTTATAAAAGTATTATTATATAATTTATTATCCAAAAATAATATATAACACATTTCTTGTTTATGAGATACTTATCTAGTCAATAAACTTAGGTGTCATTATGACCTACAGTTAAGTATGCGAAGTATCGGCTACAAAGTAATACGATAGCTTGCGGTCCTGTACTGAGACCGCAGTTGCGGGGTTTCCAAATTAGGTTTAGGTTCTACCTTAGTGCTTAATCCAGCTGATCTACTTAATACAACATTGTATTTAAGACTATCCTAATCCATACTATTATTATAAATGTGAAGGTTTGTTAGGATGGATGGCTGTATGGATGTTTGTTACTCTTTCACGCTAGAACGGCTAAACAGATCTGGATGAAATTTGGCACAGAAACAGTTTATAGTCTGGAATAGCACATAGGCTACTTGTTATCCCGGAAAAATGTACAGTTCCTGTGGGATAGATTTGTTTTTATCTAGGGACGAACCCTTGATAATAGAATACTTTGTTAGGTTTACGCAAATATTTGACTTTTTACATAAAATTATTCTTTTTGTATCTGTAAATGTATTTGTTTTGGCTAATTTTGTTTTTTTAAATAGTAATATAATAAGATTTTTATCCTTAATTATTTATTTTTAAATTAGGAAAGGGCTAAGTCTGTATATAAAATACAGTAACTACGAATATCTGTTATTTTGACATATGTAATTAATCTAACACATTTCCTAAGTAAATAGGCTTCAAAAGATAAATTTTATCAAATCAGGCTGTTACTTGTAGGTCGAAATTAAAGCTTTTAAACAAACAAGCTCTTCTGCTTTATACGAGTATATTAGAATATAGATTGACTTCTTTAACGGATTTAATAATGAAAGCTGCTGGGACAGATTCTCTATTCATTAAAAAATGCTAATGTGAGAAAATGTTTGAATATACCAAAAAACCGACTAATCTACGGAACGGCTGAACCGATTTTGACGGGACTTTCACTGGCAGATAGCTGATGTTATAAGGAGTATCTTAGGCTTCTTTTATTTAAGAAAAAAATTAGGTAATTTTCGTTAAAAAAAAATAAAACGTACGTAGGAACGCTTAACCAAGCGAATCGAGGTAAATTGCTAGTATTATATAAGAAAGCTTGAGAATATTTTAAGTTATATTATATGTAGATTAGATCATTTTTAAATGTTATGCAATTCATTGTGTTAATGTAACAATTATTCTATTATTAAATTATTATAAATGTGAAAGTTTGTGAAGATGCTTGTGAATAAATCATGCGTGAAGTGTTAAAAACATAGGACTTAGTTCAACGCACGAATGTACTAGATTCTTCTTTGGGCTTGAGTTTAAAATCGATTTTTTTTATGTTAGGATATTAACACACAGCATCATCTAGTTGTATAACTTTAAATATATACATATTATAAATATAAACCCATGACTGTAGTATAAACATTCGTGCTCATCACACAGGTGAATGCCCTCAGCGAGACTCGAACCCACGACCGCTGGTACAGTAATTAGTGGGGTCACTACAAACTGAGCCAAACGTGTCTTCAAAAACAATTATTAATTTTTTTTTCTGAAAAATAAACTTTAAAGCACAATTAAATGAAACAATATGTAGTTGCCATTATAAATGTGAATGTGTGCGTATATATGTTGATGTGCGTGTGTGTATGTTTGTTACAAAAAAGCTATGGACAAAAAGGATAATCGTTTGATAATTAATTTGATATACATATAAAAAAGCCATATAAAAAATCCAGGGCATAGTGTCATTATAAAAACTTGTGATCACCGCGTGGTTGATAACCTATAAAATCCAAAAGAATTTTCAAATGGGCCCATAGATTCAGAGATTAGGACGTATAAACAAATAAACTTTTCACCTATATATTATGTAAGTACTCGTATAATATTGATGAAGGTTATCTAACATCATACTACATCTTAGCAATAAAGTAATTATATATAAATAATATACGCGAGCGGATTTGCGGGTAAAAGAAAGTTAATAATTTGACTTTCTGCAGTCCTTCTCTATATAAACTTTAACTATGGCAAAGCTCATACTCCTCCGTACATGCAATATGCTTAAAAAGGGGTTCAAAGTTTTCTCTTCACGTATTAATATATAAATTACTAGCAAAACCCGCGGCTTCGCTCGCGTTAAAACTACAACAAAAAAAATTAAAAAGGTAGGTTTCATACAAATTTTCATCCCTTTTTTTTGTCTCCTTATGGAATGAATTTCAAAAAACGCTAAAACACGTATTTATTTAATTGTATTGAAGAGCATTAGTACCAAGTTTCAAGAAATTCTGATCATAATTATTTTTTGTGTTGTGTTATAACGTGTACTCCCGTGAGAATGAGATAATCTCCCGCGGTAAAAAATATCCTGTATGTTGACCCGGATATCCAGCTATCATCCAGTGCTTTTTCTGTGATGCGGTAACAGACAGACAAAAATTCTAAAAACTATAGATTCGGACTCTGTATGGATAATAACGTCTATTTTAATAAGATTTTCCAAAAAATATTTAAGGTACAGATTTGGCTTACTTACAATTTTATTATATGTATAGATAGTCATTAAAAAAAATTAAGAATCGAACCTCATATAACAACAGCTAGATATATTGCCACTACGCTATATAAATATATTTGTTGAAAATTTGTTTGCACCAAGTCAAATGCAAATAAAATTAACATTTCGACAGTTAATTTATAATGAAATACTGTTTAAATATGCTAAAATAAATAACTGAAATATATTTACCGCATTCAAACTCATACTAGTGCCTCAGCATTATTTCGTTCGTCTAGCTTCATATTACGCGAACTTCAGTATGTTTTTAACTTATTTTATTAAAATTAAAAATTATCTATACTAATATTATAAAGCTGAAGAGTTTGTTTGTTTGTTTGGTTGAACGCGCTAATCTCAGGAACTACTGATCCGATTTGAAAAATTCTTTTTGCATTTAATAGCCCGTTAACTGAGAAAGGCTATAGGCTATATATTACCCGGAAAAGTGCACGGATGGGATAGATTTCTTTTTATCTAGGGACGAACCCGAAGCGAAGCGAGGGTGAGTCGCTAGTGTAATATAAAAATGAAAACTTTTCATGCATTTGCAAAACATAAATATTAGTAATGATATTTTAATTTTAAAACAATTTAAAAAGATCTACACATACATATAATAAAAGTGTAACTGATCGCTGTCTGTACACGAAATTCTTAGGATTCTTGCCTGTTTGACTATTTGTTTTATTATAATCGATTCATAAATAAAAAAGTTATGTCAATTTTAAGAATCATCTAGAGATGAACTCGAGCGAAGCGAGGGTGAGTTACTAGTTAATTAATAAAATCGTCTTTAAGGCGTATATAAAGTTTGTTATTAATATATACTGCTATTTACATGTATATGACATATACACACATGTATATTCATAATATATTTTTATATATAAAAAAATAAATTTAAATATAATTATATTTATTCATAAATTGTTCATGAATTTACAATTTACACTGTTTTTGTTCTTACTTAACGTTTTTTTCTTTCTTACCTAACACATCTTCAATTTAATTCATAAAATAATTATAAATGGCAATAAAATACGGCTTGAGGAATTTATTTCTTAAAAAAAAGAAAAATACAATTGACTTTAAACATTTGAGAAAATAAGATATATCTTAATAAAAATAAAAATAATTATATATTATTATAAAAAAAAATAACTTCATTATACAACAGTAATACCTTATTATCCGCATTAAAAGTAGCCTATATCCCTCTCTAGAACGCTCGGGACAAGACAATATTCTATTATCGCTAACGGTAATAGAAAACTAAAAATCGTATAGAGATGACTTATTTAAGCGTTATGTTAAATAGACATTAAATATCATTTTCATACATTTTTATCAATTTTAAAGAGGAGGCTTCCACCCAACTCGGCTGTTTTTTTGCCTGTGATGATGATGTCCTCCCGTCCGATTTCGACTGCGGCAGTTAATCTCACTAAGACTAATTAACTGCGCAGGAGATATTATAGTGCACAAGAAAACGTGCAAGTGCACTCTCTATTCGTGTAACTCCCATACTTCGGTGGGACGACAAATCGAAACGATTGCCAACATTGCCAACTTATAAAGATAGCTCATATAAATTTCAAAAAAACCACCCCTGATCCAACTTCAAAATCACTTAAAACTGATTAATCGACAACCAGCTTGAATCTTGAAGTTGGTGTGCCTTTTTTAGTTTTCTATTATCGATATCGTGTATAGAATGTTGTCTCGTCTAAGCAGCGTTTCTATAAAGAGCAAACCTATAAACACACTTTCTCGTACACTAATATCATAAATGCAAAAGTTGTATAAATTCGTAATTTATTTACTCTATAAAATATAATTTATATCCTTTTTTCATAACGTTGGGATGTTGGGCAGCATTTTATATACCACCTGCTAGAAAAACCAATACTACCCACTAAAACCCAACAGAACCTCTCCTGTCTTAATGGGGCGTCGCAGAATCGCTTACGCACTCAACGACGACGCCCAGACAGCTGGCCTGCCGAAGTAGACCCCAAAAACCATTAGGTTGATCTCGCAGTCTATTTTAATATTCCAGAAGTACCAGGAGCAACACGTATGATACACCGCCCACCCGAAGTGAACCACCTTTCAGTATCTCTCTCTAATAAGCCCACCACAACAAGGAAGGAGGATAACTTATATCCTGCTTTAACACATAGGCTATTTTTATATACGTATCAGCCACGCGAGTGGAGCCGCGGGATAAAACTAGATTATAACTAATTTTACTAATATGTAATAACGATCACTTACCACATAATAAAATTGATAAGATTGCATTCTTAATTAATATTGAGTTATAATTTATTATCGCATACAACTTTTTAGAGAAACCTTTTAATGCATCGATATTGTTTTTAAACAGTTATTTGTATGTATATTCATGTTTATATCCAATTGATATATTCTGAAAGCATTTGTTATCCGTTAATAGCCTAATATAATAATATTAATTGTAAAAGAAATCTAATCTATACAAATAAATAAAATTGAAGTGTCTGTTTGTAATGTCAAAATGACAGCTATTTACTAAATGCATATGAAATTATAACACATTTTTAATATTTTTGTGTGTCTGTCTGTTTATTCTGGCTAATCACCAAAACGGTTGGACCAATTTTGACGGTACTTTTACTGGTATATAGTTGATGCTAAAAAGAGTAACTTAGGCTATTGTTATTTAAGAAAAAGAATTAGGACGCATCCGAGCAAAACGTGGGTAAGTCATTAGTAGAACAATATAAGTATGTATAATGAATAGTTAGTCTGTTTGTGTTCCAATTTTAATTTTTCAATTATCTTAAAACTTACCTAGTAAAGTATATAAGCTCTAAACTTAGCAAGATTTCTGATTCTATGATAATAATGATAAAGTTAGTCAAAGATATGTCGAGCTAAATACTGACGACACGTTTGGATCAGTTTGTACTTACTTGCTGTACCAGCGGTCGCGGGTTCGATTCTCGCTGAGGCATTCATTTGTGTGATAAGCACGAATGTTTGTACTCCAGTCATGGGTGTTTGTTTATATTTATAAAATGTATATAAATATTTCAGTGTAGTGTATCAACTATCTGGTATCCATAACACAAGCCTTGTAGCTTCCCATAAGATGGTGCTGTGCGTTAATGGCCTATAAAAAAATGACATGGACTTTCAGCCACAGCGGCTAATCTCACAGAGACCAGCTATGTGGCTTTATTACTTCCATTCACAAAGTCTGAAGGGGCGATACTACCAGTGAGAGTTAAGAGGATTGTGAAGTGCCGATACACGGCGCGAGTAGGTTTTTAAGAAAATGCTATCTGTTTCATATCGCTCGCTTTGCCAACCCTTATGGTGCGATAGAGAGAGTTGCAAATCTTAGAGGCAATTACCTACATTCCTGTTTGAAATATTGTTTTGGGCGATAACGTTTTTACCCCCCTAAACATTTACGAAATGAGACAATTTTGGTTTCATTAGATTCAGTACACCTTAATCTAGGTCTGTACGTTTTCCTTTTTTAGTAATTCAGTTTAGTTTAATTATAAAAAAATAAAAACGCTCGAGGAAGTTTTTACGTCAAAAATACAGATATTTAGATGCTAATAACTTCTATCATACGCAATATTTCTTTAAAATAAAAACGTACGGACCTAGTTTTTCATTATATCTACAACATTTCCAAAAATTATGAAAATTAGACTATGTTAATGGGGGGGAAAACGTTATCGCTTTTTGTATGGAAATTTACTTTTCTTATTTAGCTTCACAATCCTCTTAAGCCGCACGACCAGCTTTACATGCTTTCCGAGGCACGGCATTGTAACACCGCCAACTTCCCAACTCAAAATTAAACTTGATCAGACCCGGGACTCGAACCCAGGAACTCCGGATCTGCAGCTAAAATACTGGCCACTAAGCCACCTAGGCAATAATCGAGCTGAATACGGATACAATAACTAATTTATATGTATGAATGTCACTTTATACTTAGTAAAGCCAGGGCGGGTCGTTAGTGTATTATATATTAAACATTTTCTGTAATGTCAAGACAAAGAGCTCATGTATCACGTTGACATTTGACGATCTCATGTTTCGACGAGGTAGGTATCGCGATCCAAACATGGTATGTGAAAGGTGACGCTTAGGAGTTAGGTTTATCGAACACTGTGGACTTAAATAAATAAAAATATATAAATAAGCAAGGACAAAACAGTTCAGTACATTTTTCTCCTGTGTGCTTATTACTTAACAGACGATTTTTTTTTGTTTAGTACTTAAATGCGAGCTTTATTGTTATCAATAAAAAATTAAAAAGTTTTTTATAGATAAGTAAATTCTAATCATATTTACCTCAAACTTTCAATAATAATTATGGTCGAATTCCCACCACTAGACGGACAGTAGTAAAAATACATATTAATCGAGGCTACTCTGTAAAAAATCTATTGTATGCGCTTATTCTGCTCCCAATATATTGGTATCTTCGAAAAGTTCATAAAGTACTTAAGCGATATAACGTTACAGATTTACTTTGAAATTGAAACCACTTATTAGCAACGACATTTCAGGAAAGAAATAGATGAAAGTTGGTTGATAATCTAATATCTACTACCAATATGAAAAACCGGCCAAGTGCGAGTTGGACTCGCGCACGAAGGGTTCCATACTATTATCTATAAAAACGGCAAAAAATCATGTCTGTTGAATGGAAGCCCCCCTTAAATATTTGTTTTATTTCAATTTAAAATTTTATTTTTAAAGTGAATATATAATTAAATATTCTGTGAATATTTCAAGCGTCAACCTGTTGCCGTTATCAATATCGAGCAAAAAAAATCGCGTTTGTTGTATGAGAGTCCCCTTAAATATTTATTTTATTCTGTTTTTTAGTATTTGTTGTTATAGCGGCAACAGAAATACATCATCTGTATAAATTTCAACTGTCTAACTATCACATTTCATGGGATACAGACTGGTGACAGACGGACAGACAGACAGACGGACGAACAGCAAAGTCTTAGTAATAGGGCGGGACCCTTTTACACTTTGGGTACGAAACCCTAAAAAAGGAGAGTATTTATTTGGTGTACATTTTTATTTTGCGGTTATGTTACGAGATATGTTTACTAATTGAAAATCGATTTTCATATTTCCTTATTAATAAATAGGTCCTCAAGTGTGGTCTTATATAAAATTTATAAATACGTCCACCCCTGATTCCACCAAATTTAAGAAATCGAGAAAATTATTAATTTTAAAATCAGCGCAAAAAAATGCCGACTTAGCAAAAAGCAGACTAGAAATAACAAGTTGGCGAAGAAAGATAATATCATGCAGTTGGAGACATATGTATTTATGTACATATATGTTTTATACTTGCTGTAAATCTTGCTGCGTGTACTTAACAATAAAGAAACCACTTAATCTATACTAATATTATAAAGAGGAAGGATTTGATTGTTTGTTTGTTTGTTTGTTTGTTTGCACCGAATAGGCTACGAAACTACTGAACCGATTAAAATGAAATTTGGTAAGAAGATAGTTTGAGACCCTGGGAAGAATATAGAGTAGTTTTACCCCAGAAATCATCCCTTAAGGGCGTGAAAATGAGGATGAAAGTTTGTATGGGTAATCAACCTACGGACGAAGCCGTGCGAAGCAAGGGTGAGTCGCTAGTATATATATAAATTATAATTATTTCTATGACTAAATTTCGTCTTAATTTAAATTGCATCTCTCCCCATACATTTTATTCAAAAACTAGTATTCCACAGTTACAATAAAATGTGATGCAATGCTACAATTTACCGTTTTTATAGACCAAATCAAATCGCGTACATCACATACGGTCATTTTGATCGGAATAGCGGATCCAAATATTAGAAATATCGACTATCATTAAGTATATTACTACTTTAGACTCATGATTTTTAGCTTAAACGAAATACGAGGGATATTGTATGTATTACGCCCAAGTTTGTGTGTTTTTGTTATTGTAAAACCTAAACGGCTGAGCTATTTTTTATTTAAAATTTTATCAATTTATGACTGTCACACTTATTATCTGTCTATATAAAAATCAATTGCTGTTCATTTGTATCACTAAAACTCAAAAACGACTGGACCGATTTAAATAATTCTTTTTTGGTTTTGTTGGGGGTTGTTTTTTTTTTTTTTTTTTTTTTTTATGAGATTCAGTGACAAACGAGCAGACGGACCACCTGATGGAAAGCAGTACCTGTCGCCCATAACACCTACGGTTCATGCACTTAGGTTTTAAGTAACAAAAATGCAGAACCACAGGTGCGTTGTCACTGTGAGGACTAAGATGATATGCCTCTTGCCTGTAATTGCGCTGGCTACCTTATCCTTCAAACCGGAACACAACAATGCAATCATTGTTGCTTGGCGGCAGAAATAGATAAGGGGGTGGTACCCATCCAGTCGGACTCCTCAGGCTTGACAGAGTCCTACCACCGGTAAATGTCAGAGGTGGTTTTAGTTTAAAAAAAAAACAGCTGGAAAATCTAAAAGTTTAAAACTGTTTATTCAGTATTCTGTATACCTAGGGACGAACCCGAGCGAAGCGATGGTAAGTCGCTAGTATGTAATAATCTTTAGTAATAAATAAAATAATAAACCCGTTAGAAACCCCTAAATGTATCACTTTATCTTTTTAATGCTTCGGTTTGTTTTTTGCTAAACGAATATAAGCTTTATCTCCGAAAGTGCTCATTTATGAAAACAACGTAAAAAAAGTTATATAAAATATATATAGGTATATATATAGCGACTCATCCTCGCTCTGCTCGGCTTCGTCCATAGTTACGATTTAACGTTTTATATAGATTTCTCAGAGTTCGCAGTAAAAGTATCCTATATGTTGACCACGATAACCAGCTATCATTATAAAAATTTTTATCGAAATCTGTCCAGTAATTTTCTCATGGTGCGTTCCCAGACAGATACACAAACAGACAGACAAAAATAGTAAAACCTGTTGATTTGGCCTCTGTATCGATAAAAATAACTATTTCAATAAGATTTTCCAAAAAATATTTAATTTACAGATTCGACTCAGAATTTTATTATATATATGTATAGAAAGAAGACTAATAGTATACAAAAAGAGAGAAATTTTACGTCTTAAATTCACTATTAATTTTTTATATTAATTTATAATAAATAAGAATTCTACATTTTTTAATTTAATTACAATTTTGATATTAACTTTTACATCAAACTAGAACTACAGTTAGATTTTTAAGTGTGTCATATAAAAGCTCTATACATAGAGAAAGCTTGTTCCTGAAGTTGTCAATCTGAGTGAAAACGTTTTAGTAAGTGCTAATGTGATATGTATTTACACTGTACTAATGAAGTGGTTTTGCCCATGTATATATGGAAGTTGGGTAAAGTAGATTTATTTTAGTTACTTCGAATAAGGTTAATGAAAATTTCTAACATTATTACCACTTGTCTTACGGTGAAGGAAAACATCGCGTTGAAAACTGCATGTCTGAGAGAACCTAGCAAGTTTTTGAAAGACATGTGAAGTCCACCTGCACTTGGCCAGCGTGGTGGACTATGGCCTGATCCCCCTCGTGATGAAGAGAGGCCAGGCCACATTTTCTTGAAAATGATTGCATTAATTTCGATGAAGTTTTCATAGTGTAATAGGGTTTATAGATTTTTTCAGTAATACCATCTGACTTTCGCTTACTTAAAAAAATCTACAAATTCCAAATACTCAAAGCTACAAATTCCAAATACTCAAATGTAAACAAATCGCGTGTTAATTGTTACTTAAACAGTGCATTTTTCACCTACTGTTTATATTTACATAGTATTTTTGCATCATATTAGTATCTTTATACTTTTTATTTTCATGAATAATAAAATTTCCTATCTATATATAATAGGGCAACAGTCGAGCTTCATATTATATTTAGTTCAATAAATATTATTAGTTAATCTGTATTAATAATTGCAATACAATTTATTAACTTCTGCAATTATTATTGTTTATATCTGCTTTTGCTATATATGTACTGAAGTTTAAATAAATATATAAATAATTTTTTTTAGTTTAAGTGTAAATGACATAATTATATAAAATCTATACTAATATATAAAGCTAAAATTCTTTCTTTTTTGTTTGAACGCGCAAATCTTTAAAACTACCAATCTAATTTAAAAAAGTTCTTTCGTTACGTACTTGTAGACTATGTATCTAACATCAGCATTATATGATCCTTAGGAGAGAGTAATTATTATATGAATAAACCACATGAGTGAAGCCGCAGGACTAACGCAGTAACATTATGTGTGTAATCAGCCCTTTTTTAACGTCCCACTGCTGGGAATTGGCCTCCCTTCAATACGAGGGGATCAGGCAATAGGCCACCACGCTGACCAAATGCTGGCGGAATGGTTTTCACCATAAGACAAGTGGTAATCATGTTGGAAAGTATTCCCACATGAAAATACCAGTCATGCGAGACAAGGGATCTAAACCCGCTTACTCCGCTTCCTTACTGAGCGCGTCACCACTGGGCTACCGTGGCTTTAGTAATATGTAGTATATTAGCAAAACATTAATAACGATTCACTCAAACAACAGTTGGGTCGAAATATCTAGGTTATATCAATAAGAAGGTTCTAGGCTATAATAATAAGAGAACTAGTAAAAACGGGGAAAGTTTCTAGCTGAGATATCTTGAAGTAAATTATGTTTGACGAGCTTTTAATATCGTTATTATGTTAAGTGAAAAACTCTGTAATATTAAATTCATTTTCACTGATTCGAAGGATGTCAGTTCGATTATGGACAGAAGTAATTATTAAGATTAATATAGTGTTTCTATAATGTTACACGCACCAAATGGATAAAATATTATAATCTTAGGGCAGTTTGTGCTAAATTTTACGATAAACAAAGGTATTCGATAATCAGTTTTTAACTATATAAGGTAGGTATCGAAGGAACGCCAAGTTCAAAATTAGTTAGAATGTAATTCCACTCTTAGTTTTCATTTTAAACATTACTTTATTTAAAATGAAGTTATCCTTTCGGATTTAATTGCGGTTTTATTTTCGGAGACAAAAATCTATACATATGATAAAATTCTGAGTCGATTCTGTACATGAAATATTTTTTGGAAAATCTCATTGAAATAGTCATTATTATGGATACAATGGCCGATTCTATAGTTTTTCGAATTTTCGTCTTCTATCTGGGAACACATCACGAGAAAACTACTGGACAGATTTCAATTAAATTTGGTATAATGATAACTGGTTATCTGGGTCAACATATAGGATACTTTTTACTGCAGGAAAATATCTCATAAACGTGAAAACGTAACTACGGACTAACATGAGCGGAGCGAGGGTCAATTGCTAGTATTATATACAACAGTAGAACATACTTACTAATGTAATAATAAAAATATGTTACAATACGCAGTTATACATAGTATAGAATATAAATAAGTATTGAATACGCGGTAGTGTAAAACATTTCCCCGAACGTGCTACTTGCCCACTCTACCTTGGTAATTAACCGCTTAAGTATACACTTAGTTTTTCTAATCCATACTTTGAATATAGTTCCGGATTTTTCAATGAATATTACTCGTACATTGTTTAGTTATGTAATAAATAAACGTATTACTTGAGTTTCTTATACATAAAAATATATGAAAACTGTAACTCAATATTTAAAAGGCAGTGGTAGCCCAGTGGTAACGCGCTCACTTGGGAAACCGAGTGAAGCGGGTTCAGATCCCGGGTCTCGCAACTCTGATATTTTCATGTGAGAATCATTTTCTAACTTGATTACCACTTGCCTTACGGTGAAGGAAAACATCGTGAGGAAACCTGCATGTCTGAGAGAACCTAGCAAGTTTTCGAAAGACATGTGAAGTCCGCCAATCCGCACTTGGCCAGCGTGGTGGACTATGGCCTGATCCCCTCGTCTTGAAGGGAGGCCCGTGCTCAGCAGTGGGACGTTAAAAAGGGCTGAATACAATACATACAATATTTCAAAGAGCAACTGTTGAGTTTTTTGCTGTAACTCAACTCTTCTCAGCAGAAATGTTTCCCGAGCTTCCTCACGGACTGATTATATTACCTTGAAAATTGCTTGTAAAAGTCTAATAGGATAAACATAAATTGATCTTAATTACATTTCATAATAGATTCAATGCACTGTTCTAAGAGTTTCTTCACCTTTTGAAACAAAAGACTTAAGTTCGAACATCGTCTACGCTTAATTCATGCCGGTTGCGGCCTATAATACATATGTACTCGTATATCTCTAAGCAAATGTGGTTTTAAAAAATAGGACAATTGCGACTCGGACTGGCACACGAAGTGTTTCGTACCATAATCAATTTTTTATAATTTGCATGGCAGCCTTTTTCAAATTCGCCATCTAGGTTTTTTAATAAGTATTTGTTGTTATAGCGACAATAGAAATACATATTCTGTGAAAATTTCAATTCTCTACCTATTACGGTTCATGACATACAGCCCTCTGACAGTCGGACGGATAGTAGAGTCTTAGTAATAGGGTTCCGTTGGCACGCTTCGGGTACGGAACCCTAAAAACTAAAAGATAAACTTGAAAATCATCATAATGAAAAAACGGAATATAAATATATTGCTCTGATAAAATCTATTTACAACTTATCTGTAGTAGTAAAACTTTAACATATTTGACTCTTTAATATAAATCAAAAGGGTTAAAAATCATATTAGAGACTTATTAGACATTAATTTCGGTTTAAAATTAGAAACCCACTAGATTTTTTTCAGGTAAGCTCTAAAGTGTCAAATGATTATATCATACAAAGTTGTCCAAATCGATGCGGCAGTTAGCACTAAGAGACGGCGTCTATAGTGGGAGCCGCGGCTGAAATGGTTGAACTACTTAAGTTGCATAAATACACGTCCTATAGTTAAAACGTACGTTTTTATTTTTTTTAGAAACCCTCATTATTTTTCTAAAATAAAAGTAAGTTACTCCCTATAATATTAGATATCTGCCAGTGAAAGTCCCAATAAAATTGGTCTAGCCGTTTCGGAGATTGGCCGGAACAAACAGACAGACAGACAGGAATTTTAAAAATTGTGTTTTTCTTATAAGCACCGTATAAAATTTCATATGCATTTAGTAAAAAGCTGTTATTTTGACATTACAAACAGACAATTCTATTTTATTTATCTGTATAGATTATGCTATTATACCATTTGCTGTATAAGCCCTTGGTCCATGGAGTCAAAGTACAAAACACTTCTTAAAAGATATAACACCTCGTCTTATTGCCTCTACTGGTGACAGTAGAGCTGGAGCATTTTTCCCCAAAGAATCGGCATTGCCATTCAACAGAGGAATACAGCTAGCATTCTTGCCACTATTCCACAAACATACTTGTACAGTGTACATTTGTTTTATATAATATAAGTTTATATGTAATTACCTTTATCTATACATATAATAAAATTCTGAGTCAAATCTGTACATTAAATATGTGTTGGAAAATCTTATTGAAATAGTCATTATTGTCGATACAGAGTTCGAATCTATAGTTTTTAGAATTTTTGTCGGTCTGTCCAGGAACGCACCACGAGAAAACCACTAACCAGATTTTGATAAAATTTGGTATGATGAAAGCTGGTTATCCAGGTCAATATATAGGATACTTTTTACTGCGAGAAAATATCTCATTTCTGATACATCTGTACTAAATGTAAAAACGTATCGCTAGTATAATAAAAAGAAATAATTCTGATAAGGTTAGCTCTAGTGTAAAATCTACATAAAAGCTTTTGATTACAAGCATCTCTTTACGATACAAAAACAATAAAACCTAACATAAACTTTTGAATTTATTATAAAGTAGGAAATTCATAGCAGCAGTAAAAGCTACAGATGATTAAATGGAAGTTAATAATGATTTTTTGCTATAATGCTTATTTTTATTACGCCCGAAGCGTTAAAATAGTTATTAGATAATTCAACTCATAACACTTTATCGGTTATCCAATAATGCGATTTTTAATTTTATTGTTTGCTGGACGTAACGTTATCGTTTCCGGTGAGTCGTTAACAACATCGATGTTTCTCCAAACTGTTATATTATCGATCATCCTATTTATCTTGATGTGTTGCTTGATTTTTTACTTCCCTTCAAAAGCAGGAACTAAATTTGAGTGTCTTTGGTATTTTAGATAGTTTTTAATTTTATTCTCTTTATTTATTCTTTTTTATTTTAAAACACTTATAAACTATTTGAGAAAAAATATTTAGAAACTAGCGACTCACCCTCGTTCCGCTCGGGTTCGTCCCTACTTACGTTTTTAGGTGTATTATAGATTTCTCAGAGATGAGACATTTTTTCGCAGTAAAAAGTATTCTATATCTTAACTCGGATAACCAACTATTGCGGAAAAATATCTCATCTATGAGAAATCTATACTAAACGTTAAAACGTATTCGTAAGTAGGAACGAACCCGAGCGGGGCGAGGGTGAGTGGTTAGTTTAATAATAATATGTAGAGACTTACTTCACATCCAGAGGTCATGAGTTCAAGTCCTAGTTCAGGCCAAGTTTAGTTATAGAGTCTTTCTGTAAAGAAAATGCTAGTTATATCCCGGAGTTAGTAAGATGTCGGGATTTCACCACTGTGTATCAGATAGCACGTAAAGCTGTCTGGCCTGTGCCTGATCTCTCACGGGTCCTGTCGAATTATTATCCTATTGGAATTTGAGAGTGACAGGAATAGAGAGTGCACTTGTATCTGTGCGTACACTTACGCAATATCTCAGTGTCGCACTTGTGCAAATCGGTCAGATGGACATTTTCATATTTTTGAATGCTTATCTATATTGTGAGTGTCTCAAACTCTAAGGAAAATATCGATATCTATATATTCTAGCCAAAAATTTCAATTATCACCTGTAATATTCGCAGTTATATAAGATTTTTTTTTATTATGCCCGCTCTTTATTGTTTGTAATCAAACATGTTGGGTCATTAACACACAGCGCCATCTAGTTCTGTGGTAAGCTACGAGGCCTGTGTTATGGGTACTATATAGTAGATACACTACACATATATAAATTTAAATACATACATATTATACATATAAACACCCATGACTGGAGTACAAACATTCGTGCTCATCACACAAATGAATGCTCCCAGCGGAACTCGAACCCGCGACCGCCGGTACAGCAAGTAAGGTCACTACAAACTGAGCCAAACGTATCGTCAATAACTATATTAAAAATGCAACTCAATGCATTATATCGATTGACTAAAGTAGTGAGCTTTTAATCATTCTAATAGAGCTTTCTTCATACATACTAAATATGAGAGCTAAGGTAATTTATGATAATTTCTACATGTTTAACATTCATTGTGTCCGCTACTCGGTACTGTTATCTCACTGTGGTATGTGTAACATGTTTTTTTACAAGTATATTTATTACTATTATTATAAATGTAAGAAAGATTTTCATTTACTATTTTAAAAACATTTTTCATACACTTTGGGTAGAGAGAAAAGGAAAACTCTATCTCTCGTTCTTTCCTTCTCTTCTAAAGGCTGCCTGGACCAGATTTGTCTAAAATATTATATACCTACTTAAATCTAAATTAGATGTGCTGGTCATCGCACCTTACATTGCATTACCTCCTTTGCGTGATAAACAATAGCATTCCCAAGAAGGGTTGATGTCAGGCAGGCGGCCGGTCATGAAACTTTTGCCGAATTCTATCAGCAGTACGGAGGATGTACTGCGCCGACCCCAAGTGAGAAATGGGCAGTGAGATGATAAGTGTTCTCTCACCGGTTTCTGGTGTTTAAGCGCATACGCTCTGCATTATAATATTTGCTAAGCACATGGCTAGTCTTAGTGACCGAAACCGGTCAAGAGGACATTATTATTTAATTTTCTTAATGTTATGATTTGATGCAATGTAGATAAATCTATATTATATTTTAAGTATAATTATTTCGTGAGTTCTAAGCTAGTATTAGTAAGCGATACAATACTTCTTATAAAGTGTAAAAAAGAGATACACCAATTAAAAAAAATCAACATCAAACCCCAGGCCTCTAGTTTAAAATTACAAACAAAAAAACATGCCAACACTTAACCTCTCTAACAAATTACTACGTACAATATTAGAGAAAATATAATCAATCAACCAAAAATGTAATATTAAATTATAATACGAAACCGATGTTATAAAGACAAATTTATACAAATTTATTATTGAATGAATTTGCATATTCCAATTAACATTAAAGTGCCAAGATATGTTATATGGCCGGCTACTAACGGATTCCTACATCTTTTCGCTATCGGTATAGTTTTATTTATCATGAATATATTATCTACATCATGAAACTTACTCTACAACCGTTTCCCGCGACTCTGTCTGTGTATTTATGTGTACACAACTAGCGGCTCACGGCGGGTCCCTAGATACGTTTTAACAGTTAGTATGGAATAGATAGACTATATACCCACAACATACACCTACATCATACCTATGTATATATATATATATATATATATATATATATATATATATACACATAGGTATGATGGATTGTAACGTGTTTTCCCGTGGGAATGAGATAATCTCCCGCGGTAAAAAGTAGCTTATGTAACTCTCCAGCCCTCCAACTATCTCCACACAAAATCACGCCATTCCTTTCCTCTGTTTCGATGTGAAAGAAGGACAAACAAACAAACAAGCAAGCATAGTTCATATTTATAATATTAATATGGATTTCTCTGTAAATTATCATAATAAGATGTTAAATAGATAAAATAAAAAGAATTTTTCAAATAAAACTAGTAAAGAGATTATCATTCGCGATTATAATCGTGTTCAGACAAACAAACGCCTCATATTTATATTATTATAGATATAGACGTATACATATCTGTCTGTCTAGACACATTTACTGCTCCGTCGGTGGAATAATTAATGCATATAATAAAACTAGCGACTTACTCACGTGTCGCTCGGGCGCGTTCCTAGGTGATTTGTGTATTTATAATTTATATATATAAAAATTGATGTGTGTATGTATGTTGCCTATGAACTCCAAAACGGCTGGAGTGATTTTGATGAAATTTTCTGGCGATCTTCATATTAGCCTAGCGTTGATCCTGTGGAGTTTCGTAACGATCGATAGTACTACATAGTATTATATACACACAGGGCTAACTTTTTAGCCTTGTAACTATCTACGTCATAGTTTATTTATGTACTAAATTTCATCCAAATTGCAATCATTTCAATATGAAGTACCAATCAAAAACCATACACAGAAAAACTTTCGTATCTATAACATTAATATGATTATAACGGTGTTTTCTTATATACATGTTTAAAATCTGTATTTGGAGCTTATTTTAAAAAAAAGAAAAGATTTAGATAGACTTCACAAAAGAAGTATAAGTTCAGTGGTAACGCGCTCTCTTGGGAAACCGAGTGAAGCAGGTTCAATTCCCGGGTTTGCACCTCTGATATTTTTCACTTGCTAATCATCCGAACATGATTACTACTTGTCATACTTTGAAGAAAAACATCGCGAGGAAATCTGCATATCTTAAAGAACCTAGCAAGTTTTCAAAAGACATGTGTAATCCGCCATCCCATACTTAGCCAGCGTGGTGGACTATGGCCATATTCCCCTTGTAGCAAAGGAAACGTGCCCAGCAGTGGGATATTAAAAAAAGGCTAAACACATAAATATAACAAATATACAAAAAAAATTCCCTCATGAATATTATTATTTTAATATTACTATTAAAACGCCATATGAATATATACATACTTTACATGTTGATAATTATTTCCTAGTTTTCTTTCCTTCCGCTATTGAGGTAGAGTTCTAAGAGCTTTTTATCGCGATAGAGAAAGGACGATAACACTATAATTAACATTATCACTAGTGGCAAAAGGTAGTATTCGAACACTGTTATTTACTTACACGAAGTAATCCTTATAATTATAGTATTTTACTTGTATTCACACATGTGTCACGTTGTGAGTTACGTCTTTACGTTACCTCGATTTTTTATCTTTCTGTTTTATTAATTATTGAACCAAAAATCAAAATAAATCAGCGAAAAAATTCGAAAAGATAGTTTTTGGATATGTGGTATAAATCTATAAATTTTTCACAAATTAATGAATAAATAGGAGATAGTTTTTTGGTTAATTAATTAAAATACAATTGAAGTGTCTATTTGTAATGTCAAAGTAAAAACTTTTTTTCTGAATGCATATGAAATTATATATGGTACATACAGGAAAAACACAAATTTTAAATTTTTGTCTGTCTGTCCGTTTGTTCCGGCTAATTTTCGAAACGGTTGCATCGATTTTGATGGGACTTTCACTGGCAGATAGTTGATATTATAAAGATTAACTTAAGCTACTTTATTTTAGAAAATAATTAGGATTCCGCTCAAAAAAATATAACGCACTATACCCGAGTGAAGCGAGGGTTTGTCGCCAGTTATTTTTAAAATCTAAATAATGTTCACTCGAGCTAGATAATATGTACTCTAAAAATTAATGGTATATTTTAAATTATTTCTAATTTGGTCTTTCAATTAAATGTTATTTGTAAGTTAATTACAAAAAAGCTTTCATAGACTTTTTACGAAAGTGGCAGTAAAATTTTATTTAAGGTAATCAAAATAGGCCTGGGTATTGGATTTCCGCAAACCCCATAAATTCACCATGAACAATAAATCTGTATGCTACAGCAATAAATGTGTACAAAACTTATTTTTTTTTTAACTTTTAGCATTTTTTTAATGGCAAGAGATAAATATTATGATAATACTAGCGGTTTACCCTCGCTTCGTTCGGGTGCATCCGTAGATGAGTTATTCTATATTATACTCTATATGTATTCAACTTTTAGTCCAAATTCGTTTAGCCGTTTCAGCGTAAAAGAGAAACAAATACACACAGACGAGTCAAGTTGCAAAGGACACATCCGAATGAAACGAGACTAACTCATTAGAAAATATATAAGCTTTAAACTAGTTCAATTCAATTCTTTATTCTATAGCTTAAAAGCTCAAATAGAAACATAAAAAATATAATGTACTTACGACCTAGTGGTCGACCGATATTTAATATAGGTACATTATCATCGTAACCGGTCCAAAAAAAACATAAAATAATGACAGATGACATTTCCGACATTAAAATAAAATGATGCCAGCATTAAAAAATACTAAACAACAGGTGCAACCACAAGTATAATATCTAATTTCAAACTAAAGGTAAAAAGAAGTAATATCGATCAATTTATATATGAAAGGGATAATAAATCCCAACGGTACTAAATAGAAAAACATAAGTGCTCCAAGCACGATTCGAACCCACGATTTTTAATTAGTCTGCAATTAACAGGGTCGTTAAATATTAATTATTATTACGCATTGCTGGAAATTATTGGATAAAGGTTTTCAATATCGGCGAGTGCTTCACAATACGTCTCGTAAATTTTCCCTCACAATGACTAATAAAATCGAATTGCATAATTTTACTATTTATACATGTTGATATATCAAAATATATATTGTTACTAGCGACTCACCCACGCCCCGCTCGGGTTCGTCCTTACTTACGTTTTAACGTATAGTTTAGATTGCCCAGAGATGAGATATTTTCCCGCAGTAAAAAGTATCCTATATGTTGACCCGGATAACCAGCTATCACCATACCAAATTTCATCAAAATCTGTCCAGTGGTTTTCTCGTGATACGATAACAGACAGACAGACAGACAGACGAAAAATCTATAAACTATATCGATCGATCGTTTCGGCTTCTGTATCGATAATAATATCTATTTCAATAAGATTTTCCAAAAAATATTTAATGTACAGATTCGGCTTAGTTACAATTTTATTATATGTATAGATTATACAAATATATAAAATGTATATTTATTCAGCTTCTTTGATGTCTCACTGCTGGGCACAAGTCTCCCTGCATAGAAGATTAAAATATAGTCTTTTTAAGAAAATTAGTTAGATTCTCATACCTAAACATATTTCCTCAAGATTTTCCCTAATCGTATTATTAATGGTCGACTAAATACTAGGTGCTTGTTATGCTTACTGTATTTCATAAACAACTTATCCTATATAATTATAACCAACTTGACGACACGTTTGGCTCAGTTTGTAGTGACCCTGTCACCCTACTCCTTGCTATGCCAGCGGTCGCGGGTTCGAGTCCCGCTGGGGACATTCCTTTACGTGATGAGCACGAATGTTTGTACTCCAGTCATGGGTATCTTTATAATATGTATGTATTTAAAGTTATTTATGTGTAGTGTATCAATTATCTCGTATCCATAATACAAGCCTCGTAGCTTAACATAGAGCTAGATGGTGCTATGTTAATGTCCCAACATATTTATTTATAAAAAAATATATTTATATAGCATAGTCACATTAAACATAATTAATAATTTCCTTCTAACTGATTTTGGCCATGGCGGCTAATCTCCTGAGATTAGCCAAAACGAGATAATTCGATAGACCAGTGCAAAAGCATGAAACACCACAAACTTACGAACTCCGGGCTGTCACTAAGACTTTCTAACAGAAATACTCAATAACTAAACTTGGCCTTACCAGGGACTCGAACCCAGGACCTTCAGATTTGCAACCGTCCATTCTATTGCTATCCACTGGACCACTGAGACAGTTTAATAATAATATATTTAGGTCACACAAATAAAAGCTTAGTTTTTCTCATACGTGACAAGTACGTATTACTTCCGAACTGGTTTCAATTAAGCGCCTAATAACTCACTTTCTACCTAAATCTATTACGCTGGGCAAAGATTAATGTTCTGTACTTGGAAACTGGTTTACGACATTAATAAAGGTAAACCCAATAAAATAACTCGGTAGGTATTTTATAGCGCGATTTCTAATTATCCCTACGTATATAAAAGTAGTCTAGCAAACGTCTGTCTTGTCTGTACGTATGTGGGTGCTAATATTAGAATCACTGAACGAATTTGGATATGGTTTTGGTTTTAATCTACACTTCTTTAAGGAACATGGTGTGTTTTTAAAATTATCATAGCATTAATAGGAGCTGAGTATTGATGGTAGTGAACGGAATCGTCAGAAAAAAACCCTGAACAAGTGCAACCATGACGCCTGGTTCACTGAGGCACACCACAACAACCAATGGGTTGCTCCCACGGTTCACTCTGATATCAGAGAAATACCAAGATCGACCCACATTGTACACCGTCTACTGAAGTAAGCCACCTCCCAGTGCCTTTTTGCTTCGCGCCCGGCTAGATTGCTAGACGCTAATGAGCCCCTCACTATGACAAGATGAATATACATGGAGAGAGAGGCAGATGTTGTCTTACCACCGAGCTCATTTAGTCAAAAATAAATCTAGATATCCACAATAGCGCACTCCGGGTCCAAGTATAACTCAGAACAATCTAGGTGTAAAAGGTACCCATAAGTACAAAAAAATTAGATAAATCGGTGAAGCCGTTAAGAAGGAGAAGAATTACGAACACTCGTACACAAAATTTTTATGTATAAAGATTTAGAATAAGTGTCTCTTGTTTTGATTTGATTGAAAGTGAGTATTTTTAATCAAATTATCATTAATATTTAAAAACTATATCATTTAGAAGCAACTCACCCTCGCTGCGCTCGGGTTCGTTCCTAGCTTGCTTCCCCATACAAACTTTCGTCCCCATTTTCACCCCCTTATAGGATGACCTTCGAGATAAAAACTATCCTATATCCTTCCCAGTATCTCAAATCTTTTTCTTACCAAATTTCATCTAAATTGGTTTAGAAGTTTCGGAGCTTATTCGGTACAAACAAACAAGAAACAATTAAAAAAAACTCTCCTCTTTATAATATTAGTATAGAATAGATAATATCCCTAGATTGCCAGTAACAATTGTAGGTAAATATTGCTATACTATACTTTAATTAAGGGTTGAAATTATTCATATTATACTGAAATTAGCTACTTACCCTCACCTCGGTCGCGTACGTCCCTAGGTACGCTTTATATACGCTTTATATATGTTAATGAGTATAATTATTGTGTGTGTACTTTAGGAGATAGACGTATACTATTGCAGACTTTTCTGTACAATTATTTTTAGTACATTGTCTTGATATCTCTAAAGGTTTAGACAGTGTTAGCCATAAAAACGCTTTTTTTGAAAAAAAATGCCGTTTAAGCTCAACCATTTTGTTCAAAATATTTACAAATTATATACATAAACCTTCCTCGTTTTTTGCTCTTTCTATTAGTTAAAACCGTATCAAAATCTGTTACGTGTTTAAAAAGAAATAAACGGAGAAACAGACAGTTGTATATAGCGACATTTTATATATATAAAGTTTAAATTTGACTAAATAAAACAACCAACTTTTCAGTTTTATGATGAATATTAGCCCTAAATCAAATGAACGATGAAAGCTATGAATAACAGTCAAAACTTTAAAGCTACGATATAAGTTTTCAATTTATGCTGAGTCAGACGAAAATAATGGGTTACTGGGTGAATGTATATATATATGACCCATATGAGGACTAATATATATTCAGTAACTAGCAGCCAACCCTTACTTTGCTCGGGTTCGCTTCTAGGAAAACAAAAACAAACCTATCCCACGGGAAACGTAGATGTTTCCGGGATAAAACGTATACTATGTATTATTCCAAACTATAATCTATCTTTGTGCCAAATTACATCCAGATCTGTTCAGCCGTTCTGGCGTGAAAGGGTAACAAACATCCATACTCACAAACTTTCATTTTTATAATATTAGTATAGATATTAAATTAAAAAGAAAAGCGGATGAAAAGCGATTAGTATATGAAAATTACTATGATATATGGGCCGAAACCAATACAATAAGTTCAATTCCAAAATTTATAGTATCTTAGTATCTAATTACTTATTGAAGGGTTCACTATGCAGTATGCATCTTTTGGTTTTATGATCAAACTAGCAGCTCACCTCGCCTCTTTGCCTTTAGAAAAACAAAACCGAATCTCTCCCTTGGGAACCGTCTATTTTTCCGATATAAAAAGTAAAATCTCTGTGCCAAATTTCATCCAGAATCGTTCAGCCGTTCTGGCGTGAAAGAGTTACAAACATACATACTTACTCACAAACTTTCACATTTACAATATTATTACGGAGTGACTTGATTAAATACTACACTGTTATCCGGACTATACATACTTTTTTACAGTTTCATATAAAATATCGATATAAAAGTCATATGTAGTTTAAAATCGATATCGATAATTTGAATACATAGTTTTAAACTTTATCGTCTAAAAGGCACTGTGCAATAACTACACTACGAGTATCAATGTGAAAGTTTGTATGTTTGTTTCTCCTGCATGCATGCATGGACAAATTTAGATGAAATTTGGTGTACAGCACTATGACCTAGAGTAAACGCCATACCCAAGCAAAGTGAGGGTACATCACTAGTTTGAAATATACTACCAATCTTGGTTAGATGATAAATGCGTTATTCCAAAGAAATATTAATGTTTTGTGAAACAAGAGACGGCGGTAATAAAAATCCCAGAACCGCCTTTCGGACTGTGATAAATTCGAGCTAATACTATCTTCACGGAAGCCTCTTAGTCACGAAAACGATTTTTGTGTACCGAAAGAAGACGCTCAAATTTCTAAGTACATTTATTTATCTGATCGCCTCTGAAAGGTTCCTTTGAAGTATATTTATTGTACGTACGAAAGTTATCTGTCAGGAAGATGTACACGTATCGACACTTTTTCTAAATAAGATTTTGTTTGAATTAATATAAAAAAATATGGTTTTTCAATTGTTTTTGATGTATAGGAAAAAAACTATTTTAATATAATTTTTAATATTTTGTCACATTTTTGGTCTTTGTTATACTAAATTTTTACTTTTACATTACTATTATATAGAGGAAAAATGATGAAAGATTTGTATTTTTGTACGTTTGTAACGAATCAAAAACTACTTGACCTATTTAGATGAAATTTGGTATGAAGATAGTTTGAGACCCTGGGAAGGACATAGGATATTGTTTATTCCGGAAATCATCCTTAAAGGGGTTAAAATGGGGATGAAAGTTTGTATGGGCAATCAACCTAGGGATGAACCCGAGCAAAACGAGGGTGAGTCGCTAGTCATAAAATAAACGCATTTAGAAAATACCCATCGAATTAGACAAATAAACTAGTAGCATCCTTATGGACTTGCATATTGATATTTAAATAAAAACTAAATGGAAAAACCGATTCAAAAGTAGTAGATTCAAAAGTAAAGGTGTCGATTTGACTTGAAGCATAGTATGTATTCAAAGATGCTTTAATCAGAATTCTTAATATACTTTTTAAACCATATTTACTGTTATTCATATATAGTAAAAACCTTAAAATGTATTTTTCAGGCCGTTTTTCAAGAAATCTGCATTCCAAATGCCATAATTCCAATCAAAATGGGGACAAGCTTCAGCAGCGCCAACAGTCGAAAATGGTCAAAGAAAGAAGCTCCAAACCCTGAATCTTCAAGAATTCTGTTCCTTCTATACCTCATACACAGGACCTGGAATGTTGTGGTGGAACACATGGATAACAAAAGCGCTAGGTAAATTTTAATAAGCTTTGAAGTACGATAAAACATTTTATGTCTAGCCTTTGCCTGTACCAGAATACTTTATGTACTTATATGTCGATTTTCATTATATCAAATTTCATCCAGTAGTTTTTTCATAATGCGTTCCCAGATACAGACAGACAAACAAAAATTCGAATAACTATAGATTCGTCCTCCGCATCGATAATAATGTCTATATCCATAAGATTTTTCAAAAAGTATTTAATGTTCAGATTCGACTCAGTTAGAATTTTATTATATTATATATGTATGTTTACATGAAATAGAAAGAAGAAAAGAAATAAATAGGACTTCGTTCCCATCTAATTCCATGAAAAGTGGTTGTACTGGGATAAAGGTATGTAGCCTATAGCACTCTCTATATAAGGCTAAAAACAATCTACTCTAACTCACGAAGAAAATCACTTTGCTTTGCACCATTCCTGCATGCAGATGGGATAAATCGACGCACTTTCGTATGTTTTTATTTTTATTATTAAGTTTACCTTACCATTAATTACATTCCTATCATCTTCATGGTGAAATGGCTGAACGAATTTGGATAAAGTTATAAATCTTTGAGAGAAGAAGAGTCTGCGGTGAAGGAAAACATCGTGAGGAAATCTGCATGTCTGAGAGAACCTAGCAAGTTTTGCGATAGACATGTGAAGTCCGCCCCGCACTTGGTCAGCCTAGTGGACTATGACCTTATCCTCCTCGTATGGTATGGTATGGTATAATCGGGCTTGTTTCCGCAACTCGACGTCTTGCGCCTATTTTGCGTGTGTGGGAAATAATTCGCGTTACTCTTGCCAACCCAGTTCCTCCAGGAATCTCAGCAATCTCTTCGTCTTGCCGAAAACCTCTGGGAGTGTACTAAGGGTGCCAAGATGTTGTGTCCGGTATGCCGCTACACCTGGACAGTATAAGATGACATGTGCAGCTGTTTCGTCTGCCCTCATGCAGGCCCTGCAAAGTGGGCTATCAGTTATACCTATATAAAATAGATGTTTATTGTAAGGTCCGTGACCAGTTAGTGCCGCGGTTATTTGTCTAATTTCGGGCCTATTAAGTTTGATTAGACGGTTAGTCATTTTGGCATCGATGTTTGGAAGCGATTCCCTCGCCTGTCTGCAATCTACAACTTCACGCCATTATTTGTTGTGTTGGCGTTTAGTGCGTTGTCGGATTTGGCCTTTGAGCCAGCAAGAAGGTAGCGAGACGATAGGCTCTGGTCCTATCGTCGTCATATCCGAACCTCTTCTTGCTAGCTCATCGGCCCTATCGTTACCCCACGAGTTACTGTGGCCTTTGATCCATTGTAAGGTGATCTCATTTCGGTCACTATATCCTCCTCGTATTGAAAGGAGGTCCGTACCCAGCAGTGGGACTGCAGAGAACAGTGGGGATTAGTAAGGGCTGAATATAATTATTATATTACAAGCGTTTTCTCGCGGCTCCGGTCGCTAATTCAATAATATGTCACTAATTCTTTAGAAAAAAACCTTAACCTTTCTTAATATATAAGCTATAAATTGCAAAAAGACTTTAAAATGGAGCCAGTATATCCAGAAATTAGTATGTTCAAACAAACAAACGAAAGAACAAAGAAACAAACAAACACTCTAGCTTTATAATTTATATATTAATATAAATTAAGTAAAGATAAATAATAACATTTCCAGATGGCGCGACTCGCATCCATCGAGCTCTGGAGGCGTACAGCACTTCGACTCAGTCAGTCTCGACACTGGCTCTTGTTACTCGGCGTGCAGCTGCAGCTACTGTAGACTGAGAGACTGCGCCCAAGACTGTGTCAGGTAAGAAATATTTACATAATAATTAATTTTTACTAAAAAAAAAACCAATATATGTAAATCACTTTATAGTGATTAGTTTAGCTTCGGCTATTGATATTTTTTTTAATTTTATATTTATTAAATAGAGAATTATGAAAATTGATCGCAATTGACAAAGATATCGTATGACATACAGAACAAAATAAACAGCTATGGCTACAAAGTGCGTGACACCAATGAACATATGTACGTACACTCGAAAACCATCTCCTCTCGAAACAGACAGAAAACCTAACCTATACTTGATTATTAATTAAACTCTTACTTTCTTTATATATCTATAATTAAGGTTATTTAGCCGAAAAATATACATCTATACTCTATATACATATATAATAAAATTCGGAGTCGAATCTGTATATTAAATATTTTTTTGGAAAATCTTATCGAAATAGTCATTATTATCGATACAGAGGCCGAATCTTTAATTTTTGGATTTTTTGTCTGTTTGTCTGGCAACGCATTACTAGAAAACCACTGAACCTATTTTGATGAAATTTGGTATGATGATAGCTGGTTATCCGGGTCAATATATAAGATACTTTTTACTGCGGAAAAATATCTCAACTCTGAGAAATCTTTACTAATCGTTAAAACGTATCTAAGGACGAACCCGAGCGGAGTGAGAATGATTCGCTAGTGTACCTAATATATTTTTACACCTTAGTAAGATGGTAAATTAAGACAGTTTTAGTAACTCTATTGTACAGGAGATTCTCTATAAAACAATAAAATCTATAAAAAAAAATTTAATGGGAAAATATTGTTTTTTCTGTGTTTATCGATAAAATAATATGAGATTGTATTTAGCTAGTGTTTTTTTGAGAACCTTATTTAAAATGGAAAGCTGAGATACAGTCAAAACGTTAAATTTCTTATATAACTCGTGTGTAGGATATTGATATGATAAGGAAGGTCTATACATATAATGTGACTCGCGAGTTATAATCGCTTCGCTAGAGTGCATCCCTAGCTACGATTGAATTTTTTTAGCGGATCCCTAATTTCTAAAATTAAAGTATCCTAAGTTACTCCTTATAATATTAGCTATCTATTACTGAAAGTCCGTCTAAATCAGTCACAGCCGGAATAAACAGACAGGTATACAAAAAATTTAAAATTGAGTTTTTACAAACAGACACTTCCATTTTATTTTTTCTGCATAGATATTTAACTATCTATCCATATATAATATAATAAATATAAATAAATATGTTGGAACTTTAACACACAGCAACATCTAGTTCCATGGTAAGCTACGAGGCCTGTGTTATGGATACCAGATAGTTGATACACTACACATATATAACTTTAAATACATACATATTATAAATATAAACACCCATGACTGGAGTACAAACATTCGTGCTCATCACACAAATAAATGCTTCCAGTGGGACTCGAACCCGCGACCGCTGTTACAGCAAGTCTCTATAAAGTGAGCCAAGTGTGTCGTCAAAATAATAGAGATACGTATCATCTATTCCAAATAATACACTACAATATTGGTATCAAAGGACTAATTTGTAACTTGTAACAGATTCTACGAAATAGTTACCATTGGTTAGAATAACTAACTAGTGAAACCAAAGACGACACGTTTGGCTCAGTGTGAAGTGACCCTACTTGCTGTGCCAGCGGTCGCGGGTTCGAGTCCCGCTGGGGGCATGCATTTGTGTGATGAGCACGAATGTTTGTACTCCAGTCATGGGTGTTTGTATTTATAATATGTATTTATTTAAAGTTATATATGTATAGTGTATCAACTATCTGGTATCTATAACACAGGCCTCGTAGCATACCATGGAACTAGATGGTGCTGTGTGTTAATGTCCCAACATATAACATATAACATATAAAAAGACCATCTGCGTCGTATCCGCAGGCTAAAGAATTATATAAGCAGATGGAGCCCACCAAACAAAATGTCAAAGTCCAAAAATAGTAGCGTGATTTGCAATTTATGCTACTATTCTAGATTTTGCCATGCAGTTCATTTTTTTTTAAGAATAAAGGAAATTTCATATAGTCTATACATATAATGAAACTGTAGAGGTCGAATGTCTGTACATAGAAAAAACTGCCAAAAATCGAGTCAGGGGGATGTAAGAAGAGAAATAGAACAAATTCAGTTTTTTTTTTCATTATTTCGTTTTTCGGTCTGTTTGTCTGTTTGTATGGGCTAATCTCCGAAATTGTTAGACCATTTTGAATGAAATTTTGCATGGTGGTACCTTATATACCCGATCAGCATTTTAGATACTTTTCATATCGGAAAACTAAAGGGTTCCCGTGGGATAGTTAAAAAACTATAGTAAATTACACAGCTTACTACATAAAAACTACTGATTGAATTTAATGAAACTTTACAATAATATAGTTCATACATCACAATAACAAATAGGCTACTTTTTATTCCGGAAAAATATACAGTTCCCGTGGGATAGATTTGTTTTTGTTTGTCTAGAGGCGTACCCGAGCGAAGCGAGGGTGAACCGCTAGTACATTAATATAATTATTAATTTCAATCTATACAAACATATAAGAAAAAGAACAAATACAAATATTAATTTTAACTAACTATCTTAAAAAAGAGTATGTACATACATTGTATTTCTTGAATAGTTTATTTTTTTTTTCTATATATTAAAAAAATTGTTTTCTTGTTATAAATTAATCACTTAGCATTTATTTATTTTTATTTTCAGGTATGTAAATAAGAGTCGGAGTATAATGTAAGTAAGAGTAGTGAAATGGAGGCCCGAATTTATGGGAGGCAACTGACGCTCGGAATTCGGGCCCTCATATATGAAGTGCCTCCACAACAGAAACTTCTAGATCATGTTCGTCGTTTCGAAATTTGTTATTGTTTTTTTTTTACTGTAAATATAAATAGTAATATTATATTATATATATATATATATATATATATATATATATATATATATATATATATATAATAGTAAATATAAATAGTAATATTTATATTTACAGTAAAAAAAAAATAGTTTTGGGCTTCTATACTATTAAATCTGGCCTTTGGGCTACCCACTTAGTAATATTAGTGGACAGTAATTACATGTTTATTCACCCTAGTTACATATACGAAAAAAATCTTTATAAACCCTCATAAAGAAATATCAATTATGATAATATATAAAAAGAAAAACGAGCCACATCATAAACAGTAGCAAGTAAAATAATGACGTAAATAAGATGAATATCATTAAATCTTTACATTTATCTTATTAGGATGCAGATAACATACTGCAGCATCCCATTAGATTATTAGTGTAAGATTCAGTTTTCAATCACGCTAGAATCTGCATTTCATGTAGGAACTGTTAATTTATACAGAGCTTTAACTAAACTATGTGTGAATTGCTCGCGTAATTTTATGGACTGAGCTTTCTTTTAAAAGTTCGTATTCTTTTGTATAATTTAATATTAAATACGCTTGTATATGGTTGGTTATAACTGCCTCGGTGGTCTATTGAGTTGCATATCTGGAGATCCTAGGTTTGAATTCCGGGCCAGGCTAAGATTATCTCTCATGTCTTGTCGTATCTATATTTATCTCAAGGGAATTTGAGAATGAAAGTGATAAAGAGTACACTTGTGATTTGCCGCCGAAAACGACTTTGGTCCAGAGGACATTATTATGATTAATTAGTAAATAATTAAAAGTGAAGTGATGACAGAAATTTCTATGCCTCATGTGCTGTCTTTTGAATTAGCTTAGAAATTTATTTGTATTCAGCTCTTTTTCAACGTCCCACTGCTGGGCACGGGCCTCCCTTCAATACGAGGGGGATCAGGCCATAGTCCACCACGCTGGCCAACTGCAGGTTGGCGGACGTCACATGTATTTCGAAAACTTGCTAGGTTCTCTCATACATGCAGATTTCCTCACGATGTTTTCTACGACAGTGAAGGATCACTGTTAAGACAAGTGGCAATCATGTTGGAAATGATTCGCACATGAAAATACGAGAGGTGCAAGACCCGGGATTTGAACCCGCTTTACTCGGTTTCCCAAGCGAGCATATTACCACTGAGCTACCACTGCCTTAGAAGAGGAAGAAGTTTCTTTATAAACAATATATTAATAGTTTTTCCAAATATATCTCATAAATTTTGCCACAGATTTCACGTAACCACACCATAATGTAATACCAAGAAACTTAATTTATATAGGTACCTAGTACCTGGGCGACTGAGCTTCGCTCGGAGTTCTTTTTTGTTAAATCGTATTTTTTGGATAAAAAAAGCTAAAAACTTGAATAAATACAAAAAAAAAACAAAAGTAAAAACATTGCATTCCGACCGCATATGTGTTGTGTAACTTGCGCCTTGACCGCTTGACCATATTCTGCGTAGAATAATGCAAAAGAAAACCGCATGAAAAGTCGAAAACACGCGTTTTCCCAGACATGAGACTAATCTAGATCAATTTTTCGCCCCCCAAAAGCCTCCATATACCGAATTTCAGCGAAATCGTTAGAGCCATTTCCGAGATCGCTGGTATAAATAAATAAAGAAATAAAGATATAAATATACAAGAATTGCTTGTTTCAACATAAGTATAAGATTTCATCATCACTATGCACATAAATATACTTTGTTTTATATTATAACAAAGCATTTATGCGTTGTTGTTGCGCATTTAGCTTGGATTTATAGAAAGTAAATTAAAAAATCGATGTTTTGTAATAATGTAGTCAACCCTGCGAGAAACGAGGGTCGGTCATTAGTCTAGTAATATCTAGCGCTAGTTTATAAATCAAATGTCCTTTGTTTTTTTTTTATATATAACTCGTAACTCAGGTCGCAGTTAGGTTCCAGTTCAAACTGAAAGTTTGTATGTATGTGTATTTGTATTTCCGTATCTATACTAATATTATAAATGTGAAAATGTGTCTGTTTGTTTGTCCTTCTCTCATATCGAAACAGAATGATTGGCGTGATTTTGTGTGAAAATGAATGGGATTGGGGAAAATACGTTATAATACAACCCACAACAACCCCACCCCGAGCCAAATAAAGGCGCGTCGCTAGTATTTCATAAATGTATTAAAGCATACGTACTCATATAAAAATAGTGGAATGCCCTTGAATATGTAACATTTTTTTTTTATTTATTTAATTAGACCACCAACAAAGTACAAACTAAACACATTATAACACACATAATAGAACAGATAGAGCAGTACCTTAATTATAGGTGATAACGACATTTAAGAAAATGGTATATGTTTTATATATTAAATATATGTATGTATAAGTATATATTTTTATAAATAATATGTGTATATTGTATATGTGATTTTTACTCTTATTCCTAGTATATTTATTTCTTGCACTATATTGCCCGCTGACATCTTCCACATCCAGGGGTTGACTGGAAGAGATCTCTCTCAGAGATAAGCCCACCTTTTGTTAACTAAGTTTATTGTCAAGTTTTTTACTGTATTACTTTTAAAGTGCAATAAAGAATATAATATGTAAAGGCCAAACAACAATTAGAATATTAAAAAAAGTACCTTAAAAGATTTACAATTTTACAGCTTATAAATAAAAAATAATCTATGAAAATAATAAAAACTAAATATCAACAAATTAAGAAAAATCTAAATATATATTACAGCTGTTACTAACGAAGAAAATTTAACTTTTCTCATTACATTGTCCTCTTTAATTTTAAGAGAGAAAACTTAATTGGTTAGACCAAATAAATGAAAACAGCTCTTAAGAAAATCCACTCGAGGTAGTAGAATGTAACGTATTAAGCTAAATTAGAACTAAAGTGCAGCTGACGGTTTCTTTCAAAACACTAACCTAACTCTTAAATGTCTTCGAGTAATGAGCCCTGTTTGTTAGAGAATGTTCTAATGCTTTTAACCGGCTTCTTAGAAAGAAAGTTATTTTAATTTCTACCTACATCATTATCCTTTTGCGTGATGCACTTAGATGTTTTTCAAAGTACTTTAATATATAAATAGAATATTATTGAAGTAAATCTCTTTAGAATCGTTGTGATTTGAAACTCGATGAAACGGAAATGCGACACTAAAAAGAGACAAACACATAAATATATAGGATTAAGCCGGCGAGAGAATGAGATAGAATATATTGCCATGTTGCCATGGTAACCGTTGTTATTGTCCGACAAATATATGATATTATATTCTTACCTACCTACTATTACTAATAACCAATTATCACATCATAGCGAACCAATACATAATCATAATTATCAGTTAAAGGCAGTGGTAGGCAAAAAGGCAGTGGTAGCCCAGTGGTAACGCGCTCGCTTGGACAACCGAGTGAAGCGGATTCAAATCCCGGGTCTCGCACCTCTGATATTTTCATGTGCGAATCATTTCTAACATGATTACCATTTGCCTTACGGTGAAGGAAAACATCGTGAGGAAACCTGCATGTCTGAGAAACCTAGCAAGTTTTCGAAAGACATGTGAAGTCCGCCAATCCGCACTTGGCCAGCGTGGTGGACTATGGCCTGATTCCCCTCGTCTTGAAGGGAGGCCCGTGCCCAGCAGTGGGACGTTAAAAAGGGCTGAATACATACATTATCAGTTGTCATCCTTTGTTATTTTAAATACCGATCACGAAGAGGTCTCTTCTATCCTTATGAATTTAAAATCAGATAGTGCTGCTAGTTTTGACAATATCCCAACAAAATTTTTAAAACAATCAAAAGAGTTAATAGTCCCTATTCTCACTTATTTAGGAAATCTATGCTTTACTAAAGGTGTATTCCCTTCGCTGATGAAGCAATCAATAATTACTCCTGTGTATAAGAATGGGGATAGAGCTCAAATCAATAACTACAGGCCGATTTCAGTCTTAACGGGTATCTCTAAAGTAATGGAAAAACTTATTAATAATAGACTAATTCAATACTTAAATAAATTTAATATTTTGTCAGCATCGCAATATGGCTTTAGACAAGGAAAATGTACGCAAGATGCCATTCTAGATTTAACTTCGCGTATTGTCGATCATCTTGATAGTAAATATAAATGTCTGACTGTCTTTCTGGACCTAAAAAAGGCATTTGACACAGTATCTATCCCCATCCTTATAAAAAAGTTGGAAAATATTGGTATTAGAGAAAATCAGCTTAACCTAATAAAGGACTATCTAAGTGATAGGACACAGCGCGTAAAAATAGGAGACTATAGAAGTAATGATCTCAAAGTGACCTTCGGTGTACCACAAGGTAGTGTCTTAGGACCTACCTTGTTTTTAATATATATAAATGACCTATGTGACCTCAAAATAGATAATGGGCATATTTATTCTTATGCAGATGACACTGCTATAGTTTTTCATGGCAAAACATGGGAAGAAGTTCATAGTACTGCAGCAATAGGCTTAAGAAAAATATCTAGTTGGCTTAAATCTAACGTTCTGACACTAAACACAAATAAGTCAAATTATATATGTTTCTCAATAAATAAAAAAACTCAGCCTACAGTATCAAATCTACAAATACACCACTGTAACGACCAAAGTATAAATTGTACGTGTCCTACCATTGATAAAATAGATTCAACCAAATATTTAGGCATAGTTATTGATTAAGTATAGACTATCTTGGCACTCCCATCTGGAACTACTATCAAGCAGAATTAGAAAACTTATTTGGATTTTTAAAACCTTGAGACATGTTGCAACAAATAAAGTTCTTACCCAAGTTTATACAGCTCTTGCTGAATCAATTTTGTCGTACTGCATTCCAGTATAGGGAGGAGCATCAAAAATTAAATTCCTTGAGTTAGAGCGTAGTCAACGGGCCTTACTAAAAGTTATGTACTGTAAACCTTATCGTTTCCCTACAAAAGAGCTATACTCTATAAACAACTTATTAAGTGTGAGAAAGGTATACATATTACAACTAATACTACAGAGGCATAAAACATTAACTATAGATATAAACACGAAGACAAGAAGAAGAGTAAACATTAGAGTAGAAACAGGTATTGTAAAATCTAAATTTGCTAGTCATCAGTTTGCTAAGAAATCAGCTTGTATATACAAAAAGGTGAATAGTCTGATAGGAATATATTTGTTAAATAATTACAAATTAAAAAAGGTACTAACTGACTGGCTTATAAAACTAAATTATGAAGAAATAGAGGCTTTATTTGATGTAATTACCTAAACATCCATTCCAACACATTATGTACACACACACACACACACACACACACACACATACACACACAAACACACACACACACACACACACACGCACACGCACACGCACACGCACACGCACACGCACACGCACACGCACACGCACACGCACACGCACACGCACACGCACACGCACACGCACACGCACACGCACACGCACACGCACACGCACACGCACACGCACACGCACACGCACACGCACACGCACACGCACACGCACACGCACACGCACACGCACACGCACACGCACACGCACACGCACACACACACACACACACACACACACACACACACATACACAGACTATTTTTGTTATTATTATAAGTTTTGGTTAAAATAAGACTATTTGAGTTGTAAAATGTAAGAAATTTTCTACGGAAGAGCGGGACATCCTGGCACAGGTATATATTTACTTAAAAGGATGTCCCAATAACGGACTTAATGTATTTGAAAAACTCTTTTATTAATAAATCATTTTTCATTTTCATTACCGTATGTGATATTTTATAAATATATTATTGTTACATGACTAATATGCCTTATTTAATTATTTGAGATGGAACTACCCATTCTGTGGAATTGCCAAACAACGAGCCTTACAATTTTCAAAAATCTCTGCAACCTCAAAGCACTTCAAGTGTGGCAGTCCGCTATTAAACAAAAACAATATTAGTTTTTAACCCGGTTCAATTGAGCTCCCTGATAGACGGCAATTGTTATCCCGGATACACCTCGGCTTTTAGAAAATGCATAGTGCTGTTTTTTTTTATCATTAGTATAATTAATATAAAATTATATGATTTGATTAAAAATATATTATTCTATTCTCCTGTATAATTTTATATGCATTCAGTAAAAAGCTGTTATTTTATTATTACAAACAGACACTTTAATTTTATTTATCTACATAGATAATAATACCGTGTATTAAAGTTTATTTGACCGAATATTTCTTTTTCTAGCTTATATTCTCTACTTTATATGAAGAACATAATATTATTATAAAAAAAATATTAGTGAAATAATTTTTCAACATAACGTTCTGGTAAGGTACGCCATCTAGTAGTACACATTGAAACCAAAAGATAACAATACTCACCAATAGATGTCACTAGCAAAAATGTGATGAAGAATAAAAGGAACATTTATAATATTCCAATTTTTTAATTCTTTTTTTTATAATAAAAAATGTTGCGTAAGAATAAATCTAATTTTTGATTTAATTGTTCTAAGATAATAAGTTGTTAAGCCTGCCATCTAGTGTAACATTAGTTAACTATGTTTTCTTGTTGTACTAGTTCAGAAAATCGACAACAGATGGCACTAATAAATAAAGCAACAAGTGTGTATATTATTATAAACATTTTAATCTTATTCCCGCGTGTCTACTTCACTGATTAAAAAGAAACTTGTAAATATTTTTGACTATTATTTTTCAAGGCAAAGCCGTATTCAAATCTATTCAGCCTTTTATCTTCGAATGAAACGGTAAACAATCAAAAATGATTTTTGAAGTGAAAACATCTATAGGCAGGTTTGTTTGTATGGGGAGTAAATTCATGTAAGTCGTCATCGACATGGTCACGTGACGTGTTAACGCTAACACCCAGAGTGCCGATAGATGTCAAAACCAGATAAATAAAAAATGGAAACAGTTTTAATTTATAAATTTTAATTTAAGATCAAACATTTAATTTGAATTTCCAAAAAATAACAACTATTTGATTATAGATGTAAGTTTTTATTGCTGTCGGTAGTACTCATACTTCTTTTTTTTTATAAACTTAAACAGTCAGAAATTTTTGATACTATTACAATAATTTCAATTTAGTTACACGTATTTTCTTTACATCACTTCAAAATAGGGTAAGATCGAAGATAGGATAGTCCGGATGACACTTGTACTATAGCAATTCCAAAAATCTTATGTTGACGAAACCGAATTGACAAATAGGTACCATGGTCACCACGACCGACGATTTATTTAATGGTCGTAGTTGGTCGTCGCTGGCGGTCGTGGTCGCGACCACAGTGGTAGTACGCAAACCGTTTTTTATCGAGATACTTTCGGCTACAGGAAAAATAATAATGAAGAAATAAATCATATTACTATTTTAAATGAGAATTTTATTATATTTACAGTTAGTGAAACGTTAAATAATGGTTAGTATAGATTTTCCCGCAGCAAAAAGTATCCTATATGTTGATCCACATAACATCGCTAGCAGCTATCATCATACCAAATTTCATCAAAATCCCCCTCCCAAACACACAGATAGACAGACAGACAGACAAACAGACAGACAGACAAACAGATTCAGCCTCTGTGTTGATAATAATGACTATTTCGATAAGATTTTCGAAAAAATATTTAATGTACAGACAGATACGGCTCAGTTAAAATTTAATTATAAGTAGTACCTGTATAGATGAAAATAACGATTTAAGCCTAATAGGTATGGAAAAGATTTCAACTGCAAGACCCTTATATTTTATTTGTACAAAGAAGTATAAATATAATCTTACAATTTCCCTTTATAATAAGTACTTTTTAAATTAGCAGCATGTTTTCATTTTACTTTGTATCAAACTTGAGAGATAGCGATTAATTCATACGATACTGCAAACAAAAAACGTATTGTTCGATACCAAGAATCGAACTCGCACTTATATTTCCAAGAAATATTGCAGGAAGCATCGAGTTCCCTATAAAATACAAGAATAAAATATTAGGTACAGAAGCTATTATAAAATGGCATTAAGGTTTTAAATTGACCTTAATACTAGCTATTTTTAGCGGTGTTTAACTTATAAAGTTCTGGTTTCAATATTTGTTATTGAGGTTTTCTGTCACCATATTTTCGAGGATTCGGCAATTTTGTATGTACTCATATCCTACTTCAGTAGGGAAAGGAGCCCATGGCCTAGGCAAGTAGTGGATTTAGGCTTAGACCCATGAGGCCTGGGCCTTGGGCGGCCAATTTTGAGTGGCGACAAAATTTTTAAGACCACTAAAATTAAAAATCGATTGGGTTTTCTGTCAACTGTAAAAAGAAATTTTAAAGTGTATTTTCTTGCGCTCTTACATTTATGTTTTAATTACAAGCAATGTCTTATTAATTCTATATTTAATTGTTATATTAAAAAGATAAATGTTTAATTTATACCTGATTTAAATTTATGTATTATTATTATCATTATTTTATTAGTAAATAATATAATATTAATCGATAGTATATCAATTACTTGATTTATTATGATTATATTATTGATGTTACAAGATATGTGCAGAGTGAGAAATAAAGACTAACTTCATACTGTAGTCTAAATCTGCAGGTTTACAAAAATTTCACTCTCATTCATTTTTCATATTTCAAAGAAGTATAACTTCCTAAAATGTGAATGATATAACGTCACTACATAATATAAAACAAAGTCGCTTCCCGCAGTCTGTCCCTATGTATGCTTAGATCTTTCAAACTACGCAACGGATTTTGATGCGGTTTTTTTAATAGATAGAGTGATTCAGGAGAAAGGTTTGTATGCATATTATAGTACAGAAAAGCCGAGAAATTCAAAGATTTTTATTTCATACTAACCGTTAAAACGTACCCAGGGACGAACCCGAGCGAAGCGAGGGTGAGTCGCTAGTTTTTTTTTATAAATGATGTTTTTTAGTTTCGATTTTTTAGCTTAACTTGTTCCTAATAAGAGGCGTAAACATAGGGTAGTCAATCTAATAGTCCAAGGACATCAAATTTTTAAATAACTATGCATCTGAGGCTCGGAGAGTATAAAGCTCCCAGACTAGGCCGGACCACCCTCCTATCAGAGTATGAAAGGCAAGGGATGGAGAGTACATCTGAGTTTACACATACTTGCACAAATATGCTGTGTATTTTTAAAGTCCTTCTGCCTAAGTTCTAAACTATTGTTTGAGAATTACGATCGTGTTAAATGTATTTACGAGATAAAATTATTATTTTCTAGGCCGGTATTGGAATTTTTACACTTGAGTTGACGGTAGCGATGAAACGGTAACGCCACAGTGAAATAACGTGAAAGCTGCTACTACATGTTTGTAAAACTATAGTTACTATTCGATACCTGTCTCGTTAATTTTATCGATACGTAACTAATAAAATTATGTTCCATCATTGTTTCTTTAAGCTATTTATTAAAAATTTGAATATATAGGTATATGTTACAGGATATATATATTTTGTTTTTATTTTTATTCATAAAAATTAGTAACTAATCGATACATACATATGTATAACGTAACCTATTATATTTGATCGAACAAATTATATTTTTCTTGATATAACCGAATAATAAGGAAAGAGAACCTTTGAATGAATAAATAGACCTATCTACGCATATCTTTAAATGAAAATTAAAAAACTATTTATAAGTACAAATATAGACAAGTATCAATCAGTATCTTATACATTTTATATATTAAATATGTATGTATATGTATATATGTATGTATAAGACAGATATATAGTGTCTTTACATTAAGTATTATATACTATGTTTTTGCACATTCAGGGATTGACTGGAATAGATATCTATTATTGCATTTACAATAAATATAGCAATAACATAATGTTATAAAGAGAAACATTATCGCCGTATTGCAAGAGGTTAGTGACCGCAGTTGACGCTAAGTGAATTCGATACCTATCACAAAATCACTTTTTAGATTTGATTTAGTATTAATAACTTTATTTTTTTGATTGGACCTAGAACTAGATATTGAGCTTGCCATTTAAACTATATGTGTCTAAAATTAAAAATACATTATTAAAAAAAAATATTACATCATCATGGAATACTTTGTAAATTGCAATGTGTGGGACTAATGTTTGGCTGGGTTTCACTAAGGATAAGTAGATTATTGTATTACAATACAAAATTTTGATAACGAAACGATAATAATTGCTTTAGTACAAAACTGTGCCGCAACAACTAGCGCCCGCCTAAAATACTAAGAAAACTAAAAGAAAAAAGAAAACTATTCAAAGTTTTCGTAACTTTATATAATAATATTTTTTCAATAAAACATGCAACAACTAGATAAGTGTATAATAATAATGAATCAAAACAATTGTCTTCTTAAAAAAAGAAATAAAACTGAAGTTACTCACGTTAAAATACAATCGAGACGCGGGTGAGTGACCGTAGTAACGCTACGTAAGTAACGTAATTTTATTATCGTTTTAACATCATGAGTTATAATTTGCTATTTATTGAATGATGTTAACTGTTAAGTTATTAGTAATGAGAAAGTTGTATTATTTAAATAGTTATATAGTAATGAAAACTTTTTGAAAAAACTTGAAAATTAAACGTTGCATATGATTTTGGTTTTATCTTTAATAAAATGATGTCCTTTTAAATGATTTCGGCCACAGCAGCCAATCTCACTGAGACTAGTCAACTGCGCAGTAGGTAGATATTATAGTGCACAAGTGCACGCGCAGACATAAGTGCACTCTCTATTCCTGTCACCCTCATACTCCGGTGGGACGACTACTCGACACGACCGGTGAGAGTGTCGGCGCAGGACCGACAGCTTTACGTGCTCTCCGAGGCATGGGGGTGAAACACCGCCAACTTCCCAACTTCGAGCTGTTACTAAGGCTTTCTTAACAGAAAAACTCTGTCTAAATTTGGGCCGATTTAGGGCTCGAACCCATGACCTCCAGATCTGCAACCGTATATGCTAGCCACTAGACCACAGAGGCAGTTAAATAATAAAATATCTATAGGTAATGTAATTACTAATTAGCGACTTATCTTGGGTGCTTCCCTAAATTTAATGTTTATAATATTACAAGTAGCACCACCTTTTGACATTTTTTATTACTAACAGAAGCCTATGTGTTATTATTACGCTAATGATTTTATTTGTGATAGCAATAATAATTTTTAATCTAGTTAAAATCGAAACTCTGGCTTTAAAAACCGAAAACGTACGTTCATCCTAAAACATTGAATTATAGAGAATGGATTCATAAGTAGAGTTCTTTCTCTCTTTCTCTATCTCCAATAGCATGAAGTGTTCAGTCGGTCAGTAAATCTAATTGACTAAAATAAACAGATTCAAGATGTAGGTAGGTATATTGAAATTATGTGATTTTTTTATGTACATAAAGCTATATTTAGTTTATGGTGTTTTTAATCACAATAGGATATCTTTTTGTTGTAACAGTTCTAAACTGATGACAGTTCGCTTTCATTTTATTTGCTTGAATAACTTAAAAAATATAGCTTTAAGTCAAAATCAAAAGAAATTATACGGGTTTTTCCTAAAATGTTACTATCTTGAAATACATAATAAACTACTCGAGTTTATGAAAATCAGTTTTTTTGAGGTTCTAGACTTCAAAAAAAAAACATCAGGAATTGCAAAGATATCTCGTAACATACAAATTAATCAACATACACACAAATAGAGTAGACACCCCTTTTTAAAGTTGGTCAAAGAGGAATATATTTACCTCTACGAATCAAATTCTATTACAATATTATTATAAAATTAAATATAATATACAGAATTTGAATTTTAATTATTATTAATTAATTAAAATTACCCACAAAAAAAAACCTATTCCAAGGGAACAGTATATTTTTCCGGGATAAAAAGTAGCCTACGTGCTTATTCCAGAGTATAATCTATCTCTGTACCAAATTTCACCCAGATCTGTTCAACCGTTCTGGCGTGAAAGAATGACAAACATACATCCATACATCCATACTCACAAACTTTCACATTTATAATATCAGTATAGATAATAAATATTATTTAAGGCAATGAGCAATCAGAATAAAATCGCATTTTTAAAGTGGCTCAAGTTCAAAAAAAAGTAATTAAAATGATCTTTTTAACATATATTCAATAATAATAAATACATACAAATAGAGTAGATACCTTTTTTTTCAGGTCAGTCAAAACGAAATACATTCCACCTGCTGCAAATATTACAGTATTATTATAAAATTAAATGTAACAAAGCATTTTAGTTTTAATTATAAAAAATATTAATAAATATTACTTATAAAAATGCGTGTTCAGAATAAAACTACGATTGAGATGGTTCAAGATCAAGCAGAACTAATCATACAAAACACAAAAACTGATTAGTATATACCTCCTTTCCTTGAAATCGGGCAAAAAGAAATACATTTTAACTGCTCAAAGCAAATTTTACAGTAATATTATGAACATTAAAAAAAATTGAGCATTTTAGTTTAAATTATAATAATATTATTCATACATATTTACTCGTATAGTATTCGGAATAAGACCGCGCTCTTGAGACGGCCCAAGTTCAAATAAACTAGCAACAGCCAACACTCGACAGTCGACAGTATTCTAGAGACCGTTGTGTTTGACGCACGTTTTCTAAACAAATGAAATAAATTATTACGTGTAGTACATAAATATATGTATGTGCGATAAATGTTCTAGATATATACGTTTTTTCCTTATATTTTATCAAAATCGGCACAGCATTTTTTTAAATTGTATTATAAAAGTTCGAAGTTATGATGTGGTGGTGACAGATTTTTGTGTGTAATAGTGGATTATAATTTTACATCGGCTTTTTAACGGTAAGTTTTATATACTTTTGTTAACTAAAGTAAATATAGGCAAAATATAGTGTAACCTACATTGTTCAGTGCAAAGATTTATATATTATATCTAACTAGGTTTTAAAATAGCCTTTTACTTGAGTAAAGCTTCGTAACCTTTCATTAAGGGAAAAACTTTCAGAATTTATTCTGTACTAACGGAAATACTCTCCACTGTACCATTGTATTCAGCCCTTTTTAACGTCCCACTGCTGGGCACGGGCCTCCCTTCAATACGAGGGGAATCAGGCCATAGTCCACCACGCTGGCCAAGTGCGGGTTGGCGGACTTCATATGTCTTTTGAAAACTTGCTAGATTCTCTCAGACATGCAGGTTTCCTCACGATATTTTCATTCACCGTTAAGACAAATATACCATTAAATGAAACAAATTTACATGTTTATGACAAAGTAGAGATAATTCAACTAAGTAAGGGAAATATTTATTTTATTTTATGAAGACACACAAATGAGCTTGATGGTAGAGCAAGACAATTTTCCTTGATTATTTATTTATTTACCATGAACGATGGGTGGGTCCTTAATTCCATGTATTGTATACGAGTTAACTCGAATCTAGATTATTATTAACTGTCAGCGACATCTACTTAGTCGATATGGACTCTACAACTTATTTGTATGTAAAATATAAAAAAATTACCCTGAGCAGGAATCAAACCCGAGACCTCCGTTATAAAGGCAGAAACTCGAACCGATACTGGACCATTGTTAACGCTACAAGTCAAACAGAAATTCTGTAGCTAAGAAGCATAACACTAACTCCGTTTTAACGAGTTTGTGTTTTTTACAATATACTAATAATTATATGTGTCCTTTTCTATAATGACATAACACTGTTTTTAGCTATTTAATAGTTAAATATATATTATATAGTTTGCTACAAACAGTGTGCGTGTTTCTAGGACCTGGACTGGGTTCTAGGCTTTTCGTGAAGATCTTATTCGGGCAGAACAACGTCTGTCGAGGTCACTAGTTTATATACATTTAGCGACTCGCCCTCGCTTTGCTTGGGTTCGTCCCTAGGTAGTAGGTTTGTATTGTATTTTTTGGTATTGTATTTTTTTGAGCGGAACCCTAATACTTTTACTAAAATAAAAGTAGCCTAAGTTACTCCTTATAACATCAACTAGCTGCCAGTGAAAGTCCCGTCAAAATCAGCCCAGACATTTTGGAGATTAGCTAGAACAAACAGACAGATAGACAGATAAACAGACAGACAGACAAAAAAATTAAAAATTGAGTTTTTCTTATAAATACCGTATATAATACCATATGCATTTAGTATAAAGCTGTTATTTTGACATTACAAACAGACACATCAATTTTATTTATCTGTATAGATTATGATATAAATACATTTCAGTAAGAGCATATTATTTGGCTATATATTGCGTCGTAAAGTAACAGGAGCGCATTACGTTTTAAGTACGCCGTATAAGTAATTTCAATCATAATTTCCTTAATAACAATTTCTCTATACATGTTATGGCTTATAAAATTTTTAAACACTGTCTTTACTTATATAAATGTGAAAGTACGTCTGTCATTAGGTTTGCTGTGAATGAATGAAAATTAATGAAAATTAAATTTATTCAATTAGACTTTTGAATGTACATACATCTATTACAAATAAATAAAATTGAAGTGTCTATTTGTAATGTCAAAATAACAGCTTTTTACTATATGCATATGAAAGTATATAGGTACGATATTTATAAGAAAAAAAAATCTGTCTGTTTATTCCGGTTAATCTCTGTAATGGCTGGACCGATTTTGACAGGACTTTCACTGGCAGATTGCTAATGTTATAAGAAGTTTCTTAGACTTCTTTTATTTTAGAAAAAGAATTAGGGTTCCGCACATAATAATTAAAACCAATGAAATTGCAAAATTCGCGTACCTAGGGACGCACCCGACCAAAGGTAAAGGTATATAGTTATAATTAATTATAAAGTAGATACATTGTATATATACAAGAGATCAGTGTAATATTTTATCTGTGAAAAAGCTAGTACCGGCTCGGAAGACAGTTCTGCTGAGATGAGCCGGCGATAAACTCAACAGTTGCACTTTTAAACGTAAAATTTGATACAATTTTATAGCTATCCCGCATATGAGTTAATTTATCCTAACTTCACATTTCCATCAACAAGAAAGGATATCTTGAACAGTTACTCACTTAAATTTTAATATGGCCACTAATAAAAAAGGTGTAGGTATATTTAATACAGGAAACAACTCGCATTATTTAAAAATCTAAGTGTTGAATTTGAGTGTGTTAGTGTATTATTTGCGAATAAATTTTTGCACATCGGCATTTGCATTTTGCACATGTTTTTTTTTTAAGTGTAGGTACCATATTATTGTGCAAAGTTTTATGATAACAACCTTTTAGTATGATTCTATATTTTTTTTTCAAAAAATATATAACATATATCCTCTTTGGATGGAATAATTATGTTATAATATAAAATCAGTAAGTTAAGGGGCCATTCACTTACGTAAAGACAATTTTGGCCATTTTTGCACTAAAACTTACAATTTGACGTAAATCATAGGTTTTTATTTTTGAAATTGTACATTAAAAACAACCCATAGATTGCAGAGTTGTTTTCCCCAACGCTTAGCTCTCAAATATCGATCATTCTATATTAGAAGTCGCACATTTCGACTTATATAATATTATGTAAGAATAGTGTTTATCTCCTTTCTAGATAAGGGCATGCAGAGATTTTGAGAGAGCCCCCTCCTGCCTCTAAGTCCCTTACGTAATTAATAAATGGCCCCTATACATATAAATTTATTTTACGTAACTAACTCGAAAATGGCTCTAATGAGTTTCTGAAAAAACGCAATTTTTTATCCTTTCCGAAAAATACGATTTCACAAAAAAATGCCGAGAAAAAACTCGCTCGTCCAGATACTATAGTTTTTAAGTCATTAAATTTTGATATCGATATAAACCTTTTCAGTTTATAATTTTATGTATGTTATAAATTACAATTGATGTTTATTACAGCACTTATACCTCATTCGTCCCTCAGTACATTTTCATTTTTTTATAACGGAACCCTAATTCTTATTCTAAAATTAAAGTAGCCTAAGTTACTCCTCGTTACTCCTAGTCCGTGAAAATCGGTCCAGCCGTTTCAGAGATTAGCTGGAACAAACAGACAGACAGATAGACAAAAAAAATAAAAATTGTGTTTTTCTTATATTTACCGTATATACTTTCATGTGCATTAAGTAAACAGTTGCTACTTTGACATTACAAACAGACACTTCAATTTTATTTATCTGTATAGATAAGGTTATATAAGTAATTCAAACATTCAAAATGGACAAATTAAATGAAATTTTACAAATAACTTTCAAATAACTTCAGTAACGCCTTTCGATCATTTTATGGGCTTCGCGTGACACAGAGGCATGCCCCATACGTTTTATATTACTGTTTCTTAATAAATTGTTATAAAATACAAAATGTACTTAACACGTATACGGTGATATAAATTTCACTTTCAATGACCTTGGCAATCTATAAATTTTTAACGTGTGGAGTTAAATATGTGGTGGTATACATATTTTAGGCAGTAGTAGCTTAGTTGTAACGCGCTCGCTTGGGAAACCGAGTGAAGCGGGTTCAAATCCCGGGTCTCGCACATCTGATATTTTCATGTGGGAATCATTTCTAACATGATTACCAGTTGCCTTACGGTGAAGGTAAACATCATGAGGGAACCTGTACGTCTGAGAGAACCTAGCAAGTTTTCGAAAGACATGTGAAGTCCGCCAATCCGCACTTGGCCAGCGTGGTGGGCTATGGCCTGATTCCCCTCGTATTGAAGGGAGGCCCGTGCCCAGCAGTGGGACGTTAAAAAGGGCTAAATAGTAAATATACATATTCTACCGACATCATCTTTAGTGGTTATAAACCACTTGGGCGTTATCATGGCTCAAATAATGAAGTATTCAATGTTCTATTCAATTTAATGAGGTAAATCATACTGTTATAAACTTGAAACGGTAATTCTAATTAGCGCTTTAAAAAAATTCGATTAAAAAAAATCAGCAGGTTCTCGACACCGATCATTTGATTTGCCAACTATCAAAACACAACTCTCCATGGTCAACTCAACTAACGTTATCAATTGTCATAGAGATAGTACAAATAGAGTAGACAACTGCGATTCTGCACTGTAAGTGGCGGTGAGGAAAAAGATATTTTCATCATTTTTTTTGGAATAACTAGGATTAACTATTTTTTTGGATTCATTCAAAAAAAAAATTTGTTAAATATTAAAAAAAATGAACGACGCTCGCACTTAACTGTCACAGCTAACTATTAACTTCGCTTGTTCTGAATAAAAAGAGATGGAAAGGGGTCTGGTAATTCTTTGTGTTTTTCTATCGGGACATCACATTTTTGATCGACTTGCCTACTCCATGTATATCTCTGCCTAATACCAATGCACATCTCTTCAACGAATGTCATGATGGCCTTTGCTCTTAATTTGAATTTACTTTAAAAGCAATAAAAACTAATCAATATGGCAACTTTAAACAATAATAAGATTTTACATTCAAGCAAAAATTAACTAAGTCCTGCTCCAACATAGTATTTATTATGTAACTAGCAATAAATTATCAATTAAAATGAAATATGACATCACAGTTAAGACATACATGTAATATTTCTGCTATCTCGCAGAAATACAATGGGTTATTATCAAAATATGTTTTAAATTACATAATTACTAACTAGTAACTCACGCTCGCTTCGCTCGCGTTCGTCCCTAAATACGTTTTTTTTGTTTTGAGCGAAACCCTAATTCTTTTTCTAAAATAAAAGTAGCCAAGTTACTCCTTATAATATCAGCTATCTGCCAGTGAAAATCCGGTTAAAATTGGTCCAGCCGTTTCGGAGATTATCCGGAACATACAGACAGACAGACAGATAAAAAAATTTTTTTTTTCTTATAAATACCGTATATAATTCCATATGTATTTAGTATAAAGCTGTTATTTTGACATTACATACAGACACTTCAATTTTATTTATCTGTATAGATGTATAGATTAGCAAGTTCATTTTTGATACCTATTAATAAATAAGTAAAACAATCAAAATCACTTAAGACAACTTTTAGCTTAAGCTAACAGTAAAAATTAAAAGTTCTTACTAAATCTTTTCTACTATATCCCCTGTAATATACGCTCCGTTAACGATTAACGCTTCGTTGGCGGGGTAAGTAAAGTAAAAACAAATTGTTCTGCGGTTGAGCTAAAGTCGAATGCATGAGGTGTAATAAGGTAGAAACGATTCATTCGTTAACCTTTTGAGTATTTTCCTGTATAATATAAATAATCTTCATATGTATTTATTAAAGTACAGGTACATATTAAAGTACATTTTAATGGTTAGTTTGGAAAAGATAGACTATATATACATAGATATAGAAAAGTAGGTACTTTAAAAAAACTCGAAATAATCCCCTATTTTAATTTGATTGGTCATAAACGCCGAAAAATTTATTTCTTACCAAAATTATAGGATATAATGAGTTTTTTGTCCTTAACTTAAGAAATGATTTGTCCCTAATACAAGTTTTCAAAACTTATTTCACTCAAGTTTCATTTTTGCGACAAAAAGTATCCTATGTCCTTCAAGTTCCCATCTCTCTCTATACCAAACTTTATCAAAATTGATTCAGCGGCTTAGGTGTGAAAATGTAACAGACAGACAGTGTTAATTTCGCATTTATAATACCTATTAGTATATTAGTAATTTATCGCTTCGCTCGAGCTCCCTAGGTGCCTAATAATAGTTTATATGTTCCAGGTTATAGTCTATCTGAGAACTAAATTTCATCCAAAACAGTCAAGCAATTTCAGGATGAATGAGTTACTAACATACATATACAAACATACAAACTTATACAAATATATAGTAGTTTGATAATGGAAGTCTGTAGTGTACAGAAAATACTAGTTTAAACTGTCAAATACTGTACTGTAAAGAGAAACTTGTATTTAAGATGTGTGGTAATTGTTTTTCCATGTTCACTTTCTTATGCCACGCAGAAAACCGGTACCGGTGGTAGGACTCTGTCAAGCCTGAGGAGTCCGACTGGATGGGTACCACCCCCTTATCTATTTCTGCCGCCAAGCAACAATGATTGCATTGTTGTGTTCCGGTATGAAGGATAAGGTAGCCAGCGCAATTACAGGCAAGAGGCATATCATCTTAGTCCTCACAGTGACAACGCACTGTGGTTCTGCATTTTTGTTACTTAAAACCTAAGTGCATGAACCGTAGGTGTTATGGGCGACAGGTACTGCTTTCCATCAGGTGGTCTGTCTGCTCGTTTGTCACTGAATCTCATAAAATAAAAAAAATAAAACACACTGAATTCGCACAAAAGTTCTTTATTTCAATAAATAAATAAATATGTTGGGACATTAACACATAGCACCATCTAGTTCCATGGTAAGCTACGAGGCTTGTGTTATGGAAACCAGATAGTTGATACACTACACATATATAACATTAAATAGGTATATACATATTATAAATAAATATAAACACCCATGATTGGAGTACAAACATTCGTGCTTACAAATAAATGCCCCCAGCGGGACTCGAACCCGCGACCTAAACTGAGCTAAACGTGTCGTCAAATATAAACTAAGGGTAATCGTTCTTTCGATAACTCTTCTAACTTCACAGATGTTAAAATCTTAAGATGTTAAGATATTACGTCGAGGACCGTTAATGAAATATATAAATAAGATAATAGCATAATATTCTCACTTGTAAAGACTTTGATATTTCAAAATCGTATGAAATTCTCGTAGAATAACAATGAAACAACCAAATATATAGTGCCTACTAAGAAGTTATTAAAGAATCAATATGTACTAAGGTATATAAGTGCTATGGCTAAAGAGTATTTAAATGGGTAATAAATGTAAAAATATGGTAATTGATGTTTAAAAAAAATTATATACATGTATAGACAGTGTAACGACCTTTGTGACGTCTAAAACCTTAGTTTCTACCGTCATCATGATTGCTGTAAAGCATTCGACGCGTCGGAAACCAAAAATCAAAATAAATCCGCGAAAAGATGGTTTTATTTAAAATGTCAAATATTCGTGTAAATCTAAAAAAATAACTTATAAATATATATACATACATATATATATATATATATATATATATATATATATATATATATATATATATATGTATGTATATATATATATATATATATATATATATATATATATATATATATATAAATACTTTTGTATTATAAAATTTATGTTTAAGCATCATACAATGACATGTAATTTATATATTTTTTTAAAGAGCACACTGTACTTTAAAAATCCCACGTAAAAAATATTGGTCAATTTAACCAGCGGTATTTCAAAGAGCTTTTAACTAATTCACATCATGTGTAATACTGATTACTTCGAATCTACGTGACCAAGTTGCATGATTACATGAATGCCTTACAAATATCTACTGCCATCTGCCACAATGGTTAAAATTAGTTTTTTTTTTTGTATGTGCATATGGCAATTTTGTATCTAGACATCGTTATTTATCTCAGAATCTGTGAAAGATACTCCTTTGATATTTAGGCAAATGATACTTTGGACTTTTATCTTGAATTGCCAAATTTAAAAACAAGATGGATGAAAATTTTCTCGATAATACATATGTATAAATGTTTTTTTTTAATTTATATATATCAGAAACAGCTCACTATTTGCAAGGTCTTTGTTTTGTCAGGAAGTCTAGAAGTATTTCTTTAATTACCGAATTTCTGTTTTTGATCGGTGGTAATATATAAAACTTCAGTTAATATAAGTTTTATACATAATAAAGACAGTGGTATCCAAGTGGTAACGCGCTTGCTTAGAAAACCAAGTGAAACTGGTTCAAACCTGTGCCTGGCACCTCTGATATTTTCATGTGCGAATTATTTCCAACATTACTACCACTTGTCTTACGGTGAAGGAAAACATCGTGAGGAAACCTGTATGTCTAAGAGAACCTAGCAAGTTTTCGAAAGACATATGAAGTCCTCCAACCCACCCGCACTAGTCCAGTGTGGTGGACTAGGACCTGATTCCCTTCGTATTGAAGGGAGGCCCGTGCCCAGCAGTGGGATGTTAAAAAAGGCTGTAAACATATTTAAAAAAACTATTTTTATCATAATAGTTTTTTAGTGCCTACTAAAGTATTATGCCATCTGTAGTGACAAGTGCTCACTCAACCCTTAGAGAAGATGGCTCGAATATTATTAATTAACTAATACAAAACAAGGTGGTTAAACTCAATACAAAGTTTAGAAATGTTAATATTTTTTTTAATTCCTTATACAAGTCTATACACTCACACGTCATTAATATTAATTGATTTTTTTATCCATTTATGTATTCCACAAGGTTTTTATTAGGCCCATATTTTATTATAATTTCTTCGTGATGCCACTTTTAAATTGCCGTTGATCAGAATTAATTATTATTAGTGAGAACTGTCCAAGATATTTCATAATATAAAATAAATAAATAAATAAATATGTTGGGACATTAACACAGCACCATCTAGTTCCATGGTAAGCTACGAGGCTTGTGTTATGGATTCCAGATAGTTGATACACTACACATATATAACTTTAAATACATGTATTCGTATGTATTCAGCCCTTTTTTTTTTAACGTCCCACTGCTGGGCACGGGCCTCCCTTCAATACGAGGGGAATCAGGCCATAGTCCACCACGCTGGCCAAGTGCGCATTGGCGGACTTTACATGTCTTTCGAAAACTTGTTAAATACATACATAATATAAATATAAACACCCATGACCGGAGTACAAACATTCGTACTCAACAACAAATGAATGCTCCCAGCGGAACTCGAACCCGCGACCTCTGGAACAGCAAATAGGGTCACTACAAACTGAGCCAAACGTATCGTCAAATATACAGATTATAATTTAATAAGGTTTATAACTATTAATTATTCTGCATAACATCTATAACGTATTCGTGTAACGGAATTTTATGTATGCAGTGCTTCCGGTATGAAATCGCTTCGACTAGTTTTTTGGTCATTGACTGTTTTTATTATTTAGAGACTACTTTTAGCTTTTTAACCGACTTCAAGAAAAGAGCTTTGAGAGTTGTTTTTAAAGTGAAACTTCTTTACGTACGCTTGACTTGGGGGATAAATTGGTTAATACGTTACGAAAAAATGTACGTTCCTTTGTTGCTATGGTGACCGTTGTTATTGTCTGACAAATGATATATAATATTATATTCTTCCATACTACTCATCATATACTTCATAATATATTTTATCAAAATCTATCCACGGGTTTTTTCGTGATGTGGTCACAGACAGACAGCCAAACAGACAATAATTCTAAAAACTGCAGATTCGGCCTCTGAATAAATAGATATTAATGACTATTTCAATAAGATTTTCCAAAAAAAAAAATTAATGTACAGATTCGACTCAGAATATATTACTAGCGACTCATCCTCGCTCCGCTCGAGTTCGCCCATAATTACTTAAAAAGTGAGGGGTGGGGGTAGTAGAAAAATACTTTACGACCTATTCTCATACCTACCAAATATACAAGAAAAATCATTAAAATCGGTCGAGCCGTTTCGGAGGAGTTTTTAGTTGTAATTTTGTTTTTTTTTTGTTTACGTGTATTTACTCACACAAACACGTTCCACAGGATATTTATATATTAGATGTATAGATACGTTTATTCACTCTGAACGTTCCAAGTGGTATTTTATATAGGAAAGGAAATAACCCGAATTACAAACAAGATCATTTTAATTTTAACCGTTCGATTCACCAGATTTAAATTTAAACCTTCAGTTTAGGTTTCTTGATGAACCATTTATGTAAATGTATTACTGTTTTCCGCTTATATAACTATGAATTAAAGCAATCAACAGCTTGTCCTAAATTAGAAAAAAATCAAAAACCCGACTGCGTAATACTATGTTCTTATGTCATCTAGTTTCCATATTTTTATTTCGCATTTTACGCATTCAGGTTATATAGTTTTTGTGTTTTTTTTATTTACCAGTTAGTTTTGGCACGTTAGACATTTTTTTATATTTATTTTCCAAGCACATCCGCCCATGCGTTGGTGTTGCACATATGAAAATCGTTAATTTTGCAATAAAAAAATCTTTTAAGTCTTTAAAAATTATCTTTTAAGTTGCAACAAGTCACACATTTTGAAAAAAAAAATCGTTAAGATCGGATAAGTAATTTCGGAGTTCATCGCGGACAAACATTATGACACGAAAAACTTTATATATTAAGATTTAAACAATTGTTTTCCCCAATTGTTTTAAACATATGTTTAAACATATGTTATAAGTTGTGTATATTTTTGTGATCGACTCTTATAACCCTTTATAATACTCTATGAAAGAGGCATCTAACGTAGAATTTACCAAAATCGTTTACGCAACTCAAAACCCTCTTTTTTTGCTACGTCGCAGTCGGGTAAAAATTTAATCAAACAAAGTGTGGTGGTTAAAAAAGAAACAACATTATGAACTTATTTACTTATACAACGCTAAAATTCGTGAAAATTTCTTAAGTGTATTTTAACTGTATTAATCGAAATCATATACGTACGTGTAATCGAGTACAGTTACTTATCGTTTCCATTTAAACTGGGGCATTGATGCAAAAACACTGCGTGATTTTGTAGGAAAAATTTAAGAAAGCAATTATTCACGCTTTTCTTTTCAACTAGCTATATTTCGTTATGTTTGTGGTACATGCGATGTTTATAATTTTATGGCGTAGTTAGTGCTAATTAAACACGTATATAGAACTTTTTCTACCTATCCTGCGAGAGATATAATGTGAAGTTATCTATATTTGAATTAATTAAAAACGCTTAATTATGGAAATGGCGTAGGTATATTTACATTATATAATAAATAAATAAATATGTTGGGACATTAACACAGCACCATCTAGTTCCATGGTAAGCTACGAGGCTTGTATTATGGATACCAGATAGTTGATAAACTACTCATATATAACTTTAAATACATACATATTATAAATATAAACACCCATGACTGAAGTACAAACATTCGTGCTCATGACACAAATGAATGCCCCAAGCGGGATTCGAACCGGCGACCGCTGGTACAGCAAGTAGGGTCTCTACAAACTGAGCCAAACTTGTCGTCAATTATATATAATTACAGATTAATTATGCACTTAATATATTAACACTGACAGTGATAGTCCAGTGGTGAAGCGCTCGCTTGGGAAACCGAGTGAAGCCAGTTCAACTCTCGGGTCTCACACCTCTGATATTTTCGTGTCCGAATCATTTCCAACATCAATTACTTGTCTTACGTAATACTTTCTTAGATTTACGCGAATATTAGACATTTAAATAAAACTATCTTTTCAGATTTTTTCGCGGAATTATTTTGATTTTTGTTACCCGACGTTTCGATTGCTTTACAGCAATCATGGTCACGGGAAAATCAATATAAATCCGCGACAAAATCCGAAAAGATAGTTTTATTTAAATACTTGTCTTACGATGAAGAAAACCTGGATGTTTGAAAGAAATGTGGAGTCCGCTTACCCGCACTTGGCCAGCGTGGTGAACTATAGCCTGTTCCCCCTTGTATTGAAGGGAGGCCCACCCGACCAGGAGTGCAATATTAAAAAGGGTTAAATATATACTTAATATATTAAAACTGAAGAGCTTGTTTGTTTTTCTGTTTGGATGCGCTAATCTCTGGAACAATCAGTTAGATTAAAAAATCTTTTTAGCATTTGATAGAATAATTCATGAGGAAAGTAAAAGCTGTAAGTTTTAGGATTGAAAAAGTTTTACACAAATATACTACACGAGCGGATCCGTGGGTAAAACTTATATCTTATATGTGCTGAAAATATTATCTGTCACTGCCCATAGTGAGGAAAGTCGCAAATTGGTAATGTGTCAATACAATCTCTTTCAAACCGAAAACGAAATTATTTATTCTAAGTAGTATTTGTATATTAAAATATCCTCATCTCCATTTTACGTGATAGAGGCCAATTAATCTATCGACTGTCAACACAAGTTGACTTTCTATAATCAATCGCTATTTAGAAAACTAAAAATATACTAACATGGCATGCGCCATTTTCATCATTTTAGAGTCCATGACAAAAAATTGAATTGAATTTATTGAACTATTAGCTTAATAAACTATCTTTATGAACAATAAAGGAAATTAGAAATATACTTATACTATATATATATATGTATTCAGCCCTTTTTAACGTCCCACTGCTGGGCACGGGCCTCCCTTCAGTACGAGGGGAATCAGGCCATAGTCCACCACGCTGGCCAAGTGCGGATTGGCGGACTTCACATGCCTTTCGAAAACTTCCTAGGTTCTCTCAGACATGCAGGTTTCCTCACGATGTTTTCCTTCACCGTAAGGCAAGTGGTAATCAAGTTAGAAAATGATTCGCACATGAAAATATCAGAGGTGCGAGACACGGGATTTGAACCCGCTTCACTCGGTTTCCCAAGCGACCGCGTTACCACTGGGCTACCACTGCCTTATATATATATATATATATATATATATATATATATATATATATATATATATATATATATATATACACTTAACTTACTGATCGCTTGAAATAGTGGCAAAAATACTAACCGCATTCCCCCGATGGATTTTTTGGGCGAAAAATGAACCAGCTCTCCTGTCACAAGAAGAGGCGATAAGACATGTGTTTTATGTCTTTATAGAAGTGCTTAGCACTTTGACTCCATGGACCAAGAGCTTCTACAGCAAAGCTCAGTTAAATATAATTCAAAAGAGTACTGTCGTTTTTGTATAGAAAACGTTTATCATAATAATATAATTATTATACGAGTCGTGTTAATATTAGCCAAAAATACAAAAATCTTTTTAGAAAGAGATATAATTTGTAAGTTATAATGCATTTACTTCAAAACTACTAATTTGAATCTAAAACTTATTTTTCTTAATAAAGCTACATTACCCTTTAGTGACATTACAAGCTACTTTATATTCCGATATTTGAAATGGTTCCCATGGAATTACTATAAAAAATTCTAAAGAACTCGCAGAATGTAAAACCTAAAGATAGTGTGATCAAATAAAATAAAACTAAAGAGTATCTAAGTTATTTTTCCATCTAAAGAGCATCGAACCTGTAACCTCCGGCGCTAAGTTATGTGAAATGCAAGCGACGCTATAAAATAAAATACATAGCATTTATTTTTAACACAACTTATCTAACATTTATCGTGGCGAAGAATGCACATCCTGTATTACAAAAACACGCACCTGCTATATTAATTCTATTTTTATATGGTGTTTACTATTTAATGAAGGAGATAAACATTTTTTCCAATGAAATAATTCCTACTAATATTCTAAACGCGAATGTTTGTGAGGATAGATGGATGTTTGTTACTCTTTCATGCAAAAACTACTGAACGGATTTGGATGAAACTTTATAATATACTAGCGACTCACCCTCGCTTCGCTCGGGTTCGTCCCTGGGTTCCTTCTAAATTCTAAAATAAAAGCAGCCTAAGTTACTCCTTATTACACATCGGCTATCTACCAGAGGAAGACCCATCAAAATCGGTCCAGCCATGTCAGAGATTCGCTGGAACAAACAGACAGACACACAAACAAAAATTGTAAAAAACGTTGTTTTGGTATACGTACCGTGTATACATCCATATGCATTTAGTAAAAAGCAGTTATTTCAATATTACAAGCAGACACTCCAATTTTATTTATCTGTATAGATTATTATAAAGTTTCATCCAGCTTATACATCATACATACATTATGTAGTTGAACTACGCGTGCGGAGTCGCGGGAAAACGCTAGTTATTATATAAGTTACAATTCAGACGTTATATTTCTATTCAAATACTTGTTTTAAGTACTTGTTTAAGGCAGTAGTAGCCCAGTAGGCAGTGGTAGCCCAGTGGTTACGCGCTCGTTTGGGAAACCGAGTGAAGCGGGTTCAAATCTCGGGTCTCGCACCTCTGATATTTTCATGTGCGAATCATTTCCAACATGATTACCACTTGTCTTAACGGTGAAGGAAAACATCGTGAGGAAACCTGCATGTCTGAGAGAACCTAGCAAGTTTTCAAAAGACATGTGAAGTCCGCCAACCCGCACTTGGCCAGCGTGGTGGACTATGGCCTGATTCCCCTTGTACTGAAGGGAGGCCCGTGCCCAGCAGTGGGACGTTAAAAAGGGCTGAATACTTGTTTTAATGTCGTAATTATAATTTAAATCATATGTTTTAATGAAAATATCGCTTAAATTCTTTAGTTTAGTTAATAACTTTAGTTAACTAACAGAACGTAATTTGACCTACAGTTTTAATTGTTACATGTGTGTATTATAAAATTTAAGTGTATTATACATTTATATCTAATCACTACATAGTATTAAAGCCTGTCTGTCCCTATGTATGCTTATATCTTTAAAATTACGCAACGGATTTTGATGCGGTTTTTTTAATAGATAGAGTGATTCAAGAGGAAGGTTTGTATGTATAATACATGCATACTATAGTACAGAAAAGCCGGGAAATTCAAAGATTTGTATTTCGTAGTAACCGTTAAAACGTACTTAGGGACGTACCCGAGCGAAGCGAGGGTTTCTCACTAGTAAGTCTAATATATTATAATGTTTTGAATAAGTACTCTAGTTTTTTTTAAGATATGAAATATCGGCGTCGAAGTTTGCTTTTATATCAACAACAACAATGTTGCCATGCGATGCATGATAAGTAAGTGAGAGAATGAAATATTTATAGAAAACTAGCAACTCTACCTCGCTTCGCTCGGGTTCGTCTAGTGCGAAACAAAAATAAATCTATTTCACGGGAACCATATTTCGGGATAAAAAGTAACCTATGTGCTAATCCAAACTATAATCTATCTCTCTGCCAAATTCCATCCAGATCCGTTCAGCCGTTCTGGCGTGATTAAGTAACAAACATCCATCCATATAAACTTTCGCATTTATAACATTAATAAGATAAATAGGAGTATAACTTATCTTATATCTAACAGGATCTTTGTTAATAAAACAATTTTAGTCGATATTATTTTAAAATATCGATCTAATAAGTTTTGCGAAAACTAGGTTGATGCTATTACGTGCTCTGGAAAGCGACAACATGCTTTTTGCTGTGGGTTTTGCTTGCGAGAAGAAAATTAATTTATTGCTATTTAAAATATAAAAATTTATATGTAGTTAATATTTGTTTGTTTGTTTGGAACTAATGAACAAATTTTATTAATGTATACTTACGACCGACTTCAGTAAAAAAATGTATACTGTAGGTTACATCTGAAGGCTTATATAAATTAAAAAAAAAACGATCCCTAAAGATGAAGTAATTGTAAGTGATTTTGAAGTCTATCTAGTATATATAATTATATTGAAATGTATACATTTTTGGAGTTAATAAATATTTTTTGTAATGAGACAGCTACTCCTCCTCTGCCCCTCATCAGTCTGTAAATCATTCAAACGTCAGGAACAAAATTTAAAATAAATCATGACAAAATCAAAAAATAATTTAAAATACATATCAGAAATCTCATTTATTATTAATTTTATTATGTTAAAAATTTATAGACAGACCTACCCACGACGAAATATTATATTATATTGGTTTCTCACTTCGTGTTCTTGCCTAATTGGCGTATTGTCGGTAGCCGAGTTGTTAAAACGGTAAAACTGCCGGCTACTGGTGGCTTTAAAGTAAATATTATAGCTTAAGACTAGAATCACTACATATTAAAAATTAAACATCGCGCTGTTAGTTTGTTTGGACTAATCTCAGAAACTACTGAACCGTTATTCATACAACTTTCAACAATAGAAATAGGGATTCTTTAAGAAGGTTTTATACACACTTTAGGCTCAGTTTCATGATAATTTCGTTGTTAACCAAAAAGCAACAACACGCGTGAGAAACCGCAAGTAAGAACTTGTTATTTATTAATATGCCTATTTATTCAAATCTGATATGTGAAAAGATAACTTAGTATACGCTACAAAAAGAATACAGAGATAAAATGCTATAAACTAAAGTATAGACTAGTTAACGCCTACGTATTAATTTTATCTTCATGAGAACGAGGATTCGTGTTTTTAATCAACTTTCAATTTCATATGTCAGCTACTTTATCATTCTACGTGTACAAGAAGTGTATAAGAACTATAGTGCATGTTATGAATAAATTATAATACTATGTTCTAATTAAAGAAATGTGTCAGTTTTATTGCAATTTATAGTTAAATTTAATAAAAAACTTATACATGATGTCTTTCTAAAATCATTTATCCCTAGGAATATTTTAACAGTTAGTATAGAATAAAGTATGTACATTGTACATACATTGTTATATAAAAGTAGGTAAGTGTTTTGAAAATAAAAAAATATATGTCATTTACTTGAAAAATGATTGATTGTCCATACAAACTTCCATCCCCTTCTTCTCTTTTTCATCCCCTTAAGTTGTTACTTAAAACTATCCTATGGCCTTTCCAGAGTCTCAAACTATCTTCATACCAAATTTCATCTAAATCGGTTCAGCGGATTAGGCGTGAAAAATTAACAGACAAACGGACAGAAAGACGGACGGACGGGCTGAGTATAGATAGTAGAAGTATATATGACAGATTATAATTTTATGACGATATAACGATTACATTTGTCTATGAAATAACATTTTGTTCAAGCCCCCAGATCCTAAAATGTTGAAATTCAGTATGACACTGATAAAAAATAGGTGAATATGGTTCGAATATCAGATTTTCATATGCGAATCACTTTCAACATAATTACCCCTTCCCGATGTTGGAGGAAATTATCAAAAGGAATTTTGTATGTATAGATAATCTAGATAATTTTCGAAAGACCTATGTATGAAGATCTCCAACTCGGACTTGGCCAGCGTGGTGGATATGGCCTGATGGGGGATCAGGCCATATCCACCACGCTCGCAATCTTCAATGCGAGGGAGGCCCATGCCCAGCACTGGGACAATAAAAAAAGACTGGCTGAGAATGTAATATTCATAATAAATCTAAAATTATTACTCGAGGAATGGTAAGTTTTGAGGAATATTTGAATCGCGTTTTAGTAAGGATGTAATATAGAAAGTCAAGCACATGAGTAGAAGCTGTATGTAACCAACCCTTTTTAATGTACCACTGTTGAGCACGGGCCTCCCTTCAATACGAGGGGGATCAGGCAATATTTCACCACGCTGGCCAAGTGCGGGTTGACGGTCTTCACACATCTTTCAAAAACTTGCTAGGTTCTCTCAGACATGCAGGTTTTCTCACGGTTTTTTCCTTCACCATAAGACAAGTGATCCTGCTTCACTCAGTTTCCCAAGCGAGCGCGTTACCACTGGGCTACTACTGCCTTTTTAGAAGCTGTACAAGGTACAATTGTTTATAAGTTACATGCCACACCATAACACGTGCCTCAAGAAACTAGGAAAGTAATATTTTATCTATTGGTGAATTAATTATATACATATGTTCATATTATATAGATGTACTTATAACCTTTCACCTTTTTAAAACTACCTTTTCAACGAGCTATAAGAACACACTCAATGTCACTTTAAATGAGACGTTAACGATTTACAACATAATTTGAATTATTCATTAATTAGCCTACCGACATACGACTATACCCATTTTTTGAATATAGTATTTTTATCACATGAAAACTTAGCTTTTGTTACTCTTATTACTTTCAAACTTCCTCCTAATTTTTATGAAAAAAAAGATAGGAAATACTTTACATAGTGTTATATAAAACGATAGTTTATCAATGTCATAGATAAGCTAATTATAAAATTATTTTCTCTATATAGAAACCTAACAAATTCCGACGATTGTAGAATGTCATCTATCTTATCTAAGCCCTCGAATACTTATATAGTCAATTATTATGAGCAAAGTCAGGGTCACCAATATATACAAAATTGCAAGATGCATCCAACTGATTTGAATATAATAGTAAATAGCTGACATTACAGACGAATGCCTGACAATTTATATGTAAATGTTATAAGGCTGTTGACTTCTAAGGAAATAATTGCGATACACACAATATGTAAAGTTTAAGTGCACTATGCACTCACACTCCTGCGAAGAATTTAACCGACATCACATAAAAATTATAATGTTTTTATTGTTTTTTTTTCTTTTTATTTACGTACATAACCTTATTTTTGTTACTCTTGCTCTCTGAAATTTAAAGTCCATCATAGATGAAGCAAACCCCCTGAAAAAAGATGACGGATGAATTAAAAAAGTTGTGACTTACATAGTTTCTATTTTAGAGAATTCTCTAAATATAAAGTAAAAAAAATACAATAAAAAAGACAAAAAAACCGACAACACAAAAAATATATACCTATATAAATATACAGGGTGTCATTAGCAGCGGTTTGGATACGCGCTCGCAGCTCTTCAATATTAACAATTCGCTTTTTGTACACAATCTCCTTCAGGAATACTCAGTAAAAAAAGTCCAAAGGACTTAGGTCGGGAGACCTTGGAGGCCACAAAATAGGTCTTAGGCTTATCTAATAAAATGTTGTCTCATTTAAAATTTTTTTCTAAAGAAACTGTTCATGTTGTTGGGAAACTACAATAGACATCCAGTTACACATCTACTCAGACATAATATTCAATAAAAAAAAATACGTTTTCGCAATTTCAATAAAATAGCATAAATAATACGTATTAAGATAATAAATTTTCAATAAAATCATGAAATCAGAAAATCTTGAAAACTGTAATAGTTTTACTAAATTTTTTTGGTTTTCTCATAGGGTACCATCTCACCTCTCGCCACTTTTCGTTCGGAATACTGTTAACGAAACACCCTGTATATTTTACATAAAAAAATAACTATTTTATATAAAAAGTAAAAAATCGCGTAAATCTAAGAAAGTATTAAATAAAAAATCTAAAGTAAGTACTACTTTATAGAGATAGTCTAATCAAAATCGGCCAACAATACCATTTAGTGGGAACTAAAAGTGTTTTTGAATATTCATCAACTACTATGAAACAGATTGGACGCTGAATACAAAATGTAACCGACATGGGAACGGATTTATTGTTCTCATTCTCACCTTACAAATACATTTTGTTCTCTATGCATTTTGAGCTTCTACAAATGATATTCCACTTATTATCATATTATAAATAAATTTATCTTGGCAGTTCTTTTTAACCGACTTCAAAAAAAAGATGTTATTAATTCGATACGTATGTATGTATGTAATATTATTGGAACTGCAATATTCACATATGATTATATATTAGGGCTTCTAAGAATATACACAATTTTATAGGTGTATGTTGTATATGTGTATGTTTGTCCACGCGTTTCTCCGAAACTAGTTATCGAATCGTGATCATTCTTTTTTTATTTGTTAACAATTATTCCAACTTAAGGTATAGTAAAATTTCATCAAAATCATTTCAGTAGTTTTTATGTTATAGACTAAAACATGTGACGGACTGATTTATTAATTTACAAAGAACTATTTCAGTTTTTTCTTAAAACAAAAAATTACGAAATAAATATAAGAGTAATTTAAAAAAAAAAAAAAATTTTCTACTACCTACATATATATATCTCCAGACTATATAGTATATTTAACTAAATTAGCATAGTAACTCGCAACAAAATGATACAGACTGAGAAAAAATATGTATTTAAAGTTCTTCCTGGTACAAATTACAATCATTTTTTTTTATTATTATTAGGTATGTAGAATTTCCGAAATTAGTTAACACTATTAGTTTGTTTCTAGTTACAAATAAACTAGTGACTTAACCTCGCTTCGCTCGGATGCGTCCTAAGTAGGTTTTAATGTTTTTGGACAGAACCATAATTATTTTTCTAAAATATTATCCTAAGTTACTCCTAATAACATCAACCATCTGCCAGTGAAAGTGCCGTCAAAATCAGTCCAGCCATTTCGTTATATGGCGTTGCTAAAGTTTTTCGTATTTCCGTAATATATTGTTTTCATATAACTTATATATACGGACTTTTTTTTATGAGATTCAGTGACAAACGAGCAGACAGACCACCTGATGGAAAGTAGTACCTGTCGCCCGTAACACCTACGGTTCATGCACTTACGTTTTAAGTAACAAAAATGCAGAATCACAGGTGCGTTGTCACTGTGAGGACTAAGATGATATGCCTATGGCTACCTTATCTTTCATACCGGAACACAACAATGCAATCATTGTTGCTTGGTGGCAGAAATAGATAAGGGAGTGGTACCCATCCAGTCGGACTCCTCAGGCTTGACAGAGTCCTACCACCGGTGAAACTATAATTCTTTAGTCTAAGCCTAAAACGTGGTTATTTAGACAAATAGTTGCGGTATTATTTCCGATCGCAACATACATATATATTGTGTCACTTTCTCCGTTCAAAATGACAAGTCATGGCAAAGAGAAAAAATATGTCGACTCATCTTCACATCTAAAGTTTGAAAAGAGATGAAGCTATTATTTGTATACAATAGAGAAAGACGCGAGATTGTTGTTCGTTTTCTAAAGCAATAGTGAAATTTTAATATGTCTTAACTAAAGCCTTAATACAAGATTATACCGATTCGTTTCTGGAGTAAATGGATGGAACATCCTACTAATATTATAAATGCGATTTGTGAGGATGTCTGGATGTATATATATGGATGTTTGTTACTTTTTCACGCAAAAACTACTGAATAGATTTTAATGAAAATATAATAATATAGCTCATACATAATAATAACACATAGGGTACTTTTTATCCCGGAAAAATGTACAGTTTCCGTGGGATAGATTTGTTTTTGTTTTTCTAGAGACGAACCCAAGTAAAGCAAGGGTGAGCCGCTAGTTTAAAACTAAAATTGGTCAAAAGTGCTATTCGGGTTTTATATAACCCGCAATTGACCAAGTTCCAGATGGATTTTGCTTGCTTTTGTGTAACCCTAAAAATATCTTCAATTAATAGGTACAATAATTTCTTCACCTTGCTGATCACATATTATAATATGAAAAAAAATACTTTATATTTTGTTTGAAATCCATTTAAGTACTTAAATGATCAAATTGTATTCCTCTTAAAATTTTACGAAAATAAATATAGAAAACAATAGGATACTGAAATATAATACAAATATGTATTATAAAACACACATTATTATTTACAAAATCTATACATTTATACATATAAATGAAATTGAAGTGTTTGTCTATAATTTCAAAATAACTATGTTTTCTTAAGTACATAGAGTTATTTATATGATATGAATATCTAAACAATTATTTTTACAATTTTGAAGTAACTTCTAAACTTCTATACGCACGCTTGACTTGGGGAGTAAGCTGGTGAATGCGTTAAGAAAAAATTTACGTACGTTTCTTGCCATGGTAACCGTTGTTATTGTCTGGACAAATGATATATAATATTATATTCTTTCCTTAAATGATATTCTCTAAATATATGATTGTAATATGCCTAATATGCCTTATTTTTACTATCTCACCTATCCTATTTATATAAAACAAAAATCGAATTTCATAAAGAGTACCGATAACCTACAGCAGTTTTACTTCTTGCCCTTGTACACATTAATACACACACTCTTTAATTTTTTTATCTCTCGGCCTTTTATTTGTCCGGGATAATCTTTGGAAAGACTTAACCGTTTGTAATGAGACTTTCACTAAAAGATAGAGAAGTTTGTAGAGCTACATATAGGGTATGATTCATTCCAGGAAAATCAAAAAATTACCCAAAATTTGAATTTAAGATTTCACAAAAAGGTCCGCGATAGCAAGTACATATGTATGTGAGATACATAATTAAGGTACACTCACAATAACTTTTTTTTTCTAAAGAAAACTATCTAGGAACGCATCCAAGTGAAGTGAGGGTAAGTCGTTAGTTTATAAAAAAACATATTTTGCTATTATATTGGCGACTATACCTAATAATTTTCAAAAATCCATTCTTAGCTGAAGCCTACGTAATAGGTAATAGCTATTTAATTTATACATATAGTAAAGTTGTAACTGATCGCTGTCTGTACATGGAAGATATTTGATTTATTAACGCAATAGAACCCAAAACAATGAATTTTAGTTTTTTTGTCTGTTTGTCAAATTGTCTGTTTGTTTGTGCGTGCTAATCTTAGAAAAGGTTTAACCGATTTGGGTGCGGTTTTTACTAATGTATTGCAGTAAGCTTCACTTAACATTTAGTATTTGTCTTATTTCAGTCGGTTCCTAAATAAAAAAGTTATGTTAATTTAAAGAATCGCTAGTATATACATATACATATATATATACAATATATATACATATATATATATATATATATATATATATATATATATATATATATATATATATATATATATATATATATATATATATATACAGACATGCTTTACTGTAAATTATTCAATTAAATTTAATTTCTTTGGATAACTTTTATCAACTCATCGTAATTCTAGGTAAATCAGAATTAAACGCTCCATTTGACTAACTTATTTCTTGAGTTAGACAGAACTTTCTCTTAACTTTTAGTTTTAACCGCTTCAAATTCTTAGATTAATTAGTTAAGGTCATCTAAAAAGTCCGCAACATCTAGTTCTTCTGTTGCCAACAGCCAAAATAGTAAGATATTAATATTGTTGTTTTAAGATGCAAGTATGATATATATATATATATATATATATATATATATATATATATATATAATTTTGAGAAAAAACCTACCTATAGGACGGAATAATTACATTTAGATAGGTAGATTAATTACATATAACTTTTTAAACTTAAAACTTTTTACATAAAACTTTAACTAGTTAAAAAATAACCTTTTATTTTTTATTCTCTGTTCTTTCCATATATCAGAAAATATTATTATTAAATTATTGGACTACTATGATATATGGAAAGCTTTGTTCTGACGACACGTTTGGGTCAGTTTGTAGTGACCCCACTTTCTGTGCAAGCAGTCGCAGGTTCGAGTCCCGCTGGGGGCATTTATTTGTGTGATGAGCACGAAAGTTTGTACTCCAGTCATGGGTTTATATTTATAATATGTATATTTAAAGTTATATATGTGTAGTGTATCAACTATCTGGTATATAGGTATAGTGTATAATATCTGGTTCCGTTGGTACCCTTCGGGTACGGAACCCTAAAAATGCTAAATATATGTATGTATACGATGGTAAAAACTTCAACTAACCGTTGAAAACTGATTATTCTAGTCTAAAAGATAATCGCTATGCTGTAGGCGTATTAGGGTTTTTAAAATAACTATCCGATCAAAAATATACTTTAAGTATAAATATAATAAGGCTTATTTTGTAACTTGCAAAGCGTTGGTTGTGTAAAAATTACGAAATTTAATTATCCTCTCGTGATTTACTGCAGATTATTACGCTATATTTGTATCGGGGAAAGTTTTTGAAGAGATTTTGAGTTTTAATATTCTGTTAACATTGAATGAATGATTGATGATTGAATGATCTAATAAAAACATTCTTTATCTATTATTATATTATTACATTACGAAGAAAAATAAAATTTTATATGTATTGACCGACTTCGAAAATTGTGTATGATTTGCGATACCTGTGTCAATAGTGAACCGATTATCTTCATGCTATATCAGGTTAATTTTGGATGAAATTTGGAATGGAGATAATTTATATCGTGAATTTAGGCTGGATTTAGACTACTTTATCAGCGTACCAGTAACTCCCATGCGAGCTAAACTTCTGTCAAAAACGAGTTGTAATTAAAATTAGCTATTTTTCGCGGCCTCGCCCGCGTACTTTAATTTTGTAGAATTATTCTACACTCGTAAATCTTAGTGACAAAGAGGTAAAACCCCAAAGAAATGTATTCTACTTTCTTAGATTTACACGAATATTATATATTTTTAATAAAAATATCATTTAAGATTTTTCTCTCTTCTTTCACCATAATTGCTGTAAAGTATTCGAAACGTCGGAAACTTAAAATCAAAATGAATCCGCAAACAAAGCGGAAAAGATACTTTTATTTAAAGCTCGTTCAAACAAACTCTTCATCTTTATATATTATCATAGTCCATAGATTTCAAAACAAACTACATAATTGCAATCAAATAATATAAGAATAATGTTATTAGTTTTCTTTTCAGTTAATAGCTTTTTATTCAGTCAGTTACGTTATATATTATAAATGTACTAGCGACTCACTATCGCTTCGCTCGGTTTTATCCCTAGCTATATACCCCATACAAACTTTCATCCCCATGTTCACTTCCTTGAGGGATGATTTCCGGGATAAAAAGTATCATATGTCCTTTTCAGGGTCTAAACTATCTCCATACCAATTAAGCATGAAAAGAAGACACAGACAGACAGACAGACAGACAGAGTTACTTTCGCATTTAAAATATTAGTATGGAATAATATTAGTATGGAATGATATTAGTATGGATATATTTTACAGATTTCTCGTCATAAGTTTTAGTACTGACTACACTTAATGTTACGCCCCAAGCATAAACGTTCACGCGGTGTTATATTAATGTCTTAATTCTCCTACGCCTTTATAATGTAAATTACTTGTTATTAGTTCATATTACATGACGCCAATAGTTAGAAAGTTTGCGACAGAAGAAATCTATACATATAATAAAATTCTGTGTTGAATCTGTACATTAAATATTTTTTGAAAAATCTTATTGAATAGTCATTATTATCGATATAGAGGTCGAAGCTATAGTTTTTAGAATTTTTGTCAGTCTGTCTGTCTGTTATCTCATCATAGAAAAACCACTGGAGGGATTTTGATGAAATTTGCTATGGTGATAGCTGGCTATCCGGGTCAACATATAGGATACTATTTACTGCGGGAAAATATCTCATCTCTGAGCTAAACGTTAAAACGTAACTAGGGACGATCCCGAACGAGGATAAGTTGCTAGTTTTTTTTTTTTTTTATAAAAAAAAATATAAATAAAAAAATAATAAAAGCGTGTTAATATTTTAACACGCTTTTATTATTTTCACGTTTAATTAACTTACTATGTATCAAATTGACGTTACTTCTAATTCCTAACGAACGTATTTATATAAAATCTTGTTTGCGAAATATTGAAGGCTATTTATATGCAAAAATGTACATCAATCTGTCGCTCTATTGCTTTAAAAAAGGAGAACAAATCAACAAACTTTCGCATTACTAATATTGTTTTTATCTATACTAATATTATAAAGCTGAAGAGTTTGTTTGTTTGTTTGTTTGGTAGAACGCGATAGTCTCAGGAACTACTAATCTGATTTGAAAAATTCTTTTTGCTTTAAATAGCCCGTTAACTGAGGATGGTTATAGGCTATATATCATCCCGGGAAAATGTACGGTTCCCGTGGGATAGATTTGGATTTGTCTAGAGACGAACCCGAAGCGAAGCGAGGGTGAGTCGCTAGTTTTGTATAAGAATGAATGAATATTAACAGAATTAACGCTGTGCATACTAAATCGGTATATTATATTACTAGCCAATAAGTTAACCATAGAAAGCTCTTTAATATTCCTTTACAAGTGCTTGAAATGTATATTTAAATACAAAGCGGAAATGGTACGCGATAAAAGAAAAAAATCCAATGAAATAATTGACTACGTACTTTCTAAATATGTACCTTCTGCACAAACATAATATGTTTATGAATATCATGTATGAAGACAAACAATAATGTTTCAAAATTCAATTCAATTCAATTCAATTTTCTTGTAATTCAAATTAAAATGCTTCAAAATAAATATAATACTAGCAATTCACCGTTTTGGTTTGTCCCTTAATACGTTTTAACGGTTGGTATAGATTTATCAGAGATGAGATATTTTCTCGCTGTAAAAAGTATCCTATATGTTGACCCGAATAACCAGCTATCATACCAAATTTCATCAAAATCTGTACAGTGGTTTTTTCGTGATGCGTTCCCAGACAGATGAGACAGACAAACTGACAAAAATTAAAAGAAAACTACAGATTCGGCCTCTGTATAGATACTAATGACTATTTCTATAACACTATTTTACTATATTTACTATTCTATTTATATAATAATAAAAAAAGGAAAAGAACCAAACTAAAAAATTATGCTATCACTCTTTCAAGGGGAAGAGAACAAATGCTTAAAAATACTTAGTATTATTTTAGTATTAATTATTCCTTTTTTTTTCTAAAAAAATGTAAATTAAGAAAAAAATTAGTAATCTATACTAATATTGTAAATGTGAAAGTTTGTGAGTATAGATGTTTGTTACTCTTTCACGCCAGAACGGCTGAACGGATCTGGATGAAATTTGGCACAGAGATAGATTATATAGGCTATATAGACTGAAATAATACATAGGCTGCTTTTATCCCGGAAAAATGTACGGTTCCCGTGGGATAGGTTTGTTTTTCTAGAGATGAAGCCGAGCAAAGCGAGGGTGAGCCGCTAGTTATATATATTACGAGACTATTTCAGAAGTAGGTCAGGTAGGCCAAATAAAATTCGGTGTAACAGCACATAGTTTTTAATATTTTATACAGAGTCAGAGTAATGGCTCAAACGACATTAGAATCAAGAATAACGCGTTGCTAAAGTCATTTAACAAAACACAATACTATTCCCGCCCTTTTTCCACTCAAGATGACAACGTCAGAAAACTCAAATAAGTATTTTATATCAGAATGACAACATAAAGAATCAAATAATTAATTTACAATAATACATATAAACCCTACTTTTATATAATTAATAATTTATATTATTATTAGTATAACATATAGTAAATACTTCATACTACGAGACTTCGGTGTGCTAGTCAGACTCGCACTTGGCCAATTTTGAAGCTAGTCCAATAGAAGTTTTCAAAAAATATAGAAGTCATAGGCAAAAGTGACTACTTTCACTTTTTAGTATTAAGATGTAGTTATTTGGCAAAGGATATTTTGCATTAATAGAGAAATTTTACGATCGAATTTGAATTGCAAATCATCCGAAACGGGATCATTTGATGTGTTCATAGTTTAAAATTAAAAGGGATAAATAAAATTTTATGTGACATTTATGATGTATAAGAGTTATGAAATAAGTGAAATTGTAAAGAAAGGCTTAACTAGAATACTATATCAAACCAATACGCCTATACCGGAATTTGCAAGATCAATCTTCTATACATATAATAAAATTCTGAGTTGAATTAAATATTTTTTGGAAAATCTTATTGAAATATTCATTATTATCGATACAGAGGCCGAATCTACAGTTTTTAGAATATTTGTCTGTCTGTCTGTCTGGGAACGCATCACGAGAAAATCACAGAATTTTATGAAATTTGGTATGAAGATAGCTGGTTATTCGGATCAACATATAGGATACATCTTAATGCAGGAAAATATTTTATATCTGAGAAATCTATACTAAACTTTAAAACGTAACTAGGGCTGGACCCGAGATCAGCGAGAATGAGTCGCTAATTTCCTATAAAAAGCTTTTATATTGATGACGAAAAATCGAACAAGTGCAAGTCTGACTCGCACACCGAGGATTCCGTAGCTTGAAACATTACATTTTTTTTTAGGATATTATTTTATTGACTAAAATTAATATACTACCTTCGACATTCATTTTATTGCCAACATGAATAAGTTTGTATTTCATAGTGTCACAGGGAAAAGTTCATTTTGTGACCAAATTGCGTGAATCAGAAAATATCTCTTATATCTCTAACTACTTGAAATATTTTCTTCAAATAATTTTAAAATATTCCGTTTTTATGTTTTCGCTACGGAAACCTAAAAATGGCTTTAGGTGTATTAAATATCGATTGACACGAATTGATAGTATAGTAATTAATTAAAACAATACATTATAAGGAGATATTAGTATTTTAATTTTAATTTTCTTGAGTGAAACCCTAATTCTTTTTCTAAAATAAAAGTAGTCTAAGTTACTCCTTATAATATCAGCTATCTGCCAGTAAAAGTTTTATTAAAATTGGTCCAGCCGTTTCGGAGATTAGAGAGCAAACAGACAGACAGACATATATAGGTACCGTATGTAATTCCATATGCATTTAGTATAAAGCTGTTATTTTGACATTACAAACAGACACTTCAATTTTATTTATCTGTATATATGAGCAGGAATCGAACGCGCTACCTCTCTGGTTTACCTCCTAATAAACTCCTTGCAGTCACAACACTATGTAACAAGGCTGAACAATATCAATTACCAGTTATCCCACGGTGTGAAACAGTTTTGTCATCTATTATACCGATGTCATAATTATTCACTGAAGCATATGTCACAGATATTATGACACGTTACATAAATGTGTCAAGATTTGTTAATACTAGCTCTGGTATCTGGCGTTGCTTGATTTTGTATTTTTTTGTTTACTTATTAAATAGTATTCTGTAATCTTTGATTTCTTAATAATATAATAATTATAAGCGTATTTTATTTTATATATAAACTTGTCGAACAATTTGTATATCACTTCGATTTGAATATTTTTGCATTTATGTATATTGTCTTTTTACGGTGTTTATGGAAATGGCATAATGACTTCCATCTTCTTTAACCAAAACTTACCTACTAGAAGAATATAATAATGATGATGAATAACAATAATGTTATAACTTGTTAAAACCAATCATATCAATGCTGATAACCATTGAGGACTTCCATTATCAACCTTCTGGCTCCATCATCAGACCAGTTCAATTTATCAATGAAAAATCTATACAGATAAATAAAATTGATGTGTCTGTTTGTAATGTCAAAATAATAGCTTAATACTAAATGCATATGGAATTATACACGGTACTTATAAGAAAAACTTAATTTTTAAAAATGTTTGTCTGTCTGTTTGTCTGTTTGTTACGGCTTATCTCCGAAAAGGCTGGACCAATTTAAACGCGACTTTCACTGGTAAATAGCTGATATTATAAGAAGTAACTTAGGTTACTTTTATTATAGAAAAAAAATAGAGTTCCGCTCAATAAAATTAAAACGTACCTAGGGACGAACCCGAGAGAAGCGAGGGTGAGTCGCTAGTTAACATATAAAAATTAAAGATATTGAAGTTAATTAGATACAGTTAATAAAAGCAAAACAGTCTTCCTATTTAACGACTTATTAAACAAGTTGTATTAGAAAACGACAAATTCTAGTGATACAATGTAAATTCGAGTTTCCATTCCGCATTCTTGTGCGCACGCGACGTTGACAAACAACTGATACCAAATTATCTAGTTTATATAGCATTGTATTTATATTCATAACTTGTTAGGTTAGTGACTGCAGATCAGGAGGTACAAGGTTTGAATCCCTTTAAAGATATACGTAAACTGCCTCGGTGGTGTAGTGGCTAGTATGTACGTCTGCACATCCGGAGGTCCTGTGTTTTAGTCCCGGGTCGGGCTAAGTTTAGATATTGAGTCTTTCTGTATAGTAAGCCTCAGTAACAGCCCGGAGTTGGGCAGTTAGCGGTGTTTCATCCTCGTGCTTCGGACACGCAAAGCCGTCGGTCCTGCGCCTTAACTCTCACTGGTCGTGTTAGTAGTCGTCTCACCGGAGTATGAATTAAGTGAGATGGACCGCCGTGGCCGGAATCGGTCAGAAGGACATTACTATTATATATGTAAACTAGAGACTTGCCCGCGCTTTACTCAAATGCGTCCGTACGTATGTTTTAAATAGACGAAAAATAGTTATTTAGAGTTCGTCTTTGAAGATATATAGACATATGCTATTGCAGACTTTCCTGTAGGCCTTTTAAGACCTACAATTATCTAGTACATTGATTAATATTCGGTCATTCGACATCGAACCTACTACCTATAGATGTGCATGCATAAATGTATAAAATAAGATATATTTTACACGTCATACAAGACACTTTATAGCGCACCACACAAAAAATACATAAGAGAAATATACATTAAAATATAAAAGCTGCACAGCAAGAGGTCTTATCGCTAGAAGCGATTTCTTCCTTCAATTCATTAAAAAAAAAATTCCGTAGTTTGCTCGCGTATTATGTACGTCGATAGATATTAATTTATATGTTAATCCAAAAATTGAAGCTATCTAACTCTCTGAATTTCACTCAAATCTGCTAAGCCGCTATTATATTATACTAGCGACTTACCGCTCGCTTCGGGTTCGTCCCTAGTCAAAAACAAATCTATCCTACGGAAACCTTACTTTTTCCGTGTTAATATATAGCCTATAGCCTTCCTCAATAAAGGGAATATCTAATGCAAAAAGAATTTTTCAAATCGGATTAGTAGTTCCTGAGATAAGCGCATTTAAGCTAACAAACACACTCTTTATAATATGAGTATAGATACGGAACAATTTTCCTTGGTTTTTCATCTCACTCTAGACTATGTTTCAACTTAAGGTTCTTGACCTACGCTACTGTGAAAAGTTAAAATAACTTAGTTTATAAATCGTTTTACATCCAATTAAACGCTTTCAAATTAATGATTAATGGGAGGTGTAAAGAATGTTTACATTCTTACAAGAAAAAAAGCACTAATAAAGAATGTCATAAAGTCGAAAATAAAATATCAAGAGGCTGTGATATTAGCATTTATAAATGATTAGCATAAACTATTAAATAATCCACTTAATATGTAGATTACGTTTAATCTTCTATATGCATACCAATATTATAAAGATCAAGTGTTTTTATTTAGTTTGTTAGAACGCGCTAATCTATGGAACTACTTGTCTAGATTTTTTTTATTTTATACCTTACTAGCGTTGGTTCTCCATACAAACTTGCATCCCCATTTACACCCTCTTAAGGGATGATTTCCGGGATAAAAGCTATCCTATGTCCTTTCCAGGGTCTTAAACTATCTTATCAAAAACACAAACAGACAGAAAAACAAAAAAATTGAAAAAAATCTGGATTTGTTCTATTTTTCTTCTTACATCCCCCTGACTCAGTTTTTAGCATTTTTTTTCTATGTATAGACATTCGACCTCTACAGTTTTATTATAATTGTGTAGATATCTTTTGGCTAGTCTCAGTGAGATTGGCCGCCGTGACCGTAATTGGTAAACTTAGTTATTACAAGTCACTCATTTCACACATCTCTATACATTTGTATTGCTATAATTAATATATTTTTATTGTTTTCAGGTACGCTCCATTGAATATATGATTAGTTGTATTTTGCATCGTTTAATTGTGAGTATAATATGCATATTTTTCTAACCACTTTTACTTTGAAATATTACAGTGTTATAAGGAAACCTAAGAAGTGAATATTTTGAATCTTCAAAAGTTACGTTAAGAAAATATCATACTTAGCTGCTACATAGTATGTACCTACCTCCATAACTAAACTATTTTTAGTGCAGATACTTATAAAAATGATTGTATTAGTTTACTTATAAAAAAATATTTGAACAACTCATAAAATGTCTATGTTCTTCTTAACTTATTTTAAAATTAAAATAAAAGCCTGAAATTTTTCAGGCTTTTATTTTAATTTTCTTTTGGTTTAATTTTCTTTAATTGGTTCATAATAAATAGGTATATGGGTATTACACAAATAATGCTATGAGCTCTATACTGGCTATCTATAGTCATTGAGATTCAGGTTTCTACAGAAATTCTCACTAACAGTCCGAAATTGAGAAGATAACGGTGTTTCAAAACCGTATTTCAGAAAGCACGTAAAGCAACAGCTTTATGTGTATGAAACAACAGTTTATATACATAAACTATCATCTGGCTTGTGGAATTTTCTTCCCACCAAGAGCTTGAAAGTGAAAAATGTAGAGAGTGCACTTGTGTTTGCGCACACACTTGTCCAATATATCCTGGGTATATGTCTCTCTGTCTGTCTTTGTAGCCTGACATTATTATTATTTAATTTAAAAACAGGCAATTCAATCTATTAACTAAGAAACATCCCCAAAAAATCAAACCTGTGCCAATCAAAGGGTTTAAACTCCATAATCATTATCCACGTTTAGAAGTTATAATTACATTTCCGGTGAACTCAATTAATTGGAATACGAAACAACATATAATTGTAGGGTACGTAGAAATCCCATGGGAAAATGCTTTGTTCAAATCGTTGAAAGTAGGTAGGTATTGTTTGATATATTGAAAGATTATATTGTAATTAAAACTTTTTCATGCTATAAATGATTTATTTGCGTACCTAGTTATTGCGTGATTCAGGCAGCAGTTATGAAACTGAAGATTTTTTTATTTGGACGCGCTCAGGAACCATTTGCTTGATTCGACGAATTCTTGGTGCATTTAATGGTATATTTATTGAGAAATATTATAGGTTATCGTCATCATTTGGACGACAAGTTTGGCTCAGATTGTAATGACCCTACTTGCTGTGTTAGCGGTCGCGGGTTCGAGTCCCGCTGGGGGCATTCGTTTGTGCGATTAGCACGAATGTTTGTACTCCAGTTATGGGTTTATATTTATAATATGTATGTATTTAAAGTTATATATGTGTAGTGCATCAACTATCTGGTATCCATAACACAAGCGTCGTAGCTTACCATGGAAGTAGATGGTGATGAGTGTTATTGTCCCAACATATTTATTTATTTATTTATCATCATGCTTAGCAGCAAATCTTAGGAGCGAAGTAATCGGATTACTATTATAAATGTGAAAGTTTGTAGGTGAGTTTGTTTGTTACTGCTTCACACTGAAACAGCTGAACAGATTTGGATGAAATTTACTACACAGGTAAACTGTGACCTGAAGTAACTATTAGGCTACACACGAAGGGACGCACCTGAGCGAGGCCAGGCTAAGTTGTTAGTTATATATGAACAGTGAATACACTATGCGAGAGAAGCCGCGAGCTAAAGCTAGCTCATTACAGTACCGCAGCAAGCGCGTAAGTAAACTTAGAAACATAAGCCGCGTCTTCTACAAATTGGAATAAAACTTGGTGCTTGCAATTAAAAATATTGATTGTAAGAAAATTGGACAATAATATTACATCTTGATACTGCTAAAATTTAAATCATTATGTACTTACGTATACGTATAATACTTGTTATATACATATATCTGCATAGATCTATACTGAGTTATCAGTTACTCATCAGAATTTCAAATATTTTCTTAGAAAGTCACACTGTTTATTTCTCCTAAGTTTTCTAAGAAGCCAGATATCATCATCTTGTCCAGCCATTAACAAAACTGTTATCAGTTGAAGTATTTCTTACAACTTGTTTGCTCTCCTCACAATATCTTTAGTTAAGTGGAAATGTAAATCTAAAGACGTATCCTTTGTAGAACCGGTTAATATCCACTTGTTTTCATCTTTTTCGCAAATGTCCTATCTATATATTATCTAAAACTGTCATAGCGAGCGGTCTATGGTCAGAATAATTTATAAAAAACATCTTGGAGTAAAGTTACAAGTTGCAAAAAGAAGTCGACTTTTTTAAAATTTATGTATAATATAATTAGAACCTGCTGTTGTGGAATAATTTTATAATATATTAAAAGTCTAAAGTTGTTTTGGGTTCAGTTTAGGTAGAAAGCGAATTTTTTGGATTCATTCAGGTTCATTAGATATATTACTACTATCCAAAATGCATTCGATATTGAAAGCGAAAAGATGTCATTGGTTTTTTCTATGTATTCCAAAGGAACTTTAGATTTAGTCGATTATTATATCATATATGTCATTTGATGAGCTAAATCCACAAAAGGTGCCATCTTGTAAAGTTTTATGCTAAATCTGGACAACGTCTACTTAATTATGATCTATATAATTTTGAATTGTCCTCCTGACTGATTTTGGCCACAGCAGCTGATCTCATTGACTACCTACTATACATGAAGACATAAGTGTACACTCTATTCTTGTCACTCACATACACACTGGTGAGATGACAATTCGACACTACCGGTAAAAGAACAGGTGTAGAACTAACGGCAGTAACACCGCCAACTTCCGAGCTTCGGGCTATTAACAAGCTTAATAATTAAACTTGGGCCGACCCGGGATTCGAGCCCAGGACCTCATCATCTGCAGCCGTCCATGCTAGCAACTAGACCGGTGAGGCAGTTATTAATATAAAACATGTAAGTGAATACATATGCTTATTCTAATGTTGTTTCAAATTCAAGCAACAAAAGATTAAAGGTGCCTTTACATTCCTCGCTTCGTACCACCTGTGGTAAAACATAGCTCGCGCGTTCATTATAGTTTGAGAGATGGCGAAGGATTTCATAATCTATTAAAAAATAGCAATAAAAATCATATATAGACAAGACAATTGTTTATATTTGATATAATTTATTTAAAATTATTATTTTATATATTCTATACAATGTAAAATATTACTATACGTAAATTCCAAAAGTCTAAGCCCTACCGAGCTTATATTAATAATGTGTCGAAAATATTTTTATTGGCACATTTTATCAAAATAATGATTTCCAATAGCATATAAATAACTAGTGACTCACCCATAGGTACCATAGGTTGATTGCCCGTATAAACTTTCATCCCCATTTTCATCCCTTAAGAGATAATTTCCGAAATAAAAAATAACCTATGCCCTTCCTAGAGTCTCAAACTATCTTCTTACCAAATTTTATCTAAATCGGTCTAGTTCTTTTTGAGTTTATTCGTTACAAACATACAAAATACAAATTCTTCCTCTTTATAATAGTAGTGTAGGTAGCAATCAGCAATCGTCTCTTGGACTACTTCACTAGTATGCATCAGTCACGTATGTTGACATAACTTTGCGTACATCTGACCGGTCGGGACCAGTACTTGATAACTGAAATATTTGTTTAATAACCACAGATTGCAGATGCACGTACCTACATACACTGTGTAAAAACGATTTAAAGTTTTTACCACTTATATAAATGAACAAGTGATTTGCCCTAGCTTCGCTCGATTGCGTCTGCTTTTTGCGACCTAATAAAAAAAAACTTTTATTTATATACAAACATATATTCATATTTTTCTATGTATCTACATAAATAAAAATAAATTTTCGTATGTTTGTCCTCTATGCGTTCCTAAACTAGTGGACGGATTGTGATGAAACTCTGGTGAGTTATTCAGTATAGTCTGCGCAAGTTGCTAGTGTAAAGAAAGAATTTTTTTGGACTTTTGTCTTTCATTCCTTTCTAAACCGTTTAAGCTTAGAGACGCATCCCAGCGAAGCGAGAGTAAGTCGCTAGTATGTTATACTTGTACGTAATATGTTACATATGTCTTTTGGCAAACGATTAGCGCTATGCTTTCCAAAATTTTATTACTAACAGAAGTTTAACAGGTCTATTTGTGTATTAAATTTCATCCAAATCCACGAAGAAACAAACAGACGCACAAACAAACTTTTACTTTTATATTAGTAGCGTAATCATTTGTTCCGTCTCGTAACTCAAGTTTTTAACGCAAGTTATAAACTATTATCAATCTCACTTAGAAGAACTCACTGGATTGCGATGGTCACCCATCAAATACGTGCCGCAGCCGAATTCCTTAACTTAGATCCTTACCCAATTTAACCAACAACACTTCAGTCATGTTTGTGTTATTTTGGCCTTGAATGATTTCTTTTCATTTGAACCAGTTCAATTATGCTTATTGAATAATCTAAGCAGAACGATTTTTATCATTTTATCAATATATAAAAGCAATCTTATTGCTTAAAGCATAGAGTTCAAAATTGTACATCATTTCCGTTGTATAGTAGCGGTCATCTACCTCTTATAACGTTATGGTAGCCTGGTAACGGACATTGTTATTTGAGAAAAAAAAATTAACTGTGTCACGATTAAATCAAAGTAGTTTTTCACCTCTATGTTAGTTCTTTCTTCCATAGATTATAACTATTAACAAATGTTTTATGTTATCTATACTTATAATATTATAGAGGTAAAGATTGTTGAGTTTGTGAGGTTGTAGGGGGTAATCTCTGGATCTACTGAACCGATTTGGATGAAATTTGGTAAGAAGATAGTTTAAAAATACTTTTTATCCCGGACATCCCTTAAGGGAGTGAAAGTTTGTACGGGGAATCAAGCTAGGGACGAACTCAAGCGAAGCGAGGGTGAGCCGCTAGTTTATTATAAATGCGAAATAGTGTGTGTTTCTTTGTTACTTTTTTATGCTGTGAAAACAAGATTTAAGTTAAAATATAGCTTATATCAATTTTTAATTTAAAATATAGCTTATATCCTGAAAAACTTTTTAATCACTTTCTTTACCACACGAGCAGAGCTGCGGACAAAACCGAAAAAATAAGTATATTTGTGGTATTTTTAAATAAAACTATCATTTAGAAGTTCTTCGTGGATTTCTTTTGATTTTTTCCCGTGACCATGATTGCTGTAAAGCATTCGAAGCGTCGGGAACCAAAAATCAAAATACATCCACGAAAAAACCCGAAAAGATAGTTTTACCTGAAATGTCAAATATTCGCGTAAATCTAAGAAAAAATATTATTTGTAGTCTTTGTATGTATCTTTTACATTCTTTATTTAAATACGAATTTTATCAAAAAAATCTATCAAAAACATTAATTTTAAACTTTATGGTATTTTATTATTATCATTTACTTTTTTTTTTCGTCGACATCGCAGAGAACATAATTCTCAAAAATATGTGTGAATTTTATTATAGTAGTAACTTAGAATTTATATTAGTTCTTTTAAATAATGAATTATACTTTTATACTATTTAGTTAATATAAATAAGTAAAAAAAACTTTGCCTTTAAAAAGCTTTGAGTCAAATCAAACTAGAAAAGCCTAGATTCTAGAGCTCCTTAAAGAGATCCACTATCTTTCTGCTTTCCTCTAGCTTCATTATTTGATCAGGTGACAGATAAATTATTGTATTGTCATCTTACTAATATTATAAATGTGAAAGTTTGTGAGTATGTATGGATGTATGTTACTCTTTTACGCCAGAACGGCTGAACGGATCTGGATGAAAGGCACAGAGATAGATTATAGTCTGGAATAGCGCATAACGTACTTTTTATCCTGGAAAAATGTATGTTTCCCGTGTAATAGATTTATTAGTGTAGACATAAATAATAAGTATATGTTTAAAGTTTAAAATCGATACAATAATGATTGGAAATAGGTTAAAATCGATTTTCAAGATAATTATGCTTGTATACAAGTGTAGCAAATAAAAGCGTGTTAAAGCAGGTTACAGTGGCAGTTAAGCACCTTTCATTATTAATTTACGTATTATTTTGTATAGAACATGTAATTTATTATTACGGTGTTTGAGAAACGGTAACGAGTTAGAAAGCTACCATCTGTGCGTTTGCCATAATTTTCTACTTATGTAATGAAAATCGTTATTATTTTCACATAATGATAAGTTTTGATGAATATCGTTGTTAGAATCTGGAAAAAAATCTAAAGTTGATGCGGAATGGATTCAGATCAACTTTAGAAATTTTACAAACCATACTGGTGGATTCAATGATTCTAAGCACGGAATAGGTAAAAAAGGCATCAATTCTGTGATTCTAAGGTATAGTCATAGATTCAAATCCATTTGAACATATGTTATATTATTATTTTGCATTAAACATACAAAAGTTTTCATAACTTTCAAATTACAGCTTTCTTTATACTAATTCCCTTAATTTTTTAAAGAAAAATATGTTTATTTTTAATGTATTTTTTATTTTTTTTAATGAAAAAACATAGTGTCTTCAAAATAGCCAATAAAACTTATCTCGTCCAAAAATTGAATCCACGTTGTACTTTGATGAATAAAAATAATAGCGCTAAATATTTAAAATCTTCACTACACCCTGTTTCGCGTAAACTTATGCACCTAAACCAGGTCAAATTCTTATAATATCAATACTTGACCAGAATTCGAACCCATAACCTCCAGCCAGCCATAGAATCTCAGACTGCTAAACCAATACTGCTTCTATACCAAATTCATATCTATCTAATAGACTTTTTCTACTTATAGTCCGTACTTTAGGCGGATTGTGATTTTTGCGAGCCCTGGGCGAATTATCATTTTGTCTTTATAAAATCTATAATTATAGATAGTCAATATCCTCCTGCCCGTTTCCCAAATTAATTGGGGTCGGCACAGTACGTCTAACATACTGCTGATCTTGGGGAAAAAAATGATAAATTATAATTAGGTAGTCCTTGACGAAATTAAAAATCGCTATTGTTTGATTCTTAATTGATCTCAGAGTTATTAGGCCAACCTTTTATGGTATTAATGTTTTTATTTTAAATATTTTTTTAATTTTATAAATTCACAATATTATTCATTGTTTTCTGTATAGGACCCGTTACATCTTACTTCTGGGTTGCAGCCCAAAATGCCTATACATATGTATATGCATCCGCCCCTGTGTATAGTAATTTATACAGAGTCTACTTTAATTTACTGCAAAACTTTTTAAAAATATATTAAGTCTTCAGTAAATTAAAGTTCAGCCTGTATATTTAGTGTACGTACAACAGTTTTAACAAATTAGCCTCCCATCTAATACTTTCTGTCGAAGGTAATTGAATTTCTTTGTTTTATAGAGGAAGTGCGATCGGTCGTGGGAACTTAAAGCTATTGTGACGGCAAAAGTTTATTCTATTCTGGTACTTTATGCGATTTTAAGCTTTCCTATTGTTTAAAGGAAAATTGCTGTAAATTGAAAAAAAAAAACCTTTAGTAAAAACGAAGAACTTAACCTATTTAGTTAACTATAGAGTAGAATGACGGAGATAAATGATATCATTTTAAAATTTTATCACTGGTGAAATGACAAACAATTTTTTTTTATTTATGGTCATATAATTTGTCTCTTCCTGAAGAACTTCGTTCAGTATAATAATTAATTTTAATTTAGAGGGTACACCCTTTTTTAAAATCACTTAATAGTAAATTTTCGACAATTTAGGTAGTTTTTTTTACTTTCTTGATATGATAACGCAAAATTAGTGATATAACATGAAAGAAAAACATAGTACCATTGTTTTTTTTTCTAATTTTGTTTTCTGTTTTCAGAAAAAAAAACTATAGGCAATTTAACCTGTCATGTTTTTTTAAGTTTTTTTTTTTCACGGTAGAAAAAACAGTTTATTTGCAACATTACGCAAAATAAAAATAAAATGTCATCAAAAAAAAATTTAATCGATTCGCAATTGGCATGGCAATACACACAAAAACAAAACGAATTAGGTGACATCTCTTTTTCGTACTCGGTCATAAACGTCTTTTTTGTCTGGCAAGACAAAGCCGATTATTCTGTATGTCTGTCTGATAAACAGAGTAATCGGCAAAAACTGTTTTGTAAAGCAATCAGGATACTTTATAATTTAAAGCTAGTCTATAATTAGAAGTAAAGCATAGTAAAAAATTACACACGGCACCTTAAGACCCAGATACAGTTTTGTTACCGACAAACGAACGGTACATTTCGACAACATTGAAATTTAAATGTATAGCAAAATACCTTTTAAAACAAAGGTGTAAAGTGGATAATTGTGTAAATTAATTGGGTACATCAAAATAATTTTATTTTTATTCAATGATATAAGTAGTATTAAGATTTTTTAGGTCGGTGACCTTTAAAATGATTTAGTATTCCGTTTATGAAGTAACTTTGTTAATAAAATATGTCGGTCTTTCGTAACGTATGTAAAATGCAAACGCAATGTACCTATCTATAAATGTATTATTCTAATAAAGATTAGTAAAAAAATTAGTCTTTACTAAATGTGCAATAAAAAGCTATACATATGATAAAACTGTAGTGGTCGAATGTCTGTACATAGAAAAAAGATGCTAAAAACCGAGTCAGAGGGATGTAAGAATCTCTTCTTAATAGAACAAATCCAGATTTCATTCAATTTTTTTTGTTTCTCTGTCTGTATGTCTGTTTGTACGGGCTAATCTTCCAAAACGTTAGACCGATTTAAATGAAATTTTGCATGGTACCACCTTATGTTCCCAGTAAACATTTTAGATATTTTTCATCCCGGAAAATTAAAAAGTTCCCGTGGGATAGATTCGTTTTTGTTTGTCTAGAGACGAACTTGAGTGAAGCTAGGGTGAGCCGTTAGTGTGCAATAAAAGTCTAGTTTATTATTATTTACTTAATTTAAGTTGGCATTATTATGGTTTTTATATGCTTTAACATTTACGAAACGGGGACTGCACATGTATATGTCGAAGGGAAATTGGAAAATCCGTTAAATTACAATTTTATTATAATTATAATTTTATTTGGTATTTCAATTCATTTCAATCGAATAGTAATTATCTATACAGATAAATAAAATTGAAGTGTCTGTTTGTAATATCAAAATAACAGCTTTATACTAAATGCATATGGAATCATACACGGTACTTATAAGAAAAACATAATTTTTAAAATTTTTGTCTGTCTGTTTGTCTGTCTGTCTGTTTGTCTGTCTGTCTGTTTGTTCAGGCTAATCTCCGAAACAGCTTGACCGATGTTAACGGGACTTTCACTGGCAGATAGCTGATATTATAAGGAATAAAATAGGCTAATTTTAATTTTAGAAAAAGAATTAGGATTTCGCTCACAAAAATTAAAACGTACCTAAGGACGCACCCGAGGAAGGCGAGGGAGGGTATGTCGCTAGTATTAATTATAATTTTACTAGTGAATTTATAATTTAACGGATCTTTCAATTTCCCTACAATATATATAATTTACGGTTATTGCTTACAATTAGACATGCCGTAATCTTATTTACCATCTTAATGGCACAAGAAAAATGTAGCTAAACCATAATAGAACCGTAAAAATAATGTTTATTATAGGAATTTTAAATAACCATTTATTTAAAATTACTAAAAATACGTGTTACTAATTTATGTAGTAAACGCTATTTTTTACTTGCGACTTTTCGTCACTTCGTTCTAGTGCGTTCTTTGGTGTCTTTTTTATAATATTTGATATATATTATACAACACAGACAACCCCAGACAACCAAGACAAAAATTTTATTACTATAGTTTGTTTTTTAATCTCAGAGACAAAACTGACATTATGTGGGTTGTCAGTGTTTTTGCAATTATTATAGTGATGTTATTATAGTGATGTGCCACTATCGAAAATCAAAGTTAATAAAATCAAGTATCGTTTTTTGATAAAAAATTATCTTGAAATAATGTGTAGGTATTTATTTAGAACGTAATAATACAAAATTGTTAATGTAAATTTAAATTTAATAATGTTAATTTTAATGATACTTAATGATTTAAAATTAATATGAATAATATGAATTATAATTATTATAAAATAAAGATAAAAAGTTACGATTTAACAAACCGGTATCGTAGGTACAACACTGCACAAAAAAGCTGGCAACATTATTACTAAATTTTGAAATTTACATGTGTCAATTTAGTCTCTGAGATTAAAAAACCGACAACGTGCTACTCCAGGTCTATCTGTTGACTAAATTGCATCTAAATTGGTCTAGCCGTTCTACAAACAAAAACAAAACAAAACATACAAACTGTTTGCACGTATTTCAGTACATTCTATTGTCTAACGAAGTCGATTACCGTATGACAGGCGCACAGCGAAAGCTGGTATTTTGATTGGATGACTGAGCACTAAGTATGGCTTTTTTAACTTCATTGTGATGTTAGATAGCATAAGATGCCTTAAATTGTTCATTTCTTATGTCACTTTCATGTAAAATAACATCGCTTATAGCAATGATTTGATGAGAGATTGAAAACGCCCTTTGTTCTACGCCGATAGTTTTGTTCACTTTAAAGAACATTTGGCTCAGTTTGCAGTGACCCTACTTTCTGCGCCAGCGATCCCGGTTTGAGTCCTGCTGGGGGCATTCATTTGTGTGATGTTTGTACTCCAGTGAACCGTGTTTATATTTATATCAACTATCTGGTATCCATAACACAAGCCTCGTAGCTTACCATGGAACTAGATGGTACTATGTGTTAACCTGTGGAACCTTTTGAGGAATAATTATTAAAAAAGTATTGGCGCACAATGAGTAAAAGTAACGCCAACACGCAACAAAATATACATCCGATTTAAGGATTTGATTTTTGAGTGCTTCCCCCTTTCAAGTGAATCGATAAATCATTTAAATATTACGATACACACTCATGTGTATTGATTATAATCCAATAGTGCAAAATACGCATATTGTGAGATATAAAGATAACATTACCCGTTCCTTTATATACTATCACTAAGTATTTCTTCACACGCCAAACAAAAGCTATATACATATTGTATAAAATATCGATTTGAAACAGAATCGAACTCACGATCTCCCTCGTACTCAAACAATTCACGATACCATAATGACTGCCAAATATAATGTGTTCTACTTCACTCATCATGTTTAACAATTTGCTGCTAGAAAGCAAACGTAATAAGTGAAATCATCTCCACATGAGGTGGCCATTAAATTGTCAAGAGTAAGGGAAAAGAATATAATATGGATATGATATTGAAATTCGTATAGAATTCTAGTTCTGGTTATTTTGGTTTCTGTTTATGGATTTTAGACTTTGACAATGTCATGTAGATCTAATTAACGTCACTTGTCGTCTTCGTTCTATGTGACATTGGTATATTAATTAACTTTAATTGACATGACTAAAACGATATGATGATTTGAGAAAAACCACATTAAGTATATAATAAATCTATACTAATATTGCGCGTTAATCTCAGAAACAACTAATCCGATTTGAAAAATTCTTTCTGCATTAGATAGCCCGTTTATTGGGGAAGCTATATATCATCTCGGAAAAACGTACGGTTCCCGTAGGATAGATTTGTTTTTGTCTAGGGATGAACCCGAAGCGAAGCGACGGTGAGTCGCTATTTTTAATATAAAAAAAAACCATAACTCAATATGTAAACTGTTTTAAGTTAGGCTTTACATACGAGTTTAAGAGAACTTAATTTTTATATTCAAAATACGCAAAGCGCATAACCACTCTAAATAAGTAAGTTAAATCAATCTACTAATTATAGGGAAATTAAGTAAAATATTGATATGAAAAGGAAAGAGGATCTATTGAAGTTCCCAATAATCGCGTGATGGCAAAACGAGTCAACGGAAACTTACTTCGCATATTGATTCATTGAATGCGATCGTCTCGATCCAGAAACAACACTTTCTAAAGTCATCGCAGTATATTAGAATTGCTCTATGAAATCAATATCAGCGGACTTAGACAAGACTAGCGACTTACCTGACTTCGCTCGGGATTTTCCGTCGGACTTTAGTGCATAAACCCTTAGGTAATCTGTGTGTTACAAAATAAAACATACATAATAACATACAAACAATAAATATTAAAAAGTGTTTGTCTATAGTTTCAAAATGACTTTATACCCCATATTTAAATTATTTACACAAAAAATATATTAATCTATACAGATAAATAAAATTGAAGTGTCTGTTTGTAATGTCAAAATAAGAGCTTTATACTAAATGCATATGGAATTATATACGGTACTTATAATTATATACGATACTTATAAGAAAAGCACAATTTTTAAAATTTTTGTCTGTTTGTCTCTTTGTTCCGGTTAATCTCCGAAACGGTTGGACCAATTTTAACGGGGCTTTCACTGGCAGATAGCTGATATTATAAGGAGTAACTTAGAACAAGAATTAGGGTTTCGCTCAAAAAAATTAAAACGTACCTAGGAGGACCCGAGCGGAGCGAGGGTAAGTCGCTAGTGTTAGTATATAGCTACTAACAAGTTCACGCGTTTAAGTCCCGTAGTGTAATTATTATATAGCTATTTAAATTATTTACTCTATTAAAGCACGAACAACTTTATGAGGATAATGAAATTATAAATCAAGTACTCATGTTGACTTTTCACTTAAAAATTTGCAATTTATTGCAATGACACGACTGTAAATGCTAGTTATAAAATATATTGTAATATCTAGTATATACACGAGTATAATAATGTAAATAGGCTGAAGACAAATAAAAGTTTATAGGATAAAATATAATGTATATCTAAATAAAACTATCTTTTCGGATTTTATTATTCCATCTTGTGCAAAGCCGCCTAAACTTTATGGACTTCCTAAGATACACAAGCTGAACGCTCCGCTACGTCCAATTGTGAGTCAAATAGATACACCGACATACAAATTGGCCCAACTAGTAGCGAAAGTACTCTCAACACTCAGAGGGAAAACAGCAGCGTTCACAAGGGACTCTTACCATTTTGTTAATGAGATAAAACAGCTACAACTCATGGACAATGAATTAATGGTTAGTTTTGATGTACAGTCTCTATTTACCAGCCTACCAGTAGAGGACTGTGTCAAAATAGTATCAAGAAAGCTACTCGACAATAATATGCAGGAAGAATACACTGAACTTTTAAAACACTGCCTTACATCAGGCTATCTATTGTGGAATGATGAATTCTACAAGCAAGTGGATGGAGTGGCCATGGGTTCGCCTGTCTCTCCCGTTGTAGCTGACATCTTCATGGAGGCCTTCGAGGAGACTGCTCTAAACACATCACCTGTGACCCCTCGTTTCTACAAGCGGTACGTAGATGACACATTCACAATATTACCATCTGACAAAATATCTGTATTCTTAAAACACCTTAACTCCATAAACCCTAAAATACAGTTTACAATGGAACTGGAGTCTAATAATTCTTTAGCTTTCTTAGATGTATTAGTTAAACGTAACCCAGATAACACCTTGAGTCATACTGTGTATCGAAAGAAGACCCATACAGATAGGTACTTGAATGGTGAATCTCACCACCACCCTTCACAGTTAGCTACCGTGGGAAAATCTTTGTTTCAGAGAGCACAAGGGATCTGTGACGAGCAACACCTGGCCGGAGAGCTGCAACATGTCAAGCAAGTTCTGCGAGACAACAAGCTGCAAGTGCCGCGCCTACGTCACAGGGACCGAGTGAAACCAGCCACAGTCGAGCGCGTCCTTGCAGTCCTACCTTACATGAGAGGAGTCACTGACAAGATTGGCTACATCCTAAAGCGAGCTTCAATTAAAACTTATTTCAAGCCGCCAAAGAAAATTAGTCAATTCTTACCACCTGTCAAGTGCCACATCCCTCTACAAAATGCAGGAGTTTACAAACTTGATTGTGATTGTGGACTCTCTTACATTGGACAAACAAAGCGATCCATAAGAACTCGGGTCAAAGAACACATAGCTGATGTGAAGCACCGCCGTAATACAACATCTGCTGTCTGCAAACATAGTCAGGATCGCCCAAGCCATTATATTCGCTTCGATAGACCCCAAATCCTCGCGAAAGAAAATCGATATCGCCCTAGAATGATTCGGGAAGCCATAGAAATTAAAAAACATCCAAATTTCAATAGGGAAGATGGCTGGGTACTACCATCGTCGTGGGATCCTGTTATTAATATTATAAAATCTAATAATAAAATTAAACATAACAGACAGTTAGATGTAGTAAGTTCTTACTGTGTAGATCAAAATAACAGTACTTCAAATTAATATTTTACATTTGTAAATGTAATTCTTGATTAATTTTAATTTTATAAAGTAGATATAGAACAATAATGTGGCTTAAATAATTAATATTTTATCTACCTTTATGTTTATAAATATAATAATGGTAACACTAAAAATATAGATTATTAAACAATTATGCAATAATAAGTTTTCTAAAAAATTAAAAAATTGAAATGATAATAGCTAAAATTATATAAATAATACTCCTTATTTCAAGTATAAAATTAAAATTATAAAATGTTTAAAATTAAAATTAACAAATATTGTAAGGTACTTTGATGCCAATTTTCAATATTTTGAATTCATTTTTGTTAATTGTGGGTAGGCTGTCTGTAACAACTATATAATACTTTTGAGACATCTGACACCTTAGTCTCTCCCGTGACCATGATTGCTGTAAAGCAATCGAAACGTCGGGAAACAAAAATCAAAATAAATCCGCGAAAAAATCCGAAAAGATAGTTTTATTTAAATGTCTAATATTCGCGTAAACCTAAGAAAGTATAATGTATATCTGTATTTACGTATGTAAAACCTGTGCTACAATAATTTCTTAGATATTACCACAAATGACATAAACCTATACTAGTAGTATTAGCTAATTTAACATCGTAAATATGAATAAAAACCAGCCAAGTGCGAGTTGGACTCGCGCACGAAGAGTTCCGTATCGTTATTTATAAAACGCCAAAAAAATCATGTCTGTTTTATGGGAGCCTCCCATAAATATTTTTTTTATTTTAATTTAATTATTTATTTTTAAAGTGAAGCGTCTTTGAGCAAAAAAATCACGTTTGTTGTATGGGAGCCCCCTTAAATATACATTTTATTCTATTTTTTAGTATTTGTTATTAATTATTATAGCGGCAACAGAAATACATCATCCGTAAAAATTTCAACTGTCTAACTATCACGGGTCATGAGATACAGCCTGGTGACAGACGGACAGACAGACAGACAGACGGACGGATAGTCTTAGTAATAGGATCCCGTTTTACCCTTTGGGTACGGAACCATCTATTAAATGTGGGTTAAAATTGACTTTCGCAAATATAATTTGAAGTCCCTATTTTATCGCTCTCGCTTCTATTATTGCGAAGTTATGGATGGTATTGGCTCCTAAGATATAACGGGATTTATTGAAAGCAATGGATAGTATTGAAAATAAAATAAAAAAAATGTTTAAAAAAAAAAAAAAAACGCTTAAAGGGTTGGCCTAGTAACCCTGAAATAAATTAACCAGAACCAAACAATAACGTTATCTTAATTCTCTCTCATACCATCTAGTACCATCTATAATTATAAATTTTATCTAATATATTTAAACGAGCAATTCTCGTAAATTTATTTATTTATACTGGCGATCTCGGAAACGGCTCTAACGATTTCGCTGTAATTTGGTATGTGGAGGTTTTCGGGGGCGAAAAATCGATCTAGATTAGTCTTATGTCTGGGAAAACGCGTATTTTCGAGTTTTTATGTGGTTTTCTTTCGCATTATTCCACGCAAAATGTGGTCGATAATTTCTTACGCTTGGGTTTAAGCATCGTAGTCAAGCCGCCAAAGGTGCAAGATTAACATTCACGGGTGTCCAAATGATTAGCATTCACAGGTTCAAATCTCGATCGGATACAAAGTTCTTACTTTTGTTATATTTTTTTTTTGTATTTATTCGAGTTTTTAGTTTTTTTTTTAATCTAAAAAATACGATATAAAAAAAAAGAGCAAAGCTTGGTCGCCCAGGTACTAAAGATAAAATTACCATTAGTTTAATTCTAACTAATTAAACTTATTGTCATTTTTAAACCCCACGAAGTGTTAGCTCAGGGGTCCCAAAATTAACGGTCCACGTCCTGTGAAGTCGACGAATCGTCGTCTCTGCCCAAACACGTCCACTGCTGGATATAGGCCTCCCCCAGAGATTTCCACGACATCCGGTCTCGTGCCATCCGCATCCAGTGGGCTCCAGCGACTTTGACCAAGGCGTCGGTCCACCTTGAGGAGGCCTGCCCACGCTTCGCCTCCGGTACGTGGAAGCCACTCGAGAACTTTGCGTCGAGACGACAAATATTAAGATAAAACCAATTTTTTTCGTTACATAAGTACTAGACAGTAACTATAATAGTGTTATATAATTTACAGTTCTATATGGAAATTTTATTATATCTGTATATTTATGAGGAAGGTATAAACGTTATGTTTGACACTTTTATGTGTTAATAAAAGGAAAAACAGTCGTATATGTAAATTGTCAATATAAATTTATAATATATTTAAATTAATACTACATCATTGGTTTAGTGGTTAGCATCCATGGCTACGGAACCTCAAATTCTGGGTTCGAGTCCTGGATCTTGTTAATTTGAAATTTGAATTTGTCAAAATAGTTACTAGGTTTTTCTTAATCAGTTCTTCGAAGTTGGAAAATTCGTTTCTTGATTTGAACTCCGAAGGGACAACACGCAGCTTACACCCACATCGACTTCAGTAGAACGCATGCATTGTCAACTAATTATTAGTTAATATTAAAATAATAATGCTTTTTAATATATAAAAATAAATATGTTAGGACATTAACATACAACACCATCTAGTTCCATGGTAAGTTACGAGGCTTGTGTTATGGATACCAGATAGTTGATACACTACATATATATAATTTTAAATATATACACGTTATAAATATAAACTCCCATGACTGGAGTACAAACATTCGTGTTCGTCACAAAAATGAATGCCCCCAGCGAGATTCGAACACGCGACCGATGGCACAGCAAGTAGGGTCACTACAAACTGAGCCAAACATGTCGTCAGTAAAAATGAGATAGGCTATTTTGCACATAATATGCAAACGGATCCGCGGATGAAAGCTAGTTTGTATATAAAATATCTATCAGAAAACATAGATCTCCAGATTCAAGTGCTCACACCACACCTTACAGCTATACGAGATAAAAACATCTACTTGTCGTTAACGGGACTCGGTACTGCAGTTTTACGCATACGTAAAATTCTTTCGCCGTATTTAAACTACTTTTGACGGTAACTTTTTATATTTACTTGGACAGTTATTCCTTTTAAATTGCCTGATGACGATTACGTCGATGGGTTATTTGATGATTACGGTTTTTCACTTTCATACACCGTTACTTATCGATATAAAGCATGGCGATCTTATCCAATGGATTCTAAGATTTACTTGTGTTGGTTTTATCATTAGTTATTGCTGTTATTATTTATGTATGCTAAATATTTTTTTGTCGTATTAGCTACTAAATATAATATGAATGAAGACAAATAATCTGTAAAAAACTATTACAAACGAAGTTCGTATGTGTATGTACGTTTGTTACTCTTTCACGCAAAAACGGCGGTATGAATGTGGATGTAGTACACTTAGGTATAGACGGTGTCCTTGATCTTGACCTGAGTTATACTTAGGCTACTGTTAAAGTATTATTAGTTATAGGTAAGTCGCTAGTTACAAATAAAATGAATATTATTTTTGATGCTTTTTTTGAAGTCATACTTCTTTTGGAAAAAATTATGACAGTAAATTTTTGACGCTGCGCGCGCACACCGACAGCCAAAAAACGACATGACGAAGTTAGCTGCATTCCTTTTACAAACAGAGAGTTGTGACATACGGGATGAAATCTTTAGCTATTTTTGTTCAGATACGGTAAAGAAGTATAACTTCTTACGTGCATACTGCGTACATACACACGTTTTTCTTTTAATTTGTTTTTGTTGACATAAAGAATTAATAAATGCATTTGGTACAGTAGACGGGAGTCGGACGTAATTAAATATATTTTTTATTTACATTTAAGACGTATTTCGGTAACCCGGTCATAGTCAGAAAAAAATTTTTTTACCAACCGGCTTTTCGGGAATTCGCATGCATATGGCTGAGATGCCATATCATTACACATTAATAAAGCCACTTGCCAAGAAATGTGTCATAACTGTACAAATTGAGCGATTGTTGTCTCAGATTCTTCAATACGGCTGTTTTTGTGCAACTTTTGAGCGCGTTTCTTGCAGTTGGTCAAGTGCAACATTTATGGAAGGAACTAGCGACTCACCCTCACTCCGCTCGGGTTCGTCCCTATTTACGTTTTAACGTCTAATATAGATTTCTCAGAGATGAGATATTTTCCCGCAGTAAAAAGTATCCTATATGTTGACCCGGATAACCAGCTATCATCATACCAAATTTTATCAAAATCCCTCCAGTGGTTTTTCCGTGATGCGGTCACAGGGACAGACAGAGAGATAGACAAAAAATTTAAACACTATATTTTCGGTTTCTGTATCGATAATAATGTTTATTGCAATAAAATTTTCCAGAAAATATTTAATGTACAGATTCAGCTTAGTTACAATTTTATAATATTTATAGATTATGTTGTCAAGTTTTGAAAAATACACATATACATGTACTTGTTATTTTACAGGTCGTTGTAAGTCTGTTTGTGAGATTACTTATATTCTTCTAGCAAATAATCCTCGTTTCGCTCGAGTTCGTCCCTATGGATATTTTGACGATTAAAAAATAAAATAAATAAAATAAAAATAAAAATTAATTTATACTATACATAGGTATGATAAAATTTATATCCCTTACTTGAGAAATGATTGATTACCCATACAACCTCCCCCGCCCCCCCCCCCTTTTTCATCCCCTGAAAACGTAACTGAGGCGTAAAAACAATCCTATGTCTTTCCCAGGGTCTTCAACTATCTCCATACGATATTTCGTCGAAATCGGTTCAGCGGATTAAGCGTGAAAAGGACGTCTAACAGATAAACAGACAGACAGAGTTACTTTCGCATTTATAATATTAGTATGCATATGGATTTTGCAAAAAATACCAAGATGTTTCAAATTACGGTCTAAATAAACTGTATAATAACTAATGTATCAACGCTCAGACTGGTAAAGCTAAAGATGTATGGCTACAAGGATTATTCTTTTTAAAATTGAATAAAAATAAAAAGAGCACTCATACACACAAAAATATAATTTTAAAGAACTAAAATAGTATAGCGCAGTATACTTTATAACTTGGTTAATGATATACTGCGTTGTCCCTGATTGATGGCATGAGTCGATTATACTAAGATAATTATAGGGCGATAGCATCACATCGGTTTCCTGACATACTTTTTTGTTTTTATACTTCGTTTACATACTGGATCCTGAACAAAATATCAAGTAAGTTCGTCTTTATTTTAATAAATAAATATCTTGGTACATTGACACACAGCACCATCTAGTTAAATGGTAAGCTACTAGGCTTGTGTTATGGATGCCAGACTTATATAACTTTATATACATACATGTTATAAATATAAACACCAATGGCTGGAGTACAAACATTCGTGCTCATCACCCAAATGAATGCTCTCAGCGAGACTCGAATCGGCGACCGCTGGCACAGCAAGTAGGGGTCACTACAAACTGAGCTAAACGTATTATCAAATCTGTTATATTGTCGTTATGGGTTCAAATATTGCTAAAATGGTCTATATGCTATATTATATTACGTTATCAGAGCTTTAAAGGATCTTCTTATTAATCTATGATATAAAAATGTTCAGGATCTAATTTTAGTAGGATTCGAAGTGAAGCTTTTGCTCCTCCATTACTAGCTTCTATTTAAAGCCACGGTTAGTTGCTGTCAAACATTAAAAAAAACGGAAATATTTTCAGACATTCATTTAGCTCAAAAAAGCTTTATTGCTGAGCTTTTTTAGCTTTTACAATTAATAAGTATAAAAAAAGTTCGTTTTTGCTGTCTCGATTTGTGGTAAGAAAATTATTTACATAGGCCCTACTTATATGAATCATGAAGAAAGTAGATTCGATATAAATATCGGTTCTGCCCTACATTATCGAGCTAGTCCAGATCCAATCTAAATGCACAAAAAGCTCAATGATCTCGGTCTAATGACAGTATAATTATGTAAAAGTAGTTCAATGCATAATAACAACCTACGTTGAAAACCCTACTCAATAATATATTTTATGGGAAGTGAATGAAATTATGGATGTACCATGGTTATTGGATATAGAATCATCTTAGTCTTATTTTTCCTTAGAACATTGAATGATATATTCAATTAAGCTTCAATTTAATTTTCTTGTTAGTGGCTTCAAAGCTAAACATGCTAAAGACGTAATATTTTAAATGAAGTAAGTTTTTTAATACTACCTTTTACAGCATATGGATATTTTTTATTTAAATGTATTAATAGTTAAAGAACAGTCTTCAATACTTATTAATATTAACGTGATTAACTTGATATTTTAAATAAAATCATCTTTTCAGATGATTTTGCGGATTTTTCTCCTCCTCTCCCGTGACCATGATTGCTAAAAAGCATTCGAAACGTCGTCGAGAACAATAAACAAAAATAAATCCGCGAAAAAATACGAAAAGATAGTTTTATTTAAAATGGAAAAGGTAAACTAAAAATTGACTACGACAATAAAATACTATTATCTGTAATTTTGATATTAATTATCATACTGGCGACTTAGGACTTCGTCCCTAGGTAAATTTTAACGATTATTATGAATATAATATGCATGTATTATACATATAAACCTTCCTTATGAATCACTCTATCTATGGCTGAAAACTGCATTCAAATTCGTTGCGTAGTTTAAACGATCTAAGCATATAAACAGCGGGAGTGACTTTGTTTTATACTATGTATAGATATGAAATCCGAACAAACATTCTTTTCGAACAATCATTGTTGTCTGTCTGTTTGCCTGCCTTTCTACTTTTTTTATATTTAAAGCTCAATAAACGAAGTCGCGGTCGTAAAGTAGTATACAAATAAATGTCCATTAAATGTTCTATAATAAATTTAAATAACTTAGAATAAATCACACTTTGCATTGCCTTAAAACGATTTCAACGCAGTTATTTATCCCATAACTAATGGTTAACAAATGATGGTCTCCGTGTACTCGATCCTTTAGTCGATCTGTTAGACTTATACATGGCTTATTAATTTACGGAGCTTTTTGTTGCAAAGTGAACTTTAGCATTGGCAATAATAAATTACGCTTAAATTACCTATGTAAATGTTTATTACGATAAAGTTTTCTATTGTTTTCTTTGCTTTCAACTGAATCATTTTCTGTAGTAAAATTATAACTGTATTTACGGAAACTTAATAAGCAAATGGCTATGTTAGACTAGTAAAGTGACTGGAATTGTCTGGAAATTTGCAAACAGGACAGTTATATAGTCTGTTGTTAAAATATTTGCTTTGGAAATGCTTTACTCTAAAAATAAATGAATATATGTCTAACTTAAGTGACTATTAAAATTGTAATGCTCTATCTAAGAACTTTTCTAAAATTCAAAACTGAGTACTCGATCATATTTCTTACAATATACATACCTTACGGTGAAGGAAAACATGGTGAGGAAATCTGTATGTCTGAGAAAACCTAGCAAGTTTTCGAAAGACATGTGAAGTCCGCCAATCCGCACTTGGCCAGCGTGGTGGAATATGGCCTGATTCCTCTCGTATTGAAGGGAGGCTCGAGCCCAGCAGTGGCCATACATACATAACTAGCAATTCACTCTCCGTTCGCTTGGGTTCGTCCCAAGGTTGCTTCTCTATACAAACTTTCACCCCCATTTTCACCCCCTTAAGTGATGATTTCCGGGATAAAAAGTCCTTTCCAGAGTCTCAAACTACCTTCTTATCAAATTTCATCTAAATCGGTTTAGTAGAACCATAGAATATCCTCTACAACCTCACAAACTTCACCTCTTTATAATATTAGTATAGATTGAAGTTTTGCTGATTCAGTCTTCAGAATTCACATATACGAGTAAAACAATAATAAAATACTGTGCAATTTTGGATTGATAATTTTACGGTGTCCATCTAAATATTAATACCCCGTGTATTAATATTTAGATTTAGGTGTAAAGATATCATAAAAAAAACAAATTTTCTCATTCATAATATCGCCTGGTTTCGGTAGATTTCATGTACCGAGTAGTCTATCTTATTCTCCGGCTTATAAATGATCTCTATGCATAAAACTATGTGAATCCATTTAAAGCTTGTTGTGTGAAAGACGAACAAACAAATATACAAACAAACTAAAAAACAAACAAACACTCTTATATTATACATTTACAATTATTCTAGTAAGGAAGCTACCATTTTCCAAACAGAAACAGAGCTTAAAAGAACCGATAATCGAGAATTTCCTTTCTTAAAACATCAATTAGCAGTAGAATGTGTGTAATATACCACTTTTCATTTTTAAATAATATTTTCTCACAGGCTCGTTGGAAACATGACAAGTTCAAACATCTGACATCCTGTAAATTTTCTCGAGACTAGATTTTAATCAAACAGCCGTAACTAATATCGCTCTTATGTCTTAACAAACCGCTCACTTTTACTAACCTCTGGACAAAGTGACATTGCTATGGAAATTAAAAACTTGCTAGTTGCTTATGAGATTCAGAAAATGTACTAGAAATCTGGAAAGGCTGAATTCCCTTGAGATAAAATGTTAGATTTTAACTAGTACGATAATTATTTTCCAATATGTTTTTAAATTGCCTGTAGTCTTGCCAGAAAATCGCTTTTCCTTTTGGTGAAAATCGTATGAAAATCTGCGCAGAAGTTTTTAAGAATAACCCAAACAAACACAAACTTAGCTCGTCGGTGGGAAAATTAATAATGTTTAGTGATAATACATTATTAGATTTACGCGAATATTTGACATTTTAAATAAAACTATCTTTTCGGATTATTTCTTGTCTCTCCCGTGACCATGATTGTTGTAAAGCATTCGAATTGTCGGGAACCAAAAATCTAAATAAATCCGCGAAATAATACGTAACGATAGTTTTATTTAAATCTGTAGTGATAATTCTATATACGAGTATATTGAGTCTAAAATAAATACATACGTATATATAAACTATATGAAGGAAATTCTCTAAATAATACGAGTAGTAGAACCATCCTAAATCATACCAGTGCAAATGGAACCGCCTGCGCTTGGGAAACCGATTGAAGGGGGTTGAAATCCCGGGTCTCGCACCTCTGATGTTTTCATGTGCGAATTATTTCCAACATGATTACCACTTGTCTTTTGGTGAAGGAAAACATCGTGAGGAAACCTGCATGTCTGAGAGAATCTAGCAAGTTTTCGAAAGACATGTGAAGTCCGCCAGCCCGCACTTGGCCAGCGTGGTAGATTATTCCCTGATCTCCCTCATACTAAAGATAAGCCCATGCCCAGCAGTGGGACGTTAAAAAGGGTTATATTATCAAAATTCGTTACGTAGTTTAGGGGCACTAAGCGTACAAACAGTATATCAGATACGAGTAGCGACTTTGTCTATACTGTTTCAACAAGTAAGTAGATATTTCCATTTTATTTCGACTTAATGATTTTCCAAAGATAGTGCCTTATTGTGTCTTCCATTTTGAATGAGCTTAACTTTATTCAGAAGTCAGTTTGCCTCATGAATGGCTACTACACGTCACATCCTACTGATTGTATGTTTTGATACACCAACATTTCTATGGGATACTATGATATTAACTTAGTATTAAAGCGTAGTTCTAACCATATATCTGTACTGCTTCATTGATATATCTCTAGAGTCTAAAGTCTAATGGCTAGTATGTACGGCTGCATTTCGTATGGTCCTGGGTTTGAGTTCCAGATCAGGTCAAAATTGTTTGTTTGTTTGCTTGTGTTACGAACCCCCGTATTAAAGAGAGTATGATAAGGTGTCGGGCTTGTGCCTTATTTCTTACCAGATAGAGGTCAGATTAAAAAATCTTTTATTTTTATAACATATATATTATATAGATAGCATCACGGAGCCTTAAAGTAACAATTTATGTATATAAATAAGAGTGAATATTTCTTGGTTGTTTGTAATCTATATGTTCTTAAACTATGGATCCGATTGCGATGAAACTTTGGTAAGTTGTTCTGCGTAGACTTAGAGAAAAAGAAATTTCAGTTAAAAGTCAGTTTCTACACCATTCATCCCTAGAGATACGTCCGAGCGAAGCAAGGTTAAACCGTTATACATATATCTAAATAAACTATGCAACCGGTAACGTAAATTTAAACATTATTTCTATCAATGATTTTAAAAATAGCTGAAATGAATTTTGTCGAGATCCTCACAGGTAGGTAGAGGATTCAGGCGAAAACATTATAGACTCCTGTTTTAGAAAGGTTTTTAAATGTTTACTAGTAATTAAGTATGTAATCTTTTAAGGTTCATTTTAACCTTCTAATTTTCGTATCAATTTTAAATATGTCAAATCTTTTAAACAATAAAATGAACTGATAACATCGAAATGATGATCAGATTGTTAGTGGAACTATGCAATGTATACTAGCAAAATCTTTGAATTTATGGATACGTTTTGACAAAAACCATTAAATTGTCTTAAAATCACATATTGCAGAAGCGTAAAACATTATATCCTTTGTTTCAATTAATTTCTCGATGTAATAAAAGAATACGTGATTAAATATAAATAATGTTTTTTTAAATACGATGACGAGAATCTCAACTTACACATAGTATAAAAGGAAATTGCTATGCCATTTGCCATACCTTCTTGGAAGTCACAAGTCAGCTTAGAACAAATAAAGGATAATATATAGGTTCCAACAACAAGTTCTGACATTACACGACACGACATCACGTTTCCGGCCATGGATAGTTATTCTCTCGATGTTTTTTTTTTTATCTCATCGGCTGTTTATATGACAGGGATACTAATACAACAGAGGGAATTTATGATGTGAATAAAATTGTTGATTTAAATAACAAGGTGAAGTAGTTATTATATACAGATATATAGGTTTTTGGATGTTGTCACTCAATCATTTGTAAATTGCTGAACGTTTTCTGATAAAATTTGACCCATAAATAATAGTCCAGTAAAGTAAATAAAGACAACGATACTGTTTTTTTTTATGATATCGTTCCCGTGAGAGTTCTTATTTAATATTATGGTATTCAGCCTTTTTTATTTAACGTCCCTCTTCTGGGTACAGGCCTCCTTTCAATGCGAGGGGGATCAGGCCATAGTCCATTACACTGGCCAAGTCCGGGTTGGACTGCACATGTCTTTCGAAAACTTGCCAGGTTCTCTCAGACATGTAGGTTTCGTCACGATGGTTCACGACGATTCACTCGGTTTCCCAAACGAGCGCGTTACCACTGGTCTACCACTGTACATATTTTTAGGAGTATGATTTAATGTTATCCTAGTCCTTTTTTAACGTCCAACTACTGAGCACGGGCCTCTCTTTAGTACTAGGAGAATTAGGCATTTTTTTAATGTTATATTTAATGTTAATTCTGAATTATAGTTTGAAAACTTTAAACTGACTCTAAGAATATTTTCAACTTTTTCACTTTGGCTCAGTTTGTAGTGACCATACTTGCTGTGCCAGCGGTCGCGGGTTCGAGTCCCGCTGGGGGCATTCGTGTGATGAGCACGAATGTTTGTACTCCAGTTATGGGTGTTTATATTTATAATATGTATGTATTTAAAGTTATATGTAGTATATCAACTATCTGGTATCCATAACACAAGCCTCGTAGCTTACCATGGAATTAGATGGTGCTGTGTGTTAATGTCCTAACATATTTATTTATATTATTATTAACAAGTAAGTATTAAAATTAATATCTTTACTGTTCATACTAGCAACTTACCCTCGCTTCACTCAAGCGCATCACTAGGTGCAATAGCATATGTATTACTAAAATTCAATCTATTTGTGAATTAAGTTTTATCCAGCCGTTTTATCGTACGTGACTTTCGCATTTATAAAAAAAACATCTATCCCACGAAAATCGTACATTTTTCCGGGATAAAGAGTAGCCAGACTATAATCTATCTCTGTGCCAAATTTCATCTAAGTAGATCTGTTCAGCCGTTCTGGCGTGATTGAGTAACAAACATGCAAACATCTAAACTTTCACATTTATAATATTGGTAAGACACTTATAATAAATAATTAAATAGTATGTATGTATTTATGAACTTAACTCCTTAAGCGAACCTAGCGAAGTTAGTTTTAAAGTTAAATAGTCTACTATCGTCGCCTCAGTGCTTATTTGTTCAAACGATAAATACTTGTCGTACTTTGCAGTAGAGAGAATTTTCCTTCTATTTTAAAAACAAAGCTTTATTGCTAAGATTCATATACATATAAAGATAAAAAATATCTGCTTTATGAAACTAAAAAAAGATTATTTAATACCAATAAAATTAACATTTAAAAGTCAACTAGCGACTTATCCTCGCTTCGCTCGGGTGCGTCCCTAGGTAGGTTTTAATTTTTTTGAGCGAAACCCTAATTCTTTTTCTAAAATAAAAGTAGCCTAAGTTACTCCTTATAATATCAGCTATCTGCCAGTGAAGTGAAGTCTCGTTAAAATTGGTCCAGCCGTTCCAGAGATTAGCCGGAACAAACAGCAGACAGACAAAACTTTTAAAAATTGTGTTCTTATATGTACCGTATAATACCATCTATTATTTTGACATTACAAATGGACACTTCAATTTTATTTATCTGTATAGATGTATAAATAATTCTGTATTAATAACTCTTTGGGTGAATTGGTCACTTAGAAAGATAAACACTAAGGCGACGTTACATTCATACGTAATCAGCTCCTTTTTTTTACGTCCCATCTTCAATACGAGAGTCCACCATACTGGCCAAGTGCGGGTTGGCGGACTTCACATATCTTTTAAAAACTCACGGTGTTTTCCTTCACTGTAAAGCAAGTGGTAATCTTGTTGCTCTCCCACTCGCACGTGGAAATATCAGAGGTGCAACACCCGGGATTTGAACCCGCTTCACTCGGTTTCCCAAGCGAGCGCATTACCACTGATCCACCGCAATATATTTATCTATATTGTATAGCTTCAAAAAGCTTTTAGCTAATCTAATACAAAATTAACCTCAACCCGTCTCTATCTTAGCTCTTATAAAAGTAAAACTATTACACGTTGAATATAATAACACGATCACAGAGTTCTGTCTTTAATTAATAGGCAATGAAACCGGTTATGAAGTTTGCGATGAACATGGAACATGTTTAAGCTCCCTTTTAATCCTTAGACTATCGTAGGGCATTTATTTATTTACTAGCGACTCACCCTTGCTTCGCTCGGGTTCGTCCCTAGATTGCTTCTCAAAACAAAATTAATTAATTAATTTGGTTATAATTTTTTTTCGTGGGACCCAATTTTTTTATAAAATAAAAGTAGCCTAAGTTACTCCTTATTACATCAGCTATCTGCCAGTGAAAGCCTCGTCAAAATCGGTCCAGCCATTTCAGAGATTAGCCGGAACAAACAGACAGACAGACAAAAATTGTGAAAAAATATTGTTTTGGTATACGTACCGTGTATACATCCATATGCATATAGTAAAAATCGGTTATTTTAATATTACAAACAGACACTTCAATTTTATTTCTCTGTATAGATTTAGGATCGTGAACAGAAAATACATTATTACATGACAATTTGAAATATGCTATTAGTTCATTGATTAAATGGTTTTCCACTTACAGACGATCACAGCATGCACAATCTATACATATATTATTAAGAAATAAAGTTTGTGAGTTTGTGAGGTTGTAGGGGGTAATCTCTGGATCTACTGAACCGATTTAGATGAAATTTGTTAAGAAGATAGTTTAAAACCCTGAAAAGTTCTTAACCAAGTTCTTAAACTTTATGAAATTTAGTAGTAGTTCTCTCATCACTGATTATTTTGAATAAAAAAATAATATTTATAATATAAAATTTGATATATTATCTATGTATTGACTGCTCCATGACTGCAAAGTAACTAAAGAAGCCTCCCGCTTAGAAATACATTAGGTACCTACTTATTTGTACAATTAAATAGAAAACATCTTGAGCAAATATGATCATAAAAGAATGTATTTATAACTTAGTTCATATGTTATTTCAAACTAGCTATCTATTTTAAGCTTCTATGGTGGTTTTGTACAATATAAAAAACCATTGAAAAAAATGAAAATTTTGGAAAAGACCGTATTTTAATAGAACTTTTACTGACATGAGCGGTAAGGGCTAGAAGGTATGGGCGAAGGTGACATAGGCTTCTTATTATGTCAATAAAGATCATTAATAAGTTATATGCGAGGGGAGTCGCGGACAACAGCACTTATCTATATAGGTACGTTTTAATTTTTTTGAGCGAACCCCTTATTTTTTTCTGAAAAAAAGTAGCCTAAGTTACTCCTTATAATATCAGCTATCTGCTGGTGAAAGTTCAGTTAAAATTGGTCTAGCCGTTTTGGAGATTAGCCGGAACAAACAGACAAACAGACAAAAATTTTAAAAATTGTGTTTTTCTTATAAGTACCGTATATAATTCCATATGCATTTAGTATAAAGCTGTTATTTTGACATTACATACAGACACATCAATTTTATTGATTTGTATAGATAAATAGGCAAAAACAAAACAAGTAGATTTTTCTCGTCTATTTGTCAACTGATTTTCTTTCTTTATTGTTAGCAATTAAATAAATGGAAACAGTTAGTTTGTTTTATATAAAGATCCCTTAAATTATTAAAAAATTATTGAAATTTTCCTCAAATTTTCAATAATGGTTGTGGTCGAATTTCCGGAATCTTCAGAATGCCTAAACCTATTTTGATGTAACATTCACAGACGGAGTAAAGAATAAGGTGAAAGTGACACGGGTTTATTTTATCCCAAAAAAAATCTGATTTATCCCGAAATTTCTTTTCTTTTCACTGGAAGATAGAGAATTTTTTAACATATGAGTTATGACATTTATGCAAGGATAGTCGCGGGTAAGAGTATATCTGATATAACTATTTACATGAGCACTAAAGAAGAATTTATAACTTTCATATGTTATGGACAAACAGAAAATAAATATTATTTATGGTATACTTTGAAATTACATAGAAATAGTAAACCAATAAATTTTACCTTTCTAGGACTTGTAAGTACTGGGGACCTTTGAGGTATGTAATGGATTGAAATAAAATATTATTTTATAGAAAACTTAAGCTATAGTACTTCTATATTTTTAACTCAAATCTTTGTTAGACTACGTAGTTAATATGTCCTTAATTTTGCTAATAGGTTTGTCAAAATTCGTTAGTTGCTTTCTTACATGTTTAGTGATAATTCTATTTGCTGAACTGTTTTTGATAAAATTCACTATTTAGTGTCACGAATAATATATTGTCACTTATAATACCTAACATATATATATTATAAATTATAATGCCCTGAACGATTTCGGACACGGCGTCCAATTTCACTGAGGCTAGCTTTGCACAAGAGATATTATCATGTAGAGATGTTATTTCTGAGACAGGGAGTACAATGCTGTCAACATCCCAAAGCGAGCTGCTACTGAGAATTTCTTATAATAAATCCTAATAACTTACTTGACCCGACCCACGATTAGAATCCGCTACCTCCGAATCACTAGACCAACCAAGGATGAATCCGTTTATTTATTATATGCAGAAAGCAAAGCCATAGGCTAAACCTAGCTAAATATTTATATTTAAATCAAGCTTGCAATCGCTAGTGGTACATTAAACATGTTTTTTCCTAAGTAGCAAGCATGACGTTCAGATAAACGGGCCTAGTGTACATATTACTTAACAGGTTCCGACGACGGTGAGATGGCGCGTGTCTTTTAATACATGTTTAAAGAACTTCCCTATTACATATGTATACGTAATCTATACATATAATAAAATTCTAACTGAGTCGAATCTGTACCTTAAATATTTTTTTGAAAATCTTATTGAAATAGACTTTATTATCGATACAGAGACCGAATCTGTAGTTTTTAGAATTTTTATCTGTCTGTCTGTCTGTCTGTCTTTCTGTCTGTCTGTCTGTCTGTCTGTCTGTTACCGCTTCACAGAAAAACCACTGGAGGGATTTTGATGAAATTTGGTATGATAATAGCTGAATATCCGGGTCAACATATAGGATACTTTTTACCGCGGGAGATTATCTCATTCCCACGGGAATACACGTTATAACACAACCCAAAAATTATTTATGACTAGAATTTATTGAAACTTGGTATTAATGCTCTTCAATACAATTAAATAAATACGTGTATTAGCGTTTTTTGAAATTCATCCCATAAGGAGATAAAATAAGGGATGAAAATTTGTATGAAACCTACCTTTTTAAAGTTGTTTTGTTGTAGTTTTAGCACGAGCGAAGCCGCGTTTTTTGCTAGTATGTAATATAGAGTGTATTTGAGTTCTAAGATGAATGGATGGATGAAAATAATTGGATTTGAAATAATAAAATATTAAACATTTGATGTGAATGACTTTTAAAGAATAATTTGTGTATTTTTAACAGCCTTGCATACAAATGAATAAATATGTTGGGACGTTAACACACAGCACCATCTAATTCCATGGTAAACTACCAAGCTTGAGTTTTGGATACTAGATAGTTGATACACTACACATATATAACTTTTCATGCATCAGTTTTTGAAATATATGTGAAGTCCGCCAACCCGCACTTGGCCAGCGTGGTGGGCTATGGCCTGAACCCGCTCGTATTGAAGGGAGGCCCGTGCCCAGCAGTGAGACGTTAAAAAGATCTGAATACATGCATACATATAATAAATATTAACACCCATAACTGGAGTACAAACATTCGTGCTCATCACACAAATGAATGCCCCCAGCGGGACTCGAACCCGCGATCGAACAGCAAGTACTATACACACTGTAAACTACAAACTATATACACTATAAACTGAGCCAAACGTGCCGTAAATAAATACTATATTGACTTATGCATCTAGAAAACTTAGGAATTAGTGCCACAGATAAAAATAACTGAAATCTATAAACTTACCGTATAGAAAAATCACCAAAATCAATATTGTTCAAAATTATTCAGTGTACAACTTTGTGTCAATTAAAATTACCTACTTGTAACAATAATTACTTTTTAATAAAAAATCTACTTCGGTTAAGAACATTTACTTGTTCCACCCTAAAATGTGGATTTTTCTTGAATTTCATACAAAACCACCCTTGAGTTATAATCGAACTATTTATAATATCGAATATATAATCGACTAATTTGCTGAAAAACTCCACCATTTAATAAGTTTGCGTGTAGGTTGTATGATTACTACTCAACTGAACAGATTTGGATGAAATTTAGTACAGGGATAGACTAAGACCTAGACCTGGAGATAAAAGTAGTAATTTTTAAAAGACATACAATCAATTGGAGTACCCTTTTCTTTTTGATGTAGGTCAAAAACAAGCTTTTTCCATTTAATCTGCACTGACGTATTAGATTGAGATCAATCTGTTAAACTTATGCAAGCATTTACATGTAAATCTTATCTTGCTCGTTGAGTTGTTTTACAAGAAGACAAGATTTTTAATAGTAGTACCGTAGACACGGAACTTTGTAGTTTTATACTTGAGTAGTTTATTTAAAGCTTCGTCAGAGAGCTTTTTTATTTTTATTAAGTTCATAACAATACGTTATATATCAGAACATAATATAATAAAGTAAATCTATATAATCTGTATATAAGGACTTTCTATGGTTTTCTTTTTGTGTTCTTAGCGAAGTTATGTCTAAAATCCAATCGAAAATCAAGAAAATTATATTTAACTAGCGACTCACCCTCGCTTCTTTCGGGTTGCTTCCCCGTATATACTTTCATCCCTATTTTCTCCCCCTTAAGTGTTGGTTTTCAAGATAAAAGTTATCCTTCCCAGGGTCTCAAACTATCTTCTTACCAAATTTTATCTAAATCAGCTTAGTAGTTTCGAAGCTTATTAGGTACAAACAAACAAAAAAATCATTCCTCTTTATAATATTCGTATTGATTGGTTGTTAAAACATTGAGTACTAATATAAAGCTTAATGATTAAGAGCTTTAAGCTTTTACTAATACAATAAAGCTTTTATTATATTAGTTTCAACGCCCTAGCCCTAACAGTTTAGAGCCGCCTGTTTATTGACAGAGTGAGGTTATAGGCTATCAAACAATACGCTATGATCCGTAGGCATAAAATTAGTGAAGACGCGTGCTAATAGTGAAATAGCCGTTATCTATACTAATATATGAAGCTGAAGAGTTTGTTTGTTTGTTAAAATGCGCTAATCTCTGGATCTATTTGTGCAATTTGAACAAAAATCGCGTTTTAGAGACTACATACGACTTACGAGAGCGGAGTTGTTCTATAAAATTAAACGACGTACAAAGAAATATCTATACATATATAAATATTTTTTAGGGAAATGTTATTGAAATAGTCATTATTATCGATACAGAATCTATAGTTCTTAGAATTTTTGTCTGTCTGTCTATGACCGCATCACGAGAAACGCACTGGACAGATTTTGATGAAATTTGGTATAGTGATAGCTGGTTATCCGGTTCAACATATAGGATTAATTTTTACTGCGAGAAAATATCTCATTCTGAGAAATCTATACTAAACGTTAAAACGTAATCGTTAAAACGGGAGGAACTCGAGCGGAGCGAGGATGAGTCGCTAGTATTTAATAAATATTTTAACCAAAAGTCACAAAATAAGATATACCCGTAATATGAAATGTGAAAAGAATTTATGATCAAATTAAATAACTTAATAAATCATCAAAAGCATGTACAGGTTTTTACATCATTAGCGATTGTGAAATCTCTTCTAATTATCGAAGAAGCTACTTTACTCAATTAAATACTACGGAATAAATTAAAAGTTGACAAATTAGGATTGATATGCTAAATGCTTTCTAGACAATTTGACAGCGATATAACTGCGAAAGTTTGTATGTTAGTGTGTTTGTTACAAGAAGTTACAAACACAAGAGGCTTCTTTAAGAAGGGCATTGAAAAATTACCACTGCGCTGGTAAAGATGCATCGATAGCATGGATGCATATTTTGATTGATAGAAATAATAAATATAAAAATATTACTTTAACTTTCTGTAGGTATATTAAACGGAAATTTCATAGGTTATTACCTAACATTATGAAGATGCAGAGTTTGTTTGTTTGTTTATTTGAAGGCGCTAATTACAGGAACTACTAATACAATTTGAAAAATTGTTTTTGCATTAGACAGGCTATTTATAATATATATATATATATATATATATATATATATATATATATATATATATATATATATATATACCACACTAACCGTTAAAACGTACCTAAGGACGAACTCAAGCAAAGCGAGGGTTAATCACTAGTTCACACATTAATAAGGAAGTAAGGTATAATCTACATAACTTTCTCTCAAAGAAAATTTTATCTGTACCAGTCTCTTAGAAAATTTACACCATCCTTCACGATGACTTGCGATAATATACCTAGTTTATTAATAGTCTATTTAATTGTAAGCTAGGTAATGCCTAGATTTTATCTCTTGCATGCATGTTAATACGTTACCTTATCTGATTTGTAATGCAAAGTGTTTTGACGTTGAAATATGAAGAGATATTCTCTACAAAATCTATTCTTGTTTATCGATTTCGTTTGAAATGATTTAAATAAATTTTATTTTTAGCCGGTTTCAAAAAAAGGAGGTTCTATGTCCGTCTGTATGTTTTGTTGTATATGTATGTTCACCAATTTCTCGGATAGAAATGTGTAGATTGTATTAGTTTAACGATAACAATTTGACAGAATTTACAGTTTTATTTCTTTTTGTAAGAATTTCCTTTTAGTCCCCGGGTTTCTCAAGTCGCTCTCCAGCCAATAAATTATCTCTGCGTAATCATGTAAAGGGGTTGATGTTGCGTGAACGACAAAACAATAATTATTTTAAAAATAATATCAGCATTTAGCCCTTTTTATCGTCCCACTGCTGAGGACGGGTCTGCCTTCAATACGAGGTGGACCAGGACATAGTTCACCATGCTGGCCAAGTGCGGGTTAGTGGACATCACATGCCTTTCGAAAACTTGCTAGGTTTTCTCAGACATGCAGGTTTCCTCACGATGTTTTTCTTCACCGTACGGCAAGTGGTAATTATGTTAGAAATGATTCGCACATGAAAATATCTGAGGTGCGAGACCTGGAATTTGAACCCGCTTCACTCGGTTTCCCAAACGAGCGCGTTACCACTGTGCTACCACTGTCTTTAAAAATAATATATAAAATAAATTTATAAATGTTGTATGAAAAGGAAAGATTATTTTCCGAAAATTCTCCTCGCCGAATGGTTACGGCGGTGAACTTTACTGAGCGGAACTTAGCGGAAAACTCACTCTCATAACTCTCATACTCTATATATTTTACAAATTGACACGACTTGTGCGAAGAACGTGATTTCCGAGGCTTCCCAACTCCAAGCTGCTACTGAATGAAAGAAAAACGCAGTAATTATTTTGTCGCAACTCGGTACTCGAACCCAGATCAGAACCAACCAGATACTAGGCCAAGGAGGCAGATGAAATTATCAACCGACTTCTTCAAAAAGGAGTTGTTACCTCAGAACTTCGTTATTTATTAACCGATTTGGAAAATTTTTTTTTTTTTTTTTTTTATAGTAGAAGACTAGAAGTGTAGGTTATACTCCAATTTGGTCCCTAATTTATATCTAAACCATTTTGTCAAAAACTATATTTTACAGGCAAAAGCTGGCTAGATATAAAAAAAATCTAGATGTAAATACGCTCGTAATAAAGTTATCCAGCTGACGTGACCAGGCTATAAGCTAAGTATTATATATGCACATTAATTCCAGAGATTACGCAATATCTATGCATTAATCAACCCGTATCCTGTACTGAAATAAGCATGTCGAGTAATTGTATGTCTGCGTATTTGTCAAAAATAAACGTCTAGATTTACTTTGATTTATTTTTTTTATTTTTTAAAGTAAAACTTCTTTACGCACGCTTGATTTAGGGGTTAGCTGGTGAATGCGTTACGAAAACATGTACTTACGTTTGTTGCCATGGTAACCGTTGTTATTGTCTGACAAATGATATATAATATTATATTCTTTCCATAAATGATATTCTCTAAATATATGATTGCAATATCCCTAATATGCGTTATTTTTAGTATCTCACCTATCGTAATTATTTAAAGATAATTTAAATTTCATAATATATACAGATAACCTACAGAAGTTTTACTTCTTGCGCGTGTACACATTCATACACGCACTCTTTAAATTTTTTTTTTTTACTTTATTATATTACTTTTTCATACTTTCTTAGATTTACGTTAATATTAGAAATAAAACTATAATATTGTACCGATTTTATACATTGGCACATTTTGACAACACGCTTGGCTCAGTTTGCAGTAACTACTTGCTGCGCCAGCGGTCGCGGGTTCGAGTCCCGCTGGGGGCATTCATTTGTGTGATGAGCATGGATGTTTGTACTCCAGTCATGGGTATTTATATTTATAATATGTATGTATTTAAAATTATATATGTGTAGTGTATCAACTATCTGGTATCCATAACACAGGCCTAGTAGCTTACCATGGATCTAGATGGTGCTGTGTGTTAATATCCCATCATATTTATTATTATTATTTATTATTTTTGTTGAGTCTCGACAACACATAAAATACTTCTTTGGTTTTATTTAAATCTATAATTTTAATTATTTGTTTTGTACCGCACTTCGCTTATAACTTAATTTCCGCTTTCTTACTATAACTATATTACGTGTTAGTAAAACAAATCATGAAACTATAAAATTTTTAGTTTTATTTCAAACTATGTTTAAACTAATCTAATATCTAACTGTAATGTTAGAATATGGCAAAGGCAAACATTATAAAGGATAGCTTTTTAGCAAAAATTTTTTTTAGAAAAAATACATCTGGCAAAAGGCCGGTTCTAAGCCGGCCGCTTACATTATATCAACCCTCTTTGGGAATAACAAAAAAATATAACCTTCAAAACCTTCAATACATCTATATATATATATATATATATATATATATATATATATAATATATATATATATATATATATATATATATATATATATATATATATATAATATATATATATATATATATATATATATATATATGCGTTCGTCCCTAGGTACGTTTTCACGGTTAGCTATGATTAGGTATACATAAATAGTAGCTTGCTACTCCTAAGATATTCATTTAAATTATATAGCGATTTACCCTCGCTTCGCTCGGGTGCTTACGCCGTACGCGGATTTTGTTCACAATTTCATGGGTTTTAATTTTTATTCGCGGAACCCTGATTCTTTTTCTAAATTAAAAGTAGGCTAAGTTACTCCTTATAACAGCAGCTATCTGCCAATGAAAGTCCCGTTAAAATCGGTCCAGCAGTTTCGGTGATTAGCCGGAACAAACAGACAGACAGACAGACAGATAGACAGACAGACAGACAAAAATTGTAAAAAATGTTGTTTAGGTATATGTACCGTCTATACATCCATAAACATTTAGAAAAAAGCGGTTATTTTAATATTACAAACAGACACTCCAATTTTATTTATCTGTATAGATAAAACAAAGTCATGTTAGTTATACCATTTATAACTCAAGAACGGCTGGACCAATTTTTATGATATTTGATTTCTTGAATTTCTCTTAGTCCGGAATAGGATAATAAGTATTAAAACACCAGAAAAATTAACGAAAAAAACTTTACATGGCTAACGCTGGCTAATAACTATTTATATCTATGTCAAACGTAACTCTTCAGCATTATTTTATTAGTAAATTTTAGAAATAACGGTATATATAATATATCAGAAAATATAAGCAATTTTGGTTTTGTAATTTAAAATTTATAAGAATGTGTGTATCGTGGGCGGTGTAGGGTTATCAGAGTCTGGCCGCAATAATGTTATATTAACACTTGCCGCTCCATTGCCTACAATGTGCTAAACCGGTTCAATCCTATGCTTCCCAAACTATATTGAAGTGGGTATCAATGAATCTGGCTGGAAAAATATAAATGACTATGTCGAAGAAAGGCGTGCAGTTTGATTTTAACAGCGCTTAATATTTTTTATAATACAAAAGTAATTGTCTTCGTTTTGCTTAGACATGTCGATGAGTAATGTTTGAATCTGAATAGTATTTACTGTTCGTAGGTTGGGACTATATGAAGTTAGCGCCAACGCTAACTTCGTCTAGTTTCGACCAACATTGATCCAAGTCGATGGTGGTACAAATAACTAATAAATAATGATAAATAATGATAATAATGATTAACTTTCCTCAGTAACGTCCTTAATATATTTAGATAAAAAAAAACATGTCGTACCGAAGTATAAATTCTTAGTCCGGTGTATAAAGTGAAGTCATCCATGTAGTGTTCATTGAAATTTGATTATTTCAGTCAACAGACAAGTTCATGACGGGTTTTATTTTATTACTAAACTGCTGTGTGGCTCGCGGCTACCATGGGGTACACTTATGTAAGGATCGCAAGGAAACTATTGCCACAACTTCTTAGTTTTATATCTATACATATAATAAAATTCTGAGTCGAATCTATACATTAAATATTTTTGGGAAAATCTTATTGAAATTGAAAGACTTCATTATCGATACAGAGACCGAATCTATAGTGTTTAGAATTTTTACCTGTCTGTCTGTTACCGCATCAGGGTTAAACCACTTGAGGGATTTTGATGAAATTTGGTATAATGATAGCTGGTTATCCGAGTCAACATATAGAATACTTTTCAATGCAGGAAAATATCTCACCACTGAGAAATCTATACAAAACCTTAAAACGTAAGTAGGGACGAACCCGAGCGGAGCGAGGGTGAGTCGCTAGTTACCTAATAAAATTATTATTTCTGGCTGTATTGTATTTTTAACCGACTTCCAAAAAAAGGAGGAGGTTCTCAATTCGACCGTATATACATATATATTTTTTAAAGACCGAGATTGTTAAACATAATAGTTTAACATTTTAATGACATGGATTATCACAAAAAAGGTATTTTATAAATTCAACCTTTAAGGACCTATATATAATAACTATAAAAAAAACCTATATAAAAAAGTTGAAAGAAAATATAGAAATTATAATGAATGTATAAATGTCACTAAAAAAGTCTCATTTTGAACGAAGATCCCAATGCTTATTTTACATCTTAATTTTGAGACCAAAGTTTGGCATCTCACAAATAGTATTATCTGTAGTTTTTGTCTCTCATAAATATATTTTTTTATCAGGGACACAGTCTATTTTCAGAATATGTAAAGAAAAGATCAAATCGTATGACATATAATAGGTACTCTCTTAGATTTACGCTAATATTTGACATTTTAAATAGAACTATCTTTTCGGATTATTTCGCGGATTTATGTTGATTTTTGATTCCCGATTTTTGAATTTTTAAAATCATTTTTGTAAAATTGTGGGTAGGCTCTGTCTGCAACAAGTATATAACGCCTTTAAAATGTCTAAAACTTCCATGACCATGACTGCTGTAAAGCATTCGAAACGTCGGGAACCAAAATCAAAATAAATCCGCGAAATAATCCGAAAAGATAGTTTTATTTAAAATCGTATGGCATATTTTTTTTGTTATTCTGGGGCGGAAATAAGGCCTTATCCACACCCTTCCATAGGAAAATTTGGTACTAAAATATAATCTAAACTCTTCGATACAACTAATAAAATATATGAAATAAAAAAAACTAAAAAAATTACGGGGCAGATCCTTAGTGTTTAAAAAAACATTATCTATAACATGAAGCATCTATAAAAATTTAGCCATTTAAGAAAGGCACAGTGCAAAGTAATAAATAAAGACATTAGATTTACATTTGCTAGCTTCCTCAATTAAATAGTTAAAAAGGTGATGTTAAAATATATGATACTATTAATTTAACATTAATAGGTTAATGAATGTTCGACCTTTTAAAGATCAAAGGAGCTAATCTTTCTTTTTTCTGTCTCACCCAAGCTCTACGAGAGAAGGTTTGGAATGTTAAGTAACTAATGATCTTTTTGTTTCAGGTAAGCAAATTATGGTTCTTGGAAGAGGATTCTGCGATGAAATTTGTTGTAAAACATTTTTGAATCCACACATATGAGGTAGGAAATATAGCGAAAATGTATGAAAATATACTTCTTACTCTATTTTATTCTAGATAGAGTTTAAAGAAAAAGTTATACCAGTCATTTTTGAATGTTATGATCTTGTAGAGTTAATTCCTGCGAATTTGTGTCACCATATAAGTAATATTAAATGAACCTTAACCCACAATCTTATAGAAAGTATTATTGAAGTTATACTTCTTTTGGCACGTTTGGAAAAAAATATGAGAGTAAAATTTTTACGATGCGTGCGCACACCGATAGCCAAAAAGCGACATGATGAAGTTAGCTGCATTACTTTTATAAACAGAGAGTTGTGATATAGGGTATGATATCTTTAGCTATTTTTGTTCTGTTATGCCTAAGAAGTATAACTTATTACGCTTTTTTGTGTAAATTTCTAAGGTAGAGTAAAAATACTTCGTCGAATAGTTTATGTGTTTTTGATTTAGAGATACTTGGAAAACTGCTAAGCGCTCTGTTTATTTTCGATCTAAACTTTGAGAAGCACAACATCAGATGAACTCAGGTGATAATAGGCGTAATCTAGTGGCTCGTATCGGTTAGAAATGCTAGTACTTAGTTTATGAGAAAATTGAGACCAAGTGTCTTTTGGTTTATTTTTACTAGTTATACGCCCATACTTTGCTTAAGGTCTTAGATAAACTAACACAAGGCAAAGTGGCCTTATTATGCTGGGTAGTTTTTAAGATATGGATGTTTGCGGTCGGGATAAAAATTAAATTTGTTTTACATAAAACTTGTTTATAATATCATTAAAATGAATTTTAGATAGTCGGTAAATATTTTATTATATTATATATTAATTTTTAATCAACGTGTTTTCGTGTCCTTTTTTATACCGTCAAATATAGCTCCTTTTCTTCGTTAATCGTGAATCTGATGTTAGAAAAAAGGAAAAGCCAAACTGTGAATGAAATTATTCTTCAAGTCAATTCAGTGTTATTTTTTACTCAAAAGTTAACATAATGCTCTAAAATATTTATAAAATTACCAATTACTTTAAACGAGAGTTTATTTATTTTTTAATTCGGTTATACTGTTTTTTGCTCAATAAATCGTAGATATGTTGTGTTGCTAACATTAATTACATAACGACAGATCTACCTATATGTAATTATATATGTACATGTAGACGTTTTTGTGCCGACAATCATAAACGTACGTGAGCAATTGTACAGGGTCCTTGATCTTAGGGGACAATAGAGATGTACTGTTGTGTCGATATTCGACTAACAAAATCGATAATCGATTTTTAAAATAATATGTACTGTTCTGTTTGTAATTTAATTAGCGTATTTGAGAAACTTAATTTTTATATTACTGTTTTGTTAAAAGTTCTTTTATTAATAGAAATTTTGTTTAGAACAAAAAATCTATACACTAGTTAATAAAACTTATATTTGGGTTTTCTAACTCGAAAAGAAAATAATGTGTTTCTTTTCTTAGTTCATAGAAGTTTCTACACATATTTGGATTAATAAGATTATTATTAATAAGATTAATAATTAATAAGATTTTAACCGGTGGTAGGAGTCTGTCGAGCCTGAGGAGTCCGACTGGATGGGTACCACCCCCTTATCTATTTCTGCCGCCAAGCAACAATGATTGCATTGTTGTGTTCTGGTATGAAGGATAAGGTAGCCAGCGCAATTAGAGGCAAGAGGCATATCATCTTAGTCCTCACAGTGACAACGCACCTGTGGTTCTGCATTTTTGTTACTTAAAACCTAAGTGCATGAACCGTAGATGTTATGGACGACAGGTACTGCTTTCCATCAGGTGGTCTGTCTGCTCGTTTGTCACTGAATCGCATAAAAAAATAATAATAATAAGACTGTATATTAAAAACAAATATCACACAAAATTAGTTATTAAACATATTTTTTATATCGTTTTATACGTACAAATATTATTATAAGAACATAAAATGTTATAAAGCATTTTTGTACCTGTAATTTTTTTTTTTCATATAAATTTATACGTATAGAGAATCAATATCGATGAAATACATCACTACTTTTAAAACAATGACGCCCATTCATTCTCACGGTGCAGACCCATCAAATTCCCACACCTAATAACACGAGATGCACATATTATATTGCACAAAACATATTTGAATTCCAAATTGATACATGTACGTGAGTTGAATTTTAAAACATAATATTATGTTAATATTATTATCGATATATATATATATATATATATATATATATATATATATATATATATATATATATATATATGTATATATATGCATAATATTATTATCGATAATTTATTTCCTGCAACACTATGAACAGTTTAAGTCGAGCCACTATTTTATACACATTATATTTTTTAAGGTTACGAGTTCAAAAAACTTGTCCATTTTAGCTAAATGTTAATGACTTTTGCTTTAGATGATTAGATCAGAAATGTAGCTGAAAGGTATTCAATCAATAATCAAAAGTCACCACAGCGGACATCCAATTCATAGGTTTGTAGATAGGCTACTATTAAATACCTAAGGATGAATTCCAAGTGATGTCGATAGTAAATAATAAAAGAGTAAATGTTAAATTAAGTTAATCTATACAAATATTATAAAGAGGCAGAGTTTGTTTGTTTGTTTGAAAGCGCTAATTTCAGGAACTACTAACCTGATTTGAAAAATTCTTTTTGATTTGTAAAATTGCATTAGATAGCTCGTTTATTAAGAAAGGCTATAGGCTATATATCATCATGCTACTACTCAAAGGTAATACGGTAATATAATATATAATCTATCATTCCATACAGACCGTTAAAACGTACCCGATCGAAGCGAGGGTGAGCTTCAGGTAATAAATATAGAAATTAAAAAAAATCATCTATTGTTTTATAATATTATAATTTGTTTTGACACGCTTTCATTACCGATAAAATTTGTGGTCAAAAATAATGGGAGTTACTCGCGGAAAATTGCGTTTTCTAACCGTTTTTGCTTGAATAAATAAAATTCACGCGTCGATTTGCAGCGAAATTGTTTATTAATTTGTTGAATTATTTTTAACTCTTGTTTTTTTTAGTTGGTTTCTTTTAGTTGTCCGAATGTATCTCAGGAGACTGAATCGGGATTACAGGAATTTTTAAATTTATGGCGGCGTCCTGTTAAAATGATGAGCGTAACGCTGGGTTTTAGTGGATATTAGGGCTCCAAAGAATAATAACCTGCATTGACCGAGGGAGATCAGATGGTAGGCTCTCTAAACGTACATATGTGTAAAGACATTTCTCAGCGATGAAAAAGGAAAATAACAATATTCATGAATATTAAGACATGATGAAGTTAGCTAATAATTGTCATTTATTTTTATTAACTAGTTGCTCAACCTCGCTTCGCTCGGATTCACCTCTAGAAAAACAAAAACAAACCTATCCCACAGGAACCGTACATTTTTCCGGGATAAATTACTTTTTATCCCGGAAAAATGTATAAAAGTTTGTGAATATGGATATTTGTTACTCTTTCAATGATGATCAAATGAAACGCTGTTTCTTTGTAAGCTTATAATTTGAAAACGACTGGACCGATTTGTTTTTTTTATTTTCATAACAGTCTAAATAAAGCTTTATGGGGAAAAAATGGAAAAGCTGCTCCTAATTGGGAAATTCAGAAAAAATTTAAAGTAACTTTTTCTATACAGTTTTCTATACCCACTTAAGATAATAAATAAGATATTAGGTTTTCTTGGATCCACTTGCACAAGGCTCCCGAGAATAACAGATTACTTATAGAAATAAATGCGTCAAATGAGCTATGTTTTATTATCAAAGATTGGTAGCCGACGAGCCGCCAGTGGGCAATAAGGGAAATTACCTTAGTAATATGGCGATATACCCACATTGTTCCAAGAAAGCGATAAACATAATATGGTATTATTAAGGAACCAATTTTCCTTCATTGGGTCGAAGGTATACATTTTTAGGTTTCGACTACGGTATTTAAAAAAATGTATAACTGAATATTAATATATTTTTAACATAATTATTAATAGAAGCAAAATTCTAATAAATTAGACTTGCAACAATTAACATGAAGCAGCAGTTCGTATGGGACTAGCTAGCAAACCACCAAATAGTAATGTAGTTATTAGTCTTCGAGTAAAATGCCTGTGACGTACGGACAGACAAGGCGAAATTATAAGGCTAAAAAGAGGCTTTCTCTGATAGTTTAATTATGTGCTTTATACAAACCATATTTCTTTATTTAATTAATTAATTAAAGAAATTTAGAAAAATTAAGAATTGTTAGCCAAGAACAAGTTAAAAGAAAACAGAAGTCATTAATATAACTCCTTACTCAATAACTAGAAAATAGTTGTAAATTGCCTACAATAACACAAATAAATGTATCGAATGAACAGTAATAGGTTATGATTGGATCATACGGCCAGTAGCCCAGCGGGGACAACGGTACAGACGGTTTGTAAATTACTTGTGCTACAGTGAGGATAAAGTGATAAGCGTTGGCGGAAAGCGAGTTTCTATAATAAACTAGCGACTCACCCTCATTCCGCTCGGTTTCGTCCATAGTTACGTTTTAACGTTTAGTACGTATTGAGTTCTCATAGATGAGATGTTTTTTTCGCTGTAAAGAGTACTTTATATGTTGACCCGGATAACCAGCTATCATCATACCAAATTTCATCAAAATCTGTCTGCTGGTTTTTTCATGATACGTTCTCAGATAGACAGACAGACAAAACTTCTATAAGCTATAGGTTCGGCCTCTGTATCGATAATAATGACTTCAATAAGATTTTCCAAAAAATATTTAATGTACAGATTCGACTCAGTAAATATAAAAAAAAATATAAAAAAATATATTTTGTTTTATTCAATAAATCTATAGAGACTTGATAAAAATCTTTGATTTATTCAAATATTAGAATCTACTATCACCATGATATAACCTGAAGTAATGAGTAAGCTATACCCAGACAGTCAGCCTCGGGGGTTGGGCGGAACGAAAACTATTAACTGAATGCATGTTAAATATTTCTACTTGCCACTATAGTTAGAGCTTTTAATCGTTTTCATTGCATCAGTATGCTAAATACGTAAGTATAGGATAAGAAAATGAGTGGGTTTTGTGACCGATTTCACAAAAAGAAGGTTTGGGGTTAGGTTTTTTGTATAGCGACATCTTCGCCTATTGGAAAGAGATTTTTATTATTTTTTATACAATATATATAAAAAGGCAGTGGTAGTCCAATGGTAACGCACTCGCTTGGAAAACCGAGTAAAGCGGGTTCAAATCCTGGGTCTCGCACGTCTGATATTTTAATGTTTGAATCATTTCTAACATGATTACCACTTTCTTTACGGTGAAGAAAACTTCGTCAGGAAACCTGCATGTCTGAGAAAACCTAGCAAGTTTTCGGAAGATCTGTGAAGTCCGCCAACCCGCACTTGACTAGCGTGGTGGACTATGGCCTGATCCCCTTCGTATCGAAAGTAGGCCCGAGTCCAGCAGTGGGACGTTATAAAGGGGCTGAATACATAATGAATATTTCATACTTTAAGGGTGGCTGCAAATAAATTTTAAGAAATATCTTAACACCCTTAGGAAAAGTACCTATTACTTACTGTTCAATCTGTTACGAAAAAAATAATTGCTATTCATATAGAAAGTAAATATAAAGGGCTATCTCAGTTTTATCTTTACGAAAGCCAGTATTTACATATATACATATATGCCAATACAATCACATATACTAGGGTGAATATGAATTTTGCAATATTTAGTAAAATAATAATTAGATACAAACTATATATTTAAATTTTCGCGTTCCATAATAATTGTATAATAATAACACTACGGAACTTAAACGCGTGAATTCGTAAGTGGCAAAATACCTTATTCCCGACGTTTCGACTGGGTTGCACTAGCCGTGGTGTAATATAGTTAATAATCAAAATAATTTGTACGGAACCCTAAACTTCATATTTTAAGATAAGCATTTAAGTCGAAACGTAGAATATTTTTCTCATAATAATCTGTGGTCATGGTTTGACCACAGCTTTAAAAATCTAAATGCAAATCATCTACATTAATATTATAAACTAGTGACTTACCCTCGTTTCGCACGGGTACGTTTTTTTTTTTTGAGTGAAACCCTATTTTTTTTTCTAAAATAAAAGTAGCCTAAGTTACTCCTTATAACATCAACTATCTGCCAGTGAAAGTCCCGTGAATATCGGCCCAGCACACTCGGAGATTAGCCGGAACAAACAGACAGGCACAAATTTTGAGAGTTGTGTTTTTTTTATAAGTATATGATTTCATATGCAAATGCATCAGTCACAATCAGTAAAAAGCTGTTGTTTTAAAATTACAAACAGACACTTCAATTTTATTAATCTGTATAGATGAGAAAGTTTATAAGTATTATTTGTTACTTCACACTGTAATTGTTAGCTAAACGGATGTAAGTGAAATATGCAAAATAAATATTTATAAGAAGAAGAAATTATATATAGATTACTTTTTATCGAAGAAAAAACGAGCAGAACCACAGACAAAAACTACCTAGTTATAATCTATACAGTTAAATAAAATTGAAGTGTCTGTTTGTAATGTCAAAATAACAGCTTTATACTAAATGCATATGGAATTATATATGGTAATTATAAGAAAAACTCAATTTTTAAAATTTTTGTCTGTCTGTCTATTTGTTCCGGCTAATCTCCGAAACGAAATATAGCACTTTTTATTTTAGAAAAAGAATTAGGGTTTCGCTCAAAAAAATTAAAACGTACCTAGGGACTCACCCGAGCGAAGCAAGGGTAAGTCGCTAGTTCATTGAATAAAATAAAATCATCATCTTGCACGACTACCGCTCGTGATTGTGCGGACGTTTCTTTATTATTGAGCCGTGTGGGTTAAAGTTTAGTGAATGTACAAAGTATCCATACTAATATTATTAATACGAAAGCAACTCTGTCTATGTGTCTGTTTATAACTTTTTACGCTAAGTCCGCTGAACCGATTTGATAAATTTTGGTATAAAGATTTGTAGTTTGTGACCCTAGAAAGGACGTAGGGTAGTTTTTATCCTGGAAATTACGTGAATAAAGAGTGGAAGTTTGTATGAAGAACCAATCATTTTTCAAGTAAAGGATATAAAATTAATCATACAAGTATATATTTAATATATAGTCGATCTATTCTATACTAACCGTTAAAACGTACCTAGTGACGAACCCGAGCAAAGCGAATGTGAGCCGCTAGTTATGATATAAGGCTTAGAAAAAAAACAGTTAAAGTGAATAAAGCGGGAATAAAAAAATGCATACAAATAATAATTGTAAATGAGATTACTACGGTAATTAAAAAAAAAACACAAACCCACTACCTAAAAAGTATAAACTAACTGGACGGGGGTGTTCATTATAGTAGACCTAATCAGATATTTTCAAAGTCGGTGCATAGAACCTCCTTTTTGGAAGTTGGTTAAAACCCTTTAATTGTGTAATATAGTAATATTCCTCATAGTGAAGGAACTGATACCTTTTCAATCAATTCTTTTTACTTTCGAGTGTGCAAAACCTAAAAAAAATATCACTTAAGTGTTTATGAGTTTGACTAATTTGGCCATTATTCTTAGCCTATTTTTAACATACTTTTATGTAAGAAAGAAAGAACACCAAGAAAGAAAAAAGCGAATTATATAACAATTTCGATCCAAAAAATAAATTTAACTGTAGATTTACAGCAGCCGGATACAGTTAACAGCGCTGATAACACTCGAACTGATCGTTTTAAATTTGGTTCGGGAGTAAGACGTTTTTTAAATTCTACCTTATTATATACCATTTTTTGCTGAATTGGAGATTACAAAATATATGCTTATATTTACAAAACAAATATTCAGTCAAAGTCATGTCCGCGTGGAATAGTGGCAAGAACTCTAGACGTATTCCCTCGCTGAATGGTAATGCCTGTTACCAGTAGAGGCGATAAGGTGTTATGTCTTTTAAGAAGTTTATTAATTTTCAATTGTAATGTGTTTCTTATTATCTTATCAATTTCAAAGGCTTTTTTTACATACATGCACAATCCTTAACATGATTTAACCATACTTCGCAAAAGAAGCAAATCTATAAATGAATTCAAATTGAATGTTGTTTTACAAATCAATTGCTCACTACTCTATTTTCTACACTTTGTTTTGAAAATAAAGAACATGTCATCCTCAGACCCAAACAAGACTATCAATTACCTGAGACGAGTTGGGTTTCTAAACATATTCATACATTTTGTAAACTTGATGAAATGCTTTGTATTCGTTTAGGAAAGCGTGGATTTTAGTGTGGATTAAAGTAATTTAAAGAGTAAACTAAGGGTAACTAAGTAAACTATGGCACTTACACTTTATGATAAAGTTCTACTTTTAACAAACAAAATATTTCATAGTCTTGTCAAACGCTTAGTTTACATTATAAAACCATACTTGACTTAGTAAAGACAAAGCAGTTCATTATTGGTTACTTTGGAATTACAGTACGCTTTGAATCGACTATCGAAATAAGTTACATACTAGCATAATCAATAATAATTAATCAATATTAAATTATGACAAAATGTCACTCAGGTTATTTAGCTTAAATTGTTATATGGAATTATAAACTATTAGCGGCTTACCCTTGCTTCGCTCGAGTTCGCCTCTAGAAAAATAAAAACAAATGTATCCCACGGGAACCGTACATTTTCCGGGATAAAAAGTAGCCTATGTGTTATTCTGATGTATAAGCTATATTATTGTATAGTTTCATTAAAGTTCATTCAGTAGTGACAAACATCCATACACCCTCACAAACTTTCGCATTTATAATAGTATAGATATTTTATTCAACTGAGAAATTAAAATGATTGAAAGTGAACTTCAGAAGGTAAAGTTCATTTTGCAAAGACGACCTTGACTTAAAGTTTTAGGACTATTGGTTTCGTACTAAGTTTAAAGACTTCATTCAAAAACCATTTCAGATTGTCCAACCTACATAGCTTTGTAAAAATTTTACCCTTCGTCACAAGTACAGTCAGTAAAATAGAAACTTGTCCCTATTTTTTCCATGAATAAATAAAATTGGCAATTCATCTCATGGCAGGTGAAAACTCTTCAAAATAACGTGATGGACATTCTAGCAAACTTTCACGTTAAGTTTCCTTTAATTAAACGATTGTCTTGATTTGTGACAACATGGTTTGAAAAAAAGCTACTAAATAGTAGCTAAAGTATATGCGTTTCAGCAGCATTTATCAAATAAAGTATAGTGAATATTGCCATAACGATTAAAAAATAAGCATGTAAATTCACAAAAAACAAAGCAGTAGTGTCTGTTTTGAAGCAAAATTTTCATACCATTTATTATTAGAGATTCATTTCATGTTTCCAGATGAAAATAGCTTTGGGGTAATTGACAAATATTCTTTTTTTATTTAAAAACCCTCTAAAAATATTTATTATTGGTACAAATTTAATTTTCTCATTATATTTTACTCGTATATGTATAACTAGCGATTCATCCTTGCTTCGCTCGGGTTCGTCCGTAGGTGATTTTTTAAATTGAAGTATTTTTTTATTTATGAACCGACTGAAATAATTAATAAACAAATACTAGAAGTTAAGTGAAGCTTATCACAATGAAGTGAAGACCGCATCCAAATAAGTTATGCCGTTCCTGAGATAAACGTATAAAAACATACAGACAAACAGACAAAAATTCTCAAAATTATTGTTTTGAGTTCTAATGCGTTAAAAAGACCGGCAATAATAGTTTTTTTTCATATATCTTCCATGTATAGACAGTTATCAATTACAAATTTATTATATGTATAGATGGTGTAATAAAAGGGTGATATGGTATCAGTAGTGTGTAAGTAGGAACAACCTTCAACCCCGTGATTTCTTCATTACACTGGCTGATACATATAATGTATTCAGCCCTTTTTAACGTCCCACTGCTGGGCACGGGCCTCCCTTCATGACGAGGGGAATCAGGCCATAGTCCACCACGCTGGCCAAGTGCGGATTGGCGGAATTCACATGTCTTTTCGAAAACTTGCTAGGTTCTTTCAGACATGCAGGTTTCCTCACGATGTTTTCCTTCACCGTATATAATGCTGTAAACTAAATCCGGCTTTCCAACATATATTATGGTGTATGCGCAATAAAATTTTAAATAAATATAATAATTTATGGTAACTCATAAATCCTAATATTAGATTTACCCGTTTTAGAATTCCAATAGTCCCGTTACGCAGACGTGACCTACCGCAGTCTGTTTTGCGTTTACTCTACACATTCACTTTGATTACTTTTGCTGTATCAGATTTTTATAGTTTGTATAATTTTACTTGTTTCCCAAAATCTCGATTTGACTTGCCTTGTGAACATGTGTGATACTTCTCAACGCTTCTAATCTAATAAAATTGTTTTAAATTAAACTATATTTTTGGCGGATTTATTTTGTTTTTTTAAATTTCCGGTGTTTTTTTTTTGTTTTACATCAAATATGGTCATGGGAGAGACTAAGGTGTTAGATGTTTAAAAAGTTATTATACAGTTATTACAGACTACGTCTATCGATCAAATTATACAAAACAAAACCAAATCTATCCCACGGGAACCGTACATTTTTATAGAGTAATATACATACATCCAAAAATCCAAAATTTCACATTTATAATATTAGTATAGAGTATAGATGTTATATATTCTTGTTAATCTATCTTACTTCGATTTTATTTTGTTTCTGATATATTTAAACGAGCAATTCTTGTATATTTATTTATTTATACCGGCAATCTTTGAAACGGCGTTTCGCTGAAATTTGGTATCTAGGGGTTTTCGGGGGCGAAAAATCGATCTAGATTAGTCTTGTGTCTGGGAAAACGCGTGTTTTCGAGTTTTTATGCAGTTTTCTTTCGCATTATACCACGCTAAATATGTTAATAATTTCGCACACTCGAGTAGAAGCATCGTGGTCAAGCGGCCAAGGCGCAAGATTGACTATCACAGATTTCGAAACCCGGTCATATACAAAATTTTGTTTTTTTTTTTTTGTATTTATCAAAGTTTTTAGTTTTTTTTTAAAGCCAAATTAAGAAGAAAATTGTACTTTTAACCAAAAACTCCGAATGAAGCTTGGTCGCCCAGGTACTAGTTATTTAAAAGACATCATTCAATAGGATATCGCTTGACCGACTTAAAAAAAGAAATAGTGTCTACTGAAGTAAAAAATTATTTCATATATTCTTTACCTGTTAACAAATCTTCAAGATTCGTTTTAATTATAAAAAAGTACTTTAAGGATCTTACCTTATCCATAAAAAATACCTTTTACTTTAGCCCTAAGTAGGTAATGTTAGGACTTAGACAAGACGTCATTCTACAATCATTGAAGGATATGTATTCAAAATGACATACAAAAATATCATAGTATATATATATATATATATATATATTTGTAGATATAGCGATTTTATTTATCATTTTATAACAATTTTTAAAATTTCTATTTTTTAACGTTGTAGAATGACACCATGTAATTATCTGAAACCTGATAATTAAATTGATAACTTATAAGTCCTAAGAATAAATATGATAAAAATATTCAATGCACAAACTCGAACCTGTCATTGCTTCATTTTATTCTATAGCATAAATCTAGGCAATATATTTTTATGCGCCGCACATACAATAGCATAGCTCCACGCTTTATTATATTTGTTGCACATTAAACATGCAGTTTATAGGTTTACGGTACAAGCGCTACAATGCAATGATTCATTGTATATGGATAGATTGAATTATTATCTTACTAGCACCCCCCCCCCCCCCCCCTTGCTTTACTTCGGTATATTCCTAGATACCTAATAGTAGCCTATGTTTTACTCCAGTTCATAGTCTTTTTTTTATTTATTTATTTGATTATTATAGTACTACTAATACAGCATTTTACATAAGTGGACCCACAAAACTGTTTGCACAGTTTGTCTGTGGGATCAGAGTCTTACAATTATTATTAGACTTAGGTTATAATATTATGTAATATAAGGTTTAATTATATATATACTATCTGTGTATAAAATTTCATCGAAATCTGCCCAGCCATTTCGGCGTAAATGAGTAATAGGCATACACACGCAAATACAATGTTTAATATTTACTAACGACTCAACCTCGCTCCGATCGGGTTCTTCCCTAGAATTACTTTTTGAGGTTTATTGTAGATTTCTCGGAGATGATATATTTTCTCGCAATAAAAAGTATCCTATATGTTGACCCGGATAACCAGCTATCATCTTATCAAAATCTGCTCAGTGGTTTTCTCGTGATGCGGTCACAGACAGACAGACAGAGAAAAATTCTAAAAACTATAGATTTGGTCTCTATATTAATAATAATGACAATTTCAATCAAAATTTCCAAAAAATATTTTATGTCCAGATTCGACTCAGTTAAAATTTTATTATATGTATAGATAATAGTATTTCGATTTCTAAATTAGTCACGCACCCTCGTTTCGCTCAGGTGCGTCCTTACTCCTTAGCGACCTTTCGTATTTATTGTATTATGCTCCCATAATTATATAGCTTCTAAATGGGTTATATATTATAACGTCTTTTCCCGTGGGAATAGATTTTTTTTTTTCATTTCATTTCGATTTTGTAAATCTTAAGTTATTCCGATACTAGCGACTCACTCTCACTTCACTTAGGTTCGTCCCTAGGTACGTTTTAATTTTTTGAGCGAAACCCTAATTCTTTTCCTAAAATAAAAGTAGCCTAAGTTACTTCTTATAATAACAGCTATCTGCCAGTCAAAGTCTCGTTTTTGGCCCAGCCGTTTCGGAGATTAGCCGTAATATACAGACAAAGAGACAAAAATTTTAAAAATTGTCTTTTTCTTATAAGTGCGCTCCAACCTAGACCTCATCAGTGCTTTAGCGTTGATTGTCGTCAAGCGCAAGCCTATCTAACAATAAAAAAAAAGTACCATATATAATTCCATATGCATTTATTATAAAGCTGTTATTTTGACATTACAAAGAGACACTTCAATTTTATTTATCTGTATAGATGTTATATGATAATTACTTAGTCTTTGTCTTCATTACCGGTGGTAGGACTCTGTCAAGCCTGAGGAGTCCGACTGGATGGGTACCACCCCCTTATCTATTTCTGCCGCCAAGCAACAATGATTGCATTGTTGTGTTCCGGTATGAAGGTTAAGGTAGCCAGCGCAATTACAGGCAAGAGGCATATCATCTTAGTCCACACAGTGACAACGCACCTGTGGTTCTGCATTTTTGTTATTTAAAACCTAAGTGCATGAACCGTAGGTGTTATGGGCGACAGGTACTACTTTCCATCAGGTGGTCTGTCTGCTCGTTTGTCACTGAATCGCATAAAAAAAAATTATTTAATTCGTCTATATAAAAGTTTAAAATTAAAGTTATCTTTACTTCTTTCAGTGAGCTGACTCTACTTGAAGGCATGGCTAATTGTGGAGGGTGGAGTGAAGAACCAGTTTCTAAGGTAAAAATTATAATAACCACAGTATATTTTTTATATATTAGCATAAATTAGCAATACATAGCGATACCTCGGGGCTCAAAGGGCGTAACCGCCATTTTGACGAAATTGACTTTTTAATGCAGTCCTACTAATTTTTTTCTCCTCTATCGATCTGTATATTTAAAGTCTTCCAATTCGCCAAAAAATGGCGTTTACGACCACATTTTTTGTAGAAAATAAAACAGATATTTTTAGTTTTTGTGTCGTAACAGCAACCACTGTTAATGGTCATAAATGCGAGGGTAGTAAGCGACACCGTAGATGATACAAATGTTTTTACGCCCAACATTTTACATCGAAATATTTGTAGTTTTGGGTCGTAAGAGCAATCACTCATATTGATCAATAAATGTGAGGGTAGTAAACGACATTTTTATGATTTATTTAGACTATTTTTATAATGAATAGGACGAGTTATTAAACAGTTTTTAGGTTAACTTTTTTTTTAAAAGTTTAAGTAGCTTTTCTGAAGCCATTTGGCATTGTGACTCTAAAATGAAAGTCATTTTCATCCATCAGCTTTAGTTTTTGAAAAATGGCCTATGTGTATTTTTGTAAAAAACTCAAAGAAATCATTATAAAAATAAATTTAATTTGCGAAAGCCGCCAAAAATGATTTTTTCAATGAATTTAACATTTCTTGTGGGTCTTGTTCAAAAGTTTAGCAGTAATCTGCCCTGCAGTAGCAGTAATGTGTAACATTCCTGCATAGTTTGAAAGTGTTGATGGAATATTTCTTCTTGTTTATCATTTAAGTCGGCGTGATTTTCAGGAAATTGGTCTTGATAAGAGTGTAAATAATGAAATTCTACGGTCATGTTGCAACCAATATTTTTCAAGTATATTTTTGGGCAAAATTTGATAGTTTGGTACTTTAATATTTACAAAGAAAGTTTTTTTAATTACTGACACAAATGATTTCTATGCATTAGACTGTTTAATTTATTGTTTTGACTTAATTTAGCTAGCAGTTTAATTTGTGGCCTATTAAATATTTCAGCTTTTAATTTTTCCTTATTTAGTTAAAGGAATTTCTTTGCAATAGACTCAAAATAATTTCCATTTGTAATGAGCACCTTAACAAATTGCTCATGTTGATGGTAAAAGGTGGTATAGACTTTTGAGCTGTGCTAGATAGCAAAGCAGGTCCTTTAGCAGATAGTAAATTAGGATAAATCTATTTACGGTTATTTTAATTAATACTATTTAGATTATCAAAGTCAAAATAACAGTCATGATGGTAGTTTATAGGTTCTCGCCAAACATAGGGGTTTTGAAATTCAGGGAACTTCTTTTTCTACTTGACCATAGTCTGAAACGCAACAGTACAATTTTAACAATGATTTTTGGGTATCCATGGCTTGTAAATTACACAATTGTTCTTTGAAATCCTACTATAAAGTTATAAGCAGTTTTTTTCATTGATTTTCGATAATTTTTAAAGACATATTCTCCACAAATAAAGCAAACATACTGCGAATTGTATAAAACACGTATTCTTGACGAAGATTTATCACAATAATTTTATCCTTCTGATATCAACAGTGTGCTAAATTCGTAAATGCATGCCTACCTTATAGTAAAGTATCAAGAAGCTGTGTACGAAAAATAAAAGCTGTTAGATAGAAACGGCTGGTAGATTTAAATTTACTGTAACTATGTGTTATATTAAATAAAGGAAAAGTAAAAAATAAACCGGAAAAGTTTAGAAAGTACTATTTTGTAGCTATGTGTAATTATTTATATAATTAGTTATCTGAGTTGAATTTAGGTATGCTAAGTTAATAAAGTCCATATAAAATTGCAATTAAATATCAAATAGTGTTTAATCAATTGAAGAAAACAAAGTAATTATCTATAAACTGATAGAACTAGTAGGCACATTGACGGTTACAACCATCACTCATCACACATCCATTGATTTTTGGGGTGTAAACGCCTTAAACACGCAGTTTTCCGGGGCGTATAGGAAAGCTATTTTTGTTACTTTTAAATCTATTTGAAATATAATTTTACAGTCTTCTGCATCAAGAAAAAATTAAACTTTTGGTCTAAGAATGGTTTATTTAGGCCAAAAATCATAAAAGTTATGTCGAAAATAATATTATTTTTTTTGTTTTTTGGCTCTCCTGTAAAATCAAGTTTTGGCGCTTACGCCCTTTGAGCCCCGAGGTATCGATATTTATGAACATCGTCCCGGAGTTAGAGGCAGACTGGTTGTATCCCAAACGATGGAAGCTTAAATATTCATATAGGTGAACAAAATTATCATTAAATTTTTGTAAGAAAAACTTGTAATATTACCTAATATAGTAAGATTTAAATAAATATGTACACTTAATAATTTCTGATATAATTGATGTCACACGTCTCTTTAGTTGAACAGTAAGCTTCTTGTTAGTGAAGTTTACATGACGAAGTGTTAAATGTACACATAGAAAGCTCTTTAATATTACTTTAACGGGTCACGCTCACTTCGCTCGAGATCGCCTATAGAAATACATTTTCCGGGATAAAAATCTTATGACTTATTCCAGCCTATAATCTATCTCTGTGCCAAATTTCATCCAGATCTGTTCAGCCGTTCTGGCGTGATTAAGTAACAAACATACAAACATTTATATGTATACTAATATTATACATGTGAAAGTTTGTGAGTATGAATGTATGTTTGTTACTCTTTTACGCTAGAACGACTGTACGGATCTGAATGAAATTTGGCACAGAGATAGATTGTAGTCTGAAATAACACATAGGCTTTTTATCCCGGAAAAATGTACGGTTCCCGTGAAATAGGATTGTTTTTGTTTTTCTAGAGGCGAACCCGAGCGAAGCAAGGGCGAGCCGCTAGTTTATAATATTAGTAAGATTGACTTTAACATTTTTTGGAGTTAGGTTTGAATTTAAAGCTTAGACAGACGGACGGAGAATATCGGCTTAGAAACCTAACTCAACCCGAGTACGGAACCCTACAAAATTGTATTGTTTTTATAATTATATTACAAATTATGCGAATGTTCGAATGTGAGTACGTTTCACTTCCCACACCATAAGTCGTAACATGTCAAAGAACTGATGTGTTTACACTACAATAAAGAATTATAAATGGTATGGGTATAAATCCTGGCAAAACTTATTCTATTGTTAATTATATTCAAAATTTATATAATCTGTGACGAGTGTAATCAACTCTGCATACCATTTTAAAATTTACTATTCCATGCGAAATAATAATTGTTTGTCTAGGAATTAAATAAGCTAATGTCTTTTTTCTAACATTAAGGAAAGAAAATATTAAATTAATACATTATTGCTTAGCACTGTAATATTAAATTATAATCAAAGTAATTTTATTTATTTAAACTAAATATTTATAAAAATATATGTTGGGACATTAACACACAGCACCATCTAGTTCCATGGTAAGCTACGAGGCTTGGGTTATGGATACCAAATAGTTGATACATTATAAATACAAACACCCACGACCAGACTAAAAATTCGTGCTCATCACACAAATGAATGCCTGCAGCGGGACTCGAACCCGTGACCACTGGCACAGCAAGTAGGGTCACAATAAACTGAGCCAAATGTATCGTCATAATATGTATAATGTTAAAGCTGTATGTGGTTTTAATAGTGTTCTAATCGACTATAAAAAGTAGTAAGTAAGGTATGACAAGATATCTTCTACAACTGTGAACTTTCAATATCCAAATGAATTTCAAGTGACAAAAGTCTTCCCCAAAATATTTAATTTAATTAAAAAGAACTTTTAAAATGATTTTGAATTCGGTGTAACTTTTAAGTTGAAAACAATTACGCTTTTAAGTTGAAAGTAATTAAACTTTTAAGTTAAAAGAAAGTGCACGTTTGAGTTGAAAGAAATGACACTTTCTAACAAGCTATTAATTAAAACTACAATAGTTGAGTTATTGCTCTACTTTCAAAAAACATGCATATATTCTTGCAAAATTCCTTAATACTAGTTTTCTTATACTTCAGCCAATTTTTAGGGTTCCGTATCCGCAGGATGCCAACTGAATCCTATTCTGAAATCTGTCTGTCAGAGCTGTATCTCATGAACCGTAATTGGTAGAGAGTTGAAATTTTCACAGAGTATGTATTTCTATTGCCACTATAATAACAAATAATAAAAAAATAAAAATAAAAGAATCATTTTTTAATATTCGTAATCGATCATCGAAGATAATTTACATTCATAGAGTAAAAGTGATATTAATAAAACGTATCTACATGTACGATGGTACAGAACCCTTCGTGTACGAATTCGACTCGCGCTTGTTCATTTTAATTTCTAACATAGTTATGAGTAATGAGTATTTCTATTATAGCGTGCCTTATAAAGGAATGTGCAGTCACGATCGACGAAACGATACAGGAAAATATTAAAATTACCGTTTTTATTTAACTTAGTTATTTTAATAGTATGCAATGTTATTGTTTTTCTAGTTTCTAGTTTCTACCTGCACCTTTTTGAGTATTACTTCTTACTAATATCATATTATAGATTATAGGTAATTTATCTATATATTAATAGGCAAATACAAAGACTAATACAATACACAAATACAATTAATACTCTGTTAGTCAATAGATTTTTTATGTTATCAATAAAAAATGTTGGAAATATTTTTTTTATATGACAGTAAATTCTATTCATACGTATAAGTTTTTTTAAATTTTGAATAATGATTATAATGAAATATTTATTTTAACAATATTTGTTAAATTATTTTTACTACATCTTATAATCTATTTGATTTATTTTTAACTTATAAACAAAGATATTCTATTTCATGTGTCATCACTAAATGCATTCGTTAACTTTCTAAAATTTTTACTCTTCCCCAAAGCACTAAACTATATCTCAATTCGCCTACGTTATACATCATTAGGTCACTTAGCTCTATATTATTTGTTTCAGGCATACATATAAGTCAATTACAGTCCTGGTCTTCTCTGAAAGTCTCTGTAGATCTGATCAGTACATAAGTTGATTATTTAGCTAAATTGTCTTGTCACTATCAGTACGGAGTTGGAAAGTTCAAGTTGGTAATGATATATAGATCTCTTATCTCTTATCTCTCTCTCTTTCTCTTTCTCTCTCTCTCTCACACACCTCTATCCACCGTATCGACTTGTTATCCAATCGAGTAAAAGGAATATAGGAGACACTAACATTAACTCCTTGTAAACTTTAATGTCTCCTGCGCCTAGCCTCAGTAAGATTCGCCTGGGTTTCTGACATCGGTCAAGTCGAAATTAGTCTTAAAAAAATTAGAAATATTTTGTTGATATCTATATATAAAATATGTTAGTATGTTCATATCTGTATGTAGAATTATATAATCTATGATCGAGCCCGATATTTCTATAGATAGTGTTACATAAAAGAAGTTGTTAAAAACGACGGAAATTGATTTTTTAAAAAGCAATTATTTCGTACATGTACTTAACTTTTTCATACTCGTTAATTTCTTATACGTTTTGTTTGTCGATCAAAATCATAACCTTTTTTTTATTTTAGACTAGTTAAGTAATTTTATGCATAACTAGCGAGTCATCCTCGCTTCGCTTCGGGTTCGTCCCTAGACAAAAACAAAACTATCCCACGGGACCCGTACACTTTTCCGCCTTCCTCAGTTAACATGCTATCAAATGCAAAAATAATTTTTCAAATCGGATCAGTAGTTCCTGAGATTAGCGCGTTCAACCAAACAAACAAACAAACAAGCAAACAATATTAGTATAGATATAAAATTGTGGAATGTTCAAAGTAGATACATTGTTTTCATCGCAAATTCTAATTGTAAGGTTGTACGCGATAACGCTACTAGCAAACTAAAATACAAAAACATTTTGAGAATGACGTTTTTCTAATCAAATATACTCCTTAGTTTTTTTTATTGTATTCAGTCTTTTTTAACGTATCGCTTCTGGGCAAGGGTCTTCCTTCAATTCGAAGGGGATCAGGGCCTTAATCCACCACGATAGCCAAGTGGCAGTTGGCGGACTTCACATGTCTTTCGAAAACTTTCCAAGTTCAAGACATGCAGGTTTCCTCACTGAAACTCATGAAAACACTTATGAAAATATTAGAAGTGCGAGATCCGAAATTTGAACCCTTTTAGTGGGCTTATCTAGCGAGCACGTTACCACAAAGCACCACTACCTTATTTTTTTATTAGTGGCAGCAAATATAATTTTAAATAGATCCATACATTGTTTCAATACAGCGAACCAAGATATTTTTTCGCATTTCACATACAACCCGTCTGAGAATCGAAGTGGAGACTACCGACGATGTCCAGCCTTCCACCATACTCAGCTCTTCAAAGATTCTCGAAAGGGATAAGTTAGTATATATAAAATGCTAAATTGACATTTGTTTATAGTCAAAGTGGATAAGTCCGTTTGTCTTTACGAGCACATCGCACGACTATCGTAAAGAAGTCGTCCAGCGGGTCCGTAATCATTATTTATGTTACATTTATCCTTTTACATACCACACGTTATTCCGAGTTAACTTGCGTGGAACTAGTTTTTTTTATAACAACATATATTTTGCGTTATTAAAAATAGACGCTCTTAAAGTAAGTTTGTTTGTTTGTTTGTTTGTATCGAATAAGCTCCGAAACTACTGAACCGATTTAGATGAAATTTGGTAAGAAGATAGTTTGAGACCCTGGGAAGGATATAGCATAGTTTTTATCCCGAAAATCATCCCTTAAGAGGGTGAAAATTTGGATGAAAGTTTATATGGGGAAGCAAGGGGAAGCAAGCTAGGAACGAACCCGAGCGAAGCGAGGGTGAGTCGCTAGTCTATCTATAGAAAGAGTACATAATAGAGACAGAAATTTGACATTACTTTCATACAAAATATGTAATATTCCCATCGCTAGTAGGAAGTATTAAAGATAGAGATTATTGGAAACTGCTCGTAATCAATGTTAAAACCAATCTAGTGGACTTGAATTTTATTTAATCTATACAGATAAATAAAATTTAAGTGTCTGTTTGTAATGTCAAAATAACAGCTTTTTAGATTTTACTAAATGCATATGAAATTGAAATGGACGGCGGTGGTAGCCCAGTGGTAACGAGCTCGCTTGGGAAACCGAGTGAAGCGGGTTCAAATCCCGGGTCTCGCACCTCTGATATTTTCATGTGCGAATCATTTCTAACAAGATTACCACTTGCCTTACGGTGAAGGGAAACATCGTGAGGAAACTTGCATGTCTGAGAAAACCTAGCAAGTTTTCGAAAGACATGTGAAGTCTGCCAACCCGCACTTGGCCAGCGTGGTGGACTATGGCCTGAATTCCCCTCGTATTGAAGGGAGGCCCACAGTGAGATGCTAAAAAGGGCTGAATACAATATGAAATTATATACAGTATTAAATTATATGCGGTACTTATATGATAAAAACATTTTTTTAAACTTTTGTCTCTCTGTCTTTTTGTTCCGGCTAAACTACGAAACGGCTGGACTGATTTTGACGTGAAATTTCACTGGCAGATAGCTGATATTATAAAAAGTAACTAAGACCACTTTTATTTTAGAAAAAGAATTAGGGTTCCGCTCAAATAAATTAAAACCTAGGGGTGCACCCGGGGTTAGTCGCTAGTCTGAAATAAAAATTGAAACCGATTTAATTTAATGCATACGTTTATTATCTAACTATATAACGTTGTTAGATATTTTATTAATCGATTTTATCTCAGTCTAGATAAGATGAGATGGCGAGATTTCATTTAGTTTATAATCATTGAGGTACAAGCTGACGTTAGTTATATTGTAGATAGCACGGCGGAGTTTTAAAAGGTTTAAAGATATAATAACAATTTTATTTAAAGAAAAAAAGCGACGTTTCATTCAAACTTTTACTCTATTATTTAGTATCTTTTTGAGTTTACATTAAGTATCTTATTCGAATATCCCCGTAAGTTGTTGATTATTTTATGTTGAGCGGTGGGGTAGCTTCTCCCCCGATTTGTGTTCTATTTGCCATGGTAGGGTCTTATTAGTATCTGAAAATCTAGCTGGGCGTGAATCTAAGAGCCACACTAGTGGGTAAATCCTGGTACTTCTCTAATAGCCAAATATACCGTACGAGTTACCCCCGGATTGTTGTTTTCTGCTTTGGCAGACCAGCCGTCGGGAGATGGAGGTTGAGTGCTTCTGTGATCCTGCAACGCCCCATTAAGACGAAATTCACTTAGTTTTACTAAGAAGTACCGGCTTTTCTTGTCGGTAAAACCCAAATAACCTTCTGTATTTATGCAATGCATTTCCCAACATTAAAAAAGGCGTAGTGAAACTTATTTCTTCAGCTTACATCGAACAAACATAATTTTACATCTCATCAAAATTGAATGTGTGAATGTATAATTGTTTGTAGCTCATAAATTTGTATATCAATAAACAGATTTTATTACCACATGACACAAATACTATGTTCTGAATTAATATAGATACTCTGTTTTCCTGGTAATTTGTGCCCGTAGATTCAACTTCAATGTTATTTTAATAATACTTTAGTTCTGATACTTTCTATTATATATATATATGTAGTAAGAATAAAGAGTTTTGGGAGAAGAAGGAGATAGAGGGAGGAAAATTCTAACAGAAATTCGATTATTTAGAAGAAAACTGCTGAAAAAGATGGTCTTTTCTTCATACCTAGTTTCATCAAAAGTATTTTTACACCAAGAAAAGTTCTAACATATTAAAAAAATACAAAACAAAATACAATGGCTCGCGAACAAAACCACAAGTAAAGCTAGCACAAATTAAAAATACCATATAAAAGTAAGAAACAAACGAAAAACAAGTAATTAAATATGATGATTATTCTAATAAAGACCTTTCTAATTCATGTTATGATTACAGAATTACAGCATCCCGCCATTAAAATGGCGGGCTGTCAAACATAAACGTGCACAGATAGAATCAAACAATAGTGCCATTACAGATACGCATAAAACATTATTCGACCAAATTAGTGAGTGTTATATAATTTTTAAAAAGTTTATAAGTAGCTTGTAGATTTACGAATGAATGATTAATTTCTTTTATAACATGTTTCGTATAATTAAAAAAAGTTTTTCTTTTTTTTATGGTGTCATTTTTTATCGCCTTCAAACAAGGAGGTGGTCAATTGAGATATATTTTTTCTTTCTTGTGTATATTATTTTTTAAAAGGGTCTTCATTTTTAATAACAACATGTAGAACATGATAATAATTACTAAACTTGGCCTTTTCCTACACCTCTTATCACAAAACCAAGGAGCTTATGGAATAGAGTGTTCGATCTACGTATATCTCTGAATGTAGATCACTTGTAGTGAAACTTAAGTACATTTTTAATTTGGAATAATACACATTCAAAAAATTCAAATTCCTTTCATCGTACTACGATACATGATTTATTATATTACACTAATTGCACAACTACTATAGAGGCGAAAGCTCGTGGTGTATTTGTATCCAAAAGGATTCAAAATGAATGATATTAAACAGTTATATTGCAACATTAGCGATTCATTCTCGCTTCACTCGGGTTCGTCCCTAGGTACGGGAGTCCCGGTACGTTAATATGAGATAGATAGACTATATACTACATATATGATATATAGCCTTCCTGAATAAACGCGCTATCTAATATAAAAAGAATTTTTCAAATCGGATTGGTAGTTTCTGAGATTAGCACGTTCAAACAAACAAACAAACTCTGCCTCTTTATAATATTAGTATAGATTTATTTTTATAAAAATATTTTGAACTAGTAAATATTAGACCCGATGACGGCTACTTTCTTTTTCGACACTAAGCTTATTTATTCTATATCCTTATCTGTATTTATATATTCATTCAAATATTTCTTTTCCGTCTATATGTAAATAAATTCTATAAATAATATGATTTACGCGTCTACTTATCCATATGTAGCAGGTGCTTTTTTAAACAAGCTTTCTTTCACTTTGACAGTTATTGAGTTAAAAACCCCTGGGAAATCTATAACATACATATATATATGTATAATAAAATTGTAATTGAGTCTAATCTGTATATATTTTTTTTAAATGTTATCGATCATTATTATTGATACAGAGGCCGAATCTATAGTTTTTATAATTAAAAGTTTTTGTTTGTCTGTCTGTCTGGGAAAGCAGCACGAGAAAACTACTGGACAGATTTTGATGAAATTTGATTTGATGATAGCTGGTTATTCGGGTCAACATATAGAATATTTTTACTGCGGGAGAATATGTCATTTGCGGGAGAATATGCCTTAAAAAGAAGGGACGCACCCGAGCGGAGCGAGAGTGAGTCGCTAGTGACATATATATATATATATATATATATATATATATATATATATATATATATATATATATATATATATATATATATATATATATATGTCTTTACTCCATATTCTGAAAAAAGTAACCGACTACCTATCACTTTTCAGTCAATTATTTTATAATAAAAACATACTTCGAAATATACTTCTACCAAATATCAATTGTAATAATTAAATTAATGAAATATGTTAGTTAGTTAATTAAGGATTAAATTAAATACTAATATTATAAAGAGGTAAAGTTTGTGAGTTTGTTTGTAGGAAGTAATCTCCGGAACTATTGAACCGATTTAGATGAAATTTGCTATGAAGGTAGTTTGAAATCCTGAGAAGGACATAGGGTAATTTTTATCCTGGAAGTAGTCCTTTAAGGAGCGAAAAAGGGGATAAAAAGCATGGCGAACCAATCATTTCTAAAGTAAAAGTTACAAAACTAAATCACACTTATGTATGTGTACTATAAAATAAAGTCTTTTTCATACTAACTGTTAAATCGTACCTAGGGATGAACCCGAGCAAAACGTATATAATAAACATATTTATTTACTATTTTTATAGTGTTTTAACAAGGCAACACAAGTTATGTCATAAATAGGTGTACATAGTACAGTAATAAAAACTATCATTAAATATCAGATATCACTGGCCTACTTCATTTGTGTAATTCATCATAAATTCTGTAATGAAAATCGTGGGAAATCTTTTTATTTAGATAGTCAAGTAGTAATTAGCTTGCGTAAATTATGTATTTATCCGACTGCACCGAAACGAGGGTGTTGTTTTTCGATTGCATGTATGTCTTTTTGTTTGGCTGTTTCTGCAATGGCTTATTGGAGTTTATAAATAAGAAATATTGTGACGTTCATCCTGAATATAGCAATAACAGGGTATATATAATATAATAATAAAATAAATAAATAAAATAAAAATTAATATAAGTATAAATATGTTATGGTATGAAGCTAGTAATAAAACTACGTCAATGCATTAAAAACGAAGAGAGGCGTAATATTTATTCAGGAATCCGTTCAGGGACTAAAGTATTATTAAAATTTATTTGAATAATATAGTTACACTAGCGACTCACCCTCGTTTCGCTCGGATTCGTTCCTAGGTAGGTACCTACGTTTTATCGGTTAGTATGAAATGAAAATCTTTGAATTTCTCGGCTTTTCTATACTATAATATGTATGTATTATACATATAAACCTTCCTCTTGAAAAAAAACCGCAATAAAATCCGTTGCATGGTTTTGAAGGTCTAAGCATACATAGGGACAGATAGATAGCGGGAAAAGACTTTGTTTTATACTATGTAGTGATACAAAATAATGATAACGACTTAGCTAAACTAGTGTTTGACTGACATTGTGTTATATGATAAAGATTGCGAGTTCGATTTCCGTTCAGAAATATATAAGAAAGATATATTTGTTAGTATATTCAATTAATATATAGACTACTAGCAAAACCCGCGGCTTCGCTCGCGCTAAAACTACTTAACACTACTAGTGATTTTTCTGTGATGCGGTAACACACAGACAGACAGACAAACAGACAGACAGATAGACAAAAATTCTAAAAACTATAGATTCGGCCTCTGCATCGATAATAATGTCTATTTCAATAAGATTTTCCAAAAAAATATTTAAGGTACAGATTCGGCTTAGTTAGAATTTTATTATATGTATAGGAGACTATGTAAGATGGCAATAATTGGTGAAAGAGAAAAGCGAAGCGTATATTTTGTTTCAAAAACGTTAAGTTTAAGTTATTATCGACCGTAAATACTGACTTATTGAACGTTTGTTCGTATTTTATGGTTTCATAATTCATATTGTAAGGTATTCAAGTAAACCGCTTTTCTATCTCACACTAAACTACTTGAAAAACTTTCGCTGAGCTATACCATTGTCAATGCGACTATTGTTAGTTATATTATAAATGGCTTAGGATTAATAGAGTTGTCGCCTCTTTGTGAAATGATTTTTACTTTTATTTGTTTACTCGTTTTTGCCTGCGACATCGCTTGCGTTTTATTAGTCCAGTCAATATAAAAAAAACCGTGTGTGTGCGATTGACACATGGTAGAAGTGAAACCTAATATTATATATTTGTCAGACAATAACAACGGTTACCATGGCAACATGGCAATGTATTCTATCTCATTCTCTCACCAGCTTAATCCTATATATTTATGTGTTTGTCTCTTTTTAGTGTCGCATTTCCGTTTCAGCGAGTTTCAAATCACAACGATTCTAAAGAAGTTTCACTTCAAATAACGGTGAAATCTATATTAAATAATGCAATTTCCGTTATAATGCCATTCGAGAAAGGGCCCTCTTTTCTCCTCTCGAGGGCCTCTCAGGCGACCCCTCAAACTTGGCTTTACCTTAGAAAATGCCCCTTTATCAAATGGCATTGTCGCGGAAATTGCTTTATTATATGTAGATCATTGATTGGTCTATTGACTGGACTATAAGAAGGTAGTTAAAAAAGTATGGGTTTAGATGTTCTGTCCAGAGTACAAGTTATTCCCATTCTGATTTCATTCAAATGATTAACAATATTAGTCTATGCTCATATTAGTTGGTCATATTATAAAGAGGCAGGGTTTGTTTGTTTATTTATTTATTTGTTCGAACGCGCTAATCTCAGGAACTACTAATCCGATTTGAAAAAAAAAAATTGCATTAGATAGCCCGTTTATTGAGGAAGGATATAGGCGATATATAATATGATATAAAGACTATCTATTCCACACTAACCGTTAAAACGTACTTCCTTTTTAGCCCTCAATTTATACAATAATACTGCATGCTGTGATTACCTATAAAAAGAAATACAATTATACTTATAATTTATTATGTAAATTATTATCATTAAAATTATTGTAATTTCTGTTGGTAATCTAAATAAACAAATAAATAAATAAGGAAGAATACGAGCTTAGCGAGTGTAAGTCGATAATCATGAATTAACTTAAAGTGTATCTCATATAAAGATCAGATGTCATATAATATTGGCAATATTTTTATTTCGTTATGGAGATATTTGCTGAAATAACTGAATGTGTAGAGTTAGAAATGAGTGCAATAGCAGTTATAGATGGCCGTATAGTGTTTTCTGTATTGTTATTCTGTAAGAGCATGCATGAAACTCGACAGCTGAATCTTAAAATATATGATGTACTTTATTTATTTATTTATTTATCGATTTATCTATTTATCTATTTATTTATACCGGCGATCTCTGAAACGGCTCTACCGATTTCGCTGAAAATTGGTATGTACCGAAAACCCTGTCGGTTGCAAAAAATCGATCTAGATTAGATGTCTGAGAAAACGCGTGTTATTAAGTTTTCATACGGTTTTCTTTTGTATTACGCGTCTTGATAATTTCTTACGCTCAGGCAAAAGCATCGTGGTCAAGCGACCAAGGTGCAAGATTAATAATTAATCAAAGGTGTGTCCGAGTTCAAATCTCGATCGGATACAAAGTTTTACTTTTTTTTTGTATTTATTCAAGTTTTTAGTTTTTTTATCTAAAAAATATGATACTTTTATCTTGAAAGCTAGTAGCTAATATAAATCAGATTTAACATTGCAATAACTTTATCCTAAATATTTCAGGACAAACAACGACCACCTATCTATAACCCAGAAGATTATGCGACGTCCCTCAAGAAATGGGGAAAGAAAACTGGCAACGGCAACTTATACGATCTAGATCCTGGGCAAGACCCGAATAAAGCTAAAACACTGCCAACTCATGGCAGCAAGGATTTCAGGTATACCTATTGTTGATAGTGTAGATAACTATAATCTACATATCTAAGTATGGTTTTGGAACATGTCACAAAGGAGGACGTACCTACTCAATTTGTTTTTGTATTTTTGTGTTATTTATTTATGTTATTTTTTATTTATTAGAAAGATACACAATCGACTTATTATAATGACACTATAATTTTTGTAACGATTCGCCTTTACAGGTGTATACAGCATTCTACTTACAATTGTTTGTGTGAGATTAGAAAGTGTTTGTTACATGTAAACTAAGAGGAGTATTTAAAACAAATATGGTATACATTAAAAATATTCAAGTACGAGTATATAAAAAAATGTTAAAAATATTCACCCCTAATAGTGGAAAAATAATTATTTTTAAGAGATTTAATGTCGATATACCTATTTTTGTTAAAAAAATTACAAGGGATGGGAATTTTAAATATTATGCATACTTTCTGCGGCTAGTGAGAAAAACCACGGATGGATAGATTATAAATAATCACAAATAATTATTTTTAGAGTGATATTATTATTTTAGTTAACGATAATGCTATATTATTTCAGAAACCCCTGTTTAAACATGGGAGAGGAGATGAGCCTTCGTCAATTTGGTACTCCAAGTGAACTTCTGACCAAACTTAGGGCTGATTTAAGGCTTTCTTTTCCAAGGTAATTTATAATTTAAGATCAATAACTCTTATTTTGTTAGGTATCAATTGCAGCTGCACTTGTATTTTTTTTCTTTCTTACGTCCCAAAGTTGCCCAAGAGTTCCACACTCCCCTAGAAAATGAAGTAGCGTTTTAACGTGCACCGTTTATAATATTTCAACCCTTTTTAATTTCCCATGGCTTACTTCCTGTTTCTTTTCTCAATGCGAGGGGGATCGATCCACAGTTCTTCATGTATATCAAATGCGGTTTTGACTTCACATGTTTTTCGAAAACTTGCTAGGTTCCCTTGCATATGCAGGTTTTATCGAGATATTTTCTTTCACCGACAAGTGTTACCTATCATAATATGGAAAATGATTGGCTGAATGAACAAAAAGTTTTAGCTAAAGTCCAGATGATCTGAAGAATGTCATAATATAGCAATTATTATGAAATATTCGACTGTCTCAGTATAATAACATCTTTTCATCTTTTTACGTTATTGAATTGTGTTTAACTTGCATTCAAGCGAAACCGTGAGTGTTATTATTGATAGAAAAATTTTACTCCAATAGATAAATATTTAATATACACAAAAACAATATATTAAAGCATACCGTAATGCCGACATTTCTCTCTTGGGACTGTTAGAAATACGTTTTCACACATTAATGGTGGTACTTAGGTTGTGAGGCATTCGGAGCGACAGTTATGTTAGCTTAGGTTTATGGGTTATAAAATCGATTGTAGTAACGTATTTGCCAAACACGTTTGAAATATTAAGGAAAATTAAAATAGCATTTTTTATTATTTGGCTTATAATTTTGTTAACAAAATTTTGTTAACTGTTTTTGTTGCGGGTTCGAATCTCGCTTAATTTTAAGGGCAATTATTCGTTTTTTTTCCTTTCTGTGTTTATGTACGTACTGCTTTTGTTTTATAAGTTTTAAAAGTTAAACGATTTGCTGCTACAATGTAAACTCTATAGTAAGTGCTATTTTTAGAATTAAAAAACTAGCGGTTTACCCTCGCTTCGTTCGGGTTGTAGACAAACAAAAACAAATCTATCCTACGGGAACTGTACATTTTTCCGGGATAAAAAGTAGCCTATCTGTTATTCTGATGTATGAACTATATTATTGTAAAGTTTCATTAAAATCCAATCAGTAGTTTTTGTGAACTAAGCTATATAAGTTACTACAGTTTTTTAACTTTCCCACAAGAACTCTTTAATTTTCCGGAATGAAAAGTACCTAAAATGTTGACCGGGGATATAAGGTATTACCATGCGAAATTTCATTTAAATCGGTGCAACAGTTCCAGAGATTAGCCCGTACAAACAGACAGATAAAGAAACAGAAAAATTGAAAAAAATCTGGATCTGTTCTATTTCTCTTCTTACATCCCCCTGACTCGGTTTTTAGCATTTTTTTTCTATGTACAGACATTCGACCTCTACAGTTTTATTATATGTATAAATATATAATCTAAAGTATAAAGTGAATGAAACATTTAACTTTATGGTTTACTTTACGATGAATTTATAACTTCTACAGCTAACTATAGTAATCTTAAACGTAACGTTAGCCGAGATAGTTATAGTTGTGCTTTTACAATTTGTAATTTTAATATAACAAAATAAAATAATTTCATGTATAGTATGGTCTATGTAATGTTTACTTTATGTTCACTCTGTATATAAAATTATTTTTATAGAAGAAAAAATAAGTATGTGATGTATATTTTTTGTACGTTTCGCTTATTGTGAGTTGATTTTCGGGATTCGTTTTTGTTTATTGAATAGAGTATATTTTTTTATTTAAAATTATACTAAAAATATATTTTTTGAGAATAATTTGACGAGCTCCGTCTTAGTATCTTTTCCTCCAAATCGGTGGTCAAAGGTTCGAGTCCCGTTTGAAACCAATACTAAATATGCCCACAAAAGTATTTCCGTACTTCCGTTTTTTTTTCCACAGTCTGACACAAAAAAGTGCGCATCTTTCTTCATATTATAAATGAAAAATAAAGATATTAATGTCATTTTAAAGACTTTGCAATAAAAGTATTTTCATGTTAGCGTTGAAAATAAAAATGTACAATATATAGCCAAGTATCTTTTTCAATTATACTTCACTTACATTGCGATGCGGTCAGCTGCATATCTTTCGTGATGAACTTGTTAGCCCCAAGTTGTACGCGAGAGCGGGCTATTTAAAAACTATTTACTTTACTAGTCACTGAACCTATAGTCGAAATTTCACCATTTACCTATATGTATAGAAAAAGTGAATGTTTCCAAAAAAAATTAATGATAATACTAAAGCTCGTTGATAGCACTAAATACAAAAAAGAAAATCCGCTGACAAACAGGAGAAAAAGACACTGAACTGTGTCATATTTTTTTTTTGTGAAAATGGGAGGAGTGGAGGGGAGGGGGGGGGTTACGATATAACACCTATGTGTAATTGAATATACGTGAAAACATTAATCCTAGAAGAATAGACTAATGTAAAGTACAGCTAAAACAGTTAAAAAAGACAATATTGTGTTAATCTAAAGTTTGAATAATATACAAAATCCATTTAAAAAACTTACAATTGTGTATAATAATTTTTTTTAATGTAAAACTATTTAATTTCCTAAGGTTTAGCTTTTTGTAACAAAATGTTATAACACACACTCGCATATTTTATGAATGTTATATGTAAGGTTTTTCCCGCCACAGCTCTTGCTTGGTACCACACCAAGTTTTTGTATGTAACTAAAATTGCTGTGACGATTGAAGTAAATCCGCTGAGTTGTTGCAATTTGCGACAATCATTTCTTTATACCGCAAAATTATCATTCTGGTTCATACGTACGTTAATGGGGCCTATTCACATTTTTATGACTTGCGTATGCGGCTTTATGGCGCCGTTCAAAATAAAATTGTAATTGATTAATTTTCCTTAATGACTTCTAATGAGTTATTATGAACGTTAAATTTTATACTTTCAATGAACTTCGTTTAGAATGAATATGTGTATTTTATGTTTTTTAACAATGCGAAACACCCATGGACACCGGGATGGGGGTACACGGGGGTACACTTGCACTCCCCGGCCATGTAGGGAAATATATAGAAAAACTTAAAGAAATAAAATTGTATTAGTAATATCCCTGTTTAAATTTAGAAAGATATTAATAAAAATTGTAAAGTCAATCATTTAAAGATTAGTAGTTAATGTGAAGAAGCAGATGCACCCGCCTAGAAATAATTCTACCGCCGCCCATGGAAACACACAAGTGTTTTTTGTGGCATTCAGATTTCAGACGTCTATTCTTGTATCGCCAATATATGTAACTGATATTTTGTACTAAGCGGGAATTGTTATTTAATTTAAGGGAGTGCTATAAAACACACTACCTACGAGCAAATTATAAATTAAATTTTAAATGTTTATGACGAATACCAAATTGTTTTCATTAGAAAAATATCTAGAAATATTATTAAGTAAGAAAACAATACCTTATACATTTTATTAGTATACCTATACCTATTGCGAATAACAAATTTGAAAAATATGTCGTTCGCTACTCAATGGTCTCCACTAGTTTATCTTCATTCTGAATTTCATTGAAATCGGTTAAGCCATTACAGCGTTAACAAGCACCTATATAATACACACACTCACAAACTGACACATCTATAATGTTATAATTATGTCAAAGTCACTGTCTTCTTTTCACGCCTAAAGCGCTTAACATATTTCTATGTTATTTGTATGCGTATATTTCATCAATGAGAATGATATAATAAAATAAATAAAAACTACAAAAAATAAAGAATTAAAAAGCCTTTTATTTTATGCCATTTAGATTTTTTGATATGAAACATCTTTTGGCGCGCCTTGGCAGTAAAACTGACTCGTATGGTGTGACGGCAAAAAAGGGCGTGACGCTGTCATGCCATCATGCTCCTTCTTCGCCACCGCTCTCGGCTCCCTTGTTCGTGCGCGCGTGTATACACGGTCCATTTTAAAACAGTCTTTTTTTAAAATACTTACATATTTTCTATTCTATTTAAGATTATACATATATATTTTTCAATTAATAATAAAAATAATAAGAATAATAAATAGATTTTATAAAGCTATTTTTTTTTATTTTACAGCATATTTCTTTATATGTTTTTATTAATTATGAATTCTAATATTAACATAGATATTTCACATCTGCCGGGCGTCCCATTACGGCCAATTTATTATAATTTTATTATGGGGGACGAACGTGGATACCTTAAATTCGAAGTCGCGGGTAATAGCTAGTTTATAATATGAAGTGATTATTACTTTGTTAACAGTTTTGTGCAAGAGTTCGCCTGTGAACCTCTAGATGGAGTTACTCTGCTTCTGGAACTTCTGCGCAACATTCAGTTGAGTCAAACGGGAGAAGCTTCCCGGGGGCCCCCCGCTGTAAGACGAAGACCTTTGTTAGACGAATTAGCTTGCTTGTAAGTACATATTTATATCATTTAAAAAAAAAAAACAAACAGAGCAAAGACTAATTAAAAAATAATTATTATCTTTACAACATTTAAAACATCTTTAACAGATATATTGAAAAAAAATCTATGTTCAAAGCGCCTTAATCACTAACTTGTGTTTATAATATACATTAAACATGCTAAAAAAAAAAATTTTTTTTACATTAATGGGAAATAATATTAGAAATACTAATTATTAAATATGATTTAATTTAAAATAACTTTTCTGATATGTTTTTAAGACAATGCCTCTGGAGTTGCTGCTCGAGATACTCAGACTGCGTGAGACGCCTCGTGGCCGGGTCTAATGGTGTGTACGCACTCACTGTGTGCATCATGTCCAGTGTTAACAAAACCAGGGTTCTGGCTTTACAGGTAACATTAATCTACATATACATAGTATATGTACATATGTACGTAGAACTGCTTATCCATTTCTGTATATATAACTGTTTATATAAACTAGTAGAAATTGTGGCAACATAATATATTGAGGTAACGAGTAGATTTCTTTAGATTTTCCTTGAAAAATGATGGTAAAATTTGTACGGAATGGTTAAACATTATTATAGCTGTTTTACTATTATTAACCTATGAGTGTTAAAAAGAGCTTGATAATCAAAAAATGAAGTGAGCAAATGTCTGAATGACCAGTTTCACTTAAATCTAAAAGGTTTTAAGAACCTAAGCTGCGTATTTCATTTTACCTTCTTGATATTTTTCTTTCTTTATATCTTCTATATTACGAGCAATAAAAAATAACATCTAAATAAAAATGTATTTCAGCTACTCACAAAAGCCTGTTACCCCCCAGCATCTGGCCACAGCATGATCTCTGAAGCTCTATCCACATTACGTTTACGATTCGGAGAACCAGTACGTTTTAGATTTCTAGTGGGGATGCTGCAAAGTGCTGCAGGATCAGGAGATTTGCAGGCGGCTGGATTAGCATTCATAAATGCCCTGTTAGGGAGCGCTCCCGGACCACAGAGGAAGCTATATATTCAGGCGGAATTGGAACAGGCCGGTTTCGATATTGTGACATTGAAAAAGGTTAGTATATTCCGCATAGTGGGGCATATTTTTGAATTATATTATTTGCATTGGTGACGGTGGAGATACTATACTGTCATATAACATCTATTAATAAAAAAGATTTCTTATGGTCTGGTAATCAAGATGCAATCCAGCATGATAAGTGCGTTATTATGAGCTTTACAAAAAGATTGCTAGAAAAAAAGTAATTTAATATTTTAATATATATTTTTTACTACTAATCTGATATTTTATTCTGATTAATAAATCATTTAAACTGTAAAACTTAATTTTATAATAATATTATAGGCTGTAGCTAAACTACCAAACATCAACGAACATGTGGCTAGAGAGATAGAAAACTACGAAAGACAATTAATAGATATAGATACATTAAATGAGAAAGCCAATGAGGCGTTAAAAGAGAAAGATGATCTGAGGAGTAAATTAGAATTGCTAGAGAAAAGAGTTAAGGTAAGCTTTAAAAGGAAAATTATTAATATTTTTTTAGTCTGTAATGGCTTAGAATTGCTTTAGAAGGCGTAAAATATTCTGCCAATGTTTATTGATAATAAAACTTGAAATTAAGAGACCTCAATTTAAGAAAAAATTGTATATTAATAATCTAAATTCGTGACTTTTTTGTATATTACTGAAGAAATAGAGACTTGAAATCAATTAAAAATATGGGATTCCCTTTTTTATTGTAATCTATCTTAGTGAAAAAATGATAATGTAAATTATTAAAATGAGTGAAATTAAAATGTTTGGTCTCAGATACTACAAGAAGAAAAGGGAATTCTACTATCCTTAGAGAAATGCTTGCAAGAGAAGTGTTGTGAACTTCAGGAAGAAGTAAGCACATTGAGGTCCGAACATGGCAACTCTAACAGAAAAAAAAGTTTTGCTAGTAAGAAAAAAAACTCCGCACATAGAAATAGAGGTAAGATTATTAATGACGCCCATTATTATTAATTTTATTGTTGTCTAGAAGAGCCCTTAAATATAGATATTTTATGATTAAGTCGTTTTCGTTGCTTTTATGTTTGTTTTTTTTTCTATTCGATCTCACCATTTCAATCAAATTAATATTTACTGATTATAGAAATCTCAGACTTCAGAAATCATTTTTTTTTTATTATTTATCTTTTAGTTACCAACATATCTTTTAAACCTACCCATTAAATATGAAACAATAAAATTTAAAAATTGTTTTATACTTTTTCAGATGAGTCATCTCCGCCAGAAGACGAAGGTATTAGTTCTTCCGAACGGTCTTTAAGCCCTGAAGTTGATCAACGAGACTCGATGGTATACGAAGTCTTTAATATCAAGAATGAAACTTATGATTTATTAAGAAACAAAAGAACGCACAAGAAACTGGACTCCAAAAAAGATCATAAAAAATCTTCAGATGAAGATGACGAAACTACTATAGATGAAGTTATACAAGAACTAAGAAATATTGTCAACCACGCGGAATCCGAAAATGTACGACATGATAGATCCAAATGCAATTCCGATATAAATGATCATTTTGAAAAAGAAGACTCTATTACTAGTACTAGACACAGTATACATATCACAAACAAAGATGATGAAAATGAAGAGGCTGAAATAGTTCCCACGAAAATATTACCACATCCACCGAGAAAAGCCAAAAGTTTGATTCATTTAATGCCCGTTGAAGGTTTAATATACAAAGCTGATGCATTTGAAGAGATCTATTCAAGTGATGAAGGATCTGATTCTTTACTTAGTGCTTCTCGCTGCCAGAACCATATAAATAAAGATTCATCGAATACTTTCGATTTTAATGAAAACCGCTTCACTGATGGAGTTAAGAGATCTAAAACAAGATCTAGAGAAGATAATAAAAAATCTTCAGTAAAACGAAGCGAATCTTTCCAAACCTCAGAAAAAGGATCACGTCAAAGAGAACACATAGATAATATGTTCTTAGCTAAAAGTACTGAAAAATCACGAGTAGACGAAATAGTAAGCTTAATTGAGTCTAAAAAGCTTACCAAAAGTTTAGACAGAATTGACGAAGGCCTTAATTCCATGGTGGATATTGTAATGACTTCTGAGCCGAAAAAAAATTGGTCGTACGAAAAACGTCAGAGATCGGTTTCAAGAACTAATAGCGACACGGGGATGGAAGAGCCTTTAACATCAAACATACAGACGTATGATTCAAAAATATATAAATATGAACCTAAAACCAGCTACAAAAGTAGAGAAGATTCACAAAATGATCATAAATACAATTCAAAATTAAGTACTGGGTCCTTTGAAGTACCAAATTTTAATACTTTTATTATGAAAAGAGGGAGTGCTGCTGGGTTTTATTCTGGGACCCTCCTTAGAGATGCACCTGCGAGTATGACGAGTTTAGTGATGACGGGTACTCATAGCTATAGTGACTTAAAGAAAAATGTTACGTCTGTTGGTTCAAGCAATTTTGGTTCGCATAAAGTAACTGATATGCCTTCAGGCCTATACTAAGTATATTTACTATACAATCTAATATTAGGAGGTCTTATGCATCTTTTATTTATGAAAAGGAAAATCTAGGTAAAAAATTAACTTATACCTACTAGTTTATTTATTATCAAGTTAGTGCAGATTCATAAATTGATCTCCTTACGATATTCATTCCAATTTAAAAATATTCCGAGATTTACTGGATTTTAGTTGCATCTACGATTCTTAAGAGCCGCTAGCAGTAATAAGTATGTAAAAACCAACGACTAATTTAAGTTTAACGTAGGTATTTACCTTGTCTAGTGCAATATTCTTCTTTTAGAGGTAACAATCGAAATGAGTCTAATCTTAATGTTTGTAGAGTCTTAGTAATTTTGTGAAAACAAAATTCGCTTAAGATTACTTTTAAAACTATTTAATATTTTGAACGATGCTGGATTTGAGGAAATAATTGAGTTTCGAAATAACTGCTCGATGTTACTGTTTATTAGATGTCTTTGCTATTTTGACCGATTTCAAAAAAAGAGATGTCCTCAATTCGATCGTATTTTTGTGTGAACAATGTACATACACAATTAATTTTAGTTAAATGTGAACCAATTTTAGTATATAAATACTATGTTAATATTATTATTTTTACTCAAAACTATTAAATCAAACAATAATAATAATAATATAATGTCAAAAAATATGTATGAGTTTTAATATTGTCAAATTACTAGGCGTAACAAGGCAGGTCGAAAACTCGTTGTTTCCTTCAAGTTTACAGCCTATTATTGTATTCCTTTAGCATTTTGTCTGTACATAACATCTTTTTTAGAAATAATTATTTTCACTAAGATAAAATGTTTACATTAAAAACTAAGCAGATTTCGAATTTTATTTCAATAATATTATCCCTCTATAAAAAGTTTAAATACGATATATCGTATATAGTTTTTTTTTATATGTGCGGACAATAACACACGGCACCATCTAGTTCCATGGTAAGCTACGAGGCTTGTGTTATGGATACCAGATAGTTGGTACACTACACATATATAACTTTAATACATACATATTATAAATATAAACACCCATGACTGGAGTACAAACAATCTCGAACCCGCAACCGTTAGCACAGCAATTACAAACTGAGACATACGTGTCGTTATGTCGTCGTGTAGTTTAAAAAAAATAGTATTAATACATATAGTTATATATAACTATATTCGTTTGTAAGTATATCTGCATCTTATGCTAACAAATGGATGAATCCATTATTAGTTGAAAATTAAATGAAAAAAAAAAATTATGCCTAAGTATCACCTTTACGTGCTTCCGGGAATTAAACACCGCCAATTTCAAAACTTAGCTTTGTTACTGAGAATTTGTTGACAGAGAAACCCAATAACTGAACTAGTCCGGGACTCGAACCCAGACGGACACTAAACCACCAAGGCGGTACCGCCCAATAGTATAGGATTTATACGGTAACATAGGCTTTGTTACCATTGCACCAATAGCATCTACGGCCGTACGACCGTAATCTTCATTTCCACTAATGGGGCAAAATGACATTGGAACAAGGGGGAGGATATACTTTTGTAGAATGGTATGGCACTATGTAACGATAATAGTTACCAATTTTTGACTATTGTTTATTAAATGTTTACAAACAACAACATACAATTAACTAAAACAATCGAACTAAACAAAGTGGCGTTAATCTATAACTATTCGTAGACAAACTGTAGTTGACTGAAGATCTACAATGTACTGGCTCTTTAGGTTTTTATGTTTTGTTCCCATTTTCGCGGAGGGTAGTTTTCAAAAGCATTATTATGAAGAAGATTCTACTATAGATGTATTTGACCTAACTCAGCCCACAATTTGGCAAGAGTTGAATGAATATTACAGTGCTATTGAAAAAAATTGGTAAGTAACTAAGTAATATTAAATACTTAACTAATAAAATTAATCTAATCGAAGATTATAATAAAACTAGCAGAATCCGCGGCTACGCCCGTGTTCAACTACAAAAAAATAACTCTGGCTTTATGTTATACAGCGACTCACGACTATGTATTGATATAATATACATAATATAATAAATATTGTTCATACAAAAATCCTAAAATCGCGATAAAAAAATGGGGGGTGGGGGTAGCAGGGTGAGAAATACTTTACGACCTATTATTATACTTACCGGATATATAAAAAAATGGCATTAAAATCGGTCGAGCCGTTTCGGAGGTGTGCGACCGCAAACACCGTGACACGATATTTTTATATATTACCCCCTTGCAGAACGCGTACACGCCGGCGTATCAGTTAACAATTGATTTCTTAGAAATTATCCATAATTTCTTAGAGATTATCCTGGAGGGGTTGGGATTAGTAAATTCGAGTGAGAACGAATTTATTTATACTTTTCAGCAGACTCAAAGGATTTTAGATAGCGCCATCATTAGTTTTTAATTATATTATTAAAGGAAGTCTGTCATTTGCTCGCGTTTCACTCATAACTATTGGACGGATTTTGATCAAAATATGTACAATAATAGTTCAGATACCTAAGCTACATACCTATAGGGATTTTATCCTAGAAACTGAAGAGACAGATCGTGATGCAGCAGTCAGTATTGTTTTGAGCCAATATATGTTACTAGAATGCCACATTCAATTGAATTGACAATAACTAAATAGAATTGGAAATACATTATGAGGTTGCTGATCTTAATGAGCAAGGGTTTTTCTTAACCCACCAGCCTCTACGGATGCGTCGAAAATATACCTTCATAGTTCTTTGCTGGCAATAATTTCTAATGCCAATAATAAAAAAATATAGCTTAGTACATTTTTAGGAAAATCTGCATTAATTGTGGTGTACCCGGCCTCGGTACCGCTATACATTTAGAGCACACGGGCTCTTCTGGCATGAAACCTGCTATCATTCCTCCAGAATACTTAGTCACTAGATGTAAGTTATTAATTTTTGTTAAAATTATAAATTAGTATTTACTTATTTCCTACCTCTGTGTCAACATTTAAAAACATATTTGTATATATATTTTGAAGTTCAATTGGTGTAAAAGCTAATACTGTGTAACGCGAATCAGTTTTGTACTTAATGTCGAAATTATCATACAATCGTTGAACTTTTGAAGTATAAAAACTTCTTTACGCACGCTTGACTTGGGGGGTAAAGCTGTTGAATGCGTTACGAAAACATGTACGTACGTTTGTTGCCATTCTTTCCTTAAATGATATTCTAAAAAAATATATTATTGTAATATGCTTAATATGCGTAATTTTTAGTATCTCACCTATTCTAAATAAAAACATAAATTGAATTTCATAAAGGGTACAAACTACCGATAGCGTACAGAAGTTTTACTTCTTGCGCGTTTACACATTCATACACGCACTCTTAATTTATTTTTTTTGGAAATGTGTAGTGTGGCTCTATTTTTTTAAATTTATTATTTGAAACAAATCGTTATCTTTTTATCCGAGTAGGTATATAAAAATTAAAAAAAACTTTAACAAGTATGAAAATTTTTTAAGATTAGATATACGAGGTACATACTCGTAGGTAATAGGAATTTTCGTTATACTTAGATAGCTTATTTCTAAAGTTTTTTTTTTGTTTACACATAGACTAGGTTTCATATAGTGATCCTAGTCATATAGATTAATTATAGATAACGTATTTGATTATTTCTGGTTTTGGATATTTGTATTGAATTGAATTGATAAAAAGATATCATCTTTCAGTGACGTTAATTGATGTAAGCTACATAACGAAGATGAAGTCTAATTTAGTTCTAACTCTCGATGTCGCTTTGCAATGGCCAGTAATAAAGCACGACCCCAAAGAACCCACATTGATTATCTTCAATTTTGGATGGAAGCAAACAAATTTTAAAAGAAAATGTGTTTGTAATAATCCTGGTACGTTAAAAATTTTAACTTTTAAGCTAAATAAAATTTAAAAAAAATCTTTTAAGCACTGTTACTACTTTCGAAAGGTATTTTGATATGTTCTAACGTATAACTTACTAATATTATAAATGAGAAAGTTTAGATGTTTGCATGAATGTTTATTAATCACGCCAGAACGGCTGAATGGATTTGGATGAAATTTAGCACAGAGATAGATTATAGATTTGGGAATAGCACATAGGCTACATTTTATCCCGAAAAAATGTACAGTTCCCGTGGGAGAGATTTGTTTTTGTTTTAGTTCATATATAGGTATTATATCACATCTGCTTACTCCTTTAAAAATGCAAAGACGTTACTTTGAACTCTCATTTTTTTAACCTTTTTTAAATATGAGTGTGTACAAAATTAAAAATACAAAACGAATAGGTACTTGTTTAACAAATTATACCATTTAGCACCTTTGCTTTTATTTTCGTTCATAACTTAATAAAAAAATAATCTTAATTATGAATTTTTACTTGATTGCGACGAAGCCCAAAAAGGTTATCTTTTTAACTGACTTCCAAAAAAAGGAGGAGGTTCTCAATTATTTTATTATATACATATATATATATATATATATATATATATATATATATATATATATATATATATATTTTATGTTTGTTCGCGGATTTTTTCGTCGTTTATGAACCGATTTTTAGTATAGTATTTCAATAATACTCATATATTTACCGGTGGAAGGACTCTGTCAAGCCTGAGGAGTCCGACTGGATGGGTACCACCCCCTTATCTGTTTCTGCCGCCAAGCAACAATGATTGCATTGTTGTGTTCCGGTTTGAAGGATAAGGTAGCCAGCGCAATTACAGGCAAGAGGCATATCATCTTAGTCCTCACAGTGACAACGCACCTGTGGTTCTGCATTTTTGTTACTTAAAACCTAAGTGCATGAACCGTAGGTGTTATGGGCGCCAGGTACTGCTTTCCATCAGGTGGTCTGGCTGCTCGTTTGTCACTGAATCGCATAAAAAAAAAATTATAAATGAAAACTCATATTTATAATAACAGGTCTAAGTTACGAGTTAGCTTCATGGATCGCTGCTAACTTAAGCCACGTGGTGGGCGTGGCCACGGATGCACCAACATTAGAATCTGATCAGACAAGGGAAATGACGTCATACACTGTGTCCAACATTCTCGCTAAGAGTGGGATTTATATGATTGAGAATGTAAACTTGCGGAAACGATTGCCTGGTATGGTATTTTAATAAATAATTCCTATTTAGGAGGTGCCTTGATAAATAAATAAATATGTTGGGACATTAACACACAGCACCATCTAGTTTCATGGTAAGCTACGAGACTTGTGTTATGACAAATTTCAATATTTATCTATTTTACTTAACTAGGTAGGTAAAAGCCTTAATTCTTCCAATATTGGGATAAAAAGATTATTTTTTATTTGGAATAGTTGTTTGTTGTGTGGTCTTTTACGTAGCAAAGAAAAGTATATCATTAACTTATAGATAATTTAAGAACTGTAATGACAATAACTTTTTATCTCGGTAGGTACTTCAACTGGTTCAAAACAATTTAGTTGTTGGACACTAATAGCGCCATCTAGTATGTTTAATGAGTAATTGTAAAAACAATTAATTCAAAATAGTTTTAATATGGGATATTAAGTGAATAGAAAGTTATTTAATACTAGCGGCTAATGCTACTATTTAAGCCTATAGTGTTTGGTCTTGGGCTAAACTAGTATACACATTTTAGAGCCGGTTTGGCGTAGGACAAACCAGTTTGGCCTGAAATCGGATTTAGCTAGTAATGTTACTAGGTATATGTATAGGTATGAGTGGTTGTGGTGTTTTCACGTGGAAATGATATAATCGCTTGCGGTAAAAAAATTGCCTATGTCACTCTCCAGCCCTCCAGCTATCTCCACGCCAATCCGTCACTCTGTCTCGACGTGAAAGAAGGACAAACAAACAAACTTTCACATTTATAATATTAACCATGAAAATAATCAATTTCTTTACAGAACGTGGGTGTATGACAATAGCCATGCCACTAATGATGTTAGATGCGAGCTACGTACCGACTCGACTCACCGCCTTCTGTCCGTCGCGACACAGCGACAAACAAGTTACTATCGCATTAAAAAAAGCAACCAACACTTTCTCTAAAAGCAGAATCAACGAAGTAGATTTGAATGAAATTTTGTATTAAATTTATGAAAATATAAGAAGTTTTAACGAGAGATTTCTTTTATTGTTTTTTATCACATTTTATTGACGACATTATTATTTATTGAGGACACGTTGATAAATATGTTGGGACATTAACACACAGTACCATCTAGTTTAATGGTAAGCTACGAGACTTGTTTTATGGATACCAGATAGTTGATACACTACACATATGTATATATAACTTTGAATTCATACATATTATAAATATAAACACTCTTGACTGGAGTACAAACATTCGTGCTCATCACACAAATGCCCCCAGCGGGACTCGAACGCGCGACCGCTGGTACAGCAAGTAGGGTCACTACAAACTGAGCCAAACGTGTCGTCAAATAGTTATGTAATTAAAATATGTGAAACAATTGAACTGATGTAATCTTCTCCACTAAATATCTAAAACACTACAACAAAGCAATAAGAATTAAGAATACTACTACTACATTACAAAAATTAGCAAGAACTAGCAGGTCACCCTCGCTTAGCTCGGATTTAACCCAAGTAAGGTTTTAAAGGTTAATATGTAGACTATATAATATGATATATAGCCTATGGCCTTCCTCAATAAATGGGCTATCTAATGCAAAAAGAATTTTTCAAATCGGATAAGTAATTACTAAGATAAGAAGTGTTTAAACAAACAAACAAACTCTGCCTCTTTATAATATTAGTATAGATAAGGGGAAAAACAAACAATAAATTTGAATAAATAAGCTTTATTTTTGGCCAAACTATTACATTGCATACATTTTTACACATCTATTGTAATAAAAATCAATTACATCTGTAACGAATAATTCCATATAAAATTGCACGGAGACGTCCTGAGCCTTTACAAAAGGACACAGGTTCGAATACGCTGAACCATACATAAAAAAACAAATTTAAATAGTACTTTATTAAAGTATATGAATATTTCACTAATAAGACAACTCAAAAAAAGCCCTTATTTCTATCTTTCGAGCGTTTGTAGCGTCCAGGTATAATAATAAATAGGTTCTTTACATTAGAGTTATTATTAATTATATATAATAAAGAAAAGTTATTAAAATTTAACTGTCACAATAAAAAGAACCTTCAAAGTCTTATATTAAATTCAATTCCATAATTTGACGTTGCTGACTATTCAAAATATCGATATAATCTATTGCTACCAGATTATCTGATAAAATCGATTACTCCCAATCGATATGAATTCAATTGTCAATCAATGTCTTTTAAGAAAGCTGATCACTCAAAATCGATATATCAATAATCGATTTTTAAATTTGACATCAAAACGTCAGGTGTAAAACAAACGCTAGAAAGAGCTTACGCAGAAATTTACAAGCAAATATTAAATCTATACACATAGGCAGTTGATGTTGTGACGAGACCAAGCCTTCATCATCAGTTCCGAGTAAAAATGTTTCCGTTAAAAATACACTTTTAAGATAACTTTTCTCATTTTTTAAGCATATTAAAATGAAATAGATGTATGAAAAACAAAACGTCATAACTCGAAAATTGTAAAATCTGAAAATTGCAAATTTACCGTATACACTTTTTTACTTCGGAACCGAACTCGGCCTAAGAGATTGATTACTGTTTCATACAAAAGTGATATCTTATCGTCATATCGAACACACTGGCGTTATTGGGAAAATATATATGAATTAAAATTTAGAAATAACATACATTTAAACCACCAGTGGAAAAGCACCTCAAATATCGAGCATAAGCAAGATACAATGTACTTAAACGCCTAACGTCTAACATACCCTAAAAAGGGGGGTTACCCTAAAAAAAATAAGGGGGGGAAAAAAAAGACATAATACTTTATTATTGCCACAATTCGTATCTGGCACTGTTTAGAAGCTAAGTATTAAAAATATACTTCATTTTGGTGCACCAAAAATATTTTTAACGCTAACGTGATTTACATTTACTTATTGTTTTCTCTAGACGTTGGGCCAAAACTCATTTTATTTAGTATACATCACTGTAAAAGCCCTTATATTGGTATAATCTTATGAATTTTCAGATTTACCAACGCAAGTTGGTAAATTAAAGGTTTTTATATAAAAAAGACATCATTTTGGTCTTTTACCATTGATACTTGGTACATGATAATTAAATTGTACTAATGACGGTTATATTAGGTAAAAGTTCCACCGGTAGAGGTTTTACCATCGATGAAAAAAGTACTAGATACACAATCAGAAAAAAATGTCCTCACCAAATGAGAGCTCATTTGAACATTTGAGCGTGCTTTAATTTTTTTTTTTTGTGAAAACAACTTTAAGCATTGCATTTAAGGTTCAATTTACATTGTTGTGTATTTATTTCAACTTCCTATCACCTAAACACAATTGGTGACAGTGTAATCTAGTACTTTTTTGATCGATCGGTTTTACCGAAAATTCTTAGGATTTATCCTTCAAGCTTTTACACTAACATATATAATGTTGGCAAAAGTGGCCTAACTGTAAGATTATATATTAAAACGACACAACAGTAACGTCACAAAAATTATTTAGACATTTCTGGAATCATCATATATGTATATATGTAGACCAATTTTGCGCCAACATATATTTACTTAAGAATAGAAACGATAGAGTATTATTATTGATTTCAATCCAGTATAACCTTATTTTCTTACAAAAAAGTATGTGTGATATAAAACACACTACCTTTAAGTATATACATATGTATGATACATACAATAATTATATTTTAAGCCAATTTAGCCCAACGTATAGCGCATACTAAATACATGAAAATAAAAAATAAACATCGATACACTCTCATTTATAGTGGATAATAATATTTTGATACTAAACGAGAGTTAATTGCTTGGCTTTGAAATGCTCAAATAGGAATGAACTAAGTGTCGATATACAACTGACTAAAAAATCTATCGGGTTTAAATTTGAAACTTTAAAACGGCACTACGGTGATTTATATTGTTATTTTTTGTTTATTATTTATAATAATACAATAAACACCTTAATATAATATAATAATTTGTCATCAAACGAACAGACCTACTTACAAATTTGAATGTAGAAAATCTTAATCTATTGTATAGTGTTAATTGAAAAAACCAGAGACAAGAGAATGTAAACATCATAAACCGTCCACAGATCATATAGTATAAAAATATAGGATTTGACAGATTAAAAAAAACATTTCCTGTAACGAGTATCAAAATTAATTAGAAGTTTTTTTTTAAGTATAAAATGCATGTATTTAAATTTATTTGAGTTAGCTATGCCTTATTCTAGTTTTATATTCTGTCTAACCTCAGTCAGCCATATCGACACTTGCTGGATGGGATTGTGTGCGTGACAATCATCTAGAGCTCGAACCATAGACAATTTCATAGAATATGGCACAGACTATAAGTGTTGTCAGAACCAGATGTCAAAATAAGTTTTTTTTAACGTCAAGCAAGAGCCTCATGGTTCCAGCCATGGTGAAACATCTTATTTTTTTAAATATTTTTCCGACATATGACCTATGATACGTACCCATCCAGCGAAAAATCAGCCAAGCGTTTAGTCTTTCCAATCTTTTTTTATTTCAAAGCTCCATTCCCATTGGAGGTGAACGTTTTTGTCGTCGTCCGTAAAGAGACTGTTGACTGAGTATGCGCCTCTGGCCATCATGCCTGACGGCGCGTCTTCTGGGGGGGTCGTGTAAGAATGGATTTCGGTTTTAGGGGGGTAAGAACCCACCATGTGAGTCATCTTGTCCACTGAAATAATAAAAAAAGAAAAATATAAAAATACACTGATATTTATCTATATACGAGTATATGGTCTTAGTAAGACGCTAATCTAGTGAGACTATATTTAAATATCTATATATTTTTGTGTTTCCGTCTGTCCTTCTATGATATTTTATATAAAACGTATAATGTCTTTAGTGCAAATTTTAATTCTGCACAGTAGATTTAAAGACGAAGCTGTTCATTTTATTTGGCCTCATCTAAAGCAAATCAAAGCCGTCATAAGAAAGAAGGCCATAACTAACAATTTGGTCAAAAATGACTATGCAGATTGAAAATCTGCAAAAAAAAGCAACTTGATAGTCTTACTCATAAATCTCTAGATCTTATAAATCTGGAGATACCATAAGCATTTTAATCGTAACTACGTCAGAACTAGTAGTTATTTTGACGTAGTAGTAAGACAAAACTTCAAATATTTCGAAATCAACTTTGACGAAGTTACGGCCTTCATTCTTATGACGGCAGAGGTGTGATTTGAATGTAAACACTGGCGTGCGAATCTGCTGTAAAAAGCTTGTATGTTCTAAATTATATATAAATAAAGTAATAATTTGTTGATATTAAAACGAAAAGTTTCATAAACTTTTTAGTTTACTACTATAAAAAACTAAATATAAAATAATAATGTTCAGTAAATAATAAATTTGGCTGTTTTCACATCCCAGAAGTAACCCAGTAGCCTTTGGTAAAATTGTTGAGTGACACTATATGAAATAAAACCGGCCATTCAAGCGTATGTCATGTGTCACATAACACAAATAAATAACATCACAATAAGATTCCTCTACCATTATTCATTTCCAGATCGTCAATTAAGAATGAACCTTGATAGTATATTATTAGGGTACAAAATAAATATTTAATTGTTGCCAGATGTTGAATATTTATAGGCACGTATTAAAACCTAATGAATGTCGTATGTATGTTTAAATTTAAAAAAAATAATTGAAGTCTACAATTAAAAATGTCATGGTTTATGAGTTATTCGAAACAAATTTTTATCTTAAATATTAGACATGGATTTTGTAAATATACGGACATCTGTCACGTCACAGGCGACGTTTGGTTAGAAAATTATTTGGAGTTATAGTATGGGTCACGAAAACAGCGCCACCCACCAGATTCAGGCCACCATCCAGAACACCCCATAAGCACACAAAAAGTTTAATCAAAATTGGTCAAGATATTTTAAGGGAACAATTTATTATTCAGTCACATGACCACCGGAATTCTACAAATATTGATAACAACTAACTTAAAAAAGCAATGCGACGACACTACATCGAATAACTGAAGAACGATCAAAATCTTACATATATATAATGATATAATACATATAATGATATAATTTCCTTTTTCGAACTCTAAGCAAAACAAACAGAACCAAGTGCAAAAGTACTAGTTTATAAAACGACAAACATCGCATATAAATAGGTGCGTAATAATAACACAGTACGAATATAAAGTAATCGTAATACGTACCGGGCACTGTCCAGATGCGTGGAATGAAATATTGAATTTAGTATTGTAATTGTACATAGAAAACTTATTTAATACGTGTTTTTGTATGAATCATTCGGTCGATTTCCTTAAGAGTGTGTTAGTAATATTGTATGTATACATGAACTATTTATATTAATCAGTAATCTCCAATACTTGGGCGATCGAACTTCGCTAGGCGTTTTCGTAAAAGATATATGCGATTTTTTTTTCAGAAAAGACAAGAAGTCAAAAAGCAAAACCTTATCTAAATACAAAATTTGATCCTAATCGTTAGAGCCGTTTCTGAGATACACGAAATAATATATATGTGCATACATATACACAAGAATTGCTCGTTTAATATGATAACATTGATATTGTGAAGACGTCAAATGCGATTTTGGAGTTTTTTTGAAAACTCGGTATCTGTTGATTCCATTAGGTCAGTTATTTTTCAATTAAAAAAGAAAAATAACCTAGTGAAATGAGTTATTTTTAGTACGCTTTAATTGTACGTGAATAAGTATGAAGAATCTTTCGATTTTTACCATTTTAATCGAAGTTGGTCTCATTTAGTTTGTTTTAACGAGTATTACATATCAAAATTAGTCAAAAGCGTATCTTTTTAGTAATTGAAGTTATACTTCTTTTGGGACGTTTAAAAAAAATATGAGTGTAAATTTTTTACGATGCGCGCGCACAACGCAACCAAAAAGCGACATGTTGAAGTTAGCTGAAAGCGACATGATGAAGTTAGCTGATAACTGTTTGTTGCCATGGTAACCTTTGATATATAATATTATATTCTATCCTTAAATGATATTCTATAAATATATGCTTGTAATATGCCTAATATGCCTTTAAAAATAATTTTATTAATTTATCATTCCTTTTACAAACAGAGATTTGTAACATACGAGATGAAATCTTAAGCTATTTTTGTTCTGTTCCGCCAAAGGAGTAACTACTTACGTGTGTACATAAGTACACACAGTCTTTTTTTTTAATTATACATTTGACATATTAAGTGGACATTGTGGCATATAAACATAATGCTGAGATAATATCGCTGAAGGACACGCGGGACGGTAGTAAAGGTCTGAGCGAAGCGGATCACTTGTTTATTAATTAATTTCAATGTTGGTGTTTACGTAGTACTGTCTTATCTCTGTTTTATTGAACTAGGAATCTTAAGTAAAGATATATATGTATATATATATATATATATATATATATATATATATATATATATATATATATAAAAACGTCCTAACTCATAATTTTAAGTGATTTTAAAATTTCACATTTTTCATAAAATTAATCATTATCATACTTTAACAATATATACATTTTAATTTTGTACTTCATTATATGTTTATAATATAATAAAAAATAACAATCATACATAAATGATAATAAATCCATACATTAGTATAATATTAATTATAAATGTGAAACTGTGTGAGGATAAATGGATGGATGTTTGTTACTCTTTCACGTCAGAACAGCTGAACGGATCTGGATGACATTTGGAGCAGAGATAGATTATAGTCTGTAATAGCACATAGATTATTTTTATCCCGAAATATATACGGTTCCCGTGGGATAGATTAGTTTTTGTCTAGGTTTTACCTAGACAAAATAAAAATCCTACGGTCTGGTCACTTTTGCACTAACAACGTGGCGTCATCCAACAAAATGTTTTAAATATCATTAACTTTAAGAGTTATCGTTACAAAATAAGACAAAAATACAGAAAAAGAAGACAAGAATAATATTATAATACAAAATGTATCCACCTGGCACTCCCAGACGATAGGTTTTCTGGACATACTTCAGTCCGTGTACGATTTCACGTTGCACGATGAAATCGATTCTTATCCGATACTGCACGCCCTCCTTAATTGTAAACACCTGGAAATAACCAAATTAAATCTTACACTGACCCAGTAGTAGGTAATATCTGTATAACACTTTCTTATACGGTGGCAGTTACGATAAGGCAGTGGTAGTTTAGTGGCAACGTGCTAGCTGGGGAAACTGAGTATTGCGGGTTCAAATCTCGGGTCTCGCACCTCTGATACCTTCATGTGCGAATCATTTCCAACACAATACATACATAAATTGTAAAGCCAATTAAAAGTGTTAACTTTTTAAAGATTATCTGAGAAAAAATTACTATTTTTTAAGTTAAATATTATGTCAATCACAATACCTAAAACTAAAGATCAAAGATAATGCGCACGCGCCTCATTTCATAATTTTGAGACTACATACAGAAATCAGGGGAATAACCTAATTTTCATTCATTGTCCAAACAAAACAACGCTCGCCTATCTATCAAAACATGAATACTTCAAAGTGTGTCAAATTGTGTCAAAAAAATACTAAGAATATATCAAAGACAAAAATAACTCGCTTATGCCTAAACGTCTACGTCTGCGTATAAAATGATATATGTATTTGGTGTAAAACCAGTTTCCTGAAATGCGCTTACGTATCAATCACTTATATTAAAGACAAAAACAAATCTATCCCACGGGAACCATTCTTCTGGGATGATTTATAGCCTATAGCCTTCCTCAGTTAATGGGCTATCTAATGCAAAAATAATTTTTCAAATCGGATTAGTAGTTTCTGAGATTAGCGCGTTCAACCAAACAAACAAACTCTTCAGCTTTATAATATTAGTATAGATTAAGAATATCTATGCCATATATTGCGTAGTTATCCATTAGCGTTATCGATTGTAGAGAGTCGACTTGTCTAAGGGAACAAAACTACTCAACGTCTCCAACTGTGTATATTTATGATAAGATAGTGTTATCTCGTGAATATGCGATTGTAAAAATTCGATATGACCTGACATAACCCTTTTATTTTGGTAAAGCATACATATGTTTTTGGGACGAAGTCAAAAATGTAGCGGTTTCATTTTACATTCTCTCAATGTATTCTAAGTTCTCTATAAATACTGAAATTATGTGAATGCGCTGAAATTATGTCGACTTTTTTCAAATAAAATAAAAAACCATCCCTGGCATCACCAACAGCCCCCCTTAAAATTGATTTTTTTGAATTGACATTTTGAATGCTGTAGGAAGTTTAAAGAATATTTTTAGGATAAGATAAACAGAATTTCATAGCCGGATGCAACATCCGGATGAACCCTTGAAGGATACATCAACTGTGAATGTACATGATTCAATAAGCATGCAGCGTGATTCCTTATTATTCATAGTAACTTATTTAACTATAATAATAGTATATTTTAGTTATAAATACAAAAGTATGTATGTTTGTCCTTCTATTACGTAATTACACGTGATTTTATATACAAATAGTTTATGAGTTAAATATGGCCATAGGGTACTTGGTCGCGGAAGTCTTTTTGATACCCGCGGCCCCGGCCTTATGGCGACGAGGAGGATATTGGTCAGGTTTTTAGTGGGTAAGCTGCCGCACATCGCGGCAGGAGTCCCACATAACCCGACTCGCTTCCCCATTTGCGAGCGGGTACCCGTAACAGGGGTTTTCCTGACGTTAAAAAAAAAATGCCATAGGGTACTTTTTACGCTTATATATTGCCCGTGAAATATTAATATGCTTTATTGTACATAAAAAATCTCATAGCGTGAATGCGTCCTTATAAGCACGCTCTTATCAGCGTGTATTTGGAACAATTCTTTAAGGGCATGACGTGTACACGCTTCATTTTGGTAGACAAATTGCAAAAAATGACAATTAATTTAAGTAACAGTGTTTGAACTAATAGCCTAATATTACAAATATTGAAAGTTACTCTTTGTGTTACCTTTTCACGCTCGAACAGCTGAACAGATTTCGATAAAATTTAGCAAGGACATAGGTTACTCATAAGAACAGACAGGCTACTTTTACCCCCAGTCTGCTTAAAAGGCGAAGCGCGGGTAAATACTAGTAACAAGTTTCATAACGTATACAATACACGTAAAAATCGTCTACCATATAAGAAGACAACGTGAATACGCTTTGCCTAATGAGAGAATAACGTAGAAACGGTCTTCCAGTTTAGGTAGCTAAGTGCAAGGCAAGTGATTGATAAGCCGACGCGGTCTGGCGTCGATCCAATGGATAAGTCTGTGTATCATAACACCTGTCCGAGATATAGTGATTGCTTTAGACAATTTAAGATTGCGTAGTTTAATTATATATTAGTTTAAAATAGAAGTACACGTTCAGTGTTAGTCAAATTTTATGAATCTATGTTTAAATTATTTACAGACATATTTAATATTTATATATTTTGGTAATTCAAGTATGTCTATATTATGTCTATAATAATTTACATGTATATTATTTTATCTTTCTATATCAATCACTACATATTATAAAACAAAATCACCTCCACCGGGACTGTCTGTCTGTCTGTTTGAACTCGAACCACTGAACGAATTTTCAGTTTCAATTTGTATTGTTTTCAATTGATCGATGATTATTGAAGATTTCGGAAAAATCATGTATTTTTAACAAAAGACATCAACAAAAGACAATACATCTACAAAGATAAATAAAATTGAAGTGTCTTTTTGTAATGTCAAAATAACAACCTTTTACTAAATGCATATGATAGTGTATATACTGTACATATAAGAAAAACACATTTTTTAAATTTTTTGTCTGTCTGTCTGTTGTTCCGGCTAATCTCCGAAACGGCTGGACCGATTTTCACGGAATTCTCACTGGCAGATAGCTGATGTTATAAGGAGTAACTTTGGCTATTTTAATTTTAGAAAAAGAATTAAGGTTTTGTTTAAAAAAATGAAAACGTACCGAGGAACGAACCCGTGCGAAGTGAGGGTGAGTCGCTAGTACATACATATATAAGTTTTCTCTTAAGTGTTCAATTACGACAAGTATAACGTAATTTGCCATTACGAGATAGAGCAGACGTGTGTGCCGCAAGCACAAGTGCACTCTAAATAAAACTATTTTTCGGGGTTTTAGGTAGTTAGGTAATTACCTAAAACCCCGAAACCTTAGGTAAAGGGTTTTAGGTATATAATTTTTTTATTCTCGACCAATTGCTTTAGAGCACTGAAACATAAAAACGTGAAAGACTGAGGTTATTGACATCTCAAAACTTATGGGTATTACAGACGGTGTCTACCCACAGAAATTATAAAATCGTTTGAAACAAATAATAATTTTCAAGTCAAGTCAATAACCCTTTGCCCTTGAGTTACGAAATGTGGACGTTCCGTTAACTTAATCACTTACAACACACTTATATTATAATCAAATCTTAGAAGTCGATTTTAGTATACTACTCATTATGATATCAGTATGTTTATGCATGTATGAAAACTAGCAACTCACCCTCGCTCCGCTCGGGTTCGTCCCTAGTTACGTTGTAACGTATAGCTCAGAGATGACATATTTTCCCGCAGTAAAATGTTGACCCGGATAACCAGCTATCATGATTCCAAATTTCATCAAAATCTGTCCAATGGTTTCCCCGTGATGCGATAACAGACAGACAGACAGACAGACAAAAAAACTAAAAACTATAAATTTGGCTTCTGTATCCGCAATAAAGTCTATTTCAATAGATTTTTCAAAAAATATTTAATGTACAGATTCGGCTTCGTTACAATTTTATTATATACTAGCAAGACAAGCGGCTTCGCTCGCGCTTAAACTATAACAAAAAATCTTTAAAAAGGTAGGTTTCATACAAATTTTCATCCGTTATTTTATCTCCTTATGGAATGAATTTCAAGAAATTCTGATCATAAATATTTTTTGGGTTGTGTTATAACGTGTATTCCCGTGGGAATAAGATAATCTCCCGCAGTAAAAAGTATCCTATATGTGGACCCGGATATCCAGCTATCATCATACCAAATTTTATCAAAATCCCTCATATATATAGTTATAGATATAAATTGGTTTATCTATACTAATAAAAAAAATATTTAATTAAATCGGTTAAGAATGCACGATTATGCACACTGAACGAAAAGAGGTTCTCCTTCGTTTTTTATATTCAAAATGGCGTTTGCGCCAATTTTCGTTATGATATTCGTGATTAGGAGATCGAAATACGTTATTGTACCTCAGATCGATCGGCGGTATGCGCTTTTCGGAAGTACACCCCTAATATTATAAAGAGGCAGTTTATTTGTTTGTGTCTGTTTGTTTGTTTATTTGAATACGCTAATCTCGGGAACTACAAATCCGATTTGAAAAATTCTTTTCGCATTAGAGAGCCCGTTTATTGAGGAAGGCTATAGGCTATATATCATCATGCTACTACCCAAGAGAGCGGAGCAGTAGTCATAAATGTCAACAAATCGGCCAGTCTTCCATATTACGTTATTGTAAAACTGATGTTTATAATATGTTTAAGTGCTTCAAGTTTAGAAACTTCGGTCAAATACTCATCGTGTAGAGGGTAGATATATGAAACAGGCATATATGTATAATCAAATTTAACGCGAGTGAAACCGCGGGGCACGGCTAGTAATCTATACTATAATATTACAATAATATCTATACTTAATATTATAAAGCTGAAGAGTTTGTTTGTTTGTTTGGTTGAACGCGCTAATCTCAGAAACTACTGATCCGATTTGAAAAATTCTTTTTGCATTTGATAGCCTGTTAACTGAGGAAGGCTATAGGCTTACATATCATCCCGGAAAAGTGTACGGTCCCGTGGGATAGATGTGTTTTTGTCTAGGGACGAACCCGAAGCAAGGGTGAGTCGCTAGTAATATTATAAAGAGGCAGAGTTTGTTTGTTTGAACGCGTTATACTCAGGAACTAATAATCCAATTTCAAAAATTATTTTTGTATTAGATAGCCCGTTTATTGAGGAAAGCTATAAATTATATATCATCCCAAAAAATGTACGGTTCCCGCGGGATAGATTTGTTTTTGTCTAGAGACGAACTCGAAGTGAAGCGAGAGAGAGTCGCTAGCGTAATAATACGACCATTATAGAGCTGATATTACGATGGTTCGTGAAGTAGAACTCTGTAATCACAATTAGTACCTAAGCTCTTCGCATTGCGGAGCCTCTATGATATTATTGGTCCAAAGGAGTCTTTGAATATTTTTTTTAATCGTCAAGGGAAGCAAAAACAGATGTAAGACATAGTTTTAAAATAATTCGATATTGCTATTTTATTACGCCTAAGGCTAGTCTAAATTTACTAAGACTTCAAAGACAAAGTTGCTTGAACTTTGCAAAGGCTTTTTGAAGAAATCTGATATGTTTTCTCGACAGGCTGTTAGTTACTTCAAAATGTGAGTCATTACAGATAGGAAATAGACGACGCCACTTAATATACAAAATTAGCAGAATCTTTTAAATGTAAGACGAAGTAAAAAAAAATTCTCTTTCACTTCTATGCATATAATAAAATTCTACCCGAGTCGAATATGTATAACAAATATTTTTTTGGAAAATCTTATTGAAATAGTCATTACCGATACAGAGACCGAATTTAGTTTTCAGAATTTTTGTCCGTCTGTCTGTCTGTCTGGGAACGCATCACGAGAAAACCAATGGACCGATTTTGATGAAATTCGGTATGATGATAGCTGGTTATCCGGGTTCAAATATAGGATACATTTTACTGTGGGACAATATCTCATCTCTGAGAAATTTATACTTAAACTGGTAAAACGTTCCCAGGGACGAACTCGAGCGGAACCAGGTTTAGTCGCTAGTCGTGAATAAGATTCATGTTTCATGACTATCCGAATTAGATTCCTCTACTAATTAATAATTAATTAATAATTTCTTTTAAAGCTAATTTGTAGTTGGTGTAATTTAAACTTTTAAGTTTTTTTTTTCATTATTTTAAGCTTTTTCTCAACCTATCCTATAATTTTGAAATTATTTATACACGCCTACTTGAAAAATTGGCATAATACTTGAATAGCATAAAGTCTCAAACAAAGTCTTATACAGAAACAATTTCATCTCCTTTCTTTTCCGGTACAAAAGTACCCTTTGTCGCCTGAATCCTCTAACCATAAGCAAAGTTTTGGCTAACGATTCAGCTGGAGATTGAGCGGATACAAAGCATTGCCAATTTGAGATAAGGTATAAATTAACAATCATCTTAATACATCATGTGAATCTTTTTTGAATTTACAGACAGAAAATTCATTTTAATTTATCTATAGATAAAATGGAAAAATTACTATCGACTACCTCGGTGGTCTAATGGTTAGCATGTATAGAGGTCCTGGGTTCGAATCCAGGGTAAGGCCAAGTTACTGATTTTACTGTCAAGAATTCATATTAAAAGCTTGGAGTTGGGAAGTGGAGAGTACGTAAAGCCGTCGGTCCTGCGCCTTAACTCTCACCGGTTGTGTCGAATTATCGTCCTACCAGAGTATAAGAGTGACAGGAATAGAGTGCACTTGTGTCTGCGCGCATATTTATGCATTATAATATCTCCTGCGCAGATGGCTAATCTCAGTGAGATTGGCCGCCGTGGCCGAAATAGATCAAGGGACCCGGACATTATCATCATCATCACATAAAAAATATTATTATTATATACTTGAATTTTAAGCCAACGACAATAAATAGATCTAAAACCATAAATACCTAATACCTGTATAAATCAATTGATATCCTAACACGTTTATGGCTAAATCTTCATAACAAAACACTTGACGCGTCATTACATTCGACCTTGCTTACAAGTGAAGGCTGTCTGATTCGAAAATCGTGAATCACTAATTTATAGACGTTAAAAAAAAAGAAAGAGGAGAAAAGTTCAGAAATCCCACTAAAAAATTTACACTTACGTCTCACATATTATATAACTAATAGTATTTTTTGCCTTTACCTAATTTTATTAATTAAAACAGGTCAATACTTTCATTCAGGCATCAAACCTATTGTATGTATTCAGCCCTTTTTAACGTCCCACTCGCCCACGCTGGGCACGGGCCTCCCTTCAAAACGAGGGGAATCAGGCCATAGTCCACCACGCTGGCCAAGTGCGGATTGGCGGACTTCACATGTCTTTCGAAAACTTGCTAGGTTCTCTCAGACATGCAGGTTTCCTCACGATATTTTCCTTCACCGTAAGGCAAGTGGTAATCAAGTTAGAAAATGATTCGCACATGAAAATATCAGAGGTGCGAGACCCGGGATTTGAACCCGCTTCACTCGGTTTCCCAAGCAAGCGCGTTACCACTGGGCTACCACTGCCTACCTATTAATAATAACCTATTAATACCTATTAACCTAGTAATCTATTTTGGCCATACTTCTTAATAACTTTGTGCTCAAACTATAGATATTTTTATAACGCTGTACGATTACCGAATAAATAAATAAATAAATAAACCTACGACTTACGTTCCAGTGTCTGCAAAAAACATTTAGGTACTCAAAAATTTAAAAAATTTTGTATTAGTATAAAGCAGGGCGGCTCAATAATATCAGCTCAAAGTATTGTATTGTATTCAGTACTTTTTAACGTCCCACGGCTGGGGGTGGGCCGCCCTTCAATACGAGGGGGATCAGTTCCTAGTCCACCACGCTGGCCAAGTGAGTGTTAGCGGATTTCACATGTCTTTCGAAAATCTATTGTTGCGTCTTTTATGTTATTCCACATAGCATCGGAGACCCTTCATCCCCACATGTGATATGTCCCAGATATTACAGGCGTACATACAACAAATACCCATATACAACAAGTACCCTATAAACCTATCTATCTATCATCACTAGGGATAACACTCCATATTACAACATTCCATAAATTATGTTAAAATATGTTTGTTTATCCTTCACACTGAACGGCTGACGGCTGGACAATTTTGGATGAAATTTAATATTTTCAGATATAGACTATAGACGTGGAGTAACACTTGAGACTACTGTTAGGCACCTGAGGACGCACTAAAGTTGAGCGAAGTTGCTAGTACCATATATTTTATTTTATACTAGCAGGAACCCGCGGCTTCGCTCGCGCTAAAGTTACAAAAAAAACTCTAAAAAGGTAGGTAGGTTTCATACAAACTTTCATCCCCTATTTTACCCTCTTATGGGATGAATTTCGAAAAATGCTACAACGTATTTATTTAATCGTATGTATTGAAGAGCATTAATACCAAGTGAACTAATAGTAGGTGGTGAAGTAGGGTTACAAACTGAGCCAAACGTGTCGTCATATCAAGGACAAACAAACAAACCAACATACTTTCATATTTATAATATTAGTATGGATTTAAATATGGTATTAAATAAAACTCGTTAAGTATACATAGAGCCCTTAGGCTGTACATTTTACCACTTTTGTATTATAATCAAATAAAGACTTACCTGTTTTTTCAAGTCAGTCAAATCCCCAGTGAGGTCGAGCTCGAGGTCGTCCCGGTCTGTCACACAGAGCGCCAACTTCTTCACGATCACCTTACGTGGATCATTTGCATCTATGAAATAAACAATACTTATTTGTATCTAGTTTATGAAGTATCATGACGTCACTCTCTGCTTGTTTTAACTTTAAATCAATCGTGTAAGATTCTTAGGTACAGGGCCGGATTATCTATAAGGCAGTGTAGGCCACTGCCTAGGGGCCTCGCATCGGTCAGGGACCCCACGCATCGAGAAACAAAATTTGTAATGTTTCATCGGGCGAAAATTTAATTTGATAAATTATCAAATTAGGTGAAAATTCCATCATGAAGACAATAAGACAGTTGGATTTCTATGAAATCTACTTAAAGAGTAATTACGAATATAACTGTATTGTGGTAGAAAAAAATATAATTTAATAAGTTAGAAAAGGGTGAAGAGGTCCCGAGAATTGCTTTGCCTAGGGGCCTCCGACACGGTTAATTCGGCCCTGTGTCGTAGCTCCTCTCATTTCCTACTGTCCCAAAATGATTTCATCCATACAATGAATACAAGCATTCATCATGAAGAGGAACTGAACCAATAATCTCCTTAGTAATTAACATTGATTGGCCAGAACGTACAGCGAAAATAAAACTTAATTCAATAGTCGATTATACTAGATATGGTCTTTAATTCTTTATTATTATGGAGAGAGACAGATTTGTCTTAAATTCAAACTTGGCCCGCTTTGTGTAGGATTTGTATGTAACTGTCATAGATTCTACCACATTTGAATTACTGACGACTCTACCTCGCTTCGCTCGGGTTCATCCCTAGATACGTTTTGACAGTTAGTATGGAACAGATAGTCGATTCCTATGTGTTCTGTGAAGAAAAAACAAATCTATCCCACGGAAACCGTACATTTTCCCGGGAAAAAAGTAACCTATGTGCTATTCCAGACTATAATCTATCTCTGTGCTAAATTTCACCCAAATTCGTTCGGCCGTTCTGGTGTGATTGAGTAACAAATATCCATCCATCCAAACTTTCGCATAAATTATAATATTTATGGGATTACTCAAAATATAAAAGGCCGAATAAAAATTTACCATGCTGTACATACACTAATTACCATTTATTAATAATTATTGTTCATCCCCATATAATATAAGAGATCAAAAAGTTCGCGGAATGGAAAAATATGCGGGGGTGAAATTGCTCAACCAGGTAGGTAGCGATTGAGTGACTCAGTAACAATATACCACGAATGAAGCTAATCAAATAACTCCTTAATTATTTACGAGCAAATAAGTTACTTAAAAAACTAGCCACTGTGGATCTCCATTCGAAAATGATGATATAAGAGACATTTTAAAAAAAAAATGACACTTTATGGGAGTCTTGTCCTGTAATTAATGGTGCATAAATAACATTTAGGCTGTGGTAGCCCAGTGGTAACGCGCTCGCTTGGGAAATCGAGTGAAGCGGGTTCAAATTCTGGGTCGCGCACCTGTGATATTTTTATGTGCGAATCATTTCTAACATGATTACCGCTTGGCTTACGGTGAAGGAAAACATTGTGAGGAAACCTGCATGTCTGAGAGAACATAACAAGTTTTCGAAACATATGTGAAGTTCACCAATCCGCACTTGACCAGCGTGGTGGACTATGGCCTGATCCCCCTCGTACTGAAGAGAGGCTTGTGCCCAGTAGTGGGACGTTGAAAAAGGCTGTATAGATAGATAGGCCTTTCGAATCAAAGTGGACTATATTGTAGTCCTAATAGATTTGGAGCCTGACAGCCGATTGACGTTACCACAACAGAAATAACTACATGGGGGTAATCTTATTTACTGACCAATTATTAAGATCTTGACGCCACTACGACAGCGGAGGGAGTTAAAGGAAAAAAGCAAGGAAAATTAAATAAGACTTTTTGAGCCACAACGCTGCCGTTTCGTACAATTTGGCTACCAATTAAAACATTGAGTAAATGACAACGTTTTCAAAAATGAATTAATACGTAATGAATGGGTTTAAATGAGGACAAAACAAAAAAAAAAAAAGAGAATATCCTAGATTTTTTTTTTTTGTTTATATAAATACACTGTATTTTAACAATTTTTTACCATGACCGATAAGTTCATAATAATAATAATATTGTTTGTGTTAAACTAATACTGGTTTAACTAACATAATATAATATCTATATCCTATTAAAATTTATTACCATTATTATTATTTAGAACAGGAAAATGTATGCAAAAATATAAAACGATATCATTTTATAGCGTGACTTGATAAACTATATTTCAAATAGCTATATTTTGAAATAAACATTAATGATTTATTTTTAAAATGAGTAAAATAAATTACCAAAACATACATATCATACATCTATCATACTACCAAAACAAAGATATATGGGTCGTTCTTCTTTTTTAGTGACAATTATCTGTCACTCATCCCATTTTGTATTTTTTTTATGCGATTCAGTGACAAACGAGCAGCCAGACCACGTGATGGAAAGCAGTACCTGTCGCCCATAACACCTACGGTTCATACACTTAGGTTTTAAGTAACAAAAATTCAGAACCACAGGTGTGTTGTCACTGTGAGGACTAAGATGATATGCCTCTTGCCTGTAATTGCGCTGGCTACCTTATCCTTCATACCGGAACACAACAATGCAATCATTGTTGCTTGGCGGCAGAAATAGATAAGGGGGTGGTACCCATCCAGTCGGACTCCTCAGGCTTGACAGATTCCTACCACCGGTAAAATTCGGTATCATATTAGAGTATAGATTATTATATATTCATTGTTTGAATTTACATCCTCATCGCTTTATACCTTTTAATACTAAATAATCTTTAACTATCTGTAGCCAATAATTTTTTTGCATGTGTTTATTTTTCATTAAATACCATGACAGAGTAGTAATTCATAATGATGCCCTACCGAAAAAAACCACTCGGTCACAGTGTTTTCTCGAAAATAGCCACAAAACAAACAACATTACGGGCATGAAAACAAAGATTAAATGATCCAAATGAAAATTAAATGCATTTGCAAAAAAATATCTAACACTTAAATAAAAATATTGTTACTTGAAAAATTCAAAAAACTGAGAAACACCAATTCATTGTCGCAAGAAAAGAAGAACGACCCATATACATTATCAGTTTTGACTCAGTCACATGTTATTTTCATTGACGGTTAACTACGTTTTATATGCTTATCTCCCTTATCTATTCTACAGATCGACCAGACGATTTTTTAATACCAGATAGATACCTAGGTCTAATCAGGTCTTGTATTCAAAACCTATATTGCTTTAGTCTCAACTTTTCTACTTAAGACCTGTATAGTATTAGTCTACAGTCCCCAACGGGTTTTTATAATGATTAGTAACAAGCTAAAACTTCACGAGCTTTATTTTGACGAGACGCCCAACTTTCTAGGAAAATTTGATAGTGGTAAATAAAATTGTGAATGAATACGGAACATGTCGAAATGGTGATAATCTAAAATTTATTACTAACAGGTTATTTTACGATTTAATCTTGAGATAATCCAACATCAAACAAGAAAAAAAATTTTGTTCTACAAAACAGATGGTTTGGATCAAATCGTCCCCCTTTCCGAATTCGCTAAAATTACATCATAAAATTTATAAATAACCGGCTGATTTTCCAATATTTTATTATTAATAAAAACTGTTTAAAAAAGAATAAAAACCGACTTCCAGGCACTGAAAAGTAAAAAATAACTAAACGGGGGTTTTCATTTAGAATAGATATGTACTTAATCAGATTTTTTCGAAGTCGGTGTGCTTTATGTACCTACATACTTACATTACTTTATTCATTAACTAGCGACTCGCCTTCGTTTCGTTCGGGTACGTCCTTAGCTTGCTTCCCTATACAATTTTTTATCCCCATTCTCACCCTCTTAAGGGATAATTCCAGATAAAAACTATCCGATGTCCTTCCCAGGGTCTTAAACCATCTTCTTACCAAATTTCATCTAAATCGGTTCAGTAGATCCTGAGATTACCCCCTATAACCTCACAAACTTTACCTATTTATAATCTATACTAATATTATAAAGCTGAAGAGTTTGTTTGTTTGTTTGGTTGAACACGCAAATCTCAGAAACTACTAATCCGATTTGAAAAATTCTTTTTGTATTAGATAACCCGTTAACTGAAGAAGGCTATAGGCTATATTATATCATCCCGGAAAAATGTACGGGTCTAGGGAATAACCCGAAGCGAGTCGCTAGTATTAGTATGAATGACAAGCTCGTGAAGTTTTAGTTTGTTATTAATCATTAAAAAAAACCGGGACTGTAGACACATCCACATCAAAATGATGTGGTTGCACTCGTTTCTTGGTGTATCTAACAGGAAAACATATAAATTGAATTTTCGATAATACTTTTATTTGCTGCATTGAGAATAAATTATAAAGGAATAGATTATGTAACGAATTATTTATTTGAAAATTAGGTTTAACTGTAAAAATATATCTTTTGTATATACTCATCATATTAATACGAGATTGATTTTCACAATACTCTTTGCTACGATTTTAAGATTTAGAAATTTGATACATGACCACACGAGAAAAGAGACAAACAAATATATATATAATTAATATAACTTATTTTAGGGCTCTTACTTATATTTTAGGTCGACATTACATACGTCCGATAATATCAGAGATAAGGACGATAGTAATTCAATAAACGATATAATAACGATAGTATGTTTACTAATATATAATTTATATCTAAACTTATATTAGAAAGCTGTACTGTTTGTTTGAATGCACTATTCTCTGTGACTGTTGCCAATTTGAAAAAAATCTTTGTCCTTCTTATTTTAAACTCGCACCATTCGGGTTCGTCCCTAGGAACGTTTTGACGGTTAGTACCTACAGATTTCTCAGATATGAGATATTTTCCCCCTATATGTTGACCCGGATAACCAGCTATCATCATACCAAATTCCCAGTGGTTTTCTCGTGATGCGGTCACAGACAGACAAAAAATCTAAAAACTATGGATTCGACCTCTGTATCGATAATAATGACTATTTCAATAAGATTTTACAAAAAATATTTAATGTACAGATTCGACTCAGTTAAAATTTTACTATAATATTGTACAGATATAGATTAGACAGATACCTACTTATCTAAAGAATATCAGAAATCTAGTAATACTTAAATTAACTATACGAACGGAGAAACCGCTAAAAGTTAGCAGCATTAATTTATAAGCATGATTCCATTATTTTATATTTTTTAATTGTTTAAAATTGTGCAAGTACTAGCATTGGTGCAAAAAACAAATCTTGTACTCGATAAACTACATGTGAGTAAGTAAGCATAAAAATAATATTAAAGTGATTAGAAAATTTCCATTATTCTAATTAACTTAATAAAAGAGATCATTTATTAACCAACTTCCAAAGAGGAGGAGGTTTTATGCATGTTTTTTTTTACTATAGTACATTATCCTAGACCTAAAAAAAATTGATTTTTTTAAATTCAAGTTATACAATACATTTAGCAGAACCCATGGTTTACAGTTTATACTAATGTTTGTTTGCATAACTCATTTCGTTATAAATGTTCGACTCTTGATAGATGTAGCATGTTAGAAATTCATGTATGTTTATTTTCTAAAATAAAGTACCATAAATTACTCCTTACAACATCAACTATCTACCAGTGGAAGTCTCGTCAAAATTAGTACAGCCGTTTCGGAGATTAGCCGGAACAAACAGACATACCAAAAATTTTAAAATACATTTTTTTCTTATAAGTATCATATACAGTGTGTTAAAAAAACCCTGTCCGACCGGTGGAGGTATTATTAGGTATCGCTATTCGATTCTATTTATATAAAAAAAAGCAGATTCCAAGTAAAAAAAATTTACCCCGTTTAAAAATTTAAAATATTTCATAAACTGTGAAACTTACATGGCAATACTGGTGGCGGGCGGGCGGGTTATGAACCCAGTTGACCTCAAACTACGCTTATCAATTTGTAGGAAGGTAAGTAGTCTGTTATTCGGTAAGGACGCCAATGCGATGGCTGTGATGGAGATGTTGTTCCATGTGACGTCCTCCACGAGTGATACAGGCTTGGCACCGTCGCAAAAGGTTATCACGGACACTTTCAAGCACATTTGTATCTGATTTTATCTTTTCAAACGCTGCTATAATACGCATTTCAGCTTCGGTGTCACAGATTTTCTTAAAAACTAATTGATTAACGTGACCCCACAGATAAAACTCAAGCGGAGTTAAATCTGGAGATCGCGCTGGCCATGAAATTGGTCCACCCCTACCGATCCACTGCTGTCCATACTGCTGGTTTAGATAGTCACGTACGGCTCACCTTTCCACACCTGGACGTGGTTAGTGCCCAGTTGTCGTGGCACAGAACGAGTACTTCGGGTGGGGTCCTCAGTAAATAGCTCAAGCACTTGCTCCTTAATATCCATGTCGATACGCGGTCTCCCTGTATCAGCGTGATGCATTTCGTAGCCGTGAACACTGCCCGTGGTGTACATGCGATTGTGAAGACGTTGAAACGCTCGCTCTGACGGACCGTGGTACCCCGCGGAACTGCGAAACGCATTTCATAGTCTCTACGAGCCTCTGCATAATTGCAGTCACTTCTTCCCAAACACATTAACATATTAAAGTACTCTTCATTCGTATACGACATTTCTCCAACACGTGCATTCGGATGCAATGTTTCGCGAAACTGACATAATTTTTAGTAAAATAAATAAAGAAAACAAATAATAATGATCGCAAGTAGATAGTTCAAGGTCGGGATTGCTCCTACACGTGCCGAGCGGTACCTTTGACAATGGGCGGTGCGTCGTCTGTCGGCACACATCAAAGATGCCGCCGCCGCATCATAACATAATACCGCCGAAATTAGTGTTGTACATTTTAAAATTTTGCCACAATTTTGGGGAAAATAGCAAAATAAACGGACATATCAAATTTCATTAATATGTTTACTATCATGAATTTTTTATTTTTCTTATTTTATTTGGTCATCTGATTGGGATATCTATACACTGGTTTCCGATCGGACAGGGTTTTTTTAACACACTGTATACTTCCATATGCATTTAGTAAAAAGATGTCATTATGACACAGACACTTCAATTTTATTTATCTGTATTAAAAAATAATTTTAACTTCTTACCAACTATTACAGTTCCAGCTTGAGCTTGACCGAGTAGAGCCTCTTTATATTTTCTCAGTGATTCATCTTCTTGGTCAGCAGCAAGGATTTCCTCAATTGTTTTCTCTGGAGGTGGTTTGTAGGAAGACTTGATTTCTTCTTCTTCGGTTTCCTCTTCTTCAGGTGTGCGTGCTACTTCTGGCTCACCAGACATTGTGGCTATAAAAAATTAAGTTGTATAATATGTTAATAACACAATATATTTCACATACATATTTTTATTGCATACAAAATTGGAAATTCTATTTAATAATCATGGGTTACACATTCAATTTAATTTTCTTTTTAATGGAGTATCAAAGTGTGCCAGTAGAGAACTGGTTACTTCACCAATGTCACATAAAATGGAGAAGGCATGAAGGAAATTGGTCAGTAAAAAAAAGAATTATAAAAACTATATCTATACTAATATTATAAAGAGGTAAAGTTTGTAAGTTTGTTTGTAGGAAGTAATCTCTGGAACTAATGAACAGGTTTAGATAAAATTTGGTAAGAAGATAATTTGAGACCCTGGGAAACATCTCTTAAGAAAGTGAAAATGGGGATGAAACTTTATATGGGGAATCAATCTAGGGACAAACCCAAGGGAAGCAGTTGCTAGTTAAATTATAATGAGGTTAAATATTTATTAATGTTATGAGTGTTAATATATCTTTTAATATTAAAAAATATGTAAGACACAATCTTCTACAATACAACAAGTCAGCTTTTATGTTTTGAAGTCATTAACAAGTACACTAAATTCTAATGCAGCAAAATAACTGAATATTTAAAGGATATAAATAAAATTAAACTATTAATTGAAGTTCTCTAATGTTCAGTCACTTATAATTCTATACTATAGGTATTATTGTTATCATTTCATGTCAATTAAATTATAGTTTAATTTGCATTTCCTAATTAATTCAAAAAAATCTATAAGCCAACAAATAATAGTGTTATTATACACCTAACCTAATTTCTTTTTTATAATATAATTGTCATGTAACAGGTGCATCACTAATTGCATTATATGTTAACGATTTCTGGTATTTTTTACAATGAACAGTTAGCCTTCATTAAATTTGGAATCGCCAACTACTACTATAAGAACCTAGTAAGAACGTTCAGGAATGTAAGTTTTTTCAATTCAAATAAGACACCTGTAACATTGAGGTATTAACTCGATAGCATCAGAAGCCATAAAAATCAACAACAATACAGTGAAGGAGCTGCATTTAAGTAACCACGCACAAAATCGATTTCACAATGAATCACAGTTTTTTTTTCGCAAAGATAATGATCGGTGAGCGCGGTATCGGATGCCGATAGCGTGTTGGAACCGCCCTTAGAATCAGCTTTGAATACTCCTTGGTTATACCTATGAATTAATCTTTATGAAACATGGATATTTTTATCTAGCGTGCAGTGACACTACACGCCTATGTAGTTTATACAATAACAGAAGACATTATCGGCTTCGTCATTCCAGTTTAGGCTTATCTACACATGGAAATTAGAAAAGTTAAACTTACTTTATAATACGTAACGTTGAATTTCAAGTATTGCTAACTTCAGCTTTAAGAGAACTACACCGTTTATCAAAGAATATACGTACAAAAGCGAATTACTTATACGTAAAATTTTATAGATCAAAAATGACAGTCGGGAGACGGCCGAAACGCTTCCGGTAGAGGTGGTAAGCAACTGTACTTCATAGACAACTGCCTCAAGTAGCGTTTATTGTCTACGGTTTTTTATTAAAAAGTTTTTACTTTGTGAAATATTAATAATAATATAAAAAATGGGAACTAATGATTTTCCTCGGGGTAGCCTGATTCCCTAGAGGACGCGTCCCCAGGTGGCGGATAGGGGGATGCCCGATGGGGGGCAAACCCCCATAGGGTAGGAGGGAAATAAAATACCTCCCGCGGACCACAAGGCCGGAGATGGATACTCCGTTATCAAACCCCACACGCAGGCTTCTTCTACATATTCGAAGCAGAGACTACGTGCGTGCTGGGTGCTCAGGATGGAGTGCTCAGTAGGGATGGCGGCGGATGAGTCCTAAGCGGACCAACGGCGGCGCCCAAGCCCCGTAGTGGGTTACATCCTTGGCGTCAGGTGGCAACCGGCTGTAAAACAGAAGCCAACATACCATACTTATCATGAAAAGGCAACACGTAAAGAACACGAGGAATACTAGGGCGTTCCCCTTAAGCGACGTTGGAGATGATGGAACTGCGAAATATACTAGGGCGTCCCCCAAAAGCGACGGAAGAGCTAAACATCAAGGCACCGTGACAATGTCCGAACTACGTATTGCTAGCTGGAACATTGGCACGATGACAGGACGCAGCGCTGAATTAAGTGCCATCTTAGAACGACGTCGCATCAACATCTGTTGTGTGCAAGAGACAAAATGGAAGGGTGCAAAATCACGACAAGTCGGGAAGGGCTTTAAACTCATATACTACGGTACTGAAAGTGGGAAAAATGGAGTTGGGATTATTATAGATCAACATCTGAGCCAAAAGGTAACAGAAATAAATAGAACGAGTGACCGCATCATGTCTGTAAAACTAGCCTTGGAAAACCAAACCTGCATCAACATTGTTTGTGTCTACGCGCCCCAGGTCGGCTGCTCTGAAACAGATAAACAAGAGTTTTGGGAAGAATTGTGTAAACACATGAATGCTATACCTGTAACAGAGCAAAGAATTATCTGCGGAGATCTTAACGGGCATGTGGGTAGTGGCGCAGATGGGTTTGAGGATCATCATGGGGGCTTTGGATATGGAACACGAAATAGAGAAGGAACCACAATACTGGAATTTGCAGCGTCTCTAAATCTAGCAGTAGTAAACACATTTTTTCAAAAGAAAGAGGAACACCTCATTACTTATAAAAGTGGGAAATCCAAAACACAAATCGACTATATAATAACAGATAGAAAGAATCTAAAACATATTAAAGATTGTAAAGTTATTCCAGGTGAACCATTAACATCACAACATCGATTACTATTAACAGCTTTAAAACTTAAACGAAAAATTAAATATAAAATACCGAGAATAGATAGAATTAAATGGCGGGAACTTAATACAGAAAAGGGAAACAATTTCAAGCATAAAATCCTGGAGTACTTGAGCAAAGACTTCTCATCTGACGACTCTCCTACAATAATCTGGTCAAAATTTCAGGATGCCTGTATTGCCCAAGCGAAAAGTACACTGGGTATCTCCAAGGGTCCCCTGCATAACGAAAAAGATGCCAAATGGTGGAACAATAACACCAAAGCCACAGTATCTGAAAAGAAACGCCTATTCAAGAAATGGCAAGAGAGTGGCTCAGAGGAGGATAAGTTAGAGTACAAAGAGGCTAAAAAGATTGCAAGAAGATCAGTTGCAATTGAGAAGGAAAACGCAGAGTTGGACCTTTATCAGCAACTAGAACTAGCTTCAGACACACAGATATATAAAATAGCTAAGCACAGGCATAATAGCACTAAGGACTTTAGGGTTACAAAGTACATAAAGAACAGCAAGGGCACGCTACTAACATCTGATAAAGATATCTGTAAAAGGTGGTACGAGTATTACCATACATTGCTAAATGAGGAGTTCCCCAGACAGGCTGAAATCGAAGAACCAAGAACACAAGGACCCGTAAATCAAATCACCATAACGGAAGTCGAAAAGGCCATTCTGAAAATGAAAAATCACAAAGCCTGCGGGCCTGATGACATTCCAGCTGAGCTGTGGAAGTCCCTAAAAGCGGACGGGCAAGTATGGCTAACTAATTTATTTAATAACATTTTAACAGCTGAAGAAATGCCAGATGCCTGGAGAAAAAGCACACTTGTCCCCTTTTACAAGAATAAAGGAGACGTTAGAGAGTGCGGGAACTTCCGAGGGATAAAACTCACTTCACACACCCTTAAAATCTGGGAACGAGTGCTCAGTGAACGTCTAACATCTTTAATCTCCCTAACGGAAAACCAGTTTGGTTTCACAGCGGGAAAGGGAACCATGGATGCTATTCATGCTGTAAGACTGGTAATGGAAAAAGCTAAGGAAAACGATCAAAACCTGTGGATGGTATTTATAGACCTAGAAAAAGCCTTTGACAGAGTGCCAAGAACTGTGATATGGCAGGCGCTTAGGGCGCATAACATACCTGAACGCTACATACGCCTCATTAAGGACATGTACAACAACGTCCAAGCCTGCGTCAGAAGCTCAGCAGGTCTATCTGACAGCTTTGACATAAAAGTTGGCGTTCATCAAGGCAGTGCACTAAGCCCTCTGCTATTTAATGTAGTGATGAATTATCTGACGGCAAAAATTCAAAAACCAACCCCGTGGAATCTTTTGTATGCGGACGACGTAGTCCTTATATCTGACAGTGTGCGAGAGTTACAGGAAGACATAGAAAAATGGAGAGAGTCGCTGGAACAAAATGGCTTACGCATTAGCAGGACTAAAACAGAGTATATGTTCTGTAACTTCAATCCCAATGCTCCACTTGACCCGGGCATCACACTGGGCGGCACAGCCATCGCTAGAGTTAAAACATTTAAGTATCTAGGATCCGTTCTCTCCGAAGATGGCTCTATTGAAGCGGACATAATGCAGAGAATGACATCGGGATGGATGAAGTGGCGCACTCTCTCAGGGGTACTATGTGACGCTAAAATGCCCATAAGAACTAAAGGCAAGGTATATAAAACGGCAGTACGACCAGCACTACTGTACGGTAGCGAAGTTTGGGCAACCAAAAAGACGCATGAACAGAAGCTACACACCACCGAAATGCGTATGCTGAGATGGGCGGGAGGAGTAACACTCAAAGACAAAGTACGCAATGAACATATAAGGGGAAGCTTTAAAGTTGCACCCATAACCGATAAAATAGTGGAGTCAAGGCTCAGATGGTATGGACACGTAATGCGTAGGCCCGACGATTACGTGGTGAAAAAGTGCCTTTCCATGGCTACAAGAAAGAGGGGCAGGGGAAGACCCCAAGCTACTTGGATGGCAAATGTCCAAAGGGACATGAGATGCCTCGGCCTCACCGATGAGGACGCGAACACACGATCTACGTGGCGTCGCATGATAAGAAAAGCTGACCCCGCGTAACGGGATAAGGCGAGGACAAAGAAGAAGAAGAAGGAACTAATGATTTTAATTTCCTTTATTACGTATTTTTTCATTATTTGCAAATATAAAATTATGAAATATTTATAACCACAGATAAGAATATAATAAATAAGTGTATTGAATATCTGTGTTATAGTGACAAGTGACAGATTGGTCATTGAATAACCTTAAAAATTAAAATAAATAAATATGTGACCAAACTTCCAGTACATTAAGCTATTTTACTAAAGTTAGCTGTTATTTTAACATGTTAAAATATCCAACCAATTTAAAAGTATTTGCACAAAATCCAAAAAAAAATTATTCGCGCGCTGGGGGCGATCGTAGGATATAATTCAGATGAATTCTTAAAACAAATAATATGTTTTTATTAGTGTTACTTAAGCGTAGTAAAATAATATTTATATTATGCTAATCGTTAGTTATGTTAGTAAGTATTTTTAATATTCTATGCACGTCTTATGTAATATTTTGTGCTGCATAGATAATTTTAATATGTTCTTATAATTTTCAGAAAACTAAACTACAATCGGTGAAACCATTTCTAACGGGATGTATTTCAAGGGGATATTGTTCCAAACAGACAAATGTAACAGATGAAGAAAAAGAAAGAGAAATTGAAAGGATTACAAAAAATGTGAGACTATTATTAAAATTTTTATTAATTTTTTCAATTAAAATGTAACCTATTGTACATTAAAAACGTTTTTTTTTATAAATAACACAAAGAGGTTTTAAAAAGAAATATTTTATTATTTAATTATGCATTGAATTTATTTTCAGGCATCTATTGACGAACCACCAACGGCATGTTGTAGATCAGGTTGTTCTAATTGTGTATTCATTGTTTGGGCTGAAGCATTGGCTTCAAAAATGGAAAATGCTGGACCAGAAATCATTGATAGAATTATGAAATCTGTTGATGATCCATCTATGAGAGCATATTTGGAAATGGAATTACGAATACGA